>CM062811.1:134218668-135600755 GCA_031772625.1 Pinus tabuliformis | reverse complement strand
TGTCAATAATTATAGTTTGATTGGTTTAGATTTTATGTTTATTTTTTTCAATATATTAATGACTTTTTACTATTAGTAATAATTTAATGTTAATGTTTTTTTTTTATTATTAGTAATAATTTAATTTTAAAGTAATGGTTAAACACATTAAATTGATGTATGAGATTTTCTTGTTTATGAGAGATTAAGAAAACACTTTTACTTAGAGTTTTAAATATAAGTTTATGAAGGTGTAGATGCTATGCTCCTCATGTATTTTTCACTAGGAAAGTCAAAAAATTTAAATGAAAGAAAGAAAAAATTATTTAATTTTTTTTTTTAAATATGTGTTATTATATGTATGATCAATTTATCTTTTCTTTTTTCTTTTTTTTTTTCGGGAATCAACAATTAGCTTGTGCTTGCACTCACTTGACATGGGATCTGAATGTGATCGTTACTACTCTGCCTTCTAAGTGCACATGTACATAGGCTAGGGAAACTTTGAACTAGGGACATCTTAAACAATTCTTAACAATACACTCTATTGCAAAATTATCTACACCCCTCGGAGAATAGTTAAATTTTATAGGGGATAAAAAAAGACTTCTCTTTGAGACTCTCATCACCCTTGTTATGTTATATGGATGTGAGGTATGGCGTTGTAGTATCTCGAGAGAGTCATGGAGGAATATAGAACAAATCCACAAATTGTTTATCACATACAATATCAAGATTAAAGGAAATACATATTATGTTATCCTTCTCATTGAAGCAAGTTTTTCCCCATTGAGAGCATGGCTATGACTAGGTATCTTCTGTATAAGAAGAGGCTAAATAATATGGAAGACAAGAGGTTTCTTAAAATTGCTTCTAACTCCAGCGATAACCACAACATTCGGCTCAAGCGGGGATAGCATAAGAATTCCTAACCTTGGCTAAACCATTGGAGGATAAAGTGATCATTTTACAAATAAGATTACTAATAAAAATATTATTACATCAAAATTTAAGGAGAATTTAAGGGGTCATAAACAGTTAGAGGGAAAAAGGAAGCTAAGGTATTATAAAGAAGTCATCAACCCAAATCTTGAAAAAAAAAAAAAAAAAAAACTTTGTCTTGGCTAGTGTAAAGAAGAAATTAACATTACTAAATTAAAAAATAATTCTCATGAGATCCATAGTGAAATTAGGCATTGGTCAATTCCCAAAACACCCTGGTTGAAAGACTTTATGACCATTCTGACACTAGGAGGGTTAAAGATGAAAAGCATTTTCTCTTAGATTATAGGGCTTATAATCACATTTGATATAGATTTCAAAATGTTTGTCATGCCACCAATCTTTTTGACCATTTAACTCAACAAAATTATGGCGATCTCGGAACACTTAAAAAAAAATTAAGTATAGAAATAAAGCTTTAAAGAATTCCAAGTAATCACTTATCTCCTAAATTTGACAAACCATTTAAGTTTGAGTTAATAATAGTCATTATCATTATCATTATCATCTTTTAAATATAACATTAATAATAATTAAAAATAATAAACAATATATTCACATTACGCAATTACATTACATTTTGAAATAAAAAGAAGGAATAAAAGTACTTAGACAAATGAATAACTTTAAAGCCATAATAACATATAAAAATAATTATTTTATTGTTTAAAAAAAAATAATAATAACTATTGTATATTCCTGATGGGGGTGAGAGTCGACGAGCATGCATTGATGGGATCTGTGCGATGGCCAAATGAATTATGAGAAAAGACAATGGGCGTCCAATTGACAACCCTCACACATACTCCTTCATGTGCAAGATGGAAAGGTGTGCGATAGCAATTAAATGGTGGAGCAGAGAATGACGGGACAACACATCATTGGGGTTTTATGCATCAAACTGAGCTTGGTTTTGTGGTATTGTAACAAGTCCCTTAAAAATTTCCAACATGCTTGTGAAGGTAACTCATGAGGTTAGTGACCCCAGTTTGAGCAACATCACTCTTATTTTAGTAGAGGATTGTTGCATGTATGTTAATTATGTTAGCTCAATGCATACCCTTATCCCTATGCCTATATTTTATTTGATAATTCGTTGGAAGCATGTCTCTGAGATGACGTCTTGGGTCAGAAAGGAAACCTCTCAGGAAATATGGGACGCAAGAATAGCTTACTTTAATGGGTTGTTGAGTATAGTCGAATTATCTATATCTATTATGGAATTTTTCTTTTTAGGATGTGCATGCATTTTGGGTTTGAGTAGTGGAACTTGGTCCACACTTCTTGCATGGGGGAATTTTGTTCAATATTTAGTATTTTTGATGAACCTATTGCCTAGCATGATAAGGGGATTTCTTGGAAAGAAAACCCTCGAATGGATAACAGTTCCTGCTCCAAGAAAGCTTGGGGACCTTTGGGATGTTATTAATGGCTTGTTTCGTCGAACCCAGTTCAATACCATGGTGAAAACTTTGGTTTCTAGGTTATATGCTTATTGTCATGTTGTACTATGTTGTTTCATTTCTATAGGTTTGAACCCTCATTGTTTTCATCAAGACCCTACCCTAGGTCGTCTTCCTAAGCATTGGCTTCCATTCAGGATGAGGTCCCTAGTGCTAGTGGTCTTGGCTTTTGAATATTGGTTCTTCTATCACCTTTGTGGTTGGTAGCGATATGGTATGGCCGATCATTCCTTGGGCATAGACAACTCAGCAAAGGGAGGTTGTGGGCGGAACCAGGGAAGTGGACAGGGGCGTGGAGGACACCAGACCCAGCCACATTCGGTCAGGGGACGAGGTTGTAGATCCACCTTAGGCCTAATTCGGGAAGCTTCTGAGGCCTACAAAGCCAACACTCAGCATTAGATTTGTCAATTAATTTCTAGGTGGGAGTTTGATTTAAATCAATAGGCAGGGAAAACAGATTTAGATATGGAAGAAAGGAGGGATCTCATGTCAGACCCTGGCAATTCCAGAGGTCGGTCCACTTAATTTAAACAAACAGTTTATCTTTATTGGTTAATGAAGAACATTGTGACCATTGCCTTAGCGACATCTTCTGTTGGAACATCCATGACTGAAATAGAATTCCAGGACATCCATAAGGAATTTTCAGCTTATTCAATTTCAGATTCAACAACAAAATGTTTGTCTCAGCCACATAGAGAGGCACATTCCCTGCCTCCTTTAGACTGAACTGCCAGGATCGAGTGCAAAATATCCAACACCTGTTGACTCCTCTGATGAGTAGTAGTATGACTTGCATAGTTTGGTTCTCAATTTTTGCTATGTATAAATGAAGGATCTGCAAATTTTGATGTTTTGTCTTAGTTATATAGTCACTAGGAGAATGAAAGACAATAAAGCCTATCTAGCGATGTTAGATAGTCTCAAACTCTTTCGTTTTTGGATGGCTTATAATGCGGTAAGGTGGCCAATAGACCTAATTTCCCAGTGGATAGGTTGAAGCAAAAACATTTACTAAACTTACCAAAAAAAATACTTTATAAAAAAATAAAAATTCAACTTCATATTATTATTATATAAATTATATAATATAAATGAAATTAATCTTAATTTTACAATTCTCACACATGAATAATATATGTATTAATATATTTAGAGATAATCTTCATAGTTATTTTATTATGAAATTTTTAATATTATTTTTATTTCAATTATTATATTTATTTTACTTTAACATATTTGGAAATAACCTTCATTATGAAGTTTTTAATATTATTTTTATTTCAATTATTATATTTATTTTACTTTAACCTATTTGGAGATAACCTTCGTTACGAATTTTTTAATATTTTTTTTATTTCAATTATTATATTTAATTTATATTAATATTTTATATTTTAGTTATTTTAATATGAATATGAATGGTTATTAAGTTTTTAAAAATAGAATTTTACATATATATATATAATATTTTATTTATTAAAAAAAATAAAAATTTAATATTAATATTATTTTTATTTTAATTATTATATTTAATTTATATTTATATTTTTTTTATTTTAGTTATTATATTTATTTTAATATAATATGAATGGTTTTTAAATTTTTATTATTAAAAATGGACTTTTACTTAAAAATAATTATAGTACGTTAATATAATATTTTATTTATTTAAAAAAAAATAAAGTTCAAAATATTGTAAGCGTCATTCATGCCTAAATTGAATATTGCATTAAAAGAAATTCATGAATTGCCAAATCCATTTTATTAAGAAAACTAAAGAATAATCTATTGATTATACGCTAGAGTGATCTTTACATGTGTTTACGACATGGTCCAAGTGGCAATGGTTTTATTGAATCTCAAAAGAATATTATGTGTATCTTTATATATTTTTTAATATGATGTGTATCTTTATATATATTTTATTTGCATCTTAAGTTGATGTTTAAGTATTATATTAATGTGGGTATTAAACATTTTTTTCATAAAAATAATGTCATCTAAGTTGCAGGTTAATGAAAAATGTTAAGAATATTTTTCAGAGAGGAATTTGGAATATGTTGGAAAATCATAAAGTTAGTAAAGATTTTCTCGATTTTGATAATTATGTGTGATTTTTTTTATTATTACAATTTTTTATATTTTCTTTCTTTAGTTCATCAAGCAATTACCAAAAGCAGCAGTACATAAAACAAAGGACAAAAGATGTAGGCACATGTCAGAGAAAAACCCCCTCGAGGGGAAAACTCAATAAAAATAATTTTTCTTTTCAATAGTATTCTTTGAGACTCTTCAGCCTAGACCAAGACCAAACCTTCCCTCCACACCAAGTCAGCCTCTAGAAGATTGACCTCTTCCCAATAACTTTGACTATGCAGCAACTTGCAGCAGTCAACAGCTTCCAGCAGCAGTCCAACTTGGAAGACTTCGATATCCCAATCTAGAGCACAAAACAGAGTGAGACCACCACCAAAATTTCAATTTTTTCCTTCTCCTTAGACTCCCCCAAAGTCGCATTCACTTCGGCTTCTTAGCAATAGACTTTCCCAGCTTCCTACTTCACACTTCTGCCCAACAAACATATTTTCACACTTATTCCCAGTAGAGAGAGAATGAGAAGTGATGCACCAAATGAATTCGATGTGCTTCCTTTTACAAGCTTCTTGTGGGTCGAATGGGTCCTTAAGCTGACTTAATCTTCTCTTAGGCTGACATGGTGTGGAGGTTCCATAATTCATATTTGACTTAATACTAAACCTTTTTACATGATTCAAAAGCCCAAGAAGGGTCTCTTTAAATGTACAATAATTCTATAGACCTAGAATAAATCCTAGAAGTCCTCAATGGGGACTTTGACCTAAAACATGGTGACCCAAGCATGAAGCCCATGCTATAATAAGTCACAATAATAATAATAACAACAATTTCATTTATTCCTTTGACAAGTACATTACATAATGACTCAAGTACATTATTGAAGACCAAACATAGTTACTTTTTCCAACACTCCTTCTTAACTAGGGATGTATTCATAATTTACATATACAATGGAAGATCTCAAACTATATGAACCATGCAGAACTTTAGGCACCGCAATTCCATGGACTAGACTCCTGACCAGGGAAATCTATCCAACCAATCACTCAACTATTTAGGCACCGCAATGCCATGGACTAGATTCCTGACCAGGGCAATCTATCCAAGTGGGACTAAGATGGAATCAATCTTTCAGCCCCTCTAGGTACCATCAAGCTTACTTGCTAACCATCAACCCAAAATCCAGGTGCATGTCAAAGCTCAGTGACCAACGCTACCTTTCCAACTTCGGGGACTCAGACATCAACACAAAGTGTCAGCTAGATGTCTCCCCAGGCAATGCTTCACTCGCAAAGCATCCCTTGATGCAACAGATCAAGAATGACCAATCTCTCCTGATCAAACTGATTGGTAACTAGCATGCTATCAAATCCTGCGAGAGATTAACCTATACAAACACAACCCCAATCAATAATATACTTTCACATGTATACAATCAAACACAAACCTTTGGGGTCTTCTAGGT
Organism: Pinus tabuliformis; assembly: GCA_031772625.1. Lineage (NCBI taxonomy): Eukaryota > Viridiplantae > Streptophyta > Pinopsida > Pinales > Pinaceae > Pinus > Pinus tabuliformis. Next base: position 135,594,743 of record CM062811.1, on the reverse strand, counting down.
AACAGATGTTGCTTCTAAACTTTCCATAGTAGTACTCTCAACCGAATCTTTGGTAGAAGATTCCTCAATCATACATTTTCTTCCTATTTCATATGCAGCAACATATTATTCAATCATATCCTTCTTTCCTTCTTTCAACAGCACTTCAAAATGCATTCTCCAATTTCCTTTTCCTATTCATGGTCTTCACTCCAACTTATGGTTGTTAGTCATGGTCTAGTGCATGACATATGGAGTAGTGAACCATATCTGACACTTCCTCTCAACCAGGAAACACCTCTTTATCTGTACTCCCTCTTAATCTTAGGGAGATCTCTTCTATTCATGCTTCCTCTGGGAGATCAACTTCTCCTTTTCAACATCAAAGAATCTTTCGTGGCTTTCAACCATTTCATTAGAGTGATCATCAACCTCATCATGCTTTTCGCATCGAGCATCTTCACCAAGTTGAAGATTGTGTACATGCACATCTTTCTTGTTACATCGAGCATCTTCACCAAGTTGAAGATTATGTACCTGCACAGCTTAGATAGAAATTACAACCAAAACTATAGAAGCATGATGTTAGCCATATCAAAAACACGGAAGCATTTCAACTTTATTCATATCAAATACCTAGACTTTATTATAAACAAGAGACATATACTCTTCAACATCTTGCTAAGGACTTTGGCATACACCCTAGACTACTTCATAACAACACTCATTCCATCTAGGGCTTCAATATATCTTCCAAAGGCATGACATACCTTACTACAACATATAGCAAACCATAGAAAACATTCACACAAAAAGAGATCTTCAAAGTATCTAACAATCTTTCAAAACATATATGTTAGACTTCTCACTAGGGATTCATACAAATCCTAAATTTCATTCAAACAAATCCATCAAATTCAATCACAGCTTAGTCATTAACTTGACTTGATTCCACTGGGGTTAGTTCCAAACCCTAGATTTTCAATCAACCATCAATCAATCGTTATCATGACCAACTACCACTAGGGTTACTTTGCAAACCCTAGATTTCTGAGCAATCATCAAACTCAACCAAACATTCAAATTTCGACAACCTTTCACAAATATCATATTATCATATAGTCAATATATATCAGAGATTTCTACTTCGACTAAGGTTCAACTCCAAAACCCTAGGATTCCAATTTCACAACATCATCAATCTTACACAAATCATATTTCATAGATTTTACTTTGACGAAGGTTTTAACTCCAAAATCCTAAAATTCCACAATCTCAACAATAATAAAATATATAGCCTCAGCAGGCTCAGAACCAGGCGAACTCAATTTGTGATGAATCAGTGCAAGAAATTCAGCCATTAATAAACTGTGTCCAGAATAGGAATGCGGAACAGGATTCAGCTCATCCGGGTTCGGAGGGGCATCTTCAGGTGGGTGAGGAGTCTGTCATATGGCTTGATCCGCCCAGCCCGATGCAAAGGCAACCGCCAACTTCGCCAAGTCACCCTACCTGAATATGTTCGAAGGCGTTTCTCCAGGTTTTTGCATTTTTGTATTTTTGCTCATGTCTTTGTTGGTCAAATCCTCAATCTCGCTCAGTTCCTGTTCTCAGCCCTATAGTGGCAGCTTGTTAAAAGTTCGAGTCAGCAAGGTAATAGAGTCTGTTTTTTTGGCCATCCAGAATTGTAATGTTGTCCAAGGGGCTCATTTGGACAATCATTGTAATGCTATCTCAGAGGTCTGCTAGTCTGTCCCAGTTGTCTCTGTTAGAGGGTGGCCTCGTCCCCCTTGGTTGCTGTAAATTATGTAAATATTTTTCTTGCTTAATATAGAAGTTACTTTTAAATTTAAAAAAAAAACAATAATAAAATATATAGATCTCATATTGTTACATTACACACATTAGAAAATGTCAGTACTATTATTTAACTGCAAAGCCCTAGATTTCCATTTTCCAACAATCATAGATTTTATATTGTTATATCACACATACTAGACAATTTAACTTCACTAGGGTTTAGCTACAACACCCTAGGTTTCCAATCATCATCTATAATCTTAGACAAGGACTTCATTAAATCCTAAGACTCATGACAATTGATGACTAGGTCAACACTTATCTAGGAAATCATAACCATACATAAGCATATCATATGTCTAATAGCATAAGTACATTTGACCTAGACCAACCTAGGACTTCAACCAAAAGAACATATCTCTATATACCTAGATTTCATCATCATTGAAATACATTTCACATTGTGAGATAGTCAAACCCAACTTCACAAATATCAATAAGAGTTAGACACACAAACATATTGATTTTACTAGGGTTTGAACACACACATACCAAGTAAATCAATTCTAAGACAATATAAGGGTCTTTCTCACACATTCCACCAAACCCTAATGAGCTAGGGTTCTGTTGAAGCTTAGAAATTCGTTGCAACAAAATTGGGGGATGACCACTCGGTCCAGACCTTAAAGCAGCTCCTTTTCCGTTTGGAATGGTGGTTTCGACTAGTTCAATTAGGTCCAGTTAACTTCTCTCAATCTCTAAAATGGCTTACAATATGGCTTTCATCCACCAATGGAGAAAAGACATCAAACCAACCCTTTCATTGATCAGGCAAGAAAGTGATCCTTAAGCTAATCTAGGGCTCAACCAAGCCATAACTAAAGTTTTCCTCTTTGGGAAGATGACTTATAAGAATGTAAAATTAAATCTAAATGCAAACTTATTCTATAATGCAAGCAAAAAGAACTAAATCCTAATCCTATCTCAATTAGGAAAATATAGATCTAACCCAACCAAGAGCAAGATATTTAAATGATTGAGATTTAAATATGTCTGGCTTATGATGAATGTCAAGCTAACGAAGTAGTTCAATTAACTGACATTATGAATACCAAGCCACATTCTATTAAGAGACCTCTTGACTAAAATAATCAATCAACACAATTTAGGAAGTAGTTCACAAAATGATATTGATTGTTAAATCAGTAATTCAAATAATTAAACAATAATATGAAGAAATAGTTCACATCATATCATTATTTGTTAAATCAGTATTAAAAGACAAATTTCTAAGTAAATAGTTATTCAGAAACCATAATTCAACCCATAAGAGTAGAGATAAATAATAACATTTAATTGAGACACATTACTCATATCGTCAATAGTGCACAAATATGGATAAAATGACACATTCCTTCCATCATAAAATGAAATTAGTATTTAAAACAGTAGTATTAGAAATACCAATTTATTGAATCCATTTTTCTGGCTCTGGTCTCCAACAGTCCTTTACATTGTTTGAACTTCTACTGTTACAACAAGAGCTGCAGAAGTGCAAACTCTGCCCATCATATATAATTCAGAATGCAAAAGAAAAATCCTCAATAATCCTCAAACCTGAGATTTTCACTCCACCCACTTACAACTCTAAATCCCTATTATAGAAGTGCTTTTAGAATTCCAGAATTGTAGAGGAGAGAAGCCCTTTTTACATTCTACAATCTGCTATTTATAATAGTTTCAAGAGGATTCTTCACAAGAAAGTTTGTTGAAGAAGAAATTTGCTCAATCAATTTTTATTGGCTCAAAACTCCATTTTTCAATTGCTGGAGAATTCTCATTTATTGAGATCATTTTCTCCTCATTTCTTCAACTCTTTTCCTGCAAAACAAATCAAAACAAAAATTAAAATCAAAATGCTAAATCTGAAATTAAAATAAATCCAATCAAATTAAATTAAATTAAATAAATAATTAAAAAAGAAATTTGAGTTTTCTATTGATTCCTGTGATGATTTGATTGGCCAAGGATATCTTTGATGAATGGATTTGCATTCAAAAGAGGCTTGGGTAAATGAAATTGCAGAAAATAAAACTAAGAAAAAATTAATTTTATTTAAAAATTTGGAGCTTGATCTTCTTCTAGATTTTAGACCTAATAAATGATCAAATATGCTGATGAAACCTCATGAGAAATGTTCTCCATGATTTTATCTTTCCAATGAAGTGTCTTGAGCCTCATTTGGCCAAGTAAAACTCTATTTATGAGCTTCTGAAGTTGATATGTTAAAATTGTCAAAATTCTTGAATTTTTGTTGCCTAGGCAAAAAATCAGAATTTTTTGATTAAATTTTATTTCTAAATTAGAATATTGCTATTAATTAATTAATAACAATTAATTATAATTGCAATATTAATTCTTATTAACTATTTAATTAACAAATTAATTAAAAATTTTAGTTTAATGATTAATTAAAATAGTGTTACATTAATATTATAATTAAAATATATAAAAACTATAATTAATATATAATGTTATAATATTAATATAATATTATATTAATTTAATATTTAATTAGATATAATGTTATAATATTAATATAATATTATATTAATTTAATATTTTTTAAAATTACAAATTAATAAGTTACGTATTAGTGTGAGGAGGGTGGAGAGTGTAGGAATTAGTGGAGGGTATGGAGTGATAAGGAGTGGAGGGAGGTGATGTAGCACTGGAGGTACAAGGAGTGTGAGAAATTTAAGATATAAAAAAAATTAGTGATCGCATTTTTTTAATAGTATATTTGATGTTTTAATATTGGTGCATAAAAAATAAAAAATAAAAAATATTTGCGATGTATTGCAATTGTAATATTGCATCGTAAATTTTATCTTACTTTTTAATCGTAGTTTTAAAACTGCAATTTTTTAAAGGAAGGAAGTGGTATGAAGTGGGGCCTGCGTGGAATTAATAATCTTACAAATTGGACTATACCCACTTTACAATTTTGAGAATCTAGTCTTGGCAATTTGTTTTAAAATAATAAATTAGAGTAAATTACCAAGATTTTGAAACACATTTTCATCCGTTGTATGATTTCGCTGGGTCATTTTGTAGGACCGTTAGTGAAAATACGAAAAATTAATAAAAGTTAACTAAAAGTCAATATTTACAATGAATGACTATTGAACTTAATTAGCCCATGGGGTTTTGGATTGACGGTGAATGGGTGTACTGTTAAGGCACTCTTTGCGATAGGGCACTAGTTCAAATCCCCCGTGGGTGCTTACCTACAAAAGAAAAAGACTATTGAACTTAATTAGTTACAAAAATTGAAATATTATATATTTATTTACAATTTTAGTCCATGTGAGAAAATGATCAAACTTCAAAATAGTGTCATTTACAAACCGGTTGACCAAATGAGACGAAACAAGTATCGATGGAAAGCTTATGAAAATTTAGATTCAAAGAAACAATCAAAACATAAATCCGACGAAAATAGTAAAAAAAAAAAGGTAAAAATTCTTAATGAAAATTATAAAAGGTGTTTTGCCAAAAAATAATGGAAAGGGTCCCTGTTATTTGAATTAATGAGTGGTGTTGGGTTTTCCCTATAACAATGGAGACACACTGGGAAGAACCAGTGATCTTTGGTTAAAAGTAACGAATTTTAATTTATCCAAAGGTTAAAAATAATGGAGTTTATGAAATCGTCTAGCGGTAAAATATTTCCATAGGTCCCACATAAAAAATATTAAGAAGTATGAGTCTGTAAAGATAAGTACTCAAAGAAGACTAGAGTAAAAGTCATGAATCTAAATTTGAGAAAAATTGTTTTAAAACTACCTCATATAATAATAGAAGAAGGTAGAGATAAGTGTTTTTGATAAAACATATATCCATTTTATGATTGTCTCTGACATCGCTTCGCTGCTAGCGAGCCTGAACAGTGCCTCGGTTAAGTTGTTTTTTATGCCATACAAACTTAGTCCTGCTGCCAATGAGTGTCCATAACCCCGATGGGTTTACTTGTATTTCCTATGCTTCCTCTTTAATCACTCTTTTGATAAGCGTATTTGCAAGCTTGTAGTTTATGATGTATTTGAGTGAAAGAGGTGGGATGGTAATATAGATTTATGTTTAATGGGCATAATACTTTCACAATGTTTGTTCCAAATTCATTCCTTATAGCTATCAATCAGAGGATTTTATGTGGAGGGGTGGGAAGGATTCATTGTGTTAAACTCAAATCAATTCTTTCCTTGAAAAAGTAAACTCAATCACCTAGAAAGGATGTGTGTTCCTCCATGAAAAAGATTTAAAGCAAGAGGAATTTATGGGTCCATAAAGATATGCCTTTAATGATAAATGAAATTCACTGAAATGGATAGAGTTAAGAGATTTTCCATGTATGTCAATCACTATCGGGCAAGGAAAAAGTCTTCCACATAAATCATGGCAGAGTCACAAAAAAAAAAAACCAAAAACGAAGGGAAAAGAATTCCCAAGTTAAAGTAAGAAAAGAAATCAACGATCAAAAATAAAAATGAAGAAGGTGAAATGTGAAAGAAAAATCCAAATTTTAACAGATAAACTCCAACAAGACAATTTATGCCAATGTCTCAACGAGAAAAAGTAAAAGAAAATGATCACGTGAATGTTCCTTCTTTTGTTGAGATTTAGATAAAAAAATTATTGCAAAGTTATAAATGTTTTAGCTTCCAATAATAGTGATGATAAAATTCAGCGACAACGAAAAAATTATGTCTGGTGTCAATTGTGTTGTTTCAAAGCATCATCTTAACCATTTTCTAACAAAAGAAATGCTTAAAGAAACAAATTAAAGGTTCAGAAACTCCCTAGTGTAGTTGATTCGATAAGGATAATTACTGAACAAAAGAGACTGAATTCCAAATCTGATCTGGTGGAAGCATGAGAAGTTTTATGAGGAGCTGCAACACAGAGTTTTATATCAGCAAAAATTTAGAAACAAAACTGAAACCAAAAGTAAATAAATGAAAGTGGGCACATGGAACTTAACATTTGGAGAATTGTGTTCAATCTTACTTGAGAGGTATCATTTTCTCCAACAAAAAATAACTTCTTCATTTAATTAGAATTAAAAGGATGAAGAAGTTGAATTGACTTAAATCTTATTGACCCTCAATCATCACTTATTAAATCTAAAATAAAATAAGCAACACACTAGAAAAAAACAATGTTTCATGTTCTTAGAATCTGAAGTGAACATAATTCATCAGAGATGAGAATGAAAGGATGCTTTTTAATGAATTGAAATGATGAATGTTCTCATAATATCATAAGTTTCATATCAACTCCATGATTTTAATAAATTTTTCAGAATTAAGACCAAATCCAAGATAATGAAATGCATATGCGTAGATAAGTAGGTCTTAAATTCCATATAATAAATATAAGGTGATGTATCTAAAACTCAAATATAAGAGAAATAAAAACGATTTAACCATGTTGCAATTTTGTTATCAATTTCTTCACTACCATAGTGTTTGCCCAAGAGTGCCTTACAATCTTCTATACAACACAACATCTTATCGAATTTTCGCATCGCAAGTTTTTTTGCCATATATAACTTCAAGCTGCGAGATTCACCTTTCCCAATATGCGATTGAATGTTGTATAATAGTTAAAATTCATTGGCAGAGAGACATATATCGGAGTTTATCCATCGGAAGATGTCAAGACAATATGTGATTTGAGTTTTGCAATGTGATATAAGTGTTGCGATTGCAAGGGTGCGATATGAGCATATGCAATGAGAAATTGTGATTAAGTGATTTCTATATCGGAGAATAGTCATATTGGCGATCAGAGTTGTTAACAAAAGGAAATCTCGATGTGATTCTTGTGATAATAGGATTGTGATAGATGATGTGGCTCACTGATGGGAACGCTTTGAATTTTATATGAAATCAGTGATCGAAAGATTTTGAATATGGGATGTAATATCATTGATATGTCAATATGCAATATGGAACGAACCCGATCATTTAATTATATGGATTTAATTTCATATCGGATCTGGGACATCAGAACTTTTAAACGTATGTCCCAACTGAAATTGTGATGGACATGATATATTTTAAAACTAAATTTAAATTCCATTTTGGGTCCAAGACATCGAAAATTTTAAAACACGTGCTTCAACTAAAATTGTGATTTATAAACAGATGCAATATCTGTCAGAGCTAGATTTAAATGTGGTATCAGGTCCAAGATTGGGTGGATATTACAATACTTCAATTGATGCTTTATATGAAATGTCCCATCATTAGGATGCTCTAATAATGATATACTGTAATACAACGAGATAGGATGTTTTAAAGTATTCAAAATAAAAGTCTCCAACTCAATTTTTCCTTTCTATAAAAACTTCATTCAATAATTTGATTAATCGTCGGATTATTCGATTGGAGGAAGAAATTATCGCAACTTTCTTATGAGGAGAGTTGCGATATTATAATGATCCAACATGAATTTCCCGATAATGCTTTTAAAAGTCTAAATGGAATTTTAATGAAATATATAATAAAAATTAATGAACCCTCAAATTCTTACAAAACAACTAATACTTCCCTGAGCATGTTGCAGATTTAAAATAGTTTCTTGCTTGTTTCAAGCCTCAAAAATCAAAGTAGTGAAGACCTGCAAAAATAAACAAAACATAAATACGCTGTTGACACCTAATCCTTGTGATTGGGTGAATCTATGTAAATAAATAAATTAGAAATATGAACAGTCATCGAGAGATGAACTGAACAGTCTCTCCCTCATGTATATAATAAAGACCTACCTGATGGAATAATACAGTCGAACCATTTTTGCTTTATGGAGTTACTGCCTAGCCTGACATGGTATCAGAGCCAGCTCCTTTTTTAGCTCTTATGTCCCTTGTAACTCCCTAGTCTGCTCTCCATATAGCTAAGCTTCTCCTCCATATAATTAGCTACTTTTAACATGGTAGCTGCCCCCTCCATACTGTCCATGTTGTCATGCTTGTCCATAAACATTTCATAAAAGAAGCGCTGTCCTGACATGGTTTCATAAAAGAAGCATTGTCCTGACATGGTAATTTTAGCGCTGTCCATCCACAGTTTTTGCTCAGAAAGCGTCCTCTCCACGGTTAGTCTTGCTACGTTTTCCTGTAGGCAAAAACTCAATCCTGCAAAATCCCAAGAATATCATCCTCTTGATACAAGTGGTACTCTTTTTCTGCAAGTTTTACTTCTGTGCCACCATATTCAAGAAGAAGAACATGGTCACCCTCCTTGACACTAATAGGAATAGTGTTTCCATCCTTGCTACGAGAACCAGGCCGAACTGATATGACCTTTCCTGAGTTCAACTTGCTAGTGCTCTCCGGAAGCAAAATGCCGCCAGCGGTCTTACTCAGAGCAACAACTTTCTCTATCAAAACCCTGTTAAGCAAGGGGATAAGCTTCTTCACCATTGGTTTGATACTGTAAGGGAAGAAACCCTTATAGCTAGAGGCCTTTTATATAGATACCCTACAATTGCAAAATCCTTCTGCCTCCACCATCACACAGTCAGCGTACACAGAAACAAGCACTCCCCGAGTGCTTCGAACCGACGATTTTGCAAACTTGAAGTTCGCTGCAGCACACAACATTCGGCGTCTGTGGAGACTTGCGTTCGAACGCCATTGTTGTTCATTGTCTTTTGTGTGGCTAAAAGAGGAAGTGAACCTGTTTCAACCCTTGATAAACTCAATGAGATTTCATGTTCTTTACATTGGGTTACATTTGCAGTGAACCCAATACAGTGACATGAACGTTGGACTGAACGATGCCAAGAGAAGGACTGACTCTATTGCATAATCGTGGTGTGGCTTCTCAGCGTGATGATTAAGGCATGGCTTCTCAGCGTGATGTTAAGGCGTGGCTGCTCAACGTGTTGTTAAGTGTCGGCTTCAATACAAAGCGTCCTCTATGTTATTTCTTCGGTTACACCATCGGATAAGTGTAGGATATTTTTTTTACGGTTTGGTCAAATGCTACCATCATTAATATCATCCAATTGAATTATATAATATGTCAGGACTACTTTCTTCAGCATTTTAGTGGACTTAGTGCTTTATGTTGTTGACGGTTTTTTTTTTGGACTGAGTATATTGCGATATTCTATACTTTAACATTCTGCATATGAATGCAAATTGATATTTGAGTTTGTTGTCCAGTCACATCAGAACTATATTTTTTTCCATTAAGAGTAAAAGTCTTGTAGCAAAAGTTTTTGCTATAGTATGCATTCAATCATATCCATGGTGGGAATAGTTCTCACTGGCAAGGAGAACTATCCTGAATGGTCCCGAATGATAAAACACACCCTCATTTTCAATGATTTGTGGAAAGGAGTGTGTGTCGAAGACAGAGACAATGAACAAGTACAGGCTACCTCAGACAAATAGCTCGTCATTTGGGAAAACAAGAACAACAAAGCTTATGCATTAATTGTAGCATCTACAAATGAAGAGGTGAGTCGCCATATTTCGTCATATTCAACTGCCTTTGAAGCCTTACAAAAGCTGAAAGAACTCTATGACTCACATTCTACAGTTGAAGTTGTTCAACTCATGATTAAACTCTTCACTCTTGAACTGCAAAATAATGATCCTCTTGCTCTTACATCTGAAGTAAAGTCTATAATGCATGATATCAAATCCACTAAGGTTGAATTCGATATTCCTCTTATCGCTTTTCTCAAGGCAGTTTATCCTACTTACTCCAATTATCTTCAGTCATGCAAGCAAATGGAAATATCAAAGATATAACCTTTGACTCTCTTGTGAAAAAGTTTGTTGAAAGAGAGAAAGCTTTTGGAAAGAAGACAGCCCTTGAATCTTTTGAAGAGGTTGTGTGCCTTGCTCATAAAGAAAAGCATCCTGCTCAAGATTCTACAAGAGGAAGAGGTGGTCGAAGAGGAAGAGGAAGATATTTCAGAGGCAGGGGGGCAGAAATTCTCAAGGAGAAAAGGCATATTTGCACTGCATTCATTGCAAAAGAAATGGATCACATGATGCCTCTACATGCAAGCTACCATGGGATAAAATTGAGCAGAAAAGAAACCAACAAAAAGGTAAAACTGATGATACAGACAAAGGTAAAGTACCTGAATCTGCTCACTATGTTGTGGCACAATGTAACATTGGAGTAAATGAAGATTTATTTAATGCTTCACTTGCTTCTTGGAAAAATGATTGGTTGCTTGATTCAGGAGAAACCTACCACATGACTCATAGAAAATATTTTTTTGAAGATTTCACTGACAATGTTGATGGAGCAGTATACTTTGCAGACCAATAAAAAATCAAGCCATCAGGGCTTGGCACAATCAGGCTTAAACTGCCTGGTCTTCCAGACTTTCTTTTGCATCATGTTTTATATCTACCATAGCTCAAGAGAAACTTGTTGTCCTTGGTCCACATTCGCCAGCAAGGTCACTCCATTCATATGTTTGATGGAAAGCTTGAGGTAAGAAAAGCATCTGACCACTCACTTGTCATGAGGGGAATAGAAGAAGAAAGGCTTCTCAAACTATAAGGAACCTCTGCTCGTGCACAACAGTTCTCATACAATTCTCATCGTGAAGAAGGTACACTTCCATCAAGTTTATTATGGCATGCTAGATTTGGACATTTGAACTATGACAGTCTCTGCTTGTTGAAGAAAAATGGTGTTGTTGGTTTGCCTACAATTCCTAGTAAACTTAAGCAATGTGATGCTTGCATTCTAGGAAAGCATAGCAAACAGTCTTTTCATGATTCGCATTCAAGAGCACATAGAAAACTTGAACTCATTCATTCAGATTTATGTGGTCCAATGCCTATTCCTTCTGCAAATGGAAATAAATATATCATGACATTTATTAATGACTACACCAGAATGTGTTGAGTTTATTTATTGAAGAACAAATTTGATGATTTTCAAACATTCAAGAATTTTCATAAATGGATTGAAAATGATGCACAATCTCATATTGGGTCTATTCACACTGATAACGGAAAAGAATACACATCAAATGAATTTGAAAACTATCTTCGCCAACATGGGATCAAACATCAAACAATTGTGCCTTATAATCCCCAACAGAATGGTGTAGCTGAAAGAGTGAATAAGACAATCTTAAATATGGTACGATCCATGCTCTTTTTCAAGAATGTAAAGATAATGTTTTGGGCTGATGCTGTTATATGTGCTGCATATATAAAGAATTGATTTCCATCTAATGCTATTAGAAACAATACTCCTTAGGAAATGTGGTATGGACATGTTCCTTCGGTAAAGCATCTCAGGATCTTTGGTTCCACCTGTTATGCCTTGATACCAAAGGTACATAGAAACAAACTTGGTGCTAGAAGTCGTAAGTGCATCTTTCTGGGATATTCAAACACCTCCAAAGCATACCGCCTCTATGATGAAGTAAATAAGAAGTTTGTTGTATCTAGAGATGTAATTTTTCTTGAATCATCCAAAACTGACAATGTTGTTGAGCGGCAACTTGATCGCTTGGATAGATTCGCAAAAGCAAAATCATTTCAAGAATTTGATAATCAGATTCCACATATTGAATGGGGGATTCCTATACTAGATCAACATGTGGAATCTTCTTCTGAAGAACACTCTCCCCCGCATGAAACTCCAACAACGGATGATGCTTTAAGTGATGTAATTGATAGAATTGGGAGACTCAATCTTGATTCAATCCCAACTCAATCAACGAAGCATCCTGGACCATCTAAAAAAGGTCCCCCAAAGTGGGTGATAAAGACACTTGAAAGTGTTCATCCTGATGAAGTTGGAAAGACAGGAACCAGAAATTCAAACCGGCAAAATGGAGGTGATGTAGATGACTCTAATTCACCCGTTGATATGGATGTTTATTATCATTGTGAATTGAACTTGTCTACAAATTTTGAACCAACTTCCTTCAAAGAAGCTGCTTCTCATGATGAATGGAAAGAAGCGATGCAAAAGGAGTATGATGCCCTCATAAAGAACGACACTTGGAAGCTGGTTGATCCTCCATTAGGAACCAAACCAATTGGCTGCAAGTGGGTCTACAAGAACAAGTATAAAGCTGATGGCTCACTTGACAAGCACAAAGATAGGCTTGTGGCAAAAGGTTTTGCACAGAAGGAAGGGGTTGATTATGAGGATACTTTTGCCCCCACAGCAAAATGGGCTACCATCCGGACACTCTTTGCACTAGCAGCTCAGAACAGTTGGAAAGTCCATCAAATGGATGTAAAAACTGCTTTCTTGAATGGAGATCTAAAAGAGAATTTTTTTTGTCCCAGCCTGAAGGATTTGCTGTGAAAGGAAATGTTAAGCTATGGTATGTTCTATGCTTATAACAGTTTACTTCTTTTTCTTATTATATTCCACCGATTAGCAATCACATGTACATAAAGTAAAGTGCAGATAGAACATTAAACGACCGACAGAAAACAAGCCAAGACAAGAGACACAAGATGTGGCGGCTAGCCGGGGACAAACCCCACAATGTGTGGGGAAACCCTTTGATCAAATCTTCTTTTATCTTCAATAATTTAGCAGAGAGAAATAGTACAATAAATCTGATTCATATCAGCAGTAGCAAACCCTAGATCAGTAGCATCAGCATTTGCGGCTTCATTATCAAACTAGGGCAGACCATATCTTACAAACCGACAGTCGGATTGACTTTATTCCACCACTAAAAGTTTTGGCTTCCAGAGGAGGTTCGGATGAACCTACAGCGAAGTTCAGATGAGGAGATATTCTAGGCCACACAAGTCAATCTTTACTTCTGCAGTTGCAGCTTCAGTTTCAGCAGTTTCCGTCTTCAAACTAGGGCAGTCGATATCTTGCAAACCGTTTGTCGGATTGACTTCATTCCACCACCAAAAGTTGTGGCTTTCAAAGGAGGTTCAGATGAACCTACAACGCAGTTCCAAAGAGGAGATCTTCTAGGCCACGCAAGTCAATCTTTACTTCTGCAGTTGCAACTTCAAATTCAACATCTTCCGGCTTCACATGTGTGAGAGAGAGAGATCCATTTCAGCGCAGTAGAGAAGAGACTCATATCTGTGCAGTAGAGAGAGAGAGATGTGATGATATGAGTGTGTCCAAATGAGGAAAAGTCCTCTTATATTTATACACAACGTTGGTGGGTGAATAGATGCGACTGTTGGGCTTTTGAGCCTACATGAGTTGTAGGTCGGCTTGATAATAATTCCATAATCAAAATAAATTCATATCTCCATGAATACTTATCGGAATTGGATGATCTTTATATCAATCCTACACCTCTCGACGAGAGGAATCTAATAAAAATATTATTAGCCATGAATAAGATGACCCACATGAAGTTTTGCCTTGGTTTCCAATTTTAACACTCCCTCTCAACCATGGAGAACTTCATCTGCAATTTGTCTATCGGTCATTACTATTCATCCATCAAATGCACTGCCTTGTACAGCCTGACCCTTGCCCTGCTCTGCTCTATTTTGCCTGTTCTGCTTTGTCTTGTTCTGCCCTGCACTGATATGTACTGTTTTGTTCTATTCTGCTCTGCTCTTGCATTGTTCTGTTCTACTCTGCTTTTGTCCGAATTATGAAGAAGAAGAAATGATCGAGGATGTATCATACTGACTCAAAGTCAGTCTCAGAGTATGTACTACTGGTCCCAGACCAGTCTCAACCAACCCAAAGTCAGCGTCATAGTGAGTACAACTCCAATGGTCCCAGACCAATATCATCCTCCACTGGCTCAAAGTCAGTCTCAGAGTATGTACCATTGATCCCAGACCAGTCTCAACCGACCCGAAGTCAGCGTCATAGTATGGTACAACTCCTACCACTGGTCCCAGACCAGTATCATTGATCCCAGATCAATGGAGGTCATCCTAGCGTAGGGAGTACGGTAGTTACAACGATATGTCCATCGGTACTACTATGGTCCCTAACTTCATTTCCCTGCTCATTGATCAGATGAGAGGTACTTCCCATGAGTCCCAGACTGCATGGGTAGGATGCCTCGATAGGAGAACTAATCAATCCTGTCCTCACAGGAGAACACATCAATCCTGCTACAATCGCCATGGAGAAAACATCAATCCAGGCCGCCATGGAGAACACATCAATCCAGGCCTCACAGGAGAACACATCAATCCAAGCCTCACAGGAGAACTAATCATCCTGCTACACAGGAGAGCGAATCATCTTGTTCCACAAGAGAGCGAATCATCTTGTCCCACAAGAGAGTGAATCATCTTGTTCCACAAGAGATCGAATCATCTTGTTCCAGTGTGCACCACCAGGGGACGGTGAGTCACCTTGTGGTCGAATGTTGCTCCAGTAAGAACCACAAGCCCTCAAAGCTCCCAGAGCTCAATGTATGCAACATGCAGGACCCTTGTACAAGGGTTTCTTGATGACTCCAAGTCGTTTGGGAAAATCACAAATTAGATCTTTCCTCAGGGCTTTGACAAGGTGTATCAACCTGTACATCATCTTAATGTGATGGAGCCTCCTTGCTCATCAACTTACCATATCTCAGATGATGTCTATCTGCTAGAGCAATCGACGAATACAGGATTCCTCAATAATCGAATCCCACCTCTGGTTGTTATAGAGAATCACAATAGTATCCAAACAGCTCACTGAAGAGCTTTCGCAACCAGACTGCCTCACACGAGGTCATGCTAGCAACAGTATATCCTTCTTCAGCGGTGCTCAAAGTCACCGACTTTTGCTTCCTGCTCATCCAGGATATCGAAGCAGATCCCAAGGTGAAACAGCACTCGGAAGTGCTCTTACGGTCCACCACACTGCCTGCCCAATCTGCATCAGTATATCCAAGTAGTCTCACATCTTCGATAGTGTATCTTAACCCATTGTGCCACGAAGATATCTTAGAAGATTCTTGGCACCAATCCAGTGTATGTGGTGGGGTTCAACCATATGCTGGCTCAACGTGTTGACTGCAAAGCATATATCTGGACGGGAGTTCACTAAGAACATTAATGCTCCGACGAGTTGTCGATACTCGGTAGCATTTCGTAAAACAGGTCCAGCAACACTACTGCTTAACTTCTTGAAGTCAAGCTCCATCGGAGTAGTTACAGGCTTGTAGTCCACCATTCTGAATCTTTCCAATATCTTCACCACATATTTTCCTTGAGATAGGAAAATTTCTCCTGGCTTTTGCCACACTTCAAGTCCTTGGTCCTTCATTTCAAATTCAGAAGCCATCTCCCTCTTACATTTGTGAATGAGAGGGTTTACACCTGTAGAAAGAGGTCATCCACATGCAACACCAGTATGATAGGCTTTTCATCTTCAACCTTAAAGTAAAGGTTAGGATCGGCTTCACTCCTAGTGAATCCCAACTTCATCAAGTAGCTATCGATCCTCTCATACCATGCTCGGGGTGCTTGCTTCAGCCCATAGAGAGCCTTCTCCAACCTGCATACATGAGATTTTCAATCATAAATCTCAAATCCTTTGGGTTGCTCCACGTAGACCTCTTCTTTGATCAAACCGTGCAAGAACACAGTCTTGACATCCATCTGATGTAGGTTCCATCCTTGTGAAGTGGCAAGGGCTATGATCGAGCGGATGGTCGTATATCTGGCAACAGGTGCAAATATCTCATCATAGTCTATACCTTCCTCGAGCCTTATACTTTTCCGTGCTTCCATCTGCTGCATGCTTTATCTTGTAAAGCCATTTGGAAGTAACAACAGTCTTGTCCTGGGGTCTGGGAACTACTTCCCAAACATCATTCTTTATGATAGACTCATATTCTTCGGTCATAGCATCCTTCCATACTTGATGCTTGACGGTATCTGAGAATGACGAAGGCTCATTTTGTATGATCGTGCTCATGATGGTCAGGTATCCTTGATACCTATTAGGTTTCTTAATTTCATGAAAGGTTCCTCAGGGTGCAGCATGTCCATCAGCATCATCAAGTAACCTCTTAAGCCATGAAGGCCTCTTCCTAGAAGAGGAAGGCTCATATGGAGGAGGATCAATCGGATCCATGGGTTCTTCTACATCAGGCATTGATTCATCATCCTTTTCTTTCGGTTCCCTGGTGTCGTCTTCTTGAGAGCTCCTCAAAGTCGGAAGATTGATCACCTTGCTGAGAGCCATATCTTCGTCAAAGGTGAAATCATGACTAATTATGACTTCCCTTTGATCGGCTACATAGATTCTATAGCCTTTAGTATTTTCACCATAGCCCATGAAAATTCCCTTCTTTCCAGATGCTCCCAATTTATTTCTTTTCTCTTTCGGCACATGAAAGTATACAGGGCTTCCAAAAATTTTAAAATGAGAAACATCAGGTTTCTTACCGGTGAATTTTTCTTCAGGAGTCTTGGAACCCAATGCTTGATGAGGGCATCGATTTTGTACATATACGGCGGTGATTGTAGTTTCAGCCCATAGAAACTTCAGAAGTCTTTGATCATGTAGCATGGCCCGGACAGCTTCCATCATCGTGCAGTTCTTCCTTCCCACCACACCATTCTGCTCAGGAGTATGTGGTGTAGTAGTCTCCCTCTTAATGCCAACCTCAGGTATGCCTGAGTGAACCAACTGTAATATATCGGAGGTCTTGCTTTGGCTTGAGGGGAATGGTCCCCTTTTGAGCTTTCCTTCGGCACATCCCGGACATACACCTTCTTTCTCTACTTGTAATTCGGGCATCCCTGTTACCATCTGTCTTACATCGGGTAGAGCTTTGTAATGAAGGTGGGAAAACCTTCGATGCCAAAGTTCGGACTGAAGCGTTCTGTCACAAGACATGACACCTAGCGGACTTCCACCGACTTGACATAAAGAATCAACTCGAAACCCAAGAGTGAAAGCATCTTTAACATTATTTTTCCATATGCGTACCTTACCATCGCTGAAGGTTACCTTATAGCCTTTGTCTTCCATTGCCGAGACGGATACCAGGTTCTTTTTGAGATCAGGTACATATAATACATCTTGTAAGTGAATCGTATTACCTTGATTCAGTTTAAGAGAAACATTGCCTACACCTTTCACTGGGTATTTCATGTCATCTCCAAGGACAATTTCCAGGTTAGTTTCTTTCTCTACCAGATTATAGAGTACTTCTTTGTAACCAGTGAAGTGTCTTGAGGCACCACTATCAATGAGCCAAATTCCCATTGAGTCCGAAGGAGTGGAGGTAGATAGAGCAGCTGGTAGATAATATTCAACCTGCTTATCGTCAACAGTGTTAGATTTATACCTGGAATTTCTAGCCTTCTTGAATGGTTGCCCTCTTCCTTGATTTCTTGCATTCCTTTTTCCTTTGTTGTTGAATTTTCCATTCCTTCGATTACCATGAGAGGGATTTTGATCATTGTCACGGTGAGAGTCCTTTCTATCAGGGCATTCCCTTGCATAGTGACCTGATTTATTGCAAATGAAACATCGTCCTTTTCTTCCACCCTTAAATCCAGCCTTTCTTTTCGATTTAGACCCAGAATTATTCCTTTTCTTAGCATGAGAAGAAAAAGCAGCAGGAGGACCTTTAGGCAA
The DNA here is from genome assembly GCA_031772625.1 of Pinus tabuliformis. Taxonomy (NCBI): domain Eukaryota; kingdom Viridiplantae; phylum Streptophyta; class Pinopsida; order Pinales; family Pinaceae; genus Pinus; species Pinus tabuliformis. The sequence goes on along the minus strand of CM062811.1, from coordinate 135,576,357 downwards.
GGGCATTTCCTGCTCTTCTACCCTTGTTTGTTCTTGAATGCATCTAGCCATTAATTCCTCGAAACTAGGAATTACATTATTGTTCAGAAGAGTAGTCCTGAACACATACCATTCAGATGGTAATCCTCCGAGAGTTGTGAGTGCCATTTCTCTGTCAGTAATGGTTTCCCCAATAGATAGGAGATCGTTCTTGATCTCAGTGATTCTTAAGAAGTATGCTTGCATACTTTCATCTTTACCCTTCTTGATTTCCCTCAACTTATTTCTAAGAAAAAAAACTTGATTTGCATCATTAACTTTAAATAAACTCACCAGTTTGTCGTAGATTTCCTTGGAGGTGTCTAGATTAGAGATGTAGGCCACCAAGCGCTTGTCGATAGAGTCCCGGATGATCTTCTTTGTTTTGACTTCTCCGTTTTTCCATTTGTTCCAGGCAGCAGCAGATGCATTTGATGAAGGCTCAACAATATTGCCTCTTACATGGTCCAGCACTCCTTGATCTTCAAGGGTTAGATCGATAGACAGCTTCCATCCGTGATAGTCAGCTTTCTCACGGAGCTTGTCTTCGGCATGAAAGAGTGTTGGGGACCCCATAGTTCTTTTAGGATAGCCTTGCCAATCTTCTCTTCAATGATTGCTCTTGCTCTTGCTCGGGTTTTGTCTTCACCTCAGCTCTGATACCATGTTAAGTTATGGTATGTTCTATGCTTATAACAGTTTACTTCTTTTTCTTATTATATTCCACTGATTAGCAATCACATGTACATAAAGTAAAGTGCAGATAGAACATTAAACGACCGACAGAAAACAAGCCAAGACAAGAGACACAAGATGTGGCGGCTAGCCAGGGACAAACCCCACAATGTGTGGGGAAACCCTTTGATCAAATCTTCTTTTATCTTCAATAATTCAGCAGAGAGAAATAGTACAATAAATCTGATTCATATCAGCAGTAGCAAACCCTAGATTAGTAGCATCAGCATTAGCGGCTTCATTATCAAACTAGGGCAGACCATATCTTACAAACCGACAGTCGGATTGACTTCATTCCACCACCAAAAGTTTCGGCTTCCAGAGGAGGTTCAGATGAACCTACAACGCAGTTCAGATGAGGAGATCTTCTAGGCCACGCAATTCGATCTTTACTTCTGCAGTTGCAACTTCAGTTTCAGCAGTTTCCGGCTTCAAACTAGGGCAGTCGATATCTTGCAAACCGTTTGTCGGATTGACTTCATTCCACCACCAAAAGTTGCGGCTTTTAAAGGAGGTTCAGATGAACCTACAACGCAGTTCCAAAGAGGATATCTTCTAGGCCACGCAAGTCAATCTTTACTTCTGCAGTTGCAGCTTCAAATTCAACAGCTTCTGGCTTCACATGTGTGAGAGAGAGAGACCCATTTCAGCGCAGTAGAGAAGAGACTCATATCTGCGCAGTAGAGAGAGAGATGTGATGATATGAGTGTGTCCAAATGAGGAAAAGTCCTCTTATATTTATACACAACGTTGGTGGGTGAATAGATGCGACTGTTGGGATCCTGAGCCTACATGAGTTGTAGGTCGGCTTGATAATAATTCCATAATCAAAATAAATTCATATCTCCATGAATACTTATCGGAATTGGATGATCTTTATATCAATCCTACACCTATCGACGAGAGGAATCTAATAAAAATATTATTAGCCATGAATAAGATGACCCACATGAAGTTTTGCCCTGGTTGCCAATTTTAACAGGAAATGAACATAAAGTATGCAAACTTGTGAAGTCCTTGTATGGCCTCAAACAAGCACCGCAAGCCTGGTATGAAAAACTAACTGAGCATCTTCTGAAACTCAATTTCAAACAATTTGATCTTGATGATGCAACTTTATTTGTCAAGAAAGTTGGCAAAACAGTTGTATATCTTGTGGTATATGTAGATGATCTTTTGATGACAGGGAACAATGAAAGCTACATTGCATCCATAAAGAAGGAATTGGGGAAAAGTTTTGAAATGACTGATTTGGGCTATGTTCATTACTATCTTGGCATTGAAGTAACCCAACATCCAAAGTCCATATTTCTTTCTCAAAAGAAATACATTGGAGATCTGTTGAACAAGTTTGGCATGACAGAGTGCAATCCTCTTACTACTCCAATGGAACAAAACTTAAAGCTCACATCTATTGAAGGAAAAGAATTTGAGGATGCAACAAAGTATAGACAGCTTGTAGGAAGTCTCAACTACCTAACTACTACCAGACCATACATTTCGTTTGTTGTTGGAATCCTCTCCAGGTTTATGCAAAAGCCTTGTGAGGGACATTGGTCTGCTGCAAAAAGAGTTCTAAGGTACTTGAAGGGAACTCAAGACTTTGGAATCAAGTATACACAGGTGGACGACTTCAGTTTGATTGGATACTCTGATTCAAACTTCGATGGAGACAAAGAAACCGGGGTATCAACTTCAGGATATGCTATGAGTCTTGGATCAGGAGCTGTCTCCTGGAGATCACGCAAACAATCAGTTCCAGCAGATTCCACAACAGAAGCAGAATACGTGGCAGCAGCTGAAGCAACAAAAGAAATTGTGTGGCTCAGGAAAATTCTTGAAGATTTGTAGGTAAAACAAGTATAATCAACTCCAATCATGATTGACAATACCTCTGCAATAAAGTTGGCCAAGAACCCAAAGTTCCATGATCGAACGAAGCACATCAATACTAAATATCATCTTATTCGACATCATGTTGAGGCCAAAACAATCCATCTCCGTCATTGTTCCACAAATGAGCAAATTGCAGACATCTTCACCAAAGCGCTTGGAAGAGAAAAGCTTGAACGATTCAGAATGATGTTTGGACTCACCAACATCCCTTCAGATTAGGGGGGGGGATGTTGACACCTAATCCTTGTGATTGGGTGAATTTATGTAAATAAATAAATTAGAAATATTAACAGTCATCGGGAGATGAACTAAACAGTCTCTCCCTCATGTATATAATAAATACCTACTTGATGGAATAATACAGTCGAACCATTTTTGCTTTATGGAGTTACTTCCTGGCCTGACATAGGCAATAAATCATGAAATAGAAAATCAAACAATAGATGAAGATGAACCTTTAAAATGTGTACCTGGAAGAAAATTGGTTGTAAATTTTACCTCATGAATCTTCAATTTCTCCCATGTTCAATATCATCTACTTATTTGATCTTTAAAATGCTAAGTAATGAATTTTCATTAAATTTCATCCACCTCCAATTTACATCAGAATACAAGAGTGGTAAAAACGAGCTCCTTTTCAAAATACTCATGAATCAAGGATTTTCAAGTCATGACAATTCTTTGGATTTCTTCATGTATGATCATCGTGATCAATTTTTTGCAAAATAAGACAATCAAGTGCTTTTCACAGATGTGTATGATCTAAGACATTCTAAAATATTCTAAGCTACTTTTTCGAAAATGAAAAGGAATTCCCATAAGAATTCAGATTCATTACTTGCTTTATTGAAATCTGAAATAATGAAATAGGTGCTAACAGAAAAGGAATCTAATCTAAATTAATCTATTCATACTTATAACTTAATTAAGGAAACATGACTAGGTATACTCATACTTCAAATGTAACCATGTATGCATTTTAATTCCTGCATGTATGTACACGTCAAACATTAGTAACAAAAATACAAATACCATTAAACTAAGAAAGCTAAATCTGAAATTAAAATGTACATTTATTGTTAGCGTCTTATTTACAATTACCTTCTCTTGAAATGCCCTTTCTAATTGAATTTCAATTGGATCATAGAAATATGGATGGATTTCCACTATTGATTGGGAGATGTTCAAAATAGAAGATGACAAGCCAGATCGTGAGAGTGAGATTTTAGATACAATGGCCTGCATAAATTTATTGGTGTTATGTACAAGTGTTAAACTATTAACAATCTTCCGTGAAGGAAAACTTTCCAAATATTTTTCTAAGGGGTCTATGAAATATGGATAAATTTTTTTTAGATACAATGGAAGATTATTAATTAAATCGTATTGTTGGTCATATTGTGAAAATGCACTCTTGTTGACACTGTCTTTGAGAAGATAGAAGTAACCGATAAGAAACGAACATTAATTGAGTTTGGAAGATTAATAGTTCTTGATGTTCATAATTAGAATGAGAAACTTCATTTTCTCATTCAAGAAATGCATCAATTGAGTGTTCAATACTAAGTTGCTCAATATACCAGCACAAAGTATCTAAAAATCGAAAACTATAAACAAAAAACAAATTTGAATTTACAAAAAAAGGAAGGAAAAATAGTAAAATAAAATCATAGTTTACACTAGTGTTACAATCATTGTTACAACACAATTGGGGTTGATTTAAAACAATTCCCTTTTCACAAGACTTGTTCAGAATAATAGAATTTGAATGATTGCTAATACTAACTTGTGAATTAGAAAGAGAATCATGACTATGAATAGGAATGAGAGCTTGATCGTCATATAAATCATAGATTGGGTTGGTTTCTTGAATGTTGAGATCATGGATATGATTAATTGTCTGAAATGAGAATTATTTGAAACAATTTATGAATTAGAGTGTTCTTCATTTTCACATATAATCCAACTTTCATTATGAGGATTAAATTGAGAATGAGACAAATCAAATCCTTAATGTCAAAGTAACTATCATAAATGACCTCATGCCATTCATTAAAATTCCCTTCGATCTCATCCGATGTATCAAAACAAGAAGGAATATGAAACACATGTTCATTAATGCTAGAAGAATGATCAATAATTAATTCTCCGTCTTGATAAAACAATTGGCAATTCCTTAAGATCAGCCTCTCTGTTTTCTGAAATATCATTGATACTAAGAGGAGATAAATTTCTATCAACAAAAATATCAGGATAAAGGAAAAAATGAGAATTAGAAGCAATGGATTTAAAAAATTTTCTATATGATAACTATTGTGCATTCTGTTCATTGTAAATTTCAGATTTGAGATCATTCATTTGTGTACTTGTGCTTTCTTGAAGAATGTTGCTTTGTTGTTATGAATTTGGCATCTGCTCATCGTAAAAGAATTCAAAAATTTGTACCACAAGTTGCGTGTTAGTGGAAACTTCGATTGCTACTTGTACTTGCTGATTTAAGTTCTGATTTTCTGAATTTAACGCATACTAATTTTCAGATTTGAAAGCAATATTTTCTTCAAGATTTTTGTTAATATCTTCTTGCATTTGAATAGTAAAATTCTCTCAGCTTTATGATTGATCGTTGATATGTAAAGGTGCATCTTGATCAATATTAATATTGTAAGAAGTGTGCACTAAATGAAGAAATTGATCATACATAATAGAGGCCACTTCATCATCATTTGTTTGCACCTCCATATTGGAATTCTCAATTGTGTTAATGTAATTAGAAGGAGTTTAAGCAAAGCTTGAAATAACTTCACATGGATTATGAATGGGAGGAAGAGAGAAAATATATTCAAACCAATCTAATAACTCCTCTTCCAAATGTTTTTCTTCAATTTTAAATCTTAAGAAATTTAAATGAAATCGAATGGTAAAATCAATCAAAGACTCATTTTCAAACCTTCTTAAATCTTTGATTTCGTCACATACATGTTCATAGTTATAGTGGTCAAATTTGCAAATGAACATTGTAACAAATTGATCCCAGATATGAATTGAGGCAACTGGAAGCAATTGACACCAGCTTCTGTCTTTTTCCAAGAATGTAAGAGTAAAAATCTTGTATAAAATACCTTCATCAATTCCTTGAAAAGTAGAATTTGAATTTTTTTGAATAAATTGAAAGGCATGATTAAAAGTAGAATAACTTATCTTACCTTTAAACATTTTCTGAAACAAGTCTTACTACTTCAGGTTGAGTAGTAGAACATGCACGTCCATGGATACAACTCCAAATTGGAAGTTTACGAGGAGTCATCGTGATAAATAAAATTTTAGAATACGAAGGTTCCAATACACAACAAGTTTCAGACCCTCCTTCTAGCGCCAAAAATGTTGAAGCCTCGAAATTCACTGCAACAACATTAGGGAATGACCACCCGATTCAGACCTTAAAGTAGTTCCTTTTCCGTTTGGAATGGTGGTTCCGACTGGTTCAATTAGGTCCAGTTACCTTCTCTCAATCTCCAAAATGGCTTACAATATGACTTTCATCTACTAATGGAGAAGAGACATCAAATCATCCCTCTTGTTGATCAGGCAAGAAAGTGATCTTTAAGCTGATCTAGGGCTCAACCAAGCCACAACTAAAGTTTTCCTCTTTGGGAGGAGGACTTATAAGAATGTAAAATTAAATCTAAATGAAAAACTATTCTATAATGCAAGTAAAAGGAACAAAATCCTAGTCCTATCTTAATTAGGCAGATATAGATCTAACCCAACCGAGAGCAAGGTATTTAAATGATTGGGATTTAAATATGTCTGGCTTATGATGAATATCAAGCTAACGAAGTAGTTCGATTAATTGACATTATGAATACCAAGTCACATTCTATTAAGAGACCTATTGACTAAAATAATCAACCAACAAAATTTAGGAAGCAGTTCACAAAATGATATTGATTGTTAAATCAATAATTCGAATAATTAAATAATAATATGAGGAAATAGTTCACAACATATAATTATTTGTTAAATAAATATTAAAAGGCATATTTATAAGTAAATAGCTACTCAGAAATTATAATTCAACTCATAAGAGTAGAGATAAATAATAACATATAATTGAGACACATTACTCATATCGACAATAGTGCACAAATATGAATAAAATGACACATTCCTGCGATCATAAAATGAAATCAGTATTTAAAACAACAGTATTAGAAATATCAATTTATTGAATCCATTTCTCTGGCTCTGGTCTCCAACAGTCCTTTACATTGTTTGAACTTTTGTTGTTACAACAAGAGCTGCAGAAGTGCAAACTCTACCCATCATACATAATTCAGAATGCAAAAGAAAAATCCTCAATAATCTCCACATCTAAGATTTTCACTCCTCTCACCTACAACTCTAAATCCCTATTATCGAAGAGATTATAGAATTCTAGAATTGCAGAGGAGAGAACCCCTTCTTACATTCTACAATCTTCTATTTATAATAGTTTCAATAGAATTCTTCACAAGAAAGTTTGTTGAAGAAGAAATCTACTCAATCAATTTTTATTAGCTCAAAACTCCATTTTTCAATTGTTGGAGCGTTCTCATTGATTGATATCATTTTATCCTCATTTCTTCAACTCTTTTCCTGCAAAACAAATCAATACAAAAATAAAATCAAAATGCTAAATCTGGAATTAAAAGAAATCCAATCAAATTTAATTAAATAAATAATTAAAAATGAAATATGAGTTTTCTATTGATGCATGTGATGATCTATTTTTCCAAGGATATCATTGACAAATTGATTTGCATTCAAAAGAGGCTTGGGCAAATGAAAATGCAAAAAACGAAACTCAGAAAAATTAGTTTTATTTAAAAATTCAGCGCTTGATTTTTTGCTGGATTTTAGGCCCAATAAATGATCAAATCTGTTAATAAAATCTCCTGAGAAATGTTCTCCATGGTTTTATCTTTCCAATGAGCTGTCTTGGGCCTCATTTGGCCAAGTAAAACTCCATTTATGAGCTTCTGAAGTTGGTATATTAAAATTGTCAGAATTCTGAAATTTCTGTTGCAATCAGAATTTTTTTATTAAATTCTATTTCTAAATTAGATTAATAACAAATAATTATAACTGCATTATTAATTCTTAATAACTATTTAATTAACAAAATTAATTAAATTTTTAATTTAATGATTAATTAAAATAGTATTATATTTATATTATAATTAAAATATGTAAAAATTATAATTAATATATAATGTTATAATATTATATTAATTTAATCATTCTTTAAAATTACAAATTAATAGGTTCACTTACTTATTAGTGTGAGGAGGGTGGAGAGTGTAGGAATTAGTGGAGGGTATGGAGTGATAAGGTGGGGGTGATAAGGAGTGGAGGGAGGTGAGGGCGATGGAGAGATAAGGAGTTTTAAAATCGCAATTCTTGGAAGGAAAGAAGTGATATGAAGTGGGTCCCACGTGGAATTAATAATCCTACAAATTGGACTATAGCCACTTTGCAATTTTGAGAATCTAGTCTTGGCGATTTGTTTTAAAATAATAAATTGGAGTAAATTACCAAGATTCTGAAACACGTTTTCATCCGTTGTATGATTTAGTTGGGTCATTTTGTAGGACCGTTAGTGAAAAATAAAAAATTAATAAAATTTAACTAAAATTCAATATTTGCAATGATTGACTATTGAACTTAATTAGTTACAAAATTGAAATACTATACATTTATTTACAATTTTAGTGCAAGTGAGAAAATTATCAAACTTCAAAGTAGTGTCATTTACAAATTGGTTAACCAAATAAGGCGAAACAAGTATTGATGGAAAAATTATGAAAAGTCAGATTCAAAGAAACAATCAAAATATAAATCCAACAAAAAAAAGGAAAAAAAAATTCTTAATTAAAATTATAAAAGGTGTTTTTCCAAAAATTAATGCAAAGGGTCCCCATTATTTGAAGTAATGGGGGATGTTGGGTTTTCCCTACAACAGGTTCCAATGTAGAACACACATTCCATCAAACCCCAATGAGCTAGGGTTCCAGTGTGGAAACATAACAAACCTTATATTACAAAAGCTTCAAAGGCTTCGGGATTTTAGATCTTATCATTTCATCCTAACAAGTTAGGATTTCCAGATCATACCAAAATCCCAAACATGATATCATCGCTAAATTTCAACTAGCATTTCACAATATGCCTAATTAGCTTAAGGATTTTAGACATTCACATTAGCATACCCTTTGGTTAGGGTTTTCCAGAACCTGTCTAGGGTTCTACTAAATCAGATAAGAGTGGGGTGGGTAGATTTTTCAAGAAATGAATCACCCAAACAAGAATCACTAGGATTCAATATTGCTAGTCATAACAAGGTTAGTAATCGATCATCAAATGAATAATCTTTTCAATTGATGAATTCAAAGCATACCTTTGTTTCTTGATTAACCTTGTCTTGAGAGATCCTCCTTCTTGCGGATGTTTTCCCTAATCAAGACAATAGAGGGAGAATGGTGATTAGTATTTAACATAATCAAAACTAAATGAATCCATGAGCCCAAAACTGAAAAGACATGTGATACTTATATTTTTCTGGAACAATCTCATTAATGGCTAAGAGATCATCCCTAAGTCTAGCTATCTTCACAAAGAAGGTTCTGCAGTATCTTCTTTAGTCATCTTTGTAGTCCTCGACGTATTCTTCAAACTTGCTACTTGACCAATGTTCTTAATAGTGAACAAATTCGACAAGGCTTTATACATCTCTTGAGCATGATCGATGTTAGCTATGAATAGGACAAGATTGTATTTTATCCCTTCTAACATCATAGTCATAGCCACCAATTCTAGATCCTTGAATTTCTCTTTGTCGACATTACTGGCTTCTTTTGCAGGCTTCTTTACATTTCCTTTTACCAAATCTAGCACCTTGTTCTTCTTGAGGATTAGGTCAATCGTCTTTTTCCATGATACAAAGTTAGATGCTCCTTCAAGCTTGTTCTCACCCTTTATAGAGTTAGACATTTTCTTTGAATATAATAGACTTCTTCCTTGAGATAGTGCCCATGAATGGATCTGCCTTTTTCTTCTTCCTTCACCAAAGCTCTGTACCATGTTGGAAAATCAGAAAGGCAATAAATATTTTCTCGGTCTTGATAATTACTTGTGATGTTTCTTATTATTATACTTTTGTATATCTTCTTTCTTTAGTTCATCAAGCAATTACCAATAGCAACAGTGCATAAAACAAAGGACACAAGTTGTAGGCACATGTCAAGGCAAAACCCCCCTCGAGGGTAAAACTCAGTCAAACTAATTCTTCCTTTAAATAATATTCTTTGATACTCTTCACCCTAGACTAAGACCAAACCTTCCCTCCACACAAATTCATCCTCGAGAAGATTGACCTCTTCCCAATAACTTCGACTATGCAGCAACTTGTAGTAGCCAACAACTTCCAATAGTAGTCCAACTTGGAAGATTTCGATCTCCCAATCTAGAGCACAAAAAATAGTGAGACCACCACCAAAATTTCTATTTTTTTCCTTCTCCTTAGACTCCCCCAAAATCACATTCACTTCAACTTCCCAGAAACAGACTTTCCCAGCTTCCTACTTCGCACTTCTGCCCAACAAACATATTTTCTCACTTATGCCCAGTAGAGAGAGAATAAGAAGTGATGCACCAAATGAATTCGATGTGCTTCCTTTTATAGGCTTCTTGTGGGGTTGAATGGGTCATTAGGCCGGCTTGATCTTATCTTAGGTCGGCATGTTGTGGGGGTTCCATAATTCATATTTGACTCAATACTAAAACTTTTCACATGATTCAAAAGCCCAAGAAGGGTCTTTTTAAATGTACAATAATTCTATAGACCCATAATAAATCCTAGAAGTCCTCAATGGATACTTTGACCTAAAACATGGTGACCTAAGCATGAAACCCATGCTTTAATAAGTCACAATAATAATAATAATAATAATAATAATAATTTTCTTTATTCTTTTGACAAGTACATTACATAATGACTCAAGTACAATATTGAAGACCGAACATAGTTACTTTTTCCAATAGAATATACCTTTTTCAATGGAGTTAATGAGAAAGCCCATGGTTCCTTGGCAAATTTTCCAACTTGCCAATAAAGGATATGAAGAAAATTATTTTCTAGTCAATCCCCAAAGTGTGCATTAGTAGAAACCTTGTTAAGGAATTCCTTAAGGATTTCAAGATAGTTACCTTTGAGGGAGAGGCAGTGTTCTAAAAAGTTTATTATGCTTCAACCCTCATTTCATCTATTAGGATTTAATCTTGAGATTCAAGATTTTTAGGTTAAAGAGGTAAGGATCAAAGGAGATTTTGGAGTTTTAGAACTTGATTAACCGTAGGTAGATGGGAGGGAAGAAAGGAAAGTAAATGAATTTGTAAGGTTATGTCATATAGTTGGTTTTTTTAATTTAAAGTTATGGAACTTGGTTAATTAACGTATTATATAATTCAAAGGATATTTATTTTTATTCTCACTACTACACTATAAGGTTTTAGTGTCATTGATTTTCATCACTATAGCTTTAAAATTTTGACCAACATTTTCTTCATTAGCACACAAGTTTTTGTGATGGGGATTTTGAGTCACAGTTAGAATTGTACATATAACACTCAAAACACTAAAAAAAAATTGTGTTCATATCTTTATTGCATCATTCATGGATTGCTATAGTTTATCATGTGTAAAATACAATGAGTTTTTCATTGTGTTTTCACTAGTATAGATCCATCTTAACCATAGATCTAACAAGAGTTGAAAGGGATCAAATCTCTTGACGTGAAAACTTCTTTTATAATGCAAAATTTGAATAAAATGTTTGCACCTCGACACTGAGAGTATATATATATATATATATATATATATATATATATATATATATATATATATATATATATATATCCCAAAGGACCTCCTCTCCATAAGCCATGTCACAACCAGGGGATTTAAACCTTGGATTTCTCAGTTTTCATAGATTTCACATTACTTCGATCACCAATTGAGTTGCCCGCCTGGGACATGTTTTATAAAAATTTAATTAAACAAACCAAACACGTATATTAATTTTTATTTTTTCATTATATCTAACGTGAAATATTTTATTTATGGTTGAGAGTGAGCGAAATATTTTTACCACTTCTCCTTAGTATGGCCACTGAGAGTGAGATTATTGATGTTTATAACACTCTTAATTAAACAAACCAAACATGTATATTCATTTTTGTTTTTTATTATATCTGATGATATTTTTTATTTAAATATCATTTTTTTAAAGAGACATGTGTCAACTCCCAGTTGAACATGGACATACGTACATCTATCTCATATCGATTTGTAGAATGAGCCTCTCTGCTCAATCATGCTTGTATTGCTCTTACATTATGTTTGTATCATGTTTCCATTGTGTCGACATCATGTTTACATAAATTAGTATCATGTTTGTGTCATGTTTATGTCATGTTTGCATCTTATTTAAATGATCATGTTTGCATCGTATTTGCATATATTAGTATACATCATGATTGCATCAATTAGCATTGTGTGTGCATCATGTTTGTGTTGTGATTACATTAATGAGCATCAAACTAAGTGATGTTGACCAAATGTTTTGCTTAATGTCACATTGAAAAGGACAATGTAGGTAGGATAGAAGATTGATACAAGTGTGAAACAAGCTTGAAACAAAGATGATGGAATCTCCATCCTTGTGTTGGAATATTGGTGCATGTCTAACTCAAGTTCATCATGGAGTTTTAAAAATCCAAAAAAGAGACAACTCAAAAAGAAGCTTTGCATTTCCCTTCCCATGCATGTGTAGTATAATGTGAAAAAAGAGGGGCCCTCATTTTATTTTCACATGAAGGCATGGGGAGAGCTTCTTAAAGCTATAAGGGAGTTGTGGGGGAACTCAATGGGAGTAGATAAGGGATATTTGTGGGGAACCACAAAATCAAATGTAATATTTTGTCATCCCCGCCAACCACACCTTTTTTTTTAATTTTCATATTTAAAACTCAATGGAATTTAAATTGTAGAGATGGAATTTGGGTTTTGGAGATGGAATTTCCAAAACATGAAAAAAAAATGTTTAAGAAACTTATTTCTTCTTTCCTCTTCATCTCCCTTTTCTCCTTGTTATTCCTCTACTTCTCTTCCTCGCTTTCTTTATTCTATCTCTTGTCTCCTTCCTATTCCTCTCTTTCTCTCTCTCTCCCTATCCCCATCTACCTCCCCCTCCCCCTTCATCTCCTTCCTTCCCTCACCCTCTTTTTCTTCCCCCCTTCCTCTCCTTCTTCCTCTTTTTTCCTCCCTCTCCCTCATCCCCCTGTTGCTTTTTGTATTTATCTTAACCCTCATCCCCCCTCTTCCTTTTCTCTTCATTTCTCACTACAACGCCCCAAGTTCCCTAAGTTCCATTAGAGATGACTTACTTCTATAGTCAAATTAATTTTGAATATGATTTCTTGATGATCCCATCATTGAGTAAAAGGAGCATCTCAAGGATAAAATAATTGCATTTAAGTTCATTTATGTGAAAATTGTTTTTTTTTTTACAATAAACTCAATGTGGTATTTTATTTATGTGAAATGAATTATTTGGGAAGTTCACTCTTCCCAAAATTGTGATCGCAATAACCAAGTTTTTGACAAGTTGGTTATTCCCAAACTTTTCATGGGGCAATCAAATTATTTAATGTAGTATTTGAAATAGTTTTCATTATAGGGGTGATGATAAAGGTCATTAGTGGTTGAGTAAGGTGTATAGATTTCATTCACAAGGCATAAATGGCATTGCATAGATCATGTAAAATGTCATTGTATTGACATTGTTGACTAGAAAACAATATCCAGATGAGAACATCATCTAGTGATGGGACTTTGAAATGCAACATTTGGGGGAGAAATTTGCATATCAAGGTGAAATGTACAATGTTACGTTATCTTTTCCATTACTCAATCTAATGTAGTAGATGTGCTTGTCAATTTAGATCTTCCGTCACATTACAACACTTCACTATCTTGAACAAATTAGAAAATGTTGGAAGTCAAAAGGATGGGGAAATTAAAACTTACTTCAGGTAAATGATGTTTTGCTTGATTATTTTAATTTAAATAGGATAAGTTGTTTGAAATAGTTGATCACTAAATAAAGCCAATGTTGGGAATAGTATTATCATTGATGACAACCAATGTCATGTCATTAATGTCAAAGGAAGCATGATGTCAAAAGGGGAGATTGTTGGACATAGCATGACAACTAATGTCATGTCATTGATGTCAAAGGAAGAAAATTTTTGGATAGAGTATTGTCATGTCAAAAGAGGTATGATGCCTTGGAAGATGATTAAGCATTTTTTACATATTATTGATGAAAAAGGAGGTATGATAGCTTGCATATTATTAATTTTTGTTGAATTTATGACAATCAAACGAGTATGTAGATGATCTAGTTGGATAGTTTTATTTGAGACCTTTCCAATGGTATATTACACTTGGTCAAACTCCTCTTAAATGAGAGATAATCCAATTTGAAAATGACATGATGGAAAAGGATCCAAACACCAAATTTGTTAAAGTGTGTGCATGTTCAAGGAGGATCTATGCATTCATGTGCAATTGGTGGTTGTTGGCACACAAACATGTGCATTGTTTAACAATTTTAAACATCATGTAACTCTGGACGGATCTGACGGTTGTGGAAATAACGAATGGTGGATGGAGCGCAAACTTGAATGATATTTAACAGAGGTCATGCCCCCTGACCTCTGCCACGTGGACCCAATAAGATCATGACACATGGATTGACATGGACCCCTTGGCGACATGACATGCGAGTTGACGACACAATAGATAGAGCCAATGGAAATTTAACACATCAACAGGATGACACGTGTGACACTAATGGCAAGTTGACAACTAGTAGCATGAGATGATGTAGTAGTATGATGTGGTAGTATGGTAAATGATGTGGAAGCAAAACAGGGTGCCACATGGAATCTCCAATTGGTATTTTTGGTTGGATAATCGGGCTAAATTATGAGTGACATGTGGCACCGTGTGACATGATGACATCATGTTGATGTCCTTATCCGGTTGGCCATGGACCCCTAAGGACCAAGTCACACGACAACTTCATACAAAAGTTTTTCATTTTGAATCATGTCGGCCCAAACTCCAAATTCAAATAATGTCAGACCAAATTCAATTTAACATTGGACCAGGGAACCCACACATATATTGTGTTGGTGTGATGGACATGTGCATCGATTAAGTCTATGATGTGACAATAGTGTGGTCTTGGCATAGCTCATCGTAGGCACATAGTGTGAGACTCTAGTTTAAGAATGTTGGTTTTGGAACAGTCAAAAGGTCTAGTCACATCTCGTCGTGGACATAGGGTGTAACTCTATTTTGGCATAGTCTAAAGGTCGAGTTTCAACTCGCCATGGATGTATGGTGTAACTCTATTTTGGCACAGTCAAAAGATCGAGTCTCAACTCGTCATGAATGTATGGTGCAATTAATTTTTGGCACATTCGAAAGGTTGAGTCTCAACTTGTCATATGGTGTAACTCTGTTTTGGCATAGTTGAAAGGTCAAGTCTCAACTCGATGTGGAAATTTGGTGTAACTTTGTTTTGGCATCGTCGCAAGGTCTAGTCTCAGCTCGTCATGGACATATCGTATAATTTTCTTTTGGCATAGTCACAAGTTTGAGTCTCAACTCGTTAATAATGCATGGTGTGATTTTGTGGTGTAAACATGAAGCTTTTGGCTTTGTTGCAAGGTCGTTAACACATGACGTAACTCTATGATTCAAGCATAAAGATTATGGCTCTATTTTTAGCACATGACGTGACTCTGTGATTCAAGCATGAAGGTTTTGGTTATGTTGTTGGCATATGATGTGACTCTATGGTTTAAGCATAAAGGTTTTGGCTCAGTTGTGAAGTTGAGTATCAACTTGATATTGGTATATGGTGTAACTTTATACTTAAAGTGTGAAGGTTTTTAGCTACATCACAAAGCCAAGTCTTGGCTTGTTGGTGGTGTATGGTGTCACTCTGTGGTTGAGCATGAAGTTCAGCTTAGTCACAACTCAAAAGGTCAAGTCTTTCCTTGTTGTTAGCATTTGGTCTTTGACTCATATCAAAATATTTTTTTGACGCTTGACATAAATAAAGGACATAACAACAAAGTTGGTAAATGGTCTAGTTACAATGTGGGAGGTTATGGGTTGAAGCCCTGTAAGGCTTGTCGTTTCTTTGTATTAATTGGAGGTGAATTTTATCAAATCACTAGTCAAACCAATGGAGTGCATTCTATTGAATGCTCACCAAAAAGTGCATTTTGTAGACAACATATTGGAAAAGTGCATTTTGTTCATCAGTTAATCGTTATAATGTTTTATGGGTTAGGTTGGGGTCCAACTTGATTTTTTAAAAGGGGCCAATGGAAAGAATGTTTTGGTAATATCAAAAGGGAACATGAAGAGTCATGAAGATAATTTTTAAGGGAAAGGGGTTATTTTGTTGTTGTCAACATGTTCTAGAGCTTATGAAAAGGTACAAGAAAAGGAGAAGATTTCACTTTTGAAGATTGAAGAACAAGTTGAGTTGAAATGAGCAGATTTTCCTTGAGCTTGTGGGTGTAATTTGAAATATTATGAAAAATGGTCGACTGCGATTTGGTGAAGGAGTTTGGTGCCTCGATCAGGTTAGAGCCTACTGATTTCAAAGGTTGGTGCCTCAATCAAGTTGGAGCCTACAACATGTTGGTGCTTTCATATTTCATAGGTTGGTGCCTTAATTAGGTTTTAGCCTACAACAAGTTGGTTCTTGCATATCCTCAAGGGTTAGTGCCTCTACTTGGTTGGTGCCTACAAATCTATTTTTGGGGTTAGTTCTTGCAAACTTTGGGGGTTGGTGCCTCCAGCAGGTTGGTGCTTACAAATCCATGTTATTAAATATTGAAGAAGATAAAATATTTGTGGTTTTTTCCCGTAAGGGTTTCCACGTACATTTGGCGCTCTTATGTGTTGATGTGATGATGGTATTTATTGATGCAATGTTATTTTTATAGTTATGATCAATTGTAAAATTATTTAAATTTTATTAAATTGGTCATGACACTGATTCACCCACCCCCCTCTCAGTGTAATTGTTATTCGAACAATTGGTATCAGAGCAGGTTCCTTAAGGAACTCTTAATCACTGGAAGGTCGATCATAGGGAACACACCAATCTCATATTTTCATGCAAGTCTCCTCGGCTTGATGGAACAAACTATGCTTTCTGGCAAATAAGAATGGAAACCTACATCGTGTCTTTGGGAACTGATGTACGGGCAGTTGTTGACAACTCCTCCCAGTGATGCAATTGGTAAATATCTCTATACATTTAATGCAATGGACAAAAATTCCATCTTAAGTGGTTTATTAGATATTGAGTTTGTCAAAGTGATGCATTTCAAGACAACCAAAAAACTATGGGACAAACTCAAATTTTTTTATGAAGGGGATGAAAAAATAAAGGAAGCCAAGCTACAAACTTATAGAAGTCAGTTTGCGAGTTTGAAAATGGAAGATAAAAATATTTCTTCATATTTCCTTCGAGTAGATGGTGTTGTCAACTCTATCATAGGTCTTGGTGAAGAAGTCAAGGAAGTTGATATGGTTCGTAAAATATATCACTTCCCTCAATGCTCAATCCTAAAGTATCAACCATTGAAGAGTTATCTAATATTCAAAAGTTAAATATGGATACCCTTCATGGAACTCTTACTACATATGAACTAAGGATAGAAAAGGAGAAGATAGGATTCATAGAAGTTGCATCCAAAGCATCCAAGGAAGGGAGGAAGCATGGGACTCAGGAAGACTCCAACCATGAATCAGATAAAGAGAAAGCCAAATTTGTAAGAAAGATGAAGATGGGAACTGGAAAGTTCAAATTTAAACTTCCATTTAAATGTTTTGAATGTGGAAGAATAGGAACTATGCTTCTAAATTTCCTTATGAAAAAATAAATGATAGTGAGGATGAAGTAAAGTTAAAATCTAATGATTATAAAAGAAGACGAAATTCCAAAAGGAGAAGCTTGTACTCCAAAGAAGATAGTGATCTAGGTGGATATTGGTGGCCACCTGCCAAGTCCACTTGGACCCCCACCATTGTCTTTCTCAACATTTTCAGTTTCCTTAATTGTAGCACAACTTACTATTTTTAGCAGTTTTGCGGGTCCTGAATTTCCGGAGCCGTTTTGAGGCCCTAAACGACGTTTTTTGGAATGGACCCATGTTGCTCGTTCCAACAATGATAGTGCTTGGATAGATCTTTCTAATGAGCTATTGTACGCGTCAAACGGGGATCATATGCCAAAGTTACGACCCCGGGAAGTTGATGTACCAATTTACCCCAAACGGGGCCCACAGTTTGGCGTTTTATCTCCTAGGGTTAGGTTTTGGAATGTTAAGGGTTTTTCCATTGTTTCTCAACAATAAATAGGCCTTCGAGCCTCAATTGTAACACAGTTCAGAGGCATGTAGCCATCACATCTCTTATAAGAGATAAGCTACCATCGCCCTAGCTGGTTTATTTCCATTTCTGGTTGTAAGCATATTTCAGTATTTTCCATTAATGAAATGAAGTATTATTTTCGCTGCATCTTTGTGTATATGGTTATCTCTGTAATTTGTTGCGTTCCTGTTTAAATCCGGATCAGTGGTATCAGAGCGGTATGCTTTTTCTTTGTTTTTCTTTGCATGTCCCCAACAAGGTCGGGATATAAGGAGTTAGGGCTTGAACTGGTTGAACCTTTGCAAGACCAGCCTCGCAAATCCCGACGGCCTCCCATGGAGGACGAGAAGAAAGACGAGGGGGCAGGAGATCCCATCAAAATATTGCTCGAAGAAGCCCTCGAGCGACAACGGAACGCGATGATGGACAGCTTTGCCCAGATCCTTCAGCGGCTACCCAGAAGCGGCGCATCGGCTTCCAGCAACTCCTCTGGAAACGCCACACCCTTTAAGGTACAAGTTAATTTTGAAATCCCCATATTCGAGGGTCAGATAGACGCCGATGCCGTAGATAAATGGTTAAATCTGCTAGAGGGTTATTTTTCTGTTCATGAATTTTCGAGTCGCGAAAAGATTGTTTTTGCTCTTCTCAAAGCAGCCCCCCACGTCAAGGACTGGTGGGAAACCTACTGCGAGCAGAAGGATGAAAGTACTGGCTCACTATTTTCAGCCGCACCCACCTGGGATTCGTTCCGGGATGCCATCAAGGAGCAGTACTACCCTGTCGGAAGCTATGAGGATGAATACAGAAAGTGGACCACGCTGCGGCAGGGAAGGGACCAAGACGTGCCGGAGTTCACCAATCTTTTCTATACCCTTCGCACAAAGTTGGGTATCAAGGATTCGGAGCAACATTTGATACTCAAATACCGTGGCTGCCTGCACAAGTACATCCAGGAAGAAATACAATTCCTAAACATCCCCTCGCTCGGCGCAGCATACCGATATGCCGTCAAGGTCGAGCAGAAGTTTAAGCAAAAGAAGCGAGACTTTGGATCTGCGAATCCAAAGCAGGGGAAAGGTGCCCCTAAACCACAGAACAAAGGACAGAGCCAAGGCGGGACAGCCCAAGACAACCAGCCGAAGCTGTAAGCAAAGAACAACGCCGTGAAGCCGAGAAAGGACACTGGAAAATGGTGCGAGTTCCATAAGAGCTCCACTCACAACACAAGTGAGTGTCGGGCCAAGCAGTCACTGGTGGCTGAGCTAAAGGTTTCAGAATTAGATGCATGTTCTGACTCTGAGTCAGAACCCGATAAGGGGTATGAAAAAGGGAAGCAGATCATTGATGCAGATCCCAGCGCCACTGTTGCTACCGCAAAGATCCAGAAAAATGAACCCGAAGATCCAGAGGAGGAGGAGCGTCTCTTCCACTCCCAGATGTGGGTAAAGGGCTCCCCGATACAGTTCATTATTGATAGCGGGAGTCAAAAGAACCTCATTTCGGCAGAGGTCGTGAAGCGGTTGGGCTTACCGACCACAGCACATCCACAACCATACACCATTGGGTGGCTTCACCAAGGGCGAGATCTTCGCGTGAGCCAGCAGTGTCGCCTTCCATACAACATCAAGCCCTTCACGGATGAGGTATTGTGTGACATTGCTCCCCTTGAAGTTTGTGATGTATTACTAGGACAACCATACTTGTGGAAGCGACATGCTGTGTATGAATCAAGGCCCCGTGCTATTATTATTACATTGGGAAATAAGTTGTTCAGGATACCAGAGGTAGCACCACCTGCCGCCATCTCTTTGATTACTGCAAAACAATGCAGTAAGATCATTTCCAAAACCAGGAAATTTGTTTTCCTGATGATACGCCCTCAAGGGAAGAAGAAGACAGTGGCCACGGCCTCCAAACGGGGTCCCTCTACACAACAGCTACAGATGGACAAGATTGTGGAGGAGTACGAAGACATCTTCACCTCCCCGGCAGTGGTTCCTCTACACTGTCAAGTCAAGCACTCCATCGACTTGACCCCAGGTGCGCCGCTACCCAATGGACCAATTTATCGGCGCTCCGTTCTGGAGAACAATGAAATCAAGAGGCAGATTCAGGAGCTCCTGCAGAAAGGTCACATCCGTCCGAGTTCATTGCCCTGTGGGAGCCCGATCGTGTTGGTACAGAAGAAGGATGGGACGTGGAGACTCTGTATTGACTATCGGGCGCTGAACAAGATCACTGTCTGTAATAGGTACCCGATCCCGCGGATTGATGACCTCCTAGACCAACTAAAGGGGGCGAAATATTTCAGCAAGATCGATCTGAAGTCAGGATATCACTAGGTACCAATCGAACCCTCAGATGTGTGGAAGACTGCCTTCAAATCCAAGGAGGGCCTCTTCGAATGGTTGGTCATGCCTTTCGGATTGACGAATGCTCCTGCAACCTTTATGAGGCTAATGGATGACATCTTGCGGCCATTCACCAACTCCTTTGTAGTAGTATACTTGGATGACATTCTGATCTTCAGCCAGAGTTGGGAAGAGCACCTCCACCACATCCGACAGGTTCTCCAAACACTGCGGCAACACAAGCTATGTGCCAATTTGGAGAAATGCACTTTCGGCATGACCGAGGTTCAGTATCTAGGATACATCATTGATGAACAGGGGGTGCATGTCGATCCAGCCAAGGTCCAAGTCATTCGGGATTGGCCCTCTCCAACCACTCTAACAGAGCTCCGCAGCTTTCTAGGTCTTGCCAACTTCTACCTCAGGTTTGTGCTGGGGTTTTCTCATATTTCTTGGCCCTTGAGTCAAGTCACCAAGGGAGGGGCGAAAGCAAAATTCTTTTGGTCTGAATCTCAACAGAAGGCATTCAGGGAGTTGAAGGATCGCCTCTGCACGGCACCAGTGCTCGCGTTACCAGATTTACAACAACCATTTGAGGTCGAGACAGATGCCTCTGACTATGCTATTGGGGCAGTCCTTACTCAACATGGACATCCAGTGGCATATCACAGTGAAACGCTTTCAGACACAGTCCGGAAGTACCCCACTTATGATAAAGAGATGTATTCCATTGTACAGGCCTACCGATAATGGAAGCATTACATTTTGGGGAAGGAAACGGTCATCCACACAGACCACCGACCCCTACAGTTCATACAGACCCAAGGGAAATTGCAGAATGATCGCCATCAGAAGTGGTCTACATACCTGCAACAGTTTCACTTGAATATCAAGTATAAAAAGGGCAGCACCAATAATGTTGCAGATTGCCTCAGTCGACCACCGATCATGGCGCTGACCACCGTGCTCAACTCTTGTGGGCACGAGACTTCTGATTGGCCACTTCTCTACAAAAGCGACCCAGAATTCGGCCACACATACCAGACACTCTTGGAGGGCGGCATGTTGCAGATTTTCACCTCCAGGATGCCCTATTATGCCACCTCGGTCACCTTTGTGTTCCTTCAAGCGAGCGTGCCAAGATGATTTTGGAAGCACACTACCGTCGGGCTGCTGGGCATTTCGGGGTCGAGAAAACAGTGGCAGTACTGCAAAATTATTTCTATTGGCCGAATCTTCGACAGGATGTTGGGAAGTACATCCGATCATGTATTGCCTGTGCCATTGCCAAACCGACCATTAAGAAGCAAGGCCTCTACACCCCGTTGCCTACCCCTAGTCGACCTTGGGAATCCATCTCCATGGATTACATGTCAGGCCTTCCTTCCACTAAGCATGGAAATGACTGTGTTTTTGTGGTCGTCGACAGGTTCTCGAAGATGGCCATTATGGTGGCCTGCAAGAAGAATATCACAGCAGAAGCCACTGCTAAACTCTTCCTTGAACGAGTGTGGGTGCACTTTGGGATCCCATAGTCTATCATCTCAGATCGGGACAGTCGGTTTCTCAGCACATTTTGGTCCAGTCTCTGGTCAATGCTGGACACCAAAATCACGAAGTCCACAGCCTTCCATCCTCAAACTGATGGCCAGACAGAGGTTGTCAATAGGATGATTGTGCACATTCTGCGCATGTATAACTCAAAGCATCCACGCACATGGGACGAGAGCCTCCCCTATGTTCAGCACAGCTACAACCGAGCTCTTCACAGCTCCACTGGCCATAGCCCTTTTCAGGTGGGTTTGGGATTCCAGCCACTATGCCCCATTGATGTGGCCATGCCACTTGCAGCTACTCACATGAATTCAGCTCATGTCCAATCCGAAACAGATAAGGCCACCAGCTTCATTGAGTGCATCCAACATATTCGCCAGTAGGTCCATGACATTCTTGAGAAATCAAATGCCAAGTACAAGCAGCGACATGATCAACATCGGGTGCCACACAAGTTTCAGGTAGGCGACAAAGTCTGGTTGCATTTGCAAAAGGAACGCCTTACTGGAGCCTATCGGAAATTGAGACCACTCTGATATGGTCCTTACACCATTACTAAGGCTATGGGAGACAATGCATTTGAGCTCAGCATTCCCCCATTCCTTGGCCTGCACCCAGTGTTCAATGTGGACCGCCTTCGGCCATACTTTCCACCATTGCTAGACACATCCGACATTGCAGAACAGCTCAAACCCACAGAATTAAATCCAGATTGCATGGAACAAGCTGCAACTGATCGAATCATGGGCACACAGATCAAGAACACTCGCCAACAGAATATCCAACTGTATCGAGTTATCAAAGCAGGCCGACTCCTTCAGCAGGGCAAGTGGCTCACCAGGGAACAAGTTCAGCAGAAGTTTCCTCATCTCATGGAGGAGCTCAACGCAATGGAGACCATTGCTTCCTAAGGGGGGAGGAATGATCCAGGTGGACATTGGTGGCCACCTGCCAAGTCCACCTGGACCCCCACCATTGTCTTTCTCAGCATTTTCAGTTTCCTTAATTGTAGCACAACTTACTATTTTTAGCGGTTTTTCGGGTCCTGAACTTCCGGAGCCGTTTTGAGGCCCTAAACGACGTTTTTTGGGGAATCCGGGGGCAACATGGGTCCATGGAATGGACCCATGTTGCCCATTCCAACAATGATAGTGCTCGGATAGATCTTTCTAATGAGCTATTGTACGCGTCAAACGGAGATCATATGCCAAAGTTACGACCCCGGGAAGTTGATGTACCAATTTACCCCAAACGGGGCCCACAGTTTGGCGTTTCATCTCCTAGGGTTAGGTTTTGGAATGTTAAGAGTTTTTCCATTGTTTCTCAACAATAAATAGGCCTTCGAGCCTCATTGTAACACAGTTCAGAGGCATGTAGCCATCACATCTCTTCTCAGAGATAAGCTACCATCGCCCTAGCTGGTTTATTTCCATTTCTGGTTGTAAGCATATTTCAGTATTTTCCATTAATGAAATGAAGTATTATTTCCGCTGCATCTTTGTGTATATGGTTATCTCTGTAATTTGTTGCGTTCCTGTTTAAATCCGGATCAGATAGTGACAATGAAAGCATGTTTGATGATGAAAGAGGAGATATATTATTCATATTTGAAGAAGAGATTGAAGTGGAAGTAGACTTTGAAGGAGAACTCATAAGTTCTTTGGAAGAAATAAGATCTCTAAGAAAGAATGTAGATCAACTAGGAAAACAACTGAAAGAATATAAGGATAAAGATCATGATGTAGATTCTATCGTCTCTCTCAAAATTGAACTAGAAGAAACTAAGAGGATAAAGGAGATCATGGAAAATTGGTTAAGAGAAAAGGAAGAACTTTGTGAAAAATTGGAAGAAAAAATTGATCTTTTAAGAGAATAATTACAAAATACCTTGAAGTTCCTTAAAGGTTCCGAGTCATTAGATCCTATCCTTAGCCTGCATATATCTCCCCTCATCAAAACAAGCCTCGGTTATCAGGAAGATCATGAGACATCTAAAGATGAAGCTCCCTCAAGGACACCAAATGGCAAACAATTCAAGAGTTATGTTAATACATTAAAGGGATCCAACAACAATGCATTTGAGGACACTAGTCAAGAAAAGTATCATACTAAGAATGTTCACTTGAGTATCTTAGGTGACACTCAGATAGGAACCAGGAATCAGAAATATACAACTAGCCCAAGCAAGGGAAGAAACCTAGATGAGGGTATAAGCACGACTATGATACAAAATATTCTTAAGGGATCCACAAGAAGTAATGGAATAGGAGTCAAATATCATCAAAGAGATGAATCTCTTCCAAAGAACAACTTCAGAATAAATCCCTCATCAAGACAACTCCATTCAATTGGGTATCAAAATGTGTTTTTTGGTCATTGTTTCTCATGCACAAGATTTGGACATAAAGCGTGGGATCGTAGAACCTATGCCGTGCCAATTATTATGTTAGAAACATAAGATATTTCAGACTTCTAGGAACAAATATATGGGTAATAAAATCATAAGTTATAGCAGCAAGTCACATGAGGCAGTTCTTCTAATATTCAAGCCAATACGTAATTCTTTAGATGCCACATTAAAGGAAAAATAGCCCACAATTGCAGGATTAACTTGAGATGGTTCAAGGAAGAAGGATTCTCTGCTAACCCAAGAGAGATCACTAATGCATGGAGAAGGAAATAGGAAGAGCCAAGGATAGATATGATCACTCAGATCTAATCCATTGGTTAAGGTTGCTTAAAGTATATGAATGTTTGAAAATGAAACTTGAAGAAGCAAGAGTATGCAAGATAAATGAAGAAAGAAGGGAGACCATGCATAGGGGGAGAAGCTATTGGAAAGAGAAATTGAGCAATCCAAGAAAGTTGTATTGAGAAGCTTATATTGGATTAGAATCTTGTGCAGGTGATGTCTCAGATGAAAAAGGAGAAAAGAGAGGGAGAGTATGATCGTAACCACATGATAGGAAGCATTTACAGGAGAATAATTTATCCACAAGGGCAGTAGGTCCACGGGTGGATATAGGAACAATTATGTAGCATTGGCTCAATAGTATGCAGTCACCACATGATCAACCATCTTCAGTAGGTCACTTTGACATTGATGTCAAAGGGGGAAGACATTGACAATAGGAGAGAGAGAAAATGTTGACCAAAGAAAGAAAAAGATTATGGACTAGCAACTTGACAAGGGGAGATCAGTCCATTGCCATCAATGACCATCAATGTCTGATGGCAACATTACTGTAACCAATGTCATGTCATTGATGTCAAAAGAAGCACGATGTTAAAAGGGGAGATTGTTGGAAATAGCATGACAACCAATGTCATTTCATTGATGTCAAAGGAAGCATGAAGTCAAAAGGGGAGATTTTTGGACAGAGCATGAAAACTAATGCCATGTCATTGTTGTCAAAGGAAGGAAATTGTTGGGAAGAGTATTGTCATGTCAAAAGAAGTACGATAGATTGAAAATTATTGAGTTTTTTTTTTTTTAAGCTATGATGATCAAATGTGTATGTAAATGGTTTTTTTCTATAGTTATCTCCAAGACCTTTCCAACGATATATTAAACTTGATCAAACTCCTCCAGAATGATAAGATAAGCCAGTTTGAAAGTGACATGGTGGAAAAGGGTAAAAACACCAAATTTGTTAAAGTTCATGTCATAGAAGGTGGATCTATGAAATCATGCACAATCGGTGGTCGTTGGCCTGCAAACATGTGCATTGTTTCACAGGGTTAAACATCACACAACGTTGGGTAGATTTGAAGGTTGTGGAAGTAATGAATGGCGAATGGAGCATAAACTTGCACAACATTTAATAGAGGTTGCGCCTCCCAACCTGGACCTAATCAGATCATGACACATGGATTGAAGTGGAACCTTCAGTGACAAGACA
The DNA here is from genome assembly GCA_031772625.1 of Pinus tabuliformis. Taxonomy (NCBI): domain Eukaryota; kingdom Viridiplantae; phylum Streptophyta; class Pinopsida; order Pinales; family Pinaceae; genus Pinus; species Pinus tabuliformis. Next base: position 135,550,330 of record CM062811.1, on the reverse strand, counting down.
CATGGGTTGATGATGCAACAAATAGAGCTAATGGAAGTTTGACAAATCAACAGGATGACATGTGTGACACCAATGGTAGGTTGACAAGTGGTAGCATTAGATGATGTGGTAGTATGATGTGGCAATATGGTGGATGACATGGTAGCACAATAGGGTTCCACATGGCATGTCCAATCCACATTTTTGGATGACCAATTGGTCCAAATATGAGTGACACATGACACCACTCAGAGGGCACCATGTGGCATGATGATGTCATGTTGATGTCATCATCCAATCGACCATGGACCCCTAAGAACCAAGTCACATGGAAAAGTCATATGTAAGTTTATGGATTCAAATCATGTTAGCCCAAACTTCAAATTCAAATAATGTCGGCCTAAATTTAATTTAAATTGGATTGGGGAACCCACATATGTGTGTGTGTGTGTGTGTGTGTGTTGGTGCAATGGATGTGTACATTGATTGAGTATGAGATGTGATAAAAGTGTCTTCTTGGTGCAACTCTTCGTTCACATACAGTGTGACTCTCTAGTTTAAGAACAATGGTTTTGGCACAATCGAAAGGTGGAGTCTCAACTCAGCATGAATGTATGGTGTAACTCTATTTTGGCATAATTGAAATGTCAAGTCTTAACTCGTCATGGATGTATGGGATAACTCTATTTTGGCACAATCAAAAGATTAAGTATTAGCTCGTCATGGACATATGGTGTAACTCTGTTTTGGCACATTTGAGAGGTCGAGTCTCAACTCGTCGTATGATGTAACTCTATTTTGGAATAGTTGAAAGTTCGAGTCTCATCTCAATGTGGATGTATGGTGTAACTCTATTTTGGCATAGTCGCAAGGTCAAGTCTCAACTCGTCATGGACGTGTGGTATAATTTTGTTTTGGCGCAGTCACAAGATCAAGTCTTGTCTCGTCAATAGTGTGTGGTGTGATTTTTTGGTGTAAACACAAAGTTTTTGGCTTTGTTGCAAGTTCGTTAACACATCAAATAACTTTGTGATTCAAGAAGAAATATTATAGCTTTGTTGTTGGTGCCTGGTGTGACTCTGTGATTCAAGCATGAAGGTTCTAGATTTGTTGTTGGCGTATGGCATGACTCTATGGTTCAAGCATGAAAGTTTTGGCACAGTTGTGAAGTTAATTCTTGGCTTTTTATTGGCATACAGTGTAACTTTGTAGTTAAAGAGTGAATGTTTCTGGCTATGTTGGCTCATTGGTGGCATATGGTGTGAATATGTGGTTAAGCATGAAGGTTTGGCTCAATCGTTGAAATATTTTTTTATTTATTAATGGTGCATTTTGTTGAATCATTAGTCAAATCAACGGAGTGCATTTTGTCAAATACTCACTAGGAAAATCCATTTTGTAGGCAGTGGATCGAAAAAGTGCATTTTGTTTATTAGTTATTCTTTATAATGTTTTATGGGTCAGTTTGGGGTCCAAAATGAATTTTGAAAAGGGGAGAATGGAAAGAATATTTTTGTAATATGAAAAGGGGACATGAAGCATCAGGAAGATAATTTTTGGGGGGTAAAAAGTTATTTTGTTGTTGTTAAATGTTTTGGAGCTTATGAATAGGTACAAGAAAAGGAGAAGATGTCAATGTTGAAGATTGAAGAATTGGCTGAGTTGAAATGAGTAGATTTTTCTTGAGCTTGTGGATCTAGTTTTAAAGATTGTGAAAAGTGGTCCACTATGATTTGGTGCAGGAATTTGGTGCCTCAGTCAGGTTGGAGCCTACATTTTTCAGAGGTTGGTGCTTGCATATTTTAGAGGTTGGTGGCTTAATCAATTTGTAGCCTACAACAAGTTTGTGCTTGCAAATCCATTTTTGGGGTTAGTGCCTCCAATAGGTTGGTGCTTGCAAATTGATTTTGGGGGTTGATGCCTACAAATTCATGTAATTAAAGATTAAAGAAGATAAAATATTTGTGTTTTTCTCCCACAAGGGTTTCTAGATACATCTTTTATTCATATTGTTGAAAAGTGTAACTAGGTTCGGTCTTCATAATGAGATGTGTAATTATGATTTTTATGTAATTGATTTAAAGAAGGAAAATAGAATGATTGTATGCTTGCTTCATGGGTTTCATGAGCTAGAGATTTTATTTTTAGATGGCTCCCATTGAGAGCCTTTAGGATTTGTCATAAAAATCAAATCGAGTCAATTTCATGTATGAAGAACCCTTCTTGTGCATGTTAAAAATGCATTTAAGTCTATGGATTGGCTAATAGCCCTCCAAGACAGACACATGTTACTCCTCTGCAAGTCGGCTTCAAGACAGACACATGTTACTCCTCTGCAAGTCGGCTTCAAGATGAAGTAAGAACTCTCATGTCAGGTCACCTAATGGAGACACACCTTTTCGGATTCACAAGTTGAATTATTTATATGGGACAATAATTATATATATGTGGGTAGCATCTTCGCATTTGAGACAGTCAACAAGTTCGATCTCTCTGAAATTCAGATCACAGTTACAGTGATAAGAAAGAAGGCAAGTTCAGATGTCTAAGTACAGAAGGAAATTAGATCATTGATGACGAAATGATGAGGATATTTTAGGGCTAATCACATAAACAAGAGTTTGAATGTTTCAGAAAGAGTCTTGGTGCTAAAGCAGAGAAACACAGTCGGACAAGGGTACATATAAGCTACAGTTCGGTGCTATAATGGAGATCTCAGTGTCATGTCAGTGACAAAGTCTCATTGATGATTATGTCTCGGTGCTAAGAAGGTCAAAGAAAAAGAGGAGTCAAGAAGAAGAGAAGAGCATAAGAGATTCAAGAGAACTAGTGCCTTGGGCTTGGTATTTGTCAATTGGAATCTCTATAAGAAGAAGTTGTGTGGGTTTTCCTCTCAAAGAGTGAGAGGTTTTGGCCCTAGCTCATAGCCTACATTCTCTGTTTCTTGTCTATTTATGATCATGCATTGGTAGTTGTTTGATGAAGAAGAACATTAATAACTTAAGTAAAGAAAATCCTAATCAAAAGTTGTAAAAAGCACTCACAAGCAGTTACTAATTCAAGAGAAATCACTTAATACATGATACCCTAAACTTCTCAACACATATGTATTGTTGTGATGATGGTCTTTATTGATGCATTGTTATGTTCACATTTATAATCAATTTTTAAATTGTTTAAATTGGTCATTACACTAATTCACCCCCCTTTTAGTGTAATCATTATTCTAACAACCGCAACACACTATGAGTGTTGATGTTATCAAACAAGCTTTTTTTTTTTTTAACTTAATAATTTTGCATTTGATTGATTCTCACATAGTTACAAACTCCAATGTCACTTTAATATGATATAAACCTACTTTAAGATTAGAAAGAGAAATTTGAATGTGATAATTTTATCAAATAAAAACAATATCTTTATTAATTCAACACGACATAATTCTCAAATACTAAATTATTTTGATTATAACTTCTAACTTTGTAATTTTTTTAAAATAATTTTCAATCTTAAATCATCATATAATTTAACCAAATTTCATCAGTGACAGGCTTGACTGATCTACGAAATCTTAACAAAGCGAGGAGGGTTAATAAACTAAGAGAGAGCTAAAGGATGCCATGGCAGGGGAACCTGGGGGGGGAGAGATCCCCTCCTACAAAAATATGGCAGAACCATTACCAGAGTTCATAGAGCTAGAATACCATGAAAAAATATGGCAGCAACCGATGGACTACGAACACATACCCTTCAGATGCAGAACGTGTCATGAATACGGACATCTCTTCAAACAATGTCTAATGAACAAAGTGGAAGAATTAGCAAGAAAACAAGAAGAAGGACAAAGGAGGACAGAAGGAACAAAAGAAGGAGAAGAGGGTTTCCAGGAAATACATAAAAAAAGAAGACTAGGGAAATAAATAACAAGAATACGACAAACTGCAAAAATAGTGGCAGTGGAATGTCAGAACAAGTTCGAAGCCTTACAGGAAGAAGAAGGGGAGAGGGGAAATGAAGAAAACATAGAGGAACCCATGGAGATCACAAAAGAGACAAAGGAATCAGAACTAAACCAGGACAGTATGGCGGGGGGAGAAGGAACAGAGAACAGCATGGAGATGTTAGTAGAGCAACCTTAGGAAGAGATTGACATACAAAAGGAGAGCGGAAATGAGGAGGAGAGAATAATGAAAACGCTGCTATAGGACTGGAAAAATCTTGATGAAAGGTTCATCCTAGAAGCCCAAAAACAATTGTATAAAGAGACTTTTAAAAAATACAAAGAAAAAAAAGGAACTACTCAAGCAATGCAACTGGATCAAACAAGAACGCAAGGAACTCAAAGTTTGGGAATGGACAACTCTGGCAAAGGTGGTAGGAAACGAGGGAGGCGGACAATGAATGAAACTATACAAGTGGTTGGAGAAGTATTGGTTAACTCAGGCAAAGTTATACCTCTCTTAGAGGTATTTCAACAACCCCCCAAAAAGTTTTAAAATGATAGTTACAAGTTGGAATATCAGAGGTCTTAACAGCAAAGGCAAGCAGAGGTACCTGAAGGACAGGGTAAAGAAAGATAAACCCAGCATAATGATAATCCAAGAAATGAAGATCAGCTCTCAACAATTAGAAGATATAATAAGGAAACAAAAAATTCAATACGAGGTAATGGGTCAGGATGCGAATGGAACGGCAGGAGGCTTAGCAATCATCTGGAACCCTGAAGAGGTTCACTTTGAAACTGGATCAGCTTACCTAGAATTCTCTTAGGCCTATTCAGAATGATAGGGTCATCTGAGTGGATCCTCATTACAGGCGTCTACGGACCGCATATACCAAGAGAACGAAAAAACTTCCTCAAAGACATGCAAACCATGAGGAAGATCTTCCCAGGAGTACCGTGGATTGTAGGGGGAGACATTAATATGATCAAAACAATAGAAGAAAAGGGAGGGGGTATAAATAGACCGGATCAAAATATGGAAGACTTCAGTGAGATGATTACATAGCAAAGTTTAGTAGACATCCCAACAATCAACGGCATCCACACTTGGAATAATCGAAGAGGTGGAAGAAATCAAATAGCGTCCAGATTAGATTGATTCTTAATATCAGAGCAAATAATGAACGGGGATGTATTTATTGAAGCCACAATAATTCCAGCGATGGGTTCAGATCATTGGCCCATCAGGCTGGAGATAGACATTAAGAAAAACCCCCTCAAAAGACCCTTTAGGTTCGAGGTATTTTGGCTCAGGAATCCACAGTTTATAGCTAAGATGGAGGAATGGTGGACGCAAAGTCAACAAAAAGGAAAATGTAGGATGCATACCTTTCAGTTAAAGCTTAAAGAACTCAAGGGGAAAATAAAAAAATGGAATAAGGAAGAGTTTGGAAACATAATGATGGAAAAACAGAGGCTAGAGCAAAAAATGGAAGAGATACAACAAAAGATGATTACAGAAGGAAGAGATGAGGAAAGATGCAGAGAAGAAGGAACTCTAATCAGCCAACTGGAGGAGCGGAGGAAACAGGAAGAAATCCTATGGAAACAGAAATCTAGGATAAACTGGCTTCGAGAAGGAGAAAAGAACACCAAGTTTTTCCACTAGGCCATGATACAACACAGGCAAAGGAACGAGATTTTCTCAATCATAAATGAAGAAGGGGAAAGGATAACAGAACACGAAGGAATATTAGTAGATCATTATAAAGACCTGTTGACGGAACCACAGGTGGACAAAGGAAAGGCTACAGAGCTAATCTGTAAGGAAATCCCTAGAATAATAACGAAGGAACAAAATAAGGCATTGATGAGAGTTGTAACGATAGAAGAAGTGGAAGAAATTGTGAAGGGAAGGAAGAGAAACAAGGCCCCAGGACTTGATGGATATACAACGGAATTTTATGAGGCAAGCTGGCATTTTCTGGGACAAGAACTTTTGGAGGTGGTAGAGGAATCACGAATAAATCAGAAGGTATGGCAAGGTCTTAACTCTACTTTTCTCACTTTGATTCCTAAAAATGCAAAATCCGAAACTGCCCATGGCTTCTGCCCAATAGCCCTCTGTAATGTAATATACAAAATAATAGCCACTCTGCTAGCTAAAAGATTAAAACCCATTCTCTCTAGCATTATATCCCCAGAAAAAACCGGCTTTGTAGAGGGAAGACAAATCCTTGATGGATTAGTAGTAACCCAGGAAGTAATACATTCGCTAAAACAAAAAAAGCAGAGGGGGATGTTGATAAAATTAGATTTTTCAAAAGCCTATGATAAATTAAATTGGAATACCTAACGAAGATCCTCAAGGCTTTTGGATTTAGCAACAGATGGATAGATTGGGTTTATAATATGATATCAACGCCTTTTTTCTCTATAATGTTAAATGGAACGCCAACACCGACCTTCAATGCAACCAGAGGCTTAAGACAAGGAGACCCTCTGTCCCCTTTTCTATTTATCTTAGCTGCAGAGGGCCTGGGAAGATACTTCAAAAGAGAGATGAGGGAAAGAAAGATCAAAGGGCTGCGGCTATGGGGCAGCAACCTGCCCATCACACACCAGCAGTTTGTAGACAACATCATGCTTTTCGGTGAGGTCTCGCTAAAGGAAGTAAGGGGAGTAAAAAGGATTTTGGACTTGTTTATGGAAGCCTCAGGAATGGAAATTAACAAAGAGAAATCATGTACCTTTATCTTCAATACCCCTGAAACGATCAAAGCTCATTTAACCAGAACGCTAGGATTCAGATATGGCGAACTACCAACAAAGTACTTGGGGAATCAATTAGATGTAAACCCCACAAGAATAGCAAACTGACAGCAGATAATAGAAAAACTCAAGAATAGATTAGCAAGTTGGTCTTTTCGAACACTGAACATAGCAGGCAGATTGGTGCTTCTGAAATCAGTTCTCCAATCTATACCAATCTACTCTCTATCGGTCATGGTTGCGCCCAAAGGAGCCTGTATAAAAATGAAGGAAATCTTTGGAAAATTCCTATAGGGAGGGCCCAAACAGCAAAGGAAATGGGCACTTGTATCATGGAAAAGCTTGACAAAAACAAAAGAAGAAGGAGGTCTAGGACTCCGGGACCTAGGCATCCTAAACCAAGTCCTAGGAGCAAAACTGTGGTGGAGGTGGATGAGGGGAGGAAATGATTTATGGAAAAAAATATGGACACAGAAATATAATATGCCTTTAACAACAGAAGATATTCTCAGATTAGAAGAAACTCCAAAAGGGTCTACTATATGGGAATTGGCAAGTCAGAACAGAAACATCATAAACAATTATGCCTTCTGGGAAATAAGGGGAGGAGGTATAGCTAGATTTTGGGAGGAGGAATGGCAACAGAGAGAGAGAATGGACAGCATTCAAGCCTTGCAAAGTACACATCAGAAGGCGGTAAGGGAGGGGCTTGAATATGTAAGAGATTACTGGGGGGAAGGGGAGACAGAAGAGACATGGAGAATATGGAGAAAGCCAGAGGATTGGGATGAAAATATAGATCAAGAGCAGAAAGGGATATTCATAAAAGAATTGGAGTCAAGGAAAATCAAAAGTAGGCCAGGGTCGGATATCCTCAGATGGGGAAAGTCCACAAGAGGGACCTTCACAGTCAAAGAAGCCTATTACTTATCCACTCGACATGAGAGGGAGGGAGAAAATATAGAATGGAAAATAATTTGGAGAAATAAGTGGTGGCCGAAGATAACTATATTTGCATGGCTAGTTGGAAAAGAAAGAATACTGACATGGGACAAGCTACAAAAACGAGGCTTCCAGGGGCCTCCGAGATGCAGCCTGTGTAAACAAGAAAATGAATCTCAGGAACACATCCTGAACTCTTGCCCATTCGCTCAGCACCAGTGGAATGAGGTCAGGAAACTCTTTGGAGATTCTAACAGGGACCCCAGGGATATTAAGAAGACCATCTTCCAATGGGGAGAGGGTAATTTTTCGTGTAAGGTAGTAAGGAGAACTTGGAATCTTGCCCTAGGCTTTATTATATGGCTTCTATGGAAGGAAAGAAATCGAAGGATTTTCCTAGATAAAGCTAACCCACCAGAAAAGATATGGGGAGGAATACAGAAATCGATCAGGGAGACGGTTCTGGCTGAGACCTGGGAGGAGGAAGATTGGAGAGCGAACCCCGAGGAAGGTAGAATCCTAGCAAAACTGAACATGGAATATGGCATGGTGTACCCTTTGAAGGAAAGACAGCAGAGACCTCAGGCTCAGAGTCCAGAGCAATTCAGTTATCCAGCGAGAAACTTCATTAAACTGAACTTTGCTGGGGCTTCCAAAGGAAACCCAGGGCTGGCAGGCTTGGAGGTATTTTTAGAGACAGTGAGAAACATACTAGATGGGTGTATGCGGAATGGGGAGGCATAATGACCAACAATGAAGCAGAATTGATGGCTGCATATCAGGGTCTCAGAATAGCAGTAAGGAATGGATACACAAATCTGGAAATCGAAGGCGACTCTCAGATAGTAGTGGAAATGCTTCGAAATCTCAATAACGGGAAGGATTGGGATCAAGTTGCAAGGAGCTGGAGAACGGTAGGGATTATTCAAGATCTGGCAAATATTTTAAAGCGCTTTCAATATAAAATCTTCAACCACGTTAGGAGAAAAGGAAATAAAGTGGCAGACTTTCTTGCAAATTGGGGATGCAAAGAACGGGGAGAAAAGATAGACAACAATTGGTCAACAATGATGAATAAGCCAGGTTTGGAAAACCTTACTACAATAATCACTCAGGATCATAATGAATCCACAGCTCAATAACAAGGACCCACAGAGAGCCCCAATCGGGGTGAAAATGGCGGTGAGGAGATCAATTAATATGGCGAGAGCAAAAAATAATGACAGGTCAAATTGGATATGGGTAATCATGACGGTAAGCAGGAAGATCTGCAAAGAGGATATAATTCCAAGGCGAGGCATAGATGAAGTAAAGAAAGGCAGAAGAGGTGGTAGAAATGCTGCAGTGATGGGACATGGGCAAGATGGTACAAAAGACAGACGTGGAGAAGTGGGAGATGATGGAAATAACAGGCGACAGTGGGAGATGGTGAAGAGGAATGAGGAGGAGCGGCAAAGGAAAAATCATAAAGGAGAGAAGAGGGGTGAAGGAGAGAATGAGATCACAGCAATTAGAGTGAGAGCGCAAGGAGGCAGGGTGGCGAAGACCACAACAGAGCTTAAGATAAAACAAGGAAGGTAGAAAGGTCGACTGCATACCATGAAGGGGAAGAGATGAATGGCAACGGTGAGAAGAACGAGAAAGGAAGTAGCTGAGGAGAGCAGAGATGGAAAGGGACTGGGGAAGAAAGGGGAAAAGATGGAGTCGTGGGAAGCCATGGAGCAATACCAGATAGGCATAGAAGAGACGGAAGATGAAGAGGAAATGTATAACTCTGAACAGGACGAGCGGGAGCGGCCAGGGAAGAGCGTATTGGAGACAGAGGGGCCCCCTAAGGTTGAAATTCAGGAAGAAAGAAAGTATGGAGTAATGAGGGACAGAGGGCGAAGAGCGGGAGGCGACCAGGGCGGCACCTCTGGAATGAAGGATCAGGGTGACATAATAAAGGAGGATAACAGAGGAAGAATGGGAAGACGAAGGACCCGTGGCGGTAGAGGGAGAGGAAGACCGGCCGGACAACGGGAGAGCAGGGAGCAAGCCACGGTGGGGAAAAGTTATGTATAGGAAAACATTAAAGAAAAGGGTATAGTACGCAGAACGAGCCTACAATGAAAACACAGATGAGGATATCGGAGAATAATTGAGAGAATGGAGGAGGAAGCCATGCAGGGTCAGTCTGGTTAAGAAATAGAGGACTGGGAATACTTGCTGCCAGATCCGGGAAACACCAGAGGGCGCATGACACTGTATAAACAGGCATTACATGTTTACTAGATTATGAAGAGACTGTTGGCAAAAGCAATGGAGCAGGTGGCCATGGAGATGGCGGAACTGGCTCAGGGAATTCCTAACATGAAAAAAGAGATACAAAACATGCAGATAACCCTCATAATGCAGGAAAACAAACTGGAAGAGATCAAGCAGCTGATAAGGGAGACCAACTCTGGAATAAAGAAAGAAGGAGACCAGCAGGAGGCAATGGCAGACCGATACATGGAGATAAGTAGAAAATTCTCTAGTTTTTGGTTGTAGAATGTTAGCTCCTAGATTTTGGATACTGTTCATAATGCAGATAAGAACTAGTAGTAATCTGTTTAAATGTCTAGTATACTTAGCTTGGACAAGGAGGCTCAGATGTCTAAGTACAGAAGGAAATTAGATCATTGATGACGAAATGATGAGGATATTTTAGGGCTAATCACATAAACAAGAGTTTGAATGTTTGAGAAAGAGTCTTGGTGCTAAAGCAGAGAAACACAGTCGGACAAGGGTACATATAAGCTACAGTTCGGTGCTATAATGGAGATCTCAGTGTCATGTCAGTGACAAAGTCTCATTGATGATTATGTCTCGGTGCTAAGAAGGTCAAAGAAAAAGAGGAGTCAAGAAGAAGAGAAGAGCATAAGAGATTCAAGAGAACTAGTGCCTTGGGCTTGGTATTCGTCAATTGGAATCTCTATAAGAAGAAGTTGTGTGGGTTTTCCTCTCAAAGAGTGAGAGGTTTTGGCCCTAGCTCATAGCCTACATTCTCTGTTTCTTGTCTATTTATGATCATGCATTGGTAGTTGTTTGATGAAGAAGAACATTAATAACTTAAGTAAAGAAAATCCTAATCTAAAGTTGTAAAAAGCACTCACAAACAGTTACTAATTCAAGAGAAATCACTTAATACATGATGCCCTAAACTTCTCAACACATATGTATTGTTGTGATGACGGTCTTTATTGATGCATTGTTATGTTCACATTTATAATCAATTGTTAAATTCTTTAAATTGGTCATTACACTAATTCACCCCCCTTTTAGTGTAATCATTATTCTAACAACCGCAACACACTATGAGTGTTGATGTTATCAAACAAGCTTTTTTTTTTTTTTAACTTAATAATTTTGCATTTGATTGATTCTCACATAGTTACAAACTCCAATGTCACTTTAATATGATATAAACCTACTTTAACATTAGAAAGAGAAATTTGAATGTGATAATTTTATCAAATAAAAACAATATCTTTATTAATTCAACACGACATAATTCTCAAATACTAAATTATTTTGATTATAACTTCTAACTTTGTAATTTTTTAAAAATAATTTTCAATCTCAAATCATCATATAATTTAACCAAATTTCATCAGTGACAGGCTTGAAAGAGCGGCGGCAGTGAAGATAAGGGCAGGGGGTCAAGCCTTCTGCGCGTAGACTGATCTACGAAATCTTAACATAGCGAGGAGGGTTAATAAACTAAGAGAGAGCTAAAGGACGCCATGGCAGGGGAACCTGGGGGGGGAGATATCCCCTCCTACAAAAATGTGGTAGCAGGAGAACCGAGTGGAAGTGGAATACAAAGAGAACCAAAGGAAAACAACAAAGATGCGCCAGTCATGGGAAATCGATGTCAACCAAGACTTGGAGTCAGATGTCTACCAAGAGCACAGAAAAAACCAAGGTTCATATTACCCAACAATAAACTTGAAGAATATAGATGCTATATGAGAGATCACGCTTTGATATGCAAATTTGTAGGGTTTTGGCCCTCGGAAAAGGAGCTGGTAAAATGGATACAACAAAGATGGAAGCCGAAAGGGCATATAGATCTAAAGCTAGGGGAAAAAGGTTTTTTTACAGTGATACTGGAAGACAAGGAAAGAAGCTTTGAAGGGGGACCGTACTTCATGAATAATGCTAGTCTTTTTATGAGGCACTGGGAGGACAGCTACAACCCAGACCAGGAAAAGATGTTAGCAACACCCATCTGGGTAAGATTGCTTGGCCTACCAATGGAGTTTTGGGACCCTGAAATTCTGGAGGGTATAGGCAATACAATCGGCACTTTCGTCAAAGTTGTTGAGACAACAAAAAGAGGAAAGTACACATCATATGCAAGAATATGTGTATATATGAATATAGCAGAACCATTACTAGAGTTCATAGAGCTAGAATACCATGACAAAATATGGCAGCAACTGATGGACTACGAACACATACCCTTCAGATGAAAAAGGTGTCATGAATACGGACATCTCTTCAAACAATGTCCAATGAACAAAGTGGAAGAATTAGCAAGAAAACAAGAAGAAGGACAGAAGGAACAAAAGAAGGAGAAGAGGGTTTCCAGGAAATACATAAAAAAAGAAGACCAGGGAAATAAATAACAAGAATACAACAAACCGCAAAAACAATGGCAGTGGAATGTCAGAACAAGTTTGAAGCCTTGCAGGAAGAAGAAGGGGAGAGGGGAAATGAAGAAAACATAGAGGAACCCATGGAGATCACAAAAGAGACAAAGGAATCAGAACTAAACCAGGACAGTATGGCGGGGGGAGAAGGAACAGAGAACAGCATGGAGATGTTAGTAGAGCAACCTCAGGAAGAGATCGACACACAGAAGGAGAGCGGAAATGAGGAGGAGAGAATAATGAAAACGCTGCTATAGGACTGGAAAAATCTTGATGAAAGGTTCATCCTAGAAGCCCAAAAACAATTCTATAAAGAGACTTTTCAAAAATACAAAGAAAAAAAAGGAACTACTCAAGCAATGCAACTGGATCAAACAGGAACGCAAGGAACTCAAAGTTTGGGAATGGACAACTCTGGCAAAGGTGGTAGGAAACGAGGGAGGCAGACAATGAATGAAACTGTACAAGTGGTTGGAGAAGTATTGGTTAACTCAGGCAGAGTTATACCTCTCTCAGAGGTATTTCAACAACCCCCCAAAAAGTTTTAAAATGATAGTTACAAGTTGGAATATCAGAGGCCTTAACAGCAAAGGCAAGCAGAGGTACCTGAAGGACAGGGTAAAGAAAGATAAACCCAGCATAATGATAATCCAAGAAACGAAGATCATCTCTCAACAATTAGAAGATATAATAAGGAAACAAAAAATTCAATACGAGGTAATGGGTCAAGATGCGAATGGAACGGCAAGAGACTTAGCAATCATCTGGAACCCTGAAGAGGTTCACTTTGAAACTGGATCAGCTTACCTAGAATTCTCTCAGGCCTATTCAGAATGATAGGGTCATCTAAGTGGATCCTCATTACAGGCGTCTACGGACCGCATATACCAAGAGAACGAAAAAACTTCCTCAAAGACATGCAAACCATGAGGAAGATCTTCCCAGGAGTACCGTGGATTGTAGGGGGAGACTTTAATATGATCAAAACAATAGTAGAAAAGGGAGGGGGTATAAATAGACCGGATCAAAATATGGAAGACTTCAGTGAGATGATTACAGAGCAAAGTTTAGTAGACATCCCAACAATCAACGACATCCACACTTGGAATAATCAAAGAGGTGGAAGAAATCAAATAGCGTCCAGATTAGATCGTTTCTTAATATCATAGCAAATAATGAATATGGATGTATTTATTGAAGCCACAATAATGCCAGCGATGGGTTCAGATCATTGGCCCATCATGCTGGAGATAAACATTAAGAAAAACCCCCTCAAAAGACCCTTTAGGTTCGAGGTTTTTTGGCTCAGGAATCCACAGTTTATAGCTAAGATGGAGGAATGGTGGACGCAAAGTCAACAAAAAGGAAAATGCAGGATGCATACCTTTCAGTTAAAGCTTAAAGAACTCAAGGGGAAAATAAAAAAATGGAATAAGGAAGAGTTTGGAAACATAATAATGGAAAAACAGAGGCTAGAGAAAAAAATGGAAGAGATACAACAAAAGATGATTACAGAAGGAAGAGATGAGGAAAGATGCAGAGAAGAAGGAACTCTAATCAGCCAACTTGAGGAGCAGAGGAAACAGGAAGAAATCCTATGGAAATAGAAATCTAGGATAAACTGGCTTCGAGAAGGAGAAAAGAACACCAAGTTTTTCCACTAGGCCATGATACAACACAGGCAAAGGAACAACATTTTCTCAATCAAAAATGAAGAAGGGGAAAGGGTAACAAAACACGAAGGAATCGAAAAAGTATTAGTAGATCATTATAAAGACCTGTTGACAGAACCACAGGTGGACAGAGGAAAGGCTACAGCGCTAATCTGCAAGGAAATCCCTAGAATAATAACGAAGGAACAAAATAAGGCATTGATGAGAGTTGTAACGGTAGAAGAAGTGGAAGAAATTGTGAAGGGAATGAAGAGAAACAAGGCCCCAGGACCTGATGGATATACAACAGAATTTTATCAGGCAAGCTAGCATTTTCTGGGACAAGAACTTCTGGAGGTGGTAGAGGAATCATGAATAAATCAGAAGGTATGGCAAGGTCTTAACTCTACTTTTCTCACTTTGATTCCTAAAAATGCAAAATCCGAAACTGCCCATGGCTTCCGCCCAATAGCCCTCTGTAATGTAATATACAAAATAATTGCCACTCTGCTGGCTAAAAGATTAAAACCCATTCTCTCTAACATTATATCCCCAGAACAAACCGGCTTTGTAGAGGGAAGACAAATCCTTGATGGATTAGTAGTAACCCAGGAAGTAATACATTCGCTAAAACAAAAAAAGCAGAGGGGGATGTTGATAAAATTAGATTTGTCAAAAGCCTATGATAAATTAAACTGGAAATACCTAACGGAGATCCTCAAGGCTTTTGGATTTAGCAACAGATGGATAGATTGGGTTTATAATATGATATCAACGCCTTTTTTCTCTATAATGTTAAATGGAACGCCAACACCGACCTTCAATGCAACCAGAGGCTTAAGACAAGGAGACCCTCTGTCCCCTTTTCTATTTATCTTGGCTGCAGAGGGCCTGGGAAGATACTTCAAAAAAAAGATGAGGGAAAGAAAGATCAAAGGGCTGCGGCTATGGGGCAGCAACCTGCCCATCACACACCTGCAGTTTGTAGACAACATCATGCTTTTCAGTGAGGTCTCGCTAAAGGAAGTAAGGGGAGTAAAAAGGATTTTGGACTTGTTTATGGAAGCCTCAGGAATGGAAATTAACAAAGAGAAATCATGTACCTTTATCTTCAATACCCCTGAAACGATCAAAGCTCATTTAACCATAACGCTAGGATTCAGACATGGCGAACTACCAACAAAGTACTTGGGGAATCAATTAGATGTAAACCCCACAAGAATAGCAAACTGGCAACAGATAATAGAAAAACTCAAGAATAGATTAGCAAGTTGGTCTTTTCGAACACTGAACATAGCAGGCAGATTGGTGTTTCTGAAATCAGTTCTCCAATCTATACCAATCTACTCTCTATCGGTCATGGTTGCGCCCAAAGGAGCCTATATAAAAATGAAGGAAATCTTTGGAAAATTCCTATAGGGAGGGCCCAAACAGCAAAGGAAATGGGCACTTGTATCGTGGAAAATCTTGACAAAAACAAAAGAAGAAGGAGGTCTAGGACTCCGGGACCTAGGCATCCTAAACCAAGTCCTAGGAGAAAAACTGTGGTGGAGGTGGATGAGGGGAGGAAATGATTTATGGAAAAAAATATGGACACAGAAATATAATATGCCTTTAACAACAGAAGATATTCTCAGATTAGAAGAAACTCCAAAAGGGTCTACTATATGGGAATTGGCAAGTCAGAACAGAAACATCATAAACAATTATGCCTTCTGGGAAATAAGGGGAGGAGGTATAGCTAGATTTTGGGAGGAGGAATGGCAACAGAGAGAGATAATGGACAGCATTCAAGCCTTGCAAAGTACACATCAGAAGGCGGTAAGGGAGGGGCTTGAATATGTTAGAGATTACTGGGGGAAAGGGGAGACAGAAGAGACATGGAGAATATGGAGAAAGCCAGAGGATTGGGATGAAAATATAGATCAAGAGCAGAAACGGATATTCATAAAAGAATTGGAGTTAAGGAAAATCAAAAATAGGCCAGGGCCGGATATCCTCAGATGGGGAAAGTCCACAAGAGGGACCTTCACAGTCAAAGAAGCCTATTACTTATCCACTCGACAAGAGAGGGAGGGAGAAAATATAGAATGGAAAATAATTTGGAGAAATAAGTGGTGGCCGAAGATAACTATGTTTGCATCGCTAGTTGGAAAAGAAAGAATACTGACGTGGGACAAGCTACAAAAACGAGGCTTCCAGGGGCCTTCGAGATGCAGCCTGTGTAAACAAGCAAATGAATCTCAGGAACACATCCTGAACACTTGCCCATTCGCTCAGCACCAGTGGAATGAGGTCAGGAAACTCTTTGGAGATTCTAACAAGGACCCCAGGGATATTAAGAAGACCATCTTCCAATGGGGAGAGGGTAATTTTTCGTGTAAGGTAGTAAGGAGAACTTGGAATCTTGCCCTAGGCTTTATTATATGGCTTCTATGGAAGGAAAGAAATCGAAGGATTTTCCTAGATAAAGCTAACCCACCAGAAAAGATATGGGGAGGAATACAGAAATCGATCAGGGAGACGGTTCTGGCTGAGACCTGGGAGGAGGAAGATTGGAGAGCGAACCCCGAGGAAGGTAGAATCCTAGCAAAACTGAACATGGAGTATGGCATGGTGTACCCTTTGAAGGAAAGACAACAGAGACCTCAGGCTCAGAGTCCAGAGCAATTCAGTTATCCGACGAGAAACTTCATTAAACTGAACTTTGATGGGGCTTCCAAAGGAAACCCAGGGCTGGCAGGCCTTGGAGGTATTTTTAGAGACAATGAGAAACATACTAGATGGGTGTATGCGGAATGGGGAGGCATAATGACCAACAATGAAGCAGAATTGATGGTTGTAGATCAGGGTCTCAGAATAGCAGTAAGGAATGGATACACAAATCTGGAAATCGAAGGCGACTCTCAGATAGTAGTGGAAATGCTTCGAAATCTCAATAACGGGAAGGATTGGGATCAAGTTGCAAGGAGCTGGAGAACGGCATGGATTATTCAAGATCTGGCAAATATTTTAAAGTGCTTTCAATATAAAATCTTCAACCACGTTAGGAGAAAAGGAAATAAAGCGACAGACTTTCTTGCAAATTGGGGATGCAAAGAACGGGGAGAAAAGATAGACAACAATTGGTCAACAATGATGAATAAGCCAGGTTTGGAAAACCTTACTACAATAATCACTCAGGATCATAATGAATCCACAGCTCAATAACAAGGACCCACAGAGAGCCCCGATCGGGGTGAAAATGGCGGCGAGGAGATCAATTAATATGGCGAGAGCAAAAAATAATGACAGGTCAGATGGGATATGGGTAATCATGATGGCAAGCAGGAAGATCTGCAAAGAGGATATAATTCCAAGGCGAGGCATAGATGAAGTAAAGAAAGGCAGAAGAGGTGGTAGAAATGCTGCAGTGATGGGACATGGGCAAGATGGTACAAAAGACAGACGTGGAGAAGTGGGAGATGATGGAAATAACATGCGACAGTGGGAGATGGTGAAGAGGAATGAGGAGGAGCGGCAAAGGAAAAATCATAAAGGAGAGAAGAGGGGTGAAGGAGAGAATGGGATCACAGCAATTATAGTGAGAGCGCAAGAAGGCAGGGTGGCGAAGACCACAACAGAGCTTAAGATAAAACAAGGAAGGTAGAAAGGTCGACTGCATACCACGAAGAGGAAGAGATGAATGGCAACGGTGAGAAGAACGAGAAAGGAAGTAGCTGAGGAGAGCAGAGACGGAAAGGGACTGGGGAAGAAAGGGGAAAAGATGGAGTCGTGGGAAGCCATGGAGCAATACCAGATAGGCATAGAAGAGACGAAAGACGAAGAGGAAATGCATAACTTTGAAGAGGACGAGCGGGAGCGGCCAGGGAAGAGCGTATTGGAGACAGAGGGGCCCCCTAAGGTTGAAATTCAGGAATAAAGAAAGTATGAAGTAATGAGGGACAGAGGGCGAAGAGCGGGAGGCGACTAGGGCGGCACCTCTGGAATGAAGGATCAGGGTGACAGAATAAAGGAGGATAACAGAGGAAGAATGGGAAGAGGAAGGACTCGTGGTGGTAGAGGGAGAGGAAGACCGGCCGGACAACGGGAGAGCAGGGAGCAAGCCACGGTGGGGAAAAGCTAGGTATAGGAAAACATTAAAGAAAAGGGTACAGTACGCAGAACGAGCCTACAGTGAAAACACAGATGAGGATATCGGAGAATAATTGAGAGAATGGAGGAGGAAGCCACGCAGGGTCAGTCTGGTTCAGAAATAGAGGACTGGGAATACTTGCTGCCAAATCCGGGAAACACCAGAGGGTGCATGACACTGTACAAACAGGCATTACATGTTTACTGGATTATGAAGAGACTGTTGGCAAAAGCAATGGAGCAGGTGGCCATGGAGATGGCGGAACTGGCTCAGGGAATTCCTAACATGAAAAAAGAGATACAAAACATGCAGGTAACCCTCATAATGCAGGAAAAAAAACTGGAAGAGATCAAGCAGCTGATAAGGGAGACCAACTCTGGAATAAAGAAAGAAGGAGACGAGCAGGAGGCAATGGCAGACCGATACATGGAGATAAGTAGAAAATTCTCTAGTTTTTGGTTGTAGAATGTTAGCTCCTAGATTTTGGATACTATTCATAATGCAGATAAGAACTAGTAGTAATTGTTTAAATGTCTAGTATACTTAGCTTGGACAAGGAGGCTCAGCATTTTTTGTTTCTGGATGGCTGTTAAAAACTTTAGATGGCCAACAGACCCGGTTTCCCCATTTGGGGCGGGTTGAGGCCACCATATGTATGTAGAGCTTTCAACTCGTTTTAATGAATATGAATGGTCACTTCTTAAAAAAAAAAAAAAAAAAAAAAAAAAAAAAAAAAACCAAATTTCAAACTTAAAACATGATAGTTAAAATATCGCAATTCTTTTTTACTAGTCTATTTTCAATAAAACTATAATAATTTACGTGCATTATAAATTAATCTTTTAATTATACAACTTAAATTCAAAATATAAATATTAATAATATAAAATATTAATTATATTATTTGTGTAAATAATCCTTTGAAATATAATCTACAATAAATAAATATGATTATTAAAATAATTTACATACATTAAATGCAAGTTTTCATATTTTTATTATCTAATATCAAAATAAAAATATTAATAATATAAAATATTAATTATAATTTTTATAAAAAAATATTAAACAAATAATAAATTAGAAAAAAACATTATTTTACTGTATTACTCCAATAAAATTCAAGATAAAATAAATCTATCACAAATGTTATAATTATCAAGGCACTTGAAAAATTGCCAAAAAAAAATCCATAAGCCACAACTAATATGAAAATACAAGACTTTGACCCCATTTGGTCCATTTACGATATGTTCCTTTTGGAGTTTGTAAATACCAACGTGTTTGTCTTATATGTTATGATTGAATGGGGAGCTTGTGAATATCAACTTGTTTGTCTTAGATGCTATGGATTGCATTTATTTAAGTGATTTGAAGATTCTGGAATTATTTTACAAGGACACAATATGTTAATTGGTAAGGAATTAAGTAATAACATAACATTTTTTATTTTGTTTAGATAGTTATATGTTTCAACTCAAAATTATGGAATTATTTTACCTAGAACATAACATATTAATTTCCAGAAAATAAGACTTGATTTTTCTAACCTATTAATTTCTAAAAAAATTTATCTAACATATTAATTTCTAAAAAGTTAAGACAAACTAATTTTCTAAATTCCACTTAGTTTAAGAAAGAATAAGGCATTTGCTTGTTCTTTTCAATATTATGGAATCATTTTAATTAGAAAACACTTGGCTAAAAACATAGTATTCTTATTCTTACTTGGTTTTTTTGAGACTACAAAGAGTTTTATAATTTTACTTGGTTTTTTTTCAGAGTACACAGAGTTTTATAATCTTACTTGGTTTTTTTGAGAGTACAAAAAGTTTTATATATGGTTTATGTTTTATATTAAAAAATAATTCTGAGATATTTTCATATTTGTTTTATATATAATTAATGATATTTTTAGTAGGATGATATTTTTAGTTTACTAGCTAATAAAAGAATTTTCATACCAAGTTGTTGCTCACCTAAGTAAATGGTTTTGAATTAATGAATGTCATTTTAAATTATTAATTCTGATTTGGTTTTAATGTTGGTTATTTTTAACCTATGGTTATTTTTAACTTGAATTGGGTATGCAATGGAATGTAGGGTTATAAATAAAATTGTGTAGGGATTCTCTATTCCTAGCTAAAGTTCGTTGCTGCAAATTTTGATAATATGATTAACAATGCATTAAATACAACTTTAATTCCTCCTTTTGATCCATAAGTTACTACCATCAACTACCTTCTTACAAGTTACTTGATTCCCTACATTGGATTTAGTAGTTAGGTGGGCAACAATCCTCACCCTCACTCTCTCCCACTGCTAAGCATATAAGTAAGGCATATATATAAATTTAATCTTTCATTGTTGGGAATGCAATATCTAGATTTGATTGTGAATTATAACGTATGCAATTTGTAGTGGGGACTATTGTAATGGAATCAATACAAAATGCAATGATATGTACTTTGTTGCATGAAAGAGTGTTTGAGAAGGTAGTGTCATATCCATACATAGTGACATAATTCACAGATAGGATTTTTATTCCTAGGGGTTTTCTAGAACACATCAAAATTGGGGACACTTAGGAATTGTAAAAAGCCATGTGTTTGTATTTATTGATTTGATATTCATGTAATTATTTATTTTAATATATTTTTAACTGATCTTTTTTGATGTAATGTTTTAGTGTCATTAACCTCCTTTGTGGTCATATGTTACATTGATAAAATTAAGTGATCTTATCTTATGCCATAGACACAAATAAATGAGAAGAAACTAAATTGTTACATATTTTTCACTTCAATCCAAGAGGTCCTTTGTTAGAGGGCACTTTGTAAATTCTAATTTATTATGCTAATATAACTTAACATGTCATTATTATATATGGTTTCCTTTTATTGCATATAATAAATGAAAATAGTCGAGAGCCCATTTGATGAAGAATTTAGATATGCCTTAAATAATGGATGCAAAAGAATAGTGGAATATTTGTATCTTATGTTGGAGGCAATAAATTGTTAATTATATGTTTTTCTATTTTAATGATATATAGTTGAAATTATTGATTCATTAATTAAAATATACCATATTCTTCCACATTAATGAGGAGGAGGTTGACTCAAGGATCAAAGAATATTGACAATTGTTTAACCTATGTTTTAAATTTTATTACATCTTTAGTTAACAATTTTTTATTTTATTGAATTTGTGTTATTTCATCATGTTTTTTTAGTAAAGTGAGGATAAGAAAGATTGAAAAGATGAGGAAGGAACTTGCAACAATTCACTTAATTTATAATGTCAAATTCATTTCATTTCTTTGTGTATATTTTTTTCCATATAATATTGTTTAAAAAATTGATATTTCCTTGAAGTGTTAGTCTCCCACTCATTCATTAGAATATATATATATATAGATATTTTTAATTTAATTTAAAAAATCATCATTGTATTTATATATATTGCTTTTACTTTCAATATGTAAAATTGATAAAATGTTATCATAAAATTTCATAATTATATTTATGTATATATAAATTTTTGCTTTAATAATGTGAATATATATATATATATATAATAATATTTAAATATTGATATAATTGATGAGTATTATAAGGCTATTTTATAGCCTAGTAGACCAGAGCAATATAGATATATATATATATATATATATATATATATATATTTTAAATATATATAAAATTTTAAATATTAGGAAAATTTTAATTAGGAAAAATAAAATAACAATAAAATAGTCAATTATAAAATAATTAATAATAATAAAATATGATGCAAACACAATGGTAATGGATGTAAATAATGTTAATTGATGCAAACATGATGCAAGAACAATGCAAACAAAACACAAGAGTGAGGTAAAATGAAGCTAATAAGATAAAAGTTCTACTTTTTTTATGTTAGAATGATGTAATGCCCTATGGATTATTGACAATGTCATGATGCTAACACGGTGCAACATACATGCTTTTGTTGCAAAAATCACTCTAGTTGTTTTCTTTTTTCTTTTATTTTGTCAATAATATACATTGTTTATGCTATGTGGTAAAGATATTGCCATTGGATTCTATGTTATTAATATAAAACCTTGTACAACATTCATAAAAAATGGGAATGCTTGTATCACTCAAAATTGAATTTTTTTCCCAAAATAAAAAATGCACTGGGCAATGACACTGCTAACAACACTACAACCTTGTATTTTCGAAGTGTCTCTACCCTCTAACTCATGATGATGAGAGGTAAGGTAGAGAAACAATAAAATGAAATATATTACCAACATAAGAGCCAATTTTTTGAGACGAGCGAAGGCTAGTAAGAGAGAATTTATTGTCACTCAACGTGATTCCTATAGGAAAGTTGCAATTCAAATTGAGAAGTTATTGTCACTCATGGTAATTCCTATAGGAAAGTTGCAAATCAAATTGTTTCTCTTTCAATATTATATTAATTAATCATTTTTTAGGTTGTATGTTCACTCTAATGTCTTATGCTAATGAATTTATATTTTTAATATAAAATATTAAGGAAGTGATTAGTTAATATTTTTAAAAACAAAGAGTAATGTTTAACCTTTTTTTGGTTAAGCATCATTAAAATCTCCTACAAAAACTAAGCACACAATGTCCTACTTGATAAAGTTTGTTTGTGACAAAATGTAGAGTACCAGCCTTTGAGATGAGAACTATTATAATTTTTTTTAGATAAATTTGAGTGGTTATATATTTAGGGAACAAATGAGGATTATCCTCACTAAATAATCTGATTTTTCAAAAAAAAAAATCCAATATAACAAAATTGTCATATTCAAAGTTATTTGAAAACATAAAAAAAAAAAAAGGTCTCCAGAAATTTATTCTAAGTATTCTTATTTTAATCACTTACAAATTTTGTAATTCTTTTGGTACAATTTTAATTTTAGAAAGTTTAGCCACTAGCTTAATTAGTCACTAAAGCAAGGGAATAAAAATAGTTAACCAGGCATCGTTGTTAAATTAATTTGATAATAATGAGTTTTAGTACATAAATAAATCTAATGGGAAGGCAAGTTAAAGGAAATAGAAATAGTAAGTAATAGACATTGTTGCTAAATTAAATGGGTAATAATGAGTTTTAGTACATAAATAAATCTAATGGAAAAAACAAGTTAAAGGGAATAGAAATAGTAAGTAATAGACATTGTTGCTAAATTAAATGGGTAATAATGAGTTTAGTACACAATAAAACTAATAGAGACGATAATAAAACTAATAGAGAGGCTAGTTAACTAGTAAAAATGCTCATGTCTATAATTACAAGTTAATTTTTAATAATAAATTTTAAAATATGATATAATAAATAACATTTTACCAGATGTATGGGAAAAAATTAAAAATATATAATATATATTATTCTAAATATTTTTAAGCTTTAAAATATTTATATATTACTTTTTTATTTGTATAAATAAATTTAAGTTAATAATTAAAATGATGATTTATGTATAAATAAATTTAAGTTAATATAAAATTAATTAATTAACAATTAATTATTGTATAAAAATATTTAATTTATTATTGATTTAAATAATTAACAAATAAAATAAAAATAAAATATAAAACATAACATATATATATTAAGTTTGGCCAGACTACATTTCACCATATATATATATTTATATATATTAAGTTTGGCAGAACTACATTTCATCATGTCCAATATATCATCTGGTTCGAACAAGGAATTGAACTAGTGACTTCAAAAGGTGCCTTAACAGAGCACCCGATCATTGTCCATCCAAAATCCATAATTGCACCTCCTGATTGCATTAGTATTTTGATCTCACTTCATACATTAAAAAAATATATAAATTTAATATATAAAAAGTAGAGAAAATTTTAGTTTTTAAATAAAAAATATTTATTATATGATGTTTATAAAAAAAATTGCAGAGTTCCAAAATCTGCACTTGTTATTAAAATGATATTGTGAATAGCAAACGTTCATAGAAAACCTTCCTGATTAACAGGAACTTACCCTGTCAAAAATTGAAAATGCTAAACATTTTTATGGAATTTCCAAACATCGTAATGATAGCAATGCAATCCAATAATTATAATTTAAATCGGGCCTTTAGGCTGACACAAGATCTTCTGAAGTCCCCTTCTGAGCATGTGAATTGACAGAGTGTCTGCCACATACCATAAAATACAAATCTTTGAAGTCATAACAGAAAGACAAAGTATCCATTAAGCTAATTCTATATATAATTATCTGACTCTCTGCATCATTTTCATCTTCCACATAGTTATGTGTTAGTAAATCATCAGTGAATATAAATATAGGCCTCATGTCTTCCTGAAATGAGTGCAGGCTGCACTAGCAGCTCAAACTGGCAGATGGCATAGCAAATTTTGCTGTGCTATTGTTGAGGGTAGGTTCAACAAGTCCTCTGTAACAGCTTTCATTACCTGCATCTGACAACAGATAAAGAGCACACACCTCTATTGTTCAGACATAGTAAGGTAAGGGCCTAGGTTGACCAAATGCATAATATACTTGAGATGGGAAGGATGTGTTAAACCGTTTGAATTTCATCATGTTGGTCTGTGCCTGTGTTATTTTATCATGGAATGTGATTCTAAATGCCAAGCCGATACCACAACCAGAACTTTGTCTAGCCATCCCAGGTGCAGAGCCCCCTTTTCTGCCTTTAGTCTGTAGTTATTGCCACGGGACTCGAACAGAGGCCGAATACTATTGTCAACACTTGTGTTAATGGGGTACACGGTAAAGCCAGCCATTGTCATTCTGGCCCTCCATTTTCCTGCTACTTCATACCTCTCAATCCTTTCTGCATCCTCACATGCAACAATGTTCACTATGTCCCGTGCAAGGCACTGCTTCTCAATGTTAAACCGTTCTCGGCTTTCCCTTTTGAGGCTAACATCCAAGGATTCAAACACAGCTGAGTAGTAATTCAGTGCCTCCATGAACCGAAGAAGGAAAGGAGCAGTATTAGTGTTCATTTCCCTTTCCACAACTGTTACAACTTTAGGATTCAGGCCTTTTACCATTCTTAAAAGTTGATCCCTGGGGTTCCTGGTAGAGACACTCTCATCAGGCATGTGATGCAGCTGGAATGCAAAATTGACTGCCAATGCCTCACCAGGCCTGCAGTCCAGCATATATGGTTGCACATCTGCTGCCTTCTGAGAAATGATACGGAACTCTAAATGGACACCCCCTTGAACTGCAATTTCTCTCAGTTGTTCCTGCAACATATACAAATCCCCAACAGATCTTGAGATTGGCTCAGGGTCATCCACCGCAGTTATCCGCAATTTTGGAGGTCCACCAACTCTTGCTGCAAGTTTGTCGATCAAGGTGAAATATTGGCTTCCCTCCCCAATTTCAAAATCTATGATATGCACCTTCTCCTCTTCCTTCAAGGCTTCAAGGATGGTACTGATAGCTGCCACACATCCAAACTTCATATATGGGCAGACTTTATATAGTAATCGAGTTGCAGACAATATATCAGACTTTATGGGAGTTTCTTTCCATTTCAAAGTATTGTACAGACTTTGGGCTGATGGGCCTAGGCGTGCAACAAGACCTTCAACCATATATGCTGTGAGTCGTTGCATTGGATCCCCATAAACTGAGATCACTTGCATCAGCTTCTTGATTATGGACAATGCACTGTCTTTATCTCCTTCAGATATGGCAGTTGCACACTCCACCAATAGCTTTCTAGAAGAGCTTGCTGCATCAATACGAGGCTGTGTTGCTGATGTTTTTGGCTCTGGTTGTGATGAAAATGAATGCTTTTGGTCTTCTGGCTGAGATCTACTAGCTTGACTTGTTGGATTTTCCTTGTTACTGTTATGGTAACCCTGCGATTCACCTGAAATGGTTGAAAGAAGAACAGCTTCTTCTGATAGAAGATTCTGTATGGTATCAACCCACTCACGATCAAGGTGACTGCTTTGCTCAGGGCTAAGGGCACTCACAATGAAAGCATCATCATTATCACTGAGTAGCTCCCTCTCCAACTCCTGCAGCTTGTGCCGAATGCCTTCTTGGTATTCATCCATTTTAGCATTATCTATGGCCACTCTGTGAGCATCTGGTGATTTCAATTTTGGTAGAATGAAAGTACGATTATTTGCAAAATTCTGGTTGGATGCAGGCTTCTCAAGAGCAGGAGCATTCTGTAAAGATGGCAAACTAAGAAGCTTGTCCACATTAGAGTCCGAGACAGTTGACAATGATGCAGGGTTACAGATATAGCCTTGGCTATAAGGAGTAATGTTCAGCTGGTGTCTAGGGTAGGGATATGAGCTCACACTCTGAGAAAGAGAAGCTGAAGAGTGAGATAATACAACAGAATCAGCAGACGACAAAGGTAATATTGGTGTACTATGGTTCCTTTGTCTCACTGTCCTAAATAGAGCCTGCATTTCGAAATCAGATAGTGAACGCTTGGACAGTAGCTCCCTTGTTTGGCTATGAATTTCAGATGTAAACGGGCCAAGTTGAGCTCGAGGATTTGATGTCACACCATTAAGTTCCGGTCTGCAGTGTAGTTTCATCACATTTGATGGGTTTATCAATGGAGGTGTTCCAACTCTGTTGTTTCTGCCAACATTAAGGCAGCCTTCACTGCTTGAGCTCCCAGAAGATTCTAAGGGCCTTAGGATAGACATGATCTCCACCCGCCAGGTGCCAAAAATCTTTCTATCTTCAAATTACTTATATTGACCAGTCTCAGCATTCACAAGGAGACTGAACTCCTACATTCTTGACCATGCAATTGGGGCACTGATACTTGGCACCACAAACTTTTACATTTGTAGAAGGAAATCCTGAAGATCCTGCTGACAATATCAATAAAATTCATCGGTAAGGGGCTTTAACTTGAGGACAATCAATATCTGACCTTTCACAAATCACATATTGGCCACTACTTTTATCTGATATTGTCAGTTGCCATCTAATTTTCTATAGCAGGCCTGCCTAAATGTTACCGAATCATACTTGCACAGAAAGTACTTTGTCCTATCTAGATGCTCCAAAAAGAGAAATTCATAAGAAGAAAAACAAATCATTTCAAGTGGAGTATCCAAGAATCTCTAACTTCATTTAATTCTACTTTTGGCATTTTGTAAGAGATTAGTAATAAATACAATCTCATCCATTCTGCTGGCATCCTTTAAAGTCTAATGACACCTTTCATTTACAGCATGCCCATAAATCACTTTTAAAACTACTACCCAACATCTAGTTTACTCATTTACATCAATTAAATGGTGAAATAAATATGCAACGTGATACTCTCCTGCCATGCCCTCTTTAATTGCTTTTTGAAGAAATTAGCTTCTCTTTTGGCACCCGTAGCCTAAAAGAATATTACATATGAGTCATGACCCATGCAATTGACAAGTTCTTACCCGTGAATGGAAACTAAGTTCAGGTACATAGGTAAAATGGGCAACTATGGTTTCTCCGTTCTGGGAATCTGGTACCTTTGAGAAGGTATCCTACAAGTATACATACTGAACCAACACCTATCAGGAATTAAGGACCGCCTTGAAAACAATCAGGAATTACGTAAACACGTAGAGAAGAATTTAAACCAAAACCTGGATCTGATTTCTACCCCTGAACTCCTAGGAACTACATTTCATCTTACTAAATAAGTGTTGCAGAGGAATGGAGCATTATTTCCCTGCCAACATCGTACTCATTTTCTACCTTTTCAACTCTGGGAAACATTGCTTCAATAGAATTTCTTTATTCAACTTTGGGGAATCATCCACTGATCATTACAAATAAAGGCTAGAAACTACTAAACGTTGACTTTAAGGTATGTAACAATGGCACATGATGGTTTTGATTTTACTTCTCGGAAACCTATTACTCTAGCAGAAAATCCTTAGGCAACCTGGATGAATCAACCTGCAATTGGTATTGTGAGGCTAGAAACGATCAAGCATTGAATTTAAGGTTAGTGACCATGACAACAGAGTTTATTTCTAGGACATCTACATACAGAAAATTCTAAACCAAAATGGGCAAATCATCCTCAATTGCAAGGATCCAACAATCTGCTGTATAGAAAATAGGTGCATTGATGCACATATGGTCAACAAGGTCCATTGGTATTTCAATGGTGGGGGCTTAGCTGACCAGGGAGAGTGCCTGAGTTGACCTATGCTGACAGAACGCTGTAATCCGATGCTTCCCTGGAGTAGAGGCTAAATAACTTGAAAGAAAACAGATTGTGAACTAGACCAGGTTAGGTTCTTGTGGAAAGAGACATCAGGATGACCTTGTAAGACCCCTTTCCCTCTCTTGTATGCACTGGTATTGATGAAGCGCAAGTCCTAGCTTGTGAAACAAATAAGAAACTGGAGCTCTGTTGTAGATTTCCTAAAAATATATATACATTAAGACTGAAAATTTGCCTTTAAAATGGGGGTTTTGTTCGACAATATCGCATTCAGATACCACCTGCAATCAGGTCAATTTCTCATTGAAAGAAGCCTAATCACACGCTTGTAAGACCCTTTTGTCGTGCCCAGAATGCGTCGGTTGAGGACTCCAACTAAACCCAAGCCCTGGCTGTGATGATCAAATCAGGAGTCGGGTTTGCTAAACACAGATTTCAAAAAAAAATCCCATGCACGAACTGTGAAACACAGCATTTGGGTAAAATGGACCCTGTTGGAAAACTCTTGACCACCAGCGAGTTTCGCGTGTGCGTTTTCAGATTCTAAAAAGCACATTCAGATCTTCGGGATTCGCTTTCAGAGAGCAAAGATATGCAGTTCCGTTCAAAGCCATTCATGGGTCAGTGCAGAGCCCTTAAGGCTCTCAACAGGCAGAAGATACAACAAACACAAAGCAAAAAAAACGCTGGTTTTCAGACCACTAGGCTCAAATTTCTTGCTGCAAATGCACCAGTCATTGCCATTAAAAGATTAAAAAATGGGGATTTTCAATGTTCATGCATGCTAACACAATCCTGGCCAAAAATAACAATATACTACAGACACGATAACAGAAAAAGATCAGATCCTTCCTTGACAGTGTCAAAAAACCACCCACCTTAAAAAACAAATGTAATACAAGTCGATACCCATAGAAAATACCTGGATTTACAGGGGCCAGAGCACTCTTCCCTGCATGACAATCCATTATTGCAGGCATGACAAAGAGGGCTGCTGATGATAATAATAATAATAATAATCAGATGAAGAGCAGCAGCATTGGAGGCCGAGGGCAGTTCCAGCTTCCAGAATGTATTTATTGGCAGTGGAGGGCATTGACTATACTGTTTTTTTTGTTTTCACCTCCTGGAAAGGACTCGGCCAACGGCTCCAACTCAGAGGAAAGAGACCCAAATCCTCCTCCACACTACCACCTACAACAACTCCATCTCCACCACCTGTTAAAGCCCCCCGCGCAACAGCAAATAACGTATAAACATGGGAAAAGGCGGGTGACCTCCAATATAATATATGTATATATGTACGTATGTGTATATACAATGTGAATCTGTCCAAGGACACCGCCGCAGCGCAGAAAGGGGAGCTACTCCATTACTACACCTACACAGTGTGTGTATTCGGTATCAACGCTGGTGGATTTAATAATAATAGTGGTAAGGCAAAGCAACTGTATTCTCTCACATGACAGTTTTTGCCATTGCCAACTTCTTACACTACCTACGTCAACGAAATGTGTAAAAGTGGCTTTTCGTGTCGTGGGATGCCACATGTCGCTTTTCAATTAAGTGGTCTTTCTGGTTTTGGGGAGGCTTTGGGAAAGTAGCCCACAAAAGGGGAGGGAAGTGGGACTTGTTGAGGAAGAAAGACAAGGAAAACATGCCTACTCCATAATAAATATATATTATAGATATAAATTTGAGGGGCTGGACCACCATGCAAGGATCTAACCAATCTATGCACATTTCCTCATCATTCATTCATTCTCCTCTCAATCAGCTCACATTATGTTTCTCTTTCTAATCTCAAGTGTATTTAGTTTAAATGTTACATATTTTGACTTTTTTGATGGGTTGTATATCTCAATTAATTTTAATATATATTTTTTTAATAATATAATATGTTATTATTTGTATAGGTAATTTATTAAAATAATTTTAGCAGGTTTAAGATTAAATTTAGTTATTACTATAATAGCAAGAATATATACTAAAAACAATATATATATATTAGGAATGTATAACTTAACAAAAATCAAGGAAGATCCTACTTCTTGAGCCTTATCACAAAATGCCAAAGATCTTTGCCTCTAAGATTTGAAACCAGCTAAAAAAATCATCTCCTTTTACCAATCATACTGGTGTCCAAAAAAATTGTTTACCAATTACAAAACTTGTCCAAAAAAAACTATTTAAATTCTATGATGTATACCATTCAAATATAGTAAAAGCTTTTCAAAAAGCTAAATATATTTCTAGATTCAAAAAGAAAATTATAATTTTGATAAGAATTCTATTTCTAATTTTATTAAACAAAATCAAAACATTTAATATTTAAATTATAAAAATATTATAAATATTTTGATTGTGTAAAAATAGTAACTTCTAATTTTTATTAAAAAAAACATCAAAATAAATAAATATAATAAAATAAATTATAAATATATTTAAATATTTTATTGTGTAAAAATAGTAACTTCTAATTTTTATTAAAAAAAATCAAAATAAATATTGATTCTCTCTGTAATTAATTCTTATCTTTATAATTAATCTTAATTCTTATCTTTTCTAATTTAGATCTTATTGAATATTTTTATCAAAATTATAGATGACATTATAATTTTTAATTATTAAATATATTTTTTTTATAATAAAAAAATAACATTTTAAAATCTCTTATTACATCAAAATTAGATAAGCTCAACTATTAGAATTATGGTTTTATAATTTTTAATTTAATCTATACAATTAGAATAAACATGGAATAAATCATAACATCATTAAATTATTTTTAAATTATGAAAATAACAAACCATACAAATAAAATATTTAAATAAAAAAATTCCCTTTATAAAAATAAAAATATATTCACAACGTAATTACATATATAAAAATAGGTAAAATATTTAAATAAAAATAATGTTATTTTCATATCCAATTTCAACAATGTATTGTATTATATTATAAATAAATAAAAATATTTTATTATTATTAAAAAATAATTTAAATATTTATTTAGTATTATAATTATTTTTTATTTATATCTGTAAATTTGCATATAATAATATATTTGAACTAACCATTTGAAAAATAATGAAAAGGAGAAGAATATTACCTCCTTAAACATCCCAATACCCCTTACTTTATAAAGTATTCCCCTAATTTGTAAGGACCTTGTCACGCCTTTAAATAAATGAAAAGGCCTTGCATCTTACATTAGCGAGCAAATCCTTAGCTGTCCCTTATTCTATAAAGTATTTATTTTATAAATTGTATCATTTTTTGAACTTTAAAAGAAAAAAGTTAAAACAGGCGGTCAAATGTATTTGAAAGGGTAACTAAATAATCTGAAATGGTAACTAAATAATAGGAAAAAAGGACATCATCATAATTTTCATTATCATATTTTATTAAAAAGTTATTTAAATATAACCAAAATCTTATTATGAGATGTGACTAATTCCTAAAGGCTCTTTGAATTATCTATTATATCTAGCAATAAAGACTTTTAATTCAAAAACAATGTTTAAAATATTGCATCTCCCCAGTAATCATAATTTCAACCCCACAATTTGTTATGTTAGGCCTTCCATCTCACTCATACATATGTAGAGACAAAGACTGAGGAAATCAGGAAATCACAACCTTTTGTTTTTTTTTTTATCAAAATGTGAAATCAATGCAATCAAAGTTTGACAACTTGCACTTAAATGCGTGCAGGAAGACCAGCTCCACCTCTACAACAAACATACATCATGGAGGGCAATTTAAAATTCCTTTTTTTGGGATGTTTCAACGTTTATTCTCCCTCAATCTCTGAAATCAAGGGGGTCTCTTTGAAACTTTTTACATGTACATGTTAAAATTTCTTTGGTGGTATCTTGCCTAACTGTTAGAATATATACAATGGAATTTTGTTGTATATAATCATTATATATATCCTATGTACATGTTAAAATTTTTGATAGTATCTTGCCTAATTGTTAGAATATATATAATGGAATTTTGTTGTATATAATCATTATATATATCTTACTTATGATATGAGATAACAAATTTATAAAATTTTAGTAATATTAAAAGTTGGAGTGTGACATTAAATATATTAATTTTAGTAATTTTAAATTTCAATAATTATTAAATGGTAACAAATTTTATTATTTTAAAAGTAATATTATTTTTATATATTTTTAGTATTATTAACATTATTAAAAAATTGCAATTTTTGAAAAAAAGAATTTTTTTTTTTTTTTTATATAAAAATCACATTATTAGAATGTTTTTAAACTATCCAGGGTAAAGTCTTTTTCAAGATCTACTCTTTACTTTAAATACTTGGACAACGTAAAGTCTTAACAAAGTTTGCAATGTTAAACATTTTATCGTCGGCAAGAAATAGTATGTTTATTGTGGAAGTGGGGATGTGAATAATAATAATTAGTCTTGTAAGGCAGGCAAGGTATTTAGACCCTGGGGGGGCGAGTTGTACCCAACACGCTACCTATCGTTGTTGGCTTTTTGTCACCTCCCCTCAACTAATTTTGAGGGACGTGTTGAGCAATTGAGATGGATGGGTCTTTGTTTCCCCATCCCATCCACAAAACTAAACTCTTCTTCTTCTATTATTATTATTATTTATGATTTGTTATTGATGGGTGACAAGTACAACTTTATGGGTGTGGAGCGGGGTGGGTATCTTGGCTTTCTTTATTCAATCTAAAGAGGAATTTAGAATTATCATGAGTTGTAATCATTTTGGAGGTTAAAGCATTTTATAAATCATTTGTAGTCATCACTGTCGCGGTTAACGGAATCTAGAAACCATTCAGCGTAATCATTTTCGTGGTTATTGGGAGGTGAATGTCATTGTAACTTAAAAATCAATTATTAATATGTATAAGAGTCAATTTAAATAGTTTAAGTCACTCTGTTAATGTTATAATTGTTAATGAAATTATTAGATTCAATTTATATGGTTTATATAATGTTTTTTTGTTCTTGAGAGAAATTTGTAATTGGTTTGGTCTTGTAGTGGTGTAATATCAGTGATTTCTAATTTTTTTTATATATTATATTTTATTCTCATGAGTATTATTAATTATGTTGTTTCAGAGTTTTAAATATAAATATTGTTAATATTGCAAAACAATTTTTTTAAATTTAAAAGAAAAAAGGAAATTGGTTAAATAATGTTATAGAAAAAGAAGACTTTGGAATTAAGAATAAAAACTAATAAAATTTATCCTTAGTTTATATAGAAATATGGAGAGATATGTTTAATATTTCACATAAAAGAGAACTAAGTAATATTCTCAACTAATAGTTCATGGGACAACCCAATTAGAGACTATTGTGTTATGAAGTATCATGTAAAGCATGAGATTCAAGATTCAAATACCTTTAGGTCAAGCCAACAATAACAAAAAAATATATTCTCAACAAATAATATTTTCAAGTATAAAAAAATTCTCTGAAATATCTTTAAAGTTGTTATAAACAAAAAAAATACCCTCCTTCAACATCAAGATATTTGTGGCATCGTATTATTGTTGTTATGGTGTTTTTCTGAATAGGAAAAAGTATCATCAATATCAATCATAATCACAAAATAATTTTTTTTGTTATTGAGCATTTATTTTGACGAAACCTAAACATTGGCAAAACCTACCATTATCACATACAAAGTCTATTGAAATTAAAAAAATAATAACAATATCAATAAAGAAAATAAACTAAAACTATAAATATACAAAGTCTATTGAAATTAAAAAAAATAATAACAATATCAATAAAGAAAATAAACTAAAACTATATTAAATTTATATTATTATCATTTCTCTTTATACAATTTTAACAATGACAATTATTTATAAAAGAACAAATATCCTATTAAAATTCATAAAACTAAATTAATTTATCAAACATATATTAAAATTATTAATAATAAACCCCCAAAAAAACTCTAAAAATCAATCACTTTTCTTCAAACATATACCCACACAAACTAAACTCAATATTCTCGCCTAACAACACCTTATTCTAACTAATAAATCATAACCTCTCTCCTTACCATTTTTCAACCTAATGCTTTACCTTAATCTATTCTTTTTCCTTAGTTAATATCAAACAATCTTTCAAATTTTTTAATCTTATCCCATTTTCATTAATTTTCCAAAATAATTCCCTTTTTTCATATCATTCGTATACCTCATCTTAAAAACACCCTTCTATTTTATTTGAATCGCTTTCATCTATCAATTTCCCTTAAAAATTTATACCTAAAGATGTTACTTTCTCCCTCCGCGTAATCAAGTAGCTAACCCCACAATGACGTTACCCGCTTTCTTTAAACCAAAACACGCCTTATAAAACAACTTGAAAGGATAACCAACTAAATTCTACACATTATAATATTACTTAAAACTAATCTCCTTTAACCTTTAATATTTATATCCTTATAAAACAAATTAAAAGAATAACCAACCATATTAAATTACATATCATAATATTACTTACTTAACTAATTTCTCCTTTAGCATTTCTCTTACATTTTATTTTATCATTTACTTTACACGATCCAAGTTTTTTAAGACAATTTAATTTATAAAAAATTGTTTTTAAAGGCCATTTAATTTATAAAAAATTCAATTATAAAAATGAGCAACTTGTCATCGTGAAGCGGTACTTTGAGGCAAAGTCAATGTTATGCATGGTAGAGGATCTAAGGCCAACACCTCCTTTGCATCTTTACAAAATCTATGTGTCCCTTCCCACTTTCCCAAATAATAAAGTCTTAAGATAAGAAGACTCAAGCATACTTAATATGAAGGTGTGCATCATCATCTTCTTTTTTTAAAATTAAGCTCGAAAAAGGTAACATATTTTCACATTTATAATAAATTTAAGATTTCAATGAATTTAAATAAATAAATCTAATCTTAAATTAAATAAGAAAAAGGAAGTGTTATTTTGATTAATCTTTTTATATAATTAATATTACATAATTTACATATATTGTGGGTATAAGGTAATGACAATTAGACTATGTTTTTAACTAGTGAGAATAAATTTTGAATGGGAAATTGACCTTTAAGATAAGTTGGCATAATTACAAAATCATTCTCAATATGAAAAAAATACAATAATAATCTTGAAATTTAATCAAGTGGTTCTCTTATTAAAATTTAAGTAGATTTTATTGTTTTACCAACTTTCTTTTAGTTGCTCTTTGGATATCTCTTTTAAACACCATATAATCCAGAATGGAGTTATGGATGGTGTAATATTATCAACGTCTAGGCCAAAAGAGTGGAGATGAGTTTAAAGCATTCCATATGAAGAGTATCAATAGTCATGTTTGTTCAAACACACAAAATATGGAAGCATAAGAAAATGGTACCTCTTTCCACCCATACTATAATCAAAATAAAGAATAAAAATAATGCTTTGAAAGTGATAATGTAAACTTGTCCACCAATGGAAAAAGAGTAAACTTGAACTCTACAAAATAATAACATGAGGGATTGATCTCTTAGATCTAATAATCTTAGAGAGCGTGGAGATAAGGACTCTTCCAATGTGGGACCATTCTATTTATCGAAATCAATACACAATTATACATCCATATATTAGAGCCAATAATACAACCTCATGAAAGATATTGTTCTTAGACTATGCATGTTAAAACTAATTCATTTTTACATTTGGGGTCAAAATATGATGCTAATTTTGACATAAAGTTTTTTTTGTTGGTTGGATGTGTAATTACATTATGTAATAGCCTCACCTTTACCTTCTTTTTGTAATTTAAAAATCATCACTAAAAAGCTAGTATGGAGGAATGGATGGCTAATGCAACGAAATTTCAAACTCGGGAATTTAAATGTAATTTTAAATATTGGAATGGAGGAGTGGACAACAGATATCCATTGTATGAGGGAGGAGGCAAGCTCACTTGTTTGAAAATCCATGATACATCCTAAGAGTTATTGTTGAAGTCGGTTCTGACCCAATCGAACAACCATCACCTAACAAAAGTTATGAGATTAGACTGAAGTGGTGAGGAGCAAAGGGTGATGCCCATTCCTCTCAAAGACTGAGGAGAGACTGGGTAGGGATGACTCTTTAGGAAGAGAAGAGTCGGCCAAAATGGAGAAAGAGGAATAGCAGAAAGTGAATGGAGAAGGCAAGAGACTATGATCCTTCTGAAATTGAAGGGACACAAAGGAAATATACATGTGCGCAACATGGAAGTGGGAGAGGGTTCTTCTCTCTTTTTTTCTTCCTTAGTTGGTTGTTGAGCCTTGGACACACAAGACTAGCGCGAATAGCATGGAGATTTGGAGCACAATGGGAGGAAGCCAACACAATCGTGGAGCAAATTGTTGAACCTCGTGCTCTGTGAATTTTGGGTGTTATTCCCTTTGTTTTGAGTTTGAGGCCACTAGATTGTGTGTTTATGCCTAAGTGGTCAATGGAAAGCCCAATGGATGATTGAATCACTATGATGCTTGTTGTATGGTTGTTAAACCATTTGTACAAGGCAATTTGAGCCAATGTGGTGCTTCCTAGAAGAGTTGTTAAAACACCTAAAAGTAGATTCAATCTCATAGAATTGAGCCATGGCTCATTTGGACCTTGGGTGAAGCCTTATGATTGAACTCAGAGGATAAGTGAGTCATTGTGGTGCTTATTGCTAGAGAGCAGTTGTTAAACCACCAAGATAGTGGACTCCACCTTGTGGGTTCCTGTGAAGCTTTGGTGTGAATTTTCCTTGAGAAATCATCCCCTCGGACTTTGGATTTGGCTCAGTGATGGTTAGTTGCAAGAAAGGTTGATGTGTAGTTGGCCTATGGTTGAGTGGAGAGTGGAAGTCCCTCCTTCAATTTCTAGCCATTATATCACATTCAAATAAGTACAAAGGTTATGCATATTTGAACCATAGGTTATGACAACCTTGTTATGATAATATGATCTTGTATATTCATGTTTAAATGCCTAAAGATTATTGTTACATTCATTGTTAGTTATATCGTACAATTATTATTTCAATGACTAGTAGCACCATGGAGCCATTGTTATGCTCATTAATTATAGGTTGCTTTATGTTAGTGGTAAATTTCTAAGCAAGTGTGCCAAAAATCTACTTTTAACCACCGATGATTGAAGTAACCTAAGAACATAAAATAGAAAAAAACTCCATATTGCAATGTTAAATGTATGTCTTCAAATTTGCACACAAAATTATTAGAAAACCCTGCAACAATACCAGAAACTGAAAAAGATATATAAACACATTAGAAGATATTACTTGATGAAAAATATTGTATTTTATTAAAGGAAGAATTTTTAAAATAACACCTCGGAGTTGGAAAGTGTTGACATGGACCAATAACATCCTCCTCTACGTGATGGGTTCTTTTATCCCCTTGCTGCAAAATGTAGCTCTTCTCTCCTCCATGTGCAAGTGAGAAATGGAATGGTAATGAAAAAGTGGGAGAACTCAGATGGAGAGGTTTAATGCTATAGGATCAAAATGATGATGATGATTGTGATCATGTTTAAATGGTGAAGTAAAAAACTCTCTATTTATAATAAAATGCTAGATTAGACTAGATCTAGCCAAACAAAAAAGTATTTGGTTGACTAGATCAAGATCTAATCGTTATGAGTATTATATTATTTTTGGAAGAGGAAAAAATTGGAGAAATAGTCAATAATCTTTATTTAGTTAATTAATTCAAAAAATAATGATTAATTGAGTTAATTAAGAAAAGTGGGTGAAACAATTAATAAATGAAAATGATTTATTAATTATTTCTAGGTGATACAATAAAAAATGGTTAGAAACAATTATTGAATAATGATTTGATAATTATTTCCAAGGAGAATGCTTAAATATTTAAGAAATGATAAATAAATAATGATTTACTCAATTATTCATATGGAAACAATAAAAGTGGGTGAAATAAAATTATTTATTTTCATAAAAAAAATGGGTACATATATGAAAATAACACAAAATTAAATAAATATTTTTTTTTATTATTTTCATGTGGGTAAATTAAATGGAAATAATTTAGGAAAAGTGGTTAACTAAATTATTTCTTATGGTGAAAGTGGGATTTAATGTGTAAAACCCATACTAGATGGTGTATTTCAATCATCCTAGTGAAAAATGGTTGGGTGAACACTTTTTGGGTGATAACACTTTACATGCTCTGATCTGAGTGTATACATGAATTGTGTTGGCAGGTATTTACCTTATGAATGTTGTTATAAGTTGTGAGTTTCTACACAATTTATTTATCACTACGACTTTGGAATGCAATGTATCTAAAACACTCATAGGTCCATAATGTTAAGAAATAAGTGATAAAACTACCTAAGAGTGGATTGTAGATCTATGTGAGCAGGTTGCAGACTTGTTTATCTATTGAAGGATCAAGATAGGGTTTCGACTGTGTTTTTTACGAACTTTTGGCTTTTGGGTAATGCCCCTTACCTCAGGAAATTTATGTATTTTCCCCTTGTCCTTAGAGCGTCGATTGAATCTGGAAATCTGGAAGTCTGGGCTGGTAGGTAGCTTCCTTAGGAATGGCCCAAATCCCGCCATGGATTTATTTTCCCTTTGGTTGCATGAGTATCTAGAAATATGAAGTTCAAGGGTTTGGAAAAGCTTGTGCCTTTGCACAGGCCTAAATTTTACCTTAACCAAATTTCACATCATATCTGGGAGTCAAAACATCCAAGGTTGACAAAGTTTGTTCACCTCTTGGAGTTTGGGTGCTCATAGGTCTAAATAAATCTCTTTTTACTTCTCTTGTGGGGGACATAGTGCATAAGTAATTTCGGGGCCCACACATGTATGTTGTACAAGATTTGAATCTGGAGAATTGAGGTTGGTGAAAGGCACATTCCTTTTTACAGCTGGATATAGAGTAAGTCGGATATAGTTTTAGGCACTAGAAGACTGGTTGTTAGGGAACCATGCCCAGTTGAACCCTTCACAAAGCTATATAGAGGTCTAGGAAGATGGAGGTATCAAGAGCTTGCACAATTGTGTAGGCCTAAATTTGGTTATGGTTGGATACACTAATACTATTACATAATGTTGGCATGGTAGTGACACGGGGGCTAGATTAAGTACATGTGGATGCCACGTGATAATATAAGGGTGACATGGCATGGGGTGACACGGGCGAGGTGACATGGTTTAGGATGGACCCCACCGAGAATCTGGTGGACCGTGGTTTCACCCTACACTCAGAGCATATTAGAACTCTTTTAAATAGGGTAGAAATCACTCTGATTGGTCCATAAACATGGAAAGTGATATCACCTTTTCACATGTGGAGTGGGTGTTAAACCTCGTTCAAGTAAATCAGGTAAAACCTCAACCTAACCATGATCGACGATCAAGATTGATTGAGGGCCCCCCCTCATATTCAATGTTTAATGAGTAGGGGGTTTGGTTTGGATTAGCGCCAAACTTTCCATCTCCAATAGATGACTGAGATTAATTGCAGGCACCCCCCCCCCCCCCCCCCCCCCCCCCCACACCCAAATTCAAACCCATTATTAAGGTAGTCCACTATACCAGTTGTTTTGTAGGGATGGTTTCATACCCCAACGCAAAGCACAACAGGACAGGTGACCTAGTGGATGGGTAAGTGGTTGCAATAGTGCCACATGTGCAAAGCAAGGGTCGCATGGGTCCACACAGAGATCCATAGACCATCGTGGACCCTTCTTATTGACAACTTTCTAACAAGCATGACTTGCGATGTAGGAATCAGAAATAGATAAGATTTATATCATTGGAAAGCTCTTGACAAGTTGAATATGATGGTGGTATTAGAATTAAATTCCACAGACTTACAAAAAAAATTGCTAACCCCATCTCTATAACAGACCTTAGGGATTAGGTCAAGAAAGTAATAGTTTCCTTAGCCCGAGAATCCTTAACGGGGTGGAAGGGACTTAGTTACAATGTGGTATTAGATCCTATGTTCAACACTGGACTTGAAGTGACTCACACAAACACATCAAATTTAATATGATAATTTAATTATTGTATATGTTGAACTTTTATTTGTAATTGATGTGGTTTATAACCT
The DNA here is from genome assembly GCA_031772625.1 of Pinus tabuliformis. NCBI lineage: Eukaryota > Viridiplantae > Streptophyta > Pinopsida > Pinales > Pinaceae > Pinus > Pinus tabuliformis. The sequence goes on along the minus strand of CM062811.1, from coordinate 135,509,875 downwards.
TGATAAAATGTTGACATGTCTTTTTCTCTAGCATATATAACTAAAATGGGTTTTGATTTTGTGAACAACTTCAAATTAGCATGCTTAAAGCTAACAAGCGAATGTAATAAATGACTATACATGTGCCAAATTTAACTAACAATTGTGTGTGTGACAACACATAAGAAATACAAATTCCAACAAGAAATAGAGGAATGAGCAACAAAATGGTACAATACAACATGGATATATCCCATCATAATCATGAAGAGTATTCAATTGGGAAGAGGTCATAGGAAAATTCCCCTAATTTTATGGATACTCTCAGGAGCTTGAGCGATGAATTGAGAAGTTGCAAGGAAGATAATGAAAAGATCGTCAAAGCACAAGAAAGAAAAGCATAGATGAATGCAATGATTTTGCAACGCTTATTAGATATGCAAAGGAAAAAGCAACGTGAGCTTGGTGGTAGCTATCTAGACAGGCACAAATGCATGAAAATCTCTTCAAATATTTAAAAACAAGGTTGGAAACCAATAGAAAAGAAGGCAACAAATCGAGGAAAAGTAATAAGCAAGCAAGTGAAGATGTAATGAGAGGAGAAATCCCACTCAACACTCCAAAAAAAGAGTCAAGTAGTCGTGACCAATTATATAGTGCCACAACCAGGATCCACCTCCCGTAAAGGAGAAGTGAGAAGAGATCAATGCCGAAAGAGTTTAAGAAACCGAAGCCCCTTACCTTTAATGGAGAAATAAAGAAGGTTGAAGAGGCAAAATCTAGGCTATTTGGAATGAAGAAATACTTTTGAGTCCATGACTACACTAAAACATGAATGCCAGAGTGGTCATTTTCAACTTGAAGGGAAAAGCTTATATATGGTGGGAATATTTCATAAATTTCAAGAGGACCCACTTTACAGAGGAAAGGAGTCAAATTTCAATGGACATCAAAGTGTGTAGCTATTTTTGAATGACTGAATAAATTACTCACACGTCCACCTATTTTAAGGATAACATACCCAAAAAAGGACTTCTTGGTATACACATATGTCTTTAAGGAAGGAATAGGCAAAGTCCTAATGCAAGAAGGGCATGTAGTCCTCTATGAATCAAAAAAATTGAATAAGCATGAAAAGAACTATGTCACTGATGACTTGGATCTTGCAGTAATAGTGCATGCACTAAAGATGCTGAGGGAATACTTGGTTGGGAGAAATTTTGTGCCGATGTCAGATCATGGAGGGTTGAGATACTTGTTTGATCAACCCAAAATAAATGCAAGACAAGCTATATGGTTAGCTCTAATATACCCTGTTTGATTTTGAGATCAAGCATATTAAGGGTAAGTAGAACATAGTTGAAAATGCACTTAGTATAAGTTTACAAGTGGATCAATTGGAAGCCATGAGCACTTGTGAAGTTGACATCAAAGAAAGGATCAAAGAGGCATTGATACATTATGAACATTTTCAGCATGTGAAGGAATTAATACATCAATAACTAAAGGGAACAATCAACAAGGACTACAAGCTCACAAATGACAATATGTTGATGTTTAAAGATAGATATTATGGACCTTATGTGATTGACTTGTAGAAGATCATAAAGGATAAGTTTCATAAAATATCTTACTATGGCCATCCTAGTTATTAGAAAATGATGACAACAATAAATAAATCATACTATTGGCCAAGAATGAAGAAGGAAATTTTTGAGTACTTTACCAAGTCCCTGGAATGGCAACAAGTTAAAGTAGAATGTAAACACCTAACAGGATTGTTGCAACCAATCCCAATCCTTTGATGGAAATAGGGATTCATATCTATGGACTTCACCATAAGATTTCCAAGGATACCCAAGCAACATGATGCCATCATGGTGGTAGTGGATCAGTTGAGTAAGGTGACTCACTTCATAGCTATCAAGTCCGCCCATAAGGCCGTTGATATAGCTTAGATATTCATGAAGGAAATATTCATATTGCATGGCATAGCCAAGAATATCATCTCAGATCGGGATGCCAAGTTCACTTCCAATTTTTGGAAGGTGTTGTTTGTTGGTTTTGGGACCTAGCTAGATTTTAGTACAACATATCATCCTCAGACAAATGGATAAACTAAAAGAGTGAACATAATTTTAGAGGAAAGGCTGAGGATGTATGTCACGCATCATCCAAAGAGGTTGGAGGGCTTCCTGCCATTGGTTGAATTTTCATACAAAAATAGGTACAAAGAGTCACTAAAGATGATATATTTCAAGGAATTGTATGGTAGAAAATGCAGCAGTCCCATTAGTTGGGTTATTCCAATGAAGAGAGTGAATCTTGAACTGGACATGTTGAAATAAATGGAGCAAGAAGTGTTCAATATTAGCTATAATTGAAGGTATACCGGGATAGGAAAAATATTTATGTGAACCAATAGATAATGTACAAATAACTCCAAGTGAGAGATCATGTATATCTCTACATCAGGCCAAGTAAGATCTCACTAAAAGTGAGGTCTTGTGCTAAGTTGGCACCCATATTTTGTGGACCATTTTAGATTTTGGAAAGGGTGGGACCAGTGGCTTACAAATTGGCCTTACCACTGACTATGAAAGAACATAATTTATTTCACATTTATTTGCATAAAAGGTACATGCGTTAAACTAATCATGTCATTGATTTGTGTGTGATACATGTGGAATTTGAGGGAGAATTCCAACCAAAACCATTGTGCATCCTAGAGTGGAGACAAAACATGCTCCAGAATTGAGCAATAGAGTAGGTCAAGGTGCGACGAAAGAACTTTGGACTAGATGAAGCAACTTGAGACATTGCATATCAAATGAGGGTACTTTTCCCATTTTTGTGTAATATATAAATGGATGTATGAGTTCTGATTATAAAGCTTAGTTTTTGTGCTTTATTTTGCTCTAAATATAAAACATCAAGGACAATGTTCCTTTAAGGGGTGGGGTTTGTAACAACCTTGCCTTTAAATTGTTTTTTTAATTTGAAAATCATGACTGAAATGCCAACATGGAGGTTGCATGGATGGATAAGACAACTAAAATTCAAACTCAAAAATTTAAATGCAATTTTAAATAATGTACTAGAGGATTGGATGACATGGATCCATTGTTTGAGGGAGGAGGCAATATCACTTGTTTGACAATCCATGATACATCATGATAGTTATTGTGAAAGTTAGTTCTAACCCAATTAAAAAATAACTTCCTAACATAAGTTATGAGATTGGAATGGAATGGTGAATGGAAAATAACAATGTCCATTCCTATCAAAGATCAAGCAGAGACTAGGTATGGATGACTCTTCAAGAAGAGAAGAGTTGGCAAAAATGAAAGAAGAGGAAGTGAAAAAAGCGAATTGAGAAGGAAAGAGATTGTGCTCCTTTCGAAAACAAAGGGACATAGAGGGAGTATAGATGTGTGTAGAAGGGAAGTGGGAGAGGTTTCTTCTCCTTATTTTTCTTCCTTAGTTGGTCGTTGAGCCTTGAACACACAAGAATGGTGTGAAAAGTGTGGAGCTATGGAGCACGACAAAAGGAAGTTGAGGAAATTGTGGAGAAAATTATTGAGCCTTGTGCTTTGTGAATTTTGGGTGTTATTCCTTATGCTTTGAGTTTAAGGCCACTAAACTATGTGTCTATTCCTAAGTGGTCAGTGGGAAGCTCAGTGGATGACCAAATCACTATGGTGCTTCTTGTATTATTGTTAAACCACTTGGACAAGGAAGTCTAAGCCACTATGGTGCTTCTTGGAAGAGTTGTTAAACCACCAATATAGTGGACTGAAAACCCTTACAGTGATTTCTACGAAAATACAATTTTAAAACCACCTAAACAATGGATTTAATCTCTTATAACCAATCCATAGCCCATTTGGACCTTGGGCGAAGCCCTATGATTGAACTCCAAGGGTAGATGAGTCATTATAGTGCTTACAGTTGGAGAGAAGTTGTTAAACCACTAAGAAAATGGACTACACCTTGTGGATGTCTTCCAAGATTTGGTGTGAATTTTTCCTGAGTAAGCATCCCCTAAGACATTAGATCCAACTCAAGGGTGGTCAATTGCAAGAAAGGTTGTCGTGTAGTTGGCCTATGGTTGGGTGGAGAGTGGAAGTCCCTTATTCAATTTCTAGCCATTATATCACATTCAAATAAGTACAAACGTTATGCATATTTGAATCATATGTTATGACAACGTTGTTTTTCTATGTGTTTCACGGACCCCGGAGATCAGTGACCTCTATGTCCACAAAATATTTGTACTAGGAAGATCCACCACAAAGATTGACCTCTAGAGTGTTGAGAGAATTTAACTTGTGACCTCTCAATAATAAAGGTACATTAACGATAGGGACTCGACCAATTGAGCTAACCCTCAAGGAATGAATATGAAAACATTGTTATGATAATATGATCTTGTATTTTCTTGTTTGAATTCCTCAAGATTATTGTTTCATTCACTGCTAGTTATCTTGTATGGTTATGATTTCAATGATTAGTAGCATCATGGAGTTGCTACCATGATCATGAATTATAAGCTACTTTACATTCTCTAATTTGAGTGTCTACATGGACTGTGTTGGCAGGTATTTACCTTATGAATATTGTTATAAGTTGTTACTTTGTGAACAATTTCTTTATTGTTACGACTATGGATTGTAATCTATCTAAAATAATCATAAGTTCATAATTTTATGAAATGAGTGATAAAATTGCTTAAGAGTGGGTTGCAAACCTATTTGAGCGAGTTGCGGACATATTTGATCTATTGAAGAATCGAGGTCCAAGTTTGGACTGTGTTTTTTAGGAACATTTGACTTTTTGGTAATTCCCCTTGCCTTATGAAGTTTTTTTATTTTCCCCTTCTCCTTATAGTGTTAGTTGAATTCGAAAATCCAAAAGTCTAAGGCTCACAAGGGTAGTTTCCTTAGAGACAACCTAGATCCCTCCATGGCCAGATTTTTCCCTTAGGTTGCATAAGTATCCGAAAATATGGAAGTATGAGGGTTTGGCAAAGGTCATGCCTTTGCATAGGCCCGAATTTACCCTTAATTAGATTTTAGATCATATGATCTGAATGGAAAATGGCATCCACCCATGGTATTCCTCCACCCATGAAATTTACCCATGGTATTGTAAGTGGCATCCACCCATGGTATTGTAAGTGGCATCCACCCATGGTATTGTAAGTGACATCCACCCATGGTATACATTCACCCATGGTATTTATCCACCCATGGAATTTACCTGTGGCATTGTAACAAAAAAAGGACTATAAGTAACAAGTTGCATTTTGTAAAAGGACAGATTGTCTACCACAATGTAGCTTTTATAGTTATTCTCTATTTTAATAAAAAAATTCTTGGTGATTTTGTTTAATGTGTGTTCCCCTATTTTCTTTTGTAATTTCAATTTTTCATATCTTGGGGGCCTCCCCCACAAGATCCATTTCAATTTTTTAGATCCTGGGGGCCTCCCCCAATATTTGGATCAGTGGTATCAAATTTAGGTTATGGCTCCATGGGAATGAGGGTTTGATGCATATTTTAGTTTCAAATTTTTGTAGTAATCTTCAACAAACTTCATGCACGTACTACGACCTCCACAGAGCACTTTCTTGGGCAAAGCTGGAAGATTTTTTTTTTCATTTTTTGCAGGATTTTTTTGGGCGGCAAGTTTGCAGATCAGATATGAAACTTTTGGTGAAAATTTTACCAAAAAAAATAATAGATCTGGATTTCTTGTGAAAAAATACCCAAATTCAAAAAATACATCAACCAAATAAGAGTCTGGATGTGGGAGATATTGTTGATTTAAAATCCATTGTGTTGCAGAAATTTTTCTGGCGGCGTATTGTGGATGGCAACTCTCCTATCATTTTTTGCAGTTTTTGTGCATAATTTCATAAACATGATTGCATATCTGAGCTCTTAAAAAATCATCCAATTTCAAAAAATAAAAATTTGGTCGAATCGGAGTTCAAATGAGGGAAATATCGTTGATTTAAAATCATTTATTTATTTATTTTATTATTTATTTTATTTTATTATTTATTTATTTATTTTATTTTTATTTTTATTTTTTATTTATTTATTTATTTATTTTTTCAGAAATTTTATGACGGTGGGACAGTTGCAGTGTGAATATGAGTTTCTAGAGTGTTTAGATAGGGATTTCAATCACATGGGAAGATGCAAAATGATCATTCTATAAACAAAAATAGGTTATAATCAATATTATGAGTTATATTGACCGAGTTATGCCCATTTTAAATTAGTTTTTATATCTAGAGCAACATTCAGAGTGGGTTCCCTTTGGAGACGTGCCCTCCCACCCTGCTTTAGTAGGCATCTGCTTCAAATTCCTCAATTTCAGTATATAAGCATTCAGCTTGGGTTCTTTGGAGGCATTCCCTCCCACCATAGGCTATGTAGGCATCTTCTACTTCATCAACAGTCAACATCATGGTTATGGGTCAACCGCACAAAATCCTTGTCACCGAAGTCCATTTGCTAGGCCACACATTGTTAGTATCACAATTAGTCATAAGCATTACAGGATATCTCTATCCTCATATCTTTGTTTTTCATGGTTATTGGTCATCCACAAACCCACACTTCATCGAAGTCCATTTTCTAGGCCACACACTGTCAGTATCACAGTTGGTCACAAGCATTATAAGGTATTTCTTTCCTCGGACATTCATTCATCACGGTTATGGGTTAACCACAAAAAACCCTTCTCTTTAGTGGCTCTTCATATTCAACACAGGATTCTCAAGAGGAAATTTCATGCAATGGGGACCATTGCTTCTTAAGGAGGGAGGAATGATCCGAATGGAAAATGGCATGCACTCATGGTATTCATCCACCCATGGTATGTTGAAAAATGTAACTAGGTTTGGTTTTCATAATGACATGTAATTATGATTTATGTAATGAGATGTAAAGAAGAAAAAATAAAATTATTTATCGCTTGCTTCATGGGTTTCATGAGCAAGAGATTTTATTTTTGAGTCAAGACTCCCATTGAGAGTCTTTAGGAATGATTTGTCATCTAGTCATAAAATATTAGAGTCATTGTCATGTAATAAAGTCATGTTACACTTTGTAAATGTCAAACTTGTCTAAGTAAAGTATTCTCCAAGACCTTGTCACTTATCCTCTTCAAGTCGGCCTACAACAATGGAAGAACTTGTTAGAAGAAGTTGGCCTAACCACTAGTGATCATGTCGGCCTAAAGGACATGTGTTGAGGTGTATATATAGCCACACTCGGCCTCACATAGAGGCAAGCAACTCGGAAAGCATTTGGTGAAGAAGAAGTACAAAGAAAAGGACACAAAGAAGAAGTGCGAAGAAGTGATAAGAAGGATTCTTCTGGACATTACGAAGGAGAGTTTCTTCTGGGCAATTGAAGGAGAGTTTCTTCTGGGAAAGCAAAGGAGAGTTTCTTCTAGGCAATCGAAGGAGTTTCTTTTGGGCAAGTGAAGAAGAGTTTCTTTTGGGCATAACGAAGGAGAAGTTTCTTCTAGGGTTAGAAAATGAGAGTTTATTTTGGGGTCAGGGAAGGGAAGATTCTTCTGGGATACCTATTCTAGGTGACCGAGCTAGAGATCAAGATCATAGAGACCGAGATTCTCTAAGAGAAGCAGAGAAGAAATAGTGTGAAGGATAAAGACCGAGTTTCTCTAGAAGGAACCAAGGAGAGCAATTTGAAATCAAGAATAAAGTCAATAAAGGGAAGAGGTGGAGCATCAAGGTTAGTGACAAGGTTCTTGGGAGGATACTAGAGTCAAGGATCTTTGTCATGGTCTTGGTACTCATTAATTGAAGATCTAGAAGAAGAATTTTGATCGGGTTTTCCTCTCAAGAAGTGAGAGGTTTTGGCCCTGGCTAACAAGCCTACATACTGTGTCACTTGTATTTTATTGTGCATATTGGTAATTTTCTTGATGAAAATAATACAATAATAACATAACGAAGAAAATACTATAAGCTAAGAAATAAAAGTATATCACAAGCAATTATCAAGCAGATAAATATTTTAACTATCCATGCCCTAGATTTCTCAACATGGTATCAAAGTTTAGGTGCTAAAGACAAGAAGGGGCATTCAATCAAGAAGGATCATAACAGATTCAAGGGCTACCAAGGTTAAGATATTCAAAACCCTATATTGAAGAAATCTACACCAACAAGAGTCTTGAAACCATCTTCAAGAAAGAAGGAAGACTAAAACATTCAAGAAGGATGGTGAATCAAGCTCTCTCTCATCAATCTCTCAAGAAGCAAATCCTCTATAAACATCAAGATAAAGGAGGAAGAAAGCATCAATTTCTCAAGTAAGTCTATGACTATATCTGATAATAACAAAATGTCTTTTTGCAAGGAAAGCAATAAATTGGTTAGGGTTGCAAATTTCCTTGCATGGAAGAAAAGGACATACCTAAATCTTATTTAGAATGAGGTTGTGGATCACATCAAAGGATCTATAACCCATCCTCCAAAGGCAGATACTCAAGCACATGCTAGATTCATGAAGGGAGAAGTGAGAGATCAGAGGATTCTTATAGAATCTATAAAATATTCTCTAATCCCATATGTATCAAAGTTGGAGACTACAAAAGCTATATATGAAAAATTGGTAGAGTTGTTTTCTGTAAGAACTGCAGGAGAAGTAATCTCATTAAGGCGAGAAATATACAAACTAAATATGTCCAAGGAAGATGGAATAGCCTCATACTTCATGAGGCTATCAGAAACTCGAGATCAACTAAAAGAGCTAGGAGAATTCATGTTTGATAGAGAGATAACCACAATGGTACTGAATGCACTACCAGAAGAATGGGGTAACTTCACTTCAAATTTATATGGGAAGAAGGAGACTACTCCATTCCAAGATCTATGGCCACTTTGTAAGATCGAAGAATCCAGACTGAAGGCAAAGGTTGATGTTAGACCAAATGAGCAGAATCAAGCATATGTTGCTATGGCAAGAAGAAAATGGAAATTTGGAAATTTTGTCCTCAAAAGAAAAGGAAGAACATGGCTGAGGTAAGATGTTATGGATGTCAGGAACTTAGGCACTATAGAAGAGATTATCCTAAATGTAATAAAGACAAAAGAGATAGGAAGAAGCCCATATTACTGAAGAAGTGAAAGAATCTGAGACAAAGAAGCTTAAGAAGGAAGAAGTAAAATATCTCTACTATGATTGAGATTATCTTCTTCACTAGAAGGTACTTTCCACTTGTAATTTATAGATAGGAAGTAATGTAAATAAGATAGGATGCATCAGACTATAGCATCATGGTAGAAGCATCAGAAGTAAGAGCTCGTGACATGAGAAGCAAAAAGAATGTCTGGAATAAATTCTATTGATTACAAAGAATAAAGGTTATTGGAAACCTCATTGAAATCTTAAGTGATACTTATAGAAAGAAGTAAACGTCATCATCGACTGGGATCATCATACAATAGTTAATAAGGAAACGTATGCTGGGTGAGGATATGAAAGATCCTCAAGTTTCTATGATGGAATCCTTACAGAGGATTCACCGATCTAGAAAGGAAGCAAATGTAAAACAACTCTTGATGCATTCATGCAGATTAGAAATGCAACCATGGAGTCGTTATGGAGTTGATCCTTCATTGGAAGGAACCATCCAAAGTGAAGCAACACAGGAAGGAACAACACAATAGTAGGAAGCACCAAAAATAATGGCAACACCACTAGCATTAGCAAAGGATTGACTCGGGGACGAGTCAAGGAACTATGATAAAGGCTTGTTGGGTTCTTCATTTGAAAATCGAGTTTTGACTAGTTGACCACATTTTGTATGGAAATAACGATTGGGAAGTTACATAGGAGACAACTGGAGCAGAGGAAGGAACTCGACAAAGACCAAAAGTTTGCGGAAGGATGGTGAGAGGAATTTAGACTCAAGCATGAAACAACCGAGCAACAGAGATAGTTGAGCGAAGAAAAGAGTTGACAACCGAGGAAGTAGGAAAGAGCTGAGCAATAGAGGCAACCGAAAGGGAAAGAGGCGAAGCATCCAAGAGAGAAGTGGCAGTTCAAGCAAGCGGGAGACTTAAGAAGGGCTAGGAGCAAGTTGAGGAGGAGGTTAGATGGTGGGATACACGAATGTTGTTTCAGAGCTGTTTGATCCCACTCTGTATCTAGTTACCCTGATTATATATTTTTATGTTATGTTTATGGATGATCTATATGGGGCTTTGATCCTTATGTAATGTTATATTATATTGGTGTTAATGGAAGACATGGTTATAAGTACATTTGAGCAATCTGTGTGTAATTATTTATGAATTTCTAAATTTTTTAATAGGCTTGCATCTGTTTGATATTTCTCCTTTGTATATGCTAATTGGATCCAAACTGTTATATTTCTAGGTTATTGTCACTAGTTCCTTGAGATTTATCCTAACGCCTAATTCCAGTCCCTCAACTAACTAAGGCTATGGCATGATTCAAAATTAAACAGGAATGCAACAAATTACAGATATAACCATAAATACATAGATGTAATTGAAATAACACTTCATTTCATTAATATCAAAATATTGAAATATGATTACAAACAAAATGGAAATAAACTAGCTCGGGTGATGGTAGCTTATCTCTGAGAAGAGATGTAGTGGCTACATGCCTTTGAACTATGTTACAATGAGGCTCAAGGGCCTATTTATTATTGAACAACAAGGTAAAACCCTAAATTACAAAAAAACTAACCCCAGGAGATGTAACGCTAAGAGTTTGTGGGCCCCGTTGGGGTTAGTTGGGAAACCAACTTCCTGGGGTCGTAACTTGGTCATATTATCTCTGTTTGGCACGTACGATACCTTGATGGAAAGGTCTCTCTGAGTAGTACAATATTTACAATAGGCCCTTGCTTATGGCTAAGGTCCTTTTGCGGACCTCAAAAATATGTCGTTTAGGGGGTCAAAACTGCTCCAGACGTTTAGGACCCAAAAAACTGCTAAAAATAGTAAATGCTGAAATAAAAAAGGAAACAGATGAAACTGACTAGAGGTCTAGGTGGAATAGGTGGGTGGTCACCAATATCCACCTGGATCATGGCATGCCTTGGGTGAGACGCCTTATTCGTTTAGGATAAGGTGAAAATGTTGATGTGTTGCTAGACTACAACGAAGCCTTTATTGGCCCCTGTGCCTGAACCCTGGGTCTCAACCTATCCATTATTTTTTCACCAACAAGCCTCTTCACGAGAATTGCTCCACATTCCTTATGCACATCAGGTTTTTATGTGTCGTTTTTGCTTGTATTGTTCATAACTTTTCATGTAAGGGTCAAAAAGGGTCAGGGAGCTTCTAGGAAGTGATTAATATTGAAAATATCCTTCATGAAGTGGAGTTAGTAGCAAGATCAAGTCAAGGAGATGAATCTAGATCAAATCAAGTGTATGAACAAAGTTTTTTGAGCTCAATAGTTCTTGGTAATTATTGAGTTAATCACCTCAGTTCATTTATATATAGGAGACAGCTCAATGATAGTTAGGTTGGATGTGCTATGTGTTGAGTGAGAGTGAGAGTGAATAAGAGTGTGCAAGATGTGAGGGTTATGACGTTGATTTTCTAAAGCAGTTTGCAGGAGTTGCAACAAATAACAAAAGTGTGTTTCAGTTAGTGTTTTGTGCAGAGAGCGAGGAGATGATGTAGAGATTTGTTGCAGATCTTCTTGGTGATTAGTAGTAGTCTGGTTATTCTTGAGTTTATTGGTTGTGTGCAACATTTGTTTGTGAACATATTTAACTTTTACAAAGAGGATTTTTGCTAAAGTTTTTACCATATTATCTTATGCAGTGATTGATGTATTGATTGAGTTTGTGTTGCATTTTTTGGTATTGTATTGGAGTTTTTTATTGTTTGTTTTGAAGAGATTGTTGTTACGGTGTTCGTGTTGTGCAGATCTACGATTCCAGTTAAAAAATTCTGAAACATGAACCATATATAGGAATGGAATTGGTTGACTCTGGAAAAATCAATATAGGGAGCATATATCTCAATCTAATGGTGGTTGGAGAGTCCAATGAGTGTTGGGCGAGGCTTGTTGATCGTGGTGGCTTCTAGCAAATGGGTCTCCGTAGAGTCATGTGAGAATGTGACTTACTACTGATAGTAGCAAGATGAATCTCTATGTAATGAATTTTCTTAACATAATAGAGTATTTTGATCAACACAACAACAACAAGGGTGGTTTTTGACCTAGAGGGGGTTTTCCACTAGAAATACTTGTATCATTTGTACTGAATGTTTTTATGGTTTTATGTTTATTTTTGATGCTCTGATCTCTACTTATGTGCTCCAGTTTAGCATGGTTTAAAGGTTTAATAAATTGAAGAAAAATTTATAAGTAGCTCCACTACTATTTCACCCCCCTCCCCCCAAATCTCAGTAGTGATCTAGCTTCCAACAGATTCTTGAGATAATTGGAGTACTAGTTGGTAATGGTTGGGGGGAAGGATTGCTTCCTTTCCATAGATGAGAATGTATGGTGAGGTTCCTAGAGAAGGTTTGGGTTTATCACAATTGGCCCAGAGAGAATTTATTAAAGCATTGTGCTAGTTTCTCTGCTAGGTTAGTAATGTTTTCTTTATGATACGAATCAAGTTCATGTTAGTGGATTCTACTAATCCATTTCCTTGGGGGTAGTGCTTTGCATAGTGTTTCAATAGAATACCACTTTCTAAAGAAAAATAATATAACATTAAAGATGAGAAATAAGAGGCATTATCAAAGAAAAGTGAAGTTGGTATGCCAAACCTAGTGATAATGTTTTGATTGAGAAACTGGGTCACCTTTTGGTCGTTCACTTTCCTTAATGGGACCACTTCAACCCACCTTGTTAATAACTTGTTTTCTTGAGAATATATTTGTGCTACTTTGATGATTGAGGAGTGATTTCATCAATAATGTCCAAGCTCATCTGTTGAAAAGGTTCTTACATTGCAATGGGCTATAGTGGGGTGACTGATCGTCTTTCCCTACTAGCACACTTTTGATATATCGATCTCTTACACACATATACGCAAGAATCCTTGAATAATGCTGGAAAATAATATCTTGTTTGCATAACTTTGTGTGACATGGTATCACTAACATATGTACTCCTACTGGTCCATCATTAAGTTATTTCAAAACCTTCTTAGTATCAAGAGACTCCAAACATTTCAACAAAACTCCATTTTGATGTTTTCAGAATAAAACTCCATGGACCAGCTGATAAGAAAAGGCTTTGTAACATCCCCATGTTAAAAGTTCATGTAAAAAAGGATAATAAAGGCAAAATAAGACCAAGGTCACGAGACATGTATTCCAAGCTAAATGTTTGGAAAAACACCCTAGTGGGTGTCACTTTTAGCTTATTTATGGCTAAGGAAATTGACAAAGGTAAAAAGGCATTTATTCACATTTAATTATGGGAAATAAGGAAACTAGGAGAAAAGGGAGATGAAGGGTCACAAATTTGCATGAGAGGAAAATTGAAGGAAAATAGAGGAAAATGAAGAAAATAGAGGCGTCAATAATAAAAAGGCTTATGAGGATCAGTTCACAACTTTTGTTCATTCAGTTTTGGAGCTCTCTTTATTCTCTCGTAGTTTTTTACACTTAGAGCATTCTTGGAGCACTCTAGCATTGGAGAAAGGAAGGCAAGGAAACATAAGGAAAGCAAAGGACAAACAAGGAAGATTGGATCAAGCAGCTTCAATAGTAGGATTTGTAGGTAACAGGTTGAATGTGTGATTTCATAGCTAGTTTGTGAATGCATGGTACATGAATTTGTGTATTTGGTTCTATTGTTGTCATTAGCATGGATTTTTCTAGGTGTGACACTAGTTTTAGCCTTGCCTTGCCATTTCCTAGGTAGCCATGGTGCGATGGGATTCTTTGTTGGTTGAGCTTTAGATTGTCGGAAGGTTTTGGAACTAGGTGAGGTGGTCTCAGGAAAATTCCCAAGGGTTCAGGTGGAGGTGGTTTAATATCGAGGAAGCCCTCAACAAGTGGGTGGAGACAAGAAAATTCCTCAAGGTAATGGTGAAGAAACTCTGAGGCATCCAAGCTTATTTTTGGGCTTAGTGATCTCTTGACCAGTTTTGGTGGGATTACAGTAGCTTGATGCTGGTGGTGGTTTAATCTCTGTGAATCCCTGCTTATTTATGTCCTGAGATCCCACATTCATGTTTGGAATATGGCATGAGGGTGATTGGCTAAAAGAAATGTTTAGTTCAACCCAAACTATGGTCGAGTGGTACGTGGAAGTCCCTAACTTGGTTGGATTTTGCATAAGTGAATACGAGTTATTTTCCTATTGTAATCTATGAGCACTTGTACTTGTAATTATGGTGATTTGATGGTTGTTATGTCATGGTTAATAATATGGTTATGTGTTGGTTATAAGTATGGATTTTCAATGTACTCTAGCTATGTCATGTTCAAGATTTGATAAGTATTTGATGGTTAATGAATGCATGGGCTAGAAAGTGTTCTTGCAACTATTATGAGAGGGCATTAGACCTTCTTGGTGATTCTCATATAAGTTTCAGACTTCTATGATCAGATATGCATTCATGACTTGTAGTTTACATGGTCACCATATGTTTGACGAAATGATTGTCATGGTTAGGCCTGAGTAGGTCAATTCCTCGTTAAAGTTTTGTATGATTAGCATTGTTCCAAGTCATTTATCATTCTGGAAAGCCTCAAGAAATTATGGGCAGTGGTTCAGAGGCTGGCCTGGAATTGTGGCTCAGATCTTGAGACCAAAACCTTTGAACTAAGGATTTTGGGTTACAACCACACTTAGGCAAGCTTGTGCATGTGGTTGGAGGGTCACAACTACACTCACGTAGGCTTGTGCATACAGTTGGGAGTCCAGGACATTGAAAAAATAGTCTAGCTCAGAGTTAGGTAACCTGGGGTGGTTCTTTAACCCATGAGTGTCCTGTAAGCCCTGTAGGATGTCAATTTTTGGTCATTAAGTCTCAATTTTTGACCCCACTTCCATAATTGAAGCTTGGAGGTCGGGCCATGTCATAATAACTCTTTGTCTCATGTTTACCCTGACAAAATGGTGAAATTAGGTAAATGTGGGTGGGGGCATTAGAGGGTGGTATCAGATCATGTTTCTTTTCTCTTTGGGTGATATCTGATACCATAGGGTGGTATCATAGTGAGGTTTCAAAACTGGAACTCAGGGTAAAAGTGACTATCATACATGCATGTCAATGTCTATGTGGTTGTTATGCATTCATGGTAGTGACTATTGTTAACATGTATAAGGTCAATGCTACAGTCTTGCGTTGGCATGGTTATGGTTATCCTGCATGAGGTCATTGTATGCAGTTAGTGTTATCATGCATGATGTCGATATATTGATATGATTATGTATATACATGTACTGCACTAATATGTATTGATTTTGCACATGATATAGCCTCCTCTAAACTTCATTGAGGTATGCTGATTATGTTTATATTTGGTTATCTGACACAATATGTTTGCAGGAAGAAGAGGATCAGAGATGCGTACTCTCCAGACAGGCAGATATCTTGAGAAGTTTAAAGGCATAAATTAGAAGTTGCAAAGCAGATAATGACAAGATCATTTAGTCATATGAAAGGCTTTCCAGGGCACAAGAAAAACAAGTAGACATCAATGCATTTATCCTTTATAGTTTTTCAAATTTGCAGAGATAGGGACAACTAAGGATCAAATATGGATAGGAGGACAGGATGAATGGGGCATATGGTAGCAAATCTTAGGTGGGCATAGGTCAGACAGAGATGGCACAATCAGAGATACTAGGTTCTTGGATACACCTAACAGGAGAGACAATGACTATGAGTTCTATTCTAGTTCTGGTTCAGACATGTATTATGGTCATCATCGCTATCCTCCTTACAGGAGGAGTGAGAAGGGATACTTGTGAGATGAGTTCAAGAAATCGAAGCCTCCTACATTCGACAAAGAGTAGAAGAAACTGGAAGATGCAGAGGAATGCTTGCTTTGGATGAAGAAGCTATTTGAGCTGCATGACTATACAAATATCATGAAGGCCAGGATAACTATTTTCAGTCTCAAAGGGAAAGCAAACATTTGGTGGGAATATGTGAAGCATGTCAGAGACATCATGATAGAGGAGTTTAGTTGGCATGAATTCAAGAGACTCTTCAAGAAGAAGTATTTGTCAGAAAGGTACTATGACGGTAAGGCCAAGGAGTTCTATGAGCTAAAGATGAGATCTATGATAGACGAGGAGCACATGACTAAGTTCTTGGAGTTGTTGGGGTATGTGCCTTATCTTAAGGATGAGAAGACAAAATTTCATAGATTTATCAGTGGGTTTCCATTAGCATTCAAGGAACAGATTGATTATGATGAGCCTTGGTCGTTGGAAGAAGCCATTGGAAACTTGAAGCACTATTATGAGAAATTGAAGCGTAAGACCGAGTCTAAGCAGGGTTTGAAAGGGAATGATAAGACTAAAGTAAAGTGGCCACCGAAGTGGGGATGACCTTAGGATGTAGGTGAGAAGGAAAATGTTGCTCCTTACAAGAAATTTAATGCAGTTGAGAAGGGACATGGACCTCATCCTGGAGAGCAACAAAATAAGGGTAGTGGTAGAGAACCGTTGTAGTGTTGGATATGTGGCAAGGATCATCACAAGAAGGATTGTTCATTATATCGAGGTGGAAAACCTCATATCTATAATGCTCAGGAGGCATAGACAGTTGGGGATGTGTGTCAGATCATTCCTTGGATCTATGCAACTTTTGATAAAAATAAGGTGGATCACTAGGCATCCATTATTGAGATGGAAGGTAGTCTATGTGATCGAGTTGTTTCCATTTTGATTGGCCTTGGATATAATTATAGTTATGTTAATCCTGACCTGGTGGATAAGTTTGGTTTGAGAAAATAAGTGCATACAAAGTCTTGGTTGGTGCATTTGAGTTGAATGGTATGCCTACATCAGCACATTTAAATGTGCTTCCCTTGGGTTCGCACATTATGCTTTTGGGTATGGATTGGTTGTACCTACACAAGACTAAGGTGGATTGTTATGAGAAGGATGCAGAGTGATTGGATGATGATGGAGAGAAGAGAATGTTGCAGGGTAAGAAGAAACCTACGTTAGTGAGAATGGTTACATGCATGAAAGAAAAGCGCAATTGCAGGAAAAGGTGTGTATTGTTCACAGTGCATGTTTATAGTGATAAAGATAAGGATGTTGAGGATGCAAAAGTATTGAAGAGGTACTTGGTTTTGCAACAGTTTCAGGATGTATTTCCAGCAGAGATTTCAAAGTTGCCTCCTCATAAGGAAGTGGATTTCTATATTGAGTTGGTACTAGGAGCAATACCAACATCAAAGGCACCTTACATGATGAGCACTCCAGAGCTAGTGGAATTGAAGTTTCATTTGAAGGAAATTCTGACAGGGGACAGATTAGGCCAAGTTTATCACCTTGGGGTGCACCATTGTTGTTTGTGAAGAAGAAGGAAAATGCTCTTAGGTTGTGCATTGATTATAAGCAGTTGACCAAGGTGACGATAAAGAAAAAATATTTGTTGCCAAGGATCGATGAGTTGTTTTATCAGTTGAAGGGAGCAACAATGTTCTCAAAGATTGATATGAGATAAGGATATAATCAGGTACACATCAAAGAAGAGGACATTTACAAGACTGTTTTCCGAACTAGGTGGGCATTATGAGCTTATTATGGTTAATTTTGGTTTGACTAATGATCAAACTACTTTCATGTGTTTGATGAATAATGTCTTGCGTCCTTATTTGGATAAGTTTGTGATAGTATTCATTAATTACATATTGATATATTCTAAGAATGAGGAATAACATCCAAAACACCTGGAAGCAGTGTTAAGATTATCGAGAGATCATTAGTTGTATGCCAAGCTTAGCAAGTGCAATTTCTTTTGGATAGGATTTCATTACTTTTGACATGTTGCCTCTAAGGAAGGCATAACAATGGACCTGGAAAAGATCAAAACTATCATGGAATGGGAAGCTCCTAGGAATGTGGATGAGGTTAGATCATTCATGGGGTTGGTAGGTTATAACAAGCAGTTCATCAGGGACTTCTCAAAAATTTCCTATCTTATTACATCTTTACAAAGGAAAGAAAAGAAGTTTGAATAAACAGAGGAATGTGTAGCTAGTTTTGAGCATTTGAAGCAATTGCTTACAAATGCTCCAGTTCTAAATATTCTAGATCTAAATAAAGAGTTCATCATGTGTACAAATGCTTGCAAGATAGGACTTGGAAGTCCTAATGTAGGAGGGACATGTGGTATGCTACGAGTCAAGGAAACTGAATGAGCACAAGCAGAATTATGTGACTCATGATCTTGAGTTGGAAGTGATCATTCATGCATTGAAGATGTGGAGGCATTATCTTCTTGGTAGGAGGTTTGTGTTGATGAGTGATCACAGTGGGTTGAGATACTTGTTTGAAAAACCTAATATAAATGTCAGGTAAGCTAGATGGTTGGCCATGCTTAATGAGTTTGACTTCAAGATTAGGTATATTAAGGGTAACGAGAACTGGGTTGCAGATGCTCTTAGCGGAAGAGTGCAGGTGAATCACACAACAACTATGATTTCATGTGGGATAGATTTACAAGATTGGATCTTACAGGTAAGACAACAGGATGACAAGTACCAACAACTTAAGCATAGGTTACAACAACATGGTACAAGTGAACATGATGTGGATTATCATCTCATGGTAGATGGTTTGGTGAGATTTAACAACAGGATCTATGTGCTAGACAACAGTGAATTCAAGAATCCTATCTTGAGGGAATTTCATGTTAAGCCATATCCAGGTCATGCGAAATATGAAAAGACATTGAAATATATGAAGAAGTTCTACTATTGGCCAAATATGAAGAAACAGATAGCTGAGTTCATTGCAAGGTGTTTGGATTGTCAACAGGTAAAAGCAGAGTGCAAGCATCCAAGTGGTTTATTACAACCAATTCTGATTCCATAATGGAAATGGGAGGCCATTTCCATGTATTTCATCACAATTTTACCGAGGATGTCTAGAGATCATGATTCCATAATGGTAGTGGTTGAGAGTTTGACTAAGGTAGCTCACTTCATTCCAGTGAAGTATACTCATTCAACTAGTGATGTAGTTATGGTCTCCATCAGGGAGATAGTGAGATTGCATGGTATTCCTAAGAAGATTATATCTGATAGAGATGCCAAGTTCACTTCTAGGGTTTTGAAGGAGTTATTTGTAGGTTTGGGGACAAAGTTGGATTTTAGTACAACTTATCACTTACAAATAGATGGACATATAGACAGGGTTAACATGATTATGGAGGATATGTTGAGGACGTATGTTACGTACCAGCAAAGGAAGTGGGAAGAGTATCTTCCACTGGAAGAGTTTGCGTACAATAATGGGTAGTGTGAATCACTTAAGATGAGTCCATTTGAGGCACTTTATGGGTGGAGTTGTAATACTCCTATCAACTGAAGTGATCTAGTGAACATGGTGTTGATTAGACTAGACATGTTGGAAGAGATGGAACAAGAAATGCAAGTTATCAAGAAGAATCTAAAGGTAGCATAGGACATGCAAAAGAGTTATTTAGATTAGCACAAGGTGTTTAAGGAGTTTCAGGTTGGGGAGCATGTGTACTTGTACATCAAGCCCAAGAAGAGCTCCTTGAGGATTAGGTCATGTGCCAAGTTGGAACCTCATTATTACGGGCCTCTCAATATCCTTGAGAGGATTGGACCAATGGCCTACAGACTTGCCCTACCACCAACAGTGAAAGTTCATGATGTTTTCCATATTTCATTACTTAAAATATATGTGAAGGATATTGATCATGTGATTGATTGGTCTGTATTACAAGTGGAGCTAGAAGGAAAATTCCAAATGGAACTTCAATGCATATTGTAGAGGAAACAACTCATGCTCTAGAATCAAGCAATAGAGCAAGTTAAAGTGTAGTGGAAGCACTTTGGGCATGATTAAGCTACATGGGAGATGGTTGATCAGAAGTGGGGTATGTATCCTTCATTATTGGTCAGTTGAGGAAAATGAGTTTCGGTATATGTATATATTTATGTATGGTTGTTATTGTAAATACAACAACGAGCTACATTATAAAGCTCTAATAAGTGATATGATCTTCATGTTTTCATGTTTGTCATATGGTTTCTTTTAACAGGTTGTTCATTGTAAATACTACATTGAGCTAAGTTATAGAGCTCCATAGGTAGTATGTTCTAGTTTTCAGTGGTTTTACTGGTCATAGGTGTCATAGAATACCGAGGACAGTGTTCCCCTAAGGGGAAGGGTTTGTAACAACTCGGATCAAAAATTCATGTGATAAAGGATAATAAAGTTAAAATAAGACCAAGATAATGGGAAACATATTCCAAGTTGAATGTTGGGAAAAACATCCTAGTGGGTGTCACTTTTGGTTTATTTACGGCTAAGAAAATTGACAAAGGAAAAAGAGGCATTTATTGGCATTTATTTATGGGAAATAAGGAAAATAGGAGAAAAGGGAGATGAAGGGTCACAAATTTGCATTAGAGGAACATTGAAGGAAAATAGAGGAAAATGAAGAAAATAGAGGCCTTAATAATAAAAAGGCTTCTGAGGATCAGTTCACAACATTTGTCAGTTCAATTTTGGAGCTCTCTATTCTCTCATACTATTGCACACTTTGAGCATTCTTGGAGCACTCTAGCATTGGTGAAAGGAAGGAAAGGAAAGACAATGAAAGCAAAGGACAAGCAAGGAAGGTTGGATCAAGCAACTTCATTAGGAGGATTTGTAGGTAGTAGGTTGCATGTGTGATTTCCTAGCTATTTTGTGAATGCATGGTACGTGCATTTGTGTATTTGATTCTTTTGTTGTCATTGGCATGGATTTTTCTAGGTCTGACAGTGGTTTCAACCTTGCCTTACCATTTCTTGGGTGGCCATGGTGTGAAGGGATTATTTTATGGTTGAGCTTTGGATTTCCAGAATGTTTTGGAACTGGGTGAGGTGGTCTTAGGAAAATTCCCAAGGGTTGGGGGTGGAGGTGGTTTAATCTTTTGGAAGCCCTTGATAGATGGGTGGAGATAGGAAAATTCTTCAAGGTAATGGTGAATAAACTCTGAGGCATCTAAGCTTGTTTTTGCGCTTAATGATCTCTTGATCAATTTTGGTGGGATCACGATAGCCTGAGGGTGGAGATGGTTCAATAAATGGGAAGCCCTGGTTTTTTACGTCTTGAGATCCCACATTCATGCTTGGAATATGGCATGGGGGTGATTGGATGAAAGAAATATTTGGTTCAACCCAATCTATGGTCAGGTGGTACGTGGAAGTCCCTGACTTGATTGGATTTTACATAAGTTAATAAGAGTTGTTTTCCTATTGTAATCTATGAGAACTTGTGCTTGTTATTATGGTGATTTGATGGTTATTATGTCATGGTTAATAATCTAGTTATGTTTTGGTTATAAGTATGGATTTGCATTGTACTCTAGATATGTCTTGTTTAGGATTTGATAAGTATTTGATGGTTAATGAATGCATGGGCTAATAAGTGTTCCTATAGCTATTATGAGAGGGCATTAGAACTTCTTGGTGATTCTCATATAAGTTTCAGACTCCTATGATCGAATATGCATTCATGACCTGTAATTTACATGTTCACCATATGTTTGAAGAAATGACTCTCATGGTTAGGCCTGGTTAGGTCAAGTCCTTGTTCAAGTTTTGTATGATTAGCATTGTCTTCAAGTAATTTATCATTTTGGAAAGTCTCAGGAAGTTATGGATAGTGGTTTGGAGGCTGGCCTAGAATTGTGGCTCTAATTTGGGGACCGCACCCTTTGAACTGACTATTTTGGGTTACAACTGCACTTATGCAGGCTTGTGCATGCGGTTGGAGGGTCACTACCACACTCATGCATGCTTGTGTATGCAGTTGGGATTCCAGGTTAATAACAATGTAGTATAGCTCAAGGTTGGGTCACTTGGGGTGGTTCTTTAACCCTTGAGTGTCCTATAAGCCATGTAGGAAGTTAGTTTTTGGTCAATAAGTCTTAGTTGTCGAGCCCACTTCCATAACTAAAGCCTGGAGGTTAGGTCATGTCATAATAACTATCTATCTCATGTTTACCCTGGCAGACCAGTGAAATTGGGTAAATCTATATGTGGTTGTTACAATCTTTTAACTGGATGACCTTTTTTTGCTTTGCTGATAAGTGAGATGGAAAAGTTCCTTGCTCCAAACGTTACCTTATCTATGTATACCTAGACGATGGTGCACTTGGTTGTACAACCCTAGTTAAAAATCCATGTAAAAAATATAAGACCATAGCCATGGGACACGTATTCCAAGCTAAATGATGGGAAAAAAATTCTAGTGTGCATGTTCATTTCAGATATTATGGCTAAAGGAAATTGGTAAAGGAAATGGCAAAGGATTTGTAAAGGAAAATGGAATTTTTTGCACATTTATTTACGAAAATAATGGAAATTATGAGAAAAGGAAGGTAAAAGGTCACAGGTTGCATGAGGAGGAAAATCAAGGAAAATAATGGAACTTGAAGAAAATAGAGGCCTCATTGATAAAAAGGTTTCTGAGGATCAGTTGGCAAGATTTTTCTCAGCGTTGGATCAAGAAAGGAAAATGAGGGAAAGAGGAAGCAAAGATCAAGCAAGGAAGAGTAGGATCAAGTAGCTACAACTAGATTCTTTGCGGGTATTGATCTGCATGTGTGATTTACTTGCTAGATTTTGCATGCATGGTATTACATGTGGTTCTTTGCTGTTATGGCATGGGTTTTTCCAGGTGTGATGATGTTTTTAAGCCTAGCCTTAACATTTCCGAATAGCCATGGTGTGATGGGGTTCTCATGTTTTGGTTGAGTTGGATTGCTGAATGGATTTAAAGCTAAGTGAGGTGGATATCTGAATAAAAGAAAAAATGGCCTAGTAACCACTGAACCAGACTATGGGTTGCGGTAAAGCCAGATTTTGTGTTTCCTCAGTGGGCTTAGGAATCCTCGACTGGTGAATGGCGGGATGTATGGTAAATCCTGGAGGTGGTTTCCCTTGATTATGCCTAGGAATCCTTGCGAGTGAATGGTGGGATATACTATAAAGCCTAGAGGGTGGAGTCTCGATTTAAGGCCTAGTGATCCCTAGATTGGACTGTGGATTGCGGTAAAGCCTAAGAGGAGACTAAGATACGGGAAAATTCCTCACGGTGTAGGTGGAGAAATCTGATTGTTGGAAATAATACTGAGAGGGGGGGGTGAATCAGTATTATCACATTAATAAAACTTTTTCATTTCCATAATCAGATTCATATATGCTACTTCCACAACTTCTTATGATTAATTTAATTGATCTTCAATGAGTGCATTAGAACATTATCAACCATATTATCAGATAACAGATGCTGTAATAGAGAATAGATCATCACACATAAGGCACACACATGAACACCATGATATAAGGTGGAAACCCAATGCGGGAGAAAAACCACCTGCTGCAAGTCATCTCAATCTTCTTCTTAATAAGAAAATCCTTTTACAATATTTGTACTGGTGCAGTCTTATACCAGTACGGGAGCTACAACCCCCTTTGCTCTTGTACTAGCCGATCCATTTACTAGTACGCAGGCTGCTACCTGCTACAATGCTCCAAAGATCTCCCTTAGCTTTTGTACTAGCTTAGATACTAGTACATAGGCACTGGCCTACAATCTTCTCTCCTCCAGGTACCAAGTTTCATCAATTTTCAGACTGGATACACTGAAGCACAACACATAATCTGAAAGGCCACTTTTCATCCAATTTTCATACTGGACCCAACAACAACATTGAAGCTCATAATCAAACAACCTTCTGAATCACCCAATCACCAGATCCATACATATACAATGATATTATGAGAGTTATCAACCAGATCTAGTACATAAAGATAAGTCATTAATCATGCTGTTATCTGAACTTAATACCAGTAACCAAACATCAGTTATGCACCCAAAACCCTGCAGAATAGTCAAAGGCAGTTAAAACAAATTTTAAGCAGGGATCGCAACTTCATTGGTATAGATCTGCGGATATTTGTACTACCTCCGCACCTGCGCCTTCTGTGGCGCCGCGACCACCGCACCTGCGCCTTCTGTGGCGCCGTGACCACCGCACCTGCGCCTTCTGTGGCGCCTCCGCACTGCGCCTTCTGTGGCGCCTCCGCACTGCGCCTTCTGTGGCGCCTCTGTGCTGCGCCTTCTGTGGCGCCTCCGCACTACGCCTTCTGTGGCACCTCTGTGCTGCGCCTTCTGCGGCACCTCCGCACTGCGCCTTCTGTGGCGCCTCTGTGGCGTCTCCGCACTGCGCCTTCTGTGGCGCCTCCGCACTGCGCCTTCTGTGGCGCCTCTGCACTGCGCCTTCTATGGCACCTCCGCACTGCGCCTTCTATGGCGTCTCCGCACTGCGCCTTCTGTGGCACCTCTGTGGCGTCTCCGCACTGTGCCTTCTGTGACGCCTCCGCACTGCGCCTTCTGTGGCGCCTCCGCACTGCGCCTTCTGTGGCGCCTCCGCACTGCGCCTTCTATGGCGCCTCTGCACTGCGCCTTCTGTGGCGCCTCTATGGCGTCTCCGCACTGCGCCTTCTGTGGCTCCTCCGCACTTCCGCAGCTGCAGCGCTCGAGAGATCACCCTTCATAGATTCGCTTTCAACTTCCCTTTCATAGATCAAACTTTTAAAACAATAACCCAATATTTCAGATCTTAAGATATTCAATTTGCAAGAATGAATTAGCCAAGTGATCTCCTTTGCTTTATATAGGCTTAGGCCTTTCACAATACCACGGGCCAAAACCATAGGATCAAAAAACTGTTGGACTAATACCATGAACCAACCATGAAAGTACGTGAGATCAACACTTTTGACGAAGTACCATGGTCCAAAACCATAGGTTCAAATACCAAGGACTAACTACCATGGACCAAAGGTAAGTTCTCCAACATATACGCGCTTTTCCTCATAGGTTCAAATACCAAGGACTAACTACCATGGACCAAAGGTAAGTTCTCCAACATATACGCGCTTTTCCTTGCATGAAAGTGCGTGAACTTTTTCTCTACATGAAATAAACTTTTCTCTGCATAAAAGTGCGTGAACTTTTCTCTACATGAAATAAACTTTTCTCTGCATAAAAGTGCGTGAAATTTTCTCTACATGAAATAAACTTTTCTCTGCATAAAAGTGCGTGAACTTTTCTCTACACTATAATTTATTATCTGAGATGAGTGGGTTGCCATCAAGTACAACATATGTATCATAATGCCAACAATCTCCCCCTTTGGACTTGATGGCAACAACAACCAAACACTCTCCCCCTTTGACATCAAGGGCAAAGGGTTATGCTCCCCCTTAGAACATGCTTCCCCTGAATATGAACCAGATCTGTAAAGAAGAAACATAATCCACCAAACACCATAAATGACCATGAAAGAGATAGATTGCAGCAATAATCAGACCAGCATCCAAGATCTCCTTCTGTACGTCCTCCATAATGCCAACAATGCATTATAAGCTCCCCCTGAGTACCTGTTGAAATCTCTGAATGAGCTCCCCCTTTGTATATGTCATGGTGCACCAATCTGATCATGCTCTTTCTGAGAACAAGCTGAAATGTCTGCTCTGCTATATAGTGTTGTTCATGCTCAGGCTCCCCTGACTGTAAGCAAGGTCTGCAAAAGGATGTTCTACATCACAAATGACCTTCCTAAAAGATTCAATACATACATCCATCACCCAACCAAGTGGGGATATATCAGAAAAATGAAAACCAAATACATTACATCTTCATCCCAGGCATAGTGGGGAAACCAACATAGGCCGTTACATGACTTGAAGAGATGACACTATTACATCATGAGTCTTGATATGACATCACCTAAATAAGATGAACATCAGCAACAACACTTTATGATCTGCTCCATAGTATCTGTCAACAACAACTAGACCAGCAACTTGTATTAGTGCATGAATCATCAAGGTATGTCCGCATCAACAGAATTTCACATTCTATGTGAGAAACATCATAGCCATCCAGATCTACATGAATCAATTATCATCAATTGGGAATATCTGCATTAATCAACATATGTATGAAACAATCCTATCATCATATAGATAAGAGCTCATTATCATCATGTCTCCAACAATGCAACTTTGAATAATCATCCCTGTATCCAGCCAACAATCCTCATCCATTTGTGCCAAGAATGAAAGGAATCATAACTGTAATATATGATCTTTATGCATATGACAACAGCAGCATATGAGTGACTCAACATCAAGAAGATGTGAATTCAAGCTAAGTGCTTCCCATGCAAGCATCATTAGAGAATCAACCATAAATCTGATCCAAGAACCATGTGAACAACTCATAATCATAGCAAGATGAATCATTTATCCATATAAGTATCATCACCAAGGACTATTAACCATAATGCCAATAATGCATTAAGTCCATATGCTCCCTCTAAACCTGTGCCATCTGTCTGATCATGCATATCAATAAGAAGTATCAAGACATCATCAATATCAAGTTAGAACCAAAACACTTCTAACCATCATATCCACACATCATTATTATTAACTAGAGCAAAAATGATCCTTCTCTTGAATCTGTCCCTACTGCCTTTCTTCAAACAATCATATACGCGACTGTGCAGTAACTAACTCGCATATATATGCAACTTTCTTTTATGGAGTTTGCATATGAGATTTAGGACACTGAAGTTTTGTACTTTCAGCTCCCTCTGATTCTGGTATGTCTGTACGTTGTGCAGTGTCGCCTTTTTCTGACTGTACTTCCTTTTTCCTCCATATCTTCAAGCGTGATGATGACATTTTATCCTTTTGATATGGTGCCCACACTTTGTTCCTGCATTCCTTAGCTATATGTCCAAGCTTGTTACATGCATAACATCTTACATGTTTCATATTCCTCCTGTAACAATCAGCAGCTTTGTGACCAAACATATTGCAAGCAAAGAAATATCCATAAAAGTACCTTGAATGTGATGATCTTTCTGCATAATGATCTTGAACCCTTCTTCTTCTACATCTAGCTGCAACATGTCCAAGATTATGACATACATAACATTCAACATTATTCATAGGAGGAGTAAAGGATTTTCTTTGAGGAATCTCTTTTCTTGGTTGATGATGAGATTGATCTTTCATTTCTTCGTTGATCACTTTAGATTTCTCTTTAGAGTTCCTTGCCTCACCTTGTGAACTAGATTCACCTTCAACAGATTCATGGAAACCAAGACCAGTCTTTATAGTAGGAGACCTTTGACTACTAAGAATATCATCCAAGACTTTAGAACTATATTGAAA
Source organism: Pinus tabuliformis (assembly GCA_031772625.1). NCBI lineage: Eukaryota > Viridiplantae > Streptophyta > Pinopsida > Pinales > Pinaceae > Pinus > Pinus tabuliformis. The sequence continues at coordinate 135,482,418 of CM062811.1, read as the reverse complement.
TCGTAAAAGCTTATCCTTTTCTTCTAGTTTACCTTTCAAGATATTTACCTCAACCTGAAGCTGTTCTTCCTTTTCAAGAGATTGCTTTTTCAAATCTTCTTCAACTTTCCTTCCTTCTTCCATTTTGTTCGCTTAGTTTGAGAATCTCCTTTTCTTGTTCTTCATTCAGATCCTGCTGCATTTGACGAACTCGGAAGGCACATTCTAGTTGAGATTTTAAGCTGGTGACTTCGTTTTCCTGTTTTGCAATAGCTTGGAGTAGATATGTATTATGCTTCTTTGATTCTTCAAGATCTCCTTTTAGTGAGAGGATTGTAGCTTCAAGATTTTCATAGTAGCTGGATCTATCTTTGAGTTTCTTGATGGTTGTGCTTCTTTCGTTGACTTCTTTTCTTAATGATGTCACTTCATGCTGCAATTTTTGACATTGGTCTTCCTTGTCCTTGAGTAGCTTTCTTACCTTGTTTCCTTATTCTAGTTGGGCCTTTAGTTTGGTAGCTTCTTCTTTGAAATCACATTCCCTTTTGTTCAATAGATCTTGTTGATCTCTAATTTTGTCTGTCAGCCTTTTAAATTCAGCCTCTATTTGATATCTTTCTTGTTCACCCATAAGAGCAAATTCAGTAGTTTCGCTATCACTTTCATCTCTTCCAAAAGGAAAGATAGCTGGAACATCAGAGGATAATATATTCATACCTGATAATGATTCTGAATCTGATTCTGAATCTGAAGAGCTTCTTATACCTAATCCCCAATCGATTCTCCCACTGTCATAGTTCTTCTGATATGACTTCTTTTTCTTAGGTGCTTTCTTCTTAAGCTTCTTTCCCATTGTTCCACGGATCTCCTTCAAGCGATCAAGCTTCTATCAAAGGACCTGCTATGATACCAATTGTTGGAAATAATATTGAGAGGGGGGGGTGAATCAGTATTATCACATTAATAAAACTTTTTCATTTCCATAATCAGATTCATATATGCTACTTCCACAACATCTTATGATTAAGTTAATTGATCTTCAATGAGTGCATTAGAACATTATCAACCATATTATCAGATAACAGATGCTGTAATAGAGAATAGATCATCACACATAAGACACACACATGAACACCATGATATAAGGTGGAAACCCAATGCGGGAGAAAAACCACCTGCTGCAAGTCATCTCAATCTTCTTCTTAATAAGAAAATCCTTTTACAATATTTGTACTGGTGCAGTCTTATACCAGTACGGGAGATACAACCCCCTTTGCTCTTGTACTAGCCGATCCATTTACTAGTACGCAGGCTGCTACCTGCTACAATGCTCCAAAGATCTCCCTTAGCTTTTGTACTAGCTTAGATACTAGTACATAGGCACTGGCCTACAATCTTCTCTCCTCCAGGTACCACGTTTCATCAATTTTCAGACTGGATACACTGAAGCACAACACATAATCTGAAAGGCCACTTTTCATCCAATTTTCATACTGGACCCAACAACAACATTGAAGCTCATAATCAAACAACCTTCTGAATCACCCAATCACCAGATCCATACATATACAATGATATTATGAGAGTTATCAACCAGATCTAGTACATAAAGATAAGTCATTAATCATGATGTTATCTGAACTCAATACCAGTAACCAAACATCAGTTATGCACCCAAAACCCTGCAGAATAGTCAAAGGCAGTTAAAACAAATTTTAAGCAGGGATCGCAACTTCACTGGTATAGATATGTGGATATCTGTACTACCTCCGCACCTGCGCCTTCTGTGGCACCGCGACCACCGCACCTGCGCCTTCTGTGGCGCCTCCGCACTGTGCCTTCTGTGGCGCCTCCGCACTGCGCCTTCTGTGGCGCCTCTGTGCTGCGCCTTCTGTGGCGCCTCCGCACTGCACCTTCTATGGCGCCTCTGTGCTGCGCCTTCTGTGGCGCCTCCGCACTGCGCCTTCTGTGGCGCCTCTGTGGCGTCTCCGCACTGCGCCTTCTGTGGCGCCTCCGCACTGCGCCTTCTGTGGAGCCTCTGCACTGCGCCTTCTGTGGCGCCTCCGCACTGCGCCTTCTGTGGCACCTCTGTGGCGTCTCCACACTGCGCCTTCTGTGGCACCTCTGTGGCGTCTCCGCACTGCGCCTTCTGTGACGCCTTCGCACTACGCCTTCTGTGGCGCCTTCAAACTGCGCCTTCTGTGGCGCCTCTGCACTGCGCCTTCTGTGGCGCCTCTGTGGCATCTCCGCACTGCGCTTTCTGTGGCGCCTCCGCACTTCCTCAACTGTAGCGCTCGAGAGATCACCCTTCACAGATTCGCTTTCAACTTCCCTTTCATAGATCAAACTTTTAAAACAATAACCCAATATTTCAGATCTTAAGATATTCGATTTGCAAGAATGAATTAGCCAAGTGATCTCCTTTGCTTTATATAGGCTTAGGCCTTTCACAATACCACGGGCCAAAACCATAGGATCAAAAAACTATTGGACTAATACCATGAACCAACCATGAAAGTACGTGAGATCAACACTTTTGACGAAGTACCATGGTCCAAAACCATAGGTTCAAATACCAAGGACTAACTACCATGGACCAAAGGTAAGTTCTCCAACATATACGTGCTTTTCCTCATAGGTTCAAATACCAAGGACTAACTACCATGGACCAAAGGTAAGTTCTCCAACATATACGCGCTTTTCCTCATAGGTTCAAATACCAAGGACTAACTACCATGGACCAAAGGTAAGTTCTCCAACATATACACGCTTTTCCTTGCATGAAAGTGCGTGAACTTTTTCTCTACATGAAATAAACTTTTCTCTGCATAAAAGTGCGTGAACTTTTCTCTACATGAAATAAACTTTTCTCTGCATAAAAGTGCGTGAACTTTTCTCTACATGAAATAAACTTTTCTCTGCATAAAAGTGCGTGAACTTTTCTCAACACTATAATTTATTATCTGAGATGAGTGGGTTGCCATCAAGTACAACATATGTATCATAAGGGTTGCCATCAAGTACAACATATGTATCATAATGCCAACACTGATGGCATCCATGCTTGTGTTGGCCTCGTGATATGGTGCAGATCATGGTAAATCATGTTATTACATGTTTATTGTTTTGGCCTAGTGATCTAGTGTGGATTGTAGTAAAGCCTGGTTTCTATTGATGAGGGTGAGGTGGTTTAGCCTCGAGATGCCCTCGTTGGTTCTTTTGGTTTGAGTCCCACATTTATTCTTGGAATATGTCACGGGGTGATTGGCTGAAGAGATATTTGGCTCAACCAATCTATGGTCAGGTGGAACATGGTAGTCCCATACCGGGTTGGATTTTGCATTCATTAATAAGAGATTCTTTCCTTGACATATTATGTGTAAATGTACTGGTGTATATGTGGATTCTATGGCTGATGTATCCTTGATTTTTATGTTGTTATTATGCTGGTTATAAGCATGTTTTATGATAGTGATGATGTATGTATCTCCTCATGTTTTGATTTGTAAATGAATGAACAATGTATCTATGACCTAATAGATGATAATGCAGCTAATGATATCAGGGAACAATGCTTCATAGTGATTCTCATATAATTATGAGACCCCTATGCTCATATATGTTGTTTAAACCTACATATTACATATTTGTCACATGTTTGACGAAATGCATGTCATGGCTAGTAGGGGTCTAGTCAAATCCTTGAAGTGATGGTATGTGTATCATCATTATGTTGTTATCTTGCAATTTTGAAAGTGTCATTGAGTTCTAGGTAGTGACCTGGGATCTGGGCCTGGAAAACTGGCTCAAATCCCAAAGGCGCAAGCACAACACTGGGAAAAAAATTCCCTGGATGCATGCATACCCATGTTGTGGGAGCGTTTGGAGCCCCCTGGACGCATGCTTATCCATATCAAGGGAGCGTCTAGGGGTTTAATGGTCTAAAATTTCAATTGGTCTCAGGGGCTAATTACTTTAGTGGTTGGGATGGCTCCTGGGAGTTTTGTTTCTGTTGTGGAAGACCTGTGTGATATGTTTCTGTCGATTCCACTTCCTTAAGGTCACTTAAGAGGTTGAATCCCATCATTGTAGCCTATTGTCTCATGTTTACCCTAGTTACTTAGGTAGATGTGGGATGAGGGTGTTATAGAGTGGTATTAGAGCGGGTTGTGCTCTCTTTGGATCATATCTGATACCATAGAGTGGTATCAAAGCATGGTTCAACCCTTGGATTGGATGGGCAGAATGTGTTTGTCATGCATGCATGTCAGTTGAATGTGTTATGTATGTTGCTAGACTATGTGCTTGTTATGTATGCATGGTAGTGGTCATTGTTACAGTTGTGTTTCCATGAAGGAGTTGAGGATGTTGTTGTTGGGATGCATTTTCCATGAATGCATATCGGTTGTATATGCATTTGTTATGCATGTCAGTGTCTATATGTTGTTATGCATGCATTTTCATGGTTATGGATATGCATGTATGGTAGGTCAGACATGCATTGTGAGGTCATTGTACACAATTAGGTCATCATGATGATATCAGTATGTTATGATGCTAACGAGTTGGTTGAGATAAAGCAGGAAATGCAGACCATCAAGGTGAATTTGTAGCATTGGACCTCGAGGCAAGAGCATGTCGTCATACAGGTTTATATGTTGGGCATGTAGGTATGTAGGTTAAGGATTGTTATATGCATTATGGTTATGTGTATGTCTTTCATTCTATTGACGTTATGGTTACATACATGATATATGCTAGTTGACTAGTGTAGTCATATGCACATGTGTCAGATAGTCATGAAGGACAGTAATATGTGGTTGTATGCATTTCGATTGTTGTTTTATGTTAGATAACTTGATGATTATGTTATATGCTGTTGATGAGTATGTTATAGGTTAACTTGTTGTTATTATATGATAGTTAGCTTGATGATTAGGTTTATTACGTTAAGATCTTGATTTTATATGTATCATACTAATTTGGATTGGTATATGCAAATGGTTAGGGTTATGACATTCAGGTATGAGTTAATATGTTGTGATATTGTCATACTAATCTAGACTGACTGTGCATATGTGATTATTATGTATGAATGATAATTGTTTATGAGTTTATGATGTGAACATGTTAGTTAGTTACCGTTATGGATATCATGATCTTATTTGTGTTTGAGTTGATATATTGTGAAGTTATATCGCGCTAATATAGGTTGATTGTGCATACAAGATTTCCTCCCCTAAGATACATTAAGGTATGAGCTTGCTTATGTCGTCTACTTTGTGCCTGAATGCTTGATTATGTCATCTATTTGGTGTTTGAGTGTTGGTGTCTATTATGTCATCTATCCATTGGCGAAGGTTTGATTAATCGCATGATATGAGTATGGGTCTATAAGATTGCATCAAGAAATGATCTTGTTTTAAGATGGTCATACTAACACATATGTGTTGAGATAGATGACATGTACTTGAGTGTAATAGGTGATAGTTGTAGCATTATGTCTTATGATTGTTAGTTGATTATGACCTGGTTGTTAGACTTGGTAAAGGTTGATTTCAAATTTATATATATGATGCCTTTATTTGTGGAACATGTGACTAACATGTGTGAACAATTGCAGGGCAACATGCTTGGTATTAGCATGACAAGGTAACAATTGATTTGCTTATATATACTTAATAACTGGGTGAAGTGATAACATATAGTAAGACTCAATTGTAGCAAGGTAAATGGTAAAAGAAAAGGAATTGGGAAAGAATTCCTTTGGCTATGTTTGGAAACCCTAATTCCAAACGAATGAGTTTTTTTCATATAGGAAGCCTTCTTAACCTTGATTTTGTCTGACATTATGCGGATATATGCTATAGTTATGAACATGTATTTGACAGGTACAACCACTAGTTACTAGTTATAGCTGGATCCGTCAAAGGATTGGAGGTTCTTGAGAGATGGCTTGGATGTGTTCAGTTGTAAGTAATTTGCTTGGCACAACAAGGTAAGGTAACTAGTGTATTCTTATGCTTATTTATGCAATGATAGTTATGTGTTTATGGTAGTATGATGTAGGGGATTACATATCAAGAAACTGCCATGAAATTCTGAAAAAGGCTCAGGCTGAGATTTCCTTTGGAAGTACTGGGAACCATGGGGATTGATTCATGGTGTCTGTTGAGAGTCTTGTGATTTCGTTTCTTTGTACTTTGTTTTCACTTGATTTTTACCTTTGTTTATGTCTAGTGTATGGCCATACCACTTTGTTTGTGGAGTCATGTTGTTATTGGTTTTCAGGGTTTTCTTCTTGTTTGTTTCTTGTGCTTGCCTTTTAAGTTTTAAGTCTTGGATATTGGTTGGGAAAGAGGAAAGTTAGTGGAGCTCAAAGAGAGATGAATGAAATCCAGTAGGCAGTTTAAGACTCAGATGAAGTCGATGCATGTCTAAGGGCAGTTGAAGGCAATATTATGACAACTAGTTGGATTGGTTGGGTCCATTAGTGTAAATGGATGACGAAAGGACAATCATGAGAAAAGTAATAAGGAAAGGTAAATTAAATGTATTTGAGGCATCAGATGCCTTGGCTAGTTGGGAATCATTATTCTCAATGTTGTGCATGTTTTGAACAGATAAAGGGAGTTCTCTTAACCTTGACCTTATGGTATCTGGTAATTATGTTGTGACCATGATCATGTTGATGTCTATATGTGTATACTTGTAGGTATGTATATATGTATGTCATTGTCTAACATGATCATGATTGTTTGATGTATATATATATATACCCTTGTCTAATAGGGTCATCAAGAATCGTTCTTGTGGAGGAATGATTGCTTATGCAGGTGAATGGCATGAAGAGATTCCTAGTTCATGAGGAATCAAGTGGGAAGAGTAGTCTGATAAATCTATAAGTTCAGTATCATGTGGATATGAATTAATATTATGTGATTATATTATGTCTATGTTTATGTTATGGACAGGCTAATGCTAAGAGATACATCATTGAAATGAAAACAAAGTGATATGTAGCATGCTAGGATAAGCATGGATGACAGAGAGACACTGGAAGAAAGGTTGTTTGGTAGAAGTAGTGTGGACTTGGATGTGCATTGATATTGTTGCGTATATGTTGTGCATGTTGTATATTCAACGATTGTATCTATGGTGATGTGTAATGTTGTATATGTAGTATTGTGTATATATTGTAATGTACACATGATGGATATGTGACGTTGTGTGCATATGGTGTTGTGTATATATGATGCTATGTACATGTTGTACATGCAGTGCTATGTACATATGGTGTTGTGTACATGTTGTACATGTGGTGTTGTGTACAAGGGGTGTTGTGTACATGTCGTGCATGTGATGATGTGTACATGTGGTGTCATCTACATGTCGTGCATGTGTTACTGTGTACATGTTGTATTGTGTATACATTGTAAAGGTGGTGCAGTGTACCTAAGGCGCTATGTACGTGTTGTGTAGGTGGTGCCATGCACATGTGATGTTGTGCAAGTGGTGTTGTGTAGAGGTGGTACTGTGTACATGGTGTACATATGGTATTGGTGTATACGTGGTATTGTGCACATGTCATACATTATGTGTTGTGGGCATGCAATGCTATGTATGTGCATTGTGTAGTTGTGGTATCGTGACATGTGTATTTTTTGTGCTGTACTCTATGTACATATATGTATTATGTTGTACATCATATGTAGGAGTATATATTGTGTTGTGTTGTACACTGGGTGTAGGTGCATGTATTACATGGTGTTGTATTCTGTGTGTGGTTGTATGTGCGTGATGCGCGAACTATGTATATGTGCACACGGTTGAGGAGAAAGCACTAGGTGTTTGTTGGGTGTGGCAACTCATCCGGTGTGAATACAAAATAAGGACAAAGTTAGAAGCTAAGGATTGATTAAAGCATAAGTATCAATATTTTATTTCAGTTTTATTATGCATGTGATTTATGATTATGGTCTATGATGATTACATGTGATCTATGATTATGGTTTATGATGGTTACATGTGATTTATGATTTTGATCTATGATGGTTGTATTTTGAGTTAACTTGGTGTGATATGTTTATACATTATGATTTGGTCAAAAATGCGAGTTTGACTTGTTGTGACAAGAAGCGAACAAAATTGCAAGTTTACCTTATTGACGGGCCCACCAATGAGGTACAATTTGAAGTTATCTCAATTTATTTTGAATCTAATAGAAATTATGTGATTGGTACAGGAAAACATGAAATGCCTAGTTGGGTGGTTGAAAGTGACGACAAGAATGAGCAACAGCAGTGAAATAAATTAGAACATGTAGCAGTACACTGTTAAAGCACTTCAAGAACATGGCCATGGTGGGACACTAGTACCCAATAGTGTCAATTGATTTCCATGAGCATTTTATGACCAGTATGATGGTTTTGAGGTAGGTATATACCTTGTTTATTTGACCTTCTGATGCGAGGAAGCCTTGCCAAGGGATCGATCGCCCAGGATAGGGGATGTCAGGGAACTTGGAAGGTGTCTGACTACACAGAAGGGGTGACCGGATTGCCCAAGGGACTATGTAACAGAGAAGGGAAGGTTGGGGATGGATTTGTTTTAGTCATTAGCATTTCAAAATGGAATCATATGCACATTGGGAGTGTGCCTTGAAACAATGAGTTGATAACTTTTCACTGAGAGAACAAGTGGCACAGGATTGTAGCGCTAGACATTGGATGTATCTTTGACTTTGGTAGTGCATTCTAGACTTCTTGGGAAGGAGGTGAATCTTGGAATTACTTTTGAGGGTGGAGGTGTAAGCCTCTGGATTCTCTTGTTGCTGATGCAGACATTGTATCCTTTTATTTGTTGGTTTAGAAATGTGCATATGTATATATGTGGTTATTATTGTAATTACTGTAATGATTTGTGTTATAAAGATCTAGTAAATGGTATGTTTGTAATGTTTTTGTAGATGGTCATTGTAAATACTACAATGAGCTATGCTATAAAAATCCATGGGCAGTATGTTTTGTTTTCAGCGGTCTTGCTGGTTATAGGTGTTATTGAACATCGAGGACAGTGTTCCCCCAAGGGGGACGGTTCTGTAACAACCCTGGTTAGAAATCCATGTAAAATATATAAGACCACAATCACGGGACATGCATTCAAAGATGAATGGTGGGAAAAACATCCTAGTGTGGGTGTTCATTTCGGTTATTATGGCTAAAGGAAATTGGCAAAGGCAATGGAAAAGGCTCTGAGAAGGCAAATGTCATTTTTGGCACATTTATTTATGAAAATAATGGAAATTAGGAGAAAAGGCAGGTGAAAGGCCACAAGTTGCATGTGAGGAAGAAAATGAAGGAAAATAATGGAAATTGAAGAAAATAGAGGCCTCAGTGATAAAAAGGCTTTTGAGGATTAGTTGTCAAGATTTTGCTCAGCATTGGATCAAGAAAAGAAAAGGAGGCAAAGAGGAAGCAAAGATCAAGTAAAGAAGAGCAGGATCAAGCAACTACAACAAGATTCTTTGCAGGTATCGATTTGCATGTGTGATTTCCTTTCTAGATTTGGCATGCATGGTATTACATATGGTTCTTTGCTTTTATTGGATTTTTCCAAGCGTGATAGTGTTTTTTAGCCTAGCCTTGTCATTTACATATAGCCATGGTGTGATGGGTTTCTCATATTTTGGTTGAGTTGGATTTCCAGATGGATTCGAAACTGAGTGAGGTGGATCTCTAAATAATAGAACACATGGCATAGTAAGCCCTAAACTAGACTATGGGTTGCGGTAAAAAAGAATTTTGTGTTGCCTTGGTGGGCCTAGGAATCCTCAACTGGTGAATGGTGGGATATGTTGAAAATGCAACAAGATGATGGAGCTTAGTGGAAAGGAGTCGCCTTCACTAAGTGTGCCCGCAGGCTATTTTTGGTGCAAAGTCTATTTTTAGACATATGGATCATGGTCTATGAGTTTCAGGATGCTATTTGTGGATGATTGGTCATGTTGGTAAAAATAGATGGACTTCTATTTTTAGACATATGGGCGGAGTCTATTTTTAGGCTACCAGGCTAAAAATAGAACAGTCGAATATTATTAGCTCTTAATAATATTTGGACTATAAACATTATCTTATCCTCTTGGAGCACTTCAGTTCGAGCTACGGATGTGGCACATGCAGCTGTCAGAAGGAAATACGCTTTTCTTATGGGTCGATTGAGCTATTGCATGATGGACTTCAGTTAGAACTCAAGTGGTTGAGTTTGGTGGAGTTGACTGAGGAGTTGATGGAGTTGTGTTCAGTTTGACTTAGTTGAACTAGTTGTATTTAGTCTAACTGCAGAATACACTAGTGATGAGTGATGTGAAATAATTATTAATTAATTCACTAATTATTAACTCATAAATCAACTAAAGAATACATCAGTTAACTCAGTGCATGGACATTTCAGTGGAGACAAGTGTTAGAGGTGAGTGAAAGGGCAAGACAGATATCAGTTGTGACTATAGTTGTGCATGAGATTTTCACAATCAATGGATTGAGTATTGCCAATGAGGATTGCGTGGTTCATCCAAGGGAAATACGAGTTTGGATCAGCCATTCTCATCTATTCTCATGCAGGATTGCGTAGTGGAGGCAGGCAAGCAGCGGAGGAGATTTGAACCTGTGATTGATTCAGATCTGAGCTAGTTTCTGTGTAACAGGTGGATATAGTACTGAGTACTTGCGAGGAGTATTGTACTATGTATTGTTACATGTTCTCAATCAATATAATATACAGATAGTTGGGGGTTTTCAACTGTATGCTTTCCCCGTGATATACTGTGTTGATATGTGTGATTGATGCTTCAATGTGCACATACGATTGTTTCTGAATACTGCAAATTGATGATCAATAGTAGAGGAGGTTATGTATTATGCATGCATTCCACAAATAGTGTATAATCGGGAAAATCTCTGTGAATAAGTGTCATATTATTCAAAATTTCTACAATATGGTAAAGCCTAGAGGTGGTTTCCCTTGATTAGGCCTAGAAATCCTTGGTAATGAATGGCGAGATATATAGTAAAGCCTAAAGGATGGAGTCTTGGTTTAGGACCTAGTGATCCTAGGATCAGACTATGGATTGTGGTAAAGTGTGAGAGACTAGGAGACAGGAAAATCCCTCATGGTGTAGGTGGAGAAATCTGGTGGCATCCATGCATGTGTTGGCCTAGTGATATGGTGGATATCATGGTAAATCTCGTTATTACATGTTTATTGTTTTGGCCTATTGATCCGGTGTGGATTGCGGTAAATCCTGGTTTTTATTGATGAGGGTGAGGTGGTTTAGCCTTGGGATGCCCTGGTTGGTTCTTTTGGTTTGAGTCCCATATTCATGCTTGGAATATGACACAGGGGTGATTGGTTGAAGAGAGATTTGGCTCATCCAATCTATGGTTAGGTGGAACATGGTAGTCTCATACCAGTTTGGCTTTTGCATTCATTAATAAGAGGTTCTTTCCTTGATATCTTATGTGTAAATGAATTGGTGTATATGTGGATTCTATGGCTGATGTATCCTTGACATATCTATTTTTATTTTGTTGGTTATAAGCATGTTTTATGACAATGATGATATATGGATCTCCTCATGTTTTGATTTGTAAATGAATGAACAATGTATCTATGACATAATAGATGATAATGTTGCTAATGATACAATGGAACCATGCCTCTTTGTGATTCTCAGATAAGTATGGGACTCCTATGCTCAAATATGTTGTTTAAACCTATAGATTACATATTTGTGACATGTTTGACGAAATTCCTGTCATGGCTTGTAGGAGTTCAGTCAAATCCTTGTTCAAGTAATGGTATGTGTATCATCATTCTATTGTTATCTTGCAATTTCGAAAGTGTCATTGAGTTCTGGGCAATGACCTGGGCTCTCGACCTGGAAAAGTGGCTCAAATATCATAGACGTGTGCACAACACTAGGAAGAAAAGTCCTTGGACGCATGCATACCCATGGTTGTGGGAGAACCTTGAGCCTTCTGGATGCATTCTTGTCCATATCAATGTAGTGTCTAGGGGTTTAATGGTCTAAAGCTTCAATTGGTCTCAAGTGTTGGTTACTTGAGTGGTTGGGATGGCTCTTGGGAATTTTTTTTTTTTTTTTTTTTTTTTTTGTGGAATGTTTTTGTGATATGTTTCCATCGATTCCACTTCCTTAAGGTCACCTAGGAGGTTGAATCCCATCATAGTGGCCTATCATTGCATGTTTACCCCGTTTGGCTAGTTACTTGGGTAGATGTGGGATGAGGGTGTTACATTGGTGAGGTGCTAGAATCGTTATTGTACATTTCAATTTCTTGCTCCCATCCAAACATCTCTTCTTCTTGGGGATCTACGACTTCAATGACAAGCATTCATAGGCCATGACCTTTAACAATATGAGAAAGCTTGAATTCCAGGTCATATTCTTATAGGCATGCTATCCAAGTTTCTCTTCATTCCCTTAATTCCTATTGTACAAACAAATATATAACCATGGGATGAGGAGAAAATACTATAACATGATTTTTGAGGATATACGACCTAATATTTTTTCACTGCTTTATAAACCGTGTAAAATTTATTATCCATGTTTGGATATTTTCATTCCCACCCTTGCATTCCTATACTCATAAATGAAATGGGCCATTCATTTCCTTGATCGTTCATCTATGTGAGAACAACTGCTAAAGAGGAATCTGAAGCAAAATTGTATAGCATTAAGTTTTTGTCAAAATTAGGACTGAAAAGAGTGGGAGCCTCGAATATAGCTACCTTGATTCTAGTGAAAGCTTCCTTCTCCTTTGGATTCCATTTTTAAATAACATCCTTCTTTATCATATCTTGTAAAGGCTTAACGATTTGAACATAATCTGAGCTAAACTTTCAAAGATTTTTTTTTTCCCAAAAAGGATTGCATTTCCCTTTTACCGTTAGGGAATGGAATTTGAGTGATTGCTTTGACACGTTTAGGATCTACTATAGTGCCACTCTTTGGAATGTTATGTCCTAGGATATTTCCTTAGGACAACAAAAATGCTTTTCTTTGAGTTGTGCGATATACCATACTTCTTACAATGCTCAAAAAATTGTCTCAAATGATGCAAGTGATCATATATTTTCTTGGAAAACATGGTAACACCATTGAGATAAACCACCACACCTTGGAAAATAAGTCCTCTGAATATAATTCCCATGGCTCTCTAAAAGGTAGCTCCAACATTGATTAATCCAAATGGCATGCGTCTAAAGGAAAAGGTACCCCACTTGGTTCTAAACGTTGTTTTAAGTATATCTGACTCAACTACCAACACTTGGATGTAGCCGACAAATCCATCTAGTAATGAAAACATCTAAGAACATGAAATTGTTTGGAGTATTTGCTCCATTGAGGGGGCCAAATAGTTATCTTTTTCTGAAGCCTGATTAAGGCTTCAAAAATCAACACATAAATGAATCTCCTTATATTTCTTCTTCACAGAGACTAAGTTAAAGAACTGTGTAGAATGCTTAACATTTAAAATAATTTGTGCATCCAACAAATTTTTTATTCTTTTTGTATCAGGGGCTCGAGTGTTAGATGCACCTTCCTTATATTTCGTTAGAATGTCTAACCCCATCCTTGATTGGAACCATGTGTTGAATGATTCTTGTATCATACATTTTGAGATCCTCATAAGTCCAAGCAAAAACATCTTGGCACTATTTGAACAACTGAATAAATGTTGTCTTTCCTCCAAAGAACAATAGGTACTAATATTAACGAACCTAGGGTCTTTCTTTGTCCATATATTAATTGCTCATGTAATAGTGTTGAACTTTGGGTCTTTGTGTTAGGTGGTCCCTTGAATCAATTATTCAAATCAAACAACTTTTCTAATGATACAACACCTTTGGGCATTGGATTTCCCTCTTGTGCACTGGTTGTTTCTTGCAAAGATTTGTCATGTTGATCCTCATCTATGGTTGCATCTTTGAATACATCCGCATTAGCAAGGAAGTCCAAGATCTATTGGTCATAATTGAAAACGCAAAAATTAGTCACATTATCAAGAATAACATGTTTGTAAACTATTTCTCTAGAAAATCCATCCCAAAGAGGTGTGAATCTAGTAGTTTCATTAGTTAAAGTATCAATTGCAATGTTATTAATTCTTGGCACTGACTTAATATTAAAGGCTTTAAAGCCAGAGATCAAATTCCATACCTCTTGTTGGTAGTTTTTGAGATGAGGTGAAATTCAATAGATAGTGTTACGCACATGTCTGGTGACAATTTTAGAATCACTGATTACCTTAAGGTCTATAGATTTCTTTAGACTAAGAATTAATGCCTCATATTATGCGGTGTTGTAATTGCATTGAAGCTATAGACAACAAAAAACCAGGAACTTGTTTTTCCTAGGATCCATAAGGATGTAGCTTGCACCAACTCCATCCTGCGTCTTTGATCCATCGTAATAAAGAGTCCAAAGGTTAGTACTTACATGGTTAGTATCTAAATTAAAACTTTTTACATATATACTACAAGATTAATTTTCACTAGCAGAGGGTAGGGAAGGAGTTCTAACTGTGTATCTGGTGAAACGGGTAATGGTCGGGCTTGATAACAACCAATATTTGATTCCAAAAATAAATTCCCTAACAACTCTTGAGCAACATTGATAGGTTCATTATATGCCTCCAACTAAATAACCATGTACTTCATACGTGGCTCGCTATTAGCCCTAATTTGATTATTTTTCCATTTATATGGGAGCCACAAATGCAACCAGTCTATGGCAAAGTATCCTTAGAGCTTACTCGACTAGTATCTACTCAAAAGTAATCCATATGCCTCAAGAATATCCACAACCACAATATCATTAAATTGGTGTACTCATGAGTTGAAGGATGAAGTAATCAACACATTGTTTATCTCTCATGTCACTTGTACTTGAGATCTATCAAGTTGAATAATATTTGCATTTGTCTTCTCCGAGTTAGAATTAATCTTCTTACACACAGATAAGGGCATGGCATTTGTTGATGCATTGGAGACGACTAAAAAAGTATGAACATTGTAATTGTAGATCTCAAAGGTCAATAAAAATGGAGGCATTGATGATCTTGAATTAGCGTTAATTGCATTCACAATAGATTCAAGGCTTACCATGGATTTAATTTGACTAGAAGGCAAAGTCTTAAAAGAAGAGATGGATTTTCTTATTGAAGGTGTTGATGCGAAAGTCTTAACAATCAACTATGTTTTACCAGGCAACTTAACCAATTCAAAGAGCGATATATTAGCTCATATTTTCTTCAAATATTTGATTACGTTGATGCGACTATGCCATCCAAGCCAAAGGTTGAGTTTGATTCCTAACCATATTATTATCTTTGTTAGTCTTTGAGTCTGAGATCTCATTTTCGTTCTACAAATTCCCTTCATTCTCTGGTATCTCAAGGTTTTCACTATTTTCTGGTTCTTCCAAGTTCTCACCTTCTAGACTCTCTAAATCATCTGGTCTTTCATTACCCTCTTCTGATTTTCTCTCCACAAAATCTGCTAAATTGTTTAGAGAAACATTAACCAATTCTTGCAACATACCAACACTCTGTAACATTTTGTTTGAGGTCTACTTGAATGCTTATGGGGCAAGATGGATGTGACTAGATTCAGTCCAATATTTCTGGTATATTCACAAGTAATAGGGTGGATGTCTGTTACCTGATTGTGAGTAACTTTGTATATTGACTCAGGACTGTGTGACGTGGGTTCTTCGATTTCAGGAGTTTCCCACATATGATGAGTTGGTGAAGGGGAATGTTGTTTGTTACTAGCTTGCTTAGAGGTCTCAAATAAAGAATGCATAGTGTTGTGAAGGAAAATCCACTCTATGGACAAAGGCGATCCCTCTAGCCCAATGAGTGGGTCTAGAAACAAACCAAACAATCTAATACTCACTTTCTTAGTTTATGCTTGACAAATGCAATGAGAAAGAGGAACCTAGTTTGTTCTGATGCTAATCTCTCGTTCTTCAGAGATGGCTTCAAATCTTTCGCTCCATGCCTCACTCCTAAGTCATTCTTCACATCCAGAAACCTACAAGGAAGATCAAGGTACTATACAAGACACGAGAGCATATATAACATGTATCAAGCATTAACTACTTAACAGATCAAGGAACATTAAGCTAATCACATAAATATTTATACAATTATGGAAAGTGAACATCAGATGTATATATTAAGAAAATGAAAATGGAAGCATACAACCTATGCCTTGATGTTGAGGCCTTCCTTTGGGTGGATGTCCAAGTCCAAGCAAAGACTCTTCAAGCACTCCTTCTCCAAGCTAGAATGGGAAGCATGTAAGCATAATCTTAGCATAGGGATGCAACAATCAATGACCAACCATTTGGGAATGGAAGAGGGTGAATTTATAAGAAGGGAGAGGGAGTTAGGGATCCATAAAAGAGGGAGGAAGGTCCACATCTCAAGGGAAAATCCCATGATGATAAGATCAAGAGGCCCAAATGAGAGAGCTCGACCATATCAACAACAACCAATATCCAAATCATTGTTCCGAAAGGTTATAGTGAGTGAAGCTTCTCCTCTAGTTTGGGGAAACCTGCCAGAAGGAGGCTAGCATGAGTTTTCGTATGAAAACCAGCATTGGCAGCACGAGTGTCTAACTAAGAAACCTGCCATCAGCATGGGCAGGTAGTGGAGAAAAATGCGTTGATGCCAAAAATTAAGTTTTAAGGCAACTTTCTCTAGAATGATTTCAAAGTAGCTTTCCTTTGATTCTTCAGGGAGGTTTTGGTTTGTATATCATGATGGATATTCTTCACAATAGTCAATGTTTTGGCACTCCGGGATATGGTATAGGAAGTGAACAGGAGACATGAAAAAATATTGTGTAACACATAGTTCTACTAGCCATACAATGGAGACCCTCCATCTCGTGCCACATCTTTTGACATGTCAAATTTTATCACCAATAGTTAGGGGATCTCCCTAGTGCAAAATATCCAAAATATAATCTACACTGTTTGAGATAGGAGTCCCATTCAGTATGTGGGCCCAACTGCCACCATGTTTCTTTATGATTTGTTTTGGACAAATGAGTAGAGAGAGTTAGAAAAATGACAAAGCTTCAGATAAACACAACTTGGAGCAACTTTATGGAATAATTAATGTATAAGATTCTACAAAAATAACAACAACCAAATAGTGTGACATGAATATTAAAGAAAAGTGTTAGAAAAATTCTATTAAAACACATGTATATAAAAGAAAGATTTGTTTATCGATCACGAATTAGTTCCTAATCAACAAAAAGAATGAAAGCATGAATAACATATCCCAAGTATAATATGTGCCTAAATCAACAGAATAGTTTGTTAAGCAAACAAAAAAAAGTGCAAACATATACAATTGAATCATATAAATTAGTCTCACAATGCTCAACAACACATGTATGGAACTTCTTGCTTGGGCTCAATCAGCTTCTCAAAATTATGTTTAAATGTCAATAGAACCATCACATGAAGTTCCCATGAAATCCATTTGTGGAGAAGCAAAGGTACTACTTGAATTATCAAAAGGATCTATGAGATCTAAAAAAAAAATGCTCAAATGAAGTCCAATACTAGAAGTCCCTTCTAACTAGTCATCAGGGTATATTTATACAAAAAGAGGTGACCTTTCAACTTCCCTCATGACCTTTGACCTTCTAAACGTATTTTAATTTAAAAAATAAATTTATTTACAAAATATATTGAATTTCAAAAGAACAACTATTTATTTATGGAACAAGACACATGATGGGTAGATCAGGGGCTTCTACGTGTAGCTCCTTTGTCAGGTATGTGTACCATGCTTTGTAATTAGCTACTACTAGTGTGACTTTATCCATTATCTCCCCTTCAAACCTCATTTGAAATTCTATGGAATCTAGCAAAAGGACGGTTCAGTCCATCTGCATCCGATAAGTGAGCATTGAAAGTTTGGTGTGCAACACAATTGTTCCTACAATAAGTTTTGCAATTGTATCTTTAGTAGGATCCAAATTATCTTGTATAGTTTCTTGCTTCATCATGTCCAACTTCTCATGGACCTCCTACCAAAATTCTTCTTCAAGCCTAATCACTTCCATTGCACCAAAGGAGGGTATTTTGTATTCATCCATAAGAGCATCAAATTCTCATTTTATTCGTTCTCATTCTATATTTTCTTGGCAGTGATTCTGGGGCATCAAGGTAATTTTGGATCCATTCACAGAGTTATTCTCTTGCTAAGAAGGCATGCTTTATGAGAATTCCTCTCCCTTTCAACTCCTTTTGTATCCATTTTAGCGAAGAGATGATTTTGTGCAATACAATCATCCCTTCATAAGCTTGTCTTATCACGTTTCCACCAATTTGATCGAATCTTACACTCATGATATAAAGTTCACTTTGAGAGCTTGTCATTGCCAAGGTTTGGTTATCTGCTTGTATCCTGCCAATACCTTGTTGAACCTTTTCCAAACTTTTGTTCAACCTCTTTACTTCGTCCATTATATTTTCTACATTTTGAGCGGCAGTAGTAGTGAATGCACTTCCTGCAGTGGAAATGGTGATTGGATTACTTGAGGTATCTCCTACTATAATCCTTTCCATGGTGACTGATACTGAACTTTTAGGCTCTCTCACCAAGCATTTCCTTCTTTCTTGATATTTTTTTTTCATAAACTCATCAAACTTGATTTTTGAGAAGTCTAGCACCCGCTTCTCCTCCTTGAAAGTGATATTCATTTCGCTTATTTGGAAGTGACCCCCAGTAATGGGTATAGGAGGTTTAACATCCATGGATGGTATGATATTCTCTACTTGTGAGTTGTCCAACCCAATAGCCCTTCTTGTTTTGTTAACTAACAATTCATCTTCAAGTTGTTTGGCTAACTCTTCATCTTCTCTCTTCTTTCTTTCCTCTTCTCTTATCTTCAATTCTTCTTCTTGATTCCTCTTTTATTCATCCTCTCTCTCTTTCCTTGCTTTTTCCTCTGTCTGCTTTTTTATTGCTTCCGCATTTTTCTTTTTCATGGATTCCTTCCTAAACCTATGCTCTTCTTCTCTTTTCCTCCTGCATTCATTGTATTCTCACTTCTTTCTTACTTCCTCCTCTGTTTGTTGTTTCTTTGCTTCTTCTTCCGCCTGTTTCTTTCTTCCCTATTATTCTACTTATTTATTCTCTGCTTCTTCTTCCGCATGTTTCTTTTTGGCCTCCATTTTTTCTTGTTTATTCTTTGCTTCTTCCTCCACTTATTTCTTAGCTTCACATTCAACTTTCTACTTCTTTAACCTTTCCTTTTTGGCTTCTAGATCTTATTTTCTTTTAAGCTCAACCATTATTTTCTCTAGGTTTACACATTCTTGCAAGTCACCATCAAAATATTTAGAATGATGAGAAGCTTTGGATACTTGAGGTGATTCTAAGGCTTTAGAAGCATTGAAGAAATTCTTCACCTTTTCTTCTTCCTCATCAATAATAGGGGTATATTTCCAATGATATTTGATAGCTTTGCAGTGATTGGCACAAATATTCTTGGGATCATACCTGTGAGAGCCTAGCATGTTGAATCTATAGCACTTGAGATCTTTAGCCTCCTATTTGGTAGCTTTGAAACTTTCCATACAATAAACCCTAATATATAAAGGAAAAATGGGCCATGGGGATTTCTTATATCTCATAAGAGACTTTTTTATCCTAGTGGTAAGTTGATATGCCACCTCTTGGAGCATCACCTTGCCTATAATGAATGTTGTCAACTGGTGAGGTGGCTTGTAGGCGCCATATAATTTGATGAAATTAGTGACTCCCAAGATGAACCAATCTGCAACGTCTTGAAAAAATGTTCTAGCTTGATCATACATATTGGGAGGGTCAGAATTGAAAAGTATTTCGTATATTCTTGAGACAAGGTATTCTGTAATATTCTCATACATTCCTCTATACCCAGGATCCCATAAATTCATAGAGTAAATGTGTATTGATGGAGGATCTTGATTAATGCTCCAATTCCATCCTATTCCTTGAAACTCACAATGGACACAAATGGCATCTATAAAATATGAAGCCATGTAGAACTCTAGTTGTTTCCCTTCAACAATAAGCTTGGCCAATTTGATATTTCTCTATATGGAGGAGGAAAATATGCCTTCCTAGTTGAACATGGTTGCGTCTATCACACACGAGTTAAGAATTAGAACCCAATTCTTCTGGAAAAACTTTGCATCTAGTTTTCCATATAGCCCACAACACATAGCCACCAACATCTGATATGCCCCTCTAAGTAATTTTGTCTTATGCGTTCCATCAAATCTTTGTCTAAAATTTCTAGGTTCTTGCCACCAAGATTTCAGAATGTCTTTGGTTATATTCTTGTAGCTAAGAAACCACCTTATATTAAATATTACATGATATTTAGGAACATTTTAATATTCTTTCATATTTGTTGTTGTATAAGATTCCATTGGTTCACCACGATCATTTCTGATAATGGTACCATCTTCATCAGTATGCTACAAAATCTACTCAACATATTTTGCACATGGGAATATTGGAGGATGTGTCGCTACTTTATGAAACCAAGATTGTCTCACATTGATATACACTGTGCGGCCCTCTTCATCTTCAGGCACCTCTTGTCTAATGAACTTTTGATATATATATATATATATATATATATATATATATATATATATATATATATATATATATATCCCCAGTTCATCTTTATCATCTTGTCTATGTAACAAGTTGTGTCTCCATATATAGGTATTGTGTTGGGAGGACTCTCGACAACACCTTCAATACTGCTCCTTGGAGCATCCGTTCCAAATCTCTTTCTTGGTGGAGACATATCTGCTATAGATGATATCAAATTAAGGAATTTTAGGTCAATAGTACCTGGAAACTAAAATATATCCATGGCAACCAAAATGTTAGCAAAACACAAGTAAATATCTATTTAAATTAAAATCACAAATTTCTGAGGCTATGATGTGATTCAAGTCATAGGTTTCAAAGGCAAATACACAATATGGTTCGTTGCAAGTCGCAAGGACAAAAGGGAAGCAAAGATGGATTGCATATGCAATAACAGTTCACGACTAAGTTAGCATAGAATCATTATGATTATGAATTGTGTCTGCATATCACAATGGTAAGGGATGTGGATCAGGTGTGATGTGGACATGTGATTTGTGATGAGGGTGATAAGGAGTTAATATAACCATTGCAATTGTAGATCACGATCAAAGGTAAGATATGAAACTTTTATTCACAATCAAATTGTGATTTACGATGAGGGCACAACAGTCACAGAAGAGAGGTACTTTGGAGAGTGAATAATGCAGGCATATGTGCAGAATGTGGAAAATATAAGGGATATAGGCTAACAAGGAGGGCTAGTTGGAAGAAATGTGAGGATGGTTTCACATACATAGGTGAGGCTTAGGGAGGTGAAGGGTTAGGAAGGTCAAGGGAGAAGGTAGAAAAATCATTAAAGGAAAACCTACATCACAATCACAAAAAGAAAGGGTAGGAAACAAATCTAGCTTTGTGCATTGGTCACAATCGCATATGGAAGAGGTAGTCAACAATGCAATGGGGTCTACCTGACATTTAGTGATCTAGATCTTAGAGAAATTAGGCAAGGTGAAAAAATGATGGGGGTCTTCCCATATATGTAGGCCTTTAGTCACATGTGTGGGGAAAAGGGGAATTAAATGTTGGTAAGGTTGAGATGGTGTGATAGGGTGGCATGATCGTGAGATCACACATTAGGTCTATTATATTAATCACATTGATAATTTGATGACGCATTTTGGAGTTGCAGTAAGGTCCATAGATTGCAAAATTATAGATGAGGTGAGGATCAACTATTGAATAAAAGTATGATGTGCGGTATAAAGAACAACCTTAGACGCAAATCACCAATCGTAAAGACAAAATACAACCGAGGCTCCTCTAAAATATGCAATTGTGGTTTGTGATAGGGAAAAATCACATCTTTGATATCAACACTTGTGACGAGGCTTTGATCAATAACTAAAACTAAAGAGTGTGATGTGACTTGAGACAAGAACTGTGGACATCATTTAAGTAAAAGGAGACCTAATGAGAGTGGAAATGTGGCAAGGACTTAGAAGAGTCATTGATAGATGGATTTGAGAAGTTTCAAGTGGGGGGACTCCAAATTTTGTAAGTGTCTAAATCTGGGGCTATTGTAGTGGCTACAATATATTTATATTTGATTATATTTTTATGCACAAGAAACCTCATAAGAAATCATGCCAACTTATTTATATTTTGATTGAATGATAATTTCATATTCTATACATGGTGCAATGATATGGCATGTTCATCATGATCAAATACTTGAATATGGCTCTTGTAGACCAATCCCTTCTGTATCACCCACGTCATATTGTAAGAAAAATTTATGCGTTAGATTCTCCATTTTGTCTAATGTATAGTAAGTTAGCTTTGCATACATGTGTGGATAAGGGACCCCATTGTGATGTTTTTAGTTTTGTGGATCTTCTTTACTTACTAATGATGGATCTTACTTTTGATCAATGGAGATACCTTGCAAGAATCAATCAAACATTTATAGCTTTGATGAGTTATCAACTTTTTGAAAGAGATAATCTACCTATAGAAACATCATCATAAAATATTTATCAAATATATTGTGAATTTCATCTAGTTTACAACATAAGACATACACTTGATAATTATTATCAACAAGTATAAACACTTCCTTTAATTTCTTCTAAATATGAATGGATTTGGTTGGTAATTCCTTCTACCAATCCTAAATGCATCCTTCAAAGGTGAGGTAGAGTAGTTCCATCCAACAACTTCTTCATGATCATTTATTAGGCCAAATTCAAACTCATATAATTAAATGTGTATAGATACAATGGTTTCCTATTTGGCATTAAAATTTTAGTAAGTAGGTATTGATGGTGTTGGACCCACCAACATGTAAGGGGATCTCCTCGGTAAGAAGCCCCAATTAGACCTAAGACCGTTTGGTGTAGAAGTCCCAGCAGTGGGTCGTACAGTAATGCTTTGACTGCGAATTTGCATAGAGGCAAGTAGGATAACTCTCTTGGTAGTAAGGGTGTGACAACTGCAGTGAGCCAAAGAAGGTGCACGAGAGGTTCTAACACACGGGGGTTGAGATGAGTGCACCCCTTGGAAACCTGTGATAGCACGCAGTTAAGAAGGGAACACACGAGCGAAGATGCATCACAACATGGAAGACAAGTTAGCAAGCAATCCAAAGTGATGGTTAAACCAACAACACATTTTAGAAAGATTCATACATACATACACATATAGCTATACATGCATGCATAAGCAAACCAATACATATATCATTTAGAGTAAACCATATAGCATAGAATAAAATACAACATATGCATGAAACATGTTGGCTCTTGTTATATTAAGAGGTGTAAGTTCCAGTCATACAATACATCCATGTCTAACCACTAGTTCTGATAGTGGAACATTACAACCACAACCGCCTTCTCCTCGAAAGAGATATACTAGCTCTGCTCAGTGGAGAAGCCAAGGCTCGTTACAATACTGTCCAAGCTCTCTCTAAGATAGTCCTATTAGAAGCTTGGCTGAACAAAAGCCATTATAATGAGTTATGAGGTTCTATTTATAGCAAAGGGTGGGGTGACCTTGACATTCCCCTTTGTGATAGTTCATCTACCCTCATGACTCTTCATCTACTCTATGACTATTACAACCAACTATCGACACTTGAACTTTCACTTGACAAGACGTTACATTACAATGCATATGTGCTCATGTGAGACAAAATGGCTTAAGCAAGCCATGAAAGACATCACTGACACTCGATCCTGTTGTGGTGAGACCAACTCTTTGACCTTCTTGTAATGATGAAGGTGGTGAGCTGATGCCAAGCTTGGTAGTCCGTGATGGTGTGCATGCGCTCAACGGTGACATCTTGCGGAAGCAAACTCTTGCCTCTGTTGTATCCGAGTGCATTGGTATGGCTCCTCCATCCAACTCGTCTGCTAGCATGCACATGGTCTTCTTGGGTGTGGCCGAACCAGAAATACATTGATGCATAATGTCCGTGTTGATCTTCCAGTGTGTGTTGGTGGTCATGCGCATCAACTGTCAACTACATGTTCAGCTCCAGTCGGACTTGCTTCTTTTCTTCGCCTTGGTGAATGTGCTGAATGGGTGGGATTGCATGCGTACGCAAAATGACATGCATGTTGTTGCATTCCCTTGCATGTAATCAACAACACTTCTCACCTTGTCTGCTCTATGCTAGCTGCTTGGATGGATCATTAACTTGTACTAGTGCAGTTTCATCCATGAGTGTATGTTCGCCCCTTGTGTTCCTGTTCCTGCTGCAACTTATTCGCTTGTCTGTGCAACTCATTTTCTTCCTTGAGTTGCTGCTTCAACACATGCAACTCATTCTTTGTTCCATTCTCTCTCTTCGTACGATATTCATGTTGTGTCGTCACCTCATAGCTTGAGTCTCGAAAGTTGCTTTCATCACCAGTGGATTTGCTTGAGCTTGCAACTTTGTTCTGCTTCTATGTTGTCAACAACCTTCCTCTTACATTCATTGCATCGGGTATGCTGCCTTCAGCTGTTGTTCATGATGCTGCTCACTGTGATGTTGTTGTCGTCATATCTTGATGTCATTATCTATGAACAACTTGATGTCTTTGTGGGTAAGCAATTCCATAAACACTTGATCGACTGCATCTCCAAGTGTGCTCTAAACGGTGTCTTCGACTTTGCTCTCTTGGAAACCATTGTACCTGTACTGCTGAGAGGCAAATGAACACCTGTGATACCTGGAGACATGGCAATACTCATGACAAGAAATCTGTCAGTCGAAAACCAAAATGAACTTGAGCACTAATTTGCAACATACCTGTGTGGTTGATCATGAAGGTTGCGCAATTTCTGCTGGGAGGTCAGGAGACTGACTGTCGAGATTGCGCAAGGCACAATCTAGGATGCTGGGATTTTGACTTACTGTTGGAACAACACAATGCACAATTGTTGACTACTGTAATCGTGCAATGCGCAATCTTAGCTGGCAATGGTTGCAGGCTTAGTGACTGCATTGCGCAATTTTCTGGGCCAGTAGTCATTGTCCCTCAGAATTGCACAATGGAAGATTGGAGGACAGTCACTGGGTAGAAATGTGCATTTCCTGAGAGGAAGACAAAGCCTTCCCTCTCAGGATTATGCAATGTTGTCTTCGTGAGGCAGAGTCTGGGCCAAGGTTGTTTAGACTCGCTAACGGGAGACTGAAAGTGAATGTGAATTCATGGGGATATTGAGTGTAAGCATAAGTGAATGATCGTGCATGAAAACAATGAATGAAAGATTCAAAAAATTGAACAACATGCATGTAGGTGGGGCTAGTCGCCGAATCAACGACCGTTCGTGAAAAACAGTTTCATGCATGCTACAACAGTGAGATGTTAATGAAAACTGAGACGGTGCTAGAACAAGCTAGTATGTATCGAAACGACAACAAGCGCTCACTGAAATCAAGTAGACAACATTCATATGAAGTGAAACACAAAAAGCGCAATAAATGCAACACAAGAAATGGAAAGCGGGCTTACCCAAAAATAATTGAGCTGAATGTGCCGCCGGATCCTAGATGCAATATGGGATGTCAAAGTTGCAAGGTTGATGTTAGGAATGAGCTCTGTAGCATCCGGTTCATGAGTTTTGATAAAATTGAAGATGTGACATGCATGCAACAAATCCAGGAATAGCGACACTTGGTGGGAGGTTTCCGAGATGATCCTTGCATGCAACCTCTAGTTGCTAAAAGTAGATCCTTGAATCAAGGAATGCCTTTGTATGCTGCCTTGGGAGAAGCAGCCCATGCATGCAAATCGGTGTTGCTCGGTCTCAGAGGGAATTGATCAACTCAACTGCACATGTAAGAGGCTGCTCAACTGCTGGGAGAAAATGCTCATTTCTAGAAGGGAGCTGGGCTGGTTGCCCAGGAGATTTGCACAATTTCTAGGTAGAGCAGTTGACTACTGCCTAGGATTGCGCAATTCCTGGGCTGAGCAGCCCTGTTGGGAGGAATTGCGCAATTCTAGAGCCCAACATGCTGCTAGACTGAATTGCGTAATTTTTGAAGGGAAGGTTGGTTTCCCTCCAGAATTGCACAATTTCTTGAGGGAGCTACTAAGCCTGTAGCTTGACCAAGTTCGGACAAATAACCTGTGAGGGGGATGCATCAAGCTCTGATAGACAGGGTTCCTTTCTGCAAGAAAAACACTAAAGCTTGTGTACTTGACAAAGCAAGACATGCTGCTGTGAAAGTTTGGTAGGGAGGCTCCAAAATGAAGCTAAGGCAAAATTTTGGAGGGTTGTTGTAGCCGCTACAATAGTAGGCAATAGTTTTATTTCCTTGTATGGGATGTCATGTGATTGTCTTGAAATACTCAAAGCATCATCATCTTCCCATGGCTGCACAAGAGTCATCTTGTCACTTGTCCTTTTTCTAGCACAACATGTTGATGGGAAAATGTCCCATTTTCAACATCATAGGTTCACTTGATGAAATGACCCAATTGGACCTTCCTCCAGTTGGTATGGAAAATATGTTGGATTGCAACTTGGCCCCATTGCTGACTTAAGATAAATGAAGAATGTAGAATGCAGGATGCAAATGCAAAGCATTGTCCTACAACAAATCTAATCTAGTTGTCCTAATTGGGGAGTTAGATATTCATTGATATAAAGCGAACATAAATTAATGTAAACCACAAACAAGAAAAAATAACTAAATTATAACCTAAATAAATTTTTGGGACCACTAATAAAAAATTAAAGTGAACCTACAAGTACGATTGAAAGTTATAGCTCCATACCTAGATTGTTAACATACTTTATAATGAAAAGTAAAAATAGATATGATAAGCATGATAAAATCAATAATTGTAATATCTAATATTACAACATAATAAAAAAACATAAGCAATAGAGAATAACCAAAAACTAATGTATAACACCAAAATCCCCATAAATATGGCCAATAATGGCTTTTCCATTAACAAGAAGTTAACTTCTCTGGCACAGGAAAAATAACCCCCATTTGAATGAAGGAAAAAGTCCCATTTATACCCAATGAAGTTTCTTTTGACTTTTTGGGAACTCTTGATCTATCCACTTTGATCAACTCTAATCTTTACATGGTTTTTCCTCATTCCATAAATAGATAATGAAAATATTATAATATATGAATTAAAATGTATTCTCCATCGATCATTTGTAATTAAAAACTTGTCCTTTAGTTTTTATGAGTCTCCTTTCTTATTTGTCTATTTATTTTATTTTTTTTACGTTGCTCTCTCCATTTCCATATTATTTGAACTTTCACGGCCTTTTTAGTGATTTCATAGCAAAAGTTGAAAATGACTTAATATATCGATGAACTATTATACACATTAAAAGGACGGAAGTGTTCAATAATTTGAGGTGGCTTGATGGGCTGTTGAACCAAGTCAAAAGATATGATCATTCTGAAGCTCCTTGTGGTCTAATGAACTAGTAAGGAATTAAAAGAAGAACTCATTTGAATTTTTTTTTGTCAGACTCATTAAACCATTAGAGACATCCAATAGAATATTTTCTTTTTTCAGTGAGCCCCATGAGGAGCATTAGAAACATTCAAAATAACATTTTCAAGAGATTAAAAATACCATAAAGGACATTTGAAAAAAGAGCTTTAAAGCCCCTGATAGACTTGTTATACTCATTCAAATGATAAAGAAAGATCTTTGTTTATTAAAAGATCACCTGATGGTAAGTCAAAAAATGAAAGAACCAATTAAAGTATTGAGAGGATTTGAAAAACATCTTAAAAAACCCAATGGACCATCGGGAACATTTGAAAGATGAAACTTTATTAAACAACTAATAAACTATTAAAGGATTCAAAAAAAGAAAATTGCTTCTTCAATAATCCATGATGAAATATTAGATTAAAAGAAAAAAACCAACTTAATAAACTATCAAGTGAAAATATCATTATATATAATTGCACTTAAAATATCACCTTACAAAACGAAATTTATAACGTAATTAGTCTTCCCTTCAATGGAAAGAGGCTCCAAGATTAAGAAGGCTGAGGCAATTAAAGATTAAAAAGGTTAAGGTTTGGGTGAAAGTAAAGGATTGAAAAAATTAAAAAGCAATTATATAATTTAATTTTGATTTAATTTTAATTATAAATTATTTAAAAAGCAATTTGATTTTTATTAAAAAAATAAATTGTTTTAATGTAAAATTTATTTATTTAGTAATTGGTAAATTAAAATGGTTGAATTTATTTATACTATATAAAAAATAAATATATAAATGTATAACAAAACAAAAATAAGACAATCATGTATAAACATTTATAAATATAATACAAATATCTATTACATAATATAACAATATTAATATTTTAAAAAATTACTTTAGAGAAGTAATTCCAGATTAATTTTTAGAATTGCTTACGATTGTAAATTTGCATATTTTTTTTTAAATACGAATATAACATGAGCCAAGTAGGATAAAAAAATTTCACGTGCAAACTTTTTTACAATGTGTTTTTTTTCATTGTTTAAATTGTATTTTTGAATGCTTAATAGAATATATATAGGACCATATCAATGTTTTAACCATAAAACTTATTTTTTCATGATATATACATAATGTTTAAAAATGATATATAATATATACACAATTGACATTAAAATATTTTACATAACATGTACATGGAGACATTTTATGATGCAAATTAAAATGGTTTTTTATTATTAACATATTTTTAAGTGTATGTCAATATTAATTCGTATTAAAATATTTTATCAATAACCGAATTATAAGATTTAAACATCTTTTTTTTTTTCTCGTTAAAACTGAGCTAATTATATTACAAAAATGCCAAAATTACAGCAAAAATTACATCTGGGCCGAGGCCCTGTTTCTTCAGAGAGATTTTCCATGAATTAACCGTCATAGCAGAACTTGCATAGAAACCAGTTTACCTTCCTTCTGACATGTCCGACACGGTGGATACATAATTCGACACGGTGAATACAGAAATCGACACGGTGGATACATAATTCGACACGGTGAACATATAGACTAACACGTGGACTAACACTGTGGTGATTTTGACCGACGCTGTGAACATAAACCCCATGACAAACATACAAAGTGAGCAAAATGAAATGGTCAGAGAGATTCATTCCTTGCCGCGATGACATGGCGTCTTCAAAGTTAATCTTCATCCGTGGTATGAGGCTCGTCCTTTGCAGGACCCTTGAGCTTTTTCGAGTCTTCCTCTTCCTGGCGCGAGCTCCTCTGAACAGGTTCACTAGGGCCGGCCTCATCCTTCTGAATTGGACGCCTGAAATCGACAGTGGGAGTCTCCATATCAACCCTCGGTACATGCACAGTTTCCAAACGTCCCCGAATATTGCTGCAATGCTCCACGGTGACCGAAACTATGAGAGTATTGTTTGCAAATGCGCAGGGGATTCTGTAACGAATGGCCGGGTGTTCCGTGTGACCACACTCCGGAATGCCCCAGCTGCCTCTTACATTGCTGCCCGGAGGCCTGTTTTGCTCAGAGGTGATCTCTACTGAAGAGGAGGGTGAAATCTCAGGCCTCTGAGAGGCAGAACGACCCCGTGACCCTCCTCTGCGACTGCTCATCCTGAGCCTTTCCCTGGACATCTGACGATTGCTTCCCACACCAGAATTCCCCTGAGAAACCTTACACCAGGCTAACACCCACTCAAATGGCTTGAAGGATTGCGGCAGAGTGGTTTGGGTTTCAACCTTAATAGCCTCCATATTCCTCGGATGCTGCAGCGCATTGAATGGCGCCTGCAGTCGACTGAACATTCCAGCGACATTCCCTCCGCGAATACCTTATCATTCGAGCCCAATGCTTCACCCTCCGGCGAATTTAAGGGGCCTGCGTCCTGGAGTGGCGTGGCTCGTCCGGGCTGACAGCTGCCCATGTGACGAGCCACATGCCTCTTAACTCCATTAACACGCGTCATTAACTCCATTAACACCCGCATCCGGGAAAGATTTAAACATCTTACTCACACATTCATATTCATTTTATTTTATAATAGCCAACATTATTTTTCAATTTAGAACATAATTTGTAACTTTTCTTTTTTATTTTAAAAAGAAATAGACAAACGGAATAACAAACTTATACATCTCCTTATACTGGAAATTTCTTAAATCAACTCTAAATTAGCTGAAATTCTCTTAAACCCAATTTTATAAACATATACACAAAAATAATACATATTTTACTCTACTAAACATCAAAAATATAAATGTAAAATGTAAATATTAGAGCAAACACTAATAATGTGAGGATTGTTATACGAATTTAAATCCATCATAATAAACTCCCAACATATAATGTTGGTGCACATGTTAGTTAAGAGCTTACGTAAAATCAAACCTTACCATGAAACATGACAATTTCAAGTGTAATGCAATTGAAGTGTTTGAAAGGCTAGTAGATATCCTTGTTGGAACATGTAAGGATGTGTACCAAGGATGTGTACCGTTTGGATACGTAGTTTTAGAATATTATTATTTTTATTAAATTTATTTTAAATTATTATTATTATTTTAGAAAAAATTACAAATTAATTATAATTTTATAAGAAATTTAAAAATTATTAAAAAAAATTAATATCGAAATTATTATATGAAATAATGGTTGGAATAAATATTAATGAAAGATTTATAATAGTTATATTAAAAGATGTTAGATTACTTTTTTATAATGTGTTTTGTTTTTGTACTATAGATTATTTGATATTATGCTTTGAAAAGAAAAATATTTATAGATATCTATTTAAATTAAATGATATTATAGATTTTATAATAAAATTTTGTCGAATAAAGATAACTTAATAGATATATAAGTATTAATCTCCAATATTATAGAAGACTGAGAATTTTTGTCATAAAAAAAACATTATAATTATTGAATTTTAATAGAATTTTCCCAAAATATTTTCTAAATTTTAGTAATGATTCAATTTTTCAATAGAAAAAACTAAATTTTATGACGCAAAATTTAGTGCATGTGAGGATGTTATCCTCTTTGGGTTCTATTAACGATGAAGAAATCAACACAAAATTTCTTTGTGAGTCATACTAAGATCACTTAGTAATACAAAACACAAAGTCAATGGTTCTTAGCTTGGGTGGTTGGGATGGTGGTTTGCCATCCCATCTACCCGGGTTCAAGTCACTGGCAACACATATGGCTTGTCATAGTAAGGCATGAAGGATACTCATCCTGTTGGTGTCTAGGATCTTGGCTCCAGTTTTGGTGGTCTCACATAAGCCATCGTAAGGCATGAAGGATACTCATCTTGTTGGTGTCTAAGATCTTAGCTCCAGTTTTGGTGGTCTCTGGACATCTCAATGCTAAGTTGAACTATGAATTTTTGATATATGAGTTCCCCATCAACCATTTTGTAAAAAAAAAAGACTATATATATATATATATATATATATATATATATATATAGATAGATAGATAGATAGATAGATAGATAGATATATATATATATATATATATATATATATATATATATATATTTGTGTTTTTTTTTCATTAGGTATATATTGTTTGTCTCATGTTACGATCCTCTGAAAAATTAGCAAGAACCACTTCTAGAAGGAAAAAATGAGAAAAAGTGCATCAATAGGCAAGGGATTTGCTAAAAAGCTTGAAAAATCAGATCCATGAGGGATCTTAGAAATTTGTTAAGAGCTTTGTGAAAAAAATCCATGTTGAGAGGTTTGTGAAGAAGATCATGGATCTTGAAATGATCCACAATATTGTAATTTTCTCTATAAATTGTAGCCTTTGGGCATTGAAAAGAGGCGGTCAACTGGATGAATATTAGACCCGCCAAGGCGCCATGTAATAACATAGCAATTAAATTAATTATTTTAATGCCTAGTTTATATAATTTTGTTTGTTTTCCTAGTGATTTAATACATTTATGGCTTGATGCATAGATTTGTTGATTTTATTTGATGAATTAACAACATGTAGACCACAAGGTTCTTTAGCTTGCAGTAGAAGGATGAACTGAGTTGTGGGCTCATAACCCACAAGTCCCAAGATCGAACTAGTAAAAAGATTGAAAATGACGACCCCATAAATCATTTGCATCATATTAACATCATACTGAGTTAATTTATGCATTAATGTTATCTATAAAACATTAATTTTGGTCAATCTAATTTTTACATCAAAATACATCATTTTTTGTCATATTATATATTCTTAAAAGTATATTAGAAATCATAATAAATACTATTTGCATAGAAATAACATTAAATATAATAAATACTAAAATGCATCATTTTGAAATCAAATTTATGACATAATTATAATTAAGGTGTTAATTATTTTTAAATTTAAATATTAATAATTATTTATTTTGCTAATATAAATATAAATACACTATCTCATTAATATCTAGTCAATTATGGTAACTAACCCATATAAATATAAATGTTTTACCACAAGAACATTCAATAGATTTTAGGGCATGGAAGCAAGAAACCATATATAACACAAGGATGGATTTTAAAAGTAAATCATAAAATAAATATGTATTTTTGTTTGTTATAATGCTACCCTAGAGAAATCTCAACTTTGTATCAACATAACCTAAAAACATTTCTACTCATAAGGAAAATGAAATGAATTTGACATTACCCAATGTTGATTGCACAATTAGAGTGGCAAAGATCAGATCTTGAATATGCCACGTAAATAATCCTAAAAACATTACATATATACAAAATATTAAAGGTATCAAACTCAACTAGAGTCGATTATAATTTCGTGTAAATATTTGAGTTGACATGCTCAATCTTATAGCAATATCATTTATGATTTTCATATCATGTCGTGTCTTCTCATTCCTACCTATGGTTTTTATCTGTGTGAATTATTACATATGGTTTTTATCTGTGTGAATTATTACATACTTATTAGAGTGGTATATCCCTATGCGGGAATTCATTCCACGTTAATAAATATTGCATAGAAAAATAGGACATGTGAACTGCTACCATTAGATCATTGTTCTTATGATCAAATTCATTAAATGTCTATAAACGATATAGATTCATAACTACCAATTAGATCTTTGTATATCCATTAAGAGGTTCTTATCCCATAAATGATGGAAAAGATAAAGACAAAGATATGTTAATCAAAATACATAAAGTGATGCTACATAGTTTGAATGAATGATTTTGCGAGGAAATTGGTAGACTAAGATGTGTTTCCTTTTATAGGAAAACTCAAGTCATTGAAGAGAAAATACGTGAACATAGGAAATTCTCAGCAATTTGGACCAATTAAACCACAAATTGGAACAACTTAACAATAAGTGTAAGAAACTGATAAATTCCATATGTGGATTAAAGGTAAGAACTAAGGGCCAAGAGGATATAGTTTTCTTTTTCTTTTATCCTTTTCATTACTTTAGGATTAGGAAATTACATAGATAACAACCTTATGCTTAGACTACTAAAACAAGGGTTAAAAGAGCAATATATAAAAATTCAAACTTGGTCCCCATATGAGAACTCAATTATACTACTCGTCCATAAAAGAGCAAGGATAGACTGACGATCCCAAAAAATCGAGACAATCCAAAAATTATGCATATTCAACAGTCTATAATTTCCAATAGAAAACATTGATCATGTATCATTTCATAAACTAACATCACCAAGAGGAATTGGACACCTCGATGTGAGCAGTACTAATGTTTGGGATTACTAGATTGTGATACCTTTTACAATTGATATGTGCTTCCAGTTGAGCTAGACAAGATCTCATTCTCATGATGTGAGTGTGTAAGTGATTCAATTCTTAAAGGATGCTCTCGACCACAGAAGGCATCTAAGAACACTCCTCACCTTTGTCTTGCATTGCTTTTTGAATCAAGGCCTTGGTGTGCCAATGCAGATGAATTTCCTGCAAATATTGATTTCTTCTTTCTCTTGTGTGACATACATCTGGTACCCAACCCATAATGGTTGGATTCACTTTCGAAGAGATTGAATGATTCTCTTACATAAATTATTCTTCAACAAAGTGAATTTATACCTTGATATGCGAGGGGGTACTTCGGTGAAATATCCTAGTTACTTGCCTAGATTGAGAAGTTGTGCAGGAGTCTACCTCCATGGATCTAGAGGTCCTCTCTGCTCCTCGGTTGCCAAATCATCTTCTAGGCCTCATTCTATATTTGGGCATGGTGCTTGGATGCTACAAGGAACCAGTAAGGAGTCCCACCACCTCAGAGAAACCTAGACTTTCTCTCTGATATTACAATTGATCAATACCATTCATCAACACTGAATTTGTTTTAACAATTCCATCTCCATCCTAGTCTGATAAGAGGCTCTATATTGTAGAAATTTTCTACTGCTAATGAAATCGAATTGAAATCAAGAGACACAAGTTTCTTCTACTATTCTGCAAAAAGGAAAGCACACGATAGAAACACATGCAATAACATAAAACCATCAAAACACAAGGAACACAATGATTTTATAGGGGAAACCAACTGGGAAAAAACCCCGCCACTACTTTACATTAATTCTTTTTCCCCTGGAAAAATCGTAATCTTTCATTATACTTTGAAAAATTACATATTGTAGATGCACCGAGATGCATATGCTATTGTCTGTCAGCCTGAGGGCTCAGCAAAATAGATATCAGAAATATCAGCATAATTGCCAGTAACATCACACAGGATGTTCATTTACAGTCCTTTTGTTTTATATACATATTGCCACGCAGGGCCATTTTATATACTTTCCATCCAATAAGTAATCAAAAAACTGTACAATAACTTCAAAATTTATATCAGATATTCAGTTCATGGGCTATCCGCCCTGTGGTAATGAGGGTCTATGTATGGCCGATGATAATATTGGAAAGCATTTGACCCTCGCTGTTCCTGGATCAACCACTCTCCTCGGGGTAGTGTCGTGGCCGCCTTGGATAGTGCGTCGGCACCGCTGTTGTGTTCCCTGTAAATATGATTACAAGTGATTTCGTTAAAATGTGCCTTCATAATATTTATTTCATCCAAAATACTGCTGAGTGTGTGAGTGTAGCAAGCAATTGTAGCATTGATCCAGTCTATGATGATCTTCGAATCGCCGAAAATATGAATGTTCATGCAGTTATGACCCAATGAGAAATGCATGAGGTGGCGAAGTGTTATGAGTTCGGTCTACTTTACATTAATTCAAATGAAAAAGAGAAACAATTACACTTTTTTGCTTCAACTCCAAAGCACACCCTGCACTATAAAATTGTTCTCCTACTTCCTGACCTGCTCTGGCCAACACTTAGCCAATTCAAGCCTCAACTAACCTCATATTTCCATGTGCAATCATAGAGGAATTAAGCTCCTAAATAATAGGGAAATTCCCTATTTCCTTGCGGAAATCCTAAAGGAATTGATCACCTTCTTAGTGCAAAAGCACTGTACACTCAATAATATACAAATGTAAATATAAACTTGCCTTTTCCTCCACCTCAACTAGGCAATTATAATTCCATGCATGACTATGTCTATTTTTGGTTGATTGACTAATTAATCGAGAGATCAGTGAGTTAACAACAATATTAACTACTCAGATGACCTTCAACTGACTCAACTAATGACTAGAGCTCGGTTAACGGAGTTCAACTAATAATAACTCAACTAGATTGGTAAATCTTAGCAATCACTGCATGCACAACCCTAATTCTAGCATATAACTCGAATTTACTGAGTAAACTAGTAGACAAGGCCATGCCATACAAGTTAACAGCAATCCAAGCCATCCTGTTGATGTCAAAAATCAAATTTCTCAATTTGACTAAGGCACAAGTTAAAATTGAGCCTTTTCTTGCTAAAATTTCAACACTCCCTCTTAGTAAGAAAAGGGCTTTCCACAATCCCAATCTAGCTCGTGGAATGTGCTATAGCACTACCTCTCACTGTTGTTGTTGCTACTGCAACAACTACAACTAAGAATCATCAAAAATACTGAATCACCCGTGTCTTTACAACTGTCTACTGGGAAAAAACACTGTTATTGATTATGCACTTTGCTTCCTGCACTGCTATCAACACTACTCTGTGCTCCTCAACATCTGACTGCATCAACTAACACTGATCCTTCTACCACTGAACATTGTGGGCCCCTGTATCAAGGTAATGATCCTTGAGAAGAGTATACTACAACTGCTATTGCTCTCCTATGGACCCTACCCAAATATTTTCAACTCTGGGACTAGGGATCTACATTGCCCCACCTCACTCCTGTAGGTATGGTTGCAATTACTCCCTATGAACTAGAAGGTGCAATGTATACCCTGTGTATCTGGGTGTCTACTTCTTGATGTTGGGAGACTCAAACCTCTTATGAGCTCCCTTAACTAAGTCCTCTATCCACTTGACTTGAACTTTCCTTATACTGGAAGTCTTTGACTAGTCCCCATCATAATCATCCTATTGGTAAGCCAAACTTCCAACTAGCTTAGGCTGGAACTAAGATACTGGCAGAGGCTCCATCTTAAGAGCTATACCCTGCTCTTGCTCAACCACCACATCTCTACTATGAGGAATCTATGCCTTGCATATCAAGGCTCCACATGCATCTTCCTCTAATTTGTGGAGGCTCTCGATCCTCACACCAATCTACTTGACTTGGCTTGAAGAAAAATGCTTTAGGTAGGCCTTCTCATTGCTGAAGAATACATCATATCCTTGGTCTTCAATCCTCATTTTTTTCATCAAACCAAGTTTTCTGGCATCACCGCTATTTTCGAATAGCTCAGTAAGGGTCTTCCACATAGAAAATGAAGTCTCCTTTCCATGTAAATTCGAGACTATGTGGTCTATCACACCCTCTAGGATGATCCTCCTGGCTCTTGCGATAACCTTCTTCCACTGCACTAATTGATGTGCATATGATATTGTTGGTTTTTGTTGAAAGACATTTTCCCACACGACAGAAAACTACTTCAATGAATCTACAAATCGAAATATCTGAAGGATAATATCTATTGATTGGTTCCTAGTGTGATTTATTCTCTAATACCATGTATAAATTAATAGAAATTTTCCACTACTTATGAATTAGAATTGAAAACAAGAGGTTACAAATTTCCTCTACTATTACGCAGAATGGAAAATGCAATTTATAAACACATGCAATAATATGCAACCATCAAAATACAAGGAACAAAATGATTTTACAAGGGAACCCAACTGGGAAAAAACCCCTCCGTTACTTTGCATTAATTCAAATGAGAAAGAGAAATAATTAGAATGTCTTGCTTTAACTCTGAAGCACACCCTGCACTATAAAATTGTTCTCCTGCTTCTTGACTTGCTTTGGCCAACACTTAGCCAATTCAAGCCTCAACCAACCTCCTATTTCCTTGTGCAATCCTACAGGAATTAAGCTCCTAAATAATAGGTAAATTCCGTATTTCCTTGCACAAATCCTGAAGGAATTCACCATCTCCTCAATGCAAAAGCATTGTACACTTCACAATATACAAATATAAAAACAAAAATGCCTTTTCCTCCACATCAACTAGGCAATTCAAATTCCATGCATCACTGTGTCTATTTTTAGTTGATTGATTAGTTAACCAAAAGATCAATGAGTTAAAAAAAATATTAACTACTCAATTGACCTTCAATTGACTCAACTAATGTCTAGATCTCAGTTAACTGAGTGAAACTAACAATAACTCAACTAGATTGCTAAACCTTTGTAGAAAATCCTGTAGATTCACAAGCTCATGCAATGTACTAAAGCACAGGACAAGAATCTACTTCTACCTTCAACCAGCGGAATCCAATAGATCGATGAAAATAATATGAATAAGAAGTAGATAAATCAATGGCACATAACATAAGATGTATCTAGGGAAAGCCATTGCTCAAAACCCTGCTATATGTATTGCATATATCAGAAATATGAGTGAAGATACAAAGCTTGTTCTCACTAGAATAATTACGCACAAGCATGCTCAACTCTCTCAGCTCACAAGCAAGATCTTAGCCAACAATTAGCCAATTTTGTAGTTCTCCAAGCCCCTAATATATTGTGTAATTCCTAGGATGAATAGCCTGTATTTGAAGGAAATTCATGCTTCCAAAACTCCGCAAACCAAACATAGGATCAATCTCTGATGCATGCATGATATTTACACTCCAGTAAATAATACAATTGATAGTACACTGTCCCTGCACTCTAGTCTCAACTGGGTATTTCTCAGAATTGACATGCATGAGTTTCTGCTGAGGGAATATTCAGTTAACTAGAGTGACACTTGTGGATATACTAGTGCACCAACTGACTGCTAACTCTCTATTAGTTTCACAAAAAGTTTGGAATTAATTTAACTGAACTTAACTCAGTAAACTGAGTGATCTAATTTCCAACTCAATTTAAACTCATACTGGACCCCTAAAACTTAGGGAGAACATATACATGACTACAGAAAGACTTCCAACTTGAAATTCCTAAGCTAATTAAGTTAATTAAACTTAATTAACTATTTACAAGTTGCTATGAGAATAGAATTCGATTTTAATTCTTAGTTTAATTCAAGGACAAATTAAACTGGAATTTCTTGTTGCCATTTCTCAACACTCCCTCTCAACAAGAAAGGGATTATCAGCTACCCTGATCATGTCTCTGTGAAACTTGAATTTACATCTTGACAATGTCTTTGTCAAAATGTCAACATCTTGCTCCTTCGTGGGAATGTACTCTAACAACATAATCCACCTCAATACACATTCTATGAGATGATGATATCATATATCAATATGCTTGGACTGATCATGAAAAACTAGATTTTCAGAGAGTTGGATACAACTCTAAATATCGCAATAAATCGTAGTTGGATCCATCTACTGACCAAACAAACCAACCAGGATATTCCTCATCCAGATGGCCTCGCATGTTTCCTGACTTGCAACCATATACTCTACCTTTGCCGAACTGGGTGCAACTGATCGCTGTTTCCTACTATACCAAGTGTTAGTGTCAGTCTTGTTAGCCTGTCAACTGGATCAAATGTGCTTTTACTAAGCTTGTCAGGACTATCAAAATCAAAATTTTCATGTCACTAGGTTTACATAGTAAAATTTGGTCACTGTTTGGTCAGTCTAGAAATGAGTTCAGTCTTTTGAAAATTCACTCATGCTAGTCACCTATCACATTTCTATGAAGGTGTCATAATAAAAGCAAGTCAGTCATCATCATCATTTCATTCAGTTTCAGGTCATCCATTAGGTCGCTAGGGTTTCCAAGGTCCATCATTATCATGAATAAATCCAATAGTGAATAGAGCATGACAAGTAGCTCTTTGACATTGATTTGTTGAGTTATCACAAATTCATCATGCTTTCAGTTTGAAAACCTCCAGAAGAAGAAGTTCTAGTGCTTAGGAAAGTGAAAACACAGCTCAAGTTTCAGCCTTAAAGGTGACTCTGTTTTCAAAAGTGAAAAAATCAGTTTTTCAAAGGTTTGTGGGTCCCATTTCTTTTTAAAAGGAGAAATTAATTTTCCTATATAAACTCAAAAGCCCCAAACTTGTCTTATCTACCTCTCATTCACTCTTGTGCATCGAGCTCTCCACCCCAAAAGAGAGAAAAAATCGTTTCCATAGGAAAAACTAGCAAAAATCTCAAGGCGCTCCGCTCAGAGACACTGCACTATGCTTGGAGGCCTGGCGCTGCGCTCAGGAACACTGCGCTTCGCTTAGGCTAAATGCGCTGTGCTTAGGCCATAGTGTCTAGAAACCGTCCGAATCTCTCCCAAAACCGATTTTAAAGCTTGCTAACCTGATTTCATTGCATCCTAAGCTAGGGTACAAGTAAGTACATCATTCCACTTGCTTCTTTTTTTTTTCAAAATCTTTTCATGCCAAAGAATTTCTCCACTTAGGGTTTTGTAGTGAGTTTTTCATGAAAAATGATAGGGTTGATGATGACCATTTTCATTTCTTGATTTTTAACATGTAAAATCTTGCCCTACACCTTTATAAATGTTAGATAAACTATGTAAACCACTCAACCAACCTCAAAACATAAGTTTACCTCATTAAAAGTGAAACCCTAGTTCATTCCCAGGGGTTTTGGACACTTTCACTAAAAACTCTGTTTTTTCCTTCTCATAAGCATATAATTTCTCCATTTCTTTTTCATTCATTTTCATCAGATTTCCATAGTTCATATCCACCTATTTCAAACCTCCTTTACCATTTTATAATTTTCCACCTACCCATCATTCCACTTTCCACTCATACCTCACAGTTTTTCTCATTTTCCTGCTGCTAGGGTTTCTATCATCATGGAAGCAGAATCTTCACCAGAGAGGAAAAGACATCGCAAGGGAGGGGAAATCCTAAGATACGAGCCATCAAATTGCAGTGAAATCAACTCATCTCCCTTTATCAAACAGTGCTTTGAAGATGTCAATTGCTTGGATTTCTATAAAAGGGTGAGTGAAGTGGGTTTTAATGAACAATTAACAGATTGGGTGGCAACTCAGTTGAAGGCTGAAAGTGCTGTTATTGATGGTGTTGAATTCACTTTTTTAGTGGTCTCCATTTCACTTGCTATAGGGCTACCAGACAATGGTGAATATTGGTTCAAGGGGATGAGCCTAGGTCTTGAGTATTATAGACCCTCCTTGAAAACACCATTTAGGGAAAAACATTCTCATGTTATGCCTTTCAGGTACTTATTGTAGAAGTGTGCCCCCTTGATGAAGATTGTCATGAAGTTATTTACATGTGAAGGAAGATTTTCTAGATTGTATGCTTATCATATTCGCCTCCTAATGCACTCTACCTCTCAGAAGCCACTGAATATGTGCAACTACATATGTAGGAGCATTGCCAAAATGTCAAAGAGGATTCAGATGAAGGACAAGGAGCACTACCCTAGCTTGTTTCATCATAGTCTGATTAAGACTATAGTCCTTCATCAACTTGCAAAGAAAGGTATGACTTGGGAAAATTTTTAGGAAACAACCCTGAAATGGCATGAAGCCATTGTAGCAGCTCAACCCTCTAGCATGCCAAAAAAGAAAATGGAAGTGGGGTCCTCTAGCAAACCAGTTGAAAGGACCAAAGCACCTAAGCCTGAGGTGACTAGGATGTACAAGAGAGGGAAGAGGCTTGTGTTTTCTTCTCATGGTGAGAAAGGGGCCAAGCCTTCTACATCAACAAAACATGGATCGACAGCGTAAGATAAGGACATGGTTGAACATGAATTTGAGCTGGTTGATTTAGAGGCAGAGGAT
Organism: Pinus tabuliformis; assembly: GCA_031772625.1. Lineage (NCBI taxonomy): Eukaryota > Viridiplantae > Streptophyta > Pinopsida > Pinales > Pinaceae > Pinus > Pinus tabuliformis. The sequence goes on along the minus strand of CM062811.1, from coordinate 135,440,905 downwards.
TAGACTTCAAGCATGCAGCAGATGATCAGAGATAAAGACTATCAGATGAACGAGCTCACAGCCAACATGTCGAGAGCAAGGTACATCATTTCATTCCTTGAATAGGAGAATAGTTAGCTCAAAGCGAAGCAATTGATCATGGAAAAAGAGCAAACCAAATTATTGTAGCAGGTTGGAAAGGGAAAAGTAGTCATAGAGTCAAGTGAGCTTGAAAGAACACAAGGAAAGGGTAAGAGGAAAATTCCAAGAACAAAAGGGCTAAAGAAGGCATTGCAAGAAGAAGAGCAACACATTTTTTTTGTAGACCTTCTTCCGGATTCATCGCATTAGGTTTCTTTTATAATTGACGTTTCGAACCATCGTTGTTGGTTCGAAATGTCGATTATAAAATAAACATAATGCGATGAATCCGGAAGAAGGTCTACAAAATCATGAAACTCGTAGAAACCTCAAAGACGAAAGGAACACATTTTGCTAAATGAAGAGCTAGACTTATAGGATAGAATTTCTCATGAGGTCAATTAAGACAAGGAGTATTGGCTCAACAGGGTGAATGATCACTTGGAGAAGCTTCTAGAGAAGGCAAAGAGAGACAATCAACTACTTAGGCATATGACGCACCACTACTAGGCTCAAAACATGATCTGTAACGTCAAAGTCAAGCAGCTTGAAAACAAGCTCAAAGAAGCCAAAAAGGACCAAAAAGATGAAGGAAACTTGGAGATGCTTGCTGAAGAATCTATGAAGGTTTAACATCTATCATTTTACAGCTCTTGGCCAATTTTGAGCAATTTTGGTTTTTTGTGAATTTTGAGGCCAAATTCAGAAACTCACCAGTTCCAGGAGCGCAGTGCCTTGGCGCTGCACTTTTTCCTTAGGCATCTATTTCAGGAAAACTCTACAATTTTGGAAAGCTCTTTTCATCCTCTAAAAACTCATTTGCTCAGATTTTCCAGAGGTGGCTCAAATTTTGAGAAAAGTGGAAAAAAGTGGCAAAAAGTGGCAAAAACAAGCTTTCTGGACCCTTTTTTGATAGGCGCTGCGCTCCTGGAGTGACCTTGGGAGAATGGGTTTTTGAAGGCCTTCCCATGGGTCATTTTCAAACATTCAAACTGCTATGGAAGCTAGACTTAAAGAGAGAGTTGATTGTTCGCCCAGATCTTCATAGTTGATTGTGTAAAATTTCTAGTTTCCAGTTTGACTTAGTCAAAGTCAAAATTCTTTATGTAATGGCACTTGTTTCGAGGCTAGGTGATCTAGACATGAATAAATGTACATGATAGGTTGTTTTTTATGTTTATTAGGCCTTATAAAGGAATCAAACTCCTAAACAAAGTGTTTGAGTTTCACCTTCTCACTCTCACCTGTTGGTTGAGAGAATCATGGAGTCAGTGCCTTCACCTAGGAATTTGACTCCTGAAGGTGTGCAAGTGGTCTAAGAGAGTCTATATGTATCATTTTTCTTTCAGAGAGAATGGTTGGACTTTTTGTGGAGGAGGCTTGCATGTAATCATCTTTCAGCTAATACAGAGATAGTTGCAACTATTTTTAAGGAACTCTAGCCTAGTGAGTTCATGGTGTTTGTTCTTCATTTTATTTGTTTTCTAATGGTTAAAACATCTTTATCTACATGATATCTCTTCTTTCTACGGATGCCTTACAGTGAAATATACATAATTCTTGTTCTCAAGCTCTGTTTATCTGTTTTTCATAGTTATATTTATGTCTTCCTAATCTAATGAAATCATGTTTACTTATTCTCATTAGTTTCTTCTTCACTCTATCTTATATACTACATTGAAAATATTCTAAATACACCATGGTCTTCTGACATCTAGCTCCTTTCCCTATTTTCTTCTGCACTCCTACAACCTAGACTTATTTGTGGCTCTAAACCCTAGTCCAGCAAACCATAAAATCTAAACTTTCACCAATACACAAGTAATTATACCTATCTAGCCTAAAAATTATTTGATTTAAAGTCATTTCACTGATAAGAGACTTTGAGAGATCCCTCTCACGCTCAGTAGGGCTAGCTATTGCGCTGAAGTGGTTTGAGGTTACCCTTCTCGATCTCCTTTTCAGCCTAGGAAATTGTAAGGGACTAACATTTTTGGCGCCGTTGCCAAGGAACGACTGATAAATCATTCCTGGAAGATATCTTAGAGCTTTCAAGAGAAACTGGTTCTGTAGTTGACATTTTCCAGTATCCTAACATAGGCTGATTTTACAAATTCCATCAATCCTAAGGTGAGACAAAATTTTGGCTTCTAAAAGATATACCAGGTCAAATCTTGACCCAAATCCACCTTTTATTCTTGAAGATCCTAAAAAAATGCTTAGAAAACTTAAATTACCTATCACTAAAAGTGTAGTTCAGAAAATTAAAAGAACAACATCTCTTCCTAAAAATCTGTTTGCTTTTGAGCAACTTCCTTTTGATGTTCAGATAGAATTGTCTCTTTCGAGGTCAAATTCTGAGTCCTGCATCTCTGAAGTGACATTAGAGCCTTTAAAGGTTTAAAATCACTCTATTTCTTCAGAATGTTTGTCTGCTAAAACTGATCGTGAATTGTGGTTGAATTTTGACAAACTTCAATTGCTTGCTGACTAACTCCAAAACACTACTGAAAAAGCCTTCATCCAGTATCAACTTGAATACCTAGCCACTACTTCCTCTTCTATATTTCACCTCCAAGCACATCTATTACATCTCCCAATACTTCAGTTTTATCATCTTTCATACCACCTCCATTTGTTCCATCTTTGCCTGTACAACCAATTGCAGTACCTCCACCATCTCTAGTAGTCATTGCGTGAATTGCACCTCTTTTACTACCTACTCAACTTGCTGCTTTGCCTCAGAAATTACAGCTCAACATCATGTTTATAAATTAGTGGATTTCATTGATTTAGAAGAAATTTATGAAGATAATGCCAAGCTTAGGGTTATAACTCAGATATTTTCAAGAGATGTTAAGAAATGGTTTTGAAGTATGGCTACTAATTCTGTCAACAAATCTCAAAGGTTGATTGAATTATTCTTAGCTCATTGTAAAGAGAAGAAAAATCCATTGCAAATATTGGCTGAGTATAATTCAATGAAAATAAATGCAAATGAGATAGTTCAAGAATTTACAACAAGATTTAATTTGGTATACAATTCTATTCCTGATGATATGAAGCCTCCACTTGGTCTAGTGCTTCTCCATTATCCCGATGCCTTTGACCCAGACATGGCATATCAGCTCAGAGAGAGAGACCCTGCTACTCTTGAAGAAATGCAACGAAATGCAGTGGGTGTTGAAGCCAATTTGCTTATCAAGAAGTCTAAATCAAAACATGAGAGGACTGAGAAGAAAGTTGTCTTTAAAGAATAACCTACATCATCTTCTGATGTAAAGCTTGACAATCTCATCAAAACCATGGAGAGAATGACAGATAGAATGTCCATAACTGATTGACAAGCAGAACCTTCAGTGAGGAATCCTAACTTTCGCGGACAACAACAACAACAGTTCAAAAATCGACAAAAAGAACAGCAAAACCAAGATCCTCAAGGCCAAGTAAGAGCTCCATTTCAGCAAAATTATACTAAAGACCAAGATGAAGATGAAGATGAGATTGTAGAAGCGAATCACTTCTTTGAAGAAGATGATTTTCCTACTTTCCTAATAGAAGAAGATCAATTTTCTGAACATTCTTTCATACAGAGTGATCAACAACTTGTGCTTGCAAGTGACGATCTATGGGCTGTTCAAACTGAAGGGTACCAAAGAGGAAGAGACATTGCAAGGGCGGGAAAATCATCATATATGAGCACTCAAATTGCAGTGAAATCAACTCATCTCCCTTTATCAAACAGTGCTTTGACGATGTTAATTGCTTGGATTTCTACAAAAGGGTGAGTGAAATGGGTTTCAATGAACATTTAATAGATTGGGTGGCAACTTGGTTGAAGGCTGAAAGTGTTGTTATTGCTAGTGTTGAATTCACTTTTTCATTGGCCTCCATTTCACTTGCTACAGGGCTACCAGACAATGGTGAATATTGGTTCAAGGGGATGAGCCTATATCTTGAGTATTATAGACCCTTCTTGAAAACACCATACAGGGAAAAACATGCTCATGTTATGCCTTTCAGGTACTTATTGGAGAAGTATGCCCCCTTGATGAAGATTCTCATGAAGTTCTTTACATGTGAAGGAAGATTCTCCAGATTGAATACTTATCATATTCGCCTCCTAATGCACTTTACCTATCCGAAGCCACTGAATATGTGCAACTACCTATGCAAGTGCATTTCCAAAATGTTAGAGAGGATTCAGATGAAGAAGAAGGAGAACTAACCTAGCCCGTTTCATCATAGTCTGATTAAGACTATAGTCTTCATCAACTTGCAGAGAAAGATGACTTGGGAAACTTTTTTGAAAACAACCCTGAAATGGCATGAAACCAATGTAGTAGCTCAACCCTCTAGCATGCCAACACAACAAATGGAAGTTGGGTCCTCTAGCAAACTAGTTGAAAGAACCAAAGCACCTAAGCCTGAGGTGACTAGGATGTACAAGAGAGGGAAGAGGCTTGTGTTTGCTTCTCATGGTGAGAAAGGGGCCAAGCCTTCTACATCAACAAAACAGGGATTGACAACGCAAGATAAGGACATGGTTGAACATGAATTTGAGATGGTTGATTTAGAGGCAGAGGATCATATTTCAAGCATGCAACAGATGATTAGATATAAATACTATCAGATCAAAGAGATCACAGTCAACATGGCGAGAGCAAGGGACATCATTTCATTCCTTGAACAAGAGAATAGTGAGGTCAAAGCAAAGTAATTGATCATGGAAAAAGAGAAAACCAAATTATTGCAGTAGGTTGGCAAGGGCAAAACAGTCATAGAGTCAAGTGAGCTTGAAATAACACAAGGAAAGGGTAAGAGGAAAATTCCAAGAACAAAAGAGCTAAAGAAGGCATTGCAAGAAGAAGAGGAACACATTTTGCCAAATGAAGAGCTAGACCTAGAGGACAAAATTTCTCTTGAGGTCAATCAAGACAAGGAGTATTGGCTCAACAAGGTAAATGATCACTTGGAGAAGCTTCTAGAGAAGGAAAACAAAGACAATCAGCTGCTTAGGCATATGGCGCACCACTACCAGGCTCAAAACATGATCTGTAACGTCAAAGTCAGGCAGCTTGGAAACAAGATCAAAGAAGCCAAAAAGGACCAAAAAGATGAAGGAAACTTGGAGATGCTTGCTTAAGCATCTATGAAGGTTTATAATCTATCATTTTACATCTCTTGGAAAATCTTGAGGAAATTCTGAGTGATTTTTGTTTTTTTTGAATTTTGAGGCTAAATTCAGAAATTTAGCAGTTCTAAAAGCGCAACGCCTTGGCGCTATGGTTTTTCCTCAGGCATATATTTCATAAAAACTCTACATTTTTGGAAATCTCTTGTCATCCTCTAAAAACCCATTTTATCAGCTTTTCCATAGGTGGCTCAAACTTTGAGAAAAGTGGAAAAATGTGGCAAAAAACTAGCTTTCTGGACCCTTTTTTGACAGGCGTTGTGCTCCTCAAGTGACCTTGGGAGAATGGATTTGTGAAGGCCTTCCCATGGGTCATTATTAAAAATCAAACTATTCTAGAAGCTAGGGTTGAAGGGCCGGTTGAATGTTCTCTCAGATCTTCATTTGGACATCAGGAAGGCACCTGAAAGGGAGCTCAAAATCGGTGTTATGCTTTTGCATATTTTTGTGTTTTAAATTGTAAATTTCATTATGTAAAATTTCTAGTTTCTAGGTTAACTTAGTCAAAGTCAAATATCTTTATGTAATGACACTTGTTTTGAGGCTAGGTGATGTAGGCATGAATAAATGTACATGATAGGTTGTTTTTGGTGTTTATTAGGCCTTATAAAGGAAGCAAACTCCTAAATAAACTCTCCAAGAAGTGTTTGAGTTTCACCTTCTCACTCTCACCTGTTGGTTGAGAGAATCTTGGAGTCAGTTCCTCCACCTAAGAATTCAACTCCTGAAGGTGTGCAAGTGGTCTAAGAGAGTCTATATGTATCATTTCTCTTTCAGAGAGAATGGTTGGACATTTTGTGGAGGAGGCTTGCATGTAATCATCTTTTAAGCTAATACAGAGTTAGTTGCAACTATTTTGAAGGAACTCTAGCCTAGTGAGTTCATGGTGTTTTTTCTTCATTTTATTTGTTTTATAATGGTTAAAACATCTTTATCTACATGATATCTCTTCTTTCTATGGATGCCTTACAGTGAAATATACAGAATTCTTGTTCTCAAGCTCTGTTTATCTGGTTTTCATAGTTATGTTTATGTCTTCCTAAGCTAATGAAATCATGTTTACTTATGCTCATTAGTTTCTTCTTCACTCTCTCTTCTATACTACATTGACAATATTATAAATACACCATGGTCTTCTGACATCTAGCTCCTTTCCATATTTGCTTTTGCACTCCTACAACCTAGACCTATTTGTGGCTCCAAACCCTAGTCCAGTAAACCCTAAAATCTAAATTTTCACCAATACACAAACAATTGTACATATCTAGCCTAAAACATATTTTATTTAAAGTCAATTCACTGATAAGAGACTTTGAGAGATCCCTCTCATGCTCAGTAGGGCTAGCTACTGAGCTGAAGTGGTTTGAGGTTACCCTTCTCGATCTCCTTTTCAGCCTAGGAAATTGTAAGGGACTAACATTTTTGGTGTTGTTGCCGGGGAATGACTGATAAATCATTCCTGGAATATATATTAGCGCTTTCAAGAGAAACTGGTTATGTAGTTGAAAATTTCCAGTATCCTAACATAGGTTGATTTTACAAATTCCATCAATCCTAAGGTGAGGCAAAATTCTGGCTTCTAAAAGATATACCAGGTCAAATCCTGACCCAAATCTACCTTTTATTGTTGAAGATCCTGAAAAACTGCTCAGAAAACTTAAATTACCTATCACTAAAAGTGAAGTTTGAAAAATTAAAATAACAACATCTCTTCCTAAAAATTTGTTTGCTTTTGAGCAACTTCCTTTTGACGTTCAGATAGAATTGTCTCTTTCGAGGTCAAAGTCTGAGTCCTGCATCTCTAAAGTGACATTAGAGCCTTTAAAAGTTGAAACTCTCTCTATTTCTTTAGAATCTTTGTCTGCTAAAACTGATCATGAATTATGGTTGAATTTTGACAAATTTCAATCTCTTGCTGGCCAACTCTAGATCACTACTGAAAAAGCCTTCATGTAGTATCAACTCGAGTACCTAGCCACTACTTCCTCTTCTATTTCACCTCCAAGCACATCTGTTACATATCCCAATACTTCAGTTTTATCATCTTTCATACCACCTCCATTTGTTCCATCTTTTCCTGTACAACCAATTGCAGTACCTCCACTATCTCCAGTAGTCATGGCGTGATTTGCACCTCTCTTACTGCCTGCTCAACTTGCTGCTTTGCCTCAAAATTATGGTCAAAGACTCCCCTTGTTTAATGGAAGTGCACATGTTGATAAATTAGTGGATTTCATTGATTTAGAAGAAATTGATGAAGATAATGCCAAGATGAGGATTATAGCTCAGAGTTTTTTAGGAGATGTTAAGAAATGGTTTTGAAGTATGGCTGCTAATTCTGTCAACAACTCTCAAAGGTTGATTGAATTATTCTTAGCTTGTTGGCAAAAGAAGAAAAATCCATTGCAAATATTGGCTGATTATAATTCAATGAAAATAAATACAAATGAGACAATTCAAGAATTTACAACAAGATTTAATTTGGTATACAATTCTATTCCTGATGATATGAAGCCTCCACCCGGTCTAGCGCTTCTCCATTATCTCGATGCCTTTGACCCAAACATGGCATATCAGCTCAAAGACAGAGAGACCCTGCTACTGTTGAAGAAATGCAACAAAATCCAGTGAGTGTTGAAGCCAATATGCTTATCAAGAAGTCTAAATTAAAGCCTGAGAGGACTCAGAAGAAAGTTGTCTTTATAGAAGAACCTGCATCATCTTCTGATGTAAAGCTTGACAATCTGATCAAAGCCATGGAGAGAACGATGGATAGAATATCCATAACTGATCGAAAAGCAGAACCTTGAGTGAGGAATCCTAACTTTCACGGACAGAAACAACAACAGTTCAGAAATTGACAAAAAGAGCAGTGAAACCAAGATCCTCAAGGCCAAGTAAGAGCTCCATTTTAGAAAAATTATATTGAAGGCCAGGGTGAAGATGAAGATGAGATTATAGAAGCGAATCACTTCTTTGAAGAAGATGAGCTGCCTACTTTCCTAACAGAAGAAGATTAGTTTTCTGAACATTCTTTCATACAGAGTGATCAACAACTTGTGCTTGCAAGTGATGATCTATGGGCTATTCAAACTGAAGAGTACCAAAGAGGATATCAGAATGCCCTTAGTCATCTCCAAAAGCAGTACAACTTGAGGAATAGAAATGTACCTGTTACTTTGACTCAGAAAAGACAAAATGTACAAAAAGACACACCAAGCAAGGAACCAACTCCTACAGGTCAGAATAAAGAAAAGGAAATTGTCATACTGAACCAGGACAAAACAAATGAAGCCTCTACCAGCAATGTAAGGAAGGACAAAGAGTTTCAAACTGAAAGTCACAAGAAAGAATCTCAAGCTAAAGGACAGACAGAAAAGAAGGACATCGCTACAAAGGAGGTAGAAAAGCAATCTAATCTTTTTAGTTTGGAAAATGAAATTTCTAAATTGAAGGTTTCTATTCCCCTCACTGAATTAGTAAAGAACGAAAAATATAAATTTCAGATTGCAAAAATGCTTAAGGTTGACCAGATGTTAGATACAGTTAATGTAGTTGATGATGAGCCAACAATCCTTTTTGGTCCAGCCTTAGAAGCTACTCCCAAAGATAGTGAAATCCCTCCTTTTTATTTGATTCTTAATCTTCATGATTTTATCCTCCATGACGCCATGCTAGATTCTGGTGACTCACATAATCTTATGCATAAAGTCATCATGGACAAACTAGGATTGAGTATCACTCGACCCTACCATGATCTTTATTCCTTTGATTCCAGGAGAGTCAATTGACTTGGCCTAATTAAAGACTTGGTAGTATCCTTGGACCAAATCCCGACCAAGAATGTGCTTATGGATGTAGTAGTTGTTGATATTCCTCCTAGGTTTGGCATGTTGCTTTTAAGGTCTTGGGGATTAAAACTAAAGGGAACTCTACAACTGACTTTTCATATGCCACTATCCCTGTTTTTGGTCAGCTCAAGAAACTTTATAAGGAAAATAAGATGAAATTCATGATTAGCAGTAAGGAAAAGCCAGTTAATCATCCTATACATGTTGTCCATATTAATCTTGGTTCTTTAATTTTATATAGCGATATGAATTATGTTGATGATGAAAGTCAGCTAATGGAAATTTTAGAAGTTCCTAAGGTCATGAGAAGAATGCATGAAGTCATTACAGCTGAAGGGAAAGAGGTGAATGAAGAGTGTTTGCAGCCAATGAATCCTATTGAAGAGATAGAAAGGATAGTGCAGAAAACAAAGAGTTTTGAGACAACTGATCATCTTCCTAAAGAGCAAACAGTTCAGCCTTTAGAGATCCTTTTTCCGGATGAAAAAATGGTATTTGGACCACGAAGTTCGATGGTGCATTAGGAAGAGAAGGAGATTTTATTGGTCTTTGGATACATGGTTGATTACATCAGTCAAATAAAATTCCTCGAAATGTGAGAATGAGTTCTTAAAATTTGGCTTTTGAGTGTTCAAACAATGAGGCATAATATGAAGCATTGATTGCTAGCCTCAAAATTCTAAAGAAGTTGGGAGTAAAGAAGATTATGTTTATGGCGATTCTGAATTAGTAATCAAACAAGTTAAAGGGGAATACCAGGCCAAGCATCCAAGAATGAGAGCTTATCGCAATGTTGTACTTGACATCCTCAAGACTTTTTCAGAATATACTTTGTCTCTTATTCCTAAAACTCAAAATGTCATAGCTGACTCACTCGCCACTGCAGCAAGTATGGTGAAGATTCCTATTCATCCTAATCAGAAGTACTCCATCCATGTCAAACATCGCCCAACTGTCTAGATAATATGATATTTTGGCAAGTGTTTTGGGATGATAAACATATAGACAATTTTCTACAATTGGAAGGAGAATTTCAGAATTCTCACATTGATGATGCATCCAATATGAATGATCCGGATATCCACTCAGCTGAGATTGAAATATTACAGCTCAAGGACAACAACATTCCAAGAGGCTTGGTGCCTTTGGAAGAGTTGTTTGATCATGATGATGTTGCCAAGAAGCCCACCATGGTTCCTACAGAAAAAGGAGTTGAAGATGTAAACATTGGCGCAGTTAATAATCCTGAGATGGTTAAGCTATCAAAGTCCTTATCTCCTGAAACAAAAAGTAAGTACATATCCTTAATGAAAGAATTTGGTGATGTATTTGCTTGGGACTATTCAGAACTAAAGGTTTACGACAAGAGTATCATTCAACATACCATTCCTATCAAGCCCAATCAAAATCCATTTCGCCAAAAACTAAGGAGGATTAATCCCAAGTTGCTGCCATCGATTGATAAAGAGGTTAATAAGCTTTATAATTCTGGTATCATAGTCCCTATTCGATTTTCTAAATGGATGTATAATCTAGTGCCTGTAAGAAAGAATATTGGGGAGATTCGTTTATGTATTAATTTCAAAAATTTGAACAAGGTATCCCTGAAAGACAATTATCCCCTGCCAAAGATGGATCATATACTTCAGAGGGTAGTTGGGTCCTCTAGAATGTCACTGCTAGATGGATATTCTAGGTACAATCAAATTTTGGTACATAAGGATGATGAGCTCAAGACAACCTTTACAACGCCTTGGGGTACATTCATGTACGCCAAGATGCCTTTTGGATTGAAGAATGCAGGAGCTACTTTTCAGCGGGCCATGGACATAGCTTTTTCCAATGAAAAAGATGTATTTATGGTTATCTATTTAGATGATCTTACAATGTTTTCAAAATATGATGAAGATCATTTACATCATTTACGAATTGTTTTCAGAATTGTAGAAAATTTTGCATCTCACTCAACCTAAAGAAGAGCTTATTCACCATGGAAGAAGGTAAGCTATTGGGACACATCATCTCTAAGGATGGCATTTGCATTGATCTTGCAAGAGTGCAGGCCATTCAGTAATTAGATTTCCCAATGAACAAGAAAGATTTAGACTTTTAATGGGAAAATCAGTTTTCTGAGAAGATTCATTCCTAATCTAGCTGAGAATTTGAAGGAAATGACAGACATGATGAAGAAGGACAATGAGGTAAAGTGGTATTTAGAGGTCAAGAAATCATTTCATGCAATAAAGTTTGCATTATCTACTGCTCCTATTTTGATTAGCCCAGATTACACTTCAGATTTCATCATCTTTTCTTTTGCCTCTGAGCATACATTAGCAACTGTCCTAATGAAAAAGAAAGATCAGAAAAATGAGCAGCCCATAGCATTTTTCAGTCGCACTATAAGAGATGCAACACTAAGATACAATATCATTGAGAAGCAGGCCTTGGCTTTGGTGAAAGCTCTCAAGGATTTTCGAGTTTATATTTTACATTCTCACACCATTACTTATGTTCCTACTGCAACAGCGAAAGAAATTCTTGCACAAACAGATACTGAAGGCAGAAGGGGAAAGTGGATTGCAGCTATGCTGGAGTATGACTTGGAGATAAAGCCTACAAATCTCATCAAGGGACAAGGTTTAGCTAAACTCATGGCTGAATCAAATCTACATGCACTAGACATCAATTTGATTGCTGCACTTTTGGAAGAACAAGAAGAAGACGATCCTTTCCTACAAGTGTCCGATATGTTTATTTCCTCTCCTTGGTATTTTGACATTGTCTATGTCTTGCAGCACTTGAATCTTCCACCGGAAGTTCCCAAAGGTAAAGCTAGATCTCTAAAATTGAAGGCTTCAAAATATTGTATTCTAGATGGTGTTCTATAATGGAAAGATCTTTGTGGTGTGCTGCTGAATTATTTGGTGGAAAATGAAGCCAAGGATGCCATGAAAGATTTCGATAAAGGATATTGTGGTGGTCATCAATTTTGGAAAACTACATCAAATAAGATCTTAAGAGTTGGCTTCTATTGGCCCACCCTCTTTTCTGATGTATACAACACAGTGATGAGCTTCCATGAATGTCAGATTTTTCAAGGAAAGAGAAAGCTTTTGCCATTGCCCTTGCAACCTATCTCAATTTCAGCTTCTTTTTAGCAATGGGGTCTTGATTTAATTTGTGAAATCCATCCTTCATCTTGAACACAACATAAATGGATATTGACAGCGACCGACTACTTCACAAAGTGGATTAAGGCAATCCCAACCAGACAAACTACTGATTCTGTTATTATTCAATTCATTGAGTCTAATATCTCGTCTAGATTTGGCTGCCCACAGAAAATAATTACTGACAATGATGTTGCCTTCAAGTCAAAGAGAATGGCAGAGTTTTGTGCCAAATATCATATTGTGTTATGAAATTCTACTGCTTATCATCCACAAGGGAATGGTCTTGCTGAATCCTCCAATAAATCCTTGGTCAACATCATCAAGAAGGTTCTAGAAGTGAACAAGAAGAACTGGCATAAAAAGCTCATCAATGCCTTATGGGTGGATAGGGTCAGCACTAAAAAATCAATAGGTATGTCCCCTTTTCAGTTGGTGTATGGGATTGATACAATTTTTCCTTCATCTCTTGTTGTCCTGGTCATGAAAATTCTACAGGAATTGGATAGTGAGACTAATGATATGCAAAGAAGGATAAATAACATGATTAATTTACAACAGACAAGATAAGAGGTTCTTCAAAACACATCTAAACTTTAGGAGAATATTAAAAAGATTTATGATCGCAAGACCAAGGAAGACAATTTCAATCTAGGAGATGTGGTTCTTTGGTGGGATGCTAGAAATGAAGAAAAGGGAAAACATGGCAAATTTGAAAACTTATGGAAGGGACCTTACAAAATTTCTACTTTCAGAGGAAAGAATGCTTTCTTATTGGAAGAAATGGATGGAGGAGATGTAGGTTTTAACCCCATACAGAAATACGAATTCTAAAACACAGAAAATAAACAATGCAAGAGCATAACACATAAAACACATATACACAGAGATTTTCCCTTGGATCCCAAAATCGGGATTACCATCTTGATTTTTCATTATGTTCCTTTCAATGTTCTAATACATATTTATACATGCCGAAGCATCCAATACCATGGACCGAAAACCATCGCGTCCAAAAAACATGTGCAAAAATCATGCACAAAACCATAAGCGGGTCCACCCAACCTAACATAGGGTCCAAAACCAAAATTTTCCGGGGTGCTGCCCGGGACCCCATAAAGTGGGGTTACGGGTGCCCCTCAAACCCCCTATGACCTCCCCCCCCTAACCCCCAGTTAACTATGTGGGCTAGTCATGGAAAGAATATAACACAACCCAACATTCTCCCACTTGTTGTTTTCTTTCCACAGGGGGCCACAAGAGAGCTTAGTCATTTTTCTAGCCCTGAAATGCCCATTGTCTCTCTACACCAAGAGAACTTCTCAGAGCTCACATATTTTTTCAATGCATCTACAATATTCTTCAAAGTGTCCACCTTTACCAACAACACCCTTTTGTCTTTTATCATATCCCTCACAAAGTGATACTGAACATCAATGTGCTTTGTCTTTGAATGATATGCAGGGTTCTTTGCTAAGAAAATTGCACTTTGGCTGTCACAGTCTATCCTTACAGCTTCTTGTACTAACCCTATACTTTAACACAATCTTTGCAACCAAACTGCTTCCTTGCTTGCATGAGTGGCTGCCATGTATTCTACCTCTATAGTTGATAGTGCCACTATAGATTGTTTCTTACTCATCCAACTGACTGCACCTCCAAATAGGTTAAACACATACCCACTTGTAGATCTTCTCTGATCTAGATCTCCAGCCCAATCTGCATCAACAAAGCCATGAATATCCAACACTCTGTCCAATACTGGTCTTCCTTGGTAGCACAAACCATAATCACTAGTGCCATGCAAATACCTGAAAACCCTCTTCACTGTTGTCTAATGCTCCTTTCCTGGTTTTGACATAAACTTGTTCAATACTCCCACTACATGTGCAATGTCTAGTCTAGTACAAACCATTGCATACATCAAGCTACCGATTGCACTTGCATATGGAACATGGGACATCTCCTCTTCATCTTCTTGTGTCTTGGGAAACTGTTCAACAGATAACCTCACACCTACAGGAAAAGGAACCTTCACTGGTTTACTATCCTGCATATTAAACCTCTACAGTATTGTCTCGAAATACTTCCTCTGGTTTAACCAGAGCTTCCTCTTTGCCCGATCTCTTTTAATTTCCATGCCCAAGATATAGTTTGCAGCACCAAGATCTTTCATGTCGAATTTGGAGGACAATTGGGTCTTCAAATCCTGGATAATTTCCTTGTTATTTCCAACCAGCAACATATCATCCACATACAATACCAGATAAATAACACGGTCACCAATTAATTTAAAATACACACAATGATCTGCTTTGCTTCTGGTGAAGCCAAGTCCCCGTATAAATGTATCAAATTTCTGATACCACATCCTTGGTGACTGTTTTAACCCATATAGATACTTCTTTAACTTGCATACCAATTCTTTCTTACCCTTCACCGCAAAGCCTTCAGGTTGCTTCATGTAGATTTCCTCTTCAAGATCACCTGAAGAAATACTATCTTCACATGCATTTGTTCTACCTCAAAATCAAAAGCAACAGTAACAAATAAAAGTAATCTAATAGAAGTTACCTTGGCAACAGGAGAAAAAATATCACCAAAATCAATTCCGGCACCTGGGAATAACCTTTTGCTACCAACCGAGCTTTGTATTTCTCCACCTTTCCTTCTACATTGGTCTTCTTCTTGAACACCCATTTGCTGCCAATGGGTTTCCTTCCAGCCGGCAACTCAACTAGATCCCAAGCCTCATTTTTGTCCAAAGATGCCATTTCATCAACCATGGCCTCTTTCCAGAGTTTTCCATCCTCTGAATCTACTGCTTCTTTCACAGTTCTGGGATCATCATCAGTAATAGATAAAGCAAAATTTGAAGAGAAAGCAGATGGACTATACCTTTCTGGCTGCCTTCTTTCTCGAACTAATCTTCTCACACCCGGAGTTTGTGGCTCTTCATCTTTTGATTCCTCCTCTGCTGTAGAGTTTGATTCTTCCTCCTTCAGCTCAAACTCTATCTTCTCAGGTTTATTTGGTTGGAATTCATGTTTAATAACTTCGTTTACCTCTCTGAACACCACATCTCGGTTGTACACAACCTTCTGGTGGCTGTTAAGGCTGAGAGATACGGGGATTTTGGTCGAGTAATGGAGAGAATTGGCAATCATTACATTGAATGGCAAAAAACACAACCCATAAACTATGCAAAATGTTATAACCATAGGTTTAGAAATTAGATCATACCTTAGGTGTCCGCGTTTTGATTCCTTTTGCTGATCTGACATTAACCTTTCATTGTTTGTTGCTGCTACATGACCTTTCAATTTTTGTTGATGACCTTTGGACTGCAGATTCCTTCTTTAAACAGACTGTGTTTTTTATGCAGGTGCAGAAAGTGTATTGGCTGCGGAATTGGGATATTGGCTGCGGAATTGCTCCTCAGCTGCAGAAACTGCAGAAATACCCTTCTGACTGCACAAAACAACTTTAGCTGTGTAAAAATAAATCTGACAATGACTTTATTGATGGAATGGAATGTAATGGATGGATGAATGAAAAGAAATGAGGTGGAGTGAGAGTGATTGAATGAATGAGATGGTGAATGAAGTGGATGAAATGGTGAAATGAGATGGAAGAGAGAGAGATTTTTTTTTTTTGGAAAACATGAGGTGTCAGGTGACCCTGATTTTCACCTCAGGTTTTCAGGCTTATACACTTATTCTTTTTTTTTTTTTTTTCCTCTTTTTTTTTTTTTCAAAAACCAAAGATTAGGCTGATGGAGAAGAAGAATCCTTCTCCACCAACCTGATTGCAGAATCTTCTTTAAACAACTTGACAAATTCCTCTTTTGAGAGTGGCCTCTGGTAGACTTTCAATCTATGGCCATTCACAATAAGAGGTGTTTGAAGCTCATCAATGGTCTTCACTCGAACTGCTCCATTACTAAAGACTTCATCAACCTCATATGGCCCAAGCCAATGAGTTTGAAATTTTCCTTTGAAGTCCTTAAATTTTGAATCAAACAATAGAGCCCAATCTCCTTTCTGAAACTTTCTTTCTTTGATATGACGATCATGCCATTTAGATCTTTGGTGCTGAACTAGATCGGTCCTTAGAATTGCATCTTGTCTTATTTCATCTAGCTCATTTAGCTGGTCCATTCTGTGTCTTTGGGCTTCTGTGAGGCTCATCCCCAATTGGACTGCCATCTTGAAGGTCTTGATTTGGAACTCAATGGGGAACAGGACTTCCTTCCCATAAACAAGTTCATAGGGAGAATGTCCTGTTGTGTTCCTCCATGTAGTTCTATAGGCCCATAAGGCTTCAGGAAGCCTTTCCGCCCAATCTCTTCTATGAAGATGAACAGTCTTAGTGATAATGCCTTCAAGAACTTTATTGGTAGATTCCACTTGGCCATTGGATTGCGGATGGTAGGGAGTAGATGTTCTGTGCTTGATCTTATATTCCTCCATCAGCTTCTCCATCAATTTAGATGTAAATTGGCTGCCCTGATCTGTTACAATTTCCCTTGGGACACCAAAACGAGTGAAAATATCCTCAAAAAGAAATTGAACAACTGAATTTTCAGTGGCAGAAGGCAATGCCTTGGCTTCTACCCACTTAGTAACATAATCAGTACAAACCAGTATATACTTCTTTTGCTTTGATGGTGGATTAATTGGTCCAACGAAATCTAGAGCCCATTTCTCAAAGGGTTCGATGCATACCTGAGGCTGCAGTGGCATTTCATTTGAAGGAGTTGGTCTCCCAACTCTTTGGCAGCTGTCACACCTTCTAACATACTGCTTTGCATCTTTAAAGAGAGAAGGCCAATAATATCCTAGAGAAAGGATTTTATAGGCTATCCTCTTGTCAGCAAAGTGCCCGCCGCATGGTTCATCATGACATGCCTTAAGGATGTCAGGCATTTCATCTTCCCGAACACACCTTCTGATTATACAATCTGGCCCTGTTTTGAACAATTCATTAGAAATCCAAGAATAATGTGAACTCTCCTGAATGATTTTCCTTTTCTCATTAGGAAACAAGTGTAGAGGTAGCTTCCCTGTAACTAGATAATTAGCCATATCTGCATACCAAGGAGTCTTGGTAGTTACTGCAAACAAGTATTCATCTGGAAACTTATCTTCTACTGGAGAATCTTCATTAGTGTTTTGGATTCTAGACAAGAAATCAACTACTGTGTTTTGTTTTCCAGGTCTATCTAACACAGTAATGTTGAATTCTTGTAAGAGTAAAAGCCATCTTGTAACTCTACCATTAGTAACAGGTTTGTTCATTAAATATCTTATGGCAGAGTGATCAGTATGGACAAAGGTTTCATAGCCGGTTATGTAGTGTCTAAACTTATTGATCGCATGTACCACAGCTAAGAACTCTTTTTCTGTAACAGTATAATTTAACTCAGTGGGAGTCAAATTTTTACTTGTGTAATAAATGGCATAAGGGATCAAATCCTTTTGTCCCAAAACAGCTCCTAGAGCTGTATCTGAAGCATCAGTAGAAATGTGGAAAGGGAGTTTCCAATTTGGCCCCCTTAAGATGGGTGCTTCAGATATTCTAGTCTTTAAAGCTTCAAAGGCAGATTGACACTCAGGATCCCATTTGAACTCACAGTCTTTGGTAAGCAATTTGAAAAGAGGAGATGCTATCTTAGTGAAGTTTTCAATAAATCTTCTGTAATATCCAGTAAACCCAAGAAAACTTCTAACATCTTTCTGGCAATTTGGAACAGGTAACTTAGAGATGACTTCAACTTTGGATCTATCAACCTTAATTCCATCTCCTGAAATATGATGTCCTAAAACAATCCCTTCAGTAAACATCATAAAACACTTTTCATGACTTAAAGAAAGATTTGTTTCCTTACATCTTATCAGTACTTTTTCCAAATTTTCCAAAGCTTCTTCAAATGTATTACCATAAACTGTGAAATCGTCCATGTATACCTCTACACAATCATGAATCAGATCTGAAAAGATTCCTAGTACAGCCCTTTGAAATGTAGCGGGTGCATTGCACAATCCAAAAGGGAGTACTCGGTAGGCAAAAGTTCCCCAAGGACAAGTAAATGTGGTTTTGTCTTGATCTTCAGGTGCTACCTGAATTTGATTATACCCACTAAAACCATCCAAGAATGAGAAATACTTTTTACCTGCTAAAGTGTCTAGTACCTGATCAATAAAAGGTAGAGGGAAATGATCCTTTAAGGTTGCCTTGTTCAATTCTCGATAATCAATGCAAACTCTCCATTTACCATTCTTTTTGGGCACTATAACCAAGGGAGAAACCCATTGGCTATCTGAAATGGGGTAAATGAAGTTTACCTTGAGCAATTTCTGGAGTTCTTCTTTCACGATTTCCCTAAGGTTTGGATTCATCCTTCTTTGTGGTTGCCTAATAGGTCTGCTGTTTTCTTCAATATAGATGTGATGAATACAAGTCTTAGGATCGATTCCTTTCATGTCAGTGTATTCCCATGCAAATGCAGTGGAATGTGTTTGCAAAAGTTTAGTTAATTCTACTTGTTGTGGTCTTTCCAAGTTTTTGTTAATGTTCAATGTTTTTCCTGGAAGGATTTCAACTGTAGAACTACCAAACTCTTCCATTGAGAAGAGAGACATCTGTCTAGAGGAGAGATATTCAATGTCTGCATCTAACTGAAACTGTGTAGAGTCATATTCTAAAGGTATTTCAAAATTTTCTAATGTATTTAGAATTTGACTATCCTCACTGATCTCAGAGATGGTTAGAACAGGTTGAATAGTATCCTCATCATCAACCCACTCATCTTCTCCTATTTCTGTTATTGCCTTTGCTGGAGGATACAAGTTGAATTTCTTGGTGGAATTACCATCTGATATATACATGTCCCCAGACCTACAACTGATAAAAGCATCAGCTGTGGCCAGCCAAGGTCTTCCTAAAATAAGAGGATGTCCTCCTAGATTGTTCTTGGGAGTTAAAATCATAAAATCAACTGGATATTCCCAAGAATCTAGGGAGACTGGAATGTCTTCCAATACACCATCAGGTTTAATGATTGATCTATCTGCAAGTTGCAGTAAAGTAGGTGTAAAGAGAAGGTTAGGAAGCTTTAACTGATCCATGGTCTGTCTACTCATGATGTTGATCGCGGCTCCTAAGTCAATCAAAGTATTTGGGATTTCAACCCCATTAATATGAGTCTTGACAATAGGGCTACCGGGATCCACATACTTTTGCATGGTAATCTTACCCATCATAATGTCTGCAATTTTTCCAACCAGATGTATCCTTTTGGTATCTCTGGTTCTCTTTCCTGTTTTCTTCAAACTCAACTCCTTTATTGTCTTCGCTAGAATGGGAATTTCCTTAATGGCTTGTAACAAGGGGATCTTGATACAGACATTCTTCAATTCATCTAGAAAACTATAGTCAGGCACCCATATTTGCTTTTCCACTCCTTTGTCAATTTGTAATCTTTCAGGAAAAGGAGGTGTAGCTAAAGGTATAGGTTGCTCAACTATGGGAGTTGTAGAGGTTGATTCTTTTTATTTTTCTTTTTGGATATTTTGGTTTTGAAGTGATACTTCAGAACCTTTATTGACTTTGAGAGATTCTTCCTCAGAAATGCTTGGTTGTTGAACACTTGTAGAAGGTTGATCTAAGATTCTACCTGATCTGAGTTGTACTTCATTGAGAGGAACAACCATATAGGTAGGGAATGGTTGACCTTCCATCATGTAAGCATTTTGAGGGTTCCTATTATTTGGATTTGGTAATGGCTGAGAGGGAAGTTGATTTGATTTCTGCTGGGATTGAAGCGAGAGTTGAGAATTTTGATTTTGTGGAGGAGGTTGTTGTTGTTGAGGGTATGGCAATGATAGTTGTTGACCTTGATTTGGAAGTTGTGGAGCCTGCTGATTCTGAAATGATGGAGGATATTGATAGAATTGAGAAAATCTCCCATAAGGATTTTGCATGCTTTGCATCCATGCTTGAAAATCATTTTGAGGTTGAGGCCAAGTTTGTTGCCAAGGATTCCAATTTGGTTGGGATTGAGAATTCATAGAGTTGTTAAACCCTTGATTCTGTTGCCCTTGCCACGGTCTCCTTGCAATAAAACAGAGAGATTCAAGTGTATCTGGATCCTCTTGAAAGACTGCTTTGAGGCCAGGTATTGAAGGACAATCCTTAGTCTCATGAGTTTCTGAGCAAATTACACATATTTCTACAACGTGTGTGTCCAAGGGACATTCCCTTAAAGCATGTTTCTTTCTACATTTCGGGCAAAAAATGGCCAAAGCCTCAGCTTATGCTTTTTGTTTATTGTGAATCTTAAGGGTATCTAGTTGTTCACTAAGACTCCCTAAGATGTCAGTTTTGAATTCATCAAGCATATTGCCGATTTCAGCCCTACTTACTGATCCTGTTGCAGATTTATTTGCTCTAAGGAGAGAAGGATCTCTAGGCCCTTTTTGAGTTTTTGATTTGCCTCTTGAGAGATGGATACAAAGTTCTGCTATATCATTGAGTGAAAGTTGAGAAATATCCCCTTTCCCCATCATGTTTAAGATATCTATCCATTCATCCCTAATGGCTTTTAATAAGAGGGCTTTTAAGGTCTCTTCATCCAAGCTACTCATTTTTGCTCTTTTCAAGTTATATTGAAATCTTTCAAGTAAATCTTCTAAGCTCTCATCTTCTCTTTGTATCATTTTAAAAACCTCGTCCTTGTGATTAGTAGGCATACAATAGTCCAAATACCTATCCAAAAATGTCTGTTTCATTTCATCCCAAGACCTAATGGATTGAGTGAGTAACCCCATGAACCATTTCAAGGCTTGATCCTTCAGTGTTGAAGGGAACAATTTGAGTTTCTGAGAGTCATCCAGGTAGTCATAAGTTCGACACACCACTTCAAACTCAAATAAAAATGTTTCAGGGTCCTCAGTCCTTAACCCATGGAAATTTGGGAGGACAGATGGTGATATGTTTTTCATAGTGGCTCGAGAATCCTCATTAACAATGGGAAACCCAAATGAATTATCCCCATCTCTATTTCCTCCTCCAAGGGGACCTCTACCTCCATTATTGTTGTTGTTGTTTCCTCCTCCTCCTCTACCTCTACCTCTACCTCTACCACCTCCTTCTTCCTCTGCCATGATGGTTCTCCTAGGGATTTCAAAATCTTCTGGTTCCTCTACAAAGGGTGAATGAGAAGAGATTTCTCCTTCTTCTTCAGATGATTCCACTTCCTCAATTACAATTGGTCTTTCTGTAGGAGAAAGAGAAGAGTCTCTTCCTGGTTCAAATTCAATAGAAGGCGTAGGAGAGTCAACTCTTGGCTCTTGAATTCCAGGAATTCTAGGACTAGGAGTGTCGGTTGGAGATAAGGGAGGTGTCTCTTGTCTATCCCTTGAAGTAGATGGACTTATAAAAATTGAACTTCGAGCTCTAGCTAAAAACCTTCCCCTAGAATCTCTAGCTCTATGCATGTCATTTTTTTTTATTATTTTTCTTCAAGTCAAGTTAATAGTTCTTTTTCTGATCTTCCAGGTCACTCTAGGTGCAAGAAGAGAGCATACTCAAGAAACTACCAAATCAATAACTTTCTCTTTTCTGATCCTCCAGATCACCTTGAAGTGCAAGAGGAGAGCATACTTCGATAGGTTATCAACTTCTTTCCTTGAAATTTTTATGTTTTTTTTTTCTCTAAGAATATGGCTACTTAATTTCACTTCCCCGGCAACGGCGCCAAAATGTTTAGTCAATTTAGTGTTTCTAAATTGATGTCATTAATTGTCAACCGGGGGCTCGTAAGCTGATGAAGTGAAGGTGTACTATATGTACTTAAGCAACCTCTTAGATCTTTTTGTCATTTGGGGGTGTTGTTTGTGGTCAATTTATCTTCCTAAGATGGAATGGAGATTTTATAAACAGATGAGTGAGTGTGTGTGTAAGGTGATTTCTAAATGAGTGAGTGTGTGTTACAGGTGATTTCTAACTACCTTCTAAACTTGCAAAGAAAAAGCTTGAAAGAAATAACTTGAAATGAAACTGAAAGCAAAGAACCACTTTCTAATGGCACTAGACACTATTCATGCTGCTGCAAAAAAAGGTAAGAAAAACCACTTTAAAAACCAATGATAATGTTTATCTCTTCCTAACTCTCTGCTTCCAACATATGGTACTATGTAAAACACGATTAGGAAGTAGTTAGAGATGAGTTTAAAAAGTGATCAAAAATGAGAAAAATATACTTTAAAGACTAGTTATAATGTTCAGCTCTTCCTAACTCTCTGCTTTCAGCATATGGAATTATGTGAAGCACGATTAGAAAGTAGTTAAAGATTAGTCTAAAAAGTACTCAAAGCCAGCTGTAATTTATTAGTAATCTGATCACTTAAAGATGAACAATTTATGATAAAGAGACCATCAATATGTTAACATACAACTTTGAGAAACTAAACTAGAAATCAGCTATGAAAATGGAGTAAAGGCAGCAACTTTGAATCTGTCAACTGAAAATACCATCAGATATAAAGCAAATACACAAAGAAAAAACAATCCCTGGTTAAAAACCTGCAAAAGAACAATACTGATCAGTTTAAAATAAAGGCTAGAAATGAAATGACATAAGATCAAATGGTACACTATTATACATGATGAAAGAAATAGAAATTGCTGAAAGCATGAAAATGAAATCAAACACTATGTACACGGGCTGTCATAGATGGGGGACCTCCATCCATGCAACCAACTTAAAAGTTCAGCTACGAAAAGGTGAACAGAACAGTCTTCTTTTTATAAAACCAGCATGTCAAAATACAGTGAAAAGTGCTGTAGGAACAGCCTTCTAAAACAGAGTTTTTATAACAGAATCAGCGCAGCAATTACAATATTCAAAAAGCTAATCTATAAGTGTTAGCACACGCTTTATTTATAAGCACAGAGGCAACTACTCTCTGCGTGAACTAAGCAACTACAGCCTAACTTATTAACTACGCAGCAACACGCAGTCTAAGCTAATTAACTTGTGCAACAAACACGTAGGCAACTCCGTGCACTTTTGAGGGAAACGGTCATCATGGGAGACAAATCTATGTTTGGATCCTGTCTTTAGCTGTCTTCGTGGCGTGGAGGAGGTGCCAGCTATAGTTCCGTGTCCCAACTGCTCACGGCTTCTGTGCCACCGTTTAGAACTTGACCGTTTGACCGAGGGAATACCTGTGTTGACCAAGGGCATACGTGACTGGTTTGGCTCAACCAATAGCATACGATCCATGTGTACATCCAACCCAACATGCCCATGTGGCTCGTTCCTTGAGAGGACACGTGGAGCATATCAAACAACAAAAAGGCTGCGGAATCTCTGATCTGATCAACTGCGGAATTGCTGAACAGCTGCGGAAACTCTGTTTATATGTCAAAAATCTAAACCAACAGTAAAACATAAGCAAAGTTAACTAATTATGCTTAGAGACATCAAATGTAATGATCTAGGCGGAAAATAGAGCAAAAGAGAGGGATAAGTGAAGAAAAGCTGTAGGTAATGATGGATAATCAAGTGCAAGTTAGAGGATCTACACCTTCCTTGTGACTGGGTTCCAAAACTTATAACCCTTTAAACCATCCTTATACCCAATAAAGATGCACTTTTCAGATTTACTATACAACTTGGTTCATTTCTCCTTTGGAACATGTACATATGCATCACATCCAAATACCCTCAGATGTGAAAGAGAGGGTTTCTTTCCAGTCCATACCTATTGTGGAGTCTTATCCTCCAACGCTGATGAAGGTGACCTATTGACCAGATAACATGCAGTATCCACCGCCTTTGCCCAGAATTCCTGTCCTAACCTGGCACCACTGAGCATTCTTCTTGCCCTTTCCATCAACATATTATTCATTCTTTCTGCAACTCCATTTTGCTGAGGTGTATATGGAGTAGTCTCCTATCGTTCTATACCACACTTCTTACAGAATTCTTCAAATTCCTTGCTGAAAAACTCTCCACCATTATATGTCCTC
Source organism: Pinus tabuliformis (assembly GCA_031772625.1). Taxonomy (NCBI): domain Eukaryota; kingdom Viridiplantae; phylum Streptophyta; class Pinopsida; order Pinales; family Pinaceae; genus Pinus; species Pinus tabuliformis. The sequence goes on along the minus strand of CM062811.1, from coordinate 135,416,531 downwards.
AGCACCTTTATCTTCTTCTCTGTCTGATTTTCCACGAGAACCTTAAATTCTTTAAACCTGTCAAAGGCTTCAAATTTCTTCTTAAGGAAATATATCCATGTATTCCTTGAGAAGTCATCTATAAATGATACATAGTACACAAACTTACCCAGTGATGGAACCTTCACAGGTCCAAACACATCACTATCCACAAGTTTTAATATCTGTTTCGCCCTCTTACTACCAGAGGGGAAACTCACCCGATTCTGCTTCCCATATACACAATTTTCACAGAAATCAAAATCCAGAGAGCTATTAATCATACCTTCTACTATACCTTTACCATGAAGTATTCGAAGGCCCTTCTCTCCAATATGTCCAAGCCTTTGATGCTTCAACATGGTCTTCTCTCTAGCGACCACTAGATTTTCTGCTCCACTTTCAGGAACCACATAATTGTTGCACACATCAATAACAGTGCTACTTTGCAGCTTGTATAGAGTTCCAATTCGAACTCCCTGCATCAATACCAGTGCTCCCCGAACCATCTCGCAGGTATCCTTCTCGAACATTGTTTTTACACATGCATCATCCAGCTTGCTCACAGAAATTAGATTTTTGGCTAATGCAGGAATACGTAGAACACCTAGAAGTGTTCTAACCCTTCCACCTTGAAACTTCAACTTTACTTTTCCATGAACAATGATTCTAGCCTTCCTATCATCCCCTAAGAAGACATCACCACCATCATATTTCTCATATTCGTAGAACCAATCTCTATGGGGAGTGAAGTGAAAGGATGCACCTAAGTCAATCAACCATGCCTCATGATCTACATGTGTACTTGAAGAAGCCAAGTACACATCCCCACCTTCATCTGAGGTGGTTTTTGCCTCTGCAGAAGGAGAATCATCAGATCCCTTTCCTTTGTTAGGAGCTTTAGATTTACAGTCCCTTTTGAAGTGGCCTTCCTTTCCGCATTTCCAGAACACCACCTTTATAGGTTTTCCTGGCGATTTAGATCTCCCTCTAGATTTAGATCTCCCACTCGATGACTTATTTTTGCTTCTGTTCTGGGACCTTCCTCATACAGACAAGGCATCACCATTCTGGCTCTCCATATTTTTCCATCTCATCTCCTCCGTTAGTAAGGCTGACATTATTTCATCAAACTGCAAGGCAGTTGCATTGCTACTTATTGCAATAACTAGACTATCCCACGAATCTGGTAGAGAACACAACAAACTAATGCACTTATTGCAATAACTAGACTATCCCACGAATCTGGTAGAGAACACAACAAACTAATGCACTTATCTTCATATGAAATTTTAATATCAACAAATGCTAACTAACTTACCACAGTATTAAATGCGTTCAGATGCTCTGTCAACGAGTCTCCATGTTTCATACTCAGGTTATACATCTTTTTCCGCAGGAATAGTTTATTCACCAGAGACTTAGATTGGTACAAAGTCCCTAACTTGTCCCACAAAGCCTTTGTTGTAGCTTCCCCTGATACATTCAGCGATACTAAATCTAAGACACACAATCGTATTGTGCTCTTTGCCTTCCGATCCAACTTCTTCCACTCTTCATCAGACACTCCTGTTGGTTTAGTACCCGGATCTACCACAATCCACTGATCTTTATCCACCAACAGATCCTCCATCTTGAGTTTCCACAACTCAAAACTCTGACCATTAAATTTCTCGATCTCTATCTTTCCACTGCTCGCCATCTTCTTTCACCACCAGAATTGATCTTGAAGATCTCCCACTGAACAGGGTCTATCACAGGCCTGAGCGAAACCCCTCAACAACAAAGGCATCCCCTTGAAGCCAAAACAGCTCCAATACCAAATGTAGGTTTTAACCCCATACAGAAATTACCTGCATACGAATTCTAAAACACAGAAATTACACAATGCGAGAGCATACATAGAGATTTCCCCTGGATCCCAAAATCGGGACTACCCGCTTGATTTTTCATTATGTTCCTTTCAATGTTATAATACATATTTATACATGTCAAAGCATCCAATACCATGGACCGAAAACCATCGTGTCCAAAAAATATGTGTGAAAATCATGCACAAAACCATAGGTGGGTGCACCCAACCTAACATAGGGTCTAAAACCAAAATTTTCCGGGGCGCTGCCCCAGACCCCATAAAGTGGGGTTACAAGTGCCCCTCAAACCCCCTGTGACCTCCACCCCTCTAACCCCTGGTTAACTACGTGGGCTAGTCGTGGAAAGAATATAACACAACCCAACATGAGATTATTCAGGAGGAGCGATCAATGGTAGGCTTGTCAAGCACTACTATGTCTGAAAGAGTTCTGAAATTTTATCATCATTGTATATACCAGTGTGTACTTTATTTCCAGCAATCTAAGTGGATGTCATAGGAGTTTGAAGCCCGAAGAGAAGGCCGTAAGGCTTCTTTGGTCAACTACTGTTTCGTTTTTTTTTTTTTACCTTTCAGTCATTGTCATGTCAAAAATTTAGTCAGTTTTAAGTCAAAAGTCTGTGTTTCTGCATGTTGACTCCATCGCCCAATGGATAAGGCTACTTGGTCTACAATGTTCTTTACACCTCCAAGGAGTTGTCACCCCTAGTTGGAGCCAATGTTAGTGTCAGTCTTGTTAGCCTGTCACCTGGATCAAATGTGCTTTTACTAAGCTTGTCAAGACTATCAAAATAAAATTTTTCATGTCACTATGGTTGCATAGTAAAATTTGGTCACTGTTTGGTCAGTCTAGAAATGAGTTCAGTCTTTTGAAAATTCACTCATGCTGGTCACTATGACATTTCTATGAAGGTGTCATAATAAAATCTAGTCAGTCATCATCATCATTTCATTCAGTTTCAGGGTATCATTTAGGTCGTTAGGGTTTCCAAGGTCCATCGTTATCATGAATAAATCCAGCAGTGAATAGAGCACGACAAGCAACTCTTTGACATTGATTTGTTGAGTTATCACAAATTCATCATGCTTTCAGTTTGAAAACCTCCAGAAGAAGAAGTTCTAGTGCTTAGGAAAGTGAATACATAGCTCAAGTTTTAGCCTTAAAGGTGACTCTATTTTCAAAAGTGAAAAAGAAAAGTTTTCAAAGGTTTGTGGGTCCCATTTCTTTTTTAAAGGAGAAATTAATTTCCATATATAAACTCAAAATCCCCAAACTTGTCTTATCTACCTCTCATTCACTCTTGTGCATCGAGCTCTCCACCCCAAAAGAGAGAAAAACTCGTTTCCATAGGAAAAACTGGCAAAAATCTCAAGGCGCTGCGCTAAGAGACACTGTGCTACACTTGGAAGCCTAGTGCTGTGCTAGGAACACTGCGCTGCACTTGGGCCAGAGTGTCCAGAAATCGCCCGAATCTCTCCCAAAACTGATTTTAAAGCTTGCTAACCTGATTTCATTGCATCCTAAGCTAGGCTACAAGTAAGTACATCATTCCACTTGCTTCTATGTTTTTCAAAATCCTTTCATGCCAAATAATTTCTCCAATTAGGGTTTTGTATTGAGTTTTTCATGAAAAATGATAGGATTGATGATGGGCATTTTCATTTCTTGATTTTTAACATGTAAAATCTTTCCCTACACCTTTATACATGTTAGATAAACTATGTAAACCACTCAATCAACCTCAAAACATAAGTTTACCTCATTAAAAGTGAAACCCTAGTTCATTCCTAGGGGTTTTGGGCACTTTCACTAAAAACTCTATTTTTTCCTTCTCATAAGCATATCATTCCTCCATTACTTTTTCATTCATTTTCATCAGTTGTCCATAGTTCATATCCACCTCTTTCAAACCTCCTTTACTTATCAAATTCTACATACCCATCATTCCACTTTCCACTCATACCTCACAGTTTTTCTCATTTTCCTACTGCTAGGGTTTCTGTCATCATGGAAGCATAATCTTCACCAGAGAGGAAGAGACATCACAAGGGAGGGAAAATACTCAGATATGAGCCATCAAATTGCAGTGAAATCAACTCATCTCCCTTTATCAAACAGTGCTTTGAAGATGTCAATTGCTTGGATTTCTGCAAAAGGGTGAGTGAAGTGGGTTTCAATGAATAGTTAATAGATTAGGTGGCAACTCGGTTGAAGGCTGAAAGTGTTGTTATTTCTGTTGTTGAATTCACTTTTTCAGTGGCCTGTATTTCACTTGCTACAGGGCTACCAGACAATGGTGAATATTGGTTCAAGGGGATGAGCCTAGATCTTGAGTATTATAGACCCTTCTTGAAAACACCATACAGGGAAAAGCATGGTCATGTTATGCCTTTCAGGTACTTATTGGAGAAGTATGCCCCCTTGATGAAGATTCTCATGAAGTTCTTTACATGTGAAGGAAGTTTCTTCAGATTGTATGCTTATCATATTCGCCTCCTAATGCACTTTACATCTCAGAAGCCACTCAATATGTGCAACTACCTATGCAGGAGCATTGCCAAAATGTCAGAGAGGATTTAGATGAAGAACAAGGAGCACTACCCTAGCCTGTTTCATCATAGTATGATCAAGGCTATAGTCCTTCATCAACTTGTAGAGAAACGTGTGACTTGGGAACTTTTTTGGAAACATCCTTGAAATGGCATGAAGCCAATGTAGCATCTCAACCCTCTAGCATGCCAACAAAGAAAATGGAAGTGGGGTCCTCTAGAAAACCAGTTGAAAGGACCAAAGCACCTAAGCCTGAGGTGACTGGGATGTAAAAGAGAGGGAAGAGGCTTGTGTTAGCTTCCGATGGTGAGAAAGGGGCCAAGCCTTCTACATCAACAAAACAGGGATCGACAGCGCAAGATAAGGACATGGTTGAACATAAACTTTAGCTGGTTGATTTATAGGCAGAGGATCAGTCTTCAAGCATGCAACAGATGATCAAAGATAAAGACTATCATATCAAAGAGCTCACAGTTAACATGGCGAGAGCAAGGTACATCATTTCATTCCTTGAACATGAGAATAGTTAGATCAAAGCAAAGCAATTGATCATGGAAAAAGAGCAAACTAAATTATTGCAGCAGGTTGGCAAGGGAAAGGTAGTCAAAGAGTCAAGTGAGCCTGAAAGAAAACAAGGAAAAGGTAAGAGGAAAAGGCCAAGAACAAAAGGGCTAAAGAAGGCATTGCAAGAAGAAGCGGAACACATTTTGCTGAATGAAGAGCTAGACCTAGAGGACAAAATTTCTCTTGAGGTCAATCAAGACAAGGAGTATTGGCTCAACAGGGTGAATGATCACTTGGAGAATCTTCTATAGAAGGCAAACGAAGAAAATCAGTTTCTTAGGCATATGGTGCACCACTACCAGGCTCAAAACATGATCTGTCATGTCAAAGTCAAGCAGCTTGAAAACAAGCTCAAAGAAGCCCAAAAGGACCATAAAGAAGAAGAAAACTTGGAGATGTTTGCTGAAGCACCTATGAAGATTTAACATATATCATTTTACAGCTCTTGGCCAATTTTGAGCAAATTCTAAGCATTTTTGGTTTTTTGTGAATTTGAGGCCAAATCCATAAATTCAGCAGTTCCAGGAGTGCAACACGCTTTTTCCTCAGGCATCTATTTCAGGAAAACTCTACATTTTTGGAAATATCTTATCATCCTCTAAAAATGTATTTTCTCACATTTTCAAGAGGTGGCTCAGATTTTGAGAAAAGTGGAAAAAAGTGGCAAAAAACTAGCTTTCTGGACCTTTTTTTGACAGGCACTGTGCTCTTGGAGCGACCTTGGGAGAATGGATTTTTGAAGGCCTTCCCATGGGTCATTTTCAGAAATTCAAACTGTTCTGGAAACTAGACTTGAAGGAATAGTTGAATATTCTCTCAGATATTCATTTGGACCTCAGGAAGGCACCTGAAAGTGAGCTCAAAGTCGGCGTTGCGCTTCTGCATTTTTCTGTGTTTTAAATTGTAAATTTCATTGTGTAAAATTTCTAGTTTCCAATTTCACTTAGTCAAAGTCAAAGCTCTTTATGTAATGGCACTTGTTTCGAGGCTAGGTGATGTAGGAATGAATAAATGTACATGATAGGTTGTTTTGATGCTTATTAGGCCTTATAAAGGAAGCAAGCTCCTAAACAAACTCTCCAAGAAGTGTTTGAGTTTCACCTTCACACGCTCACTTGTTGGTTTTGAGAATCTTGGAGTCAATTCCTTCATGTAGGAATTCAACTCCTGAAGTTGTGACAGTGGTCTAAGAGAGTATATATGTATGATTTCTCTTCAAAGAGAATGGTTGGACTTTTTGTGGAGGAGGCTTGCATGTAATCATCTTTTCAGCTAATACAGAGACAATTGCAGCTATTTTAAAGGAACTCTGGCCTAGTGAGTTCATGGTGTTTGTTCTTCATTTTATTTGTTTTCTAATGGTTAAAACATATTAATCTACATGATATCTCTTCTTTCTATGGATTCCTTACAGTGAAATATATAGAATTCTTATTCTCAACCTCAGTTTATCTAGTTTTCATAGTTATGTTTATATCATCCTAAGCTAATGAAATCATGTTTACTTATGCTCATTAGTTTCTTCTTCACTCTCTCATCTATACTACATTGACAATATTCTAAATACACCATGGTCTTCTGACATATATCTCCTTTCCATATTTGCTTTTGCACTCCTACAGCCTAGACCTAGTTGTGGCTCCAAACCCTAGTCCAACAAACCCTAAAATCTAAATTTTCACCAATACACAAACAATTATACCTATCTAGCCTAAAACATGTTTTCTTTAAAGTAATTTCACTGATAAGAGACTTTGAGAGATCCCTCTCATGCTCAGTAGGGCTAGCTACTAAGCTGAAGTGGTTTGAGGTTACCCTTCTCAATCTCCTTTTCAACCTAGGAAATTGTAAGGGACTAACATTTTTGGCGCTGTTGCCGGGGAGCGACTGATAAATCATTCCTGGAAGATATCTTAGAGCTTTCAAGAGAAAATGGTTCTGTAGTTGACAGTTTCCATTATCCTAACATAGGCTAATTTTACAAATTCCATCAATCCTAAGGTGAGACAAAATTCTGGCTTCGAAAAGATATACCAGGTCAAATCCTGACCCAAATCCACCTTTTATTGTTGAAGATACTAAAAAACTGCTTAGAAAACTTAAATTACCTATCACTAAAAGTGCAGTTCGAAAAATTAAAAGAACAACATCTCTTCCTAAAAATCTGTTTGTTTTTTAGCAACTTCCTTTTAATGTTCAAATAGAATTGTCTCTTTCGAGGTCAAAGTCTGAGTCATGCATCTCCGAAGTGACATTAGAGCCTTTAACGGTTGAAAATCACTCTATTTCTTTAGAATCTTTTTCTGCTAAAACTGATCATGAATTATGATTGAATTTTTACAAAATTCAATCCCTTGCTAACCAACTCTAGATCACTACTGAAAAAAACTTCATCTAGTATCAACTCGAATACCTAGCCACTGCTTCCTTTTCTATTTTGCCTCCAAGCACATCTGTTACATCTCCCAATACTTTAGTTTTATCATCTTTCATACCACTTCCATTTGTTCCATCTTTTCCTGTACAACCAATTGCAGTACCTCCACCATCTCCAGTAGTCATGGCGTGATTTGCACCTCTTTTATTGCCTTCTCAACTTGCTTCTTTGCCTCAGAATTATGGTCAAAGACTCCCCTTGTTTGATGGAAGTGCAAAAATTACAGCTCAGTAGCATGTTGATAAATTAGTGGATTTCATTGATTTAGAAGAAATTGATTAAGATAATGCCAAGATGAGGATTATAGCTCATAGTTTTTCAGGAGATGTCAGAAACTCTCAAAGGTTGATTGAATTATTCTTAGCTCGTTGGCAAGAGAAGAAAAATCCATTGCAAATATTGGCTGAGTATAATTCAATGAAAAGAAATGCAAATGAGACAGTTCAAGAATTTATAACAAGATTCAATTTGGTATACAATTCTATTCCTGATGATATGAAGCCTCCAGCTAGTCTAGCGCTTCTTCATTATCCTGATGCCTTTGACCCAGACATGGCATATCAGCTCAGAGAGTGAGACCCCCCTACTCTTTAAGAAATGCAGTGAAATGTAGTGACTGTTGAAGCCAATCTTCTTATCAAGAAGTATAAATCAAAGCTTGAGAGGGCTGAGAAGAAAGTTGTCTTTAAAGAAGAACCTGCATCATCTTCTGATGTAAAGCTTGACAATATGATCAAAACCATGGAGAGAATGATGGATAGAATGCCCATAATTGATCGACAAGCAGAACCTTCAGTGATGAATCCTAACTTTCGCAGAAAACAACAACAACAGTTCAGAAATCGATAGAAAGAGCAGCGAAACCAAGATCTTCAAGGCCAAGTAAGAGCTCCATTTCAGCAAAACTATACTCAAGGCCAGGATGAAGATGAATATGAGATTGTAGAAGCGAATCACTTCTTTGAAGAAGATGAGATTCCTACTTTCCTAACAGAAGAAGATCAGTTTTCCGAACATTATTTCATACTGAGTGATCAACAACTTGTCCAGGCAAGTGACGATCTATGGGCTATTCAAATTCAAGGGTACCAAAGAGGATATCAGAACACCCTTAGTCATCTCCAAAAGTAGTACAACTTGAGGAATATAAATGTACCTGTTACTTTGACTCAGAAAAGACAAAATGTACAAAAAGACACACCAAGCAAGGAACCAGCTCCTGCAGGTCAGAATAAAGAAAAGGAAATTGTCATACTGAATTGGGACAAAACAAATGAAGCCTCTACCGGTAATGTAAGGAAGGACGAAGAGTTTCAAACTAGAATTCACAAGAAAGAATCTCAAGCTAAAGGACAAACAGAAAAGAAGGAAATCGCTGCAAAGGAGGTAGAAAATAAATCTAATCTTTTTAGTTTGGAAAATGAAATTTCTAAATTGAAGGTTTCTATTCCCCTCACTGAATTAGTAAAGAATGACAAATATAAATTTTAGATTGCAAAAATGTTTAAGGTTGACCAGATGTTAGATACAGTTAATGTCGTTGATGATGAGCCAAAAATCCTTTTTGTTCTAGCCTTAGAAGGAACTCCTGAAGATAGTGAAATCCCTCCTTTTTATCTGAGTCTTAAACTTCATGATTTTATCCTCCATAATGCCATGATAGATTCTGGTGCCTCACATAATCTTATGCCTAAAGTCATCATGGACAAACTAGGATTGAGTATCACCCAATCCTACTATGATCTTTATTCCTTTGATTCCGGGAGAGTCAAATGCCTTGGCCTAATTAAAGACTTGGCAATATCCTTGGACCAAATCCCAGCCAAGAATGTGCTTATGGATGTAGTAGTTGTTGATATTCCTCTGAGGTTTGGCATGTTGCTTTCAAGGTCTTGGGGAGAAAAACTAAAAGGAAATCTTTAGCTTGACTTTTCATATGCCACTATCCTGTTTTTGGTTAGCTTCGGAAACTTTATAGGGAAAAGAAGATGAAATTCATGATCAGTAGTAAGGAAAATCCAGTCAATCATCCTATACACGTTGTCCATACTGATCTTGATTCTTTCATTTTATATAGCGATATGAATTCAATTAATGATGAAAGTCAGCTAATGGAAATTTCAAAAGTTCCTAAGGTCATGAGTAGCATGCATGAAGTCATTACAGTTGAAGGGAAAGAGGTGAATGAAGAGTGTTTTCAGCCAGTGAATCCTATTGAAGAGATATAAAGGATAGTGTAGAAAATAGAGAGTTTTGAGACAACTGATCATCTTCCTGAAGAGAAAAAAGTTCATCCTTCCGAGATCCTTTTTCTGGATGAAGAAAATGGTCTCTGGACCATGGAGTTCGATGGTGCATTGGGAAGAGAAGGAGTTGGGATTGGTGTCTAGATACATGGTACATTACATCATTAAAATAAAATACCTTGAATTGTGAGACTGTGTTCTTACAAGTTGGAGTTTGAGTGTTCAAACAATGAGGCAGAATATGAAGCATTGCTTGTTGGCCTCAAAATTCTGAAGAAGTTGGGAGCAAAGAAAATTTTTGTTTATGGTGACTCTGAATTAGTAATCAAACAAGTTAAAGGGGAATATCGAGCCAAGCATCCAAGAATGAGATCTTATCACAATACTGTACTTGACATCCTCAAGATTTTTTCAGAATATACTTTGTCTCTTATTCCTAGAACTCAAAATGTCATAGCCGACTCACTCGCCACTGCAACAAGTATGGTGAAAATTCTATTCATCCTAATCAGAAGTACTCCATCCATGTCAAACATTGCCCAACTTTCCTAGATAATATGAGATTTTGGAAACTGTTTTAGGATGATAAAAGGATAGACAATTTTCTTCAATTGGAAGGAGAATTTCATAATTCTCACATTGATGATGCATCCAATATGAATGATCCGGATATCCACTCAGCTGAGATTGAAATATTACAACTCAAGGACAACAACATTCCAAGAGGCTTGGTGCCTTTGGAAGAGTTGTTTGATCGTGACGATGTTGCCAAGAAGCCCACCATGGTTCCTACAGAAAAAGGAGTTGAATATGTAAACATTGGCGCAGCTGATAATCCTAAGATGGTTAAGCTATCAAAGTCCTTATCTCCTAAAACAAAAAGTAAGTACATATCCTTAATGAAAGAATTTTCTGATGTATTTGCTTGGGACTATTCAGATCTGAAGGTTTATGACAAGAGTATCATTCAACATACCATTCCTATCAAGCCTGATCAAAAGCCATTTCGCCAGAAACTAAGGAGGATTAATCCCAAGCTACTGCCATCGATTGAGAAAGAGGTAAATAGGCTTTATAAGTCTAGTATCATAGTCCCTATTTGATTTTCTGAATGGATGTCTAATCTAGTGCCTATAAGAAAGAATATTGGGGAGATTCGTCTATGTATTGATTTCAGAAATTTGAACAAGGTATCCCTGAAAGACAATTATCCCCTGCCAAAGATGGATCATATACTTTAGAGGGTAGTTGGGTCCTCTAGAATGTCATTGCTAGATTTATATTCCAGGTGCAATAAAATTCTAGTACATAAGGATGATCAGCTCAAGACAACCTTTAAAATGCCATGGGGTACATTCATGTACGCCAAGATGCCTTTTGGATTGAAGAATGCAGAAGCTACTTTTCAGCGGGCTATGGACATAGCTTTTGCCAATGAAAAATATTTATTTCTGGTTATCTATTTAGATGATCTTACAGTGTTTTCAAAATATGACGAAGATCATTTACATCATTTAAGATTTTTTTTTTCATAAATGCAGAAAATATGGCATCTCACTCAACCCAAAGAAGATCTTATTCGCCATGGAAGAAGGTAAGCAATTGGGGCACATCATCTCTAAGGATGGCATTCGCATTGATCCTGCAAAAGTGCTTGCCATTCAACAATTAGATTTCCCAAGGAACAAGAAAGAGATTTAGTCTTTCAATGGGAAAATCAATTTTATGAGAAGATTCATTCCTAATCTAGTTGAGCATTTGAAGGAAATGACAGACATGCTGAAGAAGGACAACGAGGTAAAGTGGTCTTTAGATGCCAAGAAATCGTTTCTTGCAGTAAAGTTTGCATTATCTACTACTCCTATTTTGATTAGCCCAGATTACACTTCAGATTTAATCATCTTTTATTTTGCCTCTGAGCATACATTATCAACAGTCCTAATGCAAAAGAAAGATAAAAAAAATGAGCAGCCCATAGCATTTTTTAGCCGCACTATAAGAGATGCATCACTAAGATACAATATCATTGAGAAGCAGGCCTTGGATTTGGTGAAAGATCTCAAGTATTTCGAGTTTATATTCTGCATTCTCACACCATTGCTTATGTTCCTACTGCAGCAGTGAAATAAATTCTTGTGTAGATAGATCTTGAAGGTAGAAGGGGAAAGTGTATTGCAGCTATGTTGGAGTATGACTTGGAGATAAAGCCTACAAATCTCATCAAGGGACAAGGTTTAACTAAACTCATGGCTGAATCAAATCTACATGCACTAGACATCAATTTGATTGCTGCACTTTCTGAAGAACAAAAAGAAGATGATCCTTTCCTACAAGTGTCCGATATGTTTATTTCATCTCCTTGGTATTCCGACATTGTCTATGTCTTGTAGCACTTGAATCCTCCACTGGAATTTTCCAGAGGTAAATATAGATCTCTAAAATTGAAGGCTTCAAAATATTGTATTCTAGATGGTGCCCTATATTGGAAAGATCCTGGTGGTGTGCTGCTGAATTGTTTGGTGGAAAATGAAGCCAAGGATGTCATGAAATATTTCCATAAAGGATACTGTGGCGGTCATCACTTTTGGAAAACTACAGCAAATAAGATCTTAAGAGCTGGCTTCTATTGGCCCACCCTCTTTTCTGATGTATACAACACAGTGATGAGCTGCCATGAATGTCAGATTTTTCAAGGAAAGAGAAAGCTTTTTCCATTTTCCTTGTAACCTATCTTAATTTCAGCTCCTTTTCAGCAGTGCGGTCTTGATTTCATTGGTGAAATCCATTCTTCATCTTCAACACAACATAAATGGATATTGACAGCCACCAACTACTTCACAAAGTGGATTCAGGCAATCCCAATGAGGCAAACTACTAATTATGTTATTATTCAATTCTTTGAGTCTAATATCTTGTCTAGATTTGGCTGCCCATAGAAAATAAATACTGACAATGATGTTGCCTTCAAGTAAAAGAGAATGGTGGAGTTCTGTTCCAAATACCATATTGTGTTAGGACATTCTACTACTTATCATCCACAAGGGGATGGTCTTGCCGAATCCTCCAATAAATCCTTGTTCAACATCATCAAGAAGGTTCTAGAAGTGAACAAGAAGAACTGGCATAAAAAGCTCATCAATGCCTTATTAGCAGATAGGGTCAACACTAAAAAATCAATAGGTATGTCCCCTTTTCAGTTGGTGTATGGGATTGATACAATTTTTCCTTCATCTCTTGCTGTCCTGGTCATGAAAATTCTGTAGGAATTGGATAGTGAGAATAATGATATACAAAGAAGGATAAATCAGATGATTCATTTACATCAGACAAGAGAAGAGGTTCTTCAAAACACATCTAAACTTTAGGAGAAGATTAGAAAGATTTATGATCACAAGACCAAAGAAGACAATTTCAATCTAGGAGATGTGGTTCTTCGATGGGATGCTAGAAATGAAGAAAATGGAAAACATGGTAAATTTGAAAACTTATGGAAGGGACCTTACAAAATTTCCTCTTTTAGAGGAAAGAATGATTTCTTATTGGAAGAAATGGATGGAGGAGATTATTCAGGAGGAGCGATCAATGGTAGGCTTGTCAAGCACTACTATGTCTGAAAGAGTTCTGAAATTTCATCATCATTGTATATACCAGTGTGTACTTTATTTCCAACAATCTAAGTGGCTGTCATAGGAGTTTGAAGCCCGAAGAGAAGGCCCTAAGGATTCTTTGGTTAGCTACTATTTCAGTTTTTATTTTACTTTTTAGTCATTGTCATGTCAAAAAGTCAGTCAGTTTTAAGTCAAAAATCTATTTTTCTGCATGTTGACTCCATCGCCCAATGGATAAGGCTACTTGGTCTATGGTGTTCTTGACACCTCCAAGGAGTTGTCACCCCTAGTTGGAGCCAATGTTAGTGTCAGTATTGTTAGCCTGTCACCTGGATCAAATGTGCTTTTACTAAGCTTGTTAGGATTATCAAAATCAAAATTTTCATGTCACTAGGTTTACATAGTAAAATTTGGTCACTGTTTGGTCAGTCTAGAAATGAGTTTAGTCTTTTGAAAATTCACTCATGCTGGTCACCTATGATATTTCTATGAAGGTTTCATAATGAAAGCAAGTCAGTAATCATCATCATTTCATTCAGTTTCAGGTCATCCATTAGGTCGCTAGGGTTTCCAAGGTCCATCATTATTATGAATAAATCCAAGAGTGAATAGAGCATGACAAGCAACTCTTTGACATTGATTTGTTGAGTTATCACAAATTCATCATGATTTAAGTTTGAAAACCTCCTAAAGAAGAAGTTCCAATTCCTAGGAAAGTGAAAAGACAGCCCCGGTTTCAACCTTAAAGGTGACTCTATTTTCAAAAGTGAAAATATAAGTTTTTCAAAGGTTTGTGGGTCCCATTTCCTTTTAAAAGGAGAAATTAATTTGCCTATATAAACTCAAAAGCCCCAAACTTGTCTTATCTACCTCTCATTCACTCTTGTGCATCATGCTCTGCACCCAAAAAGAGAGAAAAACTCGTTTCCATAGGAAAAATTGGCAAAAAGCTCAAGGCGCTGTGCTCAGAGACACTGCACTGCGCTTGGGCCAGAGTGTCTAGAAATCGCCCAAATCTCTCCCACAACTGATTTTAAAGCTTGCTAACCTGATTTCATTGCATCCTAAGCTAGGCTACAAGTAAGTACATCATTCCACTTGCTTCTTTGTTTTTCAAAATCATTTCATGCCAAAGATTTCTCCAATTAGGGTTTTGTAGTGAGTTTTTCATGAAAAATGATAGGGTTGATGATGGCCATTTTGATTTCTTGATTTTTAACATGTAAAATCTTTCCCTACACCTTTATACATGTTGGATCAACTATGTAAACCACTCAATAAACCTCAAAACATAAGTTTACCTCATTAAAATTGAAACCCTAGTTCATTCCTAGGGGTTTTGGACATTTTCATTAAAAACTCTGTTTTTTCCTTCTCATAAGCATATCATTCCTCCATTTCTTTTTCATTCATTTTTTTTAGTTGTCCATAGTTCAAATCCACCTCTTTCAAACCTCCTTTACCATTTTATCAAATTCCACCTACCCATCATTCCACTTTCCACTCATACCTCACAATTTTTCTCATTTTCCTACTGCTAGGGTTTCTGTCATCATGGAAGCAGAATCTTTACCAGAGAGGAAGATACATCATAAGGGAGGGAAAATCCTAAGATATGAGCCATCAAATTGCAGTGAAATCAACTCATATCCCTTGATCAAACAGTTATTTGAAGATGTCAATTGCTTGGATTTCTGCAAAAGGGTGAGTGAAGTGGGTTTCAATGAACAGTTAACAGATTGGGTGGCAACTCGGTTGAAGGCTGAAAGTGTTGTTATTGCTAGCGTTGAATTTAGCTTTTTAGTGGCCTCCATTTCACTTGCTACATGGCTACCAGACAATGGTGAATATTGGTTCAAGGGGATGAGCCTAGATCTTGAGTATTATAGACCCTTCTTGAAAACACCATACAGGGAAAAACATGCTCATGTTATGCCTTTTAGGTACTTATTGGAGAAGTATGCCCCCTTGATGAAGATTGTCATGAATCTCTTTACATGTGAAGGAATATTCTCCAGATTGTATGCTTATCATATTTGCCTCCTAATGCACTTTACCTCTCAGAAGCCACTCCATATGTGCGACTACCTATGTAGGAGCATTGCCAAGATGTTAGAGAGGATTCAGATGAAGAACAAGGAGAACTACCCTAGCTTGTTTCATCATAGTCTGATCAAGACTATAGTCCTTCATCAACTTGCAGAGAAAGGTATGACTTGGGAAACTTTTTGGAAATAACCCTGAAATGGCATGAAGCCAATGTAGCAGCTCGACCCTCTAGCATGCTGACACAACAAATGGAAGTGGGGTCCTCTAGCAAACCAGTTGAAAGGACCAAAGCACCTAAGATTGAGGTGACTAGGATGTACAAGAGAGGGAAGAGGCTTATGTTTTCTTCTCATGGTGAGAAAGGGGTCAAGCCTTCTACATCAACAAAATAGGGATCGACAGCGCAAGATAAGGACATGGATGGACATGAATTTGAGCTGGTTGATTTAGGGACAGAGGATGAAACTTCAAGCATGCAGCAGATGATCAGAGATAAATATTATCAGATCAAATAGCTCACATTCAACATGGCGATAGCAAGGTACATCATTTCATTCCTTGAACAGGAGAATAGTCAGATCAAAGTGAAGTAATTGATCATGGAAAAAGAGCAAACCAAATTATTGCAGCAGGTTGGAAAGGGCAAAGCATTCATAGAGTCAAGTGAGCCTGAAATAACACAAGGAATGGGTAAGAGGAAAAGGCCAAGAACAAAAGGTCTAAAGAAGGCATTGCAAGAAGAAGAGGAACACATTTTGTTGAATGAAGAGCTAGACCTAGAGGACAGAAAGTCTCTTGAGGTTAATCAAGGCAAGGAGTATTGGCTCAACAAGGTGAATGATAACTTGGAGAAGCTTCTACAGAAGGAAAATAGAGACAATCAATTGCTTAGGTATATGGCACACCACTACCACACTCAAAACATGATGTGTAACGTCAAAGTCAAGGAGCTTGAAAATAAGCTCAGAGAAGCCAAAAAGGACCAAAAAGATGAAGGAAACTTGGATATGCTTGCTGAATCATCTACAAAGGTTTAAAATCTATCATTTTATAGCTCTTGGTTAATTTTGAGCAAATTCTGACCAATTTTGGTATTTTGTGAATTTTGAGGCTAAATTCAGAAATTCAGCAGTTCCAGAAGCGCAATGCCTTGGCACAGGCGCTGCGCTTTTTCCTCAAGCATCTATTTCAAGAAAAATCTACATTTTTGGAAATATCTTGTCATCCTCTAAAAACCCATTTGCTCAAATTTTCCAGAGGTGGCTCAGATTTTGAGAAAAGTGGAAAAAAATGGCAAAAAACTAGCTTTTTGGACCCTTTTTTGACAGGCGCTGCACTCCTAGAGTGACCTTGGGAGAATGGATTTTTGAAGGCCTTCCCATGGGTCATTTTAAAAAATTCAAACTTTTCTGGAAACTAGACTTGAAGGGCTAGTTGACCGTTCTCTCATATCTTAATTTGGACCTCAGGAAGGCACCTGAAAGTGATCTCAAAGTCGGCGTTGCACTTCTGCATTTTTCTGTGTTTTAAATTGTAAATTTCACTGTGTAAAATTTCTAGTTTCCAGTTTGACTTAGTCAAAGTCAAAGATCTTTATGTAATGACACTTGTTTTGAGGCTGGGTGATGTAGGCATGAATACATGTACATTATAGGTTGTTTCTGATGTTTATTAGGCCTTATTAAGGAAGCAAACTCCTAAATAAACTCTCCAAGAAGTGTTTGAGTTTCACCTTCTCACTCTCACCTGTTGGTTGAGATAATCTTGGAGTTAATTCCTCCACCTAGGAATTCAACCCCTGAAGGTGTGCAAGTGGTCTAAGAGAGTCTATACGTATCATTTCTCTTTCAGAGAGAATGGTTGGAATTTTTGTGGAGGAGGCTTGCATGTAATCATCTTTTCAGCTAATAAAGAGACAATTGCAGCTATTTTTAAGGAAATCTAGCCCAGTGAGTTCATGGTGTTTGTTCTTCATTTTATTTGTTTTTTAATGGTTAAACCATCTTTATCTACATTATTTCTCTTCTTTCTATGGATGCCTTATAGTGAAATATAAAAAATTCTTGTTCTTAAGCTTTGTTTATCTAGTTTTCATAGTTATGTTTATGTCTTCTTAAGCTAATGAAATCATGTTTACTTATGCTCATTAGTTTCTTCTTCACTCTCTCTTCTATACTACATTGACAATATTCTAAATACACCATGGTCTTCTAACATCTAGCTCCTTTCCATATTTTCTTCTACACTCCTACAGCCTAGACCTATTTGTGGCTCCAAACCCTAGTCCAACAAACCCTAAAATCTAAATTTTCACCAATACACAAACAATTATACATATCTAGCCTAAAACGTATTTGCTTTAAATTCATTTAATTGATAAGAGAATTTGATAGATCCCTCTCATGCTCAGTAGTGCTAGCTACTGAGATGAAGTGGTTTGAGGTTACCCTTCTCGATCTCCTTTTCAGCCTAGGAAATTGTAAGGGACTAACGCCAACTTTCGTTGACCCAATACTGAAGATCCCTCCTGATGTGATCTTCAAGTCAGATGGACTCCCTGCCCAATATGCATTGGTGAAGCCTTGAAGCTTCACTCTCTCTGTCGGTCTGTACCATAATCCATACTAAGAAGTCCCCCTGAGGTATCTCAACACATGCTTTGTCACCTTCCAATACAGCTTGGTAGGCCTAACCATCGCTTGACTAAGCTAGTTAATTGCATAGCACATATCTGGTCATGTGTTCACCAAGTACACGAGTGAACCCACAAGCTTTCTGTAAACAATAACTTCCACTACTTCCCCTAAAGTAGCATCCTCCTTCCTTTAGTTACCTACTAGAGTAGTCTCCATGGGTTTGCTGCTCTCCATGTGGAATCTCCTGAGTATCTCGTTGGCATACTTGCCCTGAGACACAAAAAACTCCCCATTTCCTTCCCATACCTCCATGCCAAGAAAGCAATGCATGAGCCCCATGTCCTTCATCTCAAACTCTCTTGCAAGGTCCTCCTTACAAGAATTGATCAGCTGCTCATCACTTGTCATTATGAGATCATCAACATAAAGTACAATTATCAATATTTTACCTTCCACCACTATGTGGTACAGGTACGCATCCGTTTCAATCTTCGTGAAGCCCAACATGGTAAAGTAGCTATCTATCATGGTGTACCAAGCATGGGGTGCTTGCTTCATCCCATACAACACTCTCTTGAGCTGGCACACATGTGACTCACAGTCAAAGGTCTCAAAACCTTCAAGCTATTCTATGTACACCTCTTCCTCAATCATGCCATTAAGGAAGGTTGTCTTCACATCCATCTGATGTATCTTCCAACCCATCTATGATGATAATGCCAATATAGATCTGATTGACGAGTACCTTGCAATAGGAGCAAAGATCTCATCATAGTCAATCCCCTCTACTTGTGAAAAGCTGCGGGCCACAAATCTAGCCTTATGCTTCTCCACACTGCCATCTGTAGCTTGTTTTACCTTGTAAAGCCAATGAGAGCTCACCACTAACTTGTCCTCCGGTCTCAGGACCACATCCCAAACACTATTATGAACTATGGATTCATACTCCTCCACCATGGCATCAACCCAAATTGGTTGCTACGCTTCTCCCTTAAAGGAAGATGGCTCTGTCACAATACATTTTTCCATAAGAGCCATGTATCTAGTGTACCTCTCAGGTGACCTCCTCTTCCTGCGCTGAGAAGTGGGTGCTCCCACATTCTCTGTGCATCATCTAACAATATGTCAGCCTCTCTTGTGCACTTTCTTCCCTCTCTGGAAGACTCTGCCTGAGTGGATGTCTCCACTCCCAATCCTCTACATGTGGCTGCTCCACATCAATCTGAGGCTCCTCAACCGTAGGAGCTAAAATCTCCTCATCCGCATGTAGCTCAAGCTTCCTCTCAAGGGAAACTCACATGGAATTCTCCTCATCAAATCTGACATCCCTGCCAACCATTATCATCCTGCTGGTCATAAAGTACACTTGATAGTTGTGAGGTGTATTAGTGTACCCCACAAATATCCCCAAATCTTTGGTCTCATGGCAATATACCGATGACCCAAAAATCCCGAAGTGGCCAACATCTGGCCTCTTACTGGAATAAGCCTCCTCTGGTGTCTTAATCTCATGTACCCAATGTGGGCTACGGTTCTGAACATAAACTATTGTGTTTCATGCCTTAACCCACAAGTGTAGTGGTAGGCCTTGATCATGCAACATCACCCTCACTATCCCTACTATGCTTCTGTTCTTCCTCTCAACCACCCCATTCTACTGAGGGTTATGGGGTGCCGTCAACTCCCTTTTAATCCCTTCCACTGCACATAAGTTCTTAAACTCATTTGAGACATAGTCAACACCGTTATCACTCCGTATAGATTTAACCTTCTTGCCCAACTCTTTCTCCACCAATGCTTTAAACTCACAAAACTTTATGAAAGTTTGATTCTTTTTCTACATGAAAAATATCCAGCATTTACGAGAACAATCATAAACAAATATAACATAATGCCTGTGTTTTTCTATGGATGATGTCGAGAATGGTCCACACACATCCGAATGGACTCGCTCTAGAATAGCCTTTGTTTGACTGTCTCTATTTTGAAAGGAAGACTTGGTGTATTTTCCCAAAGTACATCCCTTGCTTGTATCAACTTGCTCAAGCATACCTTTGGGAAGACCAGTAGAGATCTGTGGCAATATCTTCAAATACCCATGATGCAAGTGGCCCAATTGCCTGTGCCAAAACTTGCTAACGTCTCGGCTCTGCACCCTTTTTGATTTGTGCTCAAAGCAGTAGATTCCTCTACCTCTATCTTATAGATATTCTTCACCCAAATCCCTATCTTCTTTACTTGACCCATGGCTATGTGTCAAAGGAACGCCTTTACTTTCAAGAAGATCACATCATAGCCTCTATCCTCAAGCATGGAAATGGATACCAAGTTCTTCTTCAACCACGAAACATACATAACATTCTTCCTAGTGAGTGGAACCCCATGCTCCCTCTTAAAAGTAATCCTGCCCAATCTAGTAACGCTATACTTCTCCTCGTCACCCATCTCGATATACATCTGGAGATATTTCTCCTCTGGGTCACTAAATAACTCTTTGTCACTAGTCATGTGGAATGAAGCTCCAATTTCTAAGTACCAAACGCTTCCCATCATTGATAACACCATGCATGAAATGAGGGAAAAGTCCAATTCGAATTGAGAGGCAAAAGCCTCACCCGCCACTCCTCCTGAGGACTTCTTCTTAGACTTATTGACTGAACAATTTGTATCAAAATGGCCTAGCTCATGACAATGAAAGCACTTAACTTTTGTCATGTCTTTCTTCTTACCTCCATGATAAGAATCCGATTTGGAATGGGAAGCTTTCCCTTTCCCCTTCTTCGCCTTAATCACCAAGACACGATTCTCTTCATCTTTAGTCTTTGATGAAGAGCCATCCTTGGTGTTCCTCCTACATCAAATCTGACCACAGTCGTTCCCAATTCGACAACTTCTCCCGATCATTGACATAGTCCTGATAACTATGCCAACTCTTTGGGAGTCCTAGATGAGCAAGATTCACCATATCATCCTCGACAACTGTGATTCCAACACTTCCAAGTTCATCACGACATTGAGTGAAATTGGTCAAATATTTTGGAATCGTCTCGCCTTTCTCCATTTTGATTTTTCGAAGTTTGTCCTTCAGTGCCAATTTCCTTTGATCATTGTTGTTCTGATACAAGTCTGTTAATGTTTTCCACATAGCATACAAATTTTCCTTGCCATGGAGACTTGAGACAATGTGGTCTCTAACTCCCTCAAGGATTATCCACCTCGCCTTCGCCACACACTTCTTCCATTTGACCAAATTTTGTGCATCCGATGCTACTGGCTTAGGAATTTCTTGATCAACGAATTCCTTCAAGACATTATCCCCTAGCACAACCTTCCATTATATCCCTCCAGGCTATAAAATCCGAGCTTCCTTCTAAGGCATACTCAAGCGGCAAACTATAGAATGTCATCTGTTGATCCTGAAGTATGTATTGCAAATTTGAAATTCACCTGTAACCCAAAAAATCAAAATTTCAAAATCTCCTCTAGTATACTGTTCTTAGCTCCAATACCATGTGGAAAATCCTATAGATTGACAAGCTCATGCAATGTACTAAAGAATAGGACAAAAATCTACTTCTACTTTCAACCAACGAAAGCCAATATATTGATGAAAACAATATGAACAAGAAGAAGATAAATCAATGACACATAACACAATATGTGTATGGGAAAACCCACTGCTCAAAACCCCACTATCTGTATTGCATATATCGGATATATGAGTGAAGATACAAATCTTGTTCTCACTAGAACAATTCTGTACAAGCATGCTCAACTCTCTCAGCTCACAAGCAAGCTCTTGACCAACACTTAGCTAATTCTGCAGCTCTCCAAGCCCCTAATCTCTTGTGTAATTCCTAGGATGAATAGCTCGTATTTAAATGGAATTCATGCTTCCAAAAATGCACAATCCAAACATAGTATCAATCTCTGATGCATGCATGATATTTATAGTCTATTAAATAATACAACTGATAGTACACTATCCCTTCACGTCTAGTCTCAATTGAGTCTTTCTCAAAACTGACATGCACGAATTTTTGATAAGGGAATCTTCAGTTAACTAGAGTGATACTTGTGGATGCACTAGTGCACCAAGTAATTGTTAACTCTCTATTAGCTCCACAAATAATTTGGAACTAATTTAATTGAACTTAACTCAATAAACTAAGTGATCTAATTTCCAACTCAATTTAAACACATATTGGACCCCTAAAACTTAGGGAGAACATATACATGACTACAGAAAGACTTCCAACTCGAAATTCTTAAGCTAATTAAGTTAATTAAACTTAGTTAACTATTTACAAGTTGCTACGAGAATAGAATTCAATTTTAATTCTCAGTTTAATTCAAGGACAAATTAAACTGGAATTTCTTGTTGCCATTTCTCAACAATCTTAGCAATCACTGCATGCACAACTCTACTTCTAGCCTATAACTCGAATTTACCAAGTAAACTAGTAGACAAGGCCATGCCACACAAGTTAACTACAATCCAAGTCATCCTACTGATGTGGAAAATCAAATTACTCTATTTGACTAAGGCACAAGTCAAAATTGAGCCGTTTCTTGCTACAATTTCAACATATATGAGACTTATGCATGCTATTCTAACCATAGATAAGGAAAAAACCACCCCCAAGAACATAACTAAGCTTGATTAAAGCGATTGAGTTGTGATTGAGAATAGGATGAACTCTCCCCATGGAATAAATTGCTAAGAAATCACCCTAAAAGTAGATATGGCTCCCTCATAGTAGAATTTTCCAAGATCAACTTGCAATAGTCATGGTTCAAGAGATAAAATTCTCCAGTGAGTGAGCAACTAATTCACTAGCTAGATCATCCATGTATAAATTTTAGCAAAAACTCAAATATTTAAAACTTTGCATTAAGAAGTGGAATCAAGAGGAATTTTGTAATCTATTCCTGACCTAATGGCAACATGAAGAAAGAATGAAAAGTATTTAGCAAAAAATCATTTTAGATGGAAGGACATAAGCGCGCTGAGGAAGAGGCATCTCTCATCCACAAATCGAAAGAATGAAGAAACTAGGAAAAATATTTGTGGCATAAAAAATCCAGAGTTAGATGACTCAAGGAATGCAAAAAGACACCGTTTTTTTATGAGTCAATGATGAACCATTGCAACTAGAAAAAAATCTCCTCTCTCAAAGGTGTTGATGGTTTGAGAATCTTGGAGCGTCAAGGAATAAAGAATGATCTTGTAACTGATTACACTACGCTTCTTGCTAAGGCTCATTTGCACTGTGAGGATACAATCTGCTCCATCACTAGACGTAGTCCCTCTCTCATTAGCCTATCCCACAATGATGCTTTGATGTCGCTAATATCTATGGAAGAATTCTAGAAGGAAGTAAAGGAAATTTGTTAAAAAATATAGAAAGAAAAAGTAAAAAATAAGTTGTTGGAATTAAGAATGAAAACAAAGATATAAAATTTGGCCCTTGTTAGTGTGAAAATATTGTAAGACACTCCTAATATTTAACATAAAAGAGAAGTGAGTAATATTCTCAACAAATAGCTTATAAGACTATTAATTGGTGATTGTTGTGTTATGAAATATTATGTAAACCATAAAATTCAAGATTAAAATACCCTTTAGATCAAGCCAAATTTTTTTTTTTCTCAACAAATATTATTTTAAAATATAAAAAAATTCTCTAAAATATATTTAAAATTATTAAAGATGAAAAGTACCCTCTTCAAACATTGAAATGTTTATGGAATTGTATTACTATTATTATGATCTTTCAGACTTAAAAAATATATTATCAATATCGATCATATTCACATAATAAATTTTATTCACATAATAAATTTTGTTATTATTAAATATTTATTTCGACCAAACCTAAATGTTACCAATACCCACCATTATCACATACAAAGATAAACCATAACATCACTCCGTAACATCACTAACTAATAAACCATAACATCACTCTGTACCATTTTTTAACTTATTGCTTTACCTTAATATATTTTTTTCCTTAATTAATCAAACAACCTTTAAATTTTCTCATCTTATCCCATTTTCATTTTAATTTTCTAAATTACTTTTCTCATTTAATGTCATTCCTATACATATCTTAAATTTAAATACCCTTCTATTTTATTTGAATCGCTTTCATCTATAAATTTCGCTTAAAAATTTATACTAAAGAGGTTCCTTTCTCCCTCTCTGGAATCAAGTAGCCAACCCCTACCCGCTTTCTTTAAACCAAAACACGCCTAATAAAACAACTTGAAAGGATGACCAACTAAATTCTACACATTATAATATTACTCAAAACTAATCTCCTTTAACGTTTCCTTGTACATTTAATATTTATATCCTTTCAAAACAACTTAAAAGGATAACCAACTATATAAATTACATATCATATAACCAACTATATTACATTGAAATATTATTTAACAATATATAATTTTTTTTTTTTTTTTAGCATTTTTTACCTTTTATATTTATATAATTTTTTTATTTGTATCGGTTTGTGCGGGGTTTCGTTTTTATTTAGTTTTAGATTTAAATTTTATAAGGAAGGATGGAAGATAAGAGCCGTTTTTAAAAAAATTAAATTATTTTAAAAAATTTCTAAATTTAATTGTGTTTCGTAAAATCTTAGTAATAATATCCTGTAATCATTTTTCTATCCAATATTAAAACTAGCCCCAAAATAAATAAATAAAATTCCTCTATTTACAACCTGCTTTATCAATCTTTTTCTTAATAATAAAGAATAAGAGTGATACACTATCAAAGTTTTTTTAACACAATTTAATTTATAAAAAACTCAATTAAAAAATTGAGCAACTTCTCATCGTGAAGCTCAGTACTTTGAGGCAAAGTCAATGTTATGCATTGGAGAGAGGATCTAAGGCCAAGAGGTACTGTGCGTCTTTACAAAATCTTTGTATCCCTTCCCACTTTCCCAAATAATAAATGGTTAAGATGAGAATACTCGAGCAAAGTTAGTTGAATATGAATGGAATGCATCTACTTCTTCCTTTTTTTTAATTAAGGAAGAAAAGGGTAATATATTTATAATAAATTTAAGATTTTGATGTGCGAATTTTTTAAATAAATAATTAAATTTATTATAAATTTAATCAAGAAAAAATGAAGTCTTGGATTTTTTTTTTTAAAGCTAGTTTACCTATATGTTAGGTAAAAGATATATGATATTAGATTTTATTCTTAATTTTTTAAAATAAATTTTGAATTATTTAAAACGAGAGTAAAGGTGAATGAGAGATTTGATTTGAAGATAGTTTGATAGGATCATAAAATCATTTTTAATAGGAAAATAAGCACAATAACAATCATATAGTTTAAGAAAGTGGTTCAATTCAAGTATATTTCCTCTATAATTGCTTTATGGACATCTCGTTTAGGCACCATAAGATCGAGAATATAGATATGGATGGTGTAATATTGCCAATATCTAAGAAAAAAGAGTCGAATAAGTCTAAAGCGTTCCTATCAAGAGTATTAATAGCCATGCTTGCTTAAACACACAAAATATGGAAGCATAAGAAAATGATACCTCTTTTTACTAAGACTATAATCAAACTAAACAACAAAAACAATGTTTGAAAGTGATAATGAGGGGCTGATCTCTTAGATCTACTAATCTTAGAGAACATGGAGATCTTAATGTGGGACTATTATATTTGTTGAAGTCCAATACACAATAATACATCTATATAGTAGCCAATACTATAACCTTATGAAATATATTGTTCTTAGACTCTACATCTTGAAACTAATTCGTTTTTACATTTGGGGTCAAAATATGATGCTAATTTTGACATAAAAGGTTTTTGGCGGGTTAGATGTGCAACCACACAACATTTTCTTTTTTCTTTCCATGTTTTTTTTATCAACATCTATATTTTGACATTTATATAACATCGTATTATTATAATTACATGACATTTATTTTTTCCTTTCCATATATTTTTTATCAATCTCAATATTTTGGCACTTTTTTTGGTAAGTCTATAAATTCTATTGATCCATCAAAAATGAATTACATCACATCACAATACATCAATCTTCCCCTAATCACACTACACAACATTACATTTTTCTTTCCTAGACTTAGGCTCCAAGATTATACATTGGCTTATCTTTCTTGCCTTTCCTCTTCCGAATGTCTATCCAACTGAGGGATTGTTTGAGATAACCACTTTCTTTCCTTGAGATGTTTCCATTGCTGAGTGCTCCAACATATTTGTTGGTTCCTTGTCACTATCTGAATGGTCTGATTCGTGGGTACATTTTTTCCCACTCTTTGCAGATGCCAAAATTATGGCTGAATTTTGTGTCATACTAATTACCGGTTGAGCTTCCTCCTTTGTTGGTTGAGATGGAATTTCATGAGTCTGAGCTAGGTCTGCAGGAGCAATGCTGACATTAAGAGTCTCCTGATTCTAAGAATTACTCAACTCGTGAGCCATAGTGGACTTAGAACCTTTATGTCCTTTTGGATCTTTCCATCCATGATTTTTCTTCTTGACTTCAAGGTGCGAAGAGGTGCCTTGTAAACATGGGAAAAAATTCTGTAGGTGTCTAGGTTGCTGGGAAGATCTACAACTAAAATTTGTATTTTCATAATCCACTAGTCGGGAATAAACTCTACTTCCCCATTTAAGAAGGATTTTATCCCACAATCCTTTATTGAGGTCCATTTCAACACAAATGTGAATGAATGTGTGAATTCCTTTAAAAATCCCTTCTGAATAAATCTTAATGAAGTGACCTAACAAATTTGCTAGATCTTGTAAGATAACTCGATTTGTCAAATGGATGAGTAAATTGGGAAACTTCAACCATATTGGAGTTGCCAAATGTGACATAGATAGAGGATTAAAATCCAAAAACTAGGGTTGAAGGGAGAGACTAGATTGACCCTAAAACTAAGGTCCCTGATAAAAAACCTTCTATTAGTCCTCTAGCTTATTAAAAATAACAATAAGAAATCCTTTTGAGCAAAAATGTACCCCAACATCTGGAGACCAATTCTAATGAACCCACTCCTTGAGAGTCGACGAAGAAGGCCAAAAACTATTGAACCGACATATAAATGCTTTATGTTAATAATTTGCAGCTAAGAAATTGGTTGCAATAATTTTCACATCAAGAGAAGGGGTTCCAGCTAATTGCTCGCCCCAAATCTAAATCCAGATAGATCTTAAGGATTTGGCAAGGGAGGCGCTGGTTTTAGAACATCTTTAAATGATCTTGGTGGGGCTGAGTTGGTTGCTATGTAAATCATGACATCCTTGGTAATGTCGTATTCACTTAGGAGCTTCTGATCATGAAGTTTTCATCTTTCATGAATGAGTTGGAAGCATTCATGAGGAATGTTTATCTTCTCTTGTACACTTTTCACAAGCAAGAAAAAAAATCCAAGTTCAAAACCTACGAACAAAAGAATTCCCCTGAGATTGGTTTCACGAGGGTCGGGAAACTCTCCATATCTAAGCTCCAGATTGCAACAAACCCTAGATTTCCAAACCCTTCAACACCGACCATTCTTGAAACGATAGTAGAGAAATTTCCTTATCAATGTCAATATTTTTGCATTTACTTAACATCAATTTGTTATTTTAAGATATGGACAAAGATCTTCAAACTACCACCCCATAGAAATAGTGATATCTTGACATTTTCCTACATTAGCATTTTTTTAAAATAAAAAAATTGAAATTCTATTAAAGAAGTAAATGATGACATAGATATCATTGAGATTTTTCTAGTGGTTTCTCATATACTAAAAGCATAACTCATGTGGAAAAGTTATAATTTTGGGAAGTGGACATTCTCCTATAGGTTCTTTGGTTTGGACGGGGGTAGGGGAGCGCACCTTTCCACCTCTTTGACTTATAAGATTAGGATTGTTGATGTGTGTTTTTTTTCTATTTATCTCTCTCTTAGGTCATTAAATTCATATTATATCCATGCACCTTAATAAAGAAACAAAACTATATAAAAAATGACATTTCAAATAGAGAAAGCAAGGATAATAAAGGGTTATATGATCAACTTTGATATTTGAGCAATTGACGGAATTAGGGAAAATTAGGGAAATTGGAGCTAATTGGACAAATTAAGGTATACTAAGCACTTGGGAAAGTGGAGTAAGAGGGGAAAATTGGGAAAATTTTGCTAGTTGGGATAAATATGAAATTATGCTAATTACATAATTAGGGAAATTATGCTAATTGGGGAAATTGATCAAATTAAGCAAATTGGTTAATTAGGAAAGTGAGCCTAATTGGGTAAATTGGGATAATTTTCATTAATTAAGGTGAATTGGGCCTAACTGGGAAGATCAGGGTAATTTGCATTAATTGAGGTGAATTAGGGTAATTGACGTAAAATAGGGTGATGGGAGAAAATTGGTCTAATTGGGACAATTGAGTCAAATGAGGCTAATTAGGGTCATTAAGGAATTGGGGTTATTTTTCCTAGTTAGTCTAATTATAGGATTTGTGGTAAAATTGGGCAAGTGTGGCTAATTGGGAAAATTTATGACTAATTTGGAATTTCAGAAAATATTGATTTTTTGTTATTAAAAATGCTTTTTAAATTTCGAATAAATTTGACGAGAAATATGGTAAAAAAAATTCAAAACAGAAAATAGTTAAACTATAACCAATAAATAAATAAATTAGGAGCTTTAAATTGGCACAATAAATTTGGTTGCTCATGATGAACCTTTATTAAATCAAATAAGAAATTTATTTTATTTTTTATTTTAAATTTAAATAAATTTATATTTTAATTTTTTTTACTAATAAATATAGTAATTTATTTTGAAAAATTAATTGTACTTAAATAAAATATTAACTAAACTGAAAGTGCAAGTTTAAAACAATTTTATTTTGTTATTTAATTTTATATATATATATATATATATAATAGAACATTTAACATAATTATATATAACATCTAGTTAGTTTATATGTATATATATATATATATATATATATATATATATATATATATATATATATATATATATATATCATAAAGTTGTAAGGTATTGCATAACTATAACTATTATATATATACAATATAACTATATATAATTATATAACACAACATAACATATAACATAACTATATATAACATAGGTATAGCCGTATAACATAATTATGTTATATATAGTTATGTGAAATGTTATATATATATCACATAAAGTTGTAAGGTATTGCATAACTGTAACTATTATATATATACAACATAACTATATATAATTATATAACACAACATAACATGTAACATAATTATATAACTATACATAACATATTTATAGCTGTAACATCTCTCTCTATCTCTTTCTCACACACACATATATAAAACATTTAGCATAGTTTTATAACTATTTAACATAATGTGCTCTTCATAATAACATAAGATGGGTGATGCTCAACAACTTTTTAAGACTCAAGTTGATCTATACACTGTAATTTTCCTTAAAATTTCTACTATAATGATATGACAACTATATATATCTTAGTTCCCACTCTTATTAAATTTATTAGTTGAGTAATGATTTTGTAACTTAAACTTCCTATATTTTTATTTAACACACACACACACACACATATTCAAGTTTCAACAATGCATCCTTGATACATACATTAAATCCATGATGAAAAGTGCATTTAAAGTGAATATAAGAATTTTGACTCTTTTCTAATTTGTACCATATTGTTTCATTATGTATTGTGTTGTACAAAAGATTGTCTCCATGTGCTTGCACCTAGTACATGTCATGTGTCAAAGTCAAACATTAAAAGAACTTGTCTTATGGAGTATTTGGTTGGTATGAAGTTTTATTAGTTTTGCAAATAGGTTTATTTCAAAATTTTACAGATATTTACATATTTCTACTTTATGAATAAAATGCATTATTTATAAATGGGAAAAGTGTAAGTTAGATTTGATCACATTTTTCGATTGTGTTTACATGGAACTCAATACTTTGGTTGATAATTTATCAAAAAAGAGACTCTATTTAGTTTAAGACTTCAACACAGATTATTCTACTTGAGTTTATAAATTATTTTCTTGTCAACATTTTTTTTGGATTAGTTTATATGTAATTTGTAGAGCCATCTCTCATGTGCCCCCCAATCGCAACTTATCAAAGTGTTGGAGGATCTGTTTTTATATATATATATATATATATATATATATATATATATATATATATTCAAGTTTCAACAATGCGTCATTGATACATACATTAAATCCATGATTAAAAGTGCATTTAAAGTGAATATATAAGCATTTTGACTCTTTCTAATTTGTACCATATTGTTTCATTATGTAGTGTGTTGTACGAAACATTGTCTTCATGTGCTTGCACCTAGTACATGTCATGTGTCAAAGTCAAACATTATAAGAACTTGTCTTATGGAGTATTTGGTTGGCATGAAATTTTATTAGTTTTGCAAATAGGTTTATTTCAATTTTTTACATATATTTACATATTTCTGCTTTATGAATAAAATGCATTATTTATAAATGAGAAAAAGTGTAAGTTAGATTTGATCACATTTTTTGATTGTGTTTACATGGAAGTCAATACTTTGGTTGATAATTTATCAGAAAATAGACTCTATTTACTTTAGGACTTCAACCTAGATTATTCTACTTGAGTTTACAAATGGTTTTCTTGTCAACATTTTTTTTGGATTAGTTTATATGTATTATATGTAATTTGCAGAGCCATCTCTCATACGCCCCCCAACCACAACCCATCGGAGTGTTGGAGGATCTGTTATACATGGTCGATCTAGATCACGTAGCCATACTAGAGTGTGTGTTTAACTCATAGATCCTCTCTCCGACACTAGTCAGAGTGTCAGAGGTAATGTTTCTATGTCTGTTGATGATCTTGCTACATATAGTGGACCTTCTTCACCTATTGCAGGTACACATTTTGAATTTTTAATCATCTTTAAACTTTATGTGTTTGTGTCTTGAAATCGTCTTCAATTGATGTGTTTGAATTTAATGTATATGTTATTATGCTTCTAGTTTGTTATATATATTAAATTATATTTATGATTTGTAGACCCTCAGAAGAGCGAAGACGGGGATCAAAGTGCAGTGTCAATCCATCTGTGGAACGACGTTATAACTAGTATCACATTTGAGGATGTTAGGGCCTAGCATACATGGATCACACGAGAGCTGGATAAAAACTTTGCTAGTTTTCCTACTAGGTGTAGTTTGTCTTTGATGCTGGATAAAATCAACAGGTTGATCGAGACATACCAGAGGGCGGGCCCATAAATCTATCTCCTATGATGTTCATGGGGAGTTATTTGACATCCCTTTGGATTGTAGTGCTAGATATGCTGGTATGATTTCGCTAAAATGTTTTAAGAATATTGATGTGAACCCTTTTGTTTATGATTGATTCATTGGACCTTAGGGCCAGTTCCCTCACCATGACTAGGTCCCCATTTACTTTGCAAATCATATATATGCAAAGTTTGTGCTACATATGAGGTTGGATTACACCAACACCGGATCTAAGTTTTATGGACCCGGCTTGGGACATAGTTATGAACATGTCAGAGCTTGTAGGGACCCTGCACATGTAACACCACCTCTAAGATTGCTTCCATGACCATCTTGGAGCGTGGCATTACCGACAGAGCTAAAGCATTCGTCACATCTTGGTGCTGAGATTAGGCATACCATTTCAGATAGGATGCAAAGGACACTGGCCATTGGACTTGTCACATTGCGTGGAGAGATGAGCATACCAATTTCGTTGCCTCATGGCCCACCAGTTACATTACATGATGATTCATATCTTTAGAGTCTAGGGCATGACCAGCTTTTTTCATATGCACGTACGATTCGTGATACCATCTGTGACACTTGGAGGGTGCACAACCCACATGACATAGACTAGGTACATATATACAGAACATTTGACTCTTATCATGAAACTATACATTATTTACATTAATAAGTTCATATCAGATTGCATTTATACTAATAAGCTCATGATAACATGCATGCAAAACCCAACTACACATATGAGCTTCTTAGGTCATCTGAGGGGGAAGTTGACAAGACAGAGCAACCTCCTCTAGTGCATGTGTCCATGGCTTAGTCTCCTCCACCTCATAACACTCATGTGGATGAGAGTCACTATGTACAACCACATGGACTAGTAGTTGAGGTAAAAAAAATTGTTCCTAAGATTTCAACATTTTTTTTTTAAGTTACATGTATGAAAGCTAATTAATCCATATACTACTTATAATTTGTCTTTTTCATTGTGTACACAGGCCTAGATGTAGAGGGGTGTCGATGCTGCAATTATGTGGACACATGAGTGGGATGTTGGGTATGGAGGCATTGAGCCACAGGCAGGGGAGCACCAAACCCAGATTGATCAGACCCCATCCCACTTGACTTCCATTTGCACTCGACTGAGTCATAGGTAGGGAACTATTTAAATGCATAGTTCAAAATCATTTATTTCTAGATTGTTTATTTTGTATAAATAATGTTCTAATTAATTTGAATTTGAATGTGTTATATTGCAGTACCGGATTATGGATGCTCACTCTATGCAACGAAACACACATAAGAGTTCTAGAAGTGATACTTTCTAGAGTGGATCATAGATAGTTTGTATAATTTTAGGCCCATTTCATAAAGCTCATTCAGATGTGATGTAGAAATTTTGTATATTTTCATACATGGACAGTTTATGGATTTATGAACATTATTTCAGTTTATGGATGCTTATTATTTCAATTTGTGGATGTTCATATATAATCTAATTTGTATATATTTTCATATGGATAGTTTATTATCATACATAAATAACAAGATAACAATTTTGACTTCTCAGGAAATAAACTAAGAAAATAAGTACAATCTTAGACTATGATGCAAGTCACTTTGATACTTAAAATGAACTAAAATATATGTCCATGGTTCAATCAGTAAACACAAATATGATTAAAATACGTTTTGAATTCAATTTTAAAATATGTCTTCAACTAGTAATGTTCAAAAAATAAGTTTTATTAAATTTTATTTCTTTTGAGGTCATCTACAAGAGCTTAGTCATAACATGATCTATAAGTCATATGTATTGGAATTTAATATAACAAAAAACAATTAATGATATGTTTTTAGATAATTTTATGAACTTTCCTAACTTTAGTTGGCCATGCAAATATTTCAATCAATTCCTTATCTTAAGGCCTTCAATTAAAAACATTCAAGAAGTAAAGTTTTACAAAACAACAATTTTGAATTCTAGCTTCATAGACTAAGGAAATAAGCACAATCTTACTGTGATGCAATTCACTTTGATACTTAAAATGAGCTAAAATATATCATGTACATCAATTTAATATTGAATTTGTAGATCAATTTAATATTGAATTTGTAGAAAGTGTCTTTTAGTCTAGTCAGTGTATGTTAATTTAAACAATTAATGATATGTTTCTATAATTTTATGCACTTTCCTAACTTTACTTGCCTATCCAAGTATTTCAATCAATTCCTTTTCTTAAGACGTTCAATTAAGAACATTCAAGAAGTAAAATTTTACAAAATAACAATTTTGAATTCTAGTTCCATAGGCTAAGGAAATAAGTACAATATTACTATGATGCAAGTCACTTTGATTCTTAAAATGAACTAAAATATTTCATGTACATCAATTTAATATTGAATTTGTAGAAAGTGTCTTTTAATGCAATCAATGTATGTTAATTTAGTCAATTAATGACATGTTGCTATAATTTTATGCACTTTTCTAAATTTACTTACTTATCCAAGTATTTCAATCGATTCCTTATCTTAAGACCTTCAATTAAGAACATTCAAGAAGTAAAATTTTACAAACTAATAATTTTATGACAAGTAAAATTTTACAAAATAATGATTTTAGTTGTCATATTGACTTGTAGAAATTTTCCTTTAGTGCACAATCAATGTACGTTAAATTACACTGATTTTAAAAGATGTCAAGATTTAAACTACTAATAAGTTTTATTTGATTTTATTTCTTTTGAGGTTATCTAAAGGAGCTTCATATATATATATATATGTATGTGTGTGTGTGTGCTGCACTTTTTACAATCCAATATGAAGCATGTGTGTAACTCTTTGCATGTTTTATATCAAATTGACACATGAAATTTATTAAATACATAAAAGTATTTCAATGTTGTTCATAACTTAGATAGTTGAATTTCCATTTTAAGTAAAATAATATTATATCAACTTGGTTGTTACATACTTAAATGGATTTTCTAGAAACCAAATGTATGACATGCATATAGATCTGTAAAAGTTCTTGCATGCTCAACATGAATACTATACATGACATTTAAAAAGATTAAGATAATTCTTTTTAATTAAATCTAAAACTAAATCCCTATTGATTCTAAATTTTAATTAAATTTTAGATCTATGGGGTTCACATAAGGATCCTTTCCCTAAAAATAAAACCTCATTGAAATTTGGTGTGCTTTAGAAACTTAGGCACCTCAAGGAAACTAAAGCTTAAATAACATATATGTACACCATTATGAATCCATCCTAGATCAAAGATAAACATTTCTCTATTCAAAATTACAAAATTACAAGAGTATTCGACTGCCACATTTATAAATTACAAAAATCATACATTTGAAATCTCTTATACTAGATTAGATTACACTTGACTGCTAAAGACTTGGCTTCATGGCTTTCCATTTGCATCATTTACTCATTTGACAAATGGCTCTTAGGAATGCAAGTCTCCATAATATGTTCATGGTCTGATTCTGTCATCTTCCATATCCTTAGTTGACCTTTCTTTGTTTTGATTTCTATGAGATTGAGCCGATATGCTATGACTAGATGATTGTATTGACAAGATATGTATTCAGCCATAAAATATTTATAAATGATGTGATCAACCTTTTTTTTAACCTTTTAAAAAAAATGGCCCATCACAGCCATGCCACCAATTTGGTATGTGAATTTTCCATCTTCATATGGTCTCACCAACCTACTTTTCACTTGTGTGCAACGCATCAAACAATAGGTCACGTTCTCTTCATTTCCTGTGGGGGCAGTGACAGTAAAAACATTGTCTGAAACCAAAATACAAAAAATGTATTAGTTAAATACGTTTAAGATTTCAATTTATAGATGAAACTGTTAATGATAGATAGGCCACATACCTTCCCTTACAAGATCAGAGACTCGATCATGATCAAGTGAAACGATGGCCTATTCATCATGCATCTCTTACCATGTCGGAATTATATGAGATCCCTTTGGATTAAGGGGAACATATTTCCATCCTTTCACGTACCCATGTTTTTCACAATGATCAATTCTACATCCATAATCACTAATGAAAAATCACAAAAACATGCGATTTTTCTTGTCTCGAAAAATTTCCCCCATGTCTTTGCTCTGCACTAAGTGTAATTCCCTTGTTCCTTCTACAATATTACAATACGAAGGAATGAATCTACTCACATTGCCTAGTTCAACATTCCAAAAGAACCTATGCACAAGCCCAATAAATTTGTGACCTTCATGTCCTAAATGGGATCTTCACTAGGTTACCACCTCTAGTGATGATTTGAGCTAATTTGCATCATAACTCATTTGGTACCTCCTAATTGTTCACTTCACACAAGCACCTACACCATCATGCTCACCCTTTCCATGTCCTTTTTCAAAGTAGCTTTCAAGTAAGTTGAATTTTTCTTCTTCTTGTTTATTTGGCTCAACCAATAAAAACGACGTGCTAACATGAATTGCCCTCCATAACCATCTAATCATATCCAATATTTCCTGAATGATATGTCATTTTTTTTAATGATTCATAAATAAGGTCACAACAATGTTGCATGAATAATGTGGCATGATCACAATTGTCACTGATGTAAAAGTGGTACTCAATCACATCACATGACTCATCAATGTTATCCCTACCATCAATATTCAATTGTGCGTGGTTGTACAAAAATGTACAAATATGGACACTTGGTCTAAGTGATAATACTCACTTTGGATCTATGTCTAAGGAGCAAATGTGTAATTCTTTGCAAAGTCCACCAGTGATAAGATTGGGCCTCGATGAAATACTTTGTGAGAATGCTTAAATTCAAATGCTTACCACCTGGACCTGTGCGAGTGTTTAATATATTTATGGATATGTTTTTGAAACACTGCCATGAATTGTGAAATATGAATCTCATCCTCAACATAGTTGATCCTCCTAGGCACCAAAGTTGAAGAAGATGGTTGATTTCCCACGACATACTCATAATGCTTCCATGTGACAATGACATCTAACATCCAAGACTAGTTGGGATCAATAATAAAGTTCCTATGGAACAATGCCAAATCACCATATTCAATGCATCTTCTCCCACCTCTACATATTTTTTTTGTAAAAAAACTCTTTTGACTCCCTTTTGCATAATATTGATGAAACAAAATCACACATTGTAGAAGGAGGGTCACCGTAACAATTCTTCTTGTAAAATTCTTGGAAAGTATCATAATGAAGCCAAAATTCAGCATGATATCGACAACAAAATGTGTCACAGATCGTATTAGGCCTAATAAATCATGTTTTCAATTTCTGAAACATCCTTATGGATATCTTCACATGGTGATTACTTTCTTGAAATTCCTCAAACAATAAAACTTCTATCATTTCTATAATGTGCTTAGTGTGTTCCACATGCTCACCTTTAGCTATGCCATGTCATACGACATGCTTCATATCTAGAATAAAACAAGAATGGCTCCCCCAAAACTCTACCACAATTGATCTGATTCCTGTTGTAAGTTTGTCTTAGTAGGGTTTCCTAGTGATAAGAGCTCAACAAGTAGATTCATCATTTTCATTTACTCGAACCCTGAATATGGTATGCTTGTGCAATGTTTTTCTCGAGACATGGACCAATTTTGACATTGTTGCCAACTTTTGTTGTCTTGATGTATTTGGCAATGGAATTTGTAATTTCTCGGAACGCAGCTCGAACATCAAGTTTTCTTGATTTTCCAAACATAGTGAATGCCTTTGATATATTTTTAGTGACATTCCATTTTGTCTTCTTTTTTTAGTATCTTGGACACCCAAAATCTTTGTGGCATGTTTTAGTTTCTTATGTTTGATCAATCTGGCATGTAGTATCCGAGCTTCTGCAACAACTGAATGTTTCACAAAATATTGTCAAATGTTGTTATTGACATGGTCTCTAATACTGCAAGTACAGATAGGATCCCCAAGGAACTTTGTTGTGCTTGCATCAAATTTTTTTGCAAATGGTCCACCCCTTTCCAAACCACTGAAACTACATGTTATCTTGTCATAAAGAGAGGAAACAATTCAATCTTCTCTGGTTGATCAACATGATAGGGAAAATATTCTTCCTCTAGCGGTTGATTAGCTTGATGTGGCACATATTCTTCCCCTAGTGATGGTTTATCAACTTGATAGGGTACATGTTCCTCTAGTGGTTTCCCAGGTCCATAGGGAACATCTTGATCATCATCTAGTTGATCGGCTTGATGGGACAAATCTTCTCCCTCATGTGGCTGCTCAATTTCCATCCCCGCATTGTGGAATACAAAATATACTTGTAAGTCAAGTGTATATCATCATAAGGCAAGTGATTAGTAGATATATATACACATGTTTATTTAAGAAATCACCATAGGTGGAAGGTATTGATATGTTTTGATAGTAGGAAGCTAGGTAGCAGAAGTTGACATGGACCAAGGGTTCTAAGTTGAAACATGAAAAGAAAATGGTTTTGAGCTTAGGAAAAGATGGTTCAAATAAGAGTGCACTAGTAAATGTATCGGTTCCTATGTCAACAAAAAGGGTGATTCAAAATATGATGAAAGGTAAATTCATTCCTCCTCAAGCAATAAAAATCAATTTAGAAACCCTAGGGTTCTATTAAAAAACCCTAGGGAAACATTAAATGAAAAAAAAGTTGACATTTGGAAACTAGGTAGCAGAAGTTGACATGGACAAAGGGTTCTAAGTTGAAATATGAAAAGAAGATGGTTTCGAGCTCAGGGAAATATGGGTCGAAAAAGAGAGTAGATCAGTAAAATTATCGATCCCTATGTCAACAAAAAAGGTGATTCAAAATATGATGAAAGGCAAAAGCATTCAACATGTACATGAAAGGTAATTTTTTTTTCATGATGATGTGAATTGTATGTAGGAGGCACCTAAAGATGATATAATCCCTATGAAATATGTAACTAATGACAAACATTCTATTATGAGAAAGACATCAATTGGAAATAAAGGAAAAAAATGAACAACACCTGAGACTGTTACATTTGTAAGCACAATTGAACACATACATTTTTTAGGAAAACCAAATGAATCAAATACATAAGACAAAGAATAAAATAAATAGTTAATTTTCCCTTTAGTTATAAAGTGTGAAATAACCAACAAAAATGGTTTATATGAGGTTTTGCGTATGAGAAAAATTCCTAAAAATACATAATGCCTTCTGCTCAAGTAGTAACTGGGCCCCATGAATATTTTAGAATAGGGTATTGGAGCCACGTCATAAATGTCACTGGCGATGCTTCCAGCAGCCAAAAAAACAACCAAGGTATGGAGAGGGTTATATTGACAAAACATACTAGGGCTATGTCCCGAAAGGGCTGGCAACTCTTCCATTAGCCTAACCAAGATCACCTCAGGTCTAAGTGCTCCCTTACCTCAATGCATAGGGAAATATGCCCTAAGATTTGGTCACTAAGGTACTTGCATCCAATGGGAATGGATGAATCTAAGCTTTTGGTTGTTAGTTTTGGACCCATAACCCCTACCATGTGTTGGGAGACAACATGAAGGTACGTGATAATCCACCACCTATGCCTTACCTCCTTCACTGGTTTCTTTCCATGTATCGGATTTGTCACTAGATAATGCAAGATTTTAAGCTCCCTAAAAGACAAATTTCTATGTTTCAATATGCAAAAAAACCATGTCGACTTATGTGCTGCCTATCACCGTGGTCCTAGCATGAACTATAAATTATCTTGTGGTCCCTATGGCGAATTTAGTGTGTTCAGGTTAAGGTTGTTTTTAGAAAGACTTTGCTTCACTTAGGGTGTGCAACAAAATATAAACTCAAATAAATTAGGTACAAATATTCCATTAAGAGGATACTCTTTATACAAAGTTTAAGTGAGCTTAGTGTGTGGGGTAAATTCCTGTGCAAGTGAAATTACGAACATACAAAGTGTGAAATGATATGGATATGTAGTGATCCTTTACAGTTCCCTTAATTAAACTATGTGATGTTTGTTCCTTGCAAGAAAATTGGTGGCAATCCTGAGAGGGACGACGTGTGACCAAACCGCGTTATTATGTATCTTCCGAATAAAGGGAATCAGGGTTTTAGTGTGAGGGTTTAATGAACCTTTAATGTATTAGGCCTAACCCTATGTGCTGGCCTCAGTTCCACAAATGCAATTCATTTCCACCTGCCGAGGTAAAACTATGTGTTGACCTCCATTTTTCGTGTGCTGTGGGTCTGGTTTGACTCTGTATATATGCTATGCCTTCGTTTATTTCTTGGGGTGATTTGTATGCTATTCCATGGAGGCTTTAGGTTGGCTTACTCTCTATGAGTTCCCTCTTACTCTCTGTTCTCTCGTTTAAGCTTTGTTTGGTTCTGCTTGCAATGGTTTTTGTTATTGGTCCTGGACTTGACCTGGCTTATGTATCCACAGGTGTTTCTCTTACTACTACTGTGGGTGGCTTCAACAAACGCTATTTCAGGTGAGGTTTTGTTTCAGTTTCATTTCTGCAACTTATTTTAGTGATTCTAACCCTCTAGCACCTTCGTGAGCAGGTGAAACTCGTCAATGGCGCTCTCACTAGGAGAGTCCCTCCGGCTAAAGACTTGGTTCTCACCCTCTGTCTTGGAAAAGACTCCTTCGAGGTAAACCCTTGTTCTTCCCTTTCTTAAACTGCTCTTTGTCACCTTGTTTCATTTGCCATTTTGGTTTTGTTGACTTCCATCTCGTTTTTGTGGTGGTGTGCAGGTTGGTTCTAGAGATTGCTGCTCCACGACCTCGCTCTTGGGAGTCTTTGCGGCTTGGGAAAAACAGGGTAGGATCCCTCTATGTTTGCCTAGTTAACTTTTCTTGCATTTTATTTAATTGGCACAAGCCATTGGATCTCGTTTCCTTTGTTATGTTTGTATGGCTTCGTGGGTTTCAAACCCTTGCTGTCAGTTTGTTCTGAGCCTGCATAATGTTGTCAGTTTGTTCTAAGCCTGCATAAACGTTGGTTTCTAGCTTTTGTGGGTTTCGAAACCCTCTGGGTTTTGTTTTGAAAAATGTATATTGGACTGTTTAAACTTTAAGATGAAATGAAATGCACAGGCGTGCTTGTTTACTATATGAAATTTGTACCTGGGTCTTTATTTTGTTGAGAAAGATGTGATATCTTGCTGGGCTGTGCCTTTGTCTGGTTCTTGGTCCTGAATGCCTTCAGTCACGAGACTTGAGTATTGTTCACTTTTTTTAATGAAAATGCTCCACTGTTTTACTTACAACAATATTTGAAACACGTAGACACAGGAGAAAAACGAAAAATGCCTTTCTTTTCTTTATGACAAAGATATTGGACTCATTTGCTTTACACAGATACTTAAAGAGAAACAAACTGTAAATTCGTTTTCTGTATTCTTCTCCTCTCTCGATGGCAGCACCTCCATCATCTTTGATTTTTTTCTTTTCAATACATTGTCAGCAGTTCCTTTACAGTTTGAGGAACCATTCCTCAGTTATTTTTCAGTGACTAAACAGTGTCTTCAACCAAGTTCCTAACTAATCCTATTTTGTCTAATTTAAAAAACTCACAATGGCTGATTCAACCTTAATTAAAAATGACACAAAATGAAACTAAATGAAACAAAAATTTGAAATGTTTTCTTCCCTATCTATCAAGATAAAATGAAAATAAAAAACATCTCCCAGCTGTCGTCTCTTCACTCAGATGCTCCTACATCAGGCTTCCGGGGTAAATTAAACTCATGGCTCTTATCCATGAGCTCTTCAATAGTGTACCCAGCGCTTTGAATCTGGCCAACATCTAACCAAGAAATATCTTCAATAGGATGACCCTTCCACTTAACTAGGTACTGCAAATATTCCTTCCTTCGAGTCCGTTTAGCCACTTGAGTATCTAGGATCTGTTCGATCTCTAGAGGCTTTGTTGGGGGCATTTGCTTAATCCACGAATCATTCTCTTTCTGGATGTCCCGTGTTCATCTTTCTGAATTGTCTTCTTCATCTGCTGTAGTGTAGGGGTATAGATCTGCCACATTGAAAATGGGTGAAATTCCAATACCTGGGGGTAACTGCAATTCGTAAGCATTCGCAGAAAACTTCCGAAGAATCTTGCAAGGCCCGATTTTTTTCCATTTCAACTTGTTGTATTCGCCTTTAGGAAACCTTTCCTTACGTAGGTGTGCTAATACCAGGTCTCCTATGTTGAATTGTACCTCCCGTCTTTTCAAATACCTTTTGCTTGTATCTTTGACTACTGTCCTGTAATTTCAATTTCATCTGTTCGTGAAGATAGCTGATTGCCTTTGTGAAATCTTCCCCATCAGCACTCGTGCGCTTCAACTGTCCCAAATCCCATAACTCATGTACTCTACGTGGGTACATTTTGTATAGGATCTGGAAAGGACTACTGCCCGTGCTTCGGTTGGGTGAATCGTTATAAGCAAATTCCGCTTATGCAAGCACATGATCCCACTATTGAGAATTTTCTCCAACCAACCTCCTTAACAAGTTTCCCAGACTTCGGTTCACCACTTTGGTTTGACCATCGATCTGTGGGTGATAAGCTGAGCTGAATTTTATTTTGGTGTCTAATTTTTTCCATAGGGTTCGCCAAAAATGTCCTGTAAACTTAACGTCTTGATCCGAAACAATAGATTTTGACAAGCCATGTAATCTGACTATCTCGGTAAAGAACAAATGTGCTACATGTGTGGAATCACTGGTTTTCCTGCATGGAATGAAATGTGGCATTTTGGTGAGATGATCCACCACCACCATGATGGAATCGAATCCCCATTGTGTCTTCAACATACCTAAGACGAAGTCCAAACTGATAGAGTCCCATGGTCTATTTGGAATAGGTAAGGGTGTATACAACCTCGTGTTCTGGCTGTGTCCCTTTGTAAGCTGATACACTTTGCATCTAGTCACAAACCTCTGTACATCTCTGTGCATCTTCGGCTAATAGTAAAAGTGACTCAACTGATCCAAGGTCTTGTATATGCCAAAATGTCTAGCTAAACCTCCATTATGCTTTTCCTGAATTAAGTTCTCTCTCATAGAACTTTTCGGAATACACAATTGCCCTCCTTTGAACAACAACCCTTCCTGCATATTATAGTCCAGCCATGAACTATTATCTCTCAACAATGGATTTTGGCAAGCTTCATAAGCTTCCTTA
The DNA here is from genome assembly GCA_031772625.1 of Pinus tabuliformis. Taxonomy (NCBI): domain Eukaryota; kingdom Viridiplantae; phylum Streptophyta; class Pinopsida; order Pinales; family Pinaceae; genus Pinus; species Pinus tabuliformis. The sequence continues at coordinate 135,373,977 of CM062811.1, read as the reverse complement.
AAATATGCATCTGCCTCATACAAGTCCTTAAGATGTTCGAATCCTAATACTTGTATCGTACTTTCCTTTAGGATCAAATTCCTCTTGCTTAACGCATCTGCCACTTTGTTGGCTTGACCGATGATGTGCTTCAACATAAACATAAAACTCTGCAAGTACTCCACCCACTTTGCATGTTTATGGTTCAGCTTATGCTGTTGCATAATATACTGCAACACAGAATTGTCTGAAAACAAGACAAATTCATTGGCCAACAAGTAATGTCTCCAATGCTTCAACGCTTGAACCACTACGTAAAATTCCTTGTCATAAGACGTGTACTTTTGCCTACTTTCATTTAGTTTCTCACTGAGGTAGGCTACTGGCTTGTCCTCTTGATTGAGTACTGCACCAATGGATGTCCCACTGGCATCACAATGAACTTGAAAAAATTTGTTAAAGTCTGGTAACCTCAAAATCGTTTTTTCAGTAATTTTCCTTTTGAGCAGCTGAAAACTCTTCTCTAGCATTTCTATCCAATGGAAAGGCTTATTTGTCTTCTTAATGGTGTCTAGCATGGGTGCACAAATTGCACTGAAATTTTTAATAAATTTCTGATAAAAACTCGCCAATCCATGGAAACTCTATACCTCAAACAAACCTTTGGGGAATGGCCAGCTAACTATGGCTGCAACCTTTTCCAGATCCATTTTTAGTTCATTCTTGGAAATCACAAATCCCAAATAAATTAATTATTTCTAGAAAAAAGAACATTTCTTCAAATTTAACAACAATTTATTTTGCTGTAATTTTTCCAATACATACCTCATGTGTCGAAAATGTTCCTCCTTCGTTTTGCTGAATATAAGTATATCATCCAGATATACAATCACAAATTTCCCAATGAATTCCTTCAACATCTCGTTCATCAACCACATGAATGTGCTAGGGGCATTGCTCAATCCAAATGGCATAACCAGACATTCGTACAAGCCTTCATTAGTCTCTAAAGTTGTCTTCCACTCGTCACCTTCTCGAATTCTGATTTGGTGGTAGCCGCTGTTTAGGTCTATCTTTGAAAAGCATGCTGCTCCACTCAAACAATCCATCATATCATCCATCCGAGGTAAAGGAAATGTGTACCTGATGGTAATCTTGTTGATGGCCCGAGAATCCGTGCACATTCGCCACTCACCTCCTTTCTTGGGAGCTAAAATAGTCGGTACTGCATAAGGGCTTAAACTCTCCCAAATCAGTCCCTTATCCAACAACTCCTACACCTGCTTCCAGATTTCTTCATTATCCTTCGGACTCATCCGGTAGGCAGCCTTGTTTGGAAAACTGGCTCCTGGAATAAAATCAATATGGTGACTAATGCTCCGCTTCGGTGGTAATTTGTCCGGTAGATCGTCTACCACAATATCACTAAACTCTTGCAACATGTCTTGTATTTCTTTAGGTAAGTCGATGACTTCAGTATGGATCAATACTGGTTTTGGCCTTCGCACAACTGCATACTTCACCTCATCATCCTCCATCTGTCGCAAAAACTCTTTTCCGCCTAACAGTAGTGCTTTTGTCCCACTGGTTTTTGCAGCTTCCTCTTCCTTCATGGGCACTAGGGTATGCTTTATCCCATCTTTAACAAACTTGTAACAATTTTTTGCCCCGTCATGGACGACCTTCCTATCATACTGCCATGGTCTACCCAACAGAATATGGCACATGTCCATTAGCATGATATCATAAGTCACTTGTCCTTGTACTTGCCAATATGAAACTCTACTTCGAACTGCTCATCGACCAACAGTTGGTGTCCTTTCTGCAACCAAGACACCCTATATGGAGTCAGGTGCTTCAACTTCTTCAAACCCAGTTTTCCCACCATTTCCGTAGCTACTAGATTATCGGTACTTCTACTGTCTATTATTAACTTGCAGCATTTCCCATGCGACTTACATACAGTCTAGAACAATGCTTTCCTCTATGTTTGTTCAGCTACTTTTTTAGCTGGTTTTAATAATACCTTGTTCAGCACCAAGGCTTCCCTAGTCTCTGGCATATTTTCCACCTCCTATGGCGGTGCCTCCGCTTTATCGGGCTGAGTGACATATGCTCCCCTCTGCCCAGTTTGTTCATTTTTAGGACATTGAAAGGACCTGTGTCCCCACTTGTGACACTTGTAACACTGATAGGCATTTCCTTTGTCTCTGCCATTACCTCTTCCTCGTTGGTATGCCATTCCTCCTCTGGTGTTACCTTCCCTTTCACTTTGTCCCAAAGTCTTTGAACTACTGCCCTCTTCATTACTGTTGGCAGTCCTACCTCTGCCAAAGGTCTGTCCCCGAACTCTACCAGAACCACGTCCTCTTCTGGCATTTTTTTTTCTAGCAATCTTTTCCTCTACCTTCAAAGCACTCTGATAAGCTTCCTCTATGGTCCTAGGGGAAATAATACTAATTTTGTCTAGGATTTCCATCCGTAGACTATTTACAAACCTCTCTATTTTCTCAGGAGTATCCTCAACATAGCCAGCTCTCAGGTTTACATTATAAAATTCTTCAATATACTCCTTTACAGTCATCATTCTCTGCTTTAGGTTTTGTACTTGTCTATAAAGGGCAATTTGATAATCTTTATGCAGAAACTTGCTCTTCATCCTAGCAACCATCTTGTCCCATTTTTTAATCAATGGTTTGTTTAATCTCCTCCTTTCTGCCTGTACACTGTCCCACCATAGAGCTGCATGTCCCTTCAATTTGGTGACAACAAACCTAATCCTCTTGTCTTCGCTAATTTCTTCATACTCAAAATATTTATCTAGCTCACTTATCCAGTCTAACAATGCCTCTGTGGACAAACTGCCATCATAATTAGAAATCTCCAGTCTTGGCTTGCTACTAGCCAGCAAAACTGATCTCAACAGTTTAATCTCTGGTCCCTCTTCGTCTGACCCATCTGTCGTGGCTATGTTTTCTTCCTCATTGTCATCCCCACCTTCCGGATCTCTATGCCTTCCTGCTTCCACTGTTGCCAAACATGTAGTTAAATTCCTAATTTCTTCTCATAGTCCTTCATCTGCTACTCTTCTGATGCCTCTTCCTCGACCTCTTCTACCTACCTCCATATTTACTGAGAAAAAGGAACTAACCTGCTCTGATACCAAAAATTGGTGGCAATCCGAGAGGGATGACATGTCACCAAACCACGTTATTATGTATCTTCCGAATAAAGGGAATTAGGGTTTTGGTGTGAGGGTTTAATGAACCTTTAATGTATTAGGCCTGACCCTATGTACTAGCCTTGGTTCCACAAATGCAATTCATTTCCACCTGCTGAGGTAAAACTACGTGTCGGCCTCCATTTTTTCGTGCGTTGTGGGTCTGGTTCAACTCTGTATGTATGTTGTGCCTTCGTTTGTTTCTTGGGGTGATTTGTCTGCTGTTCCACAGAGGCTTCAGGTTGGCTTACTCTCTACGAGTTCCCTCTTACTCTCTGTTCTCTGGTTTAAGCTTTGTTTGGTTTTGCTTGCAGTGGTTTTTGTTATTGGTCCCGGACTTGACCTGGCTTATGTATCCATAGGTGTTTCTCTTGCTACTATTGTGGGCGGCTTCAACAAACACTATTTTAGGTGAGATTTTGTTCTGGTTTCATTTCTGCAACTTATTTTAGTGATTCTAACCCTCTAGCACCTTCGTGAGCAGGTGAAACTCGTCAATGGCACTCTCACTGGGAGAGTCCCTCCGGCTAAAGACTTGGTTCTCGCCCTCTGTCTTGGAAAAGACTCCTTCGAGGTAAACCCTTGTTCTTCCCTTTCTTAAACTACTCTCTGTCACCTTGTTTCATTTGCCATTTTGGTTTTGTTGACTTCCATCTCGTTTTTGTGGTGGTGTGTAGGTCGATTCTGGAGATTTCTACTCCACGGCCTCACTCTTGGGAGTCTTTGCGGCTTGGGAAAAACAGGGTAGGATCCCTTTATGTTTGCCTTGTTAACTTTGCTTGCGTTTTCTTTAATTGGCACAAGCCGTTGGATCTCATTTCCTATGCTATGTTTGCATGGCTTCGTGGGTTTCAAACCCTTGCTGTCAGTTTGTTCTGAGCCTGCATAAACGTTGGTTTCCAGCTTCTGTGGGTTCGAAACCCTCTAGGTTTTGTTCTAAAAAATGTATATTGGATTGTTTAAACTTTAAGATGAAATGAAATGCACATGCATGCTTGTTTACTATATGACATTTGTACCTGGGTCTTTATTTTGTTGAGAAAGATGTGATATCTTGCTGGGTTGTGCCTTTGTCTAGTTCTTGGTCCTGAATGCCTTCAGTCATGAGACTTGAGTATCGTTCGCTTTTTTTAATGAAAATGCTCCACTATTTTACTTACAACAATATTTGAAACACGTAGACACAGGAGAAAAACGAAAAATGCCTTTCTTTTCTTTATGACAGAGATATTGGACTCATTTGCTTTACATAGATACTTAAAGAGAAACAAATTGTAAATTCGTTTTTCTGTATTCTTCTCCTCTCTCGATGGCAGCACCTCCATCATGTTTGATTTTTTTCTTTTCAATACATTGTCAACAGTTCCTTTACAGTTTGAGGAACTGTTCCTTAGTTATTTTTCAGTTACTAAACAGTTTCTTCAAATAAGTTCCTAACTAATCCTATTTTGTCTAATTTAAAAAACTCACAATGGCTGATTCAGCCTTAATTAAAAATGACACAAAATGAAACTAAATGAAATTTGAAATGTTTTCTTTCCTATCTATCAAAAATAAAAATAAAAATCTCTCAGCCGTCGCCTCTTCACTCAGATGCTCCTGCATCAAAAATAAATGATGTGTGGATGATGGACCACTTACTTTTTCCTAATTATACTATGTGAACATATGTTTGTGTGCAAAATTTTAAAGTAAAATACAAGAAATTACTCTACTTGTAATGGTTAGTAAAGCAAATTGGTTAGTAGTGATAGTGTTTGCAAGGTGAATCTAGTGCACATACAAAGTGTTTGAATTGCATGTGGATATGTGGTTCATGATCCTTTAAGAAAATAGATGATGTGTGGATGATGGACCACTTTTTTCCTAATTATACTATGTGAGCATATGTTTGTGTGCAAAATTTCAAAGTAAAATATAAGCTTAAATTACTCTACTTGTAATGGTTAGTAAAGAAAATTGGTTAGTAGTGATGGTGTGTTCAAGGTGAATCTAATGCACATGCAAAGTGTTTAATTTGTAAGTATGTAGATATGTGGTTCATGATTCTTTAATACAATTCCCCTAATTACACTATGTGATGCTGGTTCCTTGCAAGAAAAGAAAATATGCGTGGATAATGGGACAATTACTTTTTCAAACTATGCTATATGTGAGCATAATATAGGGAGATGAAAAATTAGTGCTTTGGGAAACATTTTATTTCCATTACCAACTATATTGAATTATGTAACTTGATTTAGTTAAATAACTAAAATTTGTTGCTTATGCATAAATCATGATTTACTTCAATTGAAACCACAATTGAGAACACCCAATAGAGGAACCCCATGTAAAGGATAATAAATTTGCAAACTAGTTGAAGGTATGCAATTTGTAAAATATTTGCACACTTAAACATTTATATTTTTCATTTTAAATATGATTCGATCTCAACAATGAAAAATTAATTCATTTATATATAAATTTTAATGATAATATATTTATATATATATATTTTTTAATGTTAAATCATGAAGTTATGTGGAGAAAAAAGGAATTAATTATATATAAATTTTAATGATATATATAATTTAAGTGTTTAAAAATTGTCATTTGAAATATGTATTATATAGTTATAATGTGTGGTTAAATATATTTCTATAAATGATTAAGTTTATGTTAAATCATGAAGTTATGTTGGCAAAAACAAATTAATTAATTATATATAAATTTTAATGATATATTATAATTTAAGTGTTTAAAAATTGTCATTTGAAATATGTATTATATAGTTATAATGTGTGGTTAAATATATTTCTATAAATGGTTAAGTTTATGTTAAATCATGAAGTTATGTTGGCAAAAACACATTAATTAATTGTATATAAATTTTAATGATATATTGTAATTTAAGTGTTTAAAAATTATCATTTGAAATATGTATTATATAGGTATAATGTGTGGTTCAATATATTTCGATAAATTGTTAATAAAATATAATATTGTCAAATTTTTTAAAATAATTTATTTTTATAATTTTTCCAATATCATGATTCAAATTTGTTAATTTATATTTTAATCTTCTTTATATACAATTATTGTATTTAATCAATTATTTCAAGAAAATGTACCATAATATTAAAAAATAAATTGGAATTGCTTTATTCATTTTATAATGTAAAAATTAAAAATATATATTTTAATATAGCTACTTCCATTTATCCATTTACTAAGTGAAACATTTGACCTTTTTCAAAATTAGTTCTTCTTAGCAACAACTTTTCGTTTCTTCAAGAGACTATATAAATCCTAAACTAAAACTAATTTCTAGAACAAAGATCAAGTTATATTTTTGTTCATACATCTCATTCACCAAACATTGAATTAAAATCCAACGCCAACTAAAAGAGATTGAGAGAACAAAAGAAATGAGAAAAATGATTTAAAAAGAATAGGTGTTAAGAATAAAATTAGAGAAATTGGAGAGTAAATTGTCAATATATACCTATTTCCAAAGTAATCTAGTCCCACAAGCAATACTCTCTCTTCACTCTTCCCCCAACACATGTTCAAGAAATGAAAAAACTTAGAACCATTTGGGCATGGATTGAAGGGTGTGTGATAAAGGTGATCTATTGTTAAATATAACCCCGAAATTTTACTATTGAATCTAGGTTTGAAGCTTTGTCTAGTTTCATAATAAGTCACATTTACCAAGTGAAGCATTTCAAGACCTTTTTCAAAATTACTTCTTCTTAGCAACAATTTTCCATTTATTCAAAAGACTATATAAATCCCAAACTAAAAGTGATCCCTGCTGTAACAAGGATGGTATTATATTTTTGTTCATATATCTTATTTACCAAACATTCGAATTATTTAAATCCAATGTCAAGTAAAAGGGATTGTGAGAACATAATGAACTAGATTTAAGTGATTAAAAAAGAATAGGTGTTAGGAATAAAATTAGAAGATTTGGAGAGTTCACTAAAGAAGCACAAATCTACACTACACTTTGTATGTATTTAAAAAACTTTTTCTCTTTAAAAAATTCTCATAAGCTTCATGTGACAATTGAAAGACGGGCCTTGTGAGATTTTCAAAGGTAGAGACCATCATTTAGGATTCAAGGAACCATTAAATGTTATATATGATGATGAATGTTATAAAAATTAATGTTGTTATATATATTTAACAAGGAATGTCTTCTCAGTTCATGCATATTGGAAGGAGGGATATTCTTGCTCCTAGATTTTGACACATTTCCCCTCTTTTAACTCCTACAAGGATATGGCACATTAATCAAACTATTGTTTATAGGTTTTGGAGAACCTATATGACAACCATTTTTGCTAATCCTTCTTGTAAATAAATTGCCATGAATTGTAATTCATGTAAATAATATATGAAAATTATGTTCCAATGGTTTTCTTTGGTTAAATCACATCCTTATTTTTTGTGGGTTATCCTAAACCATTACAATTCAAAGGTGGTTCATAATTTGCATGAATTCAAGTGGTTTTAGAAAATTCCAATAAACCATGGTTTCAAGTAGTTTTCAATAATTTGCATGGTTTCAAGTGGTTTTCAATAATTTGCATGGTTTCAAGTGGTTTTCAATAATTTGCATGGTTTCAAGTGGTTTTATTTAGTTGTTGTTACATCTCAATTTTTAACCACATGGTATTACTTCCTTTTCTTATTTTATCTTAGTTCTATTATTTCATTCTCCATTTGTTTATGGTTTTCAATCATATTTCCTAATGCATACAATATGGAGCAAGTAATATGAGAAGTGAGACAATTTGAATTACCTGTATTTGCATGAATTTCTTGAATTTCATGATCTTCTTTTTCTCTGAATGTATGGCGTCTTTTTCTCATCCGTTCTCTAGCTTTTTCTCACATTTCCTCTATGGATGGAAATTTATTTCCTTTTCTAGATCCAAATCTCCAATTTTCCATGTTTGTTGTGAATCCTTGTGTAATTTTCACTCTCCGATATTTATTTATGAATGAATGTTTTTCTTTTTCTTTTTCTACATTCAAATTTAGACTAAGTTATTTTTTTTGGGTTGATTGCAGAAGTTTGATCGAGCCCTTAAGCCATAGCATTTTACATAAATAACATTAATAAAAGTTGTAAGGTAGTTGGTCGTGGTTAGCCTTTTAATGGCGAGGCTCGATCGAGCCAATGGTTAACCACCTATACGACTCGATTGAGAGTTTATTTAATGCTCGATCCAACAATTTGAATTTTGAATTTAAGTGCTTGATCGAGCTCTTGAGGTCCTAAAAATCACAGTTTCAGCACCCCTTCTGTAGATTTCTTTGCAACCCCATTTTGTAGCCTAGCGGATTTAGGGCAGAATTTGTCATTAAGTGGCATAGTTGATCATGTTTGATTCATGAAAGAATTCTCTATCCAATGGCATATGAATTTGACACTTTCGAATTTATATGATATTTTTCACTAATTTCTTTTAAACATGACGTTTGAAATGTTTTTGGACAATTTCAAAGGGGTTGAATAAAAAATCAATAACATGAAATATGCACAACGAAAAATGTTTCAAAAAATACCACTATCTTTGTTTACGAGTCCTCTTAAAAAGAGTACTCTTGGTTTTTCAATTTATTTAAAGAGTTGAAAAAAATCTTACGTGAACACATGTGTCTCTAAAATGCAATTGAAATATTACTTCGCCAACTTCGAAAAATAATAAAAATATAATTTTGGATTAATTTTTTTTTTTTAATATGAATAACTTAGTTCTCTTTGTGTATATCATGCTCATATATATATATATATATATATATATATATATATATATATATATATATATATATATATATATATTAAATAATTACATATTTTAGACTAAGTTATGCTACGTGAACACACACATACCTCTTAAGATGTGCGAAAATTTGCAAGGACAAGTATTGTATTTTATGGAAAATTGAGAGATTATATGACACTATTTTTTTTTGCAAAAAATATTATTAGTACAACAACATAATTCTCCACATATTTTAAATTTACTTCGATCAAAATTCACAATGCTTATATATGAATCTTGAGGGCTGCAATTCAATAAAAGAGGAAAAACTTAAAATTTCATTGCCACATTTAGCCCAAAAGTGTAACCCATATTCACGCATTCACCCTTAGGGTTTGGTTATTAGTTTCATGATTAAAAATGTGGAGGAGAGAATGTGGAGAGTAGGATTTAATGTGAGGGTTCTTTGGGTCAATCTTAACCTCATCCCTCTTATATTTCTCTTTTATTATTATTGCAAAACGATTGAAGGTTTTAACACATGATTGTTTTCTTTTGTAAGAAAAAGAAGCAAATGCATCTCAATCTTCTGAATAAGATTCATTCATTCTTGTTTTCTCTTGTACTTCTCTATTCCCTTCTTCTTCTTTTTTTTCAGAAGAAAAAGCAGTATAGTATATATTATGTTCCAAAATAAATAGTGCTGTATTTAGAAAAATGGAGGGCATAGTCCTGGATATGTTATCTATTCCCTTCTTACATACGTGTTTTTTTTTGTGTGGTTTTATTACATGTTATGAGTGATTTTATGCAATATATCTAGGCCGCTTAGGCATGCATGAAAAATGGTGCTTCACGGAAGACACAAAATATCTATTCTTGAGGTAAACATCTACCCCATTTTCACATTGTTTTTGTTGCAATGTGATGGTTTTTACCATTTTATTATCAACATAATTTTTGAAAGGTTTCAAAAGGGTTTAAGGTAGCATCAGGGGAATCTTTCTTTGTTAATATGTTTTCTAGTTTTGTCTAAGTGAAAATGATAGTATTTTCAAAGGTCTTCAAATGAGTTTATGGAAACCTCAAAGATGTGCTTAACAAGTAATTATGTTTTTATTACACTAGTGGTTTTGTCATTAGCAAGCTCATGAAATCTCTTAAGTTTGGGATACAGAGTTTTTGTGCAAAGTGTTTGTAAAAATGTCTATACCAAAAGCATGAAGTTCACATGCAATGTGTTTACAAAGATGTTTAAGCCAAGACAATGTGGTTTCCATGCATAGTATTTGTAATAATTATTAAACCATGACATGAATTCGCAGTTTACACTTTGTTTCATCTTATTACTTAGCATATGCTAATTATTGAAGTATATTAGTATGTTCAAGGTAAATGATAATTTAATTTAGTAGCTTTGAAATATGATAAATAATGTTAATATATCTTGTAGACCTTTTCACTCCAACATCAACTTGTCTTATATTATGATTAGGGTGATCACGTTCAATGTGGTCCAAAGTTTTAATTTCTCGGGATCATAACTTTCAAGCACAAACTCTATTTTGGGTGCATGGTGCATTGGCTAAAAGTAAGATACAACACATGTATCCTTCCATCAACACTATTATAATCTAAACACTCCGAAAAATTTCAAATTAAAATGAAAGAAATGCAAATTCAAAATAATGTAGAAATAATTTTATCTTATTAAAATTTTAAAGTTGAATATTATAGCAAGGCATGAAAAAAAATGATATAACAACTGATATAAAAAAATAGATACACATAAAACCCTACTAAATATATATAGGCTAAGCCATTTTACAACTAATTAAAGTACTACCTTGTAATTTGGCCATTGAAGGGGAGAATATCCATATATCCTTATATGTTTTTCAATTAGAGTATGCCAACACCAAATTTTCAACCACTTGAAATGGTCTAAACCAAAGCTATTAAAATTTTGAAAATTTTCCTTCTTGCTTGATATTCCACTTGAAAAATATAACTTACAAATGTGTGTTTATCAAATAAGTATTGAAAAACCTCATGGTGGATTGCAAACCCTTGGTTGGCTTTCTTTCTTCTTATAGTTTCAATAGGGTGCTAATTCTATTTAGTGGCGGTGAAGTTTTTCCCATGTGTTGATTAAGATAGATACAAGGAAGGCATAAATATATTTGAAGACAAAATGGATCCCTTGCCATAGACCAAAAAGTGAAGTGAGGTGCTTGATGTCACTTTAAGAGTTAGGAAATCTTCCCATATGGAATTTGGAAGTGTAATGTGTGAGATAGAGTGATGATTAACCACTATCTTCTTAAGGATTAATATTAAGTTTTATATTAGATTCAATTACACCATACCTTGATAATTAGATGTTGTTTCAAACATTTAATTGTTGCTATATTATTTACATTGAATAAAGGAACAAATTCCATCCACCTAGTGAAGTAGTTTGGTCATGAGTCTATACTTGTGTTTCATTGAATAATTAGGACTATTCTAACAAATAATGTCCAAACCTCATTGCTCGATTTTTTTTTTCAACAATGACAAGATGTAAGTATATGGTTACTTTATTCTCTTTTATAGCACAATTTTGACATAATTTGGACTTTATAACATATGTACATGCATCCTTGAAGAATGTTGGCTAGTAATAACTAGCTCTCAAAATCTAGATGGTAATATTTTGAGAAAAGTATCCACTAGACGGTTCATCATGTAAATCCTTTAGAACCTTTTTCGACATTCTATTTCTCCAAGAATATTAACACGAAAACATCATAATTATTCTTGAAAATAACATCATTAATAGTATAGTATTGGGTGAATTTAAGCCTTTAGGATATTCTCTTATTTACTTCAAGTGCTTTAATGCTATATGACAATTAGGAACTAATATAGTGGATAATGCGAGACTAGGAATGCATTTTTTTGAAGGGCTTTGTCGCCATAAAAATTTCATTGTAGGATTTACACATCTAAGCATTCTAAAATTCCGTAGGGGATAAAATCGCTGCCATAATGTGATGGACTAAAGGCTTTCACTAGAGTTTCCCCATCTCTACATTCACACAAATATATTTCCAATATTCCTTAATTTTTCTTGAAATTCATTATGGGAATTTTAAGGTCTAAAATGGGCCTCCTAAGGAAATTATAAAATAATAGTGGAAATATTAAAATAAGATTAGATTACATCATCAAATTTTAGAGGGAAAAAAGAAAAAAACATTTGTTCAACTCGTATTTTTAAGTTATCTACCTATGGGTTTACTCAAATTTCTAGTAGAAACACTCGTTGGATGCAAAATTTGATTCTTCATCCAAGGAGTACCCATGTTTTATACTTTCGATGGACCCTGCTGCACTAAAAATGAGAAATACATGAAAAACATGATTGCAATCACATTTTTTCATGTATTTCTCATTTTTCGTGTAGCAGAGTCCATCGAAAGTATGAAAGATGGGTAGTCCTTGGATGAGGAATTAAATTTTGCATCCAGTGATTACTCCCACTTGAAATTTGAGTAAAACCTTAGGGAGATAATTTGAAAATACGAGTTGAAAAGTAGTTTTATTATTTTATTATTTTTTAATATTTTTACTTTTTAACTCCAAAAATGGTGAATCATCCCCCATGGTTGACATCATCATCTTGAATCCTATTGGTTCTTATAAAGTTTATTTTGGTTGTACATTTTTCTTAGGAGGGCTATTTTAGACCTCAAAATTTCTCTAATGAAACACCTAAATTTGACATGTTACCTTCCATTAGTTCACATGATAACTTAAGACCTCAAATGATCAAAATTCAAACTTGGGTACATGCATATCCTTGATCTTAAAATATTTTTTGTACTTGGTTTTGGATTCTTTGAAGCAATCTTACCATCACTTTCCCATCGATATTTAACAACTACAAACTCTTCTTCTTGAATGGATCTCTTCTTTGATTAACACAATAAGATGGATAGAGTTGTGAGTGCAAGTAAGGATCTACTTTCAAAATATTTTGTAGAAGTTGTAAGAAAAAGACAATTTGGTGGCAATTGTATGGTTAAAAAATGATCCTTAGAATTTATTTATCATGAATAATTATTTCATGTGTAGTTTTAGACTAGAGATGCCTATGAATTTGCTCAACCTATGAATTCCTTGTTTATATTTGTTGTGGTTTATATTTCATAGAATTAAATTATGATTATGAAGTGCCTCAAAGCTAGTTTGGCTTCCCAATATAGTAGTTTCTAGGGGTTTTTTAAGGATTCAAATTTATCCCTATGTATAGTATTATAAGCAACTATTCTGGTTTGAAAAGTCATACATATAGAATGTAGACACATATTCAATAAAAAACATGTAATTTACTATCAAAATTGGCAAATTTATGGCGAATATCTTCCACTTAATCACATGTATAAAAAATAGGTGAATTTTCACCAAATTGGCGAATCTTTTTGTTTCCAGAAGATGTCCAAAAAATAGCCAATTGGAAAAATTTCACCCCTAAAATTTTCCTTGGTAGTTGTATAGTGCAACAAGGATCATCTTCTACACATGATACACATGGTTGAAATCTAACTCTCTAGGTTTTGGTTGAGCTAATAGACTCATATTCATATAATGAACCCAATCTAATGTTTTCCCCTTATTATTAAGGAATGAGAACTTCAATTGATAATTGCTACCAACTGTGTGCATCCTTGGCATCCACTTTATTGAACATACTAGAGCTCTTATGATTATCCATTACTTACGTAAATATGTTTTTGTATGTATTCCATCATACCTACAAAATAATTATCTTATAGTCAAGGTCATATGGGAGACTATAGATTTCTTTTCTCCCTTACCAAATATCTACACTTAGTAATAAGTAGTTTTGTAAGCATTTAACCCACTAACATGAACAAAAAAGTGTTGTAGAGGCTACAACCACTCTCCAAAATTTTGCCTATGCTTTGATTTTGGAGCCTTCCTTCTAAACCACAGTAGCTCATCTTGCACTAATCCAGGAACTTGTGTTGCAACTGAGCCTTATTATTTTCATCTTGGTTTGTGTTTCCTCACTTAGTCCATTTCCTAACCCACAAGCCAATCTCCTGACTTGGTCCCTTGACATTTCTGGGCTTGCTTAAGAGAACTTTGCAATTCTCTAAGGAAACTAGCCTTGCTCTTGGGAATTACGTAGTCTTGACTGCCAGTCATCCTTGAGCTCAGAAAATGTGCAGTACTGAATGGAAGCTAGCCTTGACCTGGGAAATTGTGCAAATAGGAGAGGCAGCCTAAAGCCACTGAGCTTAGAAATTGCAAAGACCCCATTGAGCTCAGAAATTGCGCAGTCCATGAGAAGAAGAGTTGCTTAGCCCTTCCCAGAACTTTGCAATATTTCCGCGCAATACATGGTACTTTTCCAAAAAAAAAAGAATCACTAAAAATTAGGGATCTATTTTTAGTAACCTAAAGGAGGCACTTGTGTTAGTTTTAGAAACTGCCGCCAAGTGTCACTTTTTCGTTGATTTTAAGCATACCTGTCATAAACCCTAACTTGACCAAATATATTTAATTGATGCTACTAGAGCTCATTTTCACACTCGATCTTGGAGCTCTAGCATTCTCGAGGATATTAACGAGCCTTTGGTGTGATCGTCGTCACTTTTCCGAGTGAGTTTTTATTTTCTCGTCTTTTGTCGCTTTTTGTTGTTTAGCTTGTGAGAGTGTTGTTTCACTTGTTTCTTTGCACGAATTTTGGCGTTTAAACTTGTTTTAGCATTTAGAAGTGTTGTTTCAAGTTTTAGATTGTCTTTCCCAAGTGTCGCATGAGTTGTCCTATTGTTGCACCAACGGTCGCCGTTGCGACGACTCTCTTCACATGCTTCATTTTACTTTAATTTAATATTGCTGCACTTGTTTCTCATGCATGCATAAATAATTAGTCATATATGCACTCAAAATCACACCATCTTTCAGATCTGCTTGATTTTCACACTTCCCTTGGGAAAATCTGGGTCCCCTTGCCCGGATCTCACGCTTCACTTCTTGCACTGCGTAATCTAGGAGCTTAAGGCCTCTGCCTTCACTTATTGAATTGTGTACAACTTGGCCTGGGCTGGCTTCAACTACACATTGCACTATTCTAGGAGCAACCTCCCAGCTTGGCCATTGAGACAACATAATGCGTAGTCTCTCCCAAGCCTTAGCCCACATTGAACTACACACTGCATAGTTCCAGTCATCAAGCTTCCCAACTAATTGCTGGTACTGTGCAATGTGCCATTCCCACAGTCATCTAGTCCCCTCTATCAACCAAAACTGCACAACCCTTCCCATCATGATCCTGGCTTGCTGCTTGATCTTATCTTGAAGTTTTTTTTTTTTCTTTTAGCTAACATTTTCTTTCCATGAGTGCCCTCTCTGTCCCACAGGTACAACAGTCGTTGAGCACCTCTCTAGCAGTTATAGTTAACATGGCATGCAAGAGAGCTGCTTCAAAGGAAACTGCCGAGATCAGTATTGGGGAAGCAGTTGAGCATATATCAGTTAATATACTAATTTATGCAGATAGTCAGTTGTTCATTGAGAAGGGTACAACACTGACATGGCAGCAGATCAAAGACACTTTTGCAGAGGACTTCAAGGCAGACTTAGAAGATCGACAGGTTTATCTTAACATCGAACGGTCAGGGTTATACAAGGTTGTATGCAGGTGCCCCACCTTCCCATGTGCAGACATCGTGAGCTGGATTGTATCACATACAGATGAGCAGACTATGACATTGAGCAGTGATAGCGGGAGAGAGCTTGCCACCTTCAGGAAAGAGAAATTTCAATAGATGTATCACTTACCCGAGTCAGTGATGTGCATGTACTTACTCTTCTATGTCGCCCATATCTATGTGAACATGAGAGATATTGTCAAGTGCTGGGTGAAAAGAGTCGTTGAAGTTTAGACAGACAGCTACCCATGTTTACAAGACAAATTCCCTCAGGAAGGCTTACCAGTTCTTGATCATCTTTTCCTGCAGAGTATATGGTCAAGAGAAAATAGAAGTCTTTCTTGCTTTGTGGGTGGTCTTATTGCACCAGTTGGTGAATTATGGGAGGCTATTCAACTAGTCAGATTTGTTGGTTCATCAGTTGAAGACCCATGTGGGTAAGGCTGAGAATCTGCCCAAGAATGAGGAAGAAAGTTTTTACATGTCTGCATACTTATTGGATGCAATCTGTTCCCAACAGCAGTTCCCTAGCATGAGCTGGACATGGACACCAAAAGAGGCTTCCGTCAACATCTATTGCAAGTTGCTTTCTGACTGCAACTATCAAGGAGTGATGGCAAGGCTAACTAACCATTTTATCATCCTATTCTACAAGCTTATCTTTGAGCAGGATCCACCTTGCATGTCCCGAGAAGTAATGGAGGTAATAGTAAACATTACAGATTGGTATGCCTTACTAGGTGGCACCTTCATCAGATTGTTTGGCTGAGAGAAGATTTCGCATGTTCTACCAAGGTATGCCACTAAAAAGATGATCATGCAAGAAGTTTCATACCACCTCGCTACAGGGTTGTCAACAGGACTACATAGGAATACGATAACACCATGGCCCACTCTTCCTTTACGGATCTGGTTATATGAGATTAAGAGCTTGAAAGACACCAATGTCAAGGCTAAGGACATAGTGAAATTCGATTGGCACCAAGGACTTTAATATTTATGATCCCCACGGTATTTGCAAGGACCATTGTGCGAGAGTGTACTTTCCATGGATCCACAAGACATTTCATTGGCCAAAGGAGGACCCTTGGACGTATTTCTACAATGCCTCCAGACTCAATGATCCGGTCAGTATCATAGGAACTTGGAAGGCTACTCTACAGATAGCAGAAGCTCCAAAAGCAACAACAACAACAACAACAACAACAACAACAACAGAAAGAAATGATCCAGTATAGGACAAGGGAAAGAGGAAGGCTGTTGAGAACCCAGAGGGAGAGAAAAGTAGTAAGATGAAGGCGGATCCTATCCTAGAGAAGGAAGCTTTGGTAGCAGAAGAAAAGAGGGAGAAACAAATGAAGATAGAAAAGCAGAGGAAGAGAGAAAAGTAGAGGTTGCAGTATGAAAAACTGAATTTGTAGGATATGAAGAAGAAATTGAAGGAAGAACATGAGTTGAGGAGGAGATAAGAGAAGCAAAAGCAAGATGAAGAATAAAGGCAAGGTACGATGACAGAGAAAACAACGCCAATATAGGTTGATGAGTGAGAATAAACAACAGTTGAGGAAGAGGGTGAAGAGATCCAAGATCAGAAGCTTTCTCGCAGATTGAGAAATTGATCGAAGTGACAAACATGGAGTTGGAACCAGAGCCATAGAATGAAGAAATTGACCTAATGCTGAGAGCACCATAGGTCATATCTCAGTCCCCACCATCTCCAGTGTTAGAAATAGCCCCGTGTGAGCAAGGAGATGCCATTCTCCTTAATGATGATCCGGTCATGGATGTGTTAGAATATATAATTTGATGAGTTGTAGAAGAAGATTGTATAGGTGTGGAGGAAGCATTTCTGGATTATCACGCATCACTTGCATTCATCAAGGAAAGGGTGATAGTGTCAGACACTAGGAAGCATCCAATAGCCCTTGCCAAAGCCATCTTGGCCTATGAAGGAGCAACAAGCTCAAATGTTAAGTACCTGACAGTTGAGAATGAGAAACTGGAAACAACTTGCAGGCTTCTAATCAAGAGGCAGAACAACTCTGAGTTCAATGTAGGATGCAGTTTCCACATTAGGGGAGATGAAGACAACGATACTTGCTAAAGTATCAAGACTTGGTTATATGATGCAAAATCTCTATGACGGATTTGTCACCGTTCATAAAGTAGTTGTTTGTGTGCGTGTCTTACACCAGTGGAGCAAAGAGTTTGTTCAAACTCTCAAGAAAATACATGCAGCCATTGCCCATGTACAAGAGCGGACAATGCGGTACAAAGTGGCCCCACATGACTTAGAGAAGAAGATGAATCCAGAGGCAAATCTGGAGAAAGCGAAGGTCTGAATGTTAATCCAGAACTATGAGCAACTTTCCTCATTCATTGGCAACACACATGCCTCTTATCTATGGTTGTAAAATAGTTTGGATGTCATGGTGAGAGTGCACATGATCCCATCAATCAGTTCCCTCACCGATGCTAAACCTAAGAACCAAGTCAAGCTAGAGAGTGATGAGTACCTGGAGTAGCTAAGATGAGAGGCCACCAGAGAAGACTTGGAGCTGAGCGCACACAACATACATAAGTACATTGGTGGTCCTGTCATGGTCAAGACCATGCTGCTCATGCTTCAGAATGAGTTGGATATAGGTTCCAAGACCATAGACCTAGATTCCATGGAGGAAAGAGTCCACTTTCAGAAAGACACCATCAAAAAATTTGGGGAAACCATCATACAATACCAAGCTTTGCATTAATATGTGACCGAGAGCACTAAGTGGAGGTTGTCGAGTTGGTCTTTCCCAAAACTTCAGAATCATAGTGTTTTTTCTTGTCAGGTTGTCTCTAGCTTATTTTGTCTTACATGGGTACATGTGGAAAATGTAATATTATTTGTAAATATGTTGTAAGTGAAATTCCAAGTGTCAATAATGGAATATGAAAAGTCATTATGTAATGTGATGTGTCATTTAGTGAAGGAGTTGATGAGTCATTGGGGAAGTCAAAGAGTCACAAAGGGGAATATCAAGGGTCACCACACCTTTTTTATAAATAGAACCTCATAACTCATAGAATGGGATTTTGGGAGCCAAGAGTTTGGCTAGGATTAGGCTTAGAAAAGGCTTGGGAGCATTGTGAAGAGCTTTGGCTTCTCCATAGCATAGAGTGAGTATACTTCTTTGGAGGAGCAGCTATTCTTGACTGTAATGTTCCACTACTGGGGCTAGTGGTCGTCAATGGTGTATGTATGGATGGAACTTTCACTTATAATAATACTATCAGAGCCAACATGCTTTCATGCATTTGTTGTTAATGTAGTAGGAATATTCTTGTTGCGTTAAAAATGTATGTTATTTAACTTACACATATGCTTATGAAATTCTTTGTATGCATTTGTACGAATCCTGTTGAATGTGTGTTTTTGGATTAACTCATCAATTTAATTCGTGGACTATTATGCATTTTAGCTTGTGATTTCATTTTGCTCTTGTGTTCCTTTCAAGATACATACTATTATAAGCTTCTAAGAGTTACATTTCATTTTCCCCTCTATGTGTTAGAACCTTAATGCATTGCACTTGACTCTCCATAGGGTTACACACTTTCTCTCACCCAACGTTATCATACTTTCATTTGCGCACTACCGCAGTCAAGGATTTACACTACCATCCACTTCTTGGACTCTTACTCAAACAGTGTGAGGTCTAGTTAGGACTTCATATCAGGGAGATCCCCTGAATTTTGGTGGGTCCAACACCGTCAACATTTCTGGTGTTAGAAGGAGGGCCAAATGGGAAGCTACGTGTAACAACCCTGGTGAAAATTTCATGGAATAAATGTTATTAAACGAAAAATAAGACCACAAATAAGGGATACTTATTCCAAGATGAATGTTGGGCAAAGATATCTTAGTGGGCATCACTAGATGTCTGTTTTGGCTAAGGAAAATTGGCAAAGGATAAGGCAAAGGCATTAAAAGGAATTTTTGGAACATTTATTTATGAAAATAAAGGAAAATAGGAGAAAAGGAAGGTAAAAGGTCATAGGTTGCATGTGAGGAGGATATTGATGGAAAATAATGGAAAATGAAGAAATTAGAGGCCTCATTAATAAAAAGGCTTATGAGGATTAGTGGGCAATATTTTTTCTTACCTTTTGTCAGTTCAAGTTTGGAGCTCTCTCATTACTCTCTCTCTCTCACTCTTGGTCACTTAGATTTTTCTTGGAGCACTCCAGGTTTGGATCAAGGAAGGAAAAGAAAGTAAAGGGAAAGGAGGGAAAACAAGGATCAAGGAAGAAGAGCAGGATCAAGCAACTTCAACAGGAATACTTGTTGATAACCTTTTGTATGTGTGATTTCCAACTGGTTTGGACATGCATGGGTTTTCATGTTGTTGTATGGTTCCCTTGCTGTTGGTGGAATGGTTTTTCTGAGTTATGACAATGGTTTTCAGCCTAGCCTTGCCTTTTTCTAGATGCCATAGTATGTTGGGATGTTTATCTCGATTTTGACCTTTGGTTTACTGAATGGATTTCGGAATCTGGTGCGGAGGTGGTCTCAAGGTTCATTCCCAAAGGCCTAGGAATCCCTTAACCAATTTTGGCAGGATACATAGTAAAGCCTAAGGGAGAAGCCTTGGTTTAGGGCCTAGTGATCCGAGTTTGGATTGCAGTAAAGCCTGAGAGACTAGTCTCGGTTTAGGGCCTAGTGATCTGGGAATGGATTGCGGTAAAGCCTGAGAGACGAGGAGAAGGAAAATTCCTGAAGGATAATGATGGATTCCAGATGGCATTCCAAATTCGGTTCAGTTGTGATTAGAGCATCGGTTTTGGTGTGATCACGTTTTGGTGAGGGTGGTGGTAGTTTAACCTCTAGATTCCCTTGGTTGTTCTTGGATTGGTTGTTCTATGAGATCCTACATTCATGCTTGGAACATGGCACGAGGGTGACTGGATGTAAGATAGATTTGTTTTAGCCATGTCTATGGTCAGGTGGTATGTGGAAGTCCCGAACCTGCTCAAATTTACCTATGATTAATAAAAGATAAGTTATCTTACTTTTTCACTGGTTTATATGTCGATTTAATGGATGTCATATCTCTAATATTTATATGGTCTTATATTGGTTATAATCATGGTTAAATGACTGGTTCATGTCATGGTTATTTCATGTATTTGCTTGTAATTATTAAATGGATGGATGCAAGACCTAATTGATTATATAATAGTTCAATGGAGAAGGAAGTTATCCTTGTGGTTATGTTTCATAAGTTCTTTCAGTCATTTATGCTCTATCTTTTATCCTAGACCTATAGGCTGCATTGATTCCAAGTGTTTGACATAATGTCAGTCCCAGTTGGGGATGCTCAGGCCTAGTACTGAGGTTTATTTTCTATCTATCAACATTGTTATCATTTCTTTGATGGATTTTGAAAGTTGTAGCAAGTTCTAGGCAGAGGTTGAGATTCTGGGCTAGAAAAATGGCTCAAATATTGAGGTCCCAGGCACAGGTTTTTTGAGAAAATTCCACATTCGTTGGCACAAAGGCCTATTTGAGTAACTTTTAATTGCTAGTCGATGTCTTGCCTATAGCATGAGAGTGAATTTGGGTTAAGAGGCTTAAAATATTAGTGGGACCCAGGGACAAGATGTCTGAGTGGCTGACATGTCTCCTAGGGGTGTTGTTGTTGATGTAGATGGGTTTGTTTGACGAGTTCCGTCGAGTCCATTTCATTAAGGTCACTAAGGAGATTGAATCCATTATAGTAACCTCTCCCATAACATGTTTGTCTGACTAGTTGGTTTCTTAGGTGGACCTTGGAAGAGGGGGCGTTACAGATTGGTATCAGAGCGTGGTTGCACTGTCCTTGGGTAAAGATGCTTGGTCATGCATGCATGTCAGTTGCATGTGTGTCTCTTACACTTGCATTCTATATACTTGTTGCATTGCATCATGTTCATCATGATTGTAGTAAGGTTGTCATGAGGAAGTTGATGCGATTTTGTGGGATGCAATGTTAGAAGTATATGACTAGTTATATGATTATATGTAGCTTGAATAAATCCTTGTATGTTAGGTTGCATTATTGAATGTTTTGATTGCATGTATTAGTCTTGTAGGTTGATTACAAGAATTGATCGCTTATGCTCGACTACATGCATTCATACGTATGTGTAGTTGATTAGGCATTGCTTATGCATGTTGATAGTTTCATGTGGCAATGTGTGTAATGGAGTAATGGTTGTTGTCATGCATGAGTTCATAGCATGCATTGTTGATATGACCTTGCATTGATGACTAGACACTAGCTAGAATGATTTTTATGCGTTGATACATTTGTTCGATATATGTCTATATGCTATTATGATTATGATATACATGTATCACGTTGATTTGATGATCTTGTAGACAAGGAATCCTCCTTGAATTATGCTAAGGTATGTTGGTTTATTGTGATTTTGTTTAGCTGACATAATATGCCTTGCAGGAAAGAGATCAGATGGCTAGCAAGGTGGTAGACTACATAGAATATCCTTATGCATTAGATGGGCAACATGGTGTGGGTCACTCTTCTGACTTGACAGACAAATTGAGAAGCTTGAAGGAAGAAATAAGGAGTTACAAAGTAGACAATGACAAAATCATGTAGGCACAAGAGAAATAAGCAGAGGTGAATGAAATACTACTTTAGAGTTTGTTAGATTTGTAGTGACAGGGACCACTTTGGATCAACCACAGACACTAGGAAAAAACTAATGGGGCATATGGCAGTAGGTATCCTAGTAGACACAGGTCGGATAGATCTGACATGATCAGAGATGGGAAATTTTTGGAAAGTTCAGATAGAAGCAGTGATTTACACATGTACTATTCCAGTTCTGGTTCTGATAGGCATCATGATTGTCATTGTTATCATCCTTACAGGAGGAGTGATAGGGGATACTTTCTGGATGAGTTTAAGAAGGAAAAGCCACCTACCTTTGATGGAGAGATGTAGAAGTCACAAGATGCAGAATCATGGTTGCTTGGTATGAGGAAATTCTCCAAATTACATGATTATTCATAAAACATGAAAGCAAAGATAACCACTTTCAGTCTCAAAGGTAAAGTAAATATTTGGTAGGAAGACGTGAAGAATGTTAAAGGTATACATGAAGAGGATTTGACTTGGAATGCATTTTAAAGGCTCTTCAAGAAGAAGTACTTATCTGAAAGGTACAATGATGATAGAGCTAAGGAGTTTTATGAGTTGCGGATGGGTTCTATGACAAATGATGAGTATACTAGCATATTTTTGGAGTCGTTGAGATATGTGCCTTACCTCAGGGAAGAGAAGGGTAAGGTTCAAAGATTCATCAGTGGACTTCTAGTTGCATAAAGAGATTAGATAGAGTTCGATGAGCCTAGATTGTTGGAGGAGGCCATCCGAAATTTGAAGCATTGTTATGAGTAGTTGAAGTGCAAAGTTGAGCCTAAGCATGACTTGAAAAGAAATTAGAAAGCTAAAGGAAAATGGACACCAAAGAGAGGAAGACCTCAAGATGCAAGTGAGAAAGAAAATGTAGAACCTTACAAGAGATTCAATACAACTGAGAAAGGACGGGGAGAGAAGCAAGCTAGATGCAGTGGTAGGGAACGATTACAGTGTTGGATATGCAGTAAGGGTAATTGTAAGAGGGATTGTCTGCAATATCAGAGTGGTGGTAGAACCCAGATCTACAGTTCTCAAGAGATGCATATAATTGGTGATGTTGGTCATAGCATTCCTCAGATCTATGCAGCTATGGACAACAAGCAGGCGAATCATTAGGCATCGATCATTGAGATGGATGGTAAGCTTTGTGATCAAGTTGTTTCTATGTTGATTGATCCTGGATCTAACTATCATTATATTAATCTTGACCTGGTTGATAAGTGTGGTTTGAGAAAAGAAGTGCATGCAAAATCTTGGTTGGTAGAGTTGTCTACAAGTATAAAGAAGCAAGTTCACCATTGGGTAAGATCTTGTGCATTCGAGTTAAATGGCATGCCTACAACAACACGTTTGAACATACTGCAATTGGGTCCGTATAATATGCTTTTGGGTATGGATTGGCTATACCCTCACATAACCAAAGTGGACTGCTTTGATAAGGCCATTGAGTGTGTGGATGATAGTGGAGAAAAGAGGACTTTGCAGGGGAAGACGAAGCCTACATTAGTGAGGATGGTTACTGTTATGTAGGCTAACTGTAGTTGCAGAAAGGGTTGTGTGATGTTTGAAGTACACATTTCTAGTGACAAGGGTAAGGAGGTTGAGGATGCATATGTGTTGAGTAGGTACCCAGTTTTGCAGCAGTTTTAGGATGTATTTCTCGAGGAAATTACAGAGTTTCCACCTCACAGGAAGGTAAATTTTTCTATTGAGTTGGTTCCAGGGGTAGCCCTGTAGAAAATTTGTGATAGGTTAACCCGATAATGCAATATAAATCAAAGCAAAATACTATAACCTACTTCTGCTATCAATTTGCGGAAGCTTAAATATAGAGCTGAATAATATAACCAGAAGAAGAAGAATTAATGGCACACAACACATGAAAATACTTTGGGGAAAGCCTCAGCTAAAAACCCCACACTATTGTATTATCATACATGGTGGAAATACATAGGAATTATACAAATCCTTAGCTCTCACAGCTATCCAGCTCTCAGTATAATCCTCAGTGATGCTCACAGGCAATCTTGGCTTCTCTCTAGCCTTCCTCTCTGCCCTCTAAGCTCCTATTTCCTTGCACTGTTCCTTGTGGATGATTTTCCTATTACCAAGTGGAAAACCAACCTTCAAACTGCACAATCCTCAAGGATAAATCCTTGACTGCGTGCATGAGTTTTCTCCATGAGAAAAACATGCAACTGATAGTACACTGTCCTTGAACATTAATATCAACTGGGTCTTTCTCAGAATAGACATGCATGAGTTTCTGATGAGGGAATATTCAGTTAAATAGAGTAGCACTAGTTGAGTGCATTAATGCATCAATCGACTGTTAACTCTCTATTAGTTCCTCAAATAGTTTGGAACTAATTTAACTAGACTTAACTCAGTAAACTGAGTTAACTACTTGCAACTCAAATATAACTCAATCTTATCTCCTTAATTTAAGGGATAACTCTTGCATGACTTCAGAAATACTTCTAACTTGAATTTCTCCAACTAATTAATTTAAAATAAATTAATTAATTATTTCCAAGTAGCTGTTAAGACTAAATTCGATTTTAATTCACAATTTAATTCAAGGACAAATTAAATTGGAATATTCTTGTTGCCATATTTCAACACTCCCTCTCGACAAGAAAGGGATTATTTGCCACCTCGATCCTGTCTCTATGGAACTTGAATTTACACTTTGATAATGCCTTTGTCAAAATGTCAACATCTTGCTCCTCTGTCGAAATATACTGCAACGACATGATCCTCCTCACCTGTGAAAAGCCATGGGAAACAAATCTTGCCTTATGCTTCTCCACACTACCATCAGTAGCTTGATTTACCTTGTAAAGCCAACGGGAACTCAGAAATGACTTGTTCTCCAGTCTAGGAACCACGTCCCAAACACCGTTACGAACTATGGGGTCATACTCCTCCACCATAGCATCAACCCAAATCGGCTGCTGCATTGCTTCCTCAAAGGAAGATGGATCGGTCTCATCACATTCCCTAGCAAGGGCTATGTATCCATTGTACCTCTTAGGTGACCTCGTTGAGTGGATGTCTCCACTCCTGGAACCTCTACATGTGGGTGCTCTGCATCAGTCTGAGGCTCCTCCTCCTTAGGAATCAACAATTCCTCCACAGCCTGTAGTTGGAGCTCCCTCTCAAGGGAAACTCGCATGGCCTTTTGCTCATCAAACTTGAGATCTCTGTGAACCACTATCCTCCGACTGGTAGGCAAGTACACCCCATAGTTGTGATGTGTATCAGTGTACCCCACAAGTATCCCCAACTTTGCTGTCGGCTCAAGCTTCTTTCGTGCATCCTTTGTCACATGGAAATATACCAATGAGCCAAAGATCCTGAAGTGACCCACATTTGGTCTCTTACCGAAGAAAGCTTCCTCTGGTGTCTTCATCCAAAGTATGTGATGCGGGCTTCTATTCTGCAAATAGACCACTGTGTTGCATTCCTCAGCCCACAAGTGAAGTGGCAGGCCTTGGTCATGCAACATTGCTTGTTCTGCCCCTACAATAGTTATGTTCTTCCTCTCGGCCACCTCATTCTGCTGTGAGTTATGAGGTGCCGTCAACTCTCGTTTAATTCATTCCACTGCACAGAAGTCCTTAAACTCTTGAGAGACATATTCTCCACCGTTGTCGCTTCTCAAGGCCTTGATCTTCTTCCCTCACTCTTTCTCGACCAAAGCTTTGAACTCACAAAACTTTGTGAAAATTTGGTCCTTCTTCTGCATGAAATAAATCCAACATTTACAAGAATAATCATCAATGAAAATCACATAATACCTTTGCTTCGCTGTGGATGCTGTCGAGAATGGTCCACACAAATTAGTATGAATCCGCTCTAAGATAGCCTCTGCTCAACTATCTCAATCATGAAAGAAAGACTTGGTGTACTTTCCCAAGGTACAGCCTTTGCATGTGTCAACTTACTCAAGTTTACCTTTAGGAAGTCCTGTAGATATCTACTGCATTATCTTCAAAGCCCCATGATGCAAATGGCCCAACCGCTTGTGCCACAACTCACCAATGTCTTGGCTTTGCACCAATTATGCTTTTTTACTCAATGCTGCACAATCATCTACCTCTAGTTTATAGAGATTCTTCACCCGAATCCCTATCCTCTTGGTCTGACTCGTGGCTATGTGTCTTAGGAACACCTTTCCTTTACTGAAGACAACATCGTAGCCTTTTTCCTCCAACATCACGACTGATACCAAGTTCTTCTTCAGTCCAGGCACATACATCACATCTGTCAAGGTGAGAAGAGCTCCATGCTCCCTCTAAAAAGCAACCGTGCCCACTCCTGAAACACTATACCTTCCGTCGCCACCCATCTCTATGCGCATCTTGAGGTCTTTCTCCTCCAAGGCACTAAATAAACTTTAATCACCAGTCATGTGGAATGAGGCTCCACTGTCAAGATACCAGACACAACCCATCATTGATGACACCATGCATGCAATGAGGGTAAAGTCCATTTCGAACTAAGAGGCTAATGCCTCACCTTCCAATCCTTCTGAGGATCCCTTCTTGGACTTCTTCGATGGGAAATTAGTCGCGTAATGTCCCATCTTGTGAAAATTAAAGCATCTTACTTTAGACATGTCACCCTTCTTCCCTCCATGAGAAGAATTCAATTTGAAATGGGAAGCCTTCCCCTTCCCTTTCCTTGCCTTAGTTGCTAAGGCCAGATTTTCTTCATCATCATTCTTGGATGAAGAACCATCTTGTGTGCTCCTCCTGATCTCCTCTTGCATAAGATCTGACCACAGTCGTTCCCAATCCAACAGTTTCTCCCTTCCATTCACAGAGTCTTGGTAGCTATTCCAAGTCTTTGGAAGGCCAAGGAGAGCGAGTCTCACCATATCATCATCAACAGTAGTTATTCCCACACTTCCAAGCTCATCTCTGTAGGTGGTGAGCTTGTTTAGATATGTGGAAATAGTATCACCCTTCTCCATCTTGATTCTTCGAAGCTTATCCTTTGAGTGCCAATTTCCTTTGGTCACTACTGTTCTGGTAGAGGTCCTTCAATGTCTTCCACATTGAAAATGGAGTATCCTTCCCATGGAATCAAGACAATATGGTCTCGAACTCCCTCAAGGATGATCTGTCTCGCCTTCACCACACACTTCTTCCACTCAGCCAAATCTTGTGCATTAGTTGAAGTTGGTTTTGGGATTTCTTGATCAATGAATTCCTTCAAGCCATTGTCTTATAACACAGCCTCCATTCTATCTTTCCATGCTATGTAATTTGAGCTACCTTCCAAGGCATACTCGAGTCTCAAGCCATAGAATGTCATTGGCCAACCTTGAAGTATGATATGAATTCGATTTGCACCTGCAACCCCGAACTTCAAACTTTGAATTCTATTCTCAGTATACTGTTAACTTGGCTCCGATACCATGTAGATAATTTTTACAAATCCAACTCTGATACCATGTAGAAAATCTGTGATAGGTTAACCCGATAATGCAATATAAATCAAAGCAGAATACTATAACCTACTTCTACTATCAATTTGTATAAGCTTAAAGATCAAGTTGAACAATATAACCAGAAGAAGAAGAATCAATGGCACAATACACATGAAAATACTTTTGGGAAAGCCTTCGCCTTCGCCTTTGCCACACACTTCTTCCACTCAGCCAAATCTTGTGCATTAGTTGAAGCTGGCTTTGGGATTTCTTGATCAATGAATTCCTTCAAGCCATTGTCTTATAATACAACCTCCATTCTATCTTTCCATGCTATGTAATTTGAGTTACCTTCCAAGGCATACTTGAGTCTCAAGCTATAGAACGCCATTGCCCAACCTTGAAGTATGATATGAATTCGATTTGCACCTGCAACCCCGAACTTCAAACCTTGAATTCTCTTCTCAGTATACTGTTAACTTGGCTCTGATACCATGTAGATAATTTCTACAAATCCAACTCTGATACCATGTAGAAAATCTGTGATAGGTTAACCCGATAATGCAATATAAATCAAAGCAGAATGCTATAACCTAATTCTACTATCAATTTGCAGAAGCTTAAAGATCAAGCTGAACAATATAACCGGAAGAAGAAGAATCAATGGCAAAATACACATGAAAATACTTTGGGGAAAGCCTCGGCTAAAAACCCCACACTATTGTATTACCATACATGGTGGAAATACATAGGAATTATACAAAGCCTTAGCTCTCATAGCTAGCCAACTCTCAGTGCAATCCTCATAGATGCTCACAGGAAATCTTGGCTTCTCTCCAGCCTTCCTCTCAACCCTCCAAGCTCCTATTTCCTTGCGCTATTCCTTGTGGATGATTTTCCTATTACCAAGTGGAAAACCAACCTTCAAAACTGCACAATCCTCAAGGATAAATCCTTGACTGCATGCATGAGTTTTCTCCATGAGAAAACACATGCAACTAATAGTACATTGTCCTTGAACATTAATCTCAACTGGGTCTTTCTCAGAATAGGCATGCATGAGTTTCTGATGAGGGAATCTTCAGTTAACTGGAGTAGCACTAGTTGAGTGCATTAATGCATCAACTGACTGTTAACTCTCGATTAGTTCCTCAAACAGTTTGGAACTAATTTAACTGGACTTAACTCAGTAAACTGAGTTAACTAATTACAACTAAAATATAACTCAATCTTATCTCATTAATTTAAGGGATAACTCTTGCATGACTTCAGAAAGACTTCTAACTTGAATTTCTCCAACTAATTAATTTAAAATAAATTAATTAATTATTTCCAAGTAGCTGTTAAGACTAAATTCGATTTTAATTCATAATTTAATTCAAGGACAAACTAAATTGGAATATTCTTGTTGCCATATTTCAACAAGCCCCAACATCAAAATCACCTTACAAGATGAGTACAATTGAGTTGGTTGAGTTAAATTTGCAGCTGAAGGAAATGTTGGACAAAGGGTACATAAGACCAAGTGTATCGCCTTGGGGTGCGCCAGTGTTGTCTGTGAAGAAGAAATATGGTACTCTTAGATTGTGTATTGACTACAGGCAAGTGAATAAGGTAACGATCAAGAACATGCACCCATTGTAGAGGATTGATGATTTGTTTGATAATTTAAAGAGAGCAGTAGTGTTCTCTAAGATTGACTTGAGATCAGGATATGATCAGGTAAGCATCAAGGAAGATGACATCTTCAAGACTGTGTTCTGGACCAGGTATGGGCATTATGAGTTTGTTGTTGTTCCATTCGGTTTGACTAATTGTCCATTACATTTATGTGTTTGATGAATAATGTGTTGCATCCTTATCTGGACAAGTTTGTTATCACATTCATTGATGACATACTGGTATATTCTAAGAATGAGGAAGAACATGCAAAGCATTTAGCAACAATGTTTAAATTTCTAAGAGAGCATTAGTTATATGCTAAACTTAAAAAGTCCAGTTTCTTTTAGACTGAGGTACATTACTTGGGGCATGTTTTCTCCAAGGATGGCATAACAGTGGATCTAGAGAATATAGGGGCCATCATGGAGTGGGCATCTCCTAAGAATGTGGATGAGGTGAGATCGTTTATGGGATAGGCAGGTTACTACAGGAGGTTGATCATGAAATTCTCACAGATTTCATATCCTATCACATCATTACAATGGAAAGGTAAGAAGTTCGAATGGATAAAAGAATGTGAGGCTAGTTTTGAGCAGCTTAAGTAGTTGTTGACACATGCACCATTGCTAAAGATTACGGATCTAGACAAGGATTTTGTAGTGTTTACAAATGCTTGAAAGAGAGGACTTGGTGGAGTTCTCATGCATGAAGGGAAGGTAGTGTGCTATGAGTCACAAAAACTGAATGAGCACGCGCATAACTATCCAACGCACGATCTTGAGCTAGCATTGATTATACATGAATTGAAGATGTGGAGGCACTATATTTTCGGTAGGAGGTTCGCATTGATGAGCGATAACAGTGGGTTGAGGTATTTGTTTGAGTAGCCGAATCTAAATGCCAGACAAGCTAGATGGTTGGATACACTTAGTGAGTTCAACTTCAAGATCAAACACATCAAAGGGAAGGAGAACCAGGTTTTAGATGCTCTTAGCAGGAAGGTACAGGTAAATCATATAGCAGCTATGAGGCTTATGGGACAAAGTTACAGGATAGGATCTTACAGGCAGGATTGCAGGATGAAAAATAGATGGAAATCATGCATAGGTTACAATAGAGCACATGTATAGGTACAGGTAAAGGTGCATGTATAGGTATAGGTACATGTGATCGAGATGCAGACTATTGTCTCACAGAAAATGGTTTGGTGAGATTTAGAGACAGGATCTATGTACTGAATTGCAGTAAGCTCAAGAAGATTATCTTGAGGAAGTTTCACACCAAGCCATACTTGGGTCATCCAGGATATCAAAAGATGTTGACGATGGTAAAGCGGTTCTACTATCGGCCAAATCTGAAGAAGGAAGTGGCAGAGTTCATGGCTAGATGTTTAGATGGTCAGCAGGTTAAGGAAAAATGTAAGCATCCAGGTGGTTTACTACAACCTATAGCGATTCTGGAATGGAAATGGGAGGTCGTTTCCATGGATTTTATCACAGGTCTTCCACGGAAAGTAAAGCAACATGATTATATTATGGTCTTGGTTGATAGGTTGAGCAAGGTAGCTCAATTCATTCTAGTTAAGGCTATATATTCAGTGAGTGAGGTAGCATGAGTGTTCATTAGAGAGATAATGAGACTGCATGGTGTTCTAGAGAAGATTATGTCAGACATGGATGCAAAGTTCACTTCCAAGTTTTGGAAGGAACTATTTGCAGGCTTGGGTACAGAGTTGGCCTTCATTACAACTTATCATCCACATATAGATGGACATACAGAGAGGGTCAATAGGGTCTTGGAGGATATGTTGAGGATGTATGTGATGCACCAATAGAAGAAATGGGAGGAGTATATTCCATTGGTTGAGTTCGTATACAAAAATGGTTATCAGGAGTCATTGAGGATGAGTCCTTTCGAGGCATTATATGGGTAGAGTTGTAACACTCCCATCAACTGGAGTGATCCAATAAATAGGGTACTTATTGGACCAGACATGTTGATAGACATGGAGCAGGAAATGTAGGTTATAAAGAAGAATCTAAAGCCAACACAAGATAGATATAAGAGTTATGTGGATCAACACAGAGTGTTCAAGGAGTTTCAGGTTGGGAAGCATGTGTATTTGTGCATCAAGCCCAAGAAAAGATATTTGAGGATTGGTTCATGTGCCAAGTTGGCACCACAATATTGCAGGCATTTTGAGATCCTCGAGATGATTGGACTAGTGGCATATAGACTTGCACTACCTCCAACAGTGAAAGTCCAAGATGTTTTCCATATTTCATTGCTTAAAATGTATATAAAGGATGTTGATCATGTTATTGATTGGTCTGTATTGCAGGTGGAGCAAGAATGAGAGTTCCAGCTGGAGCCTCAGTGCATATTGTAGTCGAAACATCTCATGCTCAGGAACAGAGAAATAGAGCAAGTTAAAGTGCAGCGGAAGCACTTTGGGCTTGAAGAAGCTACATGGGAGATGGGGGATCAGATGCGGGCCCTGTATCCTTCATTGTTTTCCAGTTTAGGAAAAGAAGTTTTGGATTGATGTTGGTATATGTTTGGCATATGTTTTTCTGATGTTATGGTATATGTATGTATATAGATGTAAATACTGCCATGAGCTAAGATATAAAGCTCCAATAAGAGGTATGGGTGTCATGTTATTATGGTTGTTATATTGTCATGTTGTCATGATGTTTTGATTTTGAGACGGTCTTTCATTGTAAATACTGCAACGAGATAAGTTATAAAGCTCCATGGGAAATATGTTTACTTGTTAGCGGTTTTGTTGAGGTCATGGTGTGGTTTAACACCGAGGACAATGTTCCCCAAGAGGGAGGGTTCTGTAACAGCCCTGGTGAAAATTTCATGTAATAAAAGTTAATAAATGCAAAATAAGACCATGAGAAAGGGACACTTATTCCAAGCTGAATATTGGGCAAAGATATCCTAGTGGGCATCACTGGATGTGTGTTTTGGCTAAGGAAATTTGGAAAAGGTTAAGGAAAAGGCATTAAAAGGAAAAAAGGAATTTTTGGCACATTTATTTATGAAAATAAAGGAAAATAGGAGAAAATGAAGGTAAAGGTCACAGGTTGCATGTGAGGAGAAAATTGAAGGAAAATAATGTAAAATGAAGAAATTAGAGGCCTCATTAATAAAAAGGCTTTCGAGGATCATTGGGCAATATTTTTGCTAACCTTTTGCTAGTTCAAGTTTGGATCTCTCTAATTATTCTCTCTCTCTCTCTCTTGGTCACTTAGAGTTTTCTTGGAGCACTCTAGCTTTGGATCAAGGAAGGAAAAGTAAGAAAGGGAAAGGAAGGAAAGAAAGGATGAAGGAAGAAGTGCATGATCAAGCAGCTCTAGCAGGAATACTTTCTGGTAACCCTTTTCATGTGTGATTTCCTATCTAGTTTGGACATGCATGGCTTTGAATGATGGTGTATGGTCCTCTTGCTGTCAGTGGAATGGTTTTGCGGGGTTATGACAATGGTTTTCAACCTAGCCTTGCCTTTTTCCAGATGCCATGGTATGTTGGGATGTTTATATTGGTTTTGAGCTTTGGTTTGTCGAATGGATTTCAGAATCCGGGGTAGAGGTGGTCTCAAGGTTCATTCCCAAAGGCATAGGAATCCCTTGACCAATTTTGGCAGGATACACAGTAAAGCCTGAGGGAGAAGTCTCAGTTTAGGCCCTAGTGATCCGAGTTAGGATTGTGGTAAAGACTGAGAGACTAGTCTCAATTTAGGGCCTAGTGAGCTGAGATTGGATTGCAATAAAGCCTGAGAGACGAGGAGACGAAAAATTTCTCAAGGATAGTGATGGATTCCAGATGGCATTCCAAGTTCGGTTTGGCTGTGATTGCAACACTCGTTTTGGTGTGATCACGATTTGGTGAGGGTGGAGGTGGTTTATGTTGAAAATGCAACAAGATGATGGAGCTTAGTGGAAAGAAGTCGCCTTCACTAAGTGGGCCCGTAGGCTATTTTTGGCGCAAAGTCTATTTTTAGACATATGGATCATGGTCTATGAGTTGCAGGATGTTGTTTATGGATGATTGGTCGTGTTGGAAAAAATAGATGGACTTCTATTTTTGGTTCACAGCAGAGTGATCAGAGTCTATTTTTACACTACCAGGCTAAAAAATAGAAACAGTCAAATATTATTAGCCCTTAGTAATATTTGGACTCTAAACATTATCTTATTCTCTTGGAGCACTTCAGTTCGAGCTACGGATGTGGCACATGCAGCTGACAGAAGGAATCACATGATTTCTTATGTGTTAGTTGAGCTATTGCATGGAGGACTTCAGTTAGAACTCATGCATGTGAGTTCTGTGGAGTTGGATGTGGAGTTGATGGAGTTGTGTTCAGTTTGACTTAGTTGAACTAGTTGTATTTAGTCTAACTAAAGAATACACTAGTGATGAGTTGTGTGAATTGATTGTTAATTAATTCACTAATTACTAACTCACAAAGCAACTAAATAATACATCAGTTAACTCAGTGCATGGACAGTTCAATAGAGACAGGTGTTAGAGGTAAGTGAAAGGGTGAGTTGTGACTATTAGTTGTGCAAGAGATTTGTACAGGCATGGGATTGAGTTATGCCAATGAGGATTGCGCAGTGTGGGCCAATACCAAGGGAAATATAGCCTGTGCTCACGTGATTTTCAGTGTGGGTGATTCTCTTGCAGGATTGTGCAGTGGAGGCAGGCAAAGTAGCGGAGGAGATTTGAACCTGTGACTTGTTCGGATCTGAGCTAGTTTTGTGTGTAACAAGTGGAGATAGTACTGAGTACTTGTTAGGAGTATTGTACTATGTATTGTTACATGTTCTCAATCATTATAATATACAGATAGTGTGGGGTTTTTAGCTGTATGCTTTCCCCGGGTTACATATTGTGTTAATGTGCGCATGCGATTGATGTTTCATTGTTTTTGATGCTGCTAAATTGATGATCAACGTAGAGGAGGTTATGTATTATGCATGTATTCCACAATAGTGTATAATCGGGATAATCTCTGTGAATAAGTGTTTATTATTCAAAATTGATACAGTTTAACCTCTAGATTCCCTTGGTTGTTCTTGGATTGGTTGTTCTATGAGATTCCACATTCATGCTTAGAATATGGCATGGGGATGACTCGATGAAAGATATATTTTGTTCAACCATGTCTATGGTTGGGTGGTACGTGGAAGTCTCGAACCTGGTCATATTTTCCTATGATTAATAAAAGATAAGTTCTCTTACTTTTTCACTGGTTTATAAGTTGATTTAATGGCTGTCATATCTATGATATTTATATGGTCTTATGTTGGTTATAATCATGGTTAAATGGCTGGTTCATGTCATGGTTATTTCATGTATTTACTTGTAATTGTTAAATGGATGGATGTAAGACCTAATTGATGATATAATAGTTTAATGGAGAATCAAGTGATCCTTCTGGTTATGTTTCATAAGTTCTTTCAGTCATTTATGCTTTGTCTTGTATCCTAGGCCTGTAGGTTGCATTGATACCAAGAGTTTGACATAATGTCAGTCCTAGTTGGGGATGCTCATGCCTAGTCCCGAAGTTGATTTTTTATTTATAAACATTTTTATCATGTCTTTGATGGATTCTGAAGGTTGTAGCAAGTTTTGGGTAGAGGCAAGGATTCTGGGCTAGAAAAGTGGCTCAAATCTCGGGGTCACTGGCACAGGTATGTTGAGAAAAGTCCACATTTGCTGGCATAGAAGCCTATGAGAGTGACTTTGTGTTGCTGGTTGTTGTTTTGCCTATAACATGAGAGTGACTTTCGGTTAAGAGGCTTAAAAAATCAGTGGGACCCAGGGACAGGATTTCTGAGTGTATGACATGTCTCCTAGGGGTGTTGTTATTGATGTGGATGGGTTTGCTTGATGAGTTTCATTGATTCCAGTTCCTTAAGGTAATTAAGGAGATTGAATCCCTTATAGTAACCTCTCTCATCACATGTTTGCACGGATGGTTGGTTTCTTGGGTGGACCTAGGAGGAGGGGGCGTTACATTGAGCCCTTGAAGTCTCTTTTGAATTTCCGCACATATTTCATGACCTTTGTCCAAATCAAAACCTCGACATGTTTTTCTAATGTTGCTCATTTCGAAGTGTTAGCTATAATTATAGATGACTTGTCCAGATATAAGTTTAATGGCAAGGGTGGAACAACCTTGTTCAGGCACACAGTTGCTTTTTCATGCTTCTATGACAGACATGATGTCCCATCTGATGATATTTCCTGTGGGTTTTTCGCCTTCATGTTCGAAGGGTACACAAAGCAATGGTGTCAAACATTTTGAGAAACCTCTATTCACTCTTCTGATCATTTTTTTAGAGAATCATTTCATGCTTTTGTTCTCTATGATTGTAAAGCCCTTAATAGAAAAATCTTAAAATTATGAAAATCACCTTATGAATCCCTTCAATATTTTTACGATCGTTTTCTTCACTACTATTTTGAATTTCTTGAATATGAAGTTGAATGGGAATTCCTAGATAAGATATTTCAATATCTTGTTCACTTTTATGAAAATCCACATGAGTTAGAATATTTCGAACCTCTCCCATCATACCTTGGTGTTATATCTTCTAAATCTAAGATGGACAAGGTTGTTGTCCCAAGTGACCCTCCGTCCCCTTCCCATCAAATAGCTCTAGATTCGTAGGTCGAGGTGGGAGAAGTTGAAAATCCACCTGTTGATCTATCACCATCTCCTCCTACCCCACATGTTCAGGATTTCTGCGCAAAGTTTGATTGTAACTCTGATGGTTGTCATGTGGCCTTATCTCCTCATCCTCTATCCTTCAATTCCTTTGATCCTCTAGATTTTTATGTGTTGTGTTCATATGTCTCGGTTCTCACATTTGATGTTCATGAGGATCAAGTTCAGGAACGAGTTGGTGTTGAACAACCAACCTATGATATCATTTTTGATGAGTATGTGTGGGAATCTAAACAAGAATATGTGGTGAAGGATGACCTCTTTCTGTCCACACCTCATCTGCTTTACCATGACATCTTCAATGATTCTTTCAATTCTATTGCATCTTGTGAAAATTCATTTTCGAATGTTTCTTTTTCTGATCTTTCACAGAACACGTGGAATGCTAGTCTTTAATTTGATTGCAGAGAGGACAAATCTATCTTCCCTGACCCTCCCAATCTCTCATCTTACCTTTATGGAAACATAGAGGGTGAAATTTCCCATTTTTAATCATCCCCTCTATACGGTTCATCAGATCATGAGGATGTCAGTGTCCATCATCTTGAAATTTATGATCATGTTTGTCATGATCCTTTTATTCATTCATTCGATCACGATCCTAATTTTTCCATTGTTGATATTTCTAAGCCACCGATATTTGATGGTCCACCCTATGATGCATTGGAAAATCCTCAAGCTATAGAGGCACTTTAGCTCGAGATGATGGTAATGTTAGGTTCTCGTATCCTTGAGGTCAGTTCCACTTCAGATCAAAAACTTGTTGAATATTTCCAGGCTCCTCATCACTCTGTGGTTCACAATGAAAATCAATCTATCTTACATGTTCGCATCCTCCACCGGAATCACATGACCCTATTTCTCAAGAATTGGAGGAGTCATACGTAGCAAGCGCTGTTGCGAAACATAAGTTTTATTATTTCTTTATGTTTTCTCATTTTTCAAGTTCGAAGGTGTGTACATGCTTGTCTTCCACGCGTAATATGATATGACACCATGATACATCCGCAGAGTGCCTTTCATGTGCTTTGAATTTTTTATTTCCTGCGAATGCATTTAAGATTCGAACATATTGGTTTGCATTGTTTCATCCTTCTTGTTGGTTGGTTTTCTTGTATATATTCCTTGTCGACCATGCTCTCGCCTACATGGGCCAACCAATGTGATGATGGCTGCATTATAAGTATGACTTCATGTGATTTGGCCTATGTTTTGCTTAGGTTAGGAGTAGGAGTAGTTTTTCTTTTCTTGTTTGTTTCTTGATTTGTTTACCTTGTCTTGCTTCTTTCCTTTGTTTGTTTGCTTTTGCACCTGTAGGTTAGTTTCCACATGAAACTGTGTTTGGCTTCTTAGACAAAAAAGGTGAAATCCAAGAGGAACTTGTACAACTATCAACACTTGGTTATCTATCTATTCCCTCTCTTTGTGTGAGTCTTTCGTTTCTTCTAGTCGATGATACCCTGATGGAAAATATGTTCCTTTAGAGAGAGTCATGGTGGAATCATGATGCTTGCACTCTTAACTAGTACCGCCTACTCTAATCAGTTTTCTATTTTCGTTTAACCCTTGTCAACTCAGTCAAGTAGATTAAGGAGAGGGAGAAAACCTTAACAAGTATGTAAGAGGTATATACAAATATCCTTCTCTAAAGGGACAACCTCTTCTACTCTCAATAAGTCAGGATCCCTCTTCCGCCTCATGAAATAAATAAGTGACTATGCACATTTATTTGAAAAATGAAAAATAAAAAAATAAAATAAAGGGCGAAAGAAGAGAAATGCTTCCTACATAGAGAGGTGAAGCAATTAACTTCACTGGGGTACTTTCCAGGCTCGCTGGCAGCAGAGCAATGCTTGTGTTCTTGAAGTGATTCCAAGGAGGTACTGTCCATGCCTCCTGGCAGCGGAGCAACACCAAAGATTTAACTAAAACTTTGACATTCTATTTTACTTGTGCATCTAATACCCCTTTTTCCCCAATAAAAACAACTCAGTTCGAATTGGCTTGGTATGTGTGCTGTCGATAAAGAGAATGGTAGGGGCTACATCTTTAACTCAAGCTAAGTGAAGAAGCTATGATAATCAAAGAACTAAACAATACTTCTGAAAGAGTTATATGTGCTTTGCACAAGACAAGGTCCATACAGAGAGCTAGAGTTCTACCAGTGTGTCACCAATGTTGTAGTGGCTACAACCACCCTCCAAACTTTTGCCTATGCTTTGATTTTGGAGCCTTCCTTCTAAACTACAACAACTCATATTTTGATCCAGGTACTTGTGCTTCAACTGAGCCTTATTATTTTCATCTTGGCTTGTTTTTTCTCACTTAGTTCATTTTCTAACCCACAAGCCGATCTCCTGAATTGGTCCCTTGACAATTTCGGGCTTGCCTCAGAGAACTGCACAATTATTGAGGGAAATTTGCCTTGCTCTAGGGAATTAAGCAGTCCTAACTGCTATTGAGCCTTGAGCTCAGAAAATGCGCAGAACTGAATGGAATCCAACCTTGAGCTGGGAAATTATGTAGACAAGAGAGGCATCCCAGAGCCACTCAGCCTAGAAATTGTGCAGATCCCACTGTGCTAAGAAACTGAGAAGTGCATGGGCTAGAGAGTTGCCTAGTTCTTCCCAGAACTGCACAATCTTTTTGGGAAATGCACGAAAGTTTTCTTGAAAAAGGAAAAAGAAAAAAAAACATCCCTTAAAAATAGGGATCTATTTTTAGTAACCTGAAGGAGGCACTTGTGTTATTTTTAGAAACTATTACCAAGTGTCACTTTTTCCTTGGTTTTAGGCATGCGTGTCATAAACCCTAAATTGACCAAATATATTTAATAGACACTACTAGAGCTCATTTTCACACTTGATCTTGGAGCTCTAGCATTTCTGAGGAGATCAAGGAGCCTTCGGTGCAATCATCGTCACTTTTCCAGGTGAGTTTTTATTTTCTCATCTTTTGCCTTTCTTTCTGTTTCTTTTTGTTGTTTAGCTTGTGATAGTGTTGTTTCACTTGTTTATTTGCATTAATTTTGGTGTTTTAAACTTTTTTTAGTGTGTAGAAGTGTTGATTCAAGTTTTAGATTGCCTTTCCCAAGTGTCGCACGAGTTATCCTATTTTTGCACCAACGATCGTCGTTGCGGCGACTCTCTTCACATGTGTTGTTTTACTTCAGTTTCATCTATTGCTACACTTGTTTCTTATGCATGCATCAACACTTAGTGATATCTACACTAAAAATCACATCGTCTTTCAAATTTTCTTGATTTTCACACCCCCCTTGGGCAGATCTGGGTCCCCTTACCTAGATCTCACACTTCACTGTTTGCACTGCATAATCTAAGAGATCAAGGCCTATACCTTGGATTCTAGAATTACATAGAGCTTGGACTAGGCTAGATCCAACTGTGCACTGCGCAGTTCAAGGAGCCAACCTCCCAATTTTGCCATTGAGACAACACAATTCATAGTCTCTCACAAGACTTGATCCACACTGAACTATGCATTGCGCAGTTCCAGTCATTGAGCTTGTCATCTGACTACTGGGACTACGCAATGTGCAGTTCCCACAGTCAGGCAATCCCCTCTGGCAACCAAATCTGTGTAATCCTTCCCATCATGAGCCCGACTTGCTACTTGATCTTTTCTTGAAGTTGTTTTGCTTTTAGGTGACATTTTCTTACCATGAGGGTACTCTCTGTCCCATAAGTATAACAATTGTTGAGCACCTCTCTAGAAGTTACAGTTAACATGGCATCCAAGAGAGCTTCATCAAAGGAAACCACTGGGGGAAGTACTGGAGAAGAAGTTGAGAAGATTTTAGTTGATCTACCAGTTTATGTAGATACTCAACTGTTCATTAAGAATGGTACAACATTGACATGGGAGTACATCAAAGACACTTTTGTAGAGGAATTCAAGGCAGACTTAGAAGACTGACAAAATTATTTTTGCATCTAGAGGTCAGGGTTATACAAGGTTGCATGTAGGTACCCTACCTTCCCATGTGTAAACATCATCAGATGTATTGTCTCACATAGAGATGAGCAGACTATGACATTGAGTAGTGCCAATGGGAGAGAGATTTCCACCTCCAGGGCAAAGAAATTTAAGTAGATGTATCACTTACCCAACCTGGTGAAGCACATGGACTCACTCTTCTATGCTACCCATATCTATGTGAACATGAGAGATATTTTCAAGTGTTGGGTGAAAGAGCTGTCGAAGTTTAGACAAACACCTACCCAATTTTACAAGATTAAGTCCCTCAGGAAGGCTTACCAGCTCTTGATCATCTTTTCCTATAGAATATATGGCAAGAGAAAACATAAACCTTCCCTAAAGGGTGGGTGGTCTTACTGGAAATTTTGGTGAATGATGGGAGGAAATTCAATTAGTTGGATTTTTTTTTTCATCAGTTAAAGACCCATGTGGGTAAGGCTTAGAATCCATCCAAGAATGAGGAAGCAAGGTTTTACATGTCTGCATACTTACTAGATGTAATCTATGGCCAACAACAGTTCCCTGGCATGAGCTGGACATGGACACAAAAAGAGACTACTGTCAACATCTATTGCAAGTTGCTTTCTGACTGCATCTATCGAGGAATGATGGCAAGGATAACTAACCATTTTATCATCTCGTTGTACAAGATTATCTTTGAGCAAGATCCACCTTGCATGTCCCGAGAATCAAAGGAGGCAATAGTAAACATTGTAGATTGGTATGCCTCACCAGGTATCACCTTTGTCATAGTGTTTGGAAGAGAAAATCCTTTGCATGTTCTACTA
This sequence comes from Pinus tabuliformis, assembly GCA_031772625.1. Lineage (NCBI taxonomy): Eukaryota > Viridiplantae > Streptophyta > Pinopsida > Pinales > Pinaceae > Pinus > Pinus tabuliformis. Next base: position 135,332,956 of record CM062811.1, on the reverse strand, counting down.
AGGTCTGCCACTCACAAGCTGATCATGCAAGAAGTTTCATACCACCTCGCTATAGGGTTGTCAGAAATAATGCATAAGAATAAGAATGCACCATGGCCCGCTCTTCCTTTGTGGATCTGGCTATACAAGATTAAGAGCTTAAAAGACGTAGATGCTGAGGCTAAGGACATAGTGAAATTCGAGTTTGGAACGAAGGAATTTAATTGTATGATCCTCATGGTATTTTCAATGTCCACTATGTGAGAGTGTACTTTCCATGGATCTACGGGACATTTCATTGGCTAGAGGAGGACCCTTGGAGGTAGTGCTACAATTCCTCTAGATTCAATGAGATTGTCAATATAGAAAGAGCTTGGAAGGTTGCTCCGTAGACAACAACAACTCTGGAAGCAACAACAATAGCAATGGAAGGAAGCAATTCAATATAGGACAAGGGAAAGAGGAATGTTTCTGGGAACCTAGAGGGAGAGAAAAATTCAAAGATGAAGGAAAATCCTATCCTAGAGAAGGAATCTTTGGAAGCGGAATAAAAGAGGGAGAAACAGATGAAGAGAGCAGAGCAAAGGAAGAGAGAAAAGCAGGGGTTGCATGAAGCAGAACTGAAGTTGTAGGAGATGAAGAAGAAGTTGAAGGAAGATCAAGACTTGAGGAGGAGAGAAAGTGAAGAGATGTAGAAGAAGGAAGAAGAATAAAGGCAAGGCGTGATGACAGAGAAAACAAAGTTGATATAGGTTGATGAGTCAGAACAACCAGCAACTGAGGAAGAGGGCGAACAGATGCAGGATCAGGATATTTCTCAACAGATTAAGCAATTGATCAAAGTGAAAGACATGGATTTGGAATAGGATCCACATAATTAAGACACTGACATAATTTTGAGAGCACCATAGGTCATATCTCAATCTCCACCATCTCTAGTGTCAGAACCAGTGCTGAGCGAGCAAGGAGATGTTTTTCTCATTGATGATGATCTAGTCATGGTTGTGTACAACCTATCATTGGATGGGTTGTAGAATAATATTGTATAGGCACAAAGGAAGCACTTTACCGATGATCACACATCACTTGCATTCATTAAGGAAAGGGTGATAGTTTCAGACACCAGGGAGCATCCAAACGCCATTGTTGAAGCCAATTTGGCTTATGCGGAAGAAACGAGCGTAAATGTTAAGTACCTGATGACCAAGAATGAGCAAATGGTAAAGAACTTGCAAGCTGGTAGGCAAGGGGAAGAACAACTCTGAGCGTCAACACAAAATGAATTTTTTGCTTTGGGGGATATGAAGACAATGATACTTGTTGAATTATCAACACTTGCTAATACCATGTGGAAGCTCTATGACATATTTGTCACTATGCATAAAGCAGTTTTTGTGTGCTTGGCTTACAACAGTGGAGAAGAGAGTTTGTTAAAACTCTAAAGAACATACATGCTGTCATTGCCCATGTACAAGAGTGGAAAATGTGGTACAAAGGAGACTCACTTGAATTAGAGAAGAAGATGAAGTCACAGGCAGAGCTGTAGAAAGCGAAGGTCCGAATGTTGATCTAGAACTGTGAGCAACTCGCCTCATTCATAAGTAACATACAAGCCTCATATGTACAATTGTATAATAGTTTGGATGTCATGGTGAGAATGCACTGGATCTCATAATTTAGTTCCCTCACCAATGTGAAACCCAAGAACCAAGTCTGGCTGGAGATTGATGAATACTTGGAGAAGCTAAGACGAGAGGCCACCAAAGAAGACTTGGAGCTAAGTGCATACAACATGCATAAGTACATCGATGGTATTGCCATGGTCAAGAACATGCTGCTCATGCTTCAGAATGAGTTGGATACAAGTTCCAAGACCATATACCCGGATGCCATGTAGGAAAGAGTCCACCTTCAGAAAGACACCATCATACAATACCAATCTTGGCATCAATATGTGACCAAGAAGCACCAAGTGGAGGTTGTCAAGTTGGTCTTTTCCCAAACTTTAGAATCATAGCGTTTTCTCTTGTCATGTTGTCTCTAGCTTGTTTTGTCTCACATGGGTACATGTGGAAAATGTAATCTTATTTGTAAATTCCAAGTGTCAATATTGGAATATGAAAATTCATTATGTAATGTGATGTTCCATTTATTGAAAAAATTGATTAGTCATGAGGGAAGTCAAACAACCAAAAAGGGGAATATCAAGGGTCACCCCACCCTTTGTTATAGATAAATCCTCATAAATCATAGAAAGGGATTTTGGGAGCCAAGCTTTTGGCTAGGCTTAGGCTTAGAAAATGCTTGGGAGTATTGTGAAGAGCCTTAGATTCTCCATAGCATAGAGTGAGTATAATTCTTTGGAGGAGCAAGTGTTCTTCATTGTAATGTTCCACTATTAGGGCTAGTGGTCATCAATGGTGTATATATGGATGGAACTTTCACTTATAATAATAATATCAGAGCCATCACACTTTCATGCATATGTTGTTAATGTAGTAGGACTATTCTTGCTATGTTAGCAATGTATGCTATTTAACTAACACATATGCTTATGAACTACTTTGTATGCATTTGTACAAATCCTATTGAATGCGTGTTGATGGATTAACTCATCACTAAACTTTGTGGACTATTCTGCCTTTTTGCTTGTGATGTCATTCCCCTCATGTGTTCCTTTCAAGCCACGTACTATTACAATATTCTAAGGGGCACACTCCGTTTTCCCCTCCGTGTGTTAGAACCTTCATGCATCACACTTGACTCTCCGCAGGGTCACAAACTTGCTCTCATCAATAGTTATCACACTTTCCTCTGTGTGCTACCGCGGTCAAGACATTACACTAGCACCCACTACTGAGACTCATACTACAAATGATGTGAGGTATAGTTGGGACTTCACCTCGGGGAGATCCCCTAAATGTTGGCGGGTCCAACACCGTCAACACAAAGTTTTTCAACAAACCAAGGGAAACAAAATTCTTGGACACATCCTTTTTCATGGAATTAGTATAGGTTGTACCACTTTTGTGACTAAAATGTGCTATAATTATCACATATTAGAGAATTAATAAGCCAATATTGAAATTTGAATAAATTTAGGGACAAAAAATTGGGTGTAGTCTCAAATTTTCCAAGGATGGACTATTATAAGAAAGTGAATTGAAAAACAATCATTTGCTTGATAACAGAACAAATAATGAAAATAATAAATGGAAAACATAAAAACACCTAATACAAGTGGCCTTAAGGGCCTACTAACTGAAGCATAAGAAAAAAACGATCTCAAACTTAGCAATAAAGTTCATTTACGAAGCAAGGCAGGAATGCAACAAAACTAAAGAAAACCTACTAAACTACTCCAACCCTAACCTACACTAGTTTATTTGATATCATATGAAATCATAAAGCTAATGTAGCCATTGAAGGATATAAACACCTACAAGAATATTAGGGTGTTGTATAGGTATGTGAGGTTGGTTTACAGTGTAATGTATTATTAAAAGAATTATAACATCATAAATTTTATTTATAGTTAGGAATACCATACATTTGCCAATTGTGGAAATCGATAAGTAGATAATGACTCCATCCATAATTCAATGATGTCATAAAAAATGGTTATTGTAATATTTAAATGAATGAATAGAATGGAAGAACAATGACTTACCTCATAGTTATATTTTCCTGGTTGTTTGGTAATTCTACTCAACACAATTACCTGTTTGTCAAAGTAATTTTTTCTTCAGGACAAGTGGTTTGGGACTTGGGATTGTCTCTTCCTTAGGCTTTGGTTGTTCACCACTTTTCTTGAAATACCTATTAAATAACGTAGGCTACGTGTCCTTAAAAATCAAATGATTAAAATATCTATTAAAAATATCTAGTCTTCATATCATTAATGAATGGTGAACTATTTATCATTGCTTCTTGAGAGGAAACATTTTCACCAGGTAATGAAATAACATGCACCAACTTTTCTTATTTCTATTTTTGGACCCTAGAATATGGATTATATAAGATTTGAATGTCACTTGGCTTTGTGATTGTGGATAGATGAGCTTATTTATCATATATAAGTGTGCCTGACTAAGATGTGCTATCATACTCTACATTGATGGCATTCACAAGACTTTTCTTTTTCTTCTCTAACCATACTTATGAATAATTCTTATTTAACTTTTTATGGTGCATAGTTTTTCCCTTATGAATCACATCTAGTACAAGCATATATCTATGTAAAATACCCTTCACCTAAGTTTCAGTGCTTGTTATCTTCAATTCTAGTTATTTACCTTCTTCATGTACTACATCCTCAAAATTAAGACAAGGAAGCAAGGATAAAGGATATTTCTACAAATTCTCCCTCAAATGAATATCTTCAAAATATTTTGGTATCCATAGTATGAAAATATTTAGAATCTAATAATCTATCACATATCATGACATGATTTTCCATAGGATCTATAATGGATTATTATTTTGATCCACAAGAAACCTCATAAGAGAGCATTGCATCTTCTTTATTTTTTGATTGAAGGACAAGTTCACATTCTATACATGGTACATTGATATAACATGTTCATCATCATAAAATCCTTGTGTATTGATATCTTGTAAGCCAAACCCTTATGCATCACCCACTTCATCTTATAAGAACCCTTTATGCAAGAAATGCTCCCTTTTTCTCAATGTCTAATGAGTTGTCCTTACACACATGTGTGGATGAGGGACCTCATTATGATTTTCTTGGGTTTTTGGATTTTCTTCACTTTCTAATGATGGATATTCCTCTTCATCAATGGAGATATCATGCAAAAATCAACCTAAAATTTATAGCTTAGTTGAGTTATTGTTGGATTCACAATTATACTTGGGGGGGGGGGGTGCGTGACTCAATATAATAATAATTTTTACTTATTTAAACATTTGAACATCATAAAACATCAATTTCATAAACTAAACAAGTAACAAAAGATATATGTGGAAACCCTTAAGGGAGAAAACCATAAAACTTATTTATATGAAATATCTTGTAGGAAAAAACCTACTATTACATGAATTTGTAGGAACCAACCTACAATAGATAGCAATCTGCTCTGTTGTTTTGTAGGAACCAACCTATAGGAGATAATAGTCCCCTCTCATTCTTTGTAGGCACTAACCTATAGGAGACACCAATCTCCTCTACTTCTTTATAGGCACCAACCTGTAGGATATTCAAATCCTCATTGTTGAAAATATTCATAGGCACCAACCTACTTCACTAAGTTTGATTAGTTATTCATAGTGTCTGTTAGTTGCTTCTTCTTTCACCAAGTCTACTTGTTACTTCTATCTTCACCAACTCTATTAGTTGCACATGATTTCACCTGGTCTACCTGCTACTTCTTCCTTCTCCAAGTCTACTTCTCCCAAAACTTGCTGCTTTTGGCTTATTTCCAAGAACAAATTTTCACAACATGCCACATATACAATTTAGAAAATATAATTATGAAATTTCCACCATAGGTACCTAGATATATCTTCTTTGTCTCATCCAAATTTCATAGTTTGAAACATCTAAAAAAATGATATAGTGAAAATTCCAAGCTGATTTATTTGAAGCATGTTTGAGAAGCATTTAGGAACACTAAATTTCTCATATAATATCTATGAAATTATAGCGAAACAAGGCCCAAAATTTCTATCACAGGTACCTTCAGATCTATTCTCTGTCTCATCCGAATTTCACAGTCCGAAACATCTTAGAAAAAAAGCTATACCAAAAATGACAAGTTGACCTATTTGAAGCATGTTTCAAGAGCATTCAGGAACACTAAATTCCTCATATTATATCTCCAAAATCATACCGAAACAAGGTATGCAATTTATATGATAAGTACCTTGATATCTCTTCTCTAAGTCTTCCATATTTTATATTATGGAAAATCATTGAAGGAAAGATGTAATGAAAAAACCAAGCTGACCTATTTGAAGAATATTTCAGGAGCATTCAAGAAGCCTAACTTCCTTAGAGAATATATCTAAAATTATAGTGATCCATGGTATGTAATTTGAAATATAAGTACATGATGATCTTATACATGTATCCTCCAATTTTCACAGTCTGAAACATATCAAAACAAAAGTTATAGTGAAAATTCCAAGATAACCTATTTGAAGAAGATTCCAAGAGCTTATAGGAAGTATAACATCCTTAGATCAGATCTAAAAGTTAAAATGAATCAAGGTATAAAATTTGAACCATATGTATATGAATGTCTTCTATTTGTACTCTCCAAGTTTCACATTTCAAAACATACCGAATTTGTTTTTATAATGACAATGCCTAAATGAATTATTCACCCCATAAGCCACATTTTTGTTTCTAGCTTTAAACTCCAAGAATCATCGCAACAATTATTCATTAGTTCCACTTGCAACCTCAGATCTATTATTTCTCTGATTATGTTCATATGAACTTATATACCCTTTATTTATAGTGATTTTACGTTCACTTATGGGGCTAACTTTTAAAACTGGTTTAAGTAAGGTTACTTGTTCTTTCATTGGGAAATCTTGATGAAACCTTTCATATATTATCATTCCTATGGAGTTAAGGGGAGTGGAACATACAATTTGAAAGGTCTTGGAACAATATTTTTAACCATATATCATATGATCCCATCTATGCTAGGTAATTGGAGTAAAAATTCCTTCAAAGATAGGGCATCCAAATGGCATTGAAAGTCCAAAATATTTTTTTCCAACAATATTCATTTTCCAATATTTATATTGGACATAAGTAGTCTCCCCTGTATTTGAAATCAAAAGAAACAATATTTTCAATAGTTATCAATTTTTTGAAAAAAATGATTTACCTATAAAAAGCTCATGATAAAATATTTATTGGATAAATTGAAAATTTCATCAAGCTTACAACATAATGCATCCACTTGATAATTATTATGAGAAAGTAGGAACACTTCCTCTAATTTCTTCTGATTATGAATGGATTTGGGTGGTAATATCTTCTACCAATCCTAAATGCCTCCTTCAAAAGTGAGATAGAATAACCTCCATCCAACATCTTCCTCAATATCAATTATTAAATCAAAGTTAGCTCGTATAACTAAACATGTATAGATAATATATTTCCCTCTTTGACATTAAAATTTTTCTAAGTAGGGAAGAGTTTTATTTCCTTTTTTAGGATTTCATGTAATTGTATTGAAGTACTGAAATCATCATCATCTTCCCATGCTTTCTCAAGAGTAAACTTGTCTCTTGTCCTTTTTCTAGCACAACATGTCGATGAGGAAAATGTCCCATTTTCAACATCATAGGTTCACTTGATGAAAGGACCCAATTAGACCTTCCTCCATTTGGTTTAGAGGACATGCTGGATTATGGCTTGGATATCATTATTGGTTTGATGATTTAAGATAAATAAAGAACATAGAATGCATGATGCAAACACAAAGCAAAATCCTACAATTAATCTAATCTATTTGTCCCAATTAGGGAATTAAAGAATTGGTTGATAGTAAAGCCAAAAAAAATGAATGTAAACCACAAATAAGAACAAAGTAACTAAATTATAACTTGAATAAATTTCAGGAACACTAATTGCAAATTGAGGTGAACTTACAATTATGGTTGAAAGATATAGTTGCATGACTAGATTGTTAGCACACTTTATAATCATAAATAAGGATAGATATGATAGGAATGAGAAAATATATAGTTGTAACATCTAATTTTACAACATCCGAGAAGAACATGAGCAATATATAATAGATAAAACTAATGCGTGGAACCAAAATCCTCATAAATATGGTCTATAATGGCTTCTCCAGTAACAAGAAATTAGCTTCTCTAGAAAAGTAAAAAGAACCCCCATTTGAAAGAAGGAAAAAAGTCCCATTTATACAAAATGAAGTTTTTCTTGACCTCTTAGGTGAATGTTGGCCTCTCTACTTTGATTAGCTCTAAGCATTACATGGTTTTGTCCTCATGCCATAAATATATAATAATGATATATAATATATGAATTACAATTTATTCTCCATCCTTCATCATTTGTAGTAAAAACAATTTACTTTAGATTTTATGGGTCTCCTCTCATATTTGTTTATTCATGTTACCTATTTTATGTTTCTCTGTCCATATACATATGTGTTCTCTCTTCCTTTGAAAGAAAAATTGCTTCTTCAACAATCCCTAGTGAACCATTAGGTTCATTCAAAAGAAACAAAAATAAGATAATAAACTTTCAAGTGAATTGTCAAGATCAAAAAGAAATAATTTTGATGCTAGTTGAATGGACCCTAAGGGATTTTCAAAAGACATATCTTTCATATGTGCTTGAAGAATCGTTGAGGCCTTCCAAAAGTTGTAACTTTCAAATGCACTCAATAAATGTGACAAACTCATTTGGAAAATCAATTCTATAAAGGGATTGATAGAACAAGAGAAACAAAAACACTTCAAATGAAAAAAAATCAATTTCATTAATATGTTAGAAATATTTAGATTTGAAAACAAATAAATAAATAAACCCCATCAAAATCTAATTCAAAATAGAAAGTGACTTTGTTTGAAGTAACCCCAAAAGGTGAGGTGATGCATGGGTAACTAAAAGTTATTCGAAAAGGATTAAAATTATGATTGTTCATCAACTCTAAATCAAAAAGAATATCAACATTCAAACTCTTTTTAATAAATAATTATAAAAAATGTAAAACACGAAATAAATATTTAAAAAAAAAAATTTCAAATTTAAAAACACAAACTTAGTTGAAAATGAGAAAATAAAGCAATAAAGCATATTCCTCCTCCCCAAAATTATCCTTTAAAACCCACTCAAAGACATAATAACTCATACTACAAATTCTAGTATGTATAATTTTTATTAAATCTAGTATGGATTGGTTTTATTAAATCTTATAAAAGCAATGTTTTCAAATCTACCTCAACACTAGTTGAAAAACATAGACCTTTATTATTTTATTCCCATGAACTTTCTATTAGTCATAGCCTCGACAGGGACTATCACATTCACTCCGTGGTCAAATTTCATTGACCGTTCATTATTTTTCTGTTTTTTTTGCAATTTTAACCAACATTTCGGGAAAATGTTGAATTTTTCTATTTTCTGAATTCAAAAATAATTTTCTAATTTTATGGAAATATTATTTCTAATTTCTGATTGGCCTAGAAATTTCCAATGGGACATAATTCCCCTGATGGAGAGGATTTTATTTTTGGTATTTGTCAGTGCCTAACAATTGATAAAAAAAAATAAAATACTAATTTCTTCAATGACCATTTCGTCGGTGAGTCTCCATGATGACATAACTGATGTGGTTGAAGGTCCTTTGCGTGTGAGGGGGAGGGGGGTGGGAGAGGCTACACATTTCCAGATCGTATATAGTATGAATGTTTACGAAGGATTGGGTATGTCTGGGAGAACGAGAAATATTATTGTGTTTCATTGTACAAAGCTTTTATTGTGCAAAGTACGAAGTATGTGCATGAGAGAAGTTAAGTAGAACTTTTGATTAATATTGTTAATTTCCATTGTGCATTGTGGTGCATAGGGAATTCTAAACCTATTAATGTTATTCTGTGAGATTTTTTGTGCGCAGTGGATTTGCTGTGAAATTGTATGTGCAGGAGAATGGGGAGTTTAACGAGTGCTCTGACAGTGTGTTATTTCTTTGAGCATTGGTGCTAGAATTGAATCTTTGTGGAGCACATGGTATGTGCAGGAGATTTCATTGTGCAAAGATTTTATTAGGACAAAGTGTTTTCGGGAGAACGAGGGGTGCATGTGGAAATTAATGTTAAACTAGTAATGTTAATATATTATTATTATTATGTTTCATTGTGTAGAGATTTGATGGTGCAAAATATGGGGTGATCGTATATTGTATGAATGTTTATGGAGAATGGGGTATGTGCAAGAGAGCGGGGAATATTATTATGTTTCATTGTGTAGGGATTTTACTATGCGGTGTACAAAGTATGTAGTGGGATAAAATAATGATTAAATTTGTTAATTTTCATTGTGTGGGGTTTTTATTGTGGGTTTGTGCGGGAGAATGGGTGGAACATATGGAAATTATTGTTAAACTATTAATGTTAATATGTCATTCTTATGTAGAATGCATTTGCTGTGAAATGCAGAACATATGAATTTGTGTTATATTGGAAGCATGTGTGTTTTCTATTGGCGATAAAAAACCTAGAAAATGAGTTACGTGCAAGAAAACAAGGGGTTTCGTGGGTGCTCTGACTGTGTTACTGTTTTGAATGGGGTATGTGTGAGAGATTTCATTGTGTGGAGCTTTTACTATGCTGATCCTTTATCTTGGAAAATTTATTCGAGAGGAAAGAGAAATTAATGTTAGACTGTTGTTATTATTATTTTCATTGTGCAGAAGATGGGATATGTGTGCCAATTTATAATAATATAGATAGATTCCACACATAGAATTTAGTTGTTATTTTTGAATCTAGTCACAATTCTGTGTTCTAATGTTCAAAAATTCAAAGAATGATTGACATGAAGCTATTCTAAACTTATTTTCTTTATTAACGAGGAAAACAAATAAAAACTATGTAAATTACTACATATCCTCGATATCAAAACTAAAGAAGCACTGAGCTCTTGCTTTGCATGTCCAGAATCACACTCCATAGCAAAAGTAGCTATGTGGATGAAGTTGTGCAGAGGTTTTTATGTGTGGATGGATGTTATGTGAAAGTTTTGTGCAAAGTTTACTAAGACAATAAATATACAAACCCCCCTTTTAATTCTTATTTAGGGACATATTTTGCAATGTATAATCATTAATTAATATCAGTTACGAATGTCAATGTCTGAGGGTGTTATGGAGTGTGGAAGTAGTTGTGTAGACGAAGTTGTGTGGAGATGGTTGTGCGTGTGGGGAGGTTATGTGGAGAAAAAATTCATGTGAAGAATTTGTGTAGAGGAAATCCATTGTAGAAAAGAAACCTTCAAGCTTTCACTCCACACAATCATAGAGCTTCTGCATAATAAGGTCTAATTTGGGATACAAAAATTATAATAAACATTAAATAAGAAACATTACTATTTTATTTTAAATAAACTACATTGACTTATTGTAATAAGGACTTTAATAATAATAAATATTAAATAAGAAACATTACTATTTCATTCTAAATAACATAGAAACTATTCTTTATTAATAACGTTCAATTTCGTGAAGCTTACTTAAATTCAATCAATGCAAGTTTTTCATTTTATTGGTGGATCATTGACCAGAATGTTCATTTTCTCAATTATAATGTTATCTGCTGATTATAAAAATTAAAGGTAATATATTTGTATCTAGATACAAATTGCGTAAAATTATTTTTTGTCACTTCCCCTAGTTGTACGCCGTCAATATTGATTCGAGGACAATGAGATGGTTAAAAATATAGATAACATGGTATCTAGATAACGATTGGTTCATATAAAAATGTAACCATAAATTTGTTAGTATTTCATTTTCGAAACTTCGGTTATCCCTTTTTTTTCGCTTATGCTAGACTGCAAGTGAAAAATTGTGCACTTCCATTTTTTCTAGACATGCTATGTGTTTGGCACATTCTTCATTGTAGAATACTCTGTGGATTTTTCATAGTGCGTGAAGGAGTTGTGTTTCCGTATGGGTATTGGAAAATTCTTGTGCGAATAAGTTTCTCTTTGCAAGGACCCGTATAGTTCTTGGAAAATGCTTGTGTGGACATGTTTGTCTTTGTGAGGAGCACAAACCGTAGTCGATCGAATGCTGACTCTTTTCCATATTTATGATATATTGTAAAATACCTTTTTGATTTTCAATTGAGTCTGAATGACATCTCCAATATATGTTTGTGTGCGGGAGAAATGTGTGGTGGGAAAGTGAATGAAAAAATAAAAAAAAATCCAATAGAAAAATTGCATTTGTTATTCTATATACTCGTTCTTTGGTGTAAATCATAAATCAAAGGGTATAAATTTTATGAGGGTATTGTGACATATTGCTAATTCTAATTATTATTATTATTATTATGATAATAATAACAAGAAGTAATGTGTCAATCATATGTAAAATGTTCTAAGTTTTATAAAGCTCTTGTGGCGTAATTTTAACACGTAATGTGTTGGTAGTTACATTGGCTAGGTGTTGATCATGCATTTTTTTTGGGATGCATGTTCCCAGTGAAGATTGGTATATTTCATAGATCTAGGGGAGGGGAGGCTAGTTATTATGAATGATTTTACTCTAGTTATCGGAATTGGTAATCTGTTATGAGAATTGTGTGTTTTACTTATTAGCATAAGAATTGCTCACAATATCTGTTTTCGAAAATAAATACAGATTTTACTGTATCTGTATTAGGTAACTTGTACTTCATTTGTTTTGTGGTTGTATATCTCGTTCATAAATAAGATTTTTATGCGAATTGGTTGTATCAATATTGTTCTACTTGTTTTCCTATACATCGTTTACGTTATGTTTGTCATTGAACAATAGTTAATAGTGAATTGAAATAATCAATGAAATTAATCAATGAACAAGCATGTTTGAAGTATGATTGCTAAAACATAAATGGAAAAGAATTTTCTTTTTATAAAAAGCAATGGTATAGATGCAATACTAATGCATCATAATATATTTCGATTGAACAATTTTTTATTTAACATGGGAGATTTCCTGTTCGATTGTGAACTCTATTGCATTTTAGATACATGTCAACAAAATTGCGTGAAGGAAGAATATTTTTTTTAGGAATTGTTTACATGAAGGGGAGAGGAAAGCTATAATATCTTATGAACGCAAATTGGATATAGATGCATTAATGTATATGCATGGTGTAGATAGCCTGAATGTTTACTTGGAAAGGATGACAAAATCAACTTCACATACTATTGTTGGGGGGGAACGAGGACACTAGGGAGTCATATTTTGTATACAATGGTTATCAAACTGGCTAAAAACTCTCATAAGACTTTGGTCAAAGACAACAATGAAAAATTATTTTCATTTTAATTCAGATTTGTGTGAAGAAAGTTATGCATTATTACATTTGGGCGAAATTCCAACGACGAAATCCAATGGAACAGATAAAATCGGAAAAAGTGTCAGAAATTAAATGTATTATTATTATTATTTTTAAGTCCCAATGATCTTCGAATATCCAACAAGAGTTATTTAACCATCGAATATCTGACAAGAGATATTTTCCCATCAATTATCCGACGTTATGTATTTTTAATTTTTTTTTCTATAATCCCTCGGTTGTTGAATATCCGACATGTGTTCTTTAACTATCGACCATCTGACTGGTGCTCTTTAGCCATCGAATATCTCACGCTTTATCCAATATGAAAATGTGTTGTCCAATATCAGACACATCGAAATTAACCATTGCATAACATTCAATTCAACCATTAATGACTTTTTCCCATTGAGAACGTCTAATATGGGTCTGCTTTACGTTGAGTTTAACTAATTATAATAAATATAACATTAATATTATAATTATATATAATAATATTAATATACATTAATATTAATATCAATAATATATTAATATTAATATTATATTATATGATTATAATATAAATCATACATAGAAAATCATGTAATATATTATTATAGTTATAAAATATATGTCCGAACATATTATAACTTTGACATAGTTGCTATATATATCAGTTGTGATTGTTTTGAAAGGTTGTAGGCTTATTTTGAGGTTAATTTTTGAACAAAATCATCATTGAAAGTTTGGTGAAAAAATGTCACATAACATTCCTCAAGGAGACTAAGGATACAGGGGACCAACATCAGGAACTTCTGAGGATCAAAGAAGTTATTTCCCTTGTAGAAATTGCAAGGGCTTGAGGCCAAGGAGAAATCTAATAAAATCAGCTAAAAAACATTATAGAGACTACATACACGCTGAAGGAGGACATGAATATCATCCATTAGTAAGTTATTCATTATATGTCTTTGTATTGTAGATTATTTTTGTAAATGTTTATATGTATATTGTATGTCTTTGTATTGTAAATTTTATTGTCTTTTTATTGTAAATGTATTTTATAATATTCTGTTGGGAGTTTGACCTATTTTTTCATCTTGATGTGGACTATAAATACTATTTGATTATTTTCGTTAGGGTCGATTAAGGGGTTAGGTTGAGTTAGGGGTTTATTACTCTATGGGCTTAGGGATAAGGGGTCATGTTTAAGGGTTTAGGGTTTAGGGGTTAAGGGTTGCAGTGTTAGGGGTTTAAGGGCTTAGGGGAATGGGGTTAAGGTGTTAGGGTGTTAATGTATGTTTAGGGGGTTAATTAGGACCTAAATAATTTATTGGTTAATCATGGGTTTTTATGGAGCAATATTAATAAGTTTTTAAACTTTGTTATGCACATAATTTAAAAGATGGTGAATACATTTTATAGGAAATAAGAAAATAATTAAATAATATATTGTAATAAAATTGTATAAGACCAAATATGAAAATATAAATATCATTAAAAATTTAATTCAATAAAAATTGGATTAAAACTAAAATTGATATAAAGAAAAAGAATTCCATTTTATTAATTTATGTAATATGGTAATTAATAAAAAAAACCATTTTTATGAAAAAGATTATATAAGAAAAGAAATTACTTTATTTATTAAAAATTTTAAATTTATAAACCACAATTTTTAAAAATGTTATGTTCCTAACCACAATCTATTTCTCTCATAAAAGAGACTCTTTCTCATTTTTTAAGGAAAAAGTGTGGGACAAAATCCTTGCACTTGGTGTTTCAAAATGTTTTAGGTGACAATGAAATTTTTAAGCTCAAGTGATATAAAGTGAAGAATTCTCTATATAAAGTCTCTTTTTGTGATAACTAAAGGGTCTCATTTGTTGTAAATTGGGAGAAAACTAAATGAAGTAATATCAGAGCTATAATAGTTCTAGAAAAAGGGTAGATTAATGAAATGCTTGATAAATCATCAATGATAATTTTTTCCAAATTTATCTTACTTATTATCACTCATGCAAGTTAGAATATTCCATTTTGACTGTGCTTTGAATTAGGCCCAATGTTTTTATTCTATAACATTCACTTACCAATAAGTACAAAGCAGTGAGTTTTTGACAATTTGGTCAAATCAAATAAGTAGTAAAAAAGAAAGAATACCCCATTTTGGGTAGAAGGAGAGATATTTGACGTCGTACCTTAGTAAAAAGGGTTCCTATAAAAAATGTCTTTAGTGGGTTCCCTACCACTTGCTTAAAGAAAAATATGCACTTCCTTTATGCACGCTTAAACAATCATAGAACCATCCATTAAGACATTTTCTATGTGATGTTCAACACATTTTGACAGTCAATGCACACTTTTGTTGACAACCTTGCTCACTTTGGTTGCGTTTGTACTTCTATTTTGGTGAGTTTTCTCAAATGCCGCATTTTGCAACTTTCGCTTTAACAAGTGTCGCTTTCACATTCACGACTGTCATTTTGGATTGATTTCACTTTAATAAGTGGCATTTTTATTTTATCTTCATTCAAGCATGTGTCACTTTCAAGGTCATTCACATGTGCAAGTGTCATTTTCATGTCACCTTCTTACAATCACAAGTGTCACTTTTAAGTATGTTCACTGCTATATGTGTCACACCTTTTCACATTGATTTGTTGTATTTATTTCTTTCTCTCACCCAAGCTCTTGGTTTCTCACCCATCCTTTTAAAACCTCTGGTCTCTAAGTGAACTTAAGAAAGAATATGACATTATAACGATGAATTCAAAATAAGATCAATATGTTTTTTATTATGGTTGTGACTATATATCTTAGTATGTGTCTTACTTCTTACATGTAAAAAAAGTAACATCTTTCTTAGTTTTTTTGAACTTATTCTTTAATATCTTGATAAATTGCATAAGCATCATCATTTATTTGTTGTCTTTGTTTCTTGGTCTCACCTAAGTTGTCTCTCTCTTTGTCTTTGTTGTCTTTGTTTTCCTTATATATTATATTTGTAAATAATTGTTATATTGACACTTAAATATTTTCTATATATATACTAATATTAACTTATTGATTGTAATTGTATAGTATGCCCCCCCAGGGAATTGCTTGACGAGGAAGAGGTGGTTGTAGTACAAGCGTCTGTTCAAGAACATGGAGAGATTAATATTGAGGATCAAGCTAATGATCCTATGGAAGAAGATAATGATGCTGATAACATAGTTGAAGAAGATGGGACAAATAGATTGATCCAAGAGACATTTAATAATGTTAGAATGGATGATGATGGCAACCAGTATGATGACTATGCTTTTGATATACCTGTACTTGAGAGGATAATTAAACCTCTTTATGAAGGCTAAAAAAATTCTCTTCTCTCTGTTGTATTTCTCTTGGTCAACTTAAAGGTGGTGAAGGTTTTTCAAACATATGTGTGACATAACTATTAAGGTTTGTATTATATTTTGTGACATTTAGTACTATACACATGATAAAGAAATTATTTTTCCCTTTGTTTTTAATTTTGTACATTGTCAATCATCATTTAATTAATTCGGGACATTTAAATGCAATATGTATGATTAATATTGCTTAGTAAATTAAACAATATTACATTTTATTTTATTTTATTTATTTATTATTATTATTTTTTTTTTTTTTTTATGTTGTATATGGTTAGGCGATTTTTTGTTACCATCGTCAAATGTTTTACCTCACACATACCAATATTTACATGCCATTATAAAATATATTGGAATGGAGTATCAAGCTATTCATGGATGCCCTAATGATGATATTCTCTATTATAAATAACATGTGTCAAAAGAAAAATTCCCAAAATGTGATGAGATTAGATATAAAACCGATAAAGTAACAAAAAAGGTGCCTCACAAGGTTTTTCATTATTTTCCCATAATTCCACATCCATGACAACTGTTCAGGTGCAAAAGCATAGTAGAACTTATGGATTACCATGCAATGAGTAGAAGTGAAGATGGTGTTCTTCAAATGCCTATAGATGGATTTTCGTTTAGGAATATAGAGCAAAAGTGGTTGTAGTTTAAAAGAGAACCTCATAATCTTAGGCTTTCATTAGTAGTTGATGATGTCAATCCATTTGGAGAGCCCATATCTACTTACTTGGTGTGGGTTGCTTTTGTTATCAACAATAACATTCCTCTGTGGAGGTCAATAAATAGGGAGCACATAACATTGACAATCATTGTTTTAGGTATTAATTTGTTTAAAATATTTTTTTAAACACAATAACATCTCATTTGTATTGTTTGTTTCATAATTATGTCCTATATTTTTTTGTTTACTCACATATGTTCAATTATGTCTCATAATTTTTTAGTTATTTACTAATATAGGTAGTAATTATTTATTGTATGTTCAATCAATTAGGTGAGTACTAGGTCAAAGATATGAATGTATATATCGAACCTCTTATCGATGAGTTAGTGGAGTTATGAACAATGTCACTATGTATGATATCTGTTGACCAATAGATGCACAAAGGGAATTTGAATTCCATGCAATGTTTGTATGGACAATTCACAATGCCCCAAGGCTAACACATTTATGTGGTACATTTTAACATTACCCTACACTTTAATATTGATTAATTTTATCAAGTTCATATCACATATGTTTTTTAAATAGTTCAACCTTCATTGTACATACTTAAAATAATTGATATAAAAATTATTCCATCTCTTTAGGTCTTCTTCAAACAAAAGGTAAATTTTATTGTCCAGTTTGTGGTCCTAAGATGAAATCTCATCGTTCAAGAAGCTTAGGAAAGGAGGTGTTTGATGAGTATAGGCACTTCCTTTCTAAGAACCATAGGTACTGAAGTACCGAAAAACATATTTTCAATGGGAAATAAGAGATTGGATTAAGATAAAGGAGAATGACACCTCGTGCATGGAAGTTGCAATGTAATAAAGTCTCTCAAGGTATGGATAGAATTGTCTATGTATCTCTTTTTTGTGTAAAGGTTCTCCTTTTCATTATGCCATCAATAATTTACAACTGATTTGTCCTTGCATTTTTGATTCGTCTGACGGGAAACTAGACCAATAACACAAGTTTAGACTCATGAGATTACTGAGGTTTTTCTTTACAAGAGAATTTGACATGACAAAGACTGTGTTATAGGTGTGCAGAGGATAGGCACATAAGCCTTCACTCATGATGAATTTGCTGTTATCTTGGAAATTGCTATCAAAATTGAAGTTGTTGTTACCTTCGAGGTTACTATTTCCTTGGAAACTACTATTGCCTTGGAGGTTGTTGTTTCCTTGGAAACTACTATTACCTTGGAAGAAATTGTTACCTAGGAAATTTCTGTTACCTTGGAAGTTGCTGGTTCCTTGGAGACTGTTGTAGCCTTGGAATCTGTTGTTACCTGGGAAAATGTTGTTACCTTGGAGACTATTGTTTCCTAGGAAACTATTGTTACCTCAAAGGTTGTTATTTCCTTGGAAATTGTTGTCACCATGGAAAATGTGAGTCCCCGTCGCCATATTCTCAACCAACCAGGACAAATAGCCCATTTCCCTATGGGCAAGATGATCTATATTATTCTCACCTGCACTAGCCATTATGTAAATAAACCTTCTATAATTCCGACCACTCTGATTATTATGGCCCTTCATCATTGTATCAAATTCACTGTGCTCTTCATTTGCACTAGACACGACACAAGGAAAAATAATTTTAATGGCTTCGTGCTTCCAGGTTGCCTTGGACGTGTGATGATCCACTTTTCATGTGCGACAATCATCAGTAGTCATTTCAATAATATTAGCTCTATTCAACACCCTCCACAGGGAAAAGTCTCGCCTAGCAATATCCTCACATTTTGCTTTCAGTGACATCGGGATTGGCAGGGACCAATTTAGATCCAAAGAAGTGGTGTGAGTATTCAGAGCATAATTGTCCATATTATCAGGTAATTTATTTCCAGTCCTTCGAACATGAGAGAGAATGGGAGCTTTGATCCTTCTGAGAAGATCAAAGACCCTTTTGAAATGGGATTCCAAGCGCTAGTTCAAGGAGGCCTTAGATAGAGGTGTGCCATTATGTGATTGTTTAAAAATGGAGATGATCAAGAGTGAATCAACCTCTAAAATCAACTGGTGTTGATTCATTTTTAGAGTAGAAAATAGACCAAATTCTAAATGCCACAGTTCTGCTTCAGTATTTGTAAGGACACCCAACGTGACAACGTAGACCAAAATAATCCCTCCTGCATTGTTGTGGATAACTCCACCATATGTAGCAAGATCAAGATTTCCCCTTAAGGCCCCAACAAAGTTTAGTTTGAGGAAGCCTTCTGGTGGAGGAGACCAAAGCGATGGAATTGAGGCCGAGGGTCTAGAGAGCATGCTAGCAGGGGGTGGAGAGCACCAATGGATATTTAATTCATGAAGAATGGATTTATCATTAGGGGGAAATCCTAATCATGAGAGTTCCACTGATGGGTTGCAATGGCTTCATATAGATGAGTAGTAATGGCCTTCCAAGCTCTATCAAGGGACAAGGCCTGATTCTTGAAAAGTTAAGAATTTCTTTCTTTCCAGATGATCCAAAGAGTAAATCCAGGAGTGAGTTGTCGTATCCTATTGAGGATGGGGATCTTGTAGGGTAGGGTCTTCCAACCTTCCATGTTGAAAGGGATTGAAGAAGGACATTGGTCAAGCCCCTGAAAGGCCTTGGTCAAATGCTCCCATATACTGGCTATGAAAATATAATCCAAAAAGAGGTGCTGAAGTGTTTCCTCATGTGCTCTTCATAGAGGACATGTTGAAGGACTAATGAAACCTCGCTTCCTTAGATTCTCCCATGTTAATGTTTTCTTGTTATTGATAAGCCAAAGAAAAATTTTTACTTTCGGCCAATGCTTCAATTTCCATAAATGTATTTATTCGAGGTTAGCTTCCATACATCAATTTGAGCTTAGGAGTTTCTAGGCTTCCTTTATGTTGTAGTTCCTTGTCATGCCATATCCCCATATAATATTTCAAGATTTTGATTAACATCAACGTTCCTATTTGCTAAAATATGCTCTAGAATTTGGCGCTTATCTTGGTGGTGTTGTTGATGGTGCTGGAAGAGAATTTTCCACGTGCACCATGTAGCTTCTGAAGAAGAGCTATTCTCCCACAAGTGGGATAAAATTGATAGAACCTGCAGAGCATGAAAATTTCTAATATGAAGAGAATTGGGCACAAAGGAGAGTTGAGGTCACTGGTTGCAAGAATATTCCAAAAAGAGGACCAAATTTCCATCATTGATTTCCCAGAAACAATGGTCTTGGATGCGAGATTTATTACTACAAGCCGCTTTCCAAAGATCTGATCCTTGAGGATACACATCTAACTTGATACACTTCATGCTTGGGAGTCTTGGAGAGTATTTGTTTGACCACATCTTGCTCCAAATAGTTCCAGGAAATTTAAGTCATCTCCACCAAATTTTTGCACTTAATGCTTTGCTTACAAGTGTCAAATCTCTCAAGCCTGAACTTGCTTGAGACTTGGGCACACAGAGAGTGTCCCAAGCAATCAGAGTCCATTTATTTTGAAGAGAAGCCCCACCCCATAGGAAGTAGTGCTAGGTGATTTGGAGCTTATCTAGAATGAATTTATGTGCCACCAGAGTATAGAGAAGATATACATGTAAAGATTGAAGAACTGACTTAAGAAGAGTGAAGCGACCTGCCAAGTTTAGAGAACAAAAAGTATAGCTTGATAGATTGACTTCAAATTTTATCTGAAGATCTTCCCATACTGAACATATAAGAGAATTGAGAGTGAGATGGGTACCAAGGTATTAGGCGGAAGGGAGCTTCGTTGAAAACCCATGAAGAGAGAAATATTGATATGCACTTCCAGAGGAGTGTTGAAAAAGAAAATCTTGGATTTTCCTTTATCAATTTTAGTTCTTGAGGAAGAAGATAAGGTGTCCAAGATGTCCTTGAAGGTCCTAGATTCACTGATGGTTGGGGAACCCATTAGTAGTGTGTCATCCATAAACTGCTGATGTGAAGAGCTTTCAGTCTGAGAGCCTAGGTCAAGGACATTTATTTTTTGCGTGGAAAGAGATTAAGAGATGGCACACCGAAGGCCTTCAACGACCAAGAGGAAAATATAGGGAGAGAGAGGGTCCCCTTGCCTTATTCCTCTGGATGGAGCAAAATTAGTCAATGGGGATCCATTGACCATGATTGAAAAGAAGGATAATTTTTGATTCATGACATGACCCAAGAAATCCACATACCATGAAAACCAAAAGCAGAAAGAGTGTGAAAGATGTATTTCCAACTGATTTTGTCAAAGGATTTCGACATGTCCAACTTGAGGATCATACTTGGATTTTTGGTAGAGAATGAAATTTCTCTTGGATTAGGATAAGACTTTCCATGATTTGTTTCCCTTCCATGTATCCTGTTTGCTTTGGAGAAATCAATTATGGAAGAAAAGATTTAGGTTTGTTGGCTACAATTTTTTTTATATTCTCCCAAGTTATGGATTTTACCATTGAACCATCACTCTGTAGCTAGACTATTCAACATCCCCAATAAATAAGCCATTTTGCTTCAAAGAATTTTAGTTCATGCACCCTAATTTCCTCCCCAACATGAAAAAATGGTGTTTAGAATTGACCTTCATCCAAGGAAGGGTGATGTATAGATTTCAACAAAGAATGAGATTCATTAAGCACAAGATTAAGGAATGGAAGATACAAGACTTTCGAGATATATTCAAGGACAGAAGATCCCTCGAAATCCAAATCGAGTAGATTTAGTAGAGCATTTTTTTTTTTTTTGGTGGGGGGGGGGGGGTTAGCATAGCTCAATTAAAATAAAAAGAGGGCACCCTTAGGAACCAGATGTAAGAGAGATTGGCCCAAGAAGAAATACTCTACATGAAGAAGTCAAGAGTTAAGTGGCTGAAAGAAGGTGAGTGTAATACTAAAGTTTTTCATAGATTTATGATCAACTATGGCTTTGGGGACCCAACAATCAATGGGTGGAGGATCACTCAGACATGAAAAATCTTATATTAGGGCACTGTATCCATTTCTTAACAGAGCCCATAACAGATAAAGCCTCTACAATCAAAAGAATTACACGACACATCTCAGGTTGATTAATGAAGAATGGAATGCAGTGCTCTTAAAATCCATCTCCTTACAAGATATAGAATCAGTAGTCATGGTACTGCCAAGGAATAAAGCTCTTGACCCAAATGGATATACAACTAAATTCTATCAAGCTTATTGGCCTCTAAGATCGTTGTCCTCTATAATTTCAGCCTTTGATGACAATTTTATTTCCCTAATGCCCAATTCTAGTCAGGAAGCTGCCCCATTAGAATTTTGGCCCGTTGCCTGACTAGAATTGGGCATTATGGAAATAAAAGTGTCATCAAAGGCTAAAATTAGAGAGGTCGACGATCTTGAATCTTATACAACCTACCAGATATCATCACCAATAATAGGCCAATAAGCTTGATAGAATTCACCTGTATATCCATTTAGGTCATGAGCTTTGTTCCTTGGCAGTCCCATGACTATTGCTTCTACATCTTGTAAGGAGATGGATTTTAAGAGCACCGTATTCCGTTCTTCAGTAATCAACCTGAGGATGTGTTGTGTAATTCTTCTGATTACAGAGGCTCTATCTGTTATGGGATACGTTAAGAGATGGATAAAGTGTCCTGATATAAGATCTGTCATATCTAAGTGATCCTCTACCCATTGATTGTTGGGTCCCCAAAGCCTATGGATTTTGTTTTGATTCCTATAGTTGATTATAGATATATGAAAAACTTTTATTACACTCACCTTCTTTCAGCCACTTAACTCTTTACTTCTTCTTGTAGAGTGTTTCTTCTTGGGCCAACTTCTCTCGCAACTAATGCCTAAGGGTGCCCTCTTTTTATTTTAATTGAGCTATGCTACCGCCCCCAAAATTATGCTCTACTAAGTCTACTCCATTTGGCTTTCGAGGGCTCTTTTGTCCTTGAATATATCTCTAAAGTCTTATCTCTTCCATTTCTTAATCTTGTGCTTAATGAATTTCATCCTTTGTTGAAATCTATACATCACCCTTTCTTGGATGAAGGCCGATTCTGACCACCATTTTTTCATGTTGGGGAGGAAATTAGGGTGCTTGAACCAAAATTCTTTGAAGCAAAATGGATCATTTCTTGGGGATGCTGAATAGTCCATCTACAGAGTGACGGGTCAATGATAAAATCCATAACTTGGGAGAATTTACGCATCAATCTTAAATCCTGACATTAAGAGCTCCTCAGAAGTTAGGAAGTGATTCATTCTTGAGGCAACCTGGTGATTGCCTCCTCTTCTATTTTTCCAAGTGTGAGTACCATTTGATGTTTGGACATTAATTTATTTGTAGGAATATATGAAAGAGTTGAAGGATTCTGCTGCTTCCTCCAATTTCCTTCTTCCGCCCTTCTTTTCCTTAAGGGTTTTTATTAGATTGAAATCTCTAAAGAGAATCCAGGGGTTTTGCCTAACCAGCTCATGCAAAAAATGAAGGTTGGAAATGAAGAGTTTCTTGTCAGAAGGGAGGGTTGACCCATAAATGTTCGAGAGGAAGCTGGACTGGGAAGAACCTACTGGCTAGAAAAGCACTATGAGGATCCTAGGAAGGGAGAATGATTCTTGAATAGGGACCATGGAATGATTCCATAGAAGGGATAAACCTCCCGAAGTGCCTAATGCATAATGTGACAAGAATGCACAGTTTCTCCATATTGAGGGAATGATCCGTGAAAGAGAATGTTTAAAATATTTGGTTTCTTGAAGCAAAATAATGTCAGGCTAATTCATTGAAATTAGATTTTTGAGGATCTGGCATTCAAATTTTTAATTTAATCTCATTAAGTTACACGATAAGATATTGATCATTGCAAAGAAGTTTCAGAGGGAAAGAGGGTTTTTATTGGTGTCACCCTTCCTGAGTTAACCATAAATTATCCTAGATCTTGTAGCAGTTGATTGTTGGATTTTCATCTTTTTTTCTTTGTTTCTTTCACATTCGGTGGGAGTTCCTGTGTGGCATTCCTCTTTATCCCTTGTAGTGAGAAGGACACTGAAGGGGAAGAGATAATATCTAGCTTATTGGCTTACTGTGGGATCACATATTGGTGCTGAAGATAACCATGAGCTAATAGCTGGATTTGGTCCTTAGGAATCATGGCAGGGTCTTTTCGTTGCCACTCCTTGCTATCTACTGCAGGTCCATTTCTTGTAGGTCCTATTCGTCCATCGAGGATAGATACTCCCTCATGGGATCGAAATAATTTTGAGGTAGTTTTAAAGTCTCCATGGTTTCCATGTTCTTTTGCAGTTGAACTTCGTCTATGTGGCTTATAGCTTGAGCCGCCTCTGGTTCCTCTGTTTCATCTAATTACAAAACTAAGAATTTATTTTCGTTCTACACATTTGAAGGGTTTGAAGGATCACCCTTCTTCTTAGTAGTCCACTTCCACCTAAATATTATTTTGAAGCCCTCATCTCCTAGCTGTGAATTCATGTTGGCTTGATTCACCTCCTAAGTCGTTGGTTTCTTAGGGAAATCTTTGAGGAGATGGTCGTAATCATGGAAATGCCTGCATCTGAACGGGATTTTCTTGTAGTTTATCGACTATTCCCAAATATCATCTTCACAGATAAGTTGAATGCTAGAAGGGAGGGGCTTCATGAGATCCATATATATACACAATCTTGCATTGGAAGTATATATTTGTACCTTCATTATGTATGAGAGCATAACAAACTCTCCTAGCTTGTTTCCATGTGGGATAATATTTTTGAGTCCTAGTATTCCTAATGAAGGGAATATAATCTAATCCATATTGGAATATTGGAACTAGATTGAATTTTGGAACCATGGTTTGATGAAGAGACTGAAAGAGTTCATGAAATAGGGTCCTTCCTGCAGAATATTGTCCCTCTCTTCAACGTTGTTAAATATTACTGTGAAGAAACCTCGTGATCCTCATTAGTTCTACATCTCCCTTAATGTTCTATTTTCTCCTTAGTCAGTTAAGAAAATTTTATTTTGCTGGTTAGGGGCTGATGAATTTGTAGATCAATGCTCTTTCCTTCATCGTTTCAATGGTGGATCCTATTTTCCACCGATATCTCAAGAAGAGAGACTTCCTGAGCTTGTGGCACACATGCACCCAAATTTTGGCTTGATTTGGTAGGGGAATCCTGCATTGGAGCAATTGTTTGTTTGTGGCCAGAGCTTGACGATGCTGCTGGCATGGCTTGCTGAGAATGCCTGTGAGGAGTGTCAATTCACAATGGTTGATGGCTAGAGAAATTGGCAGTCACTGACTTGTAAGAGTGGCCACCCTTTGCCCCCCCAGGGGGTGCCATGTGAGCTAACATAGAGGCTGAAAAAGTTTCAGATCAATGCAGGTTGAAGAAACCCTAGCAGAGCCTAGTGAATTTTCTATGTATCAATCTACATGATATGTTTGGATTATTTTATATTTTATGGCATTTTCTTCATTGTACTAATTGACAGGTTATATTTTTGTTATAATATGTTTAACTATGGTTCACATTGTAGGTCATTAAGGCATTAATAATAGGGCACTTCCATGTGGAATGAAAATCTATCTAAAGCAATTTAATAGACTCCCCTACTAGGAAAACCTAGAAATTGTTCATTTATTTGATACAATGAACATCATGAAGAATGTAACAAAGACCTTATGGCGAATATTAGATGGAAGGAGAGATAAAGAAAAAATTGTCAAGATTGGTAATGACATTAAGGAGGCCAATCATGCATTGCAAAGTGCACCTCATTCAAATAGTGATGGAGACAACAAAAAATATAAGTGCCCTTCCTTGGTTATTGATAGAGCAATAAAGAAAGGATGTTAAAGAGGTTATTGAAAAAAATAAATTTCCAACTGGATTTTCTTCAAAAATAAAGAATATCCTACAAAGAAAGGCGAATTAGGTTGGGTAAAAACTCATGATTGGCATATGTTCATTAAGGTAATTATTTTGGTGTATATATATTTAAACATTGGTGAAACATCTTGTTAATTAATGTTTTATTTTGTACTAATTTGGGAAAAAATAATGATCAATAATTATTTTTGTTACAACATGTTCTACCTCTATCTCTCCCATAAAACTATACAAACAATGTCAAACAAGTTATATATGATTTTGGCAAATACATGAGGTAAGTGGAGATTTATGTGCAAAGTGTAATTGTTCAATAAGTTGTTTTGTCACGTATTTTTGATTGCACGTGTCTTACTTGTCATCATGTACTATATCATATTTTTGTTGAAACCTGTGATTTTTTTGCTTCATTTGTAGATGGTTGTCATCTAAGGAAATCGATAAAGATGATATAAAGTATTGGAGGAAATAAATTCCTCACCTAATGTGTGAAATGCAAAAGTACCTAATTTCGGCATTTTTCAATGCACAAGAACACTACCTCATACAACAATTTGAGGAGATTGAAAAGTGTGGACCTGTACACACAAGATCAATGTGGATGATTGAGAGGCACTTGAAATCGATGAAGGCATTGGTCAGATAAAGAGCACATCCTGAGAGTTCTATGGTAGAGGGATATATGGTATATCAAACCATGGTTTATATTCGTCAATATAGTCATGCAATAGGAAAATGGATTAATGTATTGGATTGTATTTGGGATGTCAACTACATGAACAAATTTGAAAGGGAGCACCTATTGGGGAAGGTAGAATGACGAAAGTGAGATGTAAGTAGATAGTGGAGATTTATATCACATTTGACTTTTTTATTTTTATATATATCGTACTTATTTATTTTTTAGTCTTCCTGCATAATCCATTATTATGAATGTATAACATGGTAACTAATTATATAAATGTGAATTGTTTTATTTTAATACAACAAGTTGAGAGTGGGAATACAATACATTTATACATTGCGGACAATCTTTATTGGATGAATGTATGGATTGAAGAATACATATAAGCTAATAATGGTAGGTTAACTTGGTATGGTGTGCCTACATTCATCAAATAAGCTCAATGTAGTGGAGATACCAATATTACACAGAGGGAAATTGATTTAGCATATGGTTTAAAATATTATCAAGCAAGCATATTCACCCACAATAAGTTTTTTTACAATGATATTGATGCATAGGCGTGTTTTTTTCTTAATTTGCAAATTTTGCAAGTATAAATATGCTCATCAATTGAAAATACATTTATGTGTTTGACATATTTGAGTTGAAACAACACAAAAAAATGTGGTGTGATGGCCTCAAATTTCACATCAAAAGGTTGGATGAAAAGATGGAAACTTATGATAGTGGGATAACTACAATATTTCAAGTTATCAATGTTGCCTCTAGAGGTGATAGACATCTAGAAGTCTCAAACAATCGATACTATGGGTATCTTCATGATATACTTGAGTGTGACTTTGAATCCTTCCAAATGGTTGTGTTCGATGTCAAATGGTTTAGGCTACAATCTGATGAATGTGACCTCGATAGAACTATTATTGAGCATGCGAATAAATTTGTCATGGTTGATACAAGGAATATTGAGCTATGGTCAAAGTCATATTTTCTTCCAAGCCAATGTGAATAGGTATTTTACATAGATGTTCTAGGTAAAGCGGGTTGTTCATATGTTGTTAGATATAATCCTCGAGCAAGCCCTGTAAAGTATAATGTAGCAGAAGAAGATGAAATTGAAGAAGATGGTGTAGAGGAGAAGGGGGTTCATGCAGTTCCAAATGCAGACGTTAAAGAATTTCAAGGAATATATGTTAATCGAGACAATGCTAATTTGGATGAACGAGATGATATTGACGTTTTGTTGGACAAAGAACTTGAAGAAGTTGAACCAAATTTAGAAGAGATTGTTCCAGATGATGATAAAGATGATGATAATGATGCTGACATGATGAATCCTTTGAATATGAATTTTTAACTAGAAGATGCAAATGATGAGTTGGATGAGGAATAATATTAACAATATCAAAATGTTGAAAAGTACGAGGTATGTGTTTATATGTTTTCAATTGGTTTGTTCTCTTTCGTTGACCTTAAATTTTTATTTTCCTAGTTTTTATGTTTAGATGTTATTGTGTTTCTTTCAAATATATTATAATAGATAGATTGGGTATCAGGGAATTGAGAGTGACGTGGGGGGTGGGGGAGGGGGTGGCGGGGTGTGGGGGGCATATGAGCTTCCATCTTCATGTGGTTGGCCTTGTTCAATAGAGAATATATTATCCTTGAAATGAAGAGAAGTTCATTTAGATCTATAACATCATTTCCAAATTTAATTTTGGTTCGTTAAGTTGATGTATTGGGCGAGTTGGGTGACGGGTGAACCAGGCAACACGCCGGTCTTGCAGACGGGCAAAATAAGCAAGGAAAAGACTTGTGAGCAGTTAGGTGAAAAATGAAATATGGGTGAAGAAATCGATAGGAAAAGGCATAACATGACATGTATGATAGGGTGAATGACTTCACCCTAGGCACATTCGCACGAAGGAGGGTCGACCTGGCGCCCATGGGGGTGACGCGTGCTAGGCACGTTAGGGTGCCTGTGTGATGATTTAGTGGGTCGGCTCGACTTGGCAAGGGTTTCTCACACAAAATAACTAAGATCGGCCCATGAATTACCATGAAAAAAGTTCCCACCAAGGGGTCTCATAATGATTTTTAGAAAATTGAGTAAATTAATGTTTAGGTGTTAAAATTTGGTTTATAATTGATTGATTATGCAACATGGTACTAACAAATGATAATATTTTGTTGTCATTGATGAGCTAATGATTTGTGTTGTCTGATTTTCATGACATGGTGAATGCCTGCGCCCGTGCCCGGGCACCCATGGGGGCATCGTGTGTTGGGCATGCCAAGGCGCCCACCCATCAAGGGTACCCATGCGACAAGTTGGTGGGTCGACCTGACTTGGCAAGGGGCACCCGTTCGATGAGTTGGTGGGTTGACCTAACTTGGCAAGGCACAACCGCATAAAAAGAGTAAGGTTGACCCATATTGAATGCCCAAGAACAAAGTACCCATAAGGGGGTCTCATAATGATTTTTAGGAAATTAACTAAATTAATGTTTAGGTGTTAAAAGTTGGTTTATAATTGATTGATTATGTAACATGGTACTAAACAATCATAATATTTTGTTGTAGTTAATGAGCTAACGATTTGTGTTGTTCGATTTGCATGATATGGTGAACACCCGTGCCCTGGGTGTGCCTACATGAAGGCAGGGCGCTCAGGCCCCCATGGGGGTGTCACGTCCTAGACACGCCAGAGCACCTGCTCAACAGGGGCATCCATGCAATGAGTTAGTGGGTCAACTTGACTTGGAAAGGGGCACCTGCAGAAAAGAAGTAAGGTCGACCCATATTGACTACCCATGAACAAAGTTCCCACAAGGGGGTCTCATAATGATTTTTAGAAAATTTACTAAATTAATGTTTAGGTGTTAAAATTCAGTTTATAATTGATTGATCATGTGTAATCAAAATGATACTTAGAGTCAACAAATTAAAACAATCTAGTTGTTAATAGGATTTACCTGGGTGGTTGGGAGGAATGATTTTTATCATCGCCACTTATGTTCAATTCCTGCAATTGACATGTTGAGCTCTTAATGAGTATATCATTGTAATGGATTCATACTATCCTTGAAATGAATAGCTTGTGACGTGTTGCATCAAACTATTTCTAAAAGAAAGATTTTGTGATATTTTATTAATATTGTTTTTTCAAATGCATTAAATTCTTAGTTATATCATACCATGACTTGTGATATTGCATGTCTATAAGTCACGCAAATATAAATTCTTTATTTTCTCAACTCCATAAAATGGAAAATGTTTCGAAGTACAACATGTATCAATGTATTAGATCTTAGTACAATCTGAAATAAAAGGATAAAAAAATTATACCTTAGGTTAAATCTCCCCCATAGCTCATTCTAATAAATAATCATAGATTTACGACACTATGCTAATCAATATACAAATTTTCATAAAGAAATAATGGGTAAAGCAAAGGATACTCTCCCATTTTATAATTTGTAAATGTGACTTCGCTTGTAAAGGATTTCTACATTCACAAGAAGCTTGATAGATTGTCCACTAACCAACCTTGGGTTTTTTTGTCAAGTGGTATGAGTTCCCTAGATATTACACTAGGAGTGACCTGTGGCTTAAGAAATCGTGACCTAAGGGCATCTAAGCCATAAAAATCACCAGGAAATGCACTCAAAACTTGTCAGGTCCCTATAATACTAGTGCATTCCCCTTATTGTTATTGTTAGTGTAGCCCCCTATTGTTATTGTTTCCCATGTATCCCCCAAGTTTTTATTATTGTGCCCCATAAAAGCTCGCTATTGTTATTTTTGTGCCCTTACATTATTATTTTTATGTAGGCTTTGATCATATTGTGACCCCTTAGATCCCTATATATACCAAGGAGGTATTATCATTTGCATCATCCAATAATTGTTCATTTATGTAATGTAAAGGAGGTTTCCCCCTCGAAAAGGCTTTTTCTCAAGTCATTGATCTATCTTTTCTCTATTTTGTGAGTTGGTTGCATAACATTTGGTATCAGAGCTTTGGATTCTACAGTTTCGCTTCTTCAAACATGTCATGTTGGAATTTTCTCTATAACATTTTGTCTACGAGGCTTCAAAAGTTGATATTTCAACCATGTGGAACTAAAATCTTGGTAAACTTCGTGTACAAATTTCAGATCTTGGTTCACTCTATTTTCAGAGATATGATTCGGGGAAGTTAGGGTTTTTGCAAGCACTAGAATCCATTCAAGGAATTTTGAGGTCTAAAATGGGCCTCCTATGAAAAAATTACAACAAAAAAAAACTTTATAATAACCAATAGGATTTAATATTATGATGTCAACCATGGGGGTTGATTCACCATTTTTGGAGTAAAAAAGTAAAAAGATTAAAAAATAATAAAACTACTTTTTCAACTCGTACTTTCAACTTATCTCTCTAAGTTTTTACTCAAATTTCTAACAGGAGTATTGATTGGATGCAAAATTTAATTCCCCATCCAAGGAGTACCCATGTTGCATACTTTCTATGGACCCTGCTACACGAAAAATAAGAAATACATGAAAAAATGTGATTGCAATCACGTTTTTCATGTATTTCTCATTTTCCATGTAGAAGGGTCCATTGAAAGTATGCAACATGGGTACTCCTTGGACAAGGAATCAAATTTTTCATCCAACGAGTGTTTCTGCTCAAAATTTGAGTAAACCCATAAGGAGATAAGTTGAAAATATGAGTTGAAAAAATAGTTTTTTCTTTTTTCCCTCTAAAATTTGATGATGTAATCTAATCTTATTTTATTATTTCCACTATTATTTTATAATTTCCTTAGGAGGCCCATTTTAGACCTCAAAATTCCCCTAATTCCATTTCAAATAGGTGACCTAGGGAAAATCATCATAACGTTCATTTCAGGTATGAAATTTGAATATAGTAAAAATTGGATGAAATCACATGGACTGTAGTTTTTTTGCAGCAATTTTAGGGCCGAATGTTGAAACAATGACATGTGGCATCTCGTACAACTTCATTCTACTGAACCAGTCCATAATCAGGTCATCATGGGAATATGACATAACTCTACATTGAAGAATCCAATATTAGCATGACTTTTGGCATTGGAAATAAGATTCATAGAGCTATCACGGGACCATATTTCAAACCTTGGAAATCATAAATTACAAAGATACAACAATTTCAATATCGAGCTCCAAAAAAGCAACAAAAAGTTGTGTATTGTTAAAATTTTGCATAACTTTTGTTTGAAAAATCAGTTTGAAGTGATTCAAAGGGCATATTGAAGCATAGATATCAGTATTTGTTTCTAAAATTCCTCCAAAACAAAATAATTCTACACCCATTAATCCCTCAAAAATCTCTACTATGATGGATGAAGCGGAAGAATTGCAACATGATATATCAAAATTACGGGACCAAGTGCAAAAAATTTTGCTCTCACAAAGATTAACCAAAGATGACATGGATGGTTGTTACAGGTCTAGTTGGGTACATCACTCCCGACATTCAGATCAGTACAGTTAGGGCTTATCAAACCCTAATTCAGTTGTTACATGCCCTAGACAAGTCATCACATTGGATTCTTCCATCCAAGAACGTTTCTTAGCCTGAAGCATTATTGAAATGCCTCCTTGGGACACCATCACAGCCCTAGTCAGGGGTAATTGCGTTGTAGAGCAGGTAGGCCCATTCCAGCCTGCACTGCAGTGCACTTAGGCCCTCTTTGACCTGCACTGGGCGAGATTGAGCGAAATTTGCATAGGGTTCTGGGAATATTCCTTGATTCTAGATGATTCTAGAAGGATCCCATCTCTTATTTCCTCCTATGAGCTCGAAATTGGATAGGCTATGGATCCATTAACCTCCTATCCTCTCATCCTTTGCTCCATGGAAGCTAACTCCAAGTTTGGAAGGCCATTCAATACCCTCATTTATGACAAAACCACCTCCACTTCCTATAAATTGAGCACTCATCATAGTGATCAAGGGGCTAGAATTTGAAGTTTGTAAGGAAATTATGTTGGTTTGAGAATTGAGTTCAAGTTAAGTAATGTTATGCTACTAGATTGGTGTGATTTTGATGTGGCGAGGGTTGGAATGAAGCTGGAGGAGTGGCACAGGATCAAACTGTATTGGGTGAAACTCTTCCTTCTATATTAATAAAGAGTTTATTCCTTTTCTCATATTATTGTCCATGTCTATGATGATTATGTGTTTCAATGTCTTCGATTCCATTGGTTTATAGTAGATAGATCATGTATGCTTTGATCATTTGTTATTTCTGTTTATATTAATACATGTACCAATTGAGCGGGTTTATTTCAAATGGGAGCGATGAGAGCGATTCAAAAGAGATCAAGGAAGCGAAAGACTACAAATAGGTTCCTTCATCTCATCTATCTACTGGAGGAAAAGGTTAAACTACTTTCTTTCTATTGTTCTAGGTGTAGCTACCCACCTACGAAAATGTCTTTATTCGTAGATGCAAATTACATATAACAATGGTTTAAAATCATATATAGAAGGTTTGAAGGATGGGATGGAAGCTAATATGGATGGTTTGAAATCAGACATGGAAGGTTTGACAAAGTTGTTGCAAGAAAGGATTCCCGGTGGTGACAAGGTAATCCATGAAAATCATGATGAGGACAAAAGGAATATGAATTATGATTTTAGAGACTCCAATGTGGGGTTTAAGAATCACCACATTCAAAATATAGATATGAGGAAGCTTCATGGCAAGGACTTGTAACATGGATACTACAAATGGAGAAATATTTTGATCTACATGATGTGCAACACACACAAAAGGTACACATTGCATCTTTATATTTACAACCCAATCAATTTGTATGGTATATATGCCTTTGTTCTCACAAACCACTTGTCACCTGATCAATTTTTATAGAGGAAATGATAGCACATTATGAGGATACAAAGAGAAACACCTTCTTTAGCCAATTGATAAATCTCAAACAAAATGGTCCAATGTAGGAGCACATTGAGGACTTCCAAAAATTGAATATTAGGGTGACTCATATTCTAGAGGAGAATAGGATTGATGTATTCATATGGTGTTTCAAGGATAACATCCAACATGAGGTTCACCTTTGGGAACCTGATTCATTGAAGAAGGCATTTAGGGTGGCAAAAAAATTTGAAAGAAAAATTATGGCAACAAGGAATTCTACCACTCACAACTACAAAGATGGAACTATTGCTACTCCGGGCCTTCCACAACCTACAAGGTTGACGCCACAAAAATTGGAGGAAAAAGAAGAAAAAGGGTTCTGTTACATTTGTGATAGAAAATACACTAAAGGTCATACGTGTGCTGAGAATAAATGATTCTACATAGTTATGAAGAGGAGGAAGAAAAGGAACAAGAAACATCAAAAGAGGAGGATATACACCAGGAACCAACCCCAAAGAAAGAAGAAATGAATCTTACCATATATTGTAATGCATTGATAGGAATTACCACTCCTCAAAGTCTCAATATATAAGGACATATCGAGAAGAAAAAGGTAATAGTGCTGATTGATTCAGGAAGTACCCATAATTTCATTCTTTGTAAGATAACTTAGGAATTGAATTGTTTCCTATATCCCACACCAGAGTGTCAAGTGATAGTTGCAAATGGAGGAAATATAAATTTCTCTGGAAAGTACCATAATATCAAGCTAAACATGGGGGAATATGTATTGAATAGTCCAATGCATTCTATTCCAATGGGTGGTGCTGATATTGTACTAGGAGTCCAATGGTTACAATCTTTGGGGACGATAGCTTTTAATTTTCAAGAACTTTTCTTGATTTTTTTTGGGGAAGGAAAGGAAGTTGAACTAATGGGTATTGCAGGGAGACCAGGAAAGATAAGTGACTCTAATGGAATGAAAAATCATCTAAAGAAATAAAAACATGACAGAATTGCACAATTATGCTCACTATAGGTTCAAACATCGAAATGATTTATTTCTCTAGATCTCCAAAAAGTCTTGTACAATCATTCGAAGGTATTTGAGACTGCCAAAGGCCTCCCACGTATTCATGATCTTGATCATTCTATTCATTTGATTCAAGGAAGTGTTCCTCCAAACATCAGACCTTATAGATATCCATATGCCCAAAAGAGTGACATTGAACGTATGGTTGTAGAAATGTTAGAGGCACCTATAATTCAACCTAGTCAAAGTACTTTCTCTGCTCCAGTAGTATTGATGCAAAAGAAGGATGGATCATGGCCTATGTGTCCTGACTATAGGGAGCTCAACAAGCTAAATATTAAAGATAAATTTTGCATT
Organism: Pinus tabuliformis; assembly: GCA_031772625.1. Lineage (NCBI taxonomy): Eukaryota > Viridiplantae > Streptophyta > Pinopsida > Pinales > Pinaceae > Pinus > Pinus tabuliformis. The sequence continues at coordinate 135,297,967 of CM062811.1, read as the reverse complement.
CCGATCATTGATTAATTGTTGGATGAATTACATGGAGAAATTTACTTCACCAAGATAGATCTTCATTTAGGATATCATCAATTTAGAATGAATATTGAAGACATTTCGAAAACAACATTGAAAACTCATGAGGGTCATTATGAATTTTAGCCTTACTAATGCACCTTCCACATTTCAAGGTTTGATGAATTCCATTTTCAAACCATTCCTTAGAAAATTTGTGTTAGTGTTTATTGATGATATACTAATCTATAGAATGTCTTGGAAGGATCATGTTCAACATGTTGACATGGTGCTCAAATTGTTGGAGGAGTAAAAATTATAAGCAAAACCATCCAAATGTTTCTTTGGAGTACAGCAGGTGGAATATTTGGGTCATATTATATATCATGAGGGTGTTAAGGTATACCATAACAAAATTAAAGCCATCAAGGAATGAAAAATACCCACAACCATAAAGCATCGTCGATGATTCCCCAGGTTGGCAGGGTACTATCGCAAGTTTGTTAAGAATTATGGGAGAATAACAACACCTCTAACAACATTACTAATGAAATATGAATTTTCTTGGACTCCAGAAGAAACTAAGGCCTTTGAACATCTTAAAGAGGTAATGTGCCAAGCACCGGTCTTAGCTATGCCTTACTTCACAAAAACCTTTATTGTGGAATGTGATGCCTCAGGAAATGGAATTGATGTTGTTTTAATGCAAGAAGGAATACCCATTTCTTTTGAAAGTCGTCCAATCAAAGGAAATTATTACACAAACCTATTTATGAAAAGGAAATGTTTTCAATAATACATGCGCTAAAGCAATGTAGACCTTACCTAATGGGAAGACACTTCAAGGAAAAAAAGGATCATGATAGCCTTAAATACTTTTTGGAACAAATATTATTTTCTGAAGAGCGTAAAAAATGGGTCACCAAGATGTTGGGTTATGAATTTGAAATCATCTACAAAAAAGGGAAGCAAAATGTTGTTGCATATGCACTCTCAAGAAAGGATGAGGATGTGGAAGAATTTCTTTGTGCCATTTCTATTATCCAACATGAATGGATAACCAAACCAAGGTATGGATTGAAGAATGACAAAGAGGTGTGGACAATAATTCAAAAGTTGCAGTAAGATCCCAGTACATCTGATATATTTAGTTGGAAAAATGATTTATTATGGTACAAAGATCACTTATATATTTGTAAGAATTCCCAACTCAAGAAAAATATTCTGTTTGAATTGCACACCTCCCCATTAGGAGGGAACTCAGGATATTTAAAAACTTACCATAGGGTCAAGAAGGAATTTTTTTGGGATGACCTTAAATCTGATATTCATAAGTTTGTGGCATAATGTTTGGCATGCCAACAAAATAAAGTTGAGATAATTAAGACCACAAGTTTGTTACAACCTTTAGCCATTCCAAGTCAACGTTCAGAGGAGGTCTTAATGGATTTTATCACAAGTTTACCCAATTTTGAAGGAAAGAGTGTCATCATGGTGGTAGTTGAAAGAACTACCAAGTATGCACACTTTTGTGCATTATCTCATCCTTTTAAAGCCAATATAGTTGCTACTACATTTATGGAAACAATTTAAAAACTACACGAAAACCAAAAGATTGTTGTAAGTGAAATAGATCCCATTTCCACTAGAAATTTTTGGATGAAATTATTTTCTTGTCTGGGTACTTAATTAGCTCATAGCTCATCTTATCATCTTCAATCCAACAGGAAAACTGAGATAGTGAACAAATGTATGGAAGGATATCTATATTCTTTGTAACTGATAAACAAACACAATGGGTCAAGTGGTTACCTCTAGCAGAATGTGCTATAACACTTCCTTCCATACTACAACAAAAATGAACCCATTTATGGCACTTTATCGATATCATCCACCATCCATCACATCATCTTTAAGAGAAAAGTCTAAGTTTTAAGAAGTGGAAGATCACATCGAGCATCAACAACAAGTTCTCCAAATCTTAAAGGATAACCTCACTCTGGGGCATAATCAAATGAAACAACAGGCATATCAACATCATATTGAAATAAGTTTTGATGTAGGTGATAGAGTATTTTTATGGCTACAACCATACAAACAAATGTCCCTCAAGCAAGCTAAGAAGGACAATAAATTATCACCCAAGTACCATGGTCCTTACAAGGTGTTGCAAAAGGTTGGTACTATGACATACAAATTGGAGTGGCCTAAATGTTACCAAGTACATCCAATTTTCCATGTTTCATGCTTAAGGAAGGTTATCGGTGACAAGATCCTAGTTCAAACAGTGTTTCCAGAACCTGACGAAGAAGGAAAAATCACATTTGAGCTTGAATAAGTCACAGAAAAAAGAACTTGACAAGTATGAAATAGATTAATTTCAGAGTATCTCATTAAGTGGAAGAACTTACCCACTGAAGATTCCATATGGGAGGATGCGAATTTTATATAGAAGCATCTAGAACTACTCAAGCATTGAGGACAACACTTTTTTTAAGGTGAGGGGCATGTTAGGTCCCTATAATACTAGTGTATTCCCCTTATTGTTATTGTTAGTGTAGCCCCCTATTATTATTGTTTTCCCATGTATCCCCCATGTTGTTATTGTTGTGACCCATAGAAGCCCACTATTTTTATTTTTGTGCCCTTACATTATTATTGTTATGTAGGCTCTGATCATATTGTAACCCCTTAGACCCATATATATGCGAAGGAGGTCTTATCACTTGTATCATCCAAGAATTGTTCATTTATGTAATGTAAAAGAGGTTGCCCCCTCGGATATTTCTCATATCGTTGATCTATCTTTTCTCTATTTTGTGAGCTAGTTGCATAAAAAAACCAATCTTGTGATTGAATGGGAATCTCTCATCAACGAGAATTTCAAGGAGTTTAGGATGATTGGAAAATGCATTTTAGGGATCAACTGCAAGATATGTTTGAGGCATACTATGCTCATCTTTGTAAGGCAATGTAGAGGTTGTTAGATCAAATCACAAGACAATACATGAAGATGATCATATTATGAATCATGGATGCTTATGGATAATTAACACCTTTATTGAGTATTGAATGCCATTAATTGACATTATTTGTTTCAAGATGCTCTTCTTCTCACCAAAAGATGGATTGAATGTGTATTAATCATTGTGAATTAATACATCCTATAAAAAATGATAAAATTATTAACTAAAGTCTATCTCGACTAATTCAAATTACATGATTTTTTTTTTTAAATGTAACCATTATTGTAAATTGATTATTAATTAACAAAATTAATCACTATCTTCTATCACATAGTTGTTGATTTTATTTTTTTCAAATTAACAATTACAATACTAAATCAAAACCATATTATATTATTAAAGCAAAACCATATTATATTAATTATTATAATATTAAATTATTATTATTATTAATTCCTAGCTCCTCTTAATATATGTTTTTTGGCATGTCATTGCATATGGTTTTGGAATGCCATTGCATGGATTATAGATCGTGAGTTTTCTCGGTCATTCCAATCCCTTATACATTTGATTCTTATAGTAGACCTGAGGGTTTCTCTGTGGCTATGCTCCCTATATTCGATTCTTGCAGCATATCTGAGGGTTTCTCGGTGGATTCACTCCCTACATTTGTTTCTTGTAGCAGACCTGAGGGTTTCTCAGTGGCTCCACTCCCTACATTCAATTCGACATTCCCTTGAGTGTTTCTCAATGGTTCCTCTCTACATTTGATTCTTATAAACCTGAGCTTTTCTAAGTGGCTCCTCGCTACATTTGATTTGACGTTCCCTTCCCTGCATGGACTCCTTCAAGGATCCATAGTAGCTAGTAGATTCGGGCATCAAGGTTATGCAATGGTAAGTAAAAAATTGTTCTTGAACACCTACAAATATAGGGTTTTAAAACATTTGTCACGATTCTAATATAGGCACAATTGGGACCATTTATGCCCTAAAGCAAAAACACTTTTTTTGTGGAGTTTCTTTAGGGTTCATTGGACTGATGTAAAATGCATCTATTGAGGAAGAAAATCTCTTGAAAAGATATCGCATGAATATTTAATCCTATGTAGACATTAACAACCACAATTCATGATGCTTGGCCAATACCTATAGCTTCTACATAAAATTTCAAGCTCTTGATCTAGGTTTTCTAGGCGTTTTGATCTAAACATTTTCTTTAGCCTTCTTAACATAAATCTAAGGCACAAGGCATAGATGTATACTCAAATGCATAACCTACTCACAATAAAATAATTAAGCTATGTCGTATATGACTTTGGTCCTGTGGTGCAATGATATGGAAACATGTGATAACACAAAAGTCTATAATTCAAAGTACGATAAGTCAAAGTCTGAATGGTTGTAGGGTGTGGACTAAAGTCAACGACGTGTTTCTTTTGATATATTGTGCACAATACCCATATATGATTAGTTTATTGTTTTGAGACTTAGATCTAGTATAGAACGAGTTCAATATAGATAACATAATCTTGAATGTTGTTGATTTAGTATGGCCGTAATTTTATATGACTTTGATCTTTTATGATAGTGGTACTTGAATGGTAGAGTGATTTGTTGTAATTGGGTAGTAACCTTGTTGTATCATAAGAACATTGTACGCCTGTGCATATGAATCATAATTTCTCGGTCCTATATAATTTCTAGCACCAAAAGGTTGTCTCGGTCCTATATAATTTCTAGCACCAATCTACAATAGTATTGGATTGTTAGTGTTTGTTTAAAATAGAGTTTGCTTCAGGATGTATCTAGGTTTGGAGAATATAAACATTAAAGCTTCCCTTGCACAACCCTGTCAATTTTCCATTGGTCCCATTTGGAGGGGTCTTCTGCAGATCTAAAACTAGGCTCAGAGAATGGAGGGGAAACCAAATCTTCAAAGGAAAGACTGAAGCCGTGATCTGATTTAAACAAGAACCCAACAAATTACAGATATAACCATAAATACAGAGATGCAATATAAATAATACTTCATTTCATTAATTTAAAATACTAAAATATTCCTAGTAACAGAAATGGAAATAAACTAGCTCTGGAGATGGTAGCTTATCCCTGAGAAGAGATGTGGTGGCTACATGCCTCTAAAATTACAATGAGGCTCAAGGGCCTTTTTATTATTGAAAAATAAGAGAAATCCATAAACAAACAAAAACCTAGCCCGAGGAGATGTAACACCAACAGTTTATGGGCCCCGTTGGGGTTAGTTGGAAAACCAACTTCCCGAGGTCGTGACTTGGTCATATTATCTCCGTTTGACACGCATGATTCCCCATTGGAAAGATATCTCCGAAGAATAAGATGGAAAAGATGATTTTATCAAAAAATTGTTGGCAGTAGATTGCCAAAAAACGTTGTTTAGGGCCTCAAAACGGCTCCAGAAGTTTAGGACCCGAAAAACTGCTAAAAATAGTAAATTGTGCTACAATTAAGGAAACTGAAAAACTGAAAGAAACAATGGTGGGGGTCCAAGTGGAATTGGCGGGTGGCCACCAATATCCACCTGGATCAAGCTGACACGTAAATGCTGCCATAGATAGGATTGTATTCATCAACCCTAAACCATGACACTCCTTCTGTACTTGTGACAAAATCGTATTCAGCAATAGCCACCACATATGGGTTTTCTCTATAGAGGATGAAAACCCTAATTCTCATTGAGAGCTCCATTTTCATTTATATGGTTTTGTAAGCTAATTTATAAAGGAGTTTTTTTCTTTGTTTTAAAAGATTTGCATAGAAGAGTAGTAAAGGTCATGTCATTGATTTCATATTTTTTTTATTTAATATAGAAATATGGATTTCAATTACTACTTTTAATATAAAATATTTGCATTGGTCTCATCAAAGATTTGGTGGTTTCTTTAGATCAAATCCCAGCCAAAAATGTCTTGATGGATATGGTAGTTGCTGATATACCACCTCGGTTTGGTATGCTCTTATCTAGATCGTGGGGTGCTAAACTCAAAGGCACTTTACAACTTGACTTCTCTTATGCTACCATCCCTGTTTTCAGTCAATTGAGGAAGTTGTACCGGGAAAAGAAAATGAAGTATATGATCACTAGTAAAGAGAAGCCTGTGAATCATCCGATAAATGTTGTACATACTGATTTAGAGTCCTTTTTTTTGTACTCTGATAGTGGATTGAATGATGTAGATATTCAGCTTGTAGAAGTAGATGATGTACCAAAAATTTCTGAGAATTTTAGAGCAATTCTTAATCAAGAAAAAGAAAAAATATCAAGTTCTTCTGAGCAGCCTACACAACAACAAAAGGTTAGTGAAGAGCAGAAAAATGAAGTAATCAGCAAAGGTAAGGTTGAGAAAGAAACAAAATTTCAGCATCTAGAAGATGAAGCCGGCCTTTGGAGCATGGACTTCGATGGTGCTGTGGGTAAGGATGGTGTTGGTATTGGAATTTGGATTCGAAGCCATGCTTTCCAGCCTGCCGAAGTCCCAAGTAATGTTAGAGTATGTTCATACAAGTTAGCTTTTGATTGCTCTAATAATGAAGCGGAGTATGAGGCTTTGATTACAAGTCTTAAAATTTTGAATAAGCTCGGTGCGAAAATGATTTTAGTTTATGGTGATTCAAAGCTAGTGATTAAACAAGTAAAAGGAGAATATCAAGCAAAACATCCGTGGATGAGAGCCTATAGAAATGCAGTGCTGGATATTTTGGGGATGTTTCCTGAATATACCTTAACAGAAGTACCCTGGACTCAAAACATCATTGCAGATTCACTTGCCACTGCGGCTAGAAATTTGAAGATTCCAATGAATTCTAGCAGCAAATTTGAAATTCATGTCAAATATAGGCCTGCTGTTCTTGATAATTTGAGGTATTGGCAAGTTTTTTGGGATGATAATGAAATTAATGCCTTTGTGCAAAATGAACGAAAATTTAAGAATGCTTCTATTGATGATGTTTGTGATTCCAATGAACAAGAGATTGAGGTAAAGCAGATGGAGGTTTTATAGTTGAAGGATAATATCATTCCTAGAGGTCTCATACCTTTAGAGGATCTCTTTGATCAGGATGATGTGGTAAGAAAACCGACCTCAGTTCTTATGGACAAAGGAGTTGAAGATGTAAATCTTGGAACAGCTGACAAGCCTAAGCTTGTAAAGTTATCAACAACATCATCTCCTGAAGTAAAGGCTAAGTATGTTAGATTAATTTCTGAATTTTTTGATGTTTTTGCATGGGATTATTCAGATTTGAAAGTGTATGACAAGGATATCCTTTAGCATACTATTCCTATCAAGCCAGATCAAAAAATTTTAGACAGAAGTTGAGAAGAATCAATCCAAAGCTACTGCAATCCATCGAGAAAGAGGTAAATAGATTTTTTAAAGCTGGCATCATTGTTCTGATTAGATTCAAATTTGGTCCTGGTATGAAAGAAGACCAAAGAAATAAGGTTGTACATATATTTCTGGAACCTCAACAAAGTGTCCTTAAAGGATAATTACCCTCTCCCTAAGATGGACCATATTCTGCAAAGAGTAGTTGGAGCATCACGAATGTCACTACTAGATGGTTACTCAGGCTATAATCAGATCTTGGTACATGAAAAAGACCAAGATAAAACTACCTTCACAACACCATGGGGAACTTTTCAGTATGCCAAAATGCCATTTGGATTGAAGAATGTTGGAGCCACTTTTCAGTGGGCGATGGACATAGATTTTTCTAATGAGAAGGATGTTTTCTTAGTAGTTTATTTAGATGATTTGATGGTATTTTTTTGGTTCTGATGATGAACATTTGCATCACTTAAGAATTGTCTTTCAGAAATGTAGGAAGTTCGAGATTTCCCTAAACCCGAAAAAGATTCTTTTTGCCATGGACGAGGGTAAACTCCTTGGTCATATCATTTCTAACGATGGTATTTGCATTGATCCTTCAAGGGTGGAGGAAATTCAGCATATAGACTTTTTGCGCAACAAAAAGGAGATTCAGGCTTTCAATGGTAAGATGAATTTATTACGCAGATTTATACTAAATTTGGTTGAACATTTACGTGAAATAACTCATATGTTGAAAAAGGAAAGCACTGTGAAATGGACCGAGGATGCCATGAAATCATTCAACTTGGTAAAGTTTGCTTTAACCATATCCCCAGTCTTGACTAGTCCTGATTATACTCATGATTTTATTATATTTTCATTTGCATCTGGGCACACCATGGCTGTGGTATTGATGCAAAAGAGGGATCAGGTGGAGCAACCCATTGCTTTTTTCAATAGGACTATTCGAGATGCTACCTTGCATTACAATATCATTGAAAAACAAGCGTTGGCTCTTATAAAAGCATTGAAGGATTTCAGAGTATACGTTTTGCATTCACATACTATAACCTATGTTCCCAATGCAGCAGTCAAGGATGTTCTCATGCAAACTGATCTGGAGGGAAGAACAGGTAAGTGGATAGCAGCAATGTTGGAGTATGATCTTGAGATTAAACCTACCAAATTGATCAAAGGACAAGGCTTGGCAAAATTGATGGTTGAATCAAATCTGCATGCTCTAGACATAAATCTTATTGCAACAATGTCAGAGGATGAAGATGGTGGCTCGCTCATTTAGGTATCAGAAATGTTTTTTGATACAGGTGGATATTGGTGGCCACCTACCAAGTCCACTTGGACCCCCACCATTGTTTCTTTTAGTGTTTCAGTTTCCTTAATTGTAGCATAGTTTACTATTTTTAGCAGTTTTTTGGGTCCCGAGCTTTCGGAGCTGTTTTGAGGCCCTAAACGACGTTTTTTTGGGAAAAATGGGAGCAACATGGGTCCATGGACTATTTTTTCTCTTCTCAAAGTTGTAGTTCTCAGATAGATCTTTCTAACGAGATACTATGCGCATCAAACAGAGATCGTATGCCAAAGTTATGACCCCGAGAAGTTGATGTACCAATTTACCCAAACGGGGCCCTCAATTTGGCATTTCATCTTCTAGGGTTAGGTTTTTGGATGTTTAGGGTTTTCCATTGTTTCTCAAAAATAAATAGGCCTTCGAGCCTCATTGTAACATAGTTCAGAGGCATGTAGCCGCCACATCTCTTCTCAGAGATAAGCTACCATTGCCCTAGCTAGTTTATTTCCATTGTTGTTTGTAAGCATATTTCAATATTTTACATTAATGAAATTAAGTATTATTTCCACTGCATCTATGTGTTTATGGTTATCTCTATAATTTGTTGTGGTCCTGTTTAAATCCAGATCAGTGGTATCAGAGCAGTTTGTGTTTTCTCTGTTTTTCTTTGCATGTCCCCAATGAGGTTGGGATATCAGGAGTTAGGGCTTGAACTAGTTGAACCTTTGCAAGACCAGCCTCGTAAATCCCGACAGCCTCCCATGGCGGAAGAAAAGAAAGACGAGGTGGTAGGAGATCCTATCAAAATCTTGCTTGAAGAAGCCCTCAAGCGACAAATGAACACAATGATGGATAGCTTTGCCCAGATCCCTCAACGACTACCTAGGGGCGATGCATCGACTTCCAACAACTACTCTGGAAATGCCACACCATTTAAGGTACAAGTTAATTTTGAAATCCCCATATTCGTGGGTCAGATAGATGCAGGTGCCATTGATAAATGGTTAAATCTGCTAGAGGGTTATTTTTCTGTTCATGATTTTTCTAGTCGGGAAAAGATTATTTTCACTCTTGTCAAAGCAACCCCACATGTCAAGGACTAGTGGGAAACCTATTGTGAGCATAAGGATGAAAGTACAAGCCCACTATTTTCAGCCACACCCACTTGGGATTCATTCTAAGATGCTATCAAGGAGTAGTACTACCCTGTCGGAAGCTATGAGGATCAATATATAAAGTGGACCATGCTGCGGTAGGGAAGGGACCAAGATGTGTTGAAGTTTACCAATATTTTCCATACCCTTCACACAAAATTGGGTATCAAGGATTCAGAGTAGCATTTGGTACTCAAATATCGTGGCTGTCTGCACAAGTACATCTAGGTAGAAATAGAATTTCCTGAACATCCCCTCGCTCATCACGGCATACCGATATGCCATCAAGGTCGAGCAAAAGTTTAAACAGAAGAAGCGAAGCTTTGGATATGCGAATCTGAAGCAAGGGAAAGGTGCCCCCAAACCGTAGAATAAAGGACAAAGCTAAGGTGGGGTGGCCCAAGACAACCTGCCAAAACTGCAAGCAAAGAACAATGCCGTGAAGCCAAAAAAGGACACTGGAAAGTGCTGTGAGTTCCATAAGAGCTCCACTCACAACACAAGTGAGTGTCAGACCAAGAAATCACTGGTGGCCGAGCTAAAGGTTTTAGAATCAGATGCATGTTCTGACTCTGAGTCAGAACCTGACAAGAGGAATGACAAAGGGAAGTAGATTATCGATGCGGAACCCAACACCACCATTGCCACCACGAAGATCCAGAAGGAGGACCCTGAAGATCCAGAGGAGAAGAAGCGTCTCTTACACTCCCAGATGTGGGTAAAGGGCTCCTTGCTACAGTTCATTGTCGACAACAGGAGCCAAAAGAACCTCATTTCAGCAGAGGTCATGAAGTGGCTAGGCTTACCGACCATAGCACATCCACAACCGTACACCATCGGGTGGCTTCACCAAGGACGAGATCTTCGCGTGAGCCAGTAGTGTCGCCTTCCATACAACATCAAGCCCTTCATAGATGAGGTATTGTGTGACATTGCTCCCCTTGAAGTTTGTGATGTATTATTAGGACAACCATACTTGTGGAAGCGACATGCTATGTATGAATCAAGGCCCTGTGTTGTTATTGTTACTTTGGGAAATAAGTTGTACAGGATACTGGAGGTAGCACCGCCTACTACCATCTCTTTGATTACTGCAAAACAATGCAGTAAGCTCATTTCCAAAATCGGGAAATTTGTTTTCCTGATGATACGCCCTCAAGGAAAAAATAAGACAGTGGCCACGACCTCTAGACAGGGCCCCTCCGCACGACAACTACAGATGGACAAGGTCATGGAGGACTATGAGGACATCTTCACCTCCCTCGTAGGGGTTCCTCTGCACTGTCAAGTCAAGCACTCCATCGATCTGACCCCAGGTGCGCCGCTGCCCAATGGACCAATCTATCAGCGCTCCGTTCTGGAGAATGATGAAATCAAGAGGCATATTCAGGAGCTGCTGTAGAAAGGTCACATCCGTCCAAGTTCATCGCCCTGTGGGAGCCTGATTGTGTTGGTATAGAAGAAGGATGGGACTTGAGACTCTATATTGACTATCGGGCACTGAACAAGATCACTGTTCGTAATAGGTACCCGATCCCACGGATTGATGACCTCTTGGACCAATTAAAGGGGGCAAAACATTTCAGCAAGATCTTGAAGTCAGGATATCACCAGGTGCCAATCGAACCCTATGATGTGTGGAAGATTACCTTCAAAGCCAAGGAGGGCCTTTTCGAATGGTTGATTATGCCTTTCGGATTGACGAATGCTCCTACAACCTTCATGAGGCTAATGGATGACATCTTGCAGCTATTCACTAACTCATTTGTAGTGGTATACTTGGATGAAATCCTGATCTTTAGCCAAAGTTGGGAAGAGCACCTCCACCACATCTGACAGGTTCCCTAAACACTGCAGCAACAGAAGTTATGTTCCAATTTGGAGAAATGCATTTTTGGCATGACCCAGGTTTAGTATCTGGGATATATTATTGATGAATAGGGGGTGCATGTGGATCCATCCAAGATCCAAGTCATTCGAGATTGGCCATCTCCAACCACTTTGATAGAGCTCCACATCTTTCTATGTCTTGCCAACTTCTACCGCAGGTTCGTGTTGGGATTTTCTCATATCACTTGGCCCTTGAGTCAAGTTAGCAAGGGAGGAGCGAAAGCAAAATTCTTTTGGTTTGAATCTCAATAGAAGGCATTCACGGAGTTGAAATATCACCTATGCATGGCACCAGTTCTCGCATTACCAGACTTGCAACAACCGTTTGAGGTCGAGATAGATGCCTCTGACTATGCTATTGGGGCAGTCCTTACTCAACATGGGCATCCAGTGGCATATCACAGTGAGACACTTTCAGACACAGTCCGTAAGTATCCCACTTATGACAAAGAGATGTATTCCATTGCGCAGGCCTGCCGACAATGGAAGCATTACATTTTGGGGAAGGAAACGGTCATCCACACAGACCATTGACCCCCGCAGTTTATACAGACCCAAGGGAAATTGAAAAATGATCACCATCAGAAGTGGTCCACATACCTGCAACAATTCCATTTGAATATCAAGTATAAGAAAGGTGGCACCAATAATGTTGCAGATTGCCTCAGTCAACCACCGATCATGGCATTAACCACCTTGGTCAACTCTTGTGGGCACGAGACTTCTGATTGGCCACTTCTCTACAAAAGCGACTAGGAATTTGGCCACACATACCAGACACTCTTAGAGGGCCAGTGTGTTCTAGATTTTCATCTCCAGGATGCCCTGTTATGTCACCTGGGTCACCTTTGTGTTCCTTCAAGCGAGCGTGCCAGAATGATTTGGGAAGCACACTACAGTCGGGATGCTGGACATTTCGGGGTTAAGCAAATAGTGGCAATACTGTAGAAGTATTTCTATTGGCCGAATCTTCAACAGGATGTTGGGAAGTACATCAGATCATGCACTGCCTGTGCCATTGCCAAACTGACCATCAAGAAACAAGGCCTCTATACCCCACTGCCTACCCCTAGTCGACCTTGGGAATCCATCTCCATGGATTACATGTCAGGCCTCCCTTCCACTAAGCATGGAAACGACTGTGTTTTTATGGTCGTTGACAGGTTCTCGAAGATGGCCATTATGGCTGCCCGCAAGAAGAATATCACAGTAGAAGCCACTACTAAACTCTTCTTTGAACGAGTGTGGGTACACTTTGGGATCCCATTGTCTATCATATCAGATCAGTACAACGGGTTCCTCAATAGTCAATGCTCGACACCAACTCACTAAGTCCACAACCTTCCATCCTCAAACTGATGGCTAGACAGAGGTTGTCAACATGATGATCGTACACATTCTGCGCATGTACAACTCAAAGCATCCACAAACATGGGACGAGAGCCTCCCCTATGTTCAACATAGCTACAATCGGGCTCTCCACAGCTCAACTGGCCATAGCCCTTTTCAGGTGGGCTTGGGATTCCAGCCATTATGTCCCATTGATGTGGCCATGCCATTTGCAGCTACTCACGTAGATTCAGCTCAAGTCCAGTTCGAAACAGATAAGGCAAACAACTTCATTGAGAAAATACAACATATTCACCAGCAGGTCCATGACATTCTTGAGAAATCAAATGCCAAGTACAAGCAGCGACATGATCAACATCGGGTGCCACACAAGTTTCAGGTGGGTGAAAAGGTCTGGTTACATTTGCAAAAGGAACACCTTACCGGAGCCTATCAGAAACTTAGACCACTCTGATATGGTCCTTACACCATTACCAAGGCTGTGGGAGGCAATGCATTTGAGCTCAGCATTCCCCCATTCCTTGGCCTGCACCCAGTGTTCAATGTGGACCGCCTTCGGCAATACTTTCCACCATTACTAGACACATTCGACATTGCAGAATAGCTCACACCCACAGAGTTAAATCTAGATTGCATGTAACAAGCTACAACTGATCGGATCATGGAAACACAAATCAAGCACACTCGCCAGCAAAATATCCAATTGTATCGAGTTGTCAAAGTAGGCCAACTCCTTCACCAAGGCAAGTGGCTCACTAGAGACCAAGTTCAACAGAAGTTTCCTCATCTCATGGAGGAACTCAATGCAATGGGGACCATTGCTTCGTAAGGGGGGAGGAATGATCTAGGTGGATATTTGTGAACACCTACCAAGTCCACTTGGACCCCCACCATTGTTTCTTTCAGCTTTTCAGTTTCCTTAATTGTAGCACAATTTACTATTTTTAGCAGTTTTTTTTGAGTCGTGAACTTCCGAAGCCGTTTTGAGGCCCTAAACGACGTTTTTTGGGAAAACTGGGAGCAACATTGGTCCATAGACCAATGTTTCTCTTCCCAAAGTTGTAGTTCTTGGATAGATCTTTCTAACAAGATACTATGTGCCTCAAACAGAGATCGTATGCCAAAGTTATGGCCCCAGGAAGTTGATGTACCAATTTACCCAAACAGGGCCCACAGTTTGGAGTTTCATCTTCTAGGGTTAGGTTTTTGGATGTTTAAGGTTTTCCATTGTTTCTCAACAATAAATAGGCCTTCAAGCCTCATTGTAACACAGTTCAAAGGCATGTAGTCGCCACATCTCTTCTCAGAGATAAGCTACCATCGCCCTAGTTGGTTTATTTCCATTGCTGTTTGTAAGCATATTTCAGTATTTTACATTAATGAAATAAAGTATTATTTCCTCTACATCTCTATATTTATGGTTATATCTATAATTTGTTGTGTTCCCATTTAAATCCGGATCAGTTTCTCAAATCACCTTGGTACTTTGATATAGTTTATGTTCTTCAACATCTTTCACCACCTCTTGGAGTGTTGAAAAGTAAAGGTAGATCACTAAAACTAAAGCCTGCAAAATTCTGCATTTTAAATAGTGCTCTCTATTGGAAAGATCTAGGAGGAGTTCTACTTAATTGTTTGGTTGAAGATGAAGCTTAGTAGGTAATGCATGATTTTCATGGAGGTGATTGTGGCGGTCATTTGTTTTTGAAAACAACAACTAACAAAGTGTTGAGAGTAGGATATTATTGGCAGACTTTGTTTTCAGATTTATATAAGATAGTGATGGGCTGCCATGAATGCCAAGTTTTTCAAGGAAAAAGGAAGTTTCTTCCCCTTCCTTTAAAGCTAGTTGAAGTAAATGCACCTTTCCAGCAGTGGGGACTTGATTTCATAGGGGAAATCCACCCTACATATTCAGCACAACACAGATGGATTTTGATAGCTACTTATTACTTCACCAAGTGGATTGAGGCCATTTTGACAAGGCAAACCACAGACACGGTAATCATCCAATTTTTAGAATCTAATATCTTGTCTCATTTTGGTTGCCCTCACAAGATTATAACAGATAATGCAGCAACATTTAAGTCCAAGAAGATGGTCAAGTTTTGCAACAAGTACAATATTACATTGGGTCATTCCACGACATACTACCCATAGGGCAATGGATTGGCCGAGTCATCAAATAAATCCTTGGTGAGCATCATCAAGAAAATGTTAGAGGCAAACAAGAAGAATTGGCATCAAATTCTTGTTAATGCCTTGTGGGCCGACAGAGTGAGCAACCAAAAATCAATAGGTATGTCACCTTTTGAGTTGGTTTATGGTACTGATACAATATTTCCTACATCACTTGCAGTCCTGGTCATGAGATTGTCACAGGAATCTGGCAGCGAAGAGGATGATATTCAGCGCAGAATTAATCAAATGATTCACCTTCAGCAAATAAGGGAAGAGGTTTCCCAAAACACTTTCCGGTTGCAAGAGAAGATAAAGAAAATTTATGACGCAAAACCAAAGAAGAAAAGTTTCAACTGGAAGATGTAGTGCTGTGGTGGGATGCAAAGAATGAGGAAAAGTGAAATCATGGTAAGTTTGACAATTTATGGAAAGGACCATATAAAATCTCAGCTTATCGAGGACAAAATTCATTTTTGTTAAAGGAAATGGATGGTCAAGAATGTTCAGGAGGGCCAGTGAATGGTAGGCTCCTGAAGTACTACTACTTTTGAGGTTGTTCCCTGAAGTTACTTCACCTTCAATGTATATACCAGTTTGATTTTCCTTCCAAGGTTTCAAGTACACTGTCACCTGAGCTTGGGGCACGAAGTGAGCTATAAAGTTTGAATGATTTGTGTTAAGATTGGTTGATTTGGTTTATAGTCAAATTTAGAGTCGGTTGTGAGTCAATTTCAGTTTGTATTGAGTCATTTTTCACTTTTTTGTTTTGACCGTATTGCCCAATGGATGAGGCACTTGGTCTACGGTGTTCTTGACACCTCCAAGGAGCTTCCATCCCCAATAAGGCCAATGTTAGTGTCAGTATCTGCATACTTCCATCAGGGATCAAATTTTCTCTTTGCATTGTCATTTTAGGGGTCTCATACTGAAATTTTTACATCATTTCATTAGGTCATGTCAAACTGATCCACTGATGGTTGTCTTCTCTTCTGAAAATCTAATTTATCCCTCATTGAGTATACTTGCTGACCCTTCTTCAGGTTGTCTTCAGTTATGGTTTCATGGTCAATTTGTAATCATGCCCTCATTAGGTCTTAGGGCATGTTTTCATTAGGTCTTAGGGTTTCATCACCAAGGTGAAGAGCATGATTTAAAAATCTAAATAAAGGTCAGCAAGGGTATGAAGATGATAAATAAGTCAAGCATGATGGCTTGTAGGTCATAGTCACTATATCATTATCTTTTAAACTAATGTAATTTTCACCTCAAAAACATGTTTTTGAGGTGAAAACAGAGTATTTTGAGTTTATTTGTATTTCTTATGTAATTTTAAGTCACTATATGTAATAAATGATCTCAGATGCACCAAAGCATCTCTCCTTGCTGCGAGATAAAGAAACACTGCAAAAATTAGTTCAACTTGAGCATTATCCACCTGAAACAGACAAAGAAGAAAAGGCATTAAAACAAAGTTTTGAAGAAGGTCAAAAAACATTAGAAAGTGGGTTTTTCAAGTGAAAAATCAAAATTTACTCCTATATAAGGCCTCACATTTCATTTTCATATTCATCATTCTCATTTGGCAAGCAAAGAGTCAAAAAGTGAGAAGAAGAGGAAAATTTGAGTGAGCTTTGGGTGAAGAAGAGTTGGCGCTGTGCTTTTGGAGGGTGGCACTGTGCTTCTGGAGGGTGGCGCTGCACGTTGGCAGACTGGAGCTAAGCGTTTCAGGCAGGCAGGGTTGGCACTGCGCATTGAGGCCCGACATTGTGCGCCTGGCAAATTCTGCAGTGTTATTTTACATTGCGTTGCACTTCTAGGGTGGCGTTGCACATCTGTGCACTGGCCTGCGTGTTTGGCAATAGGGCCCAAAAGGCCTCAAAACTCCAACAAACTTCAAAAATTTTCTCTCTTACCTTCATTTCAAGTAAGTTGATCTCCTTTGCTACAGTTTTGGTTTGCATATCACACTCTTAAGCATCATTATCCATGATAAATATGAAACCCTAAATTTTCCCCTAGTCTTGCCTAAAACCCTATCCCCATTGTTCCTCCTATCATCTATCAAAAAAACCCTAAACTCTTTCCCTATCCCTTTATCCCTTTTTCCCTATATCTCTTTATCCCTTTATCCCTATTCCATATCATCCCTATCCCTTTATTCCTTTTTCCTAAAGGTAATACTTCAAATAAACTAAGCCCTCCCTCTCATTTTTATCATTCTTACTCCCTCATTCATTTTCTAGCCACAAGCTCATCTCCCATCCCCTCACTCCTAAAACACTTTCACTCATTCCCTTCATACAACCTCAAGCCTTGCAAACATGGACAGAGAGGACTGAGACTATGAGGAGGAAAACAAAGGCAATGACATCTCAGCAGATAGAGCTAGCAAATAGAGAAGAGCCATCAAACCTTAGAGAATTGCAAGCCTCTCAGTTGGCTATCACATGTTTCAGATATCTTGGCTGCTATGAGTTCTGTGAGCAGGTAGAGAGAGTTCAGCATCACCCTAAGCTCACTAGACTTTTTGTAGCTCATCTTCAGGACAACAAGGTGACTCTTCCTGGGGTAACATTCACTGTCTTACCCTCCATCATTTCAGATGCAACCAAGATTCCGAATGTAGGGGAGAAGTGGTACAAGGCCCAGGATGTAAATGAAAACTATTACGAGCCTTATATCAAACCCCAGTACAGAAATGAGGTGAAGAGACTCTTTCCTTTCAGATTTCTTAAAGACAAGTATGTCTCCATGATGAAAATCATCATGAAGTATTTCACTTGTGAGGGAAGATTGATCTGGATTTAAACAGGAACGCAACAAATTACAGAGATAACCATAAACACGGAGATGTAGTGGAAATAATACTTCATTTCATTAATGTAAAATACTGAAATATGCTTACAAACAGAAATGGAAATAAACCAGCTAGGGTGATGGTAGCTTATCTCTGAGAAGAGATGTGGTGGCTACATGCCTCTAAAATGTATTACAATTAGGATCGAAGGCCTATTTATTGTTGAGAAACAATGGAAAACCCTTAACATCCCAAAACCTAACCCTAGAAGATGAAACACCAAATTGTGGGCCCCATTTGGGTAAATTGGTACATCAATTTCCCGGGGTCGTAACTTTAGCATACGATCTTTGTTTGACGCGTAAAATAGCTCGTTAGAAAGATCTATCCAAGCACTACAACTTTGGGAAGAGCAACATCAGTCCATGGACACATGTTGATCCCAGATTTCCCAAAAAACGACGTTTAGGGCCTCAATACGGCTCTGGAAGTTCAGGACCCGAAAAGCTGCTAAAAATAGTAAATTGTGCTACAATTACGGAAATTGAAAAACTGAAAGAGACGGTTGTGGGGGTCCAAGTGGGATAGGTGCGTGGCCACCAACATCCACCTGGATCATTCCTCCCCCCTTAGGAAGCAATGGTCCCCATTGCGTTGAGTTCCTCCATCTCCTGAACTTGTTCCCGGGTGAGTTATTCTACAATCTTGGATGTGTCCAGTAATGGTGGGAAGCATGGTCGAGGGCAGTACACATTGAACACTTGGTGCAGGCGAAGGAATGGAGGAATGTTTTGCTCCAAACCATTGTTTCCTGTAGCCTTGGTATTGGTGTAAGGACCATGTCGGAGTGGTCTAAGTTTCTGATGGGATTTTGTAAGGCGTTCTTTCTACAGATGCAACCAGACTTTGTCGCCCACCTGAAACTTGTGTGGTACCCCTGTGGGTGAGGAGAAGTTGTTCTTGTGTTCTGTCATGACAGTATCCCTTTTTTGTTGCTGCTGCTGCATGGATGAACCCTTCGCAGGGGTCATGGATGTGGTGACAATCTTCCCCTTTCTTTGGGAGCGAACCAGACAAATGAATTTCCTAGTCTGGGAGATGAGCTTGCTGCCTTTCTTAGCAGTGATCAAAGAGGTGGTGGTAGGTGGGGCTATCTCTGGTATCCTATATAATGAATTACAGAAAGGAATAATGACAACACGAGGCCTTGAATCATACACAACATGTCACCTCCACAAGTATGGCTGGCCTAACAATACATCACAAACATCCAGAGGTGTGACATCACACAATACCTCGTCTATGAAAGGTTTGATGCTGTAGGGAAGGCGACACTACTGTGAACTTTGAGATCTCATCCTTTGTGAAGCCACCTGATATTGTACGACTGGAGGTGTGGTGTAGTCGGTAGGCCCAACTGCTTCACGACCTCTGCTGAAATGAGGTTCTTTTGGTTGCCAATGTCGATAATGAATTGTAGCGGCGAATCCTTCAGTCACATCTGTGAGTGGAAAAGACACTCCCCCTCCTCTGGGTCTTTAGGCTCACTCTTCTGGATCTTGGCGGTGGAAACAATGACGTTGGGCTCCGCATCAATGATCTGCATCCCTTTGCCATTCCCCTTGTCGGGTTCTAACCTAGGGTCAGAACATGCATTTGATTCTGAAGCCTTCAACTCGACCACCAACGACTGCTTGGTCCGACACTCACTTGTGTTATGAGTGGGACTCTTGTGGAACTCACACCACTTTCCTGTGTCCTTCTTTGACTTCGTGGTGTTTTTCTTTTCTTGCGGCTTCGACGGGTTGTCTTGGGTCACCCCGCCTTGGTCGTGTCCTTTGGTCTTCGGATTTGCAGATCCAAAGTCTCGCTTCTTCTGTTTGAACTTTTGCTCAATTTTTATAGTGTATCGATAAGCGGTGCCGAGCGAGGAGATGTTCAGGAAATCCATCTCTTCCTGGACGTATCTGTGTAGGCAGCCATGATATTTTAGTACCAAATGCAGCTCAAAATATTTGATACCCAACTGTGTGCAAAGGGTATGAAAAATGTTTGTGAACTCCGGCACATCTTGGTCCCTTCCCTGCCGCAGTGTGGTCCTTGATGACATCCCGAAATGAATCCCAAGTGGGTGCAGCTAAAAATAGTGAGCTTGTACTTTCATTCTTTTGCTCGCAGCAGGTTTCCCACCAGTCCTTGACGTTGGGGGTTGCATTGAGAAGAGCAAAAATAATCTTTTCCCGTCTGGAAAAATCATGAACAGAAAAATAACCCTATTGCAGATTTAACCATTTATCGATGGCATCTGCATTTATCTGACCCTCGAATATGGGGATTTCAAAATTAACTTGTACCTTAAACGGTGTGGTGTTTCCAGAGTAGCTGTTGGAAGCGGATGCATCACCCTTGGGTAGCCGCTGAAGGATCTGGGCAAAGTTGTCCATCATCGCGTTCCTTTATCGCTCGAGGGTTTCTTCAAGAAAGATTTTGATAGGATCTTCTGCCCCTTCGTCTTTCTTTTCATCTGCCATGGGAGGATGTCGGGATTTGCGATGCTGGTCTTGCAAAGGTTCGACCAGTTCAAGCCCTAACTCCTTATATCCCAACCTCGTTGGGGACATGCAAAGAAAAATAGAGAAAAAGTAGACTGCTCTGATACCACTGATCCAGATTTAAACAGGAATGCAACAAATTACAAAGATAACCATAAACACATAGATGTAGCAGAAATAATACTTCATTTCATTAATGTAAAATACTGAAATATGCTTACAAACAGAAATGGAAATAAACCAGCTAGGGCGATGGTAGTTTATCTCTAAGAAGAGATGTGGCGGCTACATGCCTCTTAACTGTATTACAATTAGGCTCAAAGGCCTATTTATTGTTGAGAAAAAACGGAAAACCCTTAACATCCCAAAACCTAACCCTAGAAGATGAAATGCCAAATTGTGGGCCCCGTTTGGGTAAATTGGTACATCAATTTCACGGGGTCATAACTTTAGCATACGATCTCCATTTGACGCATACAATAGCTCGTTAGAAAGATCTACCCGAGCACTTCAACATTGGGAAGAGAAACATCGGTCCATGGGCCCATGTTGCTCCCAGATTTCCAAAAAAACGTCATTTATGGCCTCAAAATGGCTCCGGAAGTTCAAGACCTGAAAAACTGCTAAAAATAGTAAATTGTGCTACAATTACGGAAACTGAAAAATTGAAAGAGACAGTTGTGGGGGTCCATGTGGGATAGGTGGGTGGCCACCAACATCCACTTGGATCAAAGATTCTCCAGGCTGTATACCTATCTCATCAGGATCCTCATGTATTTTACCAGGGTGATTCAAGATTATCTATTGTCGCGTCCCCTGATGATGGACTCACTTGGCAGTCCGAAACGTTGGGTTCACAAAACTCCTCAACAGGTTATTCCTCCTCTATCTAAAACAACAACCTTACACCGGATTTGCTCAAAAAACTTACCCATATCAAGGTTACCAATAACAAATGCCTTATGCTGGTATGCAAAGGCCTATTGCCCAAGAAATTCCATCTTACCCTAGATATTCTCAACCTTACCTCAATAGATAGTTGCCTTTCGTTGCAACACTTTAGTTACCAGATCTAAATCGGCTCACCAATTACCCAATTCTTTATGCACCTTGGTGGCTAGTGATTCCTCATAAGTTACCTTCTGATATTTTGAAATTCAATGGAAATCCTGGAGAATACTCGTCCAACCATGTCATGACTTTTCATTTATGGTGTTCATAAAACTCCTTGAATGATGATTCTGTTAGACTTCGTCTTTTCCAGAGAACGCTCATTGATCCGGCTGCGAAATGGTACATCGAGTTACCACGAGCTTCTTTCGATAAGTTCATTACCTTAGATACCACGTTTTTAACCCACTTCCAGTTACCCATACGATATGAGACTGGAATGGAACTATTAACCAAATTTAAACAAACTACTGCGAATCATATATATGATCATATTCATGAATGGCGTCGTCGTCGTCTGGCTGAGTGGTTTATAAAATCCTTACTGCCATCTATCACTGAGGATGTGGCGAAAGGTGGAGTTGTCACAGAAGAGAAAGTAATTGCTCATGCCCAATATTTGGATTTGATTTATACACAATCTGGCACACTCTATGACAAGATCCCGAATGCACCCGGACCAGCTTTCATTGTTCCTCCTCCACCATCGAGTAAGGACTCTCATGCCGACGATGGTGTGATTGGTTCTTTGAGCACACAAACGACAAGTAGATCATCTGGTCAAACACTTTCCATTATCAATCAAACTGCAAATGCACCTGATACACTCTTACTTTCGAAATAAATGTCGTGTCATCTGACAAGGGCAAGAATGAAAAGCAATAAGGAGGTAAGAAAAAGGGGAAAAACAAGAAGAAACAAAATAACTACCCTTAAGATAAATCATCTGATTCCTCTTCTTCGGCAACGAAACCTCGTTACCTGTGTTTGATCTGTAACGATGAGAATTTTATGCGAGATTGTTTGCACCGCTCCGAAGTCTCAAAGATTGTGAAGATTTCTAATACATCTATGGTATTGATTGATCCTCTTCCAAAACCAGAGACAAATATGGTAGCTACAGACCAAGCTTCCACTTCCCAAGTGCTTATGCTATCCACCTCTAAGCCGAAAGATGATGTTTTAGTGTCAACACAAAGTAAAGATTATGGAAATCAACCACCATCGTCAAATAACCAGGCTAATCAGCCTAACCCTTCGACTAAAACTTCAAATGATACTATTCCACCACCTATTGCACCAGAGTTAACGATAAAACCACCTAATGGAGTTGCACACGAATCGACATTTAACCCTCGAGCTCAAGCTGCACATAATTATAACATAGTAGAAGATTTGGCTCAGTCACCTTCTACTATGTCTATGCTTGAGGTGTTACAAAACTGTCCCTCCCAAAAGCATGCTTCGTTGTTAGCAATTGGTGTAATTGATCCAACTGATTCAAATCTTGTGATTTTCAACCATGCGGGTTATACACCATAGTTACCAACACAATTAGCATTTCTGATTCAAGTAAATGCTCTTAATAAACTTTTTCATAAAACTATTATTGACGAGGGGGCATATACTTGTACAATGTCTATGAGTTGCTGGAAAACACTTGGTTCACCGCTTTTGTCACGTTCAACAACAACGATAAAAGCTTTTGACGGTCGTACATATACACCTTGTGGATTATTAAGTAATCTGCAGATCGAACTAGGAGGCAAAATGGTAACTGAAGTTGAGGTAGTTGACGGACCCCTTGACTACAACATTTTGCTAGGAAGACCATGGGTTTATGCCATGGTTGTTGTGGTTTCAACATACTTTCGTATGATTGCATTTCCTCATAAAGGTGGAATCACAATTATCGACCAACTCACCTTCTTCACCTCTAGTTCATAGGTTACTGGAAGCATCCCATTGGTACATGGACCCCCGCTATCTCTCCAAAACATTGGTGTAGGTCTCTTTAAAGAATCTTCCCTAATGGGTACTTTTTCACTACCACCACCATCAAATTTGGCAGAAGTGGCAAAAGTAGAGACTTGCAACATGATATCTTCCACTTCATCTGACTTAAGGAAGATTACCAATAGTTTTGAAGTTGATAGTAATTCTGAAATCATGCCACTAAGCCCTATTGAGCTAGCATAGCAATCAATCTTTCTGGCTTGCACGACAAACCCAAATCCATTTTCATCAATTGTATGGGTAGATCGTTCATTACAATTTGGTACTTCTTCTGATCCTTTTTCACGTATATATTCTACTGATGAAGGAATCATCCAATCAATGATGATGAAAGGAGAACCATGGGAGGATTATCATCATCGTTACCATCTTCCAAATTACATCAAAGATTATTCCAATGAACTTAATCATACTTCAGCTGTCGATTTCCTTTCAAATTCTATTTTCATAGATACAATAGATTCCAAGCAAAACCTATCAAATATTGAAGAGACCATTTCTATCAATATTTTGACCAAACTTAACATTTTAGAAAATATTCATGTTGGAAAATCTTGTTCTCCATCAGAACTTGATATTTACCATGCTCTCTTTCATGAATTTCAAGATATATTTGCATGGTCATACGAGGAGATGCCAAGTATTGACTCTAGTATAGTTGAACATGAAATAAAAATGTATCCTGATGTCAAACCAGTACGATAACACCTCTGACCTATTCATCCAAAGAAGGCTGTTGCAATTAAGGCGAAAGTTGAAAAAATTTTGCATGCTAGTTTCATTTACCCTGTTCCTCTTACTGGCTGGGTTTCCAATATTGTTCCTATCATGAAGAAACAAGGGATAATATGAGTGCATTTTGATTATAGGGATGTAAATCAGGCTTGTCCAAAAGAAAACTATCCCACTCCCTTTATCAGCTAGATTATTGATGAATGTGTCAGATGCGAAATATTCTCATTTATGGATGGATTTTCCAGCTACAATCAAATCAATATTCGCCCAGAGGACCAATCTAAAGCTGCTTTTATTTTCCATGGGGCACATTCACCAATCGGAAATTCCCATTTGGTTTGAAGAATGAAGGGGAAACATTTAAGAGGGAAATGAATTATGCCTTCCATGACATCAAACATATTGTTCAACCTTACCTTGACGATTTACCTTCTCATTCATGAAAGCAGACTAATCACCCGCAACATTTGAGAGCTATATTGTTATGGTTTTAACACTACAAAATACGACTCAATCCACACAAATGTGTGTTTTGTGTTGGTTCTGGTCGTTTGCTTGGTTTCGTAGTGTCTAAGGAGGGAATTCGACTTGATCCATTTAAGGTTCAGGTAATCCTTGATTTTCCTCCACCTTCAAATCTACTATAGCAAGGGAAGGCTAACTTTCTGAGGAGGTTCATTCCCAATTACACTGAAATGGTTAAAGGATTCACTTGTTCATTGAAAAAGGGGATACCCTTCCATTGGGATCAGGTTGTGCAAGCTTCCATTGATGCTCTTAAAGATACCTTGATTAGAGCCTCATTAATGTATTCCCTGAATTATCAAAACGACTACTTCCTGTATCTTGCTACTGCAGATACAACCATTGGAATGGTTTTAGTCCAAGAGGAAAATGGGATTGAACATCGGATATATTATTTGAGTCACAATCTCAATGATACAGAAAGTAATTACAGTTATGTCAAGAAAATGGGATTGAACATCCGATATATTATTTGAATCGCAATCTCAATGATACAAAAAGTAAGTACTCTTATGTCAAGAAACTAGCTTTGGCAGCTGTTCAAGTTATACAGAGATTTTGTCAGTATATCCTGCTCCAGAAGACCATTGTCATTTCTAATTGCAACCCTATGACATATATTTTGTCACGTCAATTGCTAGGGGGCAAATACCCAAAATGGATAGTCATTTTGCAGGAGTTTGATCTGGAATTCATCGAGTCCAAATCAAAGAAATCTCTAGTTTTCATCGAGCTACTTTGTGACCTTCCTCAACTTCTATCGATTCAACATTAGAACCATCAATTCTGGATGAGTCTCTGTTCCTGATTTCATCATCTAACGCATGGTATGTAGATATACTAATTTATCTCTAGACCCCAACTTTCCGGCTAGATACCTCTCGCTCACAACAACAACGTATCTGATACCAAGCCAAAGATTATCTGATCATTGGCGACACTCTTTACCATCATGGTATCGATACGATTTTATGAAGGTGCCTCACTCATGAGGAAGCCAAGAAAGTTTTGAATGATTTCCATTCAGGTGCTTGTGGTGGACACTTATCTAGTTATTCTACCGCACAGAGAATTCTCCATGCTGGTTACTTCTAGCCTAGTATATTCAAAGATTGCATAATTGCCGTCAGAAGTTGTCACGCATGGCAGATCTATGACTGTAAAGCTAGATTACCACCTGCACCATTACATCCTGTCATTGCTGTTGGACCATTCGCCAAATGGGGCATTGAGTTCATGACATGTAACCCTACCTCGGCCGAGGGGCATGGGTACATTATAGTTGTCATTGACTATTTTACCAAATGGGTCGAGGCAATGCCAGCATTAAACATTAGTGGAAAAACGACTGCTCTTTTCTTTCTCAACCACATGTTTTCTCTGTTTGGTGTACCTCAGGTTATTGTTACGAATCATGGGTTGCATTTTCGCAATCACATGATGAGTGAGTTAACTTCCAAGTTAGGACTTTCGCATGATAGTTCTACTCTGTATTACCCACAAGCAAATGGACAAGTTGAGGCCATCAACAAATTCCTGAAACGAATACTTCAAAGAATGATAGGGGTTCATAAACGAAACTGGAATTTAACCTTGTACTCTGCCTTGTGGGCATATCGAACCTTGGTGAGAAATGCAACTGGATTCACACCCTTTCAATTGGTGTATGGTCTGGAGGCAGTCTTGCCGATACAATGCGAAATTTCATCTCTCAAACTCACGATTGACCTGTTGCCCAACACTTATAAAGTAGAAGTGATTTTCTTAGAACTTATCCATCTAGATGAAACCCGTCGTGAAGCCACATTGGCTAACGAAGCGCACAAGAAACGAATCAAGGTGCAATATGATAGAAATGTCAAGCCTCGCCTTTTCTCAGAAGGAGACCTGGTCTTGCTTTATGATCAGGAAGTTGATAAACTTGGAGCAGGAAAATTTGAACCGCTTTGGATGGGTCCTTATATTGTCAAGCGTGTTTTGGAAAAAGGAGCCTACGAGTTGGTGGATTATGATGGAATCCCATTGTCACAACCCTGAAATGGGTTGTATCTCAAACGTTACTATGCTTAATTGAGTGTAGTAAAAATCACTGTATATACGCTTTAATTTCATGTGTGTGTGTCAGTGTGTCTTTTAGAGTTTTTATGTGGTTAAGTAATCCGCTTTGCATTTGTTGTAGATGTCAGAACCTTTGGAACCATTTGTTGGTTATGCCGATGGTGCTAGTCATAGTACGCAGAACCTATCTTCTGCAGCATGGGCCATTTTCGCTCCAAGTGGCGAGTTAGTGAGTTTTCAAGGGATTTGTATCGGTCGATCGATGAACAATATCGTTGAGTATAGCGCATTGATCGAAATTCTCTCTAATTCCATTTCACTTGGCATCTGTCGAATCATCATTAGGCTGGATTCACAACTCATTGTACTACAACTAACAAACATTTATACTTTCCGAAATCCAACAATTCTTCATATGTTCCTTAGGGTTTGTCTTTTGGAGAAACATTTTGAGTACATTCAATATCAACATATTTCCAAAAGTTTTAATACATTAACCGACTCATTAACAAACTATGTGTTAAATCGAAATTTGTGACACATGTAAAAGTAAAATTTTCAATTCACATCATTAGTTGAATAGCATTTCTTATAGCCATACATATAAAAACTCTAAAATGAAAATAGATAGATGTTTTAAAAGTTTTTACAAAATTTGTGTCTAAGACATGTTTGGTCATCTTACCTAAAAACTCAAAATGCATGCAAAAACATCCTAAGTAGACCTAGTGATGCTCATGATAACAAGTCACAACCTAAGCTATCATGCGTAAGAGCCGCATCCAACGACCCGGAACACCAATAGTATGGTGCTGCAGCCTCATAGGTAACTCCTCGATCCGGACATCCGGAATACCAAGGGTTAATCCCTCCACATGATCCTGCAACTTCGCCAAGGTCTCGACCAAATCTAAATCCTGGAGGACCGCTCTCCCAATGTTTCTCCTCACTGGCCCACCTACTTCTTGTTGGTGCCTCATAGGTCGAACAGTACCCACATATACATGCATGAGAATGATTTTAGTTTAGCCTTGGAACATCAAAACACAAAAACATGTAGAAACTGAAAAATCAAAAACATTTTGGTCAAAAATTTACGTATAGCACCCCATTGAGCGCCCACTGGTAAAATCAAATCTAGATCTCCATGAAAATCCATCCCAGAGTATGGATGCTCCTTGATGACAATGTGTTGTCGATCGAGCCAACTGAAGAATGAATTGGAAAAATGATTGTTGACTGACCCGCATGTCGAGCCATCAATTCGACCCACCTTTGCTTCCGTGGATCTCTAGGACCAGCTACACCCAGTGTTACATGTTGTGGTTGCATCAATGGAATTATTTCTAAGGCAAAAGTGATTAAGATCGAACCATAGCTAAAATTATTCATCTTACCACTTTTTACCTTGGTCAGTTGTTATTTCAATGAAGAAAGCACGGCCTCACACCAGTTGAATACTTTTGGCTCAAGACACTCTAGTGCATACTGCATATAAGATCTGTTCGCCAGATGAAGTGTCACACTGCTAGCCAATTTTGCGATAGTGAAAAGGATAGTTCTCAAAGGAAAATCACTTACATCCCTGATGTTTATTTTCCCATCCTTGCTAGGCTGTGTACCTGGCTGACAAAAATGTCGAATATAATATCTCACTGATTCACCTCCACAGGAAAATCCTGAGAGTGAGATGGGGGCACCCCGCCTTGACAGTCTGGTAAGAAAGTAAACATCATCGATCACAATAGGGACCACTTTGTCCCCTATGTGAAAATCCTGATCTATCGGATCCCATGCATGAAAAAGGAATTGCAATAGTTCTATTGGTTGCCTCATTTCGAACAACCAGAAGTATTTAAGTAACCCACAGTTTTTGAGGGCCTCAACTGTACCCGAATTATTTAGGTCAATCACGTCTTGTTCTTAATGCTCTCTTTCTCGCCAAGTAATAGTCATTCTGATCCGATGAAATCCTACAATCAAACCATAAGCTTAATTAGGATCCTTTCCATGCAAAAAATAGGACAAATTTTGGAGCAAATAGGTGAAATTTTTTTTGGAAACTCGTCCAGTGCAGCCCAGGCAAGGAGATAGTGCATTGCAGAGCAAGAAGCCTTCTATCTGGGTGCTCTTTAGCATAGTTTTCGACATGAAAGCCTACGCTGATCCCAGGGTAAAAAATCAAACCCCAGAGACCCCAAAAAGCCCTAAAACTTGCATGAAACAGTAAAAGAATGACATAAAAAGAAATAGGAGGGTAGATCTCCTACTTGGTCTGGACGGCTCGAGAAATCGTCCACAGAATCTCTCACAATGAGTTGTTGAAGTTCGAGGTAAAAAACTAGCCCAGAGCACAAAACTGAATGGTAAAAATGACAAGGTAAAAACTTGTTTTATGTTTATTTCATGTTCATTAATCAAATAAAATTTAGTATTTACCTATTTTTACTCATGAAATAGGTATGTTTAATCCATTTGGTGGTGTTTTGAGTAGGTTTTACAGCTGACTTATAGAATTTGACGTGCTCGATTGTAAATTGTATCTTTGACCACAGAGCATACTTTTATCTCTTTTTCGAGCTCTGTTAAACATCGAAAAAGGAACCCCCTTGGAGTCCTCTTTAAGCTCTTTTCAGACTCTCTAAATATGAAAAGATTGTCGAGCGCTTGTCCTTTTCAGCTCGTTAACGGATTGGAAATGACATCTACTCAGTATAAGTTTAACCCTTTTTCGGGCTAAGATAGATTATTTACGAAAAAGGAATACGTTGACCGAACATGGTCAATAGGTTCTCTCTCGTATTGTTTTATGCTTCTTCGGGCTTGAGAGACAAATCTACGAAAAATAAATTGTCGAGTTTTCTTTTCATCCCTTGTCAAACTCTCTAAACATGAAAAGGATTGAGTTATCTTTGTCTTTAAACTCGTTAAAACATCAAATAGCGACCAACTTGTTGATCATGACAAGACCGAGTTTCACCTTCGCTAGACTCGTTAAAACATCACATAGTGATGGATTCACCCAAAGGATGGAATTATACAACAAGCATATGCTCTCCTCCTCAAGCTTGATAAAAAATAAAGAGGTACTGCTAGAAATGACTGGGGAAAATGGAAACAGGGGTAAACCACTTTTGGTAGCAGGATGCTCTTGAACACGACACTTTCACTTCATCATTGTGACTATTTGGGTTGGGTTATCAGCTTGGTGGTTATCATACCGTTGGTCTATCATACCATCCATCACTTTTTTTGGGTCAATGCTACCAATTCATTTTAGTGTCGTCGACATGTTCAAGAGAAGTCATTCAGTTAAAATTCATCCTTTGCAATACCATAAACCTTCATTTTCATGACCGCCATTCCTGAACCTTGTGTCGTTAGTCAAATTCCGTCTCCAAAATAATTATACTTGTTGCATGTCATTGATGTGGGATACATCAAGGCCCTCCTGCGACGAATCGCTTCTTGTTGACATCAACTCATTATCTAAGAAGTTGACTTAGAAACACCCTTCCAGTACCTTGAGGCTTGCACACATCAATGGAAGGTTTCTCGCTTCCGGTGATAGGTTGACATCAATGGCCTTTGACTGAAAGATTTTGTATGGTGTTCGACATCAAATCGTCCATTCACACCATGCAGAATGTACTGCAGTACCTTGAGGATCATTATCATTATCGGCGATTTCTCTCGCATCTGTTAACAACTTACATCATTGGCTGGTAATCAGACGATGTATACCCATGTTCGACTTCAGATCACATATTCACATGGTTAGACTCGTACTTGAGCGAAAATTTGAATGAGATAGAAGACCCCTGATCTAGTTTCATCCATCTAGGCTACGATTTCAGGAAATGTACCAAATCATCAGTACAATGGCTTTACATTGATGGTCATTCCAATCATGGGTCTATATCTGTAGACGACTATATATGTACTTGTAATGAAATTTTATATGTTGAGCATGGGTATGCCTTCCCTCAGTGATTCATGAGAAAAAATCAAAATATCATGATATTGTATTGTAATCGATGTAGGTCACCAACCACTTCGGAACCTCCTCATCACATCGTAAAGCATTTCACTCGACATTACATTTTCGACTTCATGCTTTAGGGGGAAATTGTTACAGATCCATTTGGGCACATCACTCCCATCATCCAGATCAGTGTTTTAGGGCTCATCAAACTCTAATTTCAGTTGCTACATGCCCTAAACAAGTCAACCTTTTGAATGCCTCCTTCCCAGACAATTTCATGCCCTCAAGACATCTTGAAATGACCTCTAAAGGGACCAATGCAGTTATGCCCATGCAAAGGTGTGCTGCGAGCAGTTAAGTCCATGTCAAGGTGCTCTACAGAGCACTTAGGCCCTCTTTGAACTGCGTTGGGCAAGTTCGAGCAAAATTTTACATAGGGTTTGGGGAATATTCTTATCTTCTGGAGCCTTCTAGATGATTCCCACACTTATCATCTCCAATGAGCTCAAAAATGGATGAGGAATAAGTTAAGATACATCCTATCCTCTCATCCCTTCCTCCATGAAGGAATGAGTTAAGATACATCCTATCCTCTCATCCCTTCCTCCATGGAACTAATTCTAAGTATGGAAGGCCATTCAATACCCTCATTGATGACAAAACCTCCTCCATCTTCCTATAAATTGACCACTCATCTAAGTGATCATGGGCTAGACTTTGATGATTGTAAGAAGATAATGTTAGTTTGAGAATTGAGATTATTGTAATTGTTGTTATGCTACCGGATTGTCATGCTTATGATGTGATGCAAATGGAACCAAAGCTAGAGGAGTGACTTCGAATTAGGCTTCATGGTTGTATTTCTTCCTTCTATTCAATAAAGTATTTGCACCTTTTTCCATATGCTTATCTTCATATGTGATGCTTATATGTGTCAATGTATCTGATTCCATTTACTTGTAATCAATAGATATTTTTCTTTGATCGGTTCTTTGTCTTCTGTTGATGTTTATAGGTACTTCTCAAGCATGTTAAGTATGGGAAGGAGCAACAATATCGATATAAAGGAGACAAGAGGAAAGCAAAAGTACAATTAGGTCCTCTCATTCTCTTTGTCTTATCTATTATTTATAGAGAAATGTTTAAAGTGCTTTAAACTGTTGTTCTAGATATAGCTACTGTTTAGGGAATTAGTATTTATCCATAGATACCAAATTATTCATAACATGGCTACTCCCAAAATTCTGAAGGTTCCTCCTTTGGAGCTAAAATCTCCTCTTCTGGTGGTATCTAAAGATCCCTCTGAAGAGAGCACTGCATGGATTTTTCTTCATCAAATTTTACATCCCTTTGCACAAATTTCATTATGAGGGATGGAAAGTACATACTATAGTTGTGGAGAGTTTCTATGTAACCCACAAATACCCCGAATTTTTTTTCATCTCTAGCTTATTCCTTGATTCTTTGTAGACATGGCAGTAAATAGAGGCTCCAAAAATCCCGAAGTGTGACACATCTGACTTCCTCCCTAAGAAAGCCTCCTCTAGTGTAATCATGCCAAGAATCTGATGAGAACTCCTTTTCAAATAGACTATTTTGTTGCATGCCTCAGCCCACAAATGTAGAGGTAGGCCCTAATCATGCAATATCTCCCTCACTACTCCCATAATGCTACAATTATTCCTCTCAGCCACCACATTTTGTTATGGGATGTGGGGTGCTATCAACTCTCATCGAATGCCTTATTTTTCATAGAAATTTCTAAATTCATTCAAAAATACTCACCTCCAGTATTGCTCATGAGAGCCTTCACCTTCTTTCTCATTTCTTTCGCAACCATTGCCTTGAACTCTATAAAATTGGACAATGTCTCATCTTTCTTTTACATGAAGAAGATCCCACACTTCTGTGAGAAGTAAATAATAAATATGACAATATATTTGTGCCTGGTAGTGGAGTTTTTCGAGAAAGGTCCACATACATCAGAGTGGATCCTTTAAAGGACTGCATGATCTTTGTTGTCCCAGTGATGGAAGGTAGCTTTTGTGTACTTCCCTAAGGTACACCCTTTGCATGTATCTTTCTTCTCTAGTTCTCCTTTTGGGAGGCATGTGGTTATTTGTTGCATAATCTTCAAAGTTCCATGATGAAAATGGCTAATTATTCTATGCCAAATTTCACCAGCATCATGACTCTACACCTTCTCTACCTTTGTGCTAAATGCAGCATAATCCTTCACATCTATCTTGTATCGGTTCTTCACAAGAACCCTAATCTTCTTCACCTATCCTGTGGCTATGTGTCTGTTGACTGTACTGGAAATTTGTCAACCAAGGGGTCTCCTCGATGTGAAGAACATGTTGGCCTTAAAGGATTCTTTTATTAAGTAAAAATTCCAAGACACATGTTTACAATGTACATCACTAGCTCCAGGAGTGGAGCATTGGAGCCACTCCTTGCTCCCCAAAGAACTATATTATCTCTCTAATGCTTTGCGAGAGGGGCCAAGGTGAAAGGCCTTTACTCATACAACAAGGGAGTATATATAACCAAAGGTGACAATTTGACTACCCTCATGAGTGTTTGACTTGCTATGAATTTTCAATGTACATAACTCTTTACATTCCATGTGTGTCTTTTTAGACTTCCACTTTACAATACATTTTGAATACAATATACATGATCGACAATAGTGATGTGGCATATGACCACTCATGACATGAAATGACATGACACTGCTGACATGGATTGCTTAATTATGTGGCAATGTCAAGCCACTATTGCTGCTAAGTGTTGGTTTCCTTCTTGAATATGCTTTTATTTTCACATCTGCATGGCTTGGTGATGAGGAATCTTCAATGATCTCAAGTCTCAAATAGTGGTCACAAACTAGCGTCCCTTCACTTTCTCTTGATCGATTAACTTATAAGTTAAGCTACAAAGGAGTCTTTGAACATGCTTCCCTCCTTCTTCTCCTTCTTCATCATCTTTCCATGACATGATAGGGTACATGTTCCTGCAATTCACTCATGAAGAGACGACATCAATCGAAAACCCCCAATCTAAGATGATGCATTCTGATCCATGAACTGATCCCAGAACAAGTGACAGGATGGGAAGAGGGACTCAGTGACTGTGCATTTGTGTAGTTCAGGTAGGAATTGGGAGGTCCTAAGCCTTTATAACGTGTCGTTCATAGTTTAGGGTAGGTTGAGGCACAAGACTACACAATTTCCAGATCCAGTGGGACAGGCTGAAGGGATGGGCACTAGGAGAGCTCACTACATAGTTCTAGGAATTAATGAGGGTTGGGATTCTATGCAAATGTGCAGTTCAAGGACTTAGGGGATGATCTTGAGGCTTGAGGATGTGAAGTGTGCAGTTTAAGCCAGGTTGTGGAACATGATTGTGCAATTCTAGAGGTTAAGGTTGGGGCTTGGGAATAGAAAATGTGCAGTGTAGAAGTCCTGGGAGGTAGGAACTGAACATTTCACAGTTCTAAGAAATAATTTCATAGCTATAGGACTAATACCGTGTAGTGCACAACTCGAGGGAGGCCCGGTGAAGCTAGGTTGCTAGGTTGAGAAGTTTTTCTAAAAATGGATAAGTGTGGGCTCGGTGAGATCGATGTGAATGGTAATGAACTTTGAATTTGATCACACACTTAGAATATTTTTGTGACATGAAAACATAAATCATCCAAACACAAGAACAAAGCATTTCCCTCTGTGTGATAGCTTTATGACAAGTGCAACACCAAATATGTACTTTGCGACGACCGTGATGACACTTGCGTGGAAGTGCTCAAAACTTTGGAAATGAGTGCGATGGGTACTTACAATATTAGAAAAAATCATTTTCACAATGATGACCTCTTAGAACCACTAGAACAAGCTTATACACATGATATGACAACAAATATGCTAAAAGACAACACTTTCCCATCTTTCAAAGGGGAACACAAGACTCTAAGAAAACAAATGAAATAAGTTTCAAAGTTTGTGAAAATGACCAACAAGATCAAGGGAGGCTTTGGAATTAGGTATAGACCAAAATTTTGGAGGGTGTTCTAGCCGCTACAACACTTGGCAACACACTGGTAGAATTCTAACTTCTCTGTCTTGGTTAACTTCTCTCTGTGCAGGGGCTTGGTTCTTCAAGGAGTATTGATTCATCTGTTGGCTTTATGTTTTCTGGTATGACTGTATGTTACAGATGTTGTACTTGATGGCAACTCCAGTGGTAAGGCTCTCAGTTTGTTGAAAATTAAGAAGGACGCAGGCAATCGGTTCAGAAAGTGCGTCCCCGCAGGTATACCATGCAGAACCCGCGTCCAGGGACGCCGGCCAGCCATTCAGGGGGTGCGTCTACCCAGTGCACACATTTCAAGGCAGAGAAAAGCACGTGGGGGTTTCTTGTGTGGTATCTAGCCGACGGTTTTGTGTTTCTATGGTGTCGGCTCGTGGTATTGTTCCATGTTTTGGGGAGAAGCTTGCCTATATAAAGCAAAGGAGTTCATTTGGATTGTGCAATTGTCTGGGGTTGAATATCTTATTTGGTGAGATCTAAAAGGCGAATCTTCTAATGGACTGTGATCTCTATGGCGCATGAACAGATCGATAGATCTGACTGTTTGGGTTTGTTCTGAAGTCTTCATATCATTTATATCTGAAGGGTCGCAGGTTCAGTGAAGGGAAAGTGCGCCAGGACGCAGGTACTGTAAAGGGCAAGTGCGCCGAGACGCAGTACAGTAGAGAGAGACCTGCGTGGGGACGCAGGGTGATCAAGGTTCAGGTGCGTCTCTGAAGTAGAAGGACGCGGCGCGATAGTGTTTTCAGGTGCGTCTCTGTAGCGAAAGACGCGGCGCGATAGTATCCTTTGGTGCGTCCCTGAAGCAACAGAACGCAGAGCAGTCAAAGGAACAGTGCGTGGGCACGCAGTGGAGCAGAAGGATATCTGCGGGTGGACGCAGAGTAGCAGAAGGTTAACAGCGTCTGGTCGCAGGCCACAGAAAGGAAAACTGCGTCTCTGTTTTAAGATGTTCTGTTGATTGAATTTCTCTATTGATAAGGTGTTCTGGGTTAGTTCTGTTGTTGCTGATCTGATATTTGTAGTAATCTATATCTGTTATGTACTTGTTGATCATCTGATGCTTTATGAAAAGAAGTAGGGGGTTGTAGCTCCCTTCCAGGAGTAGACTGGAAAATGAGAAAGAGAGAGAGTTGTAGCTCTCTGCAGGTTGCAGCCTGCGTACTGGTAAAGGACTGCACCAGTACAAAATCATTGTAAAAGAAGTTTCTAAATTGAAAGAAGATAGAGACATATTGCAGCAGGTGGTTTTCACCCACATTGGGTTTCCACCTTACATCTTGTGTTCTTTGGTGTGACTATATGTTTTTCATGCTCATTATTTTATGGTACTGACATGCAAAAATAATTCAAAGATCAAATAAGGAAGATTTATTAAATTGCTTGATAATACTGATTCACCCCCCCTCTCAGTATTATTTTCAACAATTGGTATCCGAGCAGGTCCTTCAGAGAAGCTTGATCGCTTGAAGGTAGATCGTTCATCATGAGCAACTACGAGAAAGAAGCATCAATCAGGCCACCTATTTTTGATGGGACAAATTTCAATTATTGGAAGGTAAGAGTTACTGCATATCTTCAATCTCTTGGTACAGAAGTTTGGAACATTGTAGAAACAGGCTATGCTTTTCCTTCAGCTACTCCTACAGATCCAGCTGAGAAAAAGCAGTATGAAACAAATGCAAAAGCAGTCAGTACTCTATTAGGAAGTATATCCCAAACAGAATTCATGAAGGTCATGCACTTCAAATCAGCAAAAGAGATATGGGACAAAATGATCACTAGCTATGAAGGAGATGAACAGGTAAAACAAGCTAAACTTCAAACTCTCAGGATTCAATATGAGACTCTCAAGATGTATAATGATGAAAGTGTGGCTAATTATTTTCTTCGGGTAGATGAGATTGTTAATTGTATGAAAAATTTGGGTGAAGAAATAAAAGAGACTATAGTAGTTCAAAAGATTCTAAGATCATTATCCCCCAAGTTTGAATCTAAAGTATCTGCAATAGAAGAAAAGGAAAATCTCCGTGTTCTCACTATGTCTCAGCTACATGGAATTCTAACTGCTTATGAAATGAGAAAGGGAGGTCCATCAGACAGAAGGGAAGCTGCTTTTAAGGCATCAGGCAAAGAAGATTACTATGAAGCAAGCCATGTTCCAGAAGAAGAGGAAGAAGAATCAAATTTTGTCAGAAATCTTCAAAGGGGTTCTGGAAGGTTCAGAGGTAAGCTACCTTTCAAATGCTTTGCTTGTGGAAGAGTAGGTCATTATGCTGCAAAATGTCCTTATAAGGATAAAGGAAAATAACCTGCTAGATGGAACAGGAAACAAAGTGCAAATAAGAAAAGCTACTACACCCATGAAGATAGTGATGGCTTATCAAACAGTGATGAAGATGAACAAGGTAATAAATATAAGTTGTTAATGGCATTTGAAGATGATGATTATGAGGATGCTGTAGATGTGGATAATCTCTATGATGAAATTACTAGACTCAAGAGATGCATAGAAGAAAAGAATGTGATCATTGATACTTTGCAATTTCAAATTGATGAAAAGGAAAAACATCTTGAAAAACTAGAAGGTGAAATTGTTGGTCTCAGAAAAGAAGTTGAGAAAACAAAAGCTATTAATCTTAAGTTTGTCAAAGGATCTGAAACTTTGGATGAGATTATCAATGTGCAGCGGTCTCCTCTAAACAAGACAGGTTTGGGCTATAATGGAGAAACTTCTCAAGCATCAACCTCAAAAAGTTATCTTGATGCAGCAAGAAGAAAT
Organism: Pinus tabuliformis; assembly: GCA_031772625.1. Classification (NCBI taxonomy): domain Eukaryota; kingdom Viridiplantae; phylum Streptophyta; class Pinopsida; order Pinales; family Pinaceae; genus Pinus; species Pinus tabuliformis. The sequence continues at coordinate 135,260,273 of CM062811.1, read as the reverse complement.
GAGCAGAAGAACAATGAAGATAATCAGATAAAGCAGGGACGAATTACAAACAGAAACTATCAGGGACAATCCATCTTAAGGGTGAACAAAAGCTACAACCAGCCACAGGTAAAATCTTCTCAGTTTGGTTCAAGAATAGATGAAAATAGAAATTACAATCAGTTGGCTGGTAGATTCAATAACCGCAGAAGCTTCTTCAATGGACAATGCTTTTCTTGCCATAACTTTGGTCACAAAGCAGCTCAATGTGTTGCATATAAAACAATCATGACTAGGGAAGCTCAAAAACAAAGAAGTATGACAGGGATTACAAAGAGGACCTATAACAACTTTTCGGTTCTTGAAAATGAAGTTGAATGTTCTATTTGCAATAATTTTGGTCATGAAGACTCTGAATGCAGGAGCAGGTTTCAGGAGAAAAAGGAACAAGCCACAAGCACCAAAACATGGAGAATAAAGGAACCTTCAACAGAAAGATGTGGGATAGCATTTTATGCAGAAGGACAGGAAAATCTATGGTACATTGACAGTGGATGTTCGAAACATATGACAGGTGATAAAGAAAAACTTGAATCTTATTCTACTTTAGAAAAGGGAAAGAAAGTTTCTTTTGGAAATGATACTCCTGCAACTATAAAAGGAAAAGGTATTGCTCCTTTGAAAGAAAAGGTCAAGGCTGGAAATGTTTTGTATGTTGATGGATTGAAGCATAATCTACTAAGTGTCAGCCAGATGTGTGATCAAAAAACCGAGGTTATTTTCAGATCGAATGGATGTCTTGTTCGTGATCTTGATACAGGTAAAACAGTACTCAAAGGCAAAAGAACTCCAAATAATCTGTACATATTTGAAGAAGGAGAACAACAATGCTATCTTAGCAAGGATGAAGAGTACTGGTTATGGCATCGAAGGTTGGGACATCTAAGCTTCTCACAAATAAGGAAAGCATGCAAATATCAGGCAGTTCGCGATCTTCCAGATATCAAAATTCCTGACAACACCATATGCAGATCATGTCAGTTTGGAAAACAAACCAGGACTAACTTTCCAGAGAAAGAGGGATCAGCTAGCATGCCTCTTGAGCTAGTACATACAGATACATGTGGCCCATTCAGGAAAAGAACACCTAGAGGAGAGGAATACTTGATATTATTTATTGACGATTTCTCCAGGTTTGTCTGGTTAGGACTTATGAAGCACAAAGATGAAGCATTCGAAAAATTCAAGACCTTCAAAGCCTTGGTTGAAAATGAATCAGGTCACAAAATTAAGTGCCTCAGATCCGACAGAGGTGGGGAATTTACTTCAAATGAATTTTTCGATTTCTGTGATGAACATGGGATAAGGAGAGAATTCTCTACAGCTAGAACTCCTCAGCAAAATGGAGTTGTTGAAAGAATGAACAGAACAATCCAACAAATGGCTCGTGCTATGCTTGATGAATCAGGAACTCCCGCAACTTTCTGGGGTGAAGCTGCACATGCTGCGGTTATTATTCTCAACAAGACAAATGTCCGGGTGAACAGCACTCAAACTCCTCATGAGCTCTGGAGTGGTAAAACTCCTTCGGTAAAGCACTTCAAAATCTTTGGGAGCAAATGCTATATCAAGAATACTGATGAGCAGCTTGGCAAACTTGAACCTAGAGCAGATGAAGGCATTCTTCTTGGCTATTCTCCACATAGCAAAGCATACAAATGCTACAATAAAAGACTTGGCAGAATTGTTGACAGCATTGATGTAGTGGTTGATGAGAAGGGATATATTCCTAGGCAAGTACATCATGAAGATATAGAAGAAGATGAAGGCTACCCTCAAAGACATAATGCTGAAGAAGAAGAACCCCAAGGCGAACCTCAAGAAGAACCAGAGGAGCAGACAAGAATAGAAGAGAAAACTCCATCCAGATATGTTCAGAAGAATCATCCAGAATCTCAGATTGTGGGGCAGAAAGAAGCAGGTGTACAAACAAGAAGAACAGTTGCAGAAGCCTCAAGCTATTTGGCATTACTCTCCTCTACTGAACCACAAAATGTGAAAGAAGCATGCAAAGATGAATGTTGGGTGAAAGCAATGGATGAAGAACTTGAGCAAATCGAAAAGAACAACACTTGGGAGCTGGTTCCTAGACCAAAGGATAAGAATGTTATCGGAACAAAATGGGTCTTCAAAAATAAATTGAATGAAAATGGAGAAGTAATTAGAAACAAAGCCAGACTTGTTTGTAAAGGGTATGCGCAGCAAGAAGGAATAGACTTTGAAGAAACTTTTGCTCCTGTTGCAAGACTTGAGGCCCTCCGAATGTTCCTTGCTCTCTCAAGTTTTCAAAACTTCAAAGTATTTCAAATGGACGTAAAATCAGCCTTTCTGAATGGAGACTTGGAAGAAGAAGTGTACATTGAACAGCCAGATGGGTTCATTCTTGGAAATGATCCAAATCTTGTATGCCGATTGAAAAAGGCTCTCTATGGTCTCAAACAAGCTCCAAGGGCTTGGTACTACCAGTTGGACAAATATCTTCATCAACAAGGCTTCTCAAAAGGTTCAGCAGATAGCAATTTGTATATAAAAATTGAAAATGACAAATTACTAATACTTGTTGTGTATGTAGATGACATTATTTTTGGCAGCAATGAAGAAGCTATGAGTCAAAGCTTTGCCTCGGTCATGCAGAAAGAATTTGAAATGTCCTTGCTAGGAGAACTGACATATTTCCTTGGTTTGCAAATCCAACAAAAGGAAGGAGGAATCTTTTTATCTCAAACCAAGTATCTCAAGCAGATTTTGAAGAAATATGGCATGGAAGATGCAAAACCAGTATGTACACCCATGGTCACAGGATGTAGTCTCAGTGCAAATGATGAATCTGCAGCAGTACATCAACCAACCTACAGATCTATGATTGGAAGTTTACTATATTTGACAGGTACACGACCGGACATCATGCATGCAGTTGGAATAGTTGGAAGATTTCAGGCAAATCCGAAGGAGACTCATCTTCAGGCAGTAAAGAGAATTTTCAAATATCTTCAAGGGACTCAAAATTATGGCTTATGGTATCCTAGAGATACAGATCTTACTCTTCATGCTTATACAGATGCAGATTGGGCCGGAAGCGTGGATGACAGGAAAAGCACAAGTGGTGGTGCGTTCTTTATGGGTTCCAGACTGGTATCTTGGTTCAGCAAGAAACAGAGTTCGATTGCCTTGTCTACAGCTGAAGCAGAATATGTTGCTGCTGCATCTTGTTGCACTCAACTCCTTTGGATGATGCAGACTTTGCAGGATTTTCAAATCAATTGTACACCACCTATCCCCATCTTATGTGATAACACAAGTGCAATCAGCATCTCAAAAAATCCGGTTATGCATTCAAAAACCAAGCACATACCAATCAAGTACCATTTTCTCCGGGAACAAGTGCTTGAACAGAAAGTCAAGTTGGAGTATGTTCCTTCCAAGGAACAAGTTGCTGATATTCTTACCAAACCATTGCCCAGGGACACGTTTGAATACCTCAGGCAAAAGCTGGGGGTTGTTGATGCATCATCTTGTTGAACTTCTTCTTATTGGTGGAGCACATAATGCATTGTTGGCATTATGGAGAAGGAGATCTTGGAAATAGCTGCAATATGTCTCTATCTCTTTCAAGGTGGTGCGTTGCTGCAGATCTGGTTCATATTCAGGGGGAGCATGAGCTTAGGGGGAGCATACCCTTTGCCCTTGATGTCAAAGGGGGAGAATGAAGCTGAAGTTTGTGAGGTTGCCATCAAGTCCAAAGGGGGAGATTGTTGGCTTTATGTTTTCTGGTATGACTGTATGTTACAGATGTTGTACTTGATGGCAACTCCAGTGGTAAGGCTCTCAGTTTGTTGAAAATTAAGAAGGACGCAGGCAATCGGTTCAGAAAGTGCGTCCCCGTAGGTATACCATGCAGAACCCGCGTCCAGGGACGCCGGCCAGCCGTTCAGGGGGTGCGTCTACCCAGTGCACACATTTCAAGGCAGAGAAAAGCACGTGGGGGTTTCTTGTGTGGTATCTAGCCGACGATTTTGTGTTTCTATGGTGTCGGCTCGTGGTATTGTTCCATGTTTTGGGGAGAAGCTTGCCTATATAAAGCAAAGGAGTTCATTTGGATTATGCAATTGTCTGGGGTTGAATATCTTATTTGGTGAGATCTAAAAGGCGAATCTTCTAATGGACTGTGATCTCTATGGCGCATGAACAGATCGATAGATCTGACTGTTTGGGTTTGTTCTGAAGTCTTCATATCATTTATATCTGAAGGGTCGCAGGTTCAGTGAAGGGAAAGTGCGCCGGGACGCAGGTACTGTAAAGGGCAAGTGCGCCGAGACGCAGTACAGTAGAGAGAGACCTGCGTGGGGACGCAGGGCGATCAAGGTTCAGGTGCGTCTCTGAAGTAGAAGGACGCAGCGCGATAGTGTTTTCAGGTGCGTCTCTGTAGCGAAAGACGCGGCGCGATAGTATCCTTTGGTGCGTCCCTGAAGCAACAGAACACAGAGCAGTCAAAGGAACAGTGCGTGGGCACGCAGCGGAGCAGAAGGATATCTGCGGGTGGACGCAGAGTAGCAGAAGGTTAACAGCGTCTGGTCGCAGGCCACAGAAAGGAAAACTGCGTCTCTGTTTTAAGATGTTCTGTTGATTGAATTTCTCTATTGATAAGGTGTTCTGGGTTAGTTCTGTTGTTGCTGATCTGATATCTGTAGTAATCTATATCTGTTATGTACTTGTTGATCATCTGATGCTTTATGAAAAGAAGTAGGGGGTTGTAGCTCCCTTCCAGGAGTAGACTGGAAAACGAGAAAGAGAGAGAGTTGTAGCTCTCTGCAGGTTGCAGCCTGCGTACTGGTAAAGGACTGCACCAGTACAAAATCATTGTAAAAGAAGTTTCTAAATTGAAAGAAGATAGAGACATATTGCAGCAGGTGGTTTTCACCCACATTGGGTTTCCACCTTACATCTTGTGTTCTTTGGTGTGACTATATGTTTTTCATGCTCATTATTTTATGGTACTGACATGCAAAAATAATTCAAAGATCAAATAAGGAAGATTTATTAAATTGCTTGATAATACTGATTCACCCCCCCTCTCAGTATTATTTTCAACATCATCGTGTAGATTAATTTGGTCTTTCCACTTACCCCATGAATAGACATGGTCCCCTTCATGCCTTATCGGTTGAACACAACATAATATTCATCGATATCAGAATGTTTTTGTTGGCAAGGGTAGTGTATCTCACAAGATTTAGATTTTCAGAGTATAATTTTTCATCTCTGGTGTTGCTCCACTGTCAACAAGCCTGGATAGTGCCCCAGCAGAGTTATGTATGAACACAAACATTGTTCCACAGTCAGCAATCCTAGACAGTACCTTGGCAAAGTTTCTTGCCTTACCTTTATGCACGAGAATCCTTTCTCTTCTTTCACCTTTATGTATTTATTTAAAGAGGATTGTGCATTGAAACTTATTTATTTTTTAGAAGAAGAGGGATCTTGACTTATTTAGAGCAGAAGAGGTTTTTCCTTAAGAAAAGCATATAGATACCTCTGATTTAGGTTTGCTCATTTATATTTTCCCCCTTCTCCGCTCCTACTAATTGAACAAGTATTAAAACACCGAGACAAAAAACCGGTTGTAGGCATAAGGTTCATTATGTTGCCATGGTTCATGGTTCAAAGCCTCCCATCTCTCTCTCTGCATTCAATTCCTGTCTCCATACTACCAATGATCTTCTAGGAAAGTATGATAAAGCTTCCTTTGTTGATATTGATTTGTCCTATCATGTCTTGTTTCTTACTCTTTGCTCTAGAGGTCTTCATGCAGCCCAATACGCAACTTGGTGCTCACACATCCCATAAAATAAAGCCTAAATTTCACCCATTAAAGCAATCATATTTCTTTATTTTGTGTGATTTACCCATCTTTGGCACTACGGGGGAAGTCATGCACTGTACCAAATTTCTCATAAGAAGACTCCATGGAGGATCCTTGTGTTTGGATTAGGAGTATCCAATCCATTTGCATGATATTTATAAGCTTACAGGAATATTTTCCTATGGTTTTGATGTCTCAAAGGCCTTTTAAATTGTTTCTAAGTTGGGTAAGAAAATCGAAGATAACAATCTGTACACGAAGTATGGCACCCAACAAAAGGGCCGAGGAGTTGTAATTGAGTTGGTAAAAAATGAGTTGATTAAGTTTACCTATTATATCATTGTCGGAAAACTTATGCATCACTACACAAGAGAGGAATGGTCACTCGATACCATATCTGTCACAGAGGCCTGTGTAAAAGGAGAACAACTCAATTGGTCTAGCTATCTGCTCAATGCACTCTTTGAATCTTGCGAGGAACTCTACATGAGGGAAACCTATTTTATTTTTGAATATTTTGTTATTCCTATAGCCATGATGAAATGGTGCCCTCTAGAAGGTTGATATCTTTCTCAAGTAGTTGACGATGAGATTTTGGCCTATGCCTATGCTCCCTGGTGTGCCACTAAAGATCTAGCAAATAGATATTTAAATGAACATTCCTTTGAGTAACGGTACAAAAAGATGGTCAATGTCACCTATCATGTTTCTAGAGTTCCTCTTCCTTTTCTCGATCAGTATTCTTGGTAGATGTGGTTTGGTGTTAGACACAACAATAAATATTTTCAACCCCTTATTGTAAATCAAAGAACTTTCTCCATGTGCAAGATACCGTATCATTTGAATGAAACTGCTTTCCACTCTGAGGTTCTTTCATGGCTAGGAATCATCACTATGCAAAAATATGGAGAAGATGTATATTCATTTAATGGAATGCGACCAAAAGACTCTCCTGATGATACTCCATCATCATCTAGAAAGCACTCCCTCCAGATACTGATGAAGAAGTTACAAGAGTGTATTTCTTCTGTGTACATGACTTGGTCGGAGGTAAGCTCTTTAGTCCACAAAGCCACTATTGTTCATGTTGTTTCCCCTGTACATGTTACACCGCCAATTGTTTCTTCCACTCTTCCTCTCTTTACCAACCCCACAACACTTTCCCCTCAACAGTCATGTGAAAATCCCAAGCCCTCCACTTCTAGCCTAATTGACATTATGAATGAAGGTGTTGTTGTTACCACATAGCCCACTATCTACATTACTCAAGAAAAACCCTCTTCGTCTCATCCTTCCCCAAATTTGATGGCTAATACCTTTGAAGAAACCATCTCTTATTGCCTTGACCCTGATACTTTCCTTGATGAGACTGTCGAGATGGAAATTGAATTGGTATTCGACAATCCTATTATTCTACCTCATCCACTAACCCTCCTTAAGTTCAACAACCACCAATTACATTGCCATATGTTACCACATTTATTTCTTCATCGCCACCCACTTCAATCCTTTCCACTGAGCAGGTCACTACCTTTGTTAGTCACCTAGAAAACTGCCACCAAGTCCTCTCTCTCATCACACAACAACGGGATATAGTTCCATTTTTTTCAGTGCCTGTCATTGTAAGACTTCGCCAAGATATTCATAAGGAGAACATGCAAGATCAGGAATCCTCCCCCCAAGGTCAATCTAAAAAATCAGTTGCCAAAAGACAACCCCTACAAGCTAGATTTCCATTGTCAGACACCCTTTCGGCTGACGATCTCCAGACATGGTCTACTCCTCAATTATTTTAGTTTATTCAAGCCTCTGCTACCCAACTATAAGACCACTTGGTTAATGTTGAATCAAGATGCACAAAGCTCTCAACCACCTGTGAACAACATCAACAAAAACTCGTTATAGTTACAAGCGAGCGAGATCAATTGCGAGAGGACAAAGCACAATTAGAGTAGGGAACATATGAAAAAGTCTTCCTACAGCTCGAAATCAAATTCGGCGAGGGTGAGCCACGTTATTTGAAACTTGGAACTTAAATCAGAAATATACTCCAAATGTCACGAGTATGTTGAAATGACATGCCTTAACTTCGCCATACAGAACAAAGAGTTGTAGAGCAATGTTTCCAATATTTTCTAGGAACTCCTAGATCCTTCTATCTAGTATCAGGATAAAACTTCCCAAGAGATTGTTGCAACCTCATCCATTAATGATATTCCCCAACATTTTATGAATAACTCGCAGTATATTTTCAAACAACTCTCAGATTGGAGTGGTATTTTGGCCAAGAAAAATCAGCCTGTCTACACGCTCCATGAAAATGTTAAACAATTTCTTGTTCAGGCCATGCAAACCTCGGATTTAGAATAGCAAAAGGAGTTGTTAGCGCATGCACATGCATTGGATGCGTAGATTAATCAGATCAAAGAAGCATCACAAGCTAATAAGCGAGTGCTCAGGGACCTTCATCCGATCACACAAAAGCACTTTGTCACACTGAAGGACCTCAATTCCAATGTAGAAGGGCAACTACAAGAAATTCACCAATCTCAGCCTGTTGAACTCAACGCTGAAGCTACAAAACAATTTTTGGGCAAAATTTTCATTGTTTTGCAGACCTGGAACAACCTTATTTTCACGTACACCAGTGTCAAAGATGATGTTTTACAAACTATGCCAGAGTTGTATCTATTATCACTCAGAATTTTCTCTAGAAGTTATTAGAAGAAAGAAAATAATGGAGGTAACCACAAACCAACTTTTTGGCATAGGCTCTAGCCAACCTAGGCTTAGAGAGGGCTCTCTCTATGTGATTTAGCTTTGTTTGCTAAGATTTCAGGCTAGTTATGAATGTTTTGGAGGTTTTTTATTTGTATTGAAGATTGGATGGTGGAATCCTTGAAGCAGATGGATAGAATGATGTCTTCATACCATTGGGCTATGGAGTCAATAGAAGGGCAGTAGAACTGGATCAACTCACTAAAGGGAATGTTCAAAGGGAAAGCTAGCAGAGTAAAGTGCAAGCCTTTGGAACAAGGGGGTGATATGGTTTTAATCAGGGTGAGAGAGCAATTAAGGGTTCTCAGACCAAGATCTAAATGAGGAATGGAGGGTAATCGAAAGTAAAGGGCACTTAAGAATCCTTTGGTATGGATTAGCAAGAAACCACCTAAACCAAGGAGCAATTAAGAATTCCTTAACTTAGATATCAGAAGAAAACATTTATATGCCTAACTATTACAATAGGGCATAATTAAACAAATTATGAGATATTATTCCACTTATAGCATTCAAATTCAGAAATGCATTAAAGATTGTGGAAAAAATTTAAGAAAGATAACAATAACATAAGAAAATACTTGTTTGCACTTCGCTTAACACATGAATCCTATGAAATATCTTGTCTTTATTCATCAATCCAGCTTGTTGGCTCAGTCAATGATACAATAGCTTTATAGTCTTTTGATCAAGAAGTCTATAGAAATGTCTAAGAATCCACACTACATACTTCGATTTGTGAAGTATTTATACAAAAATTATTACAAAATATCTCAAACTAACTTCAGATTTAATCTAGGAAATAAAAATATCTTCTAGCAAGAAGATAGAGACAGCTATTGAACTACTTCCATGTCCCATTTATTTTGGTACTGCTGACCTTTATGGTTTGGTTTTAGCCCTTTATGCTCTTTGTTGTTTTAACTTTCACGCTAGAGGCTTTAGTCAATTTAGGCTTTCATCCGATACACTTTGACACTGATACTCTTTGACTTTGATGACCTGTCAATATCCTTTACTATGTTTTTACTTTTATTGTACATTTTAACTTTTTACTGTGTATTTCAATAGTAAATTATATAGTTTTCTATATGTATCAGCATATGGTAATGGATATTGATCAACTGTCTGTATGTTTGATTTGTTTGTCTTTTGACCGTATGCTCTGTCTGGTTCCTTTGTTTTAACAGTCAATGTCTCTGTGTGAATGATTTCTTTCTTTGTTTTGTGTATCACTATTTTCTTCTTCTGAATGAAGGATTTTAAATAGATTTCCTTTCGAGCTTTGGAGTAAACAAGTTTTGTGATTAGTATCAAAATTGTTTTATCCAAGCTCTAGTCTTCTACTAATTACCTGCAAAATACAACAATTTATTAATAAAACACAGGTCTGTGAGGAGGTGACCGGAGACCGTATTGAAACTAGGAAGAACTATGGACAGAGTCTAGAAGGTGTTCTGGAGGGAATCCATGGTGAAATCATGTCTCAAAGGCTCAGGGTGGCATCGAAAGGGTTTGATAGGTTTCGCTGTGTAACCGAGTAAAAGGCATGAAAATGAGAGTTTTTGAGGTTTTAACGGGTAACGGGTAAATTGGCATGGAATTTTTATATTATGAACAATGAGTGGTTTCGTGTCTAGCGGGGGGGTAGTTTCCCAGGCCATCGAACTGCTTTTGTCGCGAAGGCGGTATTGAGGAGGGGTCACCCGATCTACCTCCGCGCCTGACACGTAGCATTTGGGGTTCGGGGGAAAACTGCTTTATCGGGCGAGTAACGATCGGCCATCGGGCACAGCCAATATGGATGTGGACCGTTGGATGAGGGGGATGGTGATCGGACGACAGTCGGGCAAGGGAGGTGCGCGAATGATAAGAGCATGGGCTTTGGGGGGGGCCAGGACTTTAATCTTCAGCAGTTTGTGATTAATTAAGATTTAATCATGGGTTTAATTGATCGAGCGAGGTTTAACAACGGGGTTTATCTGTTTTGTCGAGATAAGGGGTAAATAGTATAGTTTATATTAAAACTAATGGTTGGGGGTATTTATTTATGGGATTTAATTAATAACGGGAAAAGGTATTTGGGGGTTTATATAATTACATAAAAAATTAATATGAAATGTGATGGGCGAAGTGGATATACCCATAAGTAAAAAGGTAATGTTTGTGCATACGCTTTATACTTAGGATAAAATGTTTTTGTGGGTTTTTCGAATGAAAAGGGATTTAATCATGGAGTTGCTTTACTTTTCCTAGGCAAATGAAGTTTAACCTTAGGAAAAGGGGTTTTATTAGGGAAATGAAGGGGGATGACTTTTATGAAGGGGATTCTAGCACTTGATGTCCATAAGTCATTAAGCCAAGGGTCCGGTCCCACCAAAAGTCAGAGAAATGCTCTGAGCCTCTTTGACTTGAAGGATTAAAAGTACTAGAACATACTTGTGGATAGGAAATTAGTAAGTAAGGGGAAAAATGAATGAGGGGGAGTTAAATATACTAACTTGTGAACCTTTGTTTTTGCTTCAGTAATTGATCATACATATAGAAATATGTGTCTAAGAATGATGTGTGTGTTTTGATCCAATCAACTTTACCCTTTGGCAACCTTTCTTCTACTTACCCATTACTTACCCTACCATTTTTTCTTCATTTTATTTGGGTGCATTTAGGCTAGCAAACCCTTATCATCTATTTTTCTTTTGAAAAGTAATCTATCTAATTCTAACCTTATATCATCCAAGGGCTCAAATTAAGCTGATGAGCTCCTTTTATTTTCTCTACCTATCTAATGATCTACCAAGATTAAATTGTTTGGTCAGATTTTATTCTCTAACTATAAACATAAAATTCAAAGCATGAAATAACCAAGATTAAACAGTTTGATTACCATGGATTGTGGCATGAATAAAAAGATGCACACGATCATTATTATACATAAAAGTAAATAGTAGTGGCATTTAGACTTGCACACTTTCATGGTCTCTTTTTGTTTTTTGAGGTTCATATATTTTCATTTTTTTGACATTTTCTTATTCTTTTTGTCCTTTGATTTTTCTTTTAAGACATACCCTCTTTACATTTTTTAAATTTTTAATATGGAAAACATTTACAGAAAGCAAAGGTATGTACAATATTACAAGGCTTAACCTTAGTCATTCAAAATTATGACTCCTATTGGTATAGGAACCTAACAGTGGCTCCACTTGGGGATGACATCTTCTGAAAATATGTCAAGAACTAATGAAGATCAGTAGCCTTTTAATTGTTGCTGATGTTACCTTGCAAAGTGTCCTTTTGTGAATCTGCATTATTGATATTTATGATAGTAAATCTTTTAAAGCTTGGGGCCTTCTCTTTGGGCTTCAACTTTAAAGATCACCATCCAATCCAAACTAGACTTTGGAAAATAAAAAGTGTACAAATGGGAAATGAAAATTAGTAACTTGGTTCAAAGTAATGTTTTAGCATTCAACCATTCACTGGCCCACCTTCTATATCTATGCCATTAATTTATCTCAAGAAGAAGGCATTATTTCCTCTGTAAGCACAAATGACATACGGAACTTTCCATAGGAAATCAAATTTCCCATGTTTTCCTTTGTCTTCCCTCCTTGAATCCCACTTGAGCACTTTATCACCAATGTAGAAATCTTCAGCTTTGGTTCTCTTATCAAAATCCTTTTAATCTTGAGACCTGACATAGACCTCTTCTCTGGTTTGTTGTAGATGAATAGTTTGGTTGATTCTTCTTTGGATACTATTTGGTTCAACCTGCAATTCTTGAAGTATCTTCATTACTGGTACTCCCAAAGAGGATGGAAAGACAACTTCCATCCCATAAACTAGTTGATAGGGAGAAGTACCAATTGATTTCTTAGTAGTCAATCTGTCTACCCATAAGGCATTAACTAGCTCTTTATTCCAAGTTTTCTTATTGTCCGCTAGTAACTACTTGATGATGTTTACCAGGTTTTTGTTTGAGGATTATGCCAGTCCATTACCTTGAGGGTAATAGGTTGTGTAATGGCCAAGGGTGATATGGTATTTATTGCAGAAACCTATAATTCTTTTGGATTTAAAGGTTGTTGTATTGTCAGTAATGAGCTTAGTTGGACATCCAAATCTTGATAGAATATTGGTTTCAAGGAAGGTTATGATAACAGTATCTGTGGCTTGCCTTGAAGGTATGGCCTCTATCCATTTTGTGAAGTAGTCTGTGGTTGTGAGGATCCATTTGTGTTGGGCAGAGTAGGGTGGGTGAATTTCACCAATGAAGTCTAAACCCCATTGCTAAAAAGATATTTCTACAGGGATTGGCTTGAGGGGTAAAGGTAAGAGCTTTTTCTTCCCCTCAAAAATTTGACATTTTTGACAGGAGGTCACATATTTTTTGACATCAGCAAACAAGGTAGGCCAGTAGAAACCAACCCTAAGGATTTTATCTGCAGTGGTCTTCTAGTAAAGGTGTCCTCCACAGTCACCTGCATGAAACTCTTGCAAAATCTTGTCAGCCTCATCTTTCAATAAGCAATTAAGAAGAATACCTTCATGATCTCTCCAAAACAGAGCATTGTCTAATATACAAAATTTTAAGGATTTCATCTTCAAAAACCTGCTTTTAGTCCTAGATAATTCTGGAGGAGCTTGTAAATTTAGTAAAACATAAATAATATCAGCATACCAAGGTGATTCAATAAAGGTCTAGCTGATTAATGGAGTCTCCATCTCCTCTTCATTATCTATTGCTGCAATAAATTTTATATCCAAGGCCTGATAGTTTGATTCAGCCATGAGTTTGGCTAAACCTTGGCCCTTGATTAACTTAGTAGGTTTGATTTCTATATCATACTCTAAAATAGTAGCAATCCACTTTCCCCTCTTTCCATCAGGACCATCCTGAGTTATGATGTCTTTAACTACTGAATTAGGTACGTAATCTACTATATGAGAATATAAGATGTATACCCTAAAATCCTTAATGGCTTTGACTAAAGCCAAGGCTTGTTTTTCCATTATATTATATTTCAAGGGGGAATCTCTTAGGGCTTTGTTAAAGAAAGCAATGGGTTATTCATAGCCCTGGTCATTTTTCTGTAATAGAACTGCAGCAATTGTGTGCTCAGAAGCAAAGGAAAACAAGATGAAATCTCTGTCAAATTTAGGACTGATTAACACAGGTGTTTTAGTCAAGGCTAGTTTAATGTCTTCAAAAGATTTTTTAGCCTCAACAGTCCATTTTATGGTGGAGTCCTTTTTCAGCATGTTGTTTAGTGATCTAATTAACTCTGCTGGGCTAGATATAAATCTTCTAAGAAAATTGATTTTTCCTAAGAAAGCTTGTAACTCTTTAATGTTCCTAGGGTGTTTTATTTGCAAGATGAATACTATTCTAGCAGGGTCTATTCTTATACCATATTTTGAAATTATGTGACCTAACAACTTTCCTTCTTCTAACCCAAACAAGGACTTTTTGGGGTTTAAGGAGATTCCAAATTTCCTGCATTTAATAAAAACTTGCCTTAGATGATCCAAATGTTGATTGTCAGATTTTGAAAATACAGTAATATCATCTAGATTTATCACAAGGAAATCATGAATTTCTTTTGCGAAGGCTATATCCATAGCCCTCTAGAAAGTGGCTCTTGCATTCATTAGCCCAAAAGGAATTTTCACATACATAAATGTGCCCCAAGGAGTAGTAAAGGCAGTTTTGGGTTGGTCATCTGGATGAACCAAGATTTGATTGTAACCAGAAAACCCATCCAGCAATGAGATTCTGGTTGATCCAACTACTCTCTGTAAAATGTGATCCATTTTGGGAAGAGAGTAATTTTCTTTTAGTGACACTTTGTTGAGGTTTCTGAGATCCACATAGAGTCTACTATCACCAGTTTTCTTTCTAGTTGGCACCAAGTTTGAGAGCCAATCAAAAAATCTGATTGGGGCAATTATTTTGGCATCACACATCCTCTAAATTTCTTTTTCAATTGCAGGTAACAAGCCAAGATTAATCCTTCTAAATTTTTGCTTGAAAGGCTTTTGATTTTCTTTAATAGGAATTGTGTGCTAGATGATGTTGGTGTCATAGGATTTGAGGTCCTCATAACTCCAAGAAAAGACATCCTGAAATTATTTCAACAACTCAATGTATTTCACTTTTTCAGTTGGGGGTAATGATTTTGAAAGTTTGATCAGTTTAGGATTTTCATCGGTTCCTATATTACATTCCTCTATATTAGACCTCAAAGGTTCCATTTTAGGTTTCCTAGGAACATCATTTAAATCAAATAAATCTTCTAGAGGGGTTAATCCCTTTGGTAAGAAGTTATCCTTGAGATTAATTACTTCGGTTTCTTCATTGATTATTTCATCAATCTCAATTTGCTCTAAGTTATCTACATCTAATTTGGTAAATTTAGTTGGGTTGAGTCTACCTATTTCGTCACCTTCTATCTCATTTATTTCTATCTCATTTTTAGTGTCAATATCTATTGATGTATCAGTATCTATATTGTTATTGGTAAATTCCTCTTCTGAAATTAAAAAGTTATTTATCTGTTTATCATTAGAAAATATTTGCCAGTTCTTCAAATTATCTGGAATTTCAAGTCTGTGCCTAACTTCAGTAGTGTACTGATGGCTAGGTTGGAAGGGTAATTTGCAGGTGCTGGCAAACATTACTAAACTATGGGCTTGCATATTGTGTTTTCTAGGGATTACTGCAAGCTTCATTTCTAGGAAAGTGTTAAGTATTTCTATGATAGTTCCCCTATAAAAACTTAATCTCGGGTCCTTTGTCATATATATAGCATCAATCTGTTTTACAATTAGTTTAGAGTCTCCCATGACAGAAACTCTTTTAGCTCCTAGATTCCTAACTAACTTAAGACCTAAAATTAATGCCTCATACACGGCCATATTGTTGGTACATTTAAAATTCAATCTATATGCATGGCCTTCTGAGTAATTATTTTCCAAATTATATAGCCACACTCTTGCTCCTGCTCCTAACTTATTGACCGATCCATCAAATTCTAAATGCCATAATATCTCATGATCTATATTTACACTATATGGCGCAATAAACTTTTCATCATTTACAGCGGTTTGACCATCTTGTTCATTGAACAGTTTTGTAGTCTGATTAGTTTCATTTTGTGTAGAAATTGCAATTTCTTTTGGTTTCGTATTAGTATTGTCTAAAATTTGTTCTTGCGTTTGATTAGCATTATACAGGATAAAAGAATCGATATTTGAGTGTATGGAGTAGATGGGAAAGTTTTGAGGTTGATCTTGGCTACGTACCATATAATTCATTAAGGTTTCTCGGGTTTCTTAGGTTGTCCAAAAACAGAGATTGTTGCATATGACATATCTAGTTGTAAGGATCCCTAAAGTTTGGCTCTCCATGATCTGGGTAACAACATGCCATACTTTGGTGGGATGTCAGCAACTACAATATCCATAAGGATGCTTTTGGTAGGATATTGGACTAAAGTGACACATAGTTCTTTAATCAATCCTAGACACTTTACCTAACTAGAGTCAAATGAGAATAAGTCTTTGTAAGGCCTTGTAATGTCTATGTTTAATTTCGCTATTACTGATTTGGGCATTAAGTTGTGAGAGGCCCCAGAATCCAACATTGCATTGTGTATAATTTTGTCATGGATACGAAGGCTAATGTAAAAAGGTGGAACTCCTCCTTCTAATGGTTTGCCATTAACATCTGGACCAAATATGAGTTCTGGTTGGTCATCAAACAAGTTGACTGAATCCTCATTTTCATCAATGTTTAAGGTTTGGTTTATCTATGATTTATAAGTTTCATTCTTGATTAGTTCTGTTAAAGGAACTGAAATCTTTAGCTTTTCTATCTCTGTTCCCAAATTGAATGGAAAAGGGACTTTTTCTGTTTGAAGGTTTTGAACTTTTGTAGCAGGGATTTGAGTAGTTTGGTCTTCTTTTCCTTTATTGGGGACCTCCTTATGTGGATTTTCAAATTTGATGTTTTGAGCTTTGTCCACTGGTTCCTTATGTGGAATTGAAGTGGATGGTTGATCAGCAGAAGGATGATCAGAAGTTATGTATACAATTGTGGGGCTAGAAGGTTTTGGGTTTTCCCTAGGGAGAATTTGGAGGATTTTTGAAACAGGGGCTTCCTTTATTTTCTTGGGTTAATTTTGTACTATTTTCTTGATTTGGTCAGGCACATCAACATTATTTTTGCTTCTTATATTATACTGTTTATGAACTTCAAAAATGGCAGAATCATATCCCTATTCGTAATCAAATGATTCCCCAGACTGTATTTGTAATTGCTGCAACATATACAGTACCTGCTCATCTTGGGTTAGAAAAACAATGTCCTCATTGTTGAGTATGGAGCATGATTGTTTAGAGGTCTCTATTTCAGCCAGATGTATACCCCATGAAGTGTGTACACCCCTCCACGCGGGGGGGGTGTGGGGGGACTTGTCCCCCCCACGGGGGTCCGGCGGGGGCTCGGGGGCAGCACCCCCGAAGCTAAAAACAGATGTAAAATTGCCTTGTAAAAGTATAGTAATTTCTAGTCAATCTGGGCCGTTCATTAGGTGGATGATCTAATGGTAGAACTTATGTTTAGTTTAGGGTTTTTTGCCCTAGAAGGCAACCCCTCTCTTTGTATCAGGGCATTGTATTTGAGGTTGTGTAATAGATGTTTATTCTCTGAGTGAGAAACGGAGAGGTGAGACTGTGAGAGAAAACAGAGGATGTTACAATGGATTTGCTGTAGGTTGTGTCTCTTCATTTTGCTGGATAATAGAAAGGAAGGACTGGCTGTTCGAGGTGGACGTAGCCCAAACTGGGTGAACCATGTATATCTATGTCTCTCTTGTTTTATGTGTTTTCTGTGTTTATATTTCTGCAATATTTTATGTGTTCCATTGCTCCGTAATATATAATATTCTAACACTCATCATTCATTCCCATTAGGTTAATTTGTGTATCTTGTTCTGGATCTTCCGAATTGGATGTCTCTGCTTAATTTTCTTGAAAAGGAGGCCTAATGTTCTGATTTGGTCCATTTTTCCCAATGTTTTGGTTTTTTCTAAAATTTGGGCTTCTAACTGGAGGTGCTTGTTGGTTATCCCATTTAGGTTTCCTCTCCATGCTCTCTATTCTATCCATTAGTCTTTCCATACTTTTGGCTAAACTATCTATTTTAATGTCAGATGGTGAGGTTTCATCCTTTGCAATTCCTCTCCTTTCATTTCTCACTCTAGCCCTTTTAGCTAACAAATTAGCTTCTACACTAACAGCTACACTTTGCATTTCTTCTAATCTTGGGGGGTTTCTTTCCCTAAGTTGGTATGCCATATCTGTGTCAAAACCATCAGGGAACTTTATTAATGCTAAGTCAGGGGGGGGGTCTAAGGTTAACTGGGATTGCGTTATATACATTATTAAATCTAGTGCAGTAATCTTGAATAGTTTCATTAGGTCCCCTTCTAATATTCTGATATTTGAAAGGATTTGTAAGGGGTTCTTTTTCTTTTCCCACCTATTAATAAACAACCTTTGGAAATTTGCTAGGTCTATAATATGGTTGGCAGAAAAGGCTTCAAACCACTTCTTGACATCACCAGTCAAAGTTTGGGCAAAGAGTCTCATCTGGACATCTGCTTCATCTATTTCATGTAATTCAAAAAAGTCAGACATCTTGTTTACATGCTGCTAGGCAGTGTAGTGACCAGTAGCATCAAACAGGAAAATATTACTCTGATAATCTACAGGCATAGCATGAAGTTGGGCAGGTAAAACAAGAGGAGCATATCTGTTTGCCATTGCTGTAAGTTGGGAGTGACTGAGATGTGGGGTTGAGGTGCTTGGAGATGATGTAGCAGTGGACGAAGAACCAGGACTAGTAGATGATGAATGAGTAACGATAGGTTGGTGAGAGAGTGTAGGTATAAATGGTGGTGAAGAATGGACTTCAAAAGGTATTATTGTTGAATTTGAAGGGAACAATGGTGAACTCAAAGTAGTGGACAATTGTTCAGAAAGCTCAGGGGTAGTGGCAGTATTAATGGATGATTATGGAGATTTTAGAATGTACTCATCAATTGATTTGTTGGCCTGTTGAATTTCAAGGTCTGCAATAAAATCAAGATCTAGAACTATTTCATCGATTGCATTTTCAGATTTTGTTCTAAATAATGAAAGATCAAATGGTACATCAAAGGGGAGTTCTTCTAAAAATAACCACTCATCAGGACATGAATTAGCTTTAACTAATGGTATTTGGCTAACTGAACTTTCTTCTTTTTTAGATTTTCTTGAAATTAGGTTGGGATTATCAACAACTGGGGCAAGGTTTGGATCTGGATTAGCCCTAGTAAAATGAGTCTTCCTAGAAGCCAAAATTTCAACATTTTTATTTGTTTTTATGATATTTTTCAAAATAACTTCTAACAAATGACTTTAAGAGACTCAGAATGTAGATTTAAAATTTTCTTAAAGCTTTATTAGGACTGAGGATTCGATGATCCCCAGTATGGTCGCCACTATGTTATCACTTAGAAATTTCTCTAGAAGTTATTAAAAGAAAGAAAATGACGAAGGTAACCACAAACCAACTTTTGGGCATAGGCTCTAGCCAACCTAGGTTCAGAGAGGGCTCTCTCTATGTGATTTAGCTTGATTTGCTAGGATTTCAGGCTAGTTATGAATGTTCTGGAGGTTTTTTATTTGTATTGAAGATTGGATGGTGGAATCCTTGAAGCAGATGGATAGAATGATGTCTTTAGACCATTGGGCTATGGAGTAAACATAAGGGTAGCAGAACTAGATCAACTCACTAAAGGGAATGTTCAAAGGGCAAGCTAGCATAGTAAAGTGCAAGTCTTTGGAATAGGGGGGTGAAATGGTTTTAATCAGGGTGAGAGAGGAATTAAGGGTTCTCAAACCAATATCTAAATGAGGAATGGAGGGTAATCAAAAGAAAAGGGCACCTAAGAATCCTTTGGTCTGAAATAGCAAGAAACAACCTAAACTAAGGAGAAATTAAGAATCCCTTAACTTAGATATTAGTAGAAAACATTTATATGTCTAACTATTAAAACAGAGTGTAATTAAACAAATTATGAGATATTATTCCAGTTATAGCATTCAGATTCAAAAATACATTAAAGATTGTGGAAAAACTTTAAGAAAGATAACAATAACATAAGAAAATACTTGTCTGCACTTCGCTTAACACATGAATCCTGTGAAATATCTTGTCTTTATTCATCAATCCAGCTTGCTGGCTCAGTCAATGATACAATAGCTTTATAGTCTTTTGATCAAGAAGTCTATAGAAATGTCTAAGAATCCACACTACATACTTCGAATTGTGAAGTATTTATACAAAAATTATTACAAAATATCTCAAACTAACTTGAGATTTAATCTAGGAAATAAAAATATCTTCTTGCAAGAAGATAGAGACAGCTATTGAACTACTTCCATGCTGTCCAATTTATTTTGGTACTGATGGCCTTTATGGTTTGGTTTTAGCCCTTTAATCTATTTTTTGTTTGAACTTTCACGTTGGAGACTTTAGTCAATTTAGGCTTTCATCTGATACACTTTGACACTGATACTCTTTGACTTTGATGACCTGTCAATATCCTTTACTGTGTTTTTACTTTTACTATACATTTTAACTTTTTACTGTGTATTTCAACAGTAAATTATTTAGTTTTTTATATGTACCAGCATATGATAATGGATATTGATCAACTTTCTGTATGTTTGATTTGTTTGTCTTTTGACTGTATGCTCTGTCTGGTTCCTTTGTTTTAACAATCAATGTCTCTGTGTGAATGATTTCTTTCTTTGTTCTATGTATAACTGTTTTGTTCTTCTGAATGAAGGTTTTTAAATAGATTTCCTTTCGAGTCTTGGAGTAAACAAGTTTTGTGACTAGTATCAAAAATATTTTATCCAAGATTTGTTCTTCTGCTAATTACTTGCAAAATACAACAATTTTTTAATAAAACACAGGTCTGCGAGGAGGTGACCGGAGGCTGTATTAAAACTGGGAAGAACTATGGACAGAGTCTAGAAGGTGTTCGGGAGGGAATCCATGGTGAAATCATGTCTCAAAGGCTTAGGGTGGTGCTAGAAGGGTTTGATAGGTTTCGTTGTGTAACTGAGTAAAAGGCATGAAAATGAGGGTTTTTGAGGTTTTAACAGGAAATGGGTAAATTGGCATAGAATTTTTATATTATGAATAGTGAGTGGTTTCAGGTTTAGTGAGGAGGCAGTTTCCTAGGCCATCACACCTCTTTTTTGGCGAAGGCGGTATTAAGGAGGGGTCACCCGATCTACCTCTGCGCCTGACACATAGCATTTGGGGTTCGGGGGAAAACCGCTTTATTGAGCGGGTAACAATCGGCCATCGGGTGCGACCGATATGGTTGTGGACTGTCAGATGAGGGGGGTGGTGATCAGACGGCAGTCGGGCGAGGGAGGTGCGCGAATGATAAGAGCATGGGCTTCGGGTGGGCCAAGGACTTTAATCTTCGGTGGTTTGTGATTAATTAATATTTAATCACGGGTTTAATTGATTAGACAGGGTTTAATAACGGGGTTTATTTGTTTTGTCAGGATAATGGGGTAAATAATATAGTTTATATTAAAACTAAGGGTTGGGGGTATTTATTTATGGGATTTAATTAATATACAGGAAAAGGTATATGGGGTTTTATATAATTACATCAAAAATCAATATGAAATGTGATGGGCGGAGTGGATATACCCCTAAGTAAAAAGGTAATGTTTGTGCATACGCTTTATACTTAGGATAAAATGTTTTTTGTGGGTTTTTCAAATGAAAAGGGATTTAATCATGGAGTTGCTTTACTTTTCCTAGGCAAATGAAGTTTAAACTTAAGAAAAGGGGTTTTATTAGGGAAATGAAGGGGGATGACTTTTATGAAGAGGATTATAGCACTTGATGTCCATAAGTCATTAAGCCGAGGGTCCGGTCCCACCAAAAGTCAGAGAAATGCTCTGAGCCTCTTTGAATTGAAGGATTAAAAGTACTAGAACATACTTGTGGATAGGAAATTAGTAAGGGGAAAAATGAATGAGGGGGAGTTAAACATACTAACTTGTGAACCTTTGTTTTTGCTTCCATAATTGATCATACATATAGAAATATGTGTCTAAGCATGATGCATGTGTTTTGATCCAATCAACTTTACCCTTTGGCAACCTTTCTTCTACTTACCCATTACTTACCCTACCATTTTTTCTTCATTTTATTTGGGTGCATTTAGGCTAGCAAGTCCTTATCATCTATTTTTCTTTTGAAAAGTAATCTATCTAATTCTAACCTTATATCATCCAAGGGCTCAGATTAAACTTATGAGCTCCTTTTATTTTCTATACCTATCTAATGATCTACCAAGATTAAATTGTTTGGTCAGATTTTATTCTCTAACTATAAACATAAAATTCAAAGCATGAAATAGCAAAGATTAAACAGTTTGATTACCATGGATTGTGGCATGAATAAGAAGCTGCACACAATCATTATTATACATAAAAGTAAATAGTAGTGGCATTTAGACTTGCACACTTTCATGGTCTCTTTTTGTTTTTTGGGGTTCATATATTTTCAATTTTTTGACCTTTTCTTATTCTTTTTGTCCTTTGACTTTTCTTTTAGGACATACCCTCTTTACATTTTTAAAATTTTTAAAATGGAAAACATTTGCAGGAAGTAAAGGTATGTACAATATTATAAGGCTTAACCTTAGTCATTCAAAATTATGACTCTTATTGGTATATGAACCTAACAGTATCCTTCATTTGAAGGAAATACAATGATACAGAATTACGCAACATCAAGTGGAAAAGCACAATCACAACATGGACAATATGCACCAACAAAAAATTGACTTGACGACGAGTCAATAGGTTATGGTTGGGGCCTGTTGTGTCCTTTGTATTTTGAAGATATTTTGGGACATAATTTTACAAAGAAACCACAGAGAAGAAATTGGATACTCCATTGGAAGCATGCCACCAAAAAATAGAGAGTGGCAAGTAAGTTGTGTCAGGACTCGTGCAATCGTAAAAGAGGAGAAGTGCGGCTGAAAAAGAAGGAAACACGGGTTCAATTTTGAAAGGATCATGAAGGATAGGGAAAAATGAACCAGATCTTGTCAAAGTGGACTAAATCAAGGAACCTATGCAACGACCAAATCAAACAAGTGAGTCTATAAATGAAGACACAAATGAGCAAATCAGGTGGCTAGAGTGAGAGTGAAAGCTAGAGCTAGATCTCAAATCAGAGCTAGTATGCCATTTTGTAGTTAATGGTCTGCATGTTAAAGAGTCTGTAATTTGCATAGAATTATGATTCTTCTTTTTGTGAACTGTAATGTCCCAGTGTAATGCATTTGATCTGAGAAGATGAGATCACAAAAATATGTGCAAATATGTGTTGTAATGGTTAGGGAATAATAAAGAATGTGTTATAGAAATGACTTGTGTTATATGCTTGATAAATGCATGACCCTTTAAAAATTTTAATTATGTATGCGTAGTTCTTTCTTTGTTAATCTATGAGTGAATGATTTATAGTTTGATCTGGTTGTGATGAACGAATATATAGTTAAATGAAGACATAATGAGATGATGATTTTGGTTTCACGCCACTAATCTTAATCCATCTTATCATTATTTGTTTTGGCATGCCTCTGGTGAGGCTCTCCTTTCTTCTGAAGGGAGTGAAAATGTCGATCGTAAGCTAGACTACGATGATACTTTGTTGGCAACCTCAAGTTGAACCTTGGGTCTATAATGCTCCAAATTTTTCACCAATAAGAGCAAATCTTGACTATGCACTAGTGGAAAAAAAAGCCTTTGTTGTGTACAAAGAAGTTAAGCATTTTTGTTTCTATTTTCTCAAGTCTAAGACTAAAGTTATAATCCCATACCCAACAGTTAGAAATCTTTTAATTCAAAAATAATTTGGGAGAAAAGGGCTCACTGGATGACAACCCTCCAAGAATTTGACCTGGAAATTAAACCTGCACAAATCATTAAAGGTCAGGGTCTTTGTAAATTAGTTTTTGAACCTACTTCTTCTCATAGTGACCATTCTACTCTTCGAGATGATTCCTCTCTAAACAATGAAGTATATTTAATAGAAAATGAATTCTTGTGTCAAGATCATAGTCCTAATTCATGGTATTCAAACATTATATTTTATTTAGAAAAAGGTATAGCCCCCTCTCATCTTAATACAACTCACAAAAGAGAATTAAGATTAAAATCAACACCTTATAAACTTATCAATAATGTTCTTTTTCTGAAAAAATAATGATGGGGTGTTACTTCGTTATCTAGAGTCGGAGTATGCTTCAAAAATACTTCATGAACGCCACATTGGCCCTTTTCGCGGGCATTTTGGTGGAGATACCACTACTCAAAAGTTGTAAGTGTTGGGTATTATTGGCCCACTATGTTTAAAGACACTCATGCCCTTGTTAGAAAATGTGGAAACCTACCAAAAGACTGATGGTATGCTTAAAAAACTTGCCTTCCCCTACACCTTCTTACTATTGAAGCTCCATTTCAGCAACGGGTCATAAACATAATAGGACCAGTTAATCCTCCCTCATCTCAGTAGTATAAATTTATCATGAAAACTATAAACTATTTTACCAGATGGGTTGAGGCAATACCTTTACTTGTAAATCCTAATTAAGTTATTGGTTTTCTAGAATCACATATTATCACTCATTTTGGTGTTCCTAAGTCATTCATCTTTCGTAATGCATCTTATTTATCATCTCATGAGTTATACATATATGCCTTAAGAAAATGGATAAAGGTAAAGTATTCAACAAGCTGTTATTTGCAAGGAAATGGCCTTGTTGAATCTTAAAAAAAAAACGTACTAAAAATCCTTAAAAAAACAGTTTCAAAAAATCATAAAAATTGGCATAATGCACTTTTAATGCATTATGGTTTGATAGTTTCACACCAAAGTTGTTATTGGAAATTCACCCTATTTCCTCATTTATGGCCGAGAATTTATTTTACTTCCTCACATATTTGTCCCTTCTCTGCAATTGTTCCCCAGAGTGTCCAAGAAGTTAAGTCATCATCTATGGAAAATAGAATCAATGCTTTATTAAAATTAGAAGAAGAAAGACAAAAAGCTAAAACCAAGTTAAATCAACACCAACAACTAGTAAAATGATGGTTTGATAACAAGTCTTCTTTTAACATGGATTTTGAAGTTGGCGACCTAGTTCTAAAATGGACAAGGTCCATGTGGACAAAGGGGAACACACCAAGTTTAAGAAGTTATGGTTGGGACCCTTCATTATTACAGAAAAGATCAAACCCAACACATTTCGACTGTAGACTTTGGATGGTCAACCTGAGTCTCTCACAGTTAGTGGGTAGCTTCTAAAAATATACTTTGCATGACCTCTTTAGGGAGTCGTTTTGTACATATTTCTGTTACTCTTTTTCTTGATTTTGTATGTTTGAGTCTACTCTTCTTTTTGTCTTAAGTTTGATTTTTCCTTGGTTTGTATTCATTTTTATATTTCTTTTTATTTTTATTCCACAGTAAAATATCCCTGAGAATAACTTTTAAAAGGAAACTTCACTAGATGACTTATTGACTCATGTGTTAATTGTTGAATCAATTATTTATTTTGGTCTAAACAAACATGTCACCTATTCAAAGATATCTTTAGATCTAGTCTCAATTTTAGAAATTATCTAAATCCGCTATTATTGAAGAAGAATTCACATTTTAGATAAACAAATTATTTTTAATGACATAATTAGCATGAAGTTAGAAAGGTAAAATTTTCAATCAATCATGTTATCACAATAAACGTTTTGCATTTTTAAATATTTTTTGGAAAATGCTAATAGTTGTAGTGTCAGTATTTCAAATTGTAATAAACAGGGAAAATTTCTTGATGGTAGTGCTATAAACATTTTTTGGAAATCCTAGTAAATAGTCAAAGAGGTTTTCAGTCATTTTCCGAGAATTAGAATGACTCAAATCCTACATCAGAACCTCTCCATTAGATAGTGCTATGAACAAGCTTCCCAACGGTATGTGGAAGTCTAAGGATGGATTCCCGGATCAAAAGATATGGCCTGTTGAAATTTAAGGGTTTGAAGCCTTTGAAAGGAAGGAAAAAGAGTGATCGACAATTAGTAATTGGAAGTCTAAGGCATATCAGAGGTCCAGGCGATATCACATATCGCATATCAGAGGTTCATGGCGAATCAAAACATAAACTGGTCTTGTATATCGGTGATCACACATCGCACATCGAGAATCACACATTCAAGGGATATCAGCAATTGGCAATCGCACATGTGATGCGTGACAACTTTCAAATGTTGCGATATGTGAAGTTGTGATATGAAAAAGCACTGATAGTGTTGAACTTTTGGGAAAGCATTGATAGTGTTAAACCACCAGGGAATGCCGAAACAGGTTAACAAAGGATTTTCATCACAAAACAAGAGATGGTTGGGCCTTTTATCTCTCCTCTAGCGGGATGCATGGTGGAATATGATTGGCTCTGATAAAACAACATGGCATCTGATGTCATCATGACATGGCGGTATGGAAGGACATGTGGCGAGACGTTTTGGCATTTTGAGGGGTCTTAAGAGGTTAAATCAAGGTGACACATGTCACCACTCAAGAGGTGCTATGTGGCAGTGATGATGTCATATCAGAGGTCGATGTATTGAAGGTTAAGGATATTGGTGCTTTGTAACACTTGCCACTTGAAAAAGTTCCAATGAGAGGGGGCTCTAATATTGGGGCTGGAACATGGCCGTTATATTTAAATAACTTGGGCGCTAAAGCATTTAACAAAGGAAAATAGCCCCGGAGCAAACAAAAAGCCTTAGCACCTCGAGGCTAGGAAGTATAGTCACAACCCTCAGTCTTATGGCAAAGAAATGTGGGAAAGGGCTAAACAAAAGGGGCCAAGGGAACGTCAAAAATATGTTTTCGTAACGTTTTAAGAATAAAGTCCATATGAGTTTAAGTTTCGACATATTGGGCTCTGATAGTATAACTCGAAAATGTTAACAAATAGACAGGTCGACAACTATTGAATCGCAGGAAAAGAGGGAAGGTAGTTTGGAATGGACAGTCAATAAGCTTGTGCGAAAACAACTACAACCACTCCAGATTTAAAGGCAAAGGATTAAAATTAATAAAACAATTTCAATTTTTAAAGGCTAAATATTTTCCAGCAGATTTGAAGAAGAGCGAAGGAGCAGTTTTGATGGATTATTATAGAGGAACCTGTTATATTAGTAGAAATGCTAAAACTACAGTTTAGGGACCTATTCTACTTTCAAGGGAAGTAGTAGACTAGATATTTATTTTGCCTGAATGCAATCATGTTTTCCTATAGTTATTCTAGGATATACATAATATTTTTAAGTTTATCTTTTGCATACATGGACTTGAGAGATATTTAAAATACCTTTGTTTCTGTAATTATGTGATGACTATTATTTTGTAAAACTATTATGTAAATCACTATATAAACAATTTATGAATATGTAAACAAGGTTGGATTTTATTGGAACAACACTTGTAGTCTAAATATATTTGAGAAATCTTGAATGTATTCACGGTGTTTAATGAGAAGTTAGCAGGAAATTCATGTGTTGCTTCTCCCTGTCAGTATTTTCTCTGTTATATATTTGTCTTATTCCATGTCTAAGAATGTTAGTTTATGAGATTGGATTTCATTGATGCTCCTCTCTTAAATTATTAGTCATTAATATTTGTTATTCTAGTCATTTATAAACTGTTGGAAATAATATTGAGAGGGGGGGGGGTGGTGAATCAGTATTATCAAGTCAATTATTTTCTTTTTCACACCCAGATCATATACGCTACCTCATTTAGATAAAACCACGTATATACGCAACTACAGTAAAGGAAACCTGCGTATAACTTACATACTTGTAATTTAATTAATCTTCAGATGTTGATTTTAAATCTGTGTGTCAGAACCATAGAAACAATAACCAGGAACAGAAAAATGCAGACAGTCACACACAAGAACACAACATATAAGGTGGAAACCCAATGTGGGTGAAAACCACCTGCTGCAATATGTCTCTATCTTTTTCAATTAGAAACTTCTTTTTACAATGATTCTGTACTAGTGCATTCCTTTACCAGTACGTAGGCTGCAACCTGCAGAGAGCTACAACCCTCTCTCATTCTCCAGCTTCTCCTGGAAGTGATCTACAACCCCCTTAGCTCTTGCACTAGCCAAGATACTAGTACATAGGTGCTGGCCTACAGAAGGCTACAACCTTCTCTTTCTTCCAGGGACCATGTTTCATAAATTTTCAGACTGGATCCATGAACATCAATCAAACATCAAGAATTTCTGCATCAAACAATCTCCTTTTCACCAATTAAAACTGAATCAAATAGACACTTCTCTGACAGTTGTACCCAAAACACAGTAATAGTAACCACACACCAAATTCTGAACCCAAAACATTGCAGCAATAAACAGAAGCAGCTAGAACACAATTTAAGATACATACGCTACTTCAATAACCAGAAACCTGCATGCATACGCTTTTGTGTTTGGACCAACCTGCGTATACATTGTTTTTACTCACAAAACCAACGTGTATACACGCCTTAGATTCACTGAACCTGCATACAGATATCTAAAGGATAATTCACTCTTTCAAATATTCAGACATTAGTTAACCCAGATTACCAGATTTATAGATCAAGCATGCGCCACATATAACGAATCAAAATCATACAAAGATACTATTATTCAAGCCTTAAGATTATGACCCATCAATAGAACTTATCCTTCTTCTTGCGCTCAGGTTCCTCCTTCATTCAGATCCAGATCTGCACCATAACCCAATCACCAGTATTCCAAATCTAGCACTTTATCAGATATTCAATAATTCAGATGATCCTTTGCCAAATGATCTCCTTCCTCTTTTATAGTCTTAGGCCTTTCACAATACCACGGTCCAAAACCATAACAAAACAATACCATGGACCCAATACTTGGGATCAACACTTCTGACGAGATACCATGGTCCAAAACCATAGGTTCAATTACCAAGGACTAAATACCACGGACCAAAAGTAAGTTTTCCAACATGTATGCGCTTCTCCTTGCGTGAAAGTGCATGTATACGAATACGGGCCTTTGTAACGTCTAACCCGCATGTATACGCGTCTTCGTCTAGGTGAACTTGTGTATATATCATTTCCTTCATTATGAGAGCCTGAACTGAGATCTGTCACCAGAGTGAGTTGCCATCAAGGACAACACCTGTGCCACACCAGTGCCATAGCGCCAACCTGTGTCATAATGCCAACAATCTCCCCCTTTGGACTTGATGGCAACCCCAAGATCCTCAAATTCATTCTCCCCCTTTGTCATCAAGGGCAAAGGTTTATGCTCCCCCTGAGTACATGCTAAAATCTCTGCTCTGTTGTGCTGGCCATGCTCCCCCTGACTGTAGGCAAGATCTGCAAAAATATGTTCTTCACGAAGAACAATGATTTATACATCATAAAAGACCTTCCTATCACCAAAAGACTCTATACAACATCCATCACCCAACCAAGTGGGGATCATCCACCCAAACAAGTGGGGATACATCAAAAGATTACATATGACAACCAAAAACATTACAACATTCATCCCAGGCATAGTGGGGAAACCAACATAGGCCGTTACATGACCTTGATAATA
Source organism: Pinus tabuliformis (assembly GCA_031772625.1). Classification (NCBI taxonomy): domain Eukaryota; kingdom Viridiplantae; phylum Streptophyta; class Pinopsida; order Pinales; family Pinaceae; genus Pinus; species Pinus tabuliformis. The sequence continues at coordinate 135,230,792 of CM062811.1, read as the reverse complement.
ATATTAAAAGATAGAGATGAATTATCTAGAGCAAGACTATGAAAGTCACCAATAACTAATATCAGCAGCACTATGCAGATCAACAACCATGTTCTCCTTCTGTTCTCCTTTTGCAGCTGATCCACCTGAACCCAAAATAGCTTGTGTATTTGAACCAAGAGGTTCTAATGTAATGCCAACAATGCATTATTAGAAGATTATCTGCTCCCCGTGAACCTGTGCCAGATGGTCTCTTGACAGACCCATATCAGACTCTCTTCAACCAAAGTCTATCCCCACTTATTTCCTTCAAACCACCATATACGCGACTATATCTGCATAAATCGGCGTATGTACGCGGATCCCCCTCATTCAACTCGCATACAACCATATTTCTTTGAAACAGATAGGTTTCAGCAGCAAGATGATGCATCAACTACCCCCAGATTTTGTCTGAGGTATTCAAATGTCTCCCTGGGCAGTGGTTTGGTAAGAATATCAGCAACTTGTTCCTTAGAGGGAACATACTCCAACTTGACCTTTTGTTCAATCACTTGTTCCCGAAGAAAATGGTATTTGATAACTATGTGCTTGGTCTTTGAATGCATGACACGATTCTTTGAGATGCTGATTGCACTTGTATTATCACAAAAAATGGAAATAGGTGGAGTACAAGTGATTTGAAGATCCTGCAATGCTTGCATCATCCAAAGGAGTTGTGTGCAGCAAGATGCAGCAGATACATACTCTGCTTCAGCTGTAGATAATGCAATGGAACTTTGTTTCTTGCTGAACCATGATACTAATCTAGGACCCATGAAGAATGCACCACCACTAGTGCTTCTCCTGTCATCCACGCTACCTGCCCAATCTGCATCTGTATATGCATGAAGTGTTATATCTGTATCTCTAGGATACCATCAACCATAGTTTTGAGTCCCTTGAAGGTATTTGAAAATTCTCTTGACTGCCTGAAGATGAGTTTCCTTTGGATTTGCCTGAAACCTTCCAACTATCCCTACTGCATGCATAATGTCTGGTTGGGTACCTGTTAGATAGAGAAGACTACCAACCATGGATCTATAGGTAAGTTGATTTACAGCTGCTGATTCATCATTTGTGCTGAGACTGCATCCTATAACCATAGGAGTGCATACTGGTTTTGAATCCTCCATCCCATATTTCTTCAAGATCTGCTTGAGATACTTGGTTTGTGATAGAAAAATGTCGTCTTTGTTTTGTTGGACTTGTAAGCCAAGAAAATATGTGAGCTCTCCAAGCATGGACATTTCAAACTCCTTTTGCATTACCAAGGCAAAATTTTGACTCATGTCTTCTTCATTGCTGCCAAAGATGATATCATCAACATACACAACAAGTATTAGCAACTTTTCATTGTCAACCTTTATATATAGATTGTTGTCTGTTGATCCTTTTGCAAAACCTTGTTGATGAAGGTACTCATCCAACCGAAAATACCAAGCCCTTGGAGATTGTTTGAGACCATAGAGAGCCTTTTTGAGTCTACATACAATATTTGGATCATTTCCAAGAATGAACCCATCTGGTTGTTCAATGTATACTTCTTCATTCAAGTCTCCATTCAAAAAGGTAGATTTTATGTCCATCTGAAATACTTTGAACTTTTGAAAGCTAGAGAGAGCAAGGAACATTCTTATAGCCTCAAGTCTAGCCACTGGTGCAAAGGTTTCTTCAAATTCTATGCCTTCTTGTTGTGCATATCCTTTACAAACAAGTCTTGCCTTGTTTCTAACCACATCTCCATTTTCATTCAGCTTATTTTTGAAAATCCACTTTGTCCCTATGACATTCTTATCTTTTGGTCTAGGAACCAACTCCCAAGTGTTGTTCCTTTCAATCTGCTCAAGTTCTTCATTCATTGCCTTGACCCAGCATTCATCTTTGCATGCCTCTTTTACATTTTGTGGTTTGGTGGAGGAGAGAAATGCAAGATAACTTGAAGTTTCTGAAATGGTTCTCCTAGTTTGTACACCTGCCTCTTTCTGCCCCAAAATTTGAGATTCTGGATGATTCTTCTGAACGTATCTGGATGGAGTCTTTTCTTCTATTCTTATTTGTTCTTCTGGTGCCTCATGGGTTTCTTCTTCATCATGAGTCTGATTTGGATAGTCCTCATCATCTTCGAAAACTTCAGATCTTTCCTGCCTGGGGGTATTTCCTTCTTCATCAATCACTACATCAATACTTTCAATGATCTTCCCAAGTCTTTTATTGTAACACTTATATGATTTGCTATGAGGAGAGTAACCAAGGAGAATGCCTTCATCTGCTCTAGGTTCAAACTTGCCAAGATTTTCATCAGTCCTTTTAATGTAGCATTTTCTTCCAAAAATTTTAAAGTATTTTACCATGGGAGTCTTACCATACCAAAGTTCATGAGGAGTCTAAGTGCTGTTTACCCGGACATTTGTCTTGTTAAGAATAGTTACACCAGCAAATGCGGCTTCACCCCAGAAGGTTGCGAGAGTTCCAGATTCATCGAGCATAGCACGAGCCATTTGTTGAACCGTTCTGTTCATCCTTTCCACTACTCCATTTTGTTGAGGTGTCCTTGCAGCAGAAAATTCCCTTCTTATGCCATGTTCTTCACAAAAATCGAAAAATTCATCTGAGGTAAATTCTCCTCCTCAATCAGATCTGAGACATTTGATTTGTCAATCTGATTCATTTTCAACCAAGGCTTTGAATGATTTGAACTTTTCGAAAGCTTCATCTTTATACTTCATGAGTCCTAACCAACACATCCTTGAAAAGTCGTCAATAAACAATATGAAGTACTCTTCACCTCGAGGTGACTTCTTCCTAGTTGAACCACATATATCAGTATGGACAAGTTCAAGTGGCCTGCTAGTTGATCCTTCCTTCTCAGGGAAATAAGTTCTGGTTTGCTTACCAAACTGACATGATTTTCATATTGTATTGTCTGGAATTCTGATGTCAGGAAGATCACGAACCGCCTGATATTTGCATGCTTTCCTTATCTGAGAGAAGCTAAGATGCCCCAATCTTTCGTGCCATAGCCAATGTTCATCATTCTTGCTTAGATAGCATTGATGTTGTCCTTCTTTGAATATGTATAAATTATTTGGAATTCATGTGCCTTTGATCATTGTTTTTCCTGTATCAAGATCATGAACAATACATCCATTTGATCGAAATATTACCTCAGTTACTTGATCGCACATCTGACTGACACTCAATAGATTATGCTTTAATCCATCAACATACATAACATTTACATCTTTGACCTTTTCTTTCAACTGAACAGAACCTTTACCTTTTATAAATGCAGGGGTGTTGTTTCCAAATGAGACCTTCTTTGCCTTTTTTAAGGCACTATATGATTGAAGTTTTTCTTTATCTCTTGTCATATGTTTCGAACATCCACTGTCGATATACCATTGATTTTCCTGTCCTTCTGCATATAAGGCTATCCCACATCTTTCCGGTTGCGGTTCCTTCATTCTCCATGTTTTGGCATTTGAGACTTGTTCCTTCTAAGTTGTCTGTCGAAACCTGCTCCTGCATTCAGAATCTTCATGACTGAAGTTGTTACAAATAGAACATTCTATTTCATTTTCAAGAGCAGAAAAGTTATTGTAGGTCCTTTTCATGATCCCAGTCATACTTCTTTGTTTTTGAGCTTCTCTAGTCATGATTGTCTTATAGGCAATGCATTGAGCTGCTTTGTGACCAAAGTTATGACAAGAGAAACACTGGCCATTGAAGAAACTCCTGCGATTATCAAATCTACCAACCGAATGATTGTAGTTTCTATTGACATCCATTCTTGAGGAAAATTGAGAATGTTTTACCTGTGGCTGATTGTAGTTTCTGTTCATCCTTAAGGTAGATTGCCCCCGATTTACCTAGTAGTCTCTATTCATTCTTGAGGTAGATTGTCCCTGATTTACCTGGTGATCTCCATTGAGCCTTTGCTGTCGATTGTAAAATTTTTCACTCCTCCTTGCTGCATCAAGATAACTTTTGGAGGTGGATGCTTAAGATGCTTCTTCATTATATCCTAGACCTGTCTTGATTAGTGGAGAACGCTGCACTTTGATAATCTCATCTAAAGTTTCAGATCCTTTAGCAAATCTGAGATTAAGGGCTTTTGTTTTCTCAATTTCTTTTCTAAGCCCCACAATTTCACATTCTAGCTTATCATTATATTTATCTTTTTCAGCAAGTTGGCACGTTAGAGTATCTATAATCATATTCTTTTCCTCTAAACAAACTTTAAGTCTAGAAATTTCTTCATAAAACCCTTCTTCATTTATAGCATCCAAAAAATCATCATCTTCAAAAGCCATCAAAAGTCTATCATCATTACCTCGTTCATCTTCATCACTATTTGACAATCCATCACTGTCTTCATGCGTGTAATAGCTCTTCTTATTCTGCTTTCTGTTCCATCTGACAGGTTCCTTACCTTTGTCTAGTTTATCTTTATGAGGGCATTTTGCAGCATAATGACCGACTCTTCCACAAGCAAAGCATTTGAAAGGCAGCTTACCTCTGAATCTTCCAGCACCCTATTGAAGGTTCTTGACAAAATTTGATTCTTCCTCTTCTTATGACATATGTCCTGACTCATAGTAATCTCCTTTGCCTGAAGCCTTGAAAGTAGCTTCTCTCCTGTCTGATGGTCCCCCTTTCCTCATTTCGTAAGCAGTTAGAATTCCGTGCAGTTGTGACATGGTAAGGTTCTATAGATTCTGTTTTTCTTCTATTGCAGAAACTTTTGATTCAAACTTAGGGGACAAATATCTTAGAACCTTTTCAACCACAACAGCCTCTTTTATTTCTTCACCCAAGTTTTTCATACAATTAACAATCTCATCTATACGTAGGAATAGTTAGCCACACTTTCATCATTGTGCATTCTAAGATTTTCATACTGAATTCTGAGGGTTTGAAGTTTTGCTCGTTTTACCTATTCATCTCCTTCATAGCTCAGAACGATCTTGTCCCATATTTCCTTTTCGGTTTTATATTGCATAACCTTGACGAATTCTGTTTGAGATAGACTCCCTAATAGAGTATTGACAGCCTTTGCATTTGTTTCATACTACTTCTTCTCAGTCGGATCTGTAGGAGTAGCTGAAGGAAATGTGTACCCTGTGTCTATGATATCCCAGACTTTTGTACCAAGAGATTGAAGATAGGTTGTAATTCTTACCTTCCAATAGACGAAGTTGGTCCCATCAAAAATTGGTGGCCTGATCGATGCTTCTCTCTCGTAGTTGCTCATGATGATAGATCTTCCTTCAAGCGATCAAGCTTCTTCTGAAGGACCTGCTCTGATACCAATTGTTGGAAATAATACTGAGAGGGGGGGGGGGGTGAATCAGTATTATCAAGTCAATTATTTTATTTTTCACACCCAGATCATATATGCTACTTCAGTTAGAGAAAACCGTGTATATACGCAACTACAGTAAAGGAAACCTGCGTATAACTTACAGACTTGTAATTTAATTAATCTTCAGATGTTGATTTTAAATCTGTGTGTCAGAACCATAGAAACAATAACCAGGAACAGAAAAATGCAGACAGTCACACACAAGAACACAAGATATAAGGTGGAAACCTAATGTGGGTGAAAACCACCTGCTGCAATATGTCTCTATCTTTTTCAATTAGAAACTTCTTTTTACAATGATTCTGTACTGGTGCAGTCCTTTACCAGTACGCAGGCTGCAACCTGCAGAGAGCTACAACCCTCTCTCATTCTCCAGCTTCTCCTGGAAGGGAGCTACAACCCCCTTAGCTCTTGCACTAGCCAAGATACTAGTATGTAGGTGCTGGCCTACAGAAGGCTACAACCTTCTCTTTCTTCCAGGGACCACGTTTCATAAATTTTCAGACTGATCCATGAACATCAATCAAACATCAAGAATTTCTACATCAAACAATCTCCTTTTCACCAATTAAAACTGAATCAAATAGACACTTCTCTGACAGCTGTACCCAGAACACAGTAATAGTAACCACACACCAAATTCTAAACCCAGAACACTGCAGCAATAAACAGAAGTAGCTAGAACACAATTCAAGATACGTACGCTACTTCAATAACCAGAAACCTGCGTGCATACGCTTCTGTGTTTGGACCAACCTGCGTATACGTTGCTTTTACTCACAAAACCAGCATGTATACACGCCTTAGATTCACTGAACCTGCGTACAGATCTCTAAAGGATAATTCACTCTTTCAAATATTCAGACATTAGTTAACCCAGATTACCAGATTTATAGATCAAGCATGCGCCACATATAACGAATCAAAATCATACAAAGATACTATTATTCAAGCCTTAAGATTATGACCCATCAATAGAACTTATCCTTCTTCTTGCGCTCAGGTTTCTCATTCATTCAGATCCGGATCTGCACCATAGCCCAATCACCAGTATTCCAGATCTAGCACTTTATCAGATATTCAATAATTCAAATGATCCTTTGCCAAATGATCTCCTTCCTCTTTTATAGTCTTAGGCCTTTCACAATACCACGGTCCAAAACCATAACAAAACAATACCATGGACCCAATACTTGGGATCAACACTTCTGACGAGATACCATGGCCCAAAACCATAGGTTCAATTATCAAGGACTAAATACCACGAACCAAAAGTAAGTTTTCCAACATGTACGCACTTTTCCTTGCGTGAAAGTGTGTGTATACGCATACACGCCTTTGTAACGTCTAACCCGCGTGTATACGCATATTCGTCTAGGTGAACCTGCGTATATATCTTTTCCTTCATTCTGAGAACCTGAACTGAGATCTGTCACCAGAGTGAGTTGCCATCAAGGACAACACCTGTGCCACACCAGTGTCATAGCGCCAACCTGTGTCATAATGCCAACATAAACTTTGTTTTCATTCAATGCTCTTTCTTCCAAATCTCCCAAACAGTCAAAGTACTTGTGACTTTCATGCTTTGTACAAACTTCTCATTAGAGTTGTGATATCATTAGTTTAGTAGCCGGACTCCATGCCCAATGGTTTTGAATATCACCCAACCAATTTATCCATAGATCTAAATTTGGCCACCTGAACTCAATTGCACAAAACCTTCTACTACAGTGACCATAGGGTAGTTGAGTTTTACGGACAGATCCCTCTCCAGGTTGAAGGGTCATCTTCAACTTAAAATAGGTTCTGAGGTTTCCTTAGGGTTTTTCCCTACAACCAGGGTTTTCCTTGAGTGATAAGAAATCCAATGCTCTTAAGGAACATATTTGTGTCCCCATCTATTAATCAATCCATTTAAGGGTTAGTTGTAACCAAATTTTATTTCAGTATGTTGCTAATTCTTTTTAATGGAGATATTGATGGGAAATTATATTATTTTGTAGACTAAACTAAAAAATACTAATTCTAAGGATGCTATACATGGCTATATTACATATGATTTTTAAACCTTTCATTTTATTATTTCAAGCAAAGAAAACTAGTTTGACCCGACAAGTCACCAATTGTTGGCAAGATATACATACTATATATTTTTTAAGGGTGGTTCATGGACACTGAGTGGCCGCTACATCCATGGAAAAATCGAAGTAGATCAACCCGAAGGGATCTACCCGCTAGCCAACTAGAAAGGCCTAACCCTAAGGGTGTCGAGGAGATTTGACCTAGTGACCTCCCAATAGGCGAGGTACTTAGCAATAGGAACTCAACCATTTGAGTTATCCCTTGGGGCTAGATACATACTATATCTTATAAATAAATGGTGAAATATATTTTGAAAACATTTCATTTATATTAAAATGGTGAATTATATTATGAGCACCTTGGATATGTATTGATATAGCAATTGATTGATCCTAAATTAAATGCTAAAACCTTAGGTATTTTCATCGATCTCTTTCATTTAAAAATTTAGATTTTCACTTATGATAAAAAAAAAAAATCGGGTGATGTGTTGTGTTGATAATGTTATATGGATTACTCATCAACTGACTTGGATTCCCCGTCCTTTGTGTCAACTTATTGTGATGCCAAATGTCATATGGACTGTCAGTTTACAATGATCATTCATTTCCCATATCTCAAGACCATTATGGATCTAACTTGAGCCAGTACTTGACACTTGTTGAATTCATTACTAGGATTTTTCGGTAGGGTTCTCCAAACAACACCATTTCATCTACTTCTCGTTATGTCCTGAAGGCTGTGAAACCTAGTGTTTTGATGTTTGGTCTATTTTTTTTTGTGGAGCCCTGTTTCACTTCAAAATTTAGCCATTTCTCCACATCATGCAACATGTAGTGTGAAATAAGCTCAATGGGGAAAAACTCGTTGAGGCCATGACAAATGTCTAGCCCTATTCTGCCAAGTTGGCTAGTGGGAATTTTTACTATTTTTTAGGGGAAAAGTATTAATGTTGTAAAATCCTTTATTGCCTCTTTTAATGGGAAGAAATACCATGTGGGCAACCTAGAAATAAACATCAATCTAGAATTCATAGTAGAAACCATGCACCTTCCTCTTGAAGGTGAATGTTGTTCTTAGACTGTCGAAGTCTAAGATGTTCCATGGAGGAAGATCCTTGCTAGAAAGGACTGTGAGTACCATGTCAAAGGTATGCCAGTCTCGTATTTAAAGCCCACATGGAGTGATTTGTTGCACTTAATTTGTCAATATATAACCTATAAAGGGTGGTATAACCTACTGTGTATGTATCATATCATGATTTTGATGGTTTTCTTAGGCCGTAAGTTAAAATTTCCCTAATTTTTTATTAAGAGCATAATAAAAATGTCTCGGACCTATCAATCTAATCGCAAGAACCCTAAAATGTCCTTGTTCCACCATATTTTGATTTGTAAACTAGTTAAACATCATTTGGCTCAATTAGGTGATAATTGGGATTCATTTATTTCTCGTAATGGTTATGATAAGCCTCTATCATTTAGATCCACTCAGTCTTCTACAACAATGGCCCCTAACCCCTCTCTTATCGGTTCAAATCCATCACTTATTAATGAATTCTTACATGCTGAGTGCGAGGGATCCATCTAGTCATTAGATTCAACTCTTTTCGATGATAGTCAAGTTGAATTCTCAAAAATCTTAACCTCCCTCCGTGTTACCAAAAGTGTGGAGAAAGTGCATGATTTGAAACCCTCCACATAATCTCCTTGTTCTAAACCAGGGTCTTCCCAATATGCACAAGAACAAAAAATTGGTCAATCATTGGAAAATAAATAGGCCATGGTCAAGGAAAATCAAATTAAAAGGATAATTTCTTGATCCAAAAGGAATAGGCACAAAATTCCCCCATATAAATGTTCCCTTGGTTGATTTGGAAACCAATCTTGAGGCATTGCTGAAAAGGAACAAGCCCCAATCTCAAGGAGCTCCTCGTTATCATGGTGAGGCGACCTATTGTGATAATTCTTCCTTGGGAACTCATTTGAATTAACTCATTGCCAATATGTATTGGCAATAGTAATACATGGTTATTGTTCCTCATTTGGAATATCGAATCAACCAATTAATCTATGAAAATAATCAACTGAGACCCCACGACAAGCAAACAAAAAATCCAAAGAACAAAATTCACCCAAATTTGAGGGTAAAACCCAGTCAAAGAACAACAACATCATGATTAAATCTTCGAATCTCAAAGTCACTATTTCTTTAGAATTAGAATGATCAAATGTAGATAAATAGTGAATTTGTTTTTATCTATAAGTGTGAAGTGTTTCAATTATGTTTTTGTTTTAGTTGTTCTTTATATTTTTTAATAAAAGGTTGTTATAGAATCAAATATTTTGTAGCAACCTCATTTTAGTACGATTATCAAATCGTTTAATTTTAGTTTGTGGTTGTGATAATTCTTCCACATATTCAAGATAGTGATCTTGAACATCACGACCTAAGATACTCTCGACCACAATGTTCTTGGTCTTAGTTGCGTATGGAAATTATACCTATCATCTATCTTATTTCAACTTTGTCATTCGGCCGAGAGGCCTATAAAACAAAAAATTTCTTTTGTTTTTGTAATTGAATGTTAAAGACAATTTTAGTATTATTTTGATGTCAAAAGGCTAAGGACTATGTATATATACCCTTGATTTTGATAAGTAGAAAAGAAAGGGAGGAGTTTGGACAAGGAAATGTTGGTTAGATTGTGATTGTTTAATATTATTAATACAAGTTTATCAGCTTGATTGCATTCAGGCTGGTTCTCCCACTTTTGCATTCCATCGTTGTGTTTAATATCTTCTTAATTCTCTTGTTATTTATTTTCGAGATCTAGAGGATAAAAGTCGCTTGTTTGATGATTTTATTTCTTAAGAAAATGATTGTTCATATTGCATTTCTTTGTTGATAAACATTACTTAAGTTTGTAATTTCTGATGTCATCAATATCCTTCTCCAGTGACCCGTGTCCAGAGAGTGGTATTGATCTTGACATTTGTTCGATCTCATTTTTGTGAGTGTACTCATGTTCAAGTTGACAGAAAATGTCACTTCTTGTTTATAAATTGAGTTAATGTTGTGCCTATAAATGATTGTCTCATTCATATTATTACTTTAGCTGATGGTTTATTGATTTTTCTCATAAGCCAATGATTAAAGTATATAAATTTTAAAGAGATCATTTACACTTGTCCCTTTTAATTGTCTTGGCCAAGCAATAGTTATTATTATATATTAGATAGTCTTTGCATTTGTTCTTGATGTAAAATATTAATGTAAACATAGTTGATCTGTGTTTTTCTACGAGAATATGGAATATGTATCTTATATTTACATGTTCCTTCATTATTTACATTAAGAAATAGTTTTAATTTAATTTGTAGTTGCATGTAGAAATACAATTTCATTTTTATTTCATAAATATATTTTGAAAATTTTATCAACAATGCATCGTTCTTTTGAGCCAGTTACACTATGTTTTGGCCTATTTTATTTGTTATAACATAATTATGTACGTTTGTATTACAACTTGATTTTGTAGCAGACTTATCATGTTATTTTTCTTTATTATAATTTCTAAATGAAATATACAAATTAGAATTACTTAGCATGTCGTAGTCCATTAATAGTGAAACATTTAACCTTTTTCTTTCATACTCATATCAAGTTTAGGTTGTTTGATTTTCCTCTATCGAACCTAATTGCTAGAAAATTATATATTACAAAGCAATGGAACACATAAAATATATTACAGAAATATAAACATAGAAAACACATAAAGAAAGAGAGACACAGATATATGTGGTTCACCCAATTTGGGCTAAGTCCATGGAGAAACAACTAGTCCTTCCTTTTATATTATCCAGCAAAAGGAAGAGATACAACCTACAGCATATCCATTGTAATGCCCTCTTCTCTCTCACAAAATCTCCTCTCTCTTGCTCGCTCAGAATACAAATCTACATAGCCGCAATACAATTCCCTCATATATTATAGCAAGGGGTTGCCTTCTAGGGCAAAAAATCCTAAATTAAACATAATTTCTACCATCAGATTTGCATCTAATAAACAATCCCCCCCCACCCCCCCCCACACCCCCCCTTGGACCCCCCTGGAGGAGCACATTTATGGCGGTGTTGCCGCCACATTACGAACTGAGGTTGAATGCAACGATACCTCTGAATAAATAAGATAATCAGGCTCCACACCCAAATCTACTTATAGTTTATTTTAATCATAATTTAGTGTAGAATTAGTTTTATATTAGTATAGGATAATATTAGTTTAGATTAGGATCAGTTTTATCAAAGGCCAACGAAGCCTATAAACCCATTGAGGGTAGTCATACCAAATAGCTTATGTTATTAAAGAGCCTCGGTCGGGGCTATCCTCCCTTACTTAGGTGTACAACCTAAGGATAATTTTAGGGGCGAATGTTCGCCCTTTGGTGAAATTAAGGGGTTTTAAATTTTTAGTGGGCGAATATTTTGTATCATAGTACATTTTTACAAATCACCTCAAATAGCCCACCTTATTTTAAGGGAGAGGGTAAAAAAGGTAAATTTAGCCCTTGAAATTAGGACTTACAACCTTCCATCCGCCCATTTTCAAGAATAGGTTTTATTTAAGTGAATCCATTCGCCCATTTTCAAGAATAGGTTTTATTTAAGTGAATCCTATGGGCCAAATACCATATTTATAAAAGAGGTATGGTAAATTAATAAAAATATAAATAAATGAGAGGTATGGTAAATAAATATAACATTTTTTATATTTACTCCATAAGTCACCTTATATACATGTAAGGGTGTAAACAAATAAAAATATAAGTAAAGTGGAGGTATGGTAAATAAATAAAACGTCTTTTTATACTTACTCAAAAGGTATGGTAAATAAATAAAAATATAAATAAACTAGACGTATCGTAAATAAATAAAACCTATTTTTATATTTAGTCCATAACCCTCGTTCTATTTATGAAGCCTCAAGAAAGAGGTTTTATTTAAGTGAATCCTATGGGCCAAATACCATATTTGTAAAAGAGGTATGGTAAATTAATAAAATTATAAATAAAAGAGAGATATGGTAAACAAATAAAACATTTTTTTATATTTACTCCATAAGTCACCTTATATTTACGAACACTCAAAAAATGGGTTATATTTAGGTGAAACCTATGGCCAAAATACTATGGGACAAATACCATGGACTAGATTGTTATTAATACCATGCAAAAAACCATTATTAACCCTAATATTAGAATTAATAAAAATAAAAATGGCACATGGTATTGACCCATGGTATTCACCAAAATGGCACATGGTATTGACCCATGGTATTCACCTGGAATGTAGCCTATTTAAATGGGGAATTAAACCAGCATGTAGCCTATGCTAAGATTCACTAGGACTTTACAAAGTTTTATTATTTAGTGAAAGACTCGCCAAGATCTTACAAGATTTTATAATTGAGTAAAATATTCGCCATGCCTGGTGAGAGATTCGCCAAAAAATTATATATACATATTATATTATTGATAAAATCACCTTCCATTTTTCCTATATACCATGGAGATTCGCCCATTTATTATATTTATAAATTTAGGGGGGGTTCTTAAAATTTTCCCTGGTACAACCCCTACATCAACACAGTGTTATGAGGGGATTTTTGTGTATGCAGAGATTTCATTTGTCGCAGGCATGTTTATGTTGTTCGAATTATATGAATTGATGATTTGTTTGAAGGTTTACATTATGGGTGATTGTTATCATTGCATATTTTTTGATGTTGTGAGAGGTTTCTTCATATTGTTGGTTGGTTATTAGTGTTGATGCATAGATTGGCCTAGTGAGGCTTGATGATTGATGTATATGGCAAAGCTATGGTTTGTTGTCTATTGAGTAGATTTGATTGTTAATCAAAGATTTATTGTAGAGAGATTTTGGTATCATGTTATTCAAATTGAGCATAATATTATATGTGGGTTTGGTTTGAAAATTGGATTAAATGTGGTCTACAAGATTTGGATTTTTTATAAGTGAATCCAGTGTGAAAGATTTTGAAATGAGGTCCAAAAAGGGTCTGAGGGTTGGAGACTTCAGTAAGGGAGAGGTAGTTTCCTTCTAGTGGTGGCCAGAGAACTTGATCAAGGAGCGGTAGCTTCCTTCTAGTGGCGGTTGAAGAACTTGATCAAGGAGTGGTAGCTAGAGAAACAATATGAGGTGGTAGCCTCTAGCAGGTAGGAGCCTTCACACTGGTAGAATCTTACACCAGTGTAAGATGTAAAAGAAGTTTTTATTTATAATAATAATAAGAAGATAGAGATAAAAACAATGATGGTTTTCCTAGTTGGGTTTTCCACCTAATATCTGGTGTTCCTATGTTATGATGAGTATGCTAACTTGATGATGTGTTGCAATCTTATGGTTCACATGTCTTCATGATTAAATTTTTCTCATGATCTACCGTCATAATGTGTTTTTAGTTAAATGATGGTTTAGTTAACATTTCAAATAAAAGTACTAACTAGGTAAAACTTGATTCAACATGAATTATTGATTCACCCCCCACCCTGAGTATTTCGAACAATTGGAATCAGTTAAATAGTTGGAAGGACATTTAAGGGATCATGGAAAGGAAGCACTAGAAGAATACATCTCAAAGGAAGAATTAAATTCAAGAAAATTTTGACAGTGTAAGTGATGCATCACATGTAGTGGTAGTATCTTCAATTGTCGATCAGGGACAATCAGTAGCCTAACAAGTCACGTCAGAAACTGTGGATAATCAAGGTATGCTTCTGCTCAATGATGAAAATTATTAGAATGCAAAGAAAGGATGAAATCTATGTTAATATCCCTTAGATATGATTTTTGGTATTTAGTAATTAATGGTTATACTAAATCTCCCCCTTCAAGTTAAGAACGACAGAAAAATCATTAGACAATAAATAAAATCTATTATGGCATACATGATTCGGAACTTAAGAAACTTCTGCACTATGAATCTTCAAAGGATGTATGGGATAACTTGTAGGTCATCCATGAAGGAGAAATTATCAAAAGTAACATAGTTAAGAAAGAAGTTCATTCATTAGGTAAGATGATAAGTAACCTTGCTTTCGAAACATTCAATGTATCTGAAGAAGAAACTTGTAGCCTATTAGAAGATGAGTATGGCCATGAAATAACTTCCATCATATCAAATGGAGTTACATATTCAAAAGAAGAAATGTTAGATCATGAATTCAATCTTAGATTAAAACTTGTTTCTGCATTGAAAATGATTGACAAACTCAAGGAATAATTGCAGGTATATGAAAATAGGGATCAAGATAAATCAGAAGGCACTACACTAGTAACTGAACATCTTAAAGAAAGGAGAAGACATTATGAAAGACTTGAAGCCGATATTATCTCTCTAAAGTCTGATGTAGAAAATTCAAATGAACGAAATAAGGAGCTACTTCATGTATTTGAAGAAAAAGGAAATGTGTAAAGAGGAAATTATTGATTTAAGAACCCGAATGAAAGAGGTAAGAAAAGTTTAAGCAATAAAAAATTAGTTAAAAGAAAAAAGGGATGATTGTGAGAAATTAGAAATAGAGGTAGTCTCATTAAGAAGTAAATTATCATAAAAGGACAAACAATTGAGATTTCAAGACCATATCAAGAGGTTGGACAATATTCTTAGCAGTAAAATGTCTACCTCCATTAAATCAGGCCTTGGTTTTCATGAAACAATAAAGGGAGAATCCGTCTCATAGGCATGTGGAAGTTGTCTCAAAGACAACAAAGAAAATCTGAAAACCTTGTTAAAGAATCCATTAGGCAAAAAAACCAACAACAAAGGAAATTGATTCTTCAAAGAAAATCATTTGCTCCTAGGAATAAGTGTGGAAAAAATGAAGACATCCAAAGAAGTAATAGCAATTCATTCTCTCCCTTGATTTGATGATTTTAAGTGTTTTATCTGTCATAAATTCAAACACATTGCAGCGAATTGCATAAGCAGATTATTCACACCTTAAGTAAACAACCTCCCCAAAATAAGATAATCAGTTCCCAAGTATTCAAATTTATTTCAAGACTATTGTTTTACATTCATGTTTTTTGGTCATAAGGCTATAGTTGTAAATCACGTAATAATGAAAGGAACATGAAGCAGAAGTACTATGATTCCTTTGTCCCCTTTTCTAGTCACATAAGGTGTTATACATGCAATAAATTTGGACATGTGGAAAAAGAATATAAGAGCAAGTTAATGAGTTTTTTTTATAAATTTCAGATAACACATACAACTTATCCAAGACAAGAAATTAAACAAGAATTAATTTATCAAGAGACCTGGAGAAGAAATCACTATCAATAGTCATATTATCAAGATAAGGGAAAAAGAACATGTGAAGTGTGGCCTTGCACTATGTGCATTTGAAGGAGATGACCAATGGTACATAGATAGTGGATTTTCTCATCACATGCCTAGAAACAAGAACAAATTTATCTCTCTCAGGAAAACTAAAAGGTGGTGGTGTTATTCATGGAAATAGTGCACAAGAAAAGGTGCTAGGAAAAGGAAGAGAAGATCTTGATGTTAAGAATACAAAAGCAAATAACGTATTGTTGGTTGAAGGGTTGAAGTTGAACATCTTGAATGTGGGTCAAATGACTAATACAGGACATGTATTTGTATTTAACTTAATATGATGCAAAATTGTAGAAGAAGGCACTGGAAAGGTAATAGCAAAATGGGTCAGAAATTCACATAAGGTATACGTGTTGAAGGAAAATCTAGGCAGAAATAAGAGATTGAAGTCAATCTCCTCCACTTCAGATTCAAAGTAGGAGAAGTAAGTCCCCGCCACAGTCTATTAATACTAGATGGATATTCATTGATAACTGTTATAAATACTGAGAGGGGGAGAGGTGAATCAATATTTCATTTCATTTATTCCTTAATTTCATATTCATAATTTTGTATGCAATTTCTATTTAATCAACACATGTATGTACATGTTCTTTAGAACATAAGTAGCATATATGCAGATTACTTGATTTTAAAAATTATCTGAATCATTATATCATCAGCCATTCATTATGCATTAAACATGAGTAGTAAAGTGTAGATAAATCATAACACATAATCAACACATCAACACATAGGGACACCGAGATTTTTAGGTGGAAACCCAATTTGGGAGAAAATCATTGTTGTTGTCGTCTTTGTATTATTTCTTATTATAAAGAAAATATTCATTGCATATTGTAATGGTGTAGAATCTTACCAGTGTGTAGGATCTTACCTATAGGAGGTTACAACCTTCAGTTTCTCTAGCTCTGACTCGAAGGAAGCTACTACTACCTGCTCAATCTTACCATCTCCTACCTAAAGGAAGCTCCTACTCCCTTACTAAAGGATCCAACCCTCGATACCTCTATGGACCACGTTTCATAATTTTTATACTGGATCCACCTATCTCAAATACACATAAAAAATATGTAGGCCACATTTCATCAAATTTTCAAACTAGACCCACACCCAAAAATATGCGCAAACATTGAATACCAATAACCTCTCTTAAAAAAACATTGAATAACAAAATACTAAAAAACCAATACTCTTCTACAACCAATTCACTAACCAAATCAAGCCAAATCTCAACAACATTGATGCAATATCATTGTTAGGAGAAAACTCAAAGTAATCATCATACAAACAACAAAATTATTCACATTAGATATGTAAAAAAAATTCATTTGTCCTATATCCAATCCCTACAACAAACTTTGTCATGTAGAACTCTGTCCATACTAAAATCGGAATATATACACAGCTATAATTAAGAATATATGCATCTATACATGCCTTTTAGGCATAATACCCATGTACAGATCTCATATCACTGGATACCATAGCCAAGTCATTCTTCCAATTCAAAGAAAACTTCATCTATCATCATCATATACATCAATCAGCAGCAAGACAACATCCAACAACCCAGATCAAGTAACAATATTAAAATCTTGTTAACTCAGAATGTATGTGAAACTGTTATAGGGCAGATCTGCGTATGTACGCGATAATAAGGAATAGAGCCAATGTACATATCTTAGAACATTAATCTACAAAAGCAATATTTTATGTCTACAACATTCACACCCAAATCATATCTCTGCATATAATATTCAAGCAACTCACAATATGCTAAACTCTGTATATTCATCATTTCATTTGTTAGCAACTTAAAATATTAAAAAATAGATTCATTTTCCAACAATTACACCTACAATAAGCAAATCAAACAAGCATATCTTTCCAATACATCTTCATATCTCTCATATCTAAGCCTCCTCTTTGTTCCCTAGTGCACACCTATTCCAAACTAAATCACATTGAATACTTCATCAAAATTTCATACACAACTACTTGATCTCCTTCTCCTTTTATAACCTTGTTTCCTTGCCAATACCACATTCCCTTGGGTTTGTTGACAAGATCAAATAGACGTTGTCGACACAAAACTGTGGGACATTACCATGGGAAATGCTCATGGTTTTTTATTTTCCATGTGCAGGGTCATGTATTTGAATCTTGTTCATAAAACCTATGCATTTATGTGAATTTTGCTTCAGATAATTAGAATATTCTTTTTAAACTTCACATTTATCATGCATTTTGTCACTAAGTTTCCAATACTCTTCCTTATCCTCTCCAATACTTGAACAAACATTCATGTCATCTGCAACAGTTAATCAAATCTCTATAATCATCAAGAACAACACATGTTTACATCAAGGACAACACATTTGACATCCATCTTGACATCATATTATATCTAGGTCGACATCAAGGACAACATATTAGTGATAATGCCAATAATGTCCCATTTTGGACTTAATGGCGACCTCCTGTAAAACAAAAAGTCTTCTCTTCCCCTTCGATGTCAAGGGTAAAGGGCATAACCAATTTGAAAGAAGTACTCCCCTTGAAGTGCTCAACACTATAAATCTGATATGCTAATGTGAAACAAAGAACTCTACTGCAAGATATGAAATGACTTCTTATACTAACCATGCTCCCCCTAAGCATATATTGTACCTTCTAGAGATATGTAATGTAAGTACAAGGCTTTATGAAGGAAATGCATGGCTATCCATAACTACATATGACCCCTCCAAGTTTACATCAATCACCCAAAGCAATAAGGCTATGGCATGATCCTTAGCCCTTACATGACTGAATTTTATAGTGTTTGCAACATATGTCGCCTCTTAACCAATACACCAAAGGATTGGACAATGATGATATATGATCATCAATGCATGACATCCATAAACAATATATTGCTATAGAAAAGAGACTCATAAACATCATATGTGAAGCTCCAACATCACATGCCATCAAGTATAGAATAGGACTGATCAGTAGCATATTGAATATCAACCATGACATAATAACAACAACATATATATCTTCTAACAGTAAGAAATGCATGTAAGAAGATTGATCAAAGCAGCAATAAACATTAAATCATAAAAAAAACATATTGCCAACAATGAACCATTTGAAGCATAGAATATGGCCCCCCAAACATTTGTCAACTCTTCATCACTCATCAATGAAGATGTCAACATGAAATGTGTCAAAGAACCAGATCAATAGCAGTAATAAGATTTTGCATGGATCAACATCTAAACATAAGATATTCATCATCAAAAGTTTGTACTAAACCAATGTTAGAACCAGAATTCCAAAACTGAACTATTGGAAGCATATGAGAAACCCCCTTGAATCTGTGCCACTTGTTTATCACCAAAGAAATGTAGAAATTAATGTGTATACTCATGAAATTTACTAAATCACAAGACTTGAAGCTATTCTACTCATCTGCGGAAGCTAATTCACTATCTAAAAAACATGCAAAAAGAATCATAGACATGCAAAAGGAAACATCAAACATGCACAAATATTTATCTAGGGGAAAGCAACTGCTCAAAACCCCTTACTATTTGTATTGCATTAATCAAAGAATCTGGATTAATACAATATTCTTTCTCAAGCTTGAGCACAACCTGCACTTGTATCTTTTGTCCCTTGCATGAATGAATGAACCTGGCCAATACTTAGCTAATTTTCAAGCCATCTAAGCTCCTAGTTCCTTATGTTGTTCCTTGAGGAATTAGGCCCCTATTAATTAGGAAAATCCTTCATCTGGATTGCACAGTTACTCTAGGCCTTCCTCTGACTACATGCACCACCTGTACACTTTGAAATAGTCTACAACTGATAGTACACTTCCTTGGAATCTCCATCTCAACTGGGTTACTCGAATTCTTTGCATTCATGAGCTAATTTAAGATGATTGATCAGTTATCTAGATGATCACTGAGTGTGGTTGAAGTTCCACTTCCACAACTTGACCTTCCACTAGTTCCTCCAATAGTTAGAACTATTTTAACTGACCATAACTCAATTTAACTAAATTAAATTGCTACAACTAAAATTAACTCAACCTAGGCTCCTAAAATTTAGGAACCCACTGCACACAACTGAACTTCATACCCCTAACTCGAATTAACTAAGCTAGACTCCTATTTTTAAGTAATCACCTCAAGAAAACTGAACTTCAACCCATTAACTCGAATTGAGTGTTCTTAACTGAGTGACAAGAGCCATGTCACCTCAGTTAACTCCTCCAAGTTGTCTTTTGATGTGGAATTTCGAATTTCCTCAATTTAATTAAGGAAAAAATCAAATTGAGACTTTTCTTGCTGCATTTTCAACACTCCCTCTCAGCAAGAAAGGGATTCTCAACTATCCCGATCTAGCACCTTTGGAATGTAATGCATGAAACACCTCTCACTATTTTTGCTGCTCCTACAACACCCGCAACTGAGAAGCATCCAAAAATATATTGAATCAACTGTTTGTGCAACTCTCTACTGGGAAAACTATGTTGTTGTTGATTCTACTATTGGGCCTCCTGCTCTGCTATCAAACTCGGTAACTGTATGGGTCATGTGTTTCTCCCGATCAATCTTGATTTGATTTGGTTTTCCTTTATAAGGTAACCACATATGAGACCAATCGGTGGAAATATAACCGTGGAGTTTTTCGGACCAATCTCTACTTAAAATCAACCCATAAAATTCAGGTATATCAGCGATCAAAATATCAATTCTTTGAACTACTCTAGGATCAGTCGATAACCTGATAGTTACTGAGTTAATTTCCTCTAAAACCTGGACCTTAGTTCTATCCAACTATACAATATGAATTGCAGACTTTTGGGGCTCAATGTTCAGTTTGGAACAAACTGAAGCTGGCATTATATTAGAGGAAGCCCCTGAGTCAATCAAACAGTTGTGTAGGTTTCTATTATAGATCTCATAGGTTAAGAGGAAGGGAGGAGTATGATAATTTGATCTATCCCCAATTAAGACTGCGTCAGTAGCTTCCACTCTACCAGAAGGCGGTTGGCCTGAATCATTAGCATCTTTGGACAATACAGCATTGGGAAGAGGTGAAGAAGGAATGACATTTAACTCTTTAAGAAGTAATTTCTGCTGGTGTTTGAGTTTGCTAAGTTCAAACATAGTAATATTCGCCTTAGTCTTCTTCATGTCTTCGATAATATTGTAGTCCATAGAATCTGATACTACCAATGTCTTCGATGTTGAAGGTAGATTTGAAGATGATGGTTGATTTTGGGATGGTGTTGCTGAAGCTTTCTTTGTAGGAATCTTTTCTTTGGTAGTAGAGGAACCTGCATACCTTTTCTTCGAAGTTGTCTGGACAGGTTCAAGAATGCCTTTACTCCTGGTAGTCACAGGGAAAGCTTCTTGTTCGTTTTCCGTATCGGAAGTGGGCAAAATAAAATCCCACATCCCATGGCATTCAACAGTCTCTTCTTCTTTGAGTTCCTCGGATGTCAAGACTGTTTCATCTTCTTCTTCTTCTTCAGGATCTGAATCGGTGTTGGATATAACATTTGGTGGTTTTGATTCAGGTTTCTTGAAATTCCTAAATGGCCTTTTTGTTGAGGTTTCTGCTACTTGCTTTTTAATTTCGACCATTTCATTTGACATAGTCTTAAGGACTTTTTGTAAACCTTCCATATCATATGGATCTTTAGGGGTTTTATTCTTTGAATCATCTTTGAAAGAAACTTTTTTGGATTTTCTATCTTCAAGAGCAGCTTTCTTTTCTAAAGCATTAATACGTTTCTCCACAGCAAGTGCTTCTTTCATGTTTTCAACTAAAGTTGGTTTTGCAGCCTTGTCTACGAAGATAACTATATTGGAGGGTAGGGCAGTTATATACCATTCGCTTCTGATTTGCTCACTTGGTTTGGAGGCCGTTGGAATCTTATTCAAGAGTTTATTGAATCGTGAGTTGAATTCTTTAATCGGTTCCTTATGCTCTATCCTAAGATTGGAGAGATCATTGATTAATGTGGCTAAAGATCTATCATCACCATACTTAGTAAGAAACTGTTCTTGGCAAATGTTCCAACTGGTAATGGATCCAGAGGGCAGGGAAAAATACCAAGATCCCACTGATCCTTGCAAAGTATAAGGGAAAAGCCTAACGACAACATCTTCCTCTGTTACTCCTTTCAAATTAACTGATAACATGAAGTTATTAATATGTTCTTCGGCTTGTGTTCCAGCATCTGGATTAAACTTGGGTAACCATTTTTCAGGAGAATCAGGCAATGCATGTAATGGTGCAGGCATATTGACCGCACCGGGACTATTCCATGGATCTGCCATTGAAACACCAGTAGTGGATGATATTGCTGATGAAATTCCAGATGTTTGGGAAGGAATTGATATTGAGGATTGAGCAGGTTGGGATGTTGAAGTTCCTGATCCCTGATGAACAACAATATGTAATGAGGGAGTGGATGGCTGACTTCGCACTGGGGAAGATGAGATGGAAGATGTGGATGAGAATGTTTCACTGTCAGATCCTTCAGTGTTCTTTTTTGCCCTTTTCCTTTTAGGTAAGGGCAACTCAGTAGGTTCGATACTGAGCTTTCCACTCTGAAGTCTGGTGAGAGGATGAGGTAGATTGAATTGTAAAGTCTCACTTCCTTGAGATACCTTAGATTTCTATGGTGATATCGAGAAGCCTTGAAGTTTATGGATGAGTAACTAAAATTCAGGGGACTTAGGACTTAATCGTTCTGAAGTATCGTGGGTTTGAGCAGTGGTAGTTGATTCCTCTTCTCCTCGCTTGGATACTGGAGATCCAGCATGCAAACGGGAGGTACAAGGTGAGGTGGAGGGAGATTTACTCTCATAATGGATTGTAGGTTTGGGTTTGCTCGCCATTCACAGTTCATGCCCTCCTTCTAGCACCAAAAATGTTGATGCCTCGAAAATCGCTGCATCAACATCGGGGATAACCACCCGGTCTGGACCTTAAAGGCAGCTCCTTTTCCATTTGGTATGGTGGCTCCGATTGGATATAATGGAACAAGTTTCCCAACGATTGGTAAATGGGATGGATAAATGATTGATTTTCTAATATCTAACGATAATGGATGAATGATCTAATTTAAAAGTAAAATATAAACAACTATTCTATCCCAGGAAATTGCTGCTTTTAGTGTAACTTTGGATGGTCTTCATTCACAAACAGGCATATAGATGACTCTTGTTGGTAAGCAAAGATGTTTATTCATATGATAATTACTAAGCCCAAATAGTTGAACAAAGCAATCAAGCAAACATTATTACACTATTTCTCATTTATATCATAGACATAGACATGAGTGAAAGAATAACAGTCCTCGGACATCCAATAGTGAAAAGTACAAGGCTTGCTGTTAAAGCACATATATATATTCAATGATAGCAAAATTTAAACGAATGCAGATTCACATAAAAATGACAGAAGAGCATAGATAATAGTACCATATGTTTATTCGAGTCACTCCCAATATCAATCGCATTCACATTCCTTTTTCCAACTTAGAAAACACTTCCACAAGAGGCAATAGTGCACAGATCATCAAAGCTTTCTTTGTCAAAAATCAGAATACTGGCCCAGTCTTTATAAAAAATAGATCAGAAGCACAATAGTGTGACTTCCTGATTTGAGTTTATACAAAAACTGAGGACCCTTTCCAAATGCATGAAAGGGCCTATAAATACTAATTAAGCTAACTAATTACAAAATAAAACTGCTAATAAATTGGTACAACTATGCTATGAAGATCTCCTCAAAATCGGCTTGTCTTCATTGGCAGCATGATTCATTGCTTCGAATGATCTCCCTTCGGCTTGAGCTGGCAGATATCTAACATCGGTTGCAACTCTGGGGGGCGGCTTAGGCGAGAATTCAGTTGAGCTGAATATGTGGCATCTTGTATCTCAGGGATCATACAACTGATAACATCAGTTAAGCACTTGAGCGCGGCCCTCTAACAGTATGGCTTGATTAGGAAAAACCAAAAGGTATCCCAAGTTAAACTTTGGATGCCAGCGATTAATGTTCCTTTCTTTTCCATCTCTTGGTTGCATGTTTGTTCCAAGGCTTTGGCCGATGTTAATTTTCCTGGATTACACTATGAAATCATATTAGATAGGTAAAGAGTGTCGTTAACAAATTCAATTAAATTGCTAGTAGATAATCGACATCTCGAGGTTTCTCTTTCTGCCTTCATTAATTGAGTCTGCCACTCTAGGAACAGGATGTCTTTGTGTGCTTCAATAATTTTGGGCAGATCCGAAGCCTATCCTCCAAGGGAGTCTCGCCAAGTGAGAAAATTGGTTAAGGTCTCATCGGCCTATTCCAATTCCTGTCTGGCTTCAACTGATTTATCAACTATAGTTATAGTAATTTCACAAAGAGGTTCAGCCAAAGAAATTTTATGACATAGCAGTTTCGGTTGTGTAATCAATGCCTTATTGATTTGTAGAGCTTCTGTTCTGAATTTTGCTATTTGAGGAAGGCTCCTAAACTTTTCCACTTCTTGTGACAGTTGAGCGATTTGCTCATCCTTAGTCTTGCTCATTTGTTCGTTCATTGCCTTTAATTTGGCCACTGCTTCAAACAGTTCCTTCTGTTTCTGCACTGCACTTGAATCTATCCTCTGTTTCTCTTTGTGTAATTGCTCAGTTAATTGGTTGTTTGTCTGCCGCTGTGTTGCTAGTTGTTGTTCCAATTGTTCTATTTTCCGCTGTGCTTCAGACACCTGTGACTGCAATGAATCAATCATTTGATCTTTTTCCTTGAGGAGACTGCTCACTTTCGAAGCCTTATCCATTGTGGCTGCCGAATATGCTCCGGCATACTGGGAGAGTTTCGTAAGGTCATCGGAAGGGTTCAGTTCCTCCTTCCACACCACGTTAGCCATCTCTGTTTGATATGGCAAAAGGGAAGATTGATCAAGTCTTTTCCTTTTCCTCTGTCTTTTCACCACAGCCCTGTGTTTAGGACTGTAAAAGACGTCTAGTGGTGGTATGTCTTCTACCTGTAAAACAATTTGATCGGATGGATCACTAGGGATTATTTCTGCATCCTTACTACTGGGTAGGTCGTTGGTTCCTTCCATTGGAACCGTAGTTGTGGTTGTTTCTTGGCTGACTATCACTTGAGGCATGCCGAATCCTGGTGGAGTCTCGGGATTATTAATAATAGAGTCAAATTGTTGCCACTCTTGGAGGAGTTTTGGATCAATTTGAGTCTCCAAATCAATAACTTCACTGTCATGCTTCTTCCCTTTTTCCTGCTCTTTTTCCTGCTCCTTTCCTTTCTCCTGCTCTGTTTCTTTTTCGGGAATTTCTTTTGTAGCGGGAGGCTCGTCAGTACTCTTCTGTCCAGGCTCGCTTGACTTAGTTGTTGGTGTAGTGGCCAACAAGTCTAGAGGTAGAGTTTGCAACCTCTGCTCTTTGAGCCTATTGAATTCCACCAGTGTTTCGTCATTATATTTCATTCTAGCCAATGTTTTAACCTGAGACAAAGGTTCTACTGAAGAAAATAAATCATCAAATTGATCTTTTTCATGGTCAAACTTGGTGAGTTTGGCCTATTCAAGCACATTGTAGGCAACCTTCCGAGGATCGAATTGCCTGCTAAGGATGGTCGCAAGGTTGAGCATATTAATTTTGCCTGCCTCCTTTTCAGCATGTTTCCAATCAAGTATGGTGTAAACACCACATCTTAAAGGGAATATGGGCCATATCTGCTTTTTGGAAGTCCTAAGAGTTTTGGACGTTCCAGCGGTTGTGATTTGGTAGGCTAATTCACGTGCCAACAGTTTATCGGGCACATATAATGGGAGAACATGGGGTTTTGTGGCACTGCCAAACACTCGTATATACGTGAATTTATCTTCCCCGGACCAATTCCCCACTGCAGTCAAATCAATTTCGGCCTCCTCGGAAATCCTTGGGGCACGCCTATCAAAGATAACATAATAGATGGGCAACATAAAACCATTACAGATTTGATATAAGTGGTCTTTGTAATGTGCCTTCCATAACATCTGATGGTAGATGTGAATTGGTTTGGGGTCCTGTGGCATCCACCTCCACCCGAGTATCGGGTATTCAGAATTAAAACAAAGCATATCCATAACATAAGCACTGTAATAGAAGGGAGGGATAGTCTGGGTAGTTTTGCGTGAATTGAATCTAAAATCAAGAATTGCAGAGGCTAATTTATCAGACAATATATTGGCCCAATCCATGATATAACTACTAGTTTCCGCTTCCATTAAAGGAACCATTTCGATATCAAATTTTGCAGAATCATGCATCCCCCATATCCTACACATCATCGCCCCAACGTAACAGTAAGGAGATGCTAAGGAATCCATAGAGTACTTACCCGATGACTCATGTTTGTGCTTTGCTGGATTCTGTCTCCACTGTCTAATTGGGGCTGATTCTGTCTCATTTTCATCTGCGAATTTCTTTAGAAAAGCTTTGTTGTATTTCTTCTCCGGCTCGGGCAAATGGTACATTTTTCTCAAGTCGTCAAGCTTAAACAAACTGAAAACTCTTCTATCAACTGTGCAAAAGGTCCTATTAGAAACAAGAATTTGTTCAACCACCCATCTGACCACATCAGTGTAAGGGAGAATTTTCTCCCGAGCTGCTATCCTGTGTAAAAACGAGTCGGCCAAATCCTTTAGCGAAGCTTCTGATTTGCTGGTTGAGTCTGCAGTCGCTTCTTCTTTTGTTTCCTCTGGTTCTTCAGCCTCAATCAGATTATAAATGCTTTGCCAATTGGTATTTCCCAGGCTGAGACATGTAGTGTCTGAAATCAATCCCTTCTTGCTTGGTCCTGGGTCACTGGTGGGCTGGATAGTAACTGCAGGGGCTGCTGCCACAGCGGACCTCTTAGATTTCTTTCCCATTTGCTTAAAACTTGAAACTTCAATGGAATTCTGCACAAGGAAGGAAAACCAGCGTAATACAGAGAAACAGATTGCAAGAGCCGATATGAAAGAGGTATGAATAACAAAAGATCGTGATAAAAATTGCCGCAGATAAAATCTAAGTGGAAAATCTCGGCATAACTCCTTCATTAATTGGCCGCTTCATCTGTCAGTGATGATAAGGGAGCTTTTAAATAATCCATCATAACGTATATTGATTCAAGCGTGGCTTATATTTTGGCGGTTAATCGCATTTGATGATTGGCGTCGTGAAAAGGAGGATTTACATAATAATCCAAAATATCGTTCAATCACCGAAGGTGATACAATGCATGCCAATATTTATTATGTTTAGAAACATGCGCCCTGATTTAATGCGTCGCAATCGGGGCAGGGCTTGGGTCCCTTTATTTATGCCATTGTGAATCGCCGATCGCCGATGGCGATACGCCTTATCGCGTCGGGGGATTTGAGGGTGGCACAATTAACGCAACGCTTACCAATGTCGATTGCCGATAGCGATGCCTTTATCGCATCGGAGGAATGGGGAATGTTTTATAGGTGATGCGCTTTGTCTTTCCCCGATATCCGATAGCGATTTCCCTTTTCGGATCGGAATTATTCAATGTGCCTTTACTTATGTTCCTTTTATTATTGCGATATGCGATCTTGCGATCGCTTTATCGTAATAATAAAAGCTTTATCATTTGTTTTTTAAAAAGGCCTTTTTTCATTGTTTTAAAAAGGAAATCATATTTCAATTGGACTTTTTATGAGGGTTTTTCTAATAATAAGTAAATACCAATTTATTCACACCTCTATGTTTAAAAAGGGACCCATTTCATATTATGATTTTAAAGAAAAATTTTATGAAATGGGGGGGTTGTTGTATAGCACAACATAGTGAAAGCACTTAATTTTGGACAAGTCTTTCTACTTGCCCTTTTTAATAGAATCAACCTCACCTTGGCACTTCTTTCCCTTAGCCTTCATTCCTTTGCTAACTAATACAAAGTCCTCTTCCTATTCTTTGGATGAGGTCCCATCACTAGTATTTTACCTTATTGCCTCCTATGTCAGGTCAGACCATAAGCGCTCCCATCTTGGTGGTTTCTCTCTACCATTTATCGAATCTTGATAGTTACGCTAGCTCTTGGGAAGGCCCAAAAGAGTTAGAGCTACTAAGTCTTCTTCAAGGAAATTAACAACGACTCCACCAAGTTCATCACAACACTGTGTAAACTTGCTCGGGCACTTTGGAATTGTGTCATTCTTTTGCATCTTGATACTTTGAAGATTTTTCTTGAGTGCCAGCTTCCTATGGTCACTATTTTTCTCGAGCAACTCAATCAATGTTTTCCACATTGCAAACATAGTCTCTTTTCCATGGAGATTTGAGATAATATGTTCCTGAACTCCCTCCAATATGATTCTCCTCGCTTTGGCCACATACTTCTTCCACTGAGAAAGATTCTGGGCATCAGATGCTTTGGGTTTTTCTACATCTATCTTGATGTATTCTAGCAGCCCATTATCATCCACTACTACCTCCATGCGGTCCTTCCATGAAATTTTTTTTTAGATTCTTTCCAAGGCATACTCGAGCCTGAGTCCATTGAAAGACATCTTCTCAATCCTGAAGAAAAATTGCAACACTGCTCTTCGAATTCGAATCTCCTACAATGACAACTTCGAAATCTCTACTCTATAGTGATTCCAGCTATGATACCATGTAGAAATTAATGTGTAGATTCAATACTACTCATGAAATTTACTAAATCACAAGACTTGAAGCTACTCTACTCATCTACAAAAGTTAATTATGTTAAAATTAGCAACAAGAAATCCTAATTTAATTTGTCCTTGAATTAAATCGTAATTCTATTCTCATAGCAACTTGTAATAGTTAACTAAGTTAAAATGACTTAGTTGGCTCAATAAATCCAAGTTGGAAGACTATCTAGAGTCATGTAGAGTGATTCCTAGATTTTAGGGGTCCAAGTTGAGTTATTTTGAGTTGTAATTAATTAACCTTGTCTAACTGAGTTAAAGTCAGTTAAACTAGTTCAATCAGTTGGAGGAACTAGTAGGAGGTCTAGTAGTGGGGATCAACTTCAATGCAGCTTCACTGCTCCACCAGTTAACTAAATTTTCACTCATAAATAACTCATGCATGTCAGTTTAGAGGAAGACCCAATTGATATTAGATTTCAGAGACAATGTACTATCAGTTGTATAATTTTCTGATGGATTGCACAGTTATGGATGAGGAATTTCCCAATCAAATATGGGCTAATTCTCTAAGGAATTGCACAAGGAAGTAGGGGCTTGGTAGGCAACATAATTGGCTAAGTGTTGGATTGATCTAGTTTGTGAAGAAGAGAGATAGATTATTCTTGTGCATGAATTGTTTGGGTTGAACAAGCATTGTATTTTCTTCTTAGATCTTCTAGTTAATGCAATATAGATAGTCGGGGTTTTGAGCAGTTGCTTAATCTAAAAAGGGTGGATTAGTAATGTTGTGCTAATTCCCCATTCAGAATAAAACCCAATATTCTTATAATTTTCTTTTCAAGTGCTTAAGGATTCAGTACTTTTGCTTCATTAACTCATTCCCATGAGAGTTTCTTATGTAAATGTTATAAACAATTTAACATAAAAACATATGTTGAACAACAACAAAATAATAGTAATGAACATCAAAATACAACACACAGAAAGCACATGATAAAGGAGTTCACCCCTCCTGGGCTACATCTCCTTGGTCCAGCTTCCAATGGCTTAGGCCTCGCTATTATGCTCAAATTACATCAAAAGTGTGTTTACAATGCTTAGATGCCTCTGAAACCTATCTCAATGAGTTAAGAATTTCCAAAACTACTATCATTGACTCTTTTTGCACCTAAATTGGATAAGAACTGAAGAAGTTATGACTTTTCCAGTTCTCCCACTATTCGTTCCACAAAATGCTCCAAAACCAGCAGAAAATTACATTTCCGCTCCAAAATCCACTAACCGAGTGAGAAATTCACCGCATCGTGGTCCATATCCTATCATCCGTATCACAAATCGAAATCTGTGAGTTTTGGCGAGCGGAAGGTCTTGTTTACCCTGCGGAATTTTGTGATTGCAATATCGTGGACCTGTTGGTATATTAAATTGTACCATAAAAAACCATCGCATCTAGGGTCTATCGCATTTCGGAACTAAAACTACATTGGGGCCAATTCTTATTACTGTTGTGATTGCATCGCATCGCAATTCCTAACCTTGCCAGTGTCGAGGCCAATTCTGACCTGTTCTCCCCTTCACTGATTGTGATTGTGATTTGTGATTGCCTCATGGCATCGCAACCCTGAACTTGCCAAGGGCTGATTTGTAACACCTTTTCTGCCTGCATCTTGCGATTTGTGATATGAAAGAGCCAATGGTGGGCTACCACTTGGCTCCTCCTCATTGACTGAAGACCTTGCCACGTCATCCCAATCCTGCCATGTAGGAAAGTCAAACCTGAACTTTGACTTGCTCTAACTTCTGCATACGAAATCATATTTGAGTGTCGTTTGAACCATTAGATTCAGAATGATGAGCTCTTCAAGTTGAAGCTGAGTTTGAGAATATTCTGACACTTTGATTTTTGAGCATAATTCTGAGCACCTGATCACTCCTCCCAACTTGAAGCCTTTTAGACCCCAAAAGGATCACTTTCGGTTATTGAACATATGAGGGTATTGTTTCCTCACCTTCCCCACTTCAATCCATTTGGCCTTTGAAGGATATGTACCTTTGAGACCCACCCAAAGATAATCAATACTTCCCCTTTTAGCTGTCCTTGTCCTTCTGTCAAGTATGCCATCTTTCTGAAACACATCAAGGAATTCTGGAGAAAAGTCTTCAATTGATGGATTTTTTATACTTTCTCCTTGATCTTCAATCAAAGGAGGCTCATACAATCTCAAATTTTCAACATTAACAACGGAATAAATTTGCATATATGAAGGCAAATCAAGCTTGAAAGCATTATTACCAATCTTTTCCAGAATTTTAAATGGACCATAACGAATTGGTTTCAGTTTCTTACCCTCATCTTGAAGCCTTTCCTTGCTAATGTATAGCCAAACTTCATCACCTACTTGCAATTAATGATCCACACGATGCTTGTCATGCCTTGCCTTATACTTGCCTTGACTCTTTTCTAGTTGTTCTTGAACTGTTTCTTAAATCAACTGAATTTTCTCAATGAATTTCTTTGCTCTTTCTATGTCACTATGTCCATCTATAGCAACATCTTTCTCAAAGAGGAAATCCAAAGGTGATTTAGGAAAATAACCAAGACATGCCTCAAAAGGAAAAGCAAGAGTAGAAGAGTGTTTTGCTCGGTTGTAAGCATGTTGAATATAATGCAACTGTTCATCCCACAACTTAGGATGTTTTTTGCAATATCCTCTTAGAAAACAAATAATTGTCTTGTTAACCACTTCAAATTGACCATCTGTTTACAGATGGAAGGTTGTACTTTTCTTCAACTTGGTGTCCATCAAGTTCCATATACTTGAACAAAAATTCTCAACAAATCGAGAATCACGATCACTTACAATAGAAGTAGGCAATCCAAAATGAACCCATACATTTTGAAAGAAAAGTTGATTTGTTTGTTTAGTTGTAATATGCACATATTCCTTAACCTGTTCACAACTACATACAAATAATCATGACCTTTCCTTGATAAAGGAAGACCTCCTACAAAATCCACAGAAACACTTTCCCATGGTCGTGAAGGAACTGGAAGTGGTGTGTACAATCCTAGTTTCCTATTACTAGGCTTACTGATTGCACAATGAACAACCTTTGATAAAACATGACACACTTTCAAGCATACGAGACCAGTAAAAATACCTCTGAATATTTTCCATTGTTTTACTTACATCGAAATGTCCAGCAATAAGAGAAGTGTGCGCTTCCCTTGTGACATTTACTCTCTCTCCTAGTGGAACACAAAGTTTTCCCAAATGATATAACAGATTATCATGTACATGGTAGTCTAATTCCTCAACTTGGTGGCCTTGACTCAAGTTTAAATATACCTCTTGAAAGTCAACATCTTGTGCATATTGTTCAATATAAATTTCAGACCTAACAGAATTATTCTTGAGTAAAATGACTACATTTACAACCGGTCTAGAAAGAATATCAAAAAATCTGTTATAAATACCTTTCTTGTACCTAATTACCAAGTGGAATTGTTGTAAAAATCCCATCCAATGAAAGTGCATTGAATGTTGCAATTTGGTTTGAGATTGCAGATATTGTAGAGGCTAATGACCTGTGTGAATAATGGTTCCTTTTCCCATCAAGTAATGCTTCCATTTCTTCACACTTTGTACCAATGCATAAAGCTCTTTATCATACGTAGGATAGTTAATAACAGTGCCATTAAAAATCTCAAAATGGAATGAAATGGGCTTAAGATGTTGTAAAATAACTGCACTCATGGCGTCATCACTTGCATTTGTTTGTATTAAAAATGGTTGTTTCAAATCTGGCAATGCTAAAACTGGGGCTGAACTGATATTTTGTTTCAAAGCATCGAATTATTTTTGTTGCTTGCCTCCCCACTGGAAGACAACCTTCATGTTGGTCAACGCATGTAGTGGAGTTGCTATGGAGGAGAAATTGTAAATGAAATTCCTCTAGTACTGTGTTGCTCCTAAAAAACTCCTTACTTTTGTAACTGATTTGGGTATTGGCCAATTCACAATGACCGAAACTTTAGAGGGGTCAATCTTTATCTCACCTCCTCCAACTATGTGGCCCAAATACACTAAGGAAGTTTTCCCGAATTCACATTTAGACATATTCAGAAATAATTGTTCTTTTCTCAAGACATCCAACACTTTCTTAAGATGCTTGACATGCTCTTCTCGTGATTTGCCAAATATCAAAATATCATCTAAATAGACAATTATCAACTCATCAAGAAATGATCTTAAAACATCATTCATAACTCTCATGAATGTAGTTGGAGCATTGGAAAGACCGAAAGGCATAACCAACCACTCAAACAATCCTTTGTTGGTTTTAAAAGCAGTCTTCCATATGTCCTCCTCAGTTATTCTTACTTGATGATATCCACTTCTCAAGACTAATTTAGTGAAACGCTTTGCATTTTTCAACTCATCTAGCAAATTATCTATTTTGGGCAATGGATATCAATTCTTTGTTGTAATCTTATTTACAACTCGATAATATACACAGATGCGCCAGGTTCCATCTTTATTGGGTACCAATACAATTGGTGAACCACATGGCGAAGTAGAGGGATGAATTACACCTTTATCTAACAATTCCTGGACTTGTTTCTTAATTTCTAAGCTTTCCATAAATGACATTCGATACATACAGATGTTTGAGAGTGGACAGTCCTGCTGTAGCTGAATTTCGTACTGAATTCATCTTTTAGGTGCAATCCCTTTGGTTCTTGAAACATGTCCCCATATTGATTAACCACATCAACCAATTCAACTTTTAGCTTCACATCACAACCTGCAAAGGATTCTCCATCCCATTCTTCTGCTTGATCATAAAGAGCACGAGACTCTTGTTGGAATTGACCAGTCGCTTCATTTCCCATGCACTTGCTGAAGAAATATTAAGTTTCTTGCAATGGCTTCTCACAATGCACTCCACTCTGTCTTTGAACAAATGATATTTGTTCTCAAATCTGTGGAAAACAAATTTCTTATTATACAAATACGGGATTCCCAACACAATTCTAGAAATATCCAATTGCACAACGTCTAATTCGACTTCATCAACGAAATTGGAAGTGATTGCAAACCTGAAAACTCATTTCCATGTGACATGAAAATTGGAATCCTTGGTTATCCAACCCAACAGATGCAGTTTATGATGAGCCCCGGTTTCCAGATTCAGTTTCTTGAACAAATCCGCAGAAATTAAGTTGGCATGAGATCCGATGTCAAACAGTGTATCGATTTTTGTATGTTTGGAAATAATTCAGATATGGAATAACTCAATTCGATTTTCCTCATTTGAAATGATGTGGGAGTTACTTGATGCATTGGTGCTTGCTACAGATGCCTCTTTGCTTTCTTTTTCCACGACTTTTCCCTTGGTGACTGTGGCTGCGATTTTTGTTTCATCTCCTAAGTCTGAACCCAAGTCTTGTTGTGTAGTAGTGTTTGTCCTTTGTTTCCCTTTATTGTTAAATTTCTTTGTTTGTAATTTAGGATGAAGCTTCCAACAATGTGCTTCATCATGTCCCTCCTTGGAACAATTCTTGCACACGGGTTTCTCCCCTTCTTTCTTAACAAAAGCATTTTTCTTCTGCTTTCCTTTAAATTTCTTCCCTTTTTCACCACTCTGAAATGGCTTCTTCTTACCTCCTTCCTGCATATTTTTACCTCTTGCTTCGAGGTGTGTAGCTTGAACAAAGACCTCATCAAGATTCCTGGGACTAAACATAAGAATGGTATGTCGAAGATAGTTATGCAACCCTCCTATGTATTTCACTAAGGTATCTTGTGACTGTAAGTCTACTCCTAACATAAGATCTCTTCTCCTAAACTCTTGAGTATACTCTTGCACATTTTGGCGTTTCAACTATATGGAATTTTTTCTATTCATAATGGCTTTCTGAATATGAGCTAAAGGGTAGAATTGTCTTTTATAGCAGTAATGAAATCAGACCAAGTAATAGAGATCTTACCATGTTTTTGGATCTCGTCTTGAGTCCTTTCTTCCCACCATACAAGTGTTGCACCCTACATTCTCAATGAAGACAACTGAATTTTGATATCATCCTCTTGAAGGTTCTGAATTCTATAATACACCTCCAACTGACAAATCCAGTTATCCAACTTCTCCGCATTAACTTCACCATTGTACATAGGTGGCTTGAATTTAAAATCAAGCTTTAGAAAAGGTGATTTACTAGTTCCTTTTGAAGAATGATGATGAGTATGAGTAGTGGTGGTATTAGTGGAAGAGTGTGAAGATGATTTCGAAGAAGAAGATGACGAAGATGGTGGAGATGGTGGAGGTTTGCCTCCACTCCCATTACCTCCTTTTCCTTTATCTCCTTTTCCATTACATCCTGCTGAAGAGCCTTCTTCATTAGGAGGCTTGGAACTTTCTCCTTGCAACCTGCTATTCCTCTCTTCATAGAGGACCTTCACCATCTCTGTCATATCAAAGAAAGCATTTCTGAAGGTCTTCTCATCTTCTGTCATTATAGGTTCTCCTTCATGAGACATGATCTCTGGAGACTCAACTCCAACTTGAGGATGTACTGGTGTTGGAGTCTCAACTGCAACTTCTGCAGCTTGAGAATGCACTAGTGTAAAAGATTTTAGCAACCTTTCTCTTCTTCCACTTGACCCAAATTTAGGGATTTCAACTAGCTTTCCTTCACCTCTTTTGAGCTTTAACCTTGTAAGCATGACATAAAATTACAGACAATTAAATCCTTCTTTCATAAAGAAAATCTAGTAAGAAAAAACCAGTGTTGTGATACCAAATTGATCTAAAACGGAGCATACTAGTAATGTTGTGCTAATTCCCCATTCAGAATAAAACCCAAGATGCTTATCATTTTCTTTTCAAGTGCTTAAGGATTCAATACTTTTGCTTCATTAACTGGTTCCCATGAGAGTTTCTTACATAAATGTTATAAACAATTTAAGATAAAAACATATTCTGATAAGAAGAAAGATAACAACAATGAACATCAAAATGCATCACACAACAAGAACAAGATACAGGAGTTCATCCCTCCTAGGCTACATCTCCTTGATCCAGCTTCCAATGGCTTGGGCCTCTCTATTATGCTCAAATTACATAAGAAGTGTGTTTACAATGTTCAGATGCCTTTGAAACCTATCTCAATGAGTTCAGAACTGCCAAAACTACTAGCATTGACTCTTTTTGCACATAAATTGGATAAGAACTGAAGAAGTTATGACTTCTCCTAGTTATCCCACTATTTGTTCCACAAAATGCTCCAAAACCAGCAGAAAACTACATTTCCACCCCAAAATCTACTAATCGAGCAAGAAATTAGCCGCACAGAGGGCCATATCTTGTCGGCCTTATCGCAAATCATAAGTGGCGATTTTTGGTGGGAGGAAGGTCTTGTTTACCCTAAGAAATGTTGCGATTACGATATCACGGACCTGCAGATATATTAAAATGTAGCATAAACAACCATCGCGTCTAGGGTATATTGCATTTTGGAACTCAAACTGTATCGAGGCCAATTCTTGTTGCTGCTACGATTGTGATATGTGATCGCATCACATCACAACTCCTAACCTTGCCGAGGCCAGGGCCGATTCTGGCCTGTTCTCCCCTTCACCAATTACGATTTCGATTTACAATTGCCTCATCGCATCGTAACCCTAAACCTATCGGGGGCTGATTTGTAACACCTTTTCCACCTACGACTTGTGAGTTGCAATATGTGGGGGACAATGACGGTCTACCACTTAGTGCCTCCTCATTCGCTGAGGACCTTGCCACATCCTCCCAATCCTGCCATGTAGGGAAGTCAAATATGAACTTTGACTTGCTCTAACTTCTACATACAAACTCAAATTTGAGTTTCCTTTGCACCATTGGATTAAGAATGACGAGCTCTTCAATCTGAAGCTGATTTTGAGAACATTATGACACTTTTATTCTTGAGCATAATTCTTAGCACCTGATCACTTTCCCCAGAAAAATATTGTGTTATGTGCGATTGAAATTCTTCCATTTATGATTAGTGTTTTCATCGATCAATTTTTGTTTCCGCTGATGAGTAGAGAAGATTCTTGTCTTATGTTTTAGCATATCACATAAGTTGTTGAATCTACAAGTAAAAAATCTACATGGTATCGGAGCTTAAGATATTATAGAAGAGGAGAATTTGAGTTTGTTGTGCAGGTAAAATCGAATTTGCGTTCATACTTTAGAGTCAGTAGTATGTCATTGTATGGTTTGAGACTTGAGTATGCCTTGGAGGTCATATCGAATTATATAGCTTGGAAGGACATGATGGAGATAGTGTTGGAAGACAACAGGCTGAAGGAATCCATAGATCATGATATTCTGAAGCCTCCAACATCTGATGCTAAAGATTTGGCTAAATGGAGAAAGTGTGTGGAAAAATCAAGAAGGATTATCCTAGAAGGAGTTCGAGACCATATTTTCTCAAATCTCCATGGTAAGGAAACTCCATTTGCAATATGGAAGGCATTGACAAACTTGTTTCAAAATAGTAGTGACCACACAAAGCTGGCATTAAAGGACAAACTCAGAAATATCAAGATGAAGAAGGGTGACTCTATTCCGAAGTACTTCACTGAGTTCACTCAAAGTTGGGATGAGCTTGGAAGTGGCTAGATTACTGTTGTCGAAGATGATATGGTGAGTCTAGAACTTCTAGGACTTCCCAAGAGCTGTCAAAGTTACCAGGGCTCAGTTAATGGGAGGGAGAAGCTACCAGAGTGGGAGCAATTGTGGTCCGACTTGGTACAAGAAGAGATTCAGTGGAACACCAGAGATGGATCCTCATCAAAGCATGATTATGAGGAGAATTGTGCCTTAATGGGTAAGGAAAATAAAGGGAAGGGGAAGTCATCCCATTCCAAATCATATTCTTGTCAGGGTGACAAGAAGGACATATAAAAAATCAAGTATTTTCACTATCACGAGCTAGGACACTTTGCCACAAAGTGTCCACACAAGAATTCCGATAAGAAACCTTCAGGAGGAGTGTTAGGTGAAGCTCTTTCCTCACATCTTGAACTAGATTTTACCCTCATTGCTTGTATGGTGTCATCAATGATGGGTAGTGTGTGGTACCTAGATAGTGGAGCTTCATTCCATATGACCGGTAACAAAGAGCTCTTTAGTAACTTGGAGGAGAAGGATCTCCAAATGCATATCAAGATGGGTGATGATGGGAGGTATAGTGAAACTAGGATTAGTATGATTACCTTTCAGAGGGAGTCTAGTTCTCCCCTCACTTTGCGAGATGGTATGTATGTTTTGGGTTTGAAGAAGAACTTGGTTTATGTTTCCATGTTAGAGGATAGAGTCTATGATGTGATATTTAGCAAGGGAAAGGCGTTCCTTTGTCACATAGCCACAAGACAGGTGAAGAGGATAGGGATTCGAGTGAAGAACCTCCACAAATTGGAGGTAGAAGATTGTGCTGCTTTGAGCACTAAAGCAGAGAAGGTGCAGAGTCGAGACATTGGTGAGTTGTGGCACATGATATTGGGTAACTTGCATCATGGCACTTTGAAGATATTGTAGAAAATCTCTACAGGGCTTCCCAAGGGTACACTAGAGCAGAGAGACACGTGCAAAGGGTGTACATAGGAGAAGTACAACAAAGCTTCTTTTCATCACAAAGATGGTCGAGCACGGGCGATCTTTGATCGATTTCACTGAGATGTGTGTGGACCATTCTCGACAGCATCCATGGCCAAGCACAGGTATTATTTTATATTTATTCATGATTTTTCTTGTAAGTGTTGGATTTTCTTCATGTAGAAGAAATATCAGACATTCGCAAAGTTTTTTGAATTTAAAGCACTTGTCGAGAAAGATACTAGCAAGAAATTTAAATCTCTCATAAGTGATAACGTAGAGAGTATGTACCGAATGAGTTCAAAAACTTATGTGCATCAGAAGGCATTCGATGGGAGTTGATAGCACCTCATAAGCCATAGTAGAATGGGGTGACTGAAAGGAAGAATGGTAGTATTGTGGGAGTGGCACAGGCAATGTTGCATAATCATAGCCTACCATTACACTTGTGGGTTGGAGCATGCAACACAACTATTTATTTGCAGAACAGAAGCCCTCATCAAATTCTTGGGATGAGTACACTGGAATAGGATTATTCACGGAAGAAACCAAATGTGCACACTTTAGGATATTTGGTTCATCAGTATACTGCCATGTTACCAAAGATGCATGGAAACATCTAGAGCCAATAGCAGAGTTGGAGATATTTGTGGGCTACATTGATACACCTCACAACTATCGCATGTACCTTCCAACCAACAGGATGATATTTATTTGCAGAGATGTAAAATTCGATGAAGAGAAGGAAATGAGATGTTACCTTGAGAGGGAGCTTCAACTACATGCAGATGGGGAGATTTTAGCTCCAAAGGAGGAACCTGACGATGATGTGGAGCAACCATATGCATAAGAGTAGGGAGTAGAAACACCCACTCATGCAGAGTCTTCTAGAGATACGAGAAAGCACACTAGAGAGGATGACAGGTTATTGCATGATGTTAGAGAGAATGTGGGAGCACCCACATCACAACGCAGGAAGAGGAGGTCACTAGAGAGGTACACTGGCTACATGGCTTTAATGAGTGGGAGTGTGGAGATTGAGCCATCCTCTTTTGAGGAAGCAGTGCAAAAAATAGTTTGAGTTGATGCCATGGTTGAGAAGTATGACTCCATTATTAGGAACAATGTTTGGGAAGTGGTCTCAAGAGCAGCAGAAAAGTCAGTGGTGTGTTCTAGATGGTTTTACAAGGTAAAGAAAGAAGTTGATGGTAGTGTGGAGAAACACAAGGCTAGGTTTGTGGCCAGAGGGTTATCTCAGGTGGAGGGGATTGATTATGATGAGACTTTTTCTCAAGTATCAAGGTACTCATCAATCATATCCATTCTATCACTTTCAACGTAGATGGGATGGAAGATACATCAGATGGATGTAAATACAACATTCCTCAATGGCATGATTTAGGAAGAGGTGTATATTGAGCATCCCAAATGATTTGAGACCTTCAATAGAGAGTCGCATGTGTACAAACTCAAGCGAGCATTGTATTGACTGAAACAAGCACCATGTGCTTGGTACACCAGAATCGATAGCTATTTCACTAGGTTGGGCTTCACCAAAAGTGAAGCAGATGCGAACCTTTACCATATTGCGATTGAAGGTAAATTATTTATTGGTTTTTTATATGTCGGCGATTTGATTCCAACAGGTGATGATAAGTTGATCAAGTCTTACAAAGAGGATCTTGCAAGAGAGTTAAAAATGAAGGACTTGGGGCTCATGTACTACTTTTTGGGGATGGAAGCATGGGAAGTAGATGAGGAACTGTTTGTCTCTCAGGGAAAGTATGCCAATGAGATACTGAAGAAGATCCACATGGAGGAAGTAAACCCATGGAGACTCCTCTAGCTGGTAACTGGAGGAAGGAGGATGCTACTTCTAGTGAAGTAGTGGAGGCTACTCTTTATAGGCATCTTGTGGGTTCACTTATGTATTTGGTGAACACATGACCAAACATGTGTTATGCAACTAACCAACTTAGTCAAGCTATGGTAAATTCAACCAAACTATATTGGAAGGCAGCCAAACATGTGTTGAGATACCTCAGAGGCACCACTCAGTTTGGTATTTGGAACACATGGACAGAGGGAGTGAATATTCAAGGCTTCACTGATGCAGGTTGGGTAGGGAGTCCATCCGAGAGGAAGAGCACATCAGGTGGGATATTCAGTATTGGGTCAACAACTGTCTCTTGGTACAATAGGAAACAGAGTTCAGTTGCACTCAGTTAAGAAAAAGCATATTACATGTATGCTATTCAAGCAACTTGTGAGGCTATCTAGATAAAGAAGATTCTTGTTGGTTTATTTGGTCACTAGATGGATCCAAATATGATTTACTGTGAAAATCATAGTTGTATCATCATCTTTGAGATTGTGTGCATAGGAGAATCATGTTGTTAGACTACATTCCCACAGAGGAGTAGGATGCAGATATTTTGAAAAAGGCATTGTCAAGATGAAAATTCAAGTTTCACAGAGGCAGGATCAGGGTAGCAGATAATCCCTTTCTTGTTGAGAGGGAGTGTTAAAAATAGCAACAAGAAATCCTAATTTAATTTGCCCTTGAATTAAATTAGGAATTAAATCGAAATTGTATTCTCATAGCAACTTGTAATAGTTAAATAAGTTAATTTAACTTAGTTGGCTCAATAAATCTGAGTTGGAAGTCTATATAGAGTCATGTAGAGTGATTCCTAAATTTTATGGGTGCAGGTTCAGTTCTTTTGAGTTGTAATTAATTAAATTAGTCTAACTGAGTTAAAGTCAATTAAACTAGTTCAATCAGTTGGAGGAACTAGTAGGAGGTCTAGTAGTGGGGATCAACCTCAGTACAGCTTCACTGCTCCACCAGTTAACTAAAGATTCACTCATAAATACCTCATGCATGTCAGTTCAAAGGAATACCCGGTCGAGATTAGAGTTCAGGGACAATGTACTATCAGTTGTATAATTTTTCGAGTTATATATATGATCCATGCAATCAGTAGAATGCTTGTGATGGATTGCACAGCTATGGATGAGGAATTTCCCAGTTAAATATGGGCTAATTCTCTCAGGAATTACGTAAGGAAGTAAGGGCTTGGAAGGCAGCAAAATTGGCTAAGCGTTGGCTTGAACTGGTTTGTGAAACAGAGAGATAGATTGTACTTTTGCAGGAATTGTTTGGGTTGAACAAGCATTGTATTTTCTTCTTAGATCTTCTAGTTAACATAATATAGATAGTCGGGCTTTTGAGCAGTTTATTTCCCTAGAAAAATATTGTATTATGTGTGATTGAAATTCTTCCTTTTCTGCTTAGTGTTTTCATCGATCAATTTTTGTTTTTGCTGATGAGAAGAGTAGATTCTTGTCTTATGTTTTAACATATCACTTAAGTTGTTGAATCCAAGTAAAAAATATACAAATTCACAATCTAAAACAAGAATAATAGACATGCAAAAGGAAACATCACACAAGTACTGAGATTTATCTAGGGGAAAGAAACTACTCAAAACCCCTTACTATCTATATTGCATTAATCAAAGAATCTGGATGAATACAATATGCTTTCTCAAGCTTGAGCACAACCTACACCTGTATCTTCTATCCTTTGCTTTACTAATTGAACCTGTTGATACTTAGCCAATTTTTAAGGCCCTCCAAGATCCTAATTCCTTGTGTTGTTCCTTTAGGAATTATGCCCCTATTAATTAGGAAATTTTGTCATCTAGATTATGCAATTCTTCTAGGCCCTTCCTCTGACTACATGCACCACCTGTACACATCAAAATAGTCTACAAATACCCTTGGAATCTCCATCTCAACTAGGTAACTCAAATTCTCTACATGAATGAGCTAATTTAGGCTTATTGATTAGTTATCTGGATGATCACTGAGTTCCTCCAACAATTATAACTAGTTTAATTGACCATAACTCAATTTAACTGAATTAAATTGCTACAACTGAAATTAACTCAACCTAGGCTCCTAAAATTTAGGAACCCACTCCACATAACTAAACTTCACCCCCTAACTTGAATTAACTAAGCTAGACTGCTATTTGTTAGGAATCAACTCAAGCAAACTAAACTTCAACCCATTAACTCAAATTGAGTGGTTTTAACTTAGTGATAAGAGCAATGTCACCTCAGTTAACTCCTCCAATTTGTCTGCTGATGTGGAATTTCTAATTTCCTCAATTTAATGAAGGAAAAAATCAAATTGAGACTTTTCTTGCTGCATTTTCAAAAAGAAAAACATACACAACTGTCTAAATTAATAGCCATGTACATATGTGACTGTCCTTCATAATAAACACATTTATAATATGAAATGTTGACTTTTACTCATAATAAATCAATCACATCTCCCCATGAACATGTCATATATTTTCCTGAACACAACAACTTTAGTAGATTCAACATTAAGAGCATAAATCATCACAAAAAGAATACGCTAGCAACATATGAAATCATCATCAAGGTTGAACTAATGAAATAGAACACATGCATAGCTACCCCTGAGATCATGCACCAATGATCTTGTGGACCTAATTGTCATTAACCTATCATCTGCTCTACATGAATTTATGTAGTCCTTTCAGAATTAAGAATCAGATATAGTCGACTGTAGTGGGGACTATCTTCCCCTACTTTGAATCTAAAGAGGAGGAACTGGACTTCTTATTTCCACTTCGATTTTCCTTTACAACATATCATTTGTCTACATTTCTTAATCCTTTTGTTATAAATTTTCCAGTGGCTTCTTCTATAGTTTTTCATCCAGTTGATGTAAATATAATTACATGCCCTTTATCAACCATTTGGCCTACACTTGGAATGTTCTGCTTTAGCCCTCCAACCAATACTACATTAGCTACTTATTTATTCATAACATCAATATCAACATTACCCTTTCCTAGTACCTTTGCAAGTGCATTATCTCCAATAATAACCTTACCACTCTTGTTTTTATTGAGAGAGATAAATTTGTTCTTATTTCTAGACGTATGATGAGAGCATCCAATATCTATGTACCATTGGTATATTTCTTCAAATGTGCATAGGGTAAGGCCATGCCTTACTTGTTCCTCTTCCTTCTACTTAATATGAGGAGTGTTAGTGGATCCATATTTTGATTTGATATTTGATCTAAGACAAACAATAAGGTATTACAGACTCATGTGCATGGATGTGCCTATGTTATTTTGTGCAACAGATCGATAAGATTGAGAAATACACAGGCAATGAAGCAGTTAAAGAAAACATAATAGGAAACACATATAAAAACAACAAGTTTAATAAGGAGTTCACCCCCTGGGCTACGTTTCCTGGTCCAGCCTTCAGTGGTGGCCTCTCTATTATGGTTTCAAAGCAGAGTTTTTACAATGGTGAGCTCAATTTGAGTCTCACTCAATAGATACAAATCAACAAGACTGTACTTGGATCCCCCAAGTCTCTAGAGTACACAAACTCTCCTTACTGAATCTTGACCTCAATTGGTCACAATGGTATGAGTCCAATCTGAGACTCATACATGACA
Organism: Pinus tabuliformis; assembly: GCA_031772625.1. Lineage (NCBI taxonomy): Eukaryota > Viridiplantae > Streptophyta > Pinopsida > Pinales > Pinaceae > Pinus > Pinus tabuliformis. The sequence continues at coordinate 135,187,029 of CM062811.1, read as the reverse complement.
GGCATTATAGAGGAGTGCGCTTGAACCTCTCAAGCCTTCTCTGGAGTACACAAACTCTCTGACTCTCTCTGGCTCTATCTTAACTCTGGCTCGATGCTACCTTTGCTTCTGTAGGTCAACTCAGCTTCTTCTCTCTACTTTCGGCTTATTGCCTACTGCTTTCAATTTTGCTTACTTACTCTTTGTCAATTTGTGGCTTTAAAGCCAGACTGCTTCCTGGCTATTCGTTTCCGCTTCCCGGCTTTCTGGTTCCCCTGCCTCTATCCGTTTGAATCCCTCTGTCATATGTAATCAGTCACTGTATAACGCTTCACAGGGAGGTGGCCACCTATTTCATAACGAATGAGTGTCAGTTCTCTTGGACATATTTGAAACGATCATTTTGCTCTGTTAACTCCAAGAATACCCGCGTAACGCGACCTTCTTCCAACGCATCGTCCATATCGGACTTCAAATCCTATACAACTCTGCCTGTTGACCCCGTCAAATCTGGTCATCCATCGGAACACGTCTCTGCCATTGATATGGGGGTCCCAGATCCTACGGTCATCGTTCATATCAGGCGGCTAAGTAGCATGATGTTTACCCGTTCGATGTGAACGCTTTTCTCTCTCTTATGCAAGACGCGTGGCACTCGATGTATGGCATCGGGCAGGACTTGATTGAAACTGCTTACCGCTCGTAGCCCCTCCGATATTCTACCAGTTTTGTGGAATCCCACTTTCACAGAATCAGAACGATATCCATTGCATTTTATAACATTTCAGGTCCGAGTACTTGCGGCCTTTCCTTCTCTGAGGGGTTTGCCCTGTGATATGTGATTAGCAACTTGTCGCTAATCGCATATCAGAAACTACCACCGTTTCTCGAAATGGCCTCTACCTTTGCTAATTTGCGATAGCGCGTGTTACCATGGTCCGACGGTCTGCGCGCTTGACCGACAGTCCTTGTTTCTCCGCACTATCACAGATTGCAACTATTACGAGGATATCTTCGATAAGTTTGACCTTTGTAAGACTTTTACTCCTTGACGTGATTTTTAAAGAGTTCATGAACACTTAGAGAGTGTTCTAGGATCCAATTTGGATCACGGCCTTCCCACTGAAAAAGCTTTTGGACCACCAAAAGTTGGTTTTTTTTTAAGCATCAATCAAGTGAGGATATAGATTCCTCACTTACCCAATTTCTATCCCACTTGCACTGCTTGGTTTTGAACCTTTGAGTCCAATTCTGAGTTACTCAACATCCCCTCTAAGCGCAGTTATCACCTTCTTGTCCAGAACTATATCTTCCTGCAACTCATTGAGATATTCAGGAAACACACCATCAATAGAAAGCAATTGACTCTGCTCTTCAGGATCTTCAATCAATGAAGGTTCAAACAGTCTCAAGCTTTCTGCATTAACTATTGAATAGATGTGCATGTAAGCTGGCAAATCAAGGCAAAAAGCATTTTCACCAATTTTCTCAAGTATCCTGAAAGGTCCATACCTTATTGGCTTCAGCTTCTTACCTTCACCTTGCATTCTGTCTTTGCTTATATACAGCCAGACTTGATCACCATCTTGGAAAGCAAGCTCAGTCCGATGCTTATCATGCCTTGCCTTATACTTGGCTTGGCTCTTTTCCAGCTGTTCCTGTACTACCTCGTGAATCTCTTAGATTTTTTCAATGAACTTGGTTGCTTTGTCCACCTCACTGTGTCCATCAACCATTATGTCTTTACCAAAGACAAAATCCAAGGGAGACCTTGGTGTGAAACCGAAACAGGTCTCAAAAGGAGATCTCTATGTAGAAGAATGTTTAGCACAGTTGTAAGCATGTTGCACATAACACAAATGTTCATCCCAAAGCTTGGGATGCTTGCTACAATAGCCTCTGAGCAACTGGATCACTATCTGGTTGACCACCTCTGTTTGGCCATCTGTTTGTGGATGAAAGGTTGTGCTCTTCTTCAGTCCGGTGTCCATCAATCCCCACAGACTTGACCAAAATTTCCCAACAAATCGGGAATCTCGATCAGATACAATGGAAGTGGGTGATCCAAAATGAACCCATACATGCTGGAAGAACAACTTTGTTGTTTGTTCAGTTGTAATCTGTTTGTTACAAGGTATTAAAATACACATTTTGTTGAACCTATCCACAACAACATATAAGTAGTCATGACCTTTTTCTAGATTTAGGCAATCCCCCAACAAAGTCCATGGAAACACTTTCCCAAGGATGAGAAGGAATTGGTAGTGGAGTGTACAAGCCTAGTTTTCTATTGCTGGGCTTTCTTTTAGCACACATGGTACACCCTCTTACATATCTAGAAACTGTTTCATGCATTTTTGGCCAATAACAAAATCTTTGCAGCTGTGCAACTGTTTTACTTACACCAAAGTGACCTGATATTAAAGAAGTGTGTGCTTCTCGAATTATCTTTACTCTTTCGACTTGAGGAATGCATAACTTTCCAAAATGATACAAGATTTGGTCCTTAACATGATAATCCAATTCTTCTACTTGTTTTCCATGACTTAAAGTTGCATATACATATTTAAAGTCTATATCTTGAGTAGATTGTTCAATGTAGCTTTCATGCATTACTGAGTTATGCTTAAGTATAGTAGATGCATTTTTATGATTGGTTTGGACAACATATCTGCAACCTTATTGTGTATGCCCTTTTTATATCTGATGACAAGATGAAACTGTTGTAGAAAACCCATCCACCTATAATGTCTTGAATGTTGCAACTTAGTTTGTGAGTGTAAATATTGAAGTGGTTGATGATCAGTATGTATAACTGTCTCTTTGCCCATTAGATAATGTTTCCACTTTTTCACACTTTGTACTAATGCATACAATTCTTTATCATATGTGGGATAATTAACTACTATAGAATTAAATGTCTCAGAATGAAAACATATGGGTTTACTATGTTGCATCAACACTACTCCCATGGCATAGTCACTGGCATCCATTTCAATCTCAAATGGTCTTTGAAGATCGGGCAATGCTAGTACTAGTGTTGTACTAATCTTTTGTTTTAAGGTGTCGAAGGCTTTCTGTTGTTTGCCTCCCCACTAAAACACCCTGTTCAATCCTGTTAAAGCATGTAAGGGAGCTGCAATCAAGGAAAAGTTAGCAATAAACTTTCTCCAATACTGTGTTGCTCCTAGGAAGCTTCTAACTTCTGTAGCAGATTTGGGTTTAGGCCAGTTTATAATGGCTGCAACCTTAGAGGGATCTATCTTCAATTCACCACCCCCTACAATATGACCCAAATAATTCAAAGATGTTTTACCAAATTCACATTTTGATAGCTTAACATAGAGATTTTCTCTTTTCAAAACATCTAGAGTGTGCTTTACATGCTTCAAATGTTCTTCCCATGTTTTACTAAATACAAGAATGTCATCTAGATATAGAATGAAAAAATCATCAATAAAAGGCATGAGTACATTATTCATTACTCTCATGAAAGTAGCAAGAGCATTAGTTAAGCCAAAGGGCATAACTAACCACTCATACAGTCCCTACTTTGTTTTGAAAGCAGTCTTCCATGCATCTTGCTCTGCAACTCTGACCTGATGGTAGCCACTATGCAAGTCCAACTTGGAAAAGTAAGCAGCTTATTTCAACTGATCTAATAGATCATCTATGCGAGGAAGGGGATAACGGTTTTTTATCGTTATCTTATTCAGTGCTCAGTAATCAATGCACATTCTCCATGAGCCATCTTTCTTTCTTTCTCACCAATACAATTGGAGACCCACATGGTGATGTGCTAGGTCTTATGAACCCTTTCTCGAGCAGCTCCTGTACCTGCTTCTTGATTTCTGCATTCTCTAAAGTAGATAACCTGTACATTCCGATGTTAGGCAATGGGGCATCTTGCTGCAAATTAATATCATGTACTATTTCCTTTTTGGGTGGCAGAATTTTAGGTTATTGAAATAGCATATCATATCCTGAAACAACTTTTTCTAAATCAGCTTGTTTTTTAGCATCACAACCTTCAAATACATTGGTTTTATTAGGTTTCTTTTCCTTTACAACCATCAGTAAAAAAAATTTGCATGAATTTACAATTATTTTCATCTGCCCTGAGTTTATGAGAGTATAATTATTCTTGATTTTATGAGCTCTAACAATATATTCAATTCCATCTTTAACGAGTTGATACTTATTTTCAGCTCTATAGAAAATTGCTTTTCTATCATACAAGTAAGGACTTCCCAAAACAATTCCACACATATCCAAGGGAATTACATCTAACTCAACCTCATCTACAAATGATGAACCAATGAAAACCTAAGTTTACATTTTCTAGTCACTTGTAGTTTTGTTTTATCACATAACCAACCCAATGGATATGGCTACTTGTGAGGTGTGGTTAATAATCCTAGTTTCTTTACAATTGCTTCAGAAATTAAGTTTACTTGTGAACCACTATCAAATAAAGTATCAATATTTTGATGCTTGGAAATAACTCTAATATGAAAAAGCTCATATCTTCTTCTCTCATTTTCTTCAATATCAATAGTTTGTGCAGAATTACAAGTAGATGCTTCAGAATTTTTACCTTTTATACCTGCGGCTGGGATTGTTGTTTCATCCCCTGAGTCTGACCCCAAATCCTTCTGAATAGCTACAACAGTCTTCTTCTTTTTTCCATCGTACTTCTTGGGTTTCAGCTCTGGATGCAGAATCCAGCAGTGTTCATCATCATGCCCATCCTTCTTGCAGTGAGTGCACGAAGGTTTGGTCTTTTGTACAGCATTTGCCTTCCTCTCTTTCCATTTCTGCTTTCTCTTTTCCTTGTTCTTGCTTGCAGTGGGTTTTGATGATCCCCCAACTTCTGATTTCACATTCTTGCCCCTAGTCTCTAGATGTGTACCCTGAACAGATACCTCATCTATGCTAGTAGGATTAAACATGAGAATGGTATGTCTCAAATAACTATGTTGACCACCTATATACTTCAGCAGAGTTTCAGGTGAGTCTAAAGAAATGCCTAGAATCAAAGCTCTTTTTCTAAATCCTTGGGTGTAACTTTGTACACTTTTCCCTTTCAATTAGCGAAGAGTTTTCCAACTCATCATAGCTTGCTGCATATAAGCTAGTGGATAGAATTGTTTTCTAATTGCAGAAACAAATTCACTCTAGACAGAAAGGATTTTACCATGCTTCTTCATGTCAGCTTGTGTCTTTCCTTCCAACCATACCAAGGCAGTTCCTCCAAGGCATAGGCTGGCCAGCTGAATCTTACTTCTGTATGAATCAATGCTCTGCACCCTGCAATACACATCAATCTGTCTAATCCAATTATCCAGCTTCTCTGCATTCAAATCTCCATCATATATTGGCAAATAAAATTTAACATCTAATTTAATCAAAGATGTTTTATTTTTATTTTCATGGCTATTAGGAGGTGTGGGAAGATTTTCTTCTTTCCCTTTGCCTTTAGAATGGTCATTGAGGAGAGATTCTTCTGCCCCTTTGTTATGCTAGGAAGTTGAAGAATCTTCACTTCGACCTTTCTTAAATTCTCTATACATTTCCTCTACCATGGCTCTCATAGTCAAGAAACTGTCCATGAACTGAGGGTCTGATTCCAAGGGAATCTCTTCTGACATTTTCCTCCTAGTATAGACTCTACCAATTTCTGGATTAAATTCAACCAATTCTCCTCCTCCTAGTTTAAGCTTTGATCTAGTTATCATTCACTAACAGTCCAACACAATTTTTTCTAACCTTAGCAACCTAAAGCTCTGATACCACTTGATCTGATATTTGATCTAAGACAAACAATAAGGTATTACAGACTTATGTGCATGGATGTGCCTATGTTATTTTGTGCAACGGATCGATAAGATTGTGAAATACACATTCAATGAAGCAGTTAAAGAAAACATAACAGGAAACACATATAAACACAATAAGTTTAATAAGGAGTTCACCCAATACTCCTGCGCTACTTCTCCCGGTCCAGCCTTCAGTGGTGGCCTCTCTATTATGGTTTCAAAGCAGATTTTTTACAACGGTGAGCTCAATTTGAGTCTCACTCAACAGATACAAATCAGCAAGAATGTACTTGGATCCCCCAACTCTCTGGAGTACACAAACTCTCCTTACTGAATATTGACCTCGATTGGTCACAATGGTATGAGTCCAATCTGAGACTCATACATGACAGGTATTATAGAGTAGTGCGCTTGAACCTCTCAAGCCTTCTCTGGAGTACACAAACTCTCTGACTCTCTCTAGATTTGTCTTAACTCTGGCTCGATGCTTCCTTTGCTTCTGTAGGTCAGCTCGGCTTCTTCTCGACTTACTGCCTACTGCTCTCTCTTCTGCTTACTTACTCTCTGTCAGTTTGTGGCTTTAAAGCTAGTTTGCTTCCTAGCTGTTCGTTTCTGCTTCCCTGCTTTCCGGTTCCCCTACCTCTGTCCATTTGAATCCCTCTGTCCTGTGTAATCAGTCACTGTATAACGCTTCATAGGGAGGTGGCCACCTATTTCATAACGGATGAGTGTCGGTTCTCTTGGACATATTTGAAATGATCGTTTTTTTCCATTAACTCCAAGAATACATGCGAAACGCGACCTTCTGCCAATGCATCATCCATATCAGACTTCAAATCCTATACAACTCTGCCTGTTGACCCTGTCAAATTTGGTCATCCATCGGAACACGTCTTTGCCATTGATATAGGGGTCCCAGATCCTATGGTCATCGTTCATATCGAGCGGCTAAGTAGCATGATGTTTACCCGTCTGATGTGAACGGTTTTCTCTCTCTCTTCCACGAGATGCATGGCACTCGCTATATGTGTTATCAGGAAAACTAGTGTCCATTTAGAGCTGCTAGTCCCACTAAGACGAGTAGCTATCTTAGAAATAAAAAAACTAAAGTTACTTGTGTTTTCCTTTATGAGAGATAATTGAGAGAGAAGCAAAGAGTACCAACCTCAGTTTTTCGCTAGTCTCCTTGCTTGTTTCCTCTCTCCTTTGATAGAGCTTTCGCCACTCCTTTCTCACTTGTCCTGCTTCAAAGAACACCTGTAGAGTCAAAGAAGAAAAATACCATCAAAGAATAGAGATCTATAACCATAAACAATGTAGGATCATATGTACATTAACCTTATAAATGCATATACAAATACAAGATTCAGAGATATACAAGCATATGGAGGGAAACTCAAATAGCTTTATTGATAGAAGTAGTAGAAGAGAGGATTACAACCAAGATGTCTGATCCAGCATTATCCTCCTAGCATGAAAGCCCTCTTCACCTCATACAAAGCAAGATCACCCAACAATACAATGTCTTCAAAGAGAAACCCACAACACTTCCTTACAAATTACAAAATTCCAGCCTCTGGATCTCTGGGATGAGGGATCCATATATAGATGTTTGTAGGAGAGTGAGTCAGCTTCTGGGATTTTGATTAGTGTCATTTCACTGATAGTTCTTGGTTCCACTTGGAGATTTCATGATCTCTTACTCATCCCTGGGTGAATTCAGAGAGGCAAGTGTCATATGAGCAGTTTCTAGAAGATTATTTGAGTTTCCACCTAGCAAACTGCTTCTGCCATTTATCTACTCTCACTCATCGCATCCTATAGAAGGGATTTTCAGTATGCATCGCACCCCTCATGTGTAATAGGTGATATGCATCGCACCCTTAGCATGGAGCAGTCTATATGGTCCAGTTTTGACCAGTTCTGAGTGGTTTTTCAGGGAGAACTTCTGGGAAATGATGCAATCAGTTGACCTTGTTACTTTAGGGTATGAAACAACACTTTTAGGGGTTTAGAAGCCCTAGGTTTATGGACATATGTGATTGGGGTTGTAGTGCCCAAATATGTCTATAACAGTTGCCCCCTAAAGCATGAGGTCGTAAATCTTCTGATGTCGAGTGAAATGCTTTATCATGAGGATTCGAGGTTTTTCGAACTAGAAGGTGACCTGTAATAAGATACAATAAAATACATTATCTTCATAATATTTTCATGATCTAGCTGAGGTGGGCATTCCCATGCTCAACTTTATAAATTCATTTTCATGTACATAAGATAGACAATCGTCTGTGTGGTAGACTGATGATTCTGGTAGAGTCATCATCCCTTAGTTTGGATGATTATCTGTGCAGCTATGATGTACATTTGATGATTTTATTTTCCTGAATATATATCGCAGCTCGGATGGATGAAACTAGATCCAGGGTCTTCAAACTCGTTCATTCTTCGCTCGAAGTACAAGTCGATCCATGTGAAAAGATGTTCTGATGTCGAACATGGAAAGACATCACCTAATTACCAGCCAATGATGTAAGTTGTTAACAGGTGCGAGAGGAATCACCGATAATGATAATGACCCTCAAGGTACTACAGTACAATTCATGTGGTGTGAATACATGAGTAGATGTTGAACACCACGCAAAATCTTTCGTTCAAAGGTCATTGATGTAGACCTGTCGCCCGAAGTGAGAAACTTGCCATTGAGGCATGCAAGCTTCAAAGTACTGAAAGGGTTGTTCCTAAGTCAACTTCTTGGATAATGAGCTGATGTCGACAAGAAGTGACCCATCGTAGGATGGCCTTAATTAATCCCACATCTACGACATGGAACAGAGCAAATGATTTTGTGGAGGTGAAAGTGATCTGATGATACACGGTTCAGGGTGGCAGTCATGAACGAATGGAGCGTTAAGGTATTGCAGTTGATGAGGCATTAGCTGGGTCGGTGACTTCTCTGAGCGACTTCTCTTGAACACATCGGCAACACTGAAATGGATTGGTAGCGTTAACCCCAAAATGGATGGTACGGTGGACCAATGGTGATATGACCAGTGAACAGAATAACCCAACCCAACTCAATCATGGTGATGGAGTGAAAGTGTCATGTTCAAGAGCGAGTTTCTACCAATGAATTTATTTAAGTTTTCTTCCCTTTTTTCCCCAGTCATTGTTGACCAGTACCTCTTTATGTTTGTCAAGCTTGAGGAGGATAACATATGCTTGTTCTATAATTTTCCCTTCAGGCAAACCTGTCGCTATGTTTTAACGAGCCTAGCGACAGTGAAACTCGCTCTTGTCTACATGGACAAGTTTGTCGCTATTGTTTTAACGAGTTTAATGACAAATATAACTCGGTCCTTTTCAATTTTAGAGAGTCTAAAAAGAGATGGAAAGGCAACTCCAGTAGTCCTTTTTCATAATAGAATCCCTTAAGTCCGAAGAAGTATAAAATAATACGAAAGGGATGACTTTTCGATAGTTTTAACGAGCTGAACAAGACAAGCACTCAATATTTTTGTGTAAAGATCCCTCAGGTCCAAAAAGATTAAAATATAGAGGAGGGATGGCACTTCCGATCGCTTTAACGAGCTAGAGAGGCCAATTGCTCGGAAATCTTTTCATATTTTACGAGTCAGATGAAAAGAGCTTAAAGGAGACTTGTTTTTTGAGGAATGAGTGATGTTTTTGGATAGCAATTGGTTCTAGGTAACGTTTGGAACTTTTCAATAATGGCAGTGTAAAGAAGGTGGCTAATAGAATCACTCATCACAGCTTTCCTCAAAATGGCAAACAATCAAATGGAGGCGTATGATTGGCTAAAAAAGAGTGGAGGTGATGGTAAGAACACGACCAAGGTTCAAAAGCTGATAGTCATGCGTTTGCAATGGTTATTTACCGAAAGTGGGTTCATTTTTTAATGAGCTTTAACTCTAGGGGAACATTTGCTCATTGCTAGGTTTATTTTTTAACGAGCTTGAACTTCACATAAAACTACTCATGCCAGTCATATAATAAGGATGTCTCTCATTAGACGGTTCATTTTTTAGGGAGCTTGCCCCATCGAAACTTTGCTCCGGGGCCTTTCGTATGCAAGCTAGGAACGACCAACCTACGAGTTTAAAGGGTTGAGAACCTACAAACTAAGAAAATAAAAGTTCGTTTTTCACTTGCATGCAAAAAGGTTTGCATGCCCCCAGGTATAACAAAATAGAGTTTCCAGGTTACCATACGGAAGTTCTTGCATTATCAAGATTGTTCCATCTGCGTAGTAGATAAAGCGCTTCCTCAGCTTTGTCCATCAAAATGGAGGAAGGTGATTCAAGTTCCAATCACCTAAACTTTGACGAGGGAATCCTTTTCCAGTCTGATCCATTTTCCTAAACGGACAGGATAGTCAGACTAGTCATATTTCTACATGGAAACCTACCTTATATCTGGGGTTTTCCTGCCGAAGCAGACCAGGGCGCATGCCTCCTGGGTTTCAGTCACAATAATCGAATCACTTGCACTCATCAGGTGGACAGACTGGATATTGATGAGATATTCCTTGTACAAAAAGACCAGTTAGGGATGGAATTTGACTAGTAGTTGTGTTTGAACCAGGGAATGAAAGCTGGTCAACCAAGTGGACCACTCTGCCTTCATGTGGAAAACACATCACTCGAAAGAGTGATGAAATGATAGCTCCCATGCTATAAATTTAGTCACGCCCAAGGAGTAGATTGTAATCTAGAGGCCCTTGGACTACCATCACGTTTATATGAACAGTTTTCCTTCTCAAAGTTATAGGCAAACTTGGAAGGATCCCTAACGGTCGACTGGTTCCTTTGTTGAAGCCTGTCAGATTTCGAATCTCAGGCAGAAGCAATGGTGAACCAAGTGCTTTCCAAGAAGTTGAGGAAAGGATACTCACAGAAGCCCCTTCATCTATGATAGTACCAACCATGATCATTCTATAAGCTTGTACTATGATTCGGAATGGTACATTAGATGGTAGGTGGGGTCTCCCTAGTAGATTCCAATCGAAGGAAACAACTAGATTGCTTGGAGGAGGGACCGAATAAACGGCCGGATAAATCTCTAACAAACTTCCTTCCTGCAGTAAAGGAACGAGTAGATTTCCCCCGTGTTCATCGGATTCTGTGTTAATGAAAACAATTTGAACGGTGTCATTCACATTCTCTTCGGTGGATGTATCATCTGAAGGTGGACCTTCTGAAGACAAGATTGGGTCGACTACCATCTCAACCTATTGACTTTGGTCTGGTGTGGACTCAAAGGGTTTATCTTCAATGATAGGTGCTTTGACCGACAACAAAGGTGTGTCAGTCAGATTTTCAACTAGCGACGGACTCGGCAAGAGTTTCTTGTATCCAGGGGGAAGTCGTTGTGGTGAAGCAAGACGGTTATCCAAGACTCTTTTAGCTTCGTCCAGGAAAGGACAACGGTGGAGGGCATGATCGCCTTCACACAGTCTACAAGGAAATTTAGATCTTCCTTTCTTTCCATTGGTTTCGTTTTCACTAGTTGATGGTGTGCTCTCAACATGATCGTCAGAGGTTGAAGACACCAGATTGTGCAAGCGGGGAGACCAGTCCCTCAAGATTCGTGGGATGCAGGGACAATCTCGATGATAGTGGTCTCCCTTGCAAATGACACATGGATATTTAGGCTTGGATGGTGCAATGTGTGGATTTTCGCCAAATGACACATGGTTGCCCCCTTTCGCTGTTGGCTTCTTCTTCTTCTTCTCCTTCCCTTTCTTCTTCTTCTCAGTTACTTGGTTTTTAGCGTTACTAGCTTCACCAAGCGAAGAGGAAGAAGGAGAGGTAGAAACAAACGAAGTATAAGGTGGGGGAGCAACTTCAGTATCATCTGGTTGCTGATTTGATTGCTAAGGAATTGCGGTGTTTTGAATGACAGAGGTCAAGAAAAGCCATACTGGCAAGCCAATTGTCAGTCCTGGAAGGGACAATGTAGCCATGTGTGGAGCACCAACATCTCCCCAAGAGGAGAAAGGACTAGGATTTCCCCCAAGGGGAAATACTTGATTAGTAGACTCCATTTTCTCAACCTAAGACCAACGAGGGAATAGTAATGTTATTCTGATTAAAATAAATTTTATGACACTTTGACACAACTTGCTTTTTCAAATTTTAAGAGTCGAGAAAAAGCTAAAGATGACTCTAGTCGCCTTCAATTTTTAATGAGCCTGAAGTGACAAGTGCTGAGATGGACCTTTTCTTTTAAGGAGTCTGAAAAGGAACAAAAGTGACTACTCTGGAAATATAGACAGAGGGATTACCAAACCAATCGCAAAACTGCAGAATACTTTTATGGTACGGCAGTCAATCTTCCTGAATGTTGTGTTCAGTGCATTGCAATCGATATGGCAGCAGACACGGCTTCCTAAGGATAAAGGATATAGCCTATTGTGGTCTCCCAATATATACTCGATAGTACGTGGGAGCACAAGTTCGTACTGGCACTTGTCGTCTCAAAGAGGAGGAATCATCCAACCTACGATGAAAGTGATAGTTACCAGGCTTTATGATGTCGGAATATGTCTCTAGCCTAGACTTCTAGATGTTGTGCGTTAGTTCCAAATCGTTTTTATGTTCATTGAGGTTTATTTTATAGTTGATCTTTCTTAAGAAGTTTGCCTTTAAGGTTCACAGCGTGATGTAGATATACAATTCCTAAATGTGCAATCTAAGATGATAAACAGTCGTTTACTTTCTTTTTGCAATGAAAATCCTAGCTACTAAGGAAAGAGAAATGAAATTCTTTTACCATAGAGCAAAGAGCACACACTAGATGCACTTTTCCTAAATCAATTGTAGCATGCAGTCTAAATGCAAATGCACATGCATGTATTGTTTTTCAGTTTCCTTAATGTGAGAATGACAAATGAAAAGTAAGTACAGATCTGAACTATCTTCTTTCAAAGCGACAATACTAACAATTTTCTCTTCAAAAAATGAAAGGAAGGCTAAGACGACATTTTGCGATTTCCAATTTAGAAAAAAATGAAAGGAAGACTAAGACGACACTTTGCGATTTCGAATTCAAAAAACGAAAGGAAGACTAAGATGACAATTTGCGATTTCGAATTTAAAATTGCTTTCGACACTTGGAATACTATTAATTCAAATCAAATACAATGGCAAAAGTGTAATCGACTATCTAAAAGAGGAATGCTTTACGACACTCTTTTTCTTGACTGAAAACAACACTTGTGACACTTTCAAATCAAAAGATGACAGTTCGATTAAGCTACTTTTTGCAAAGGAGAACTGTAAATGATGAAAAATACATAAAAAAAACATTCACAATTCCTTATCAATGGAGGATGAAATAATGCAAAGGAAGATGGTTTCAATAGTGATGTACTGATCATAAACAGCAAAACTACTCAATAAAGTTGAAGACAATGAAGAATAAACCAAAATCTGGAGGCAGAAATAGTCTTAGTCAATCATCGCACCTGTAACACAGGGGAACAGGGATGCATCTCACCTGCAATACACGGGAGGTGCGATGCAAACAGATTTCCAATGAGAGATAGTGCGATGGTCTAGGGATGAGACTGAGCTTGGTTTTCACTCACAATTTGCAGCTAAGTTCAGGGATTTAGGCTGAGCTAATGATAGTCAGTAAACACAAAGTATAGGGGCTGATCTAATGAGGTTATTTGAGCTACCACCATGGCACTTAGGATGTTTGCAAGTCAGATGTTCAGTTCATAAACCAACCCGGAGATTGATTGAAGTAGCGTTGATCTACTTTGCAGTTGCATAGCAAAAGAAGTTCGAAGGCTAGTTGGCTTGACTTCAGGCTCCGTCTGTGGTTTATAAAGAAAACAACAGTAACAAAACAAACAAACTATTTGCTCCCTAGTGGAGTCTCCATTTTGTTATCGGGAAAACTAGTGTCCATTCAGAGCTGTTAGTCCCACTAAGACGGGTAGCTATCTTAGAAACAAACAAACTAAAGTTACTTGTGTTTTCCTTTATGAGAGATAGATGAGAGAAGCAGAGAGTACCAACCTCAGTCTTTCACTAGTCTCCTTGCTTGTTTCCTCTCTCCTTTGATAGAGCTTTCGCCACTCCTTTCTCACTTGTCTTGCTTCAAAGAACACCTGTAGAGTCAAAGTAGCAAAATACCATCAAAGCATAGAGATCTATAACCATAAACAATGTAGGATCAGATGTACATTAATCATATAAATGCATATACAAATACAAGATTCAGAGATATACAAGCATATGGAGGAAAACTCAAATAGCTTTATTGATAGAAGTAGTAGAAGAGAGGATTACAACCAAACTGTCTGATCCAGCATCATCCTCCCAGCACAAAAGCCCTCTTCACCTCATACAAAGAAAGATCACCCAACAATACAATGTCTTCAAAGAGAAACCCACATCACTTCCTTACAAATTACAAAATTCCAACCTCTGGATCTCTGGGATGAGGGATCCATATATAGATGTTTGCAGGAGAGTGAGTCAACTTCTAGGATTTTGATTAGTGTCATTTCACTAATAGTCCTTGGTTCCACTTGGAGATTTCATGATCTCATACTCATCCCTGGGCGAATTCAGAGAGGAAAGTGTCATATGAGTAGTTTCTAGAAGATTCTTTGAGTTTCCACCTACCAAATTGCTTCTACCATTTGTCTGCTCTCGCTCATCGCACCCTACAGAAGGGATTTTTAGTATGCATCGCACCCCTCGTGTGTAACAGGTGAGATGCATCGCACCCTCAGCATGGAGTAGTCTGTATGGTCCAGTTTTGACCAATTTTGAGTAGTTTTTCACGGAGAACTTCTGGGAAATGATGTAATCAGCTGACCTTATTCCTTTAGGGTATGAAACAACACTTTTAGGGGTTTAGAAGCCCTTGGTTTATGGACATATGTGATTGGTGTTGTAGTGCCCAAATATGTCTATAACAGTATGGCATCGGGGGAGACTCAATTGAAACTGCTTACCACTTGTAGCCCCCCCCCCCCGATATTCTATCGATTTTGTGGAATCCCACTTTCACAGAATCGGAACGATATCTATTGCATTTTATAACATTTCGGGTCTGGGTGCTTGTGGCCTTTCCTTCTCTGAGTGGATCAGAAACTACCCCCGTTTCTCGAAATGGCCTCTACCTTTGCTAATTTGCGATAGTGCGCATTACCATGAGCCGACGGTCTGCGCGCTTGACCAACATTCCTCGTTGCTCCGCGTTGATCACAAATTGCAATTGTTACGAGGATATCTCTGATAAGCTTGATCTTTGTAAGACTTTTAATCCTTGACATGATTTTTAAATAGTTCATGAAAACTTAGACAGTGTTCTAGGATCCAATTTGGATCACTTTTTCATATCTTTTGGTAACAATATTCTTGTCTAGTTGCTTGCATTGGAGGGAATCTAATTGTTGTCTGTATGAATTCATTTTTTTTCATGCATTCTTTTGCTACATGTCCAAACTTATTAAATGTATAACACCTTAAATGACTAGATAAGGGTGCAAGAGAATCATAATATTTTTGCTTCATATTTATCTTATTGCAATCAATAGATTTGTGACCAACTACATTGCATGTAAAACAATATACCTTAAATAAACTTTAGTACTTGGGAACAAATGATGTTCCTGTGGACACTATTTGCTTGAGGTCTCAACAATCTACCTTTTCAATTGGCTACAATGTGCCCAAAGTTATGACAAGTAAAACATTGAATATCATTAACCAAAGGAGAGAATGGCTTGTTATTTCTGTTCTTGGGAGAAAAATATTTCCTTTGAAGGTTCACTTTTCTTGGTTGTTGGTTTGGTTGACTTAATTCTTTACCGAGACTTTCAGAGTTTGCTATATTAACCTCAAGATTGCTTGCACAAGATTGTGAGCTAGATTCTCCCTTCACAATTTTATGAAAACCAAGGCCTGATTTAATGGAAGGAGACCTTTGACTGTTAAGAATATTTTCCAATATCTTAGAACTATCTTGAAGTCCCAATTTCTTATTCTTTTATGTGATTTTACCTTCTAATATACTTACCTCCACCTCTTTTTCTCCTCTTGTCTTTTCCAATTGTGTTCTTAACTCAGTGATTTCTTCTTTAAGCTCATTTTCTTGTTCTTAAAATACTTGAAGTATCTCCTCATATCGTTTGCTTGAGTCTTCAAGGTCAGATTTGAGAGAGATGATATATGCTTCAAATCCTTCACAATAATTGGTTCTTTATTTAAACTCCTTGATTGTTGCATCTTCTTTAGTTCTCATTGCCTCCTATAGCTGGGATATTTTCTTTTTGAGTTCATTTCTTAATGAAGTTACTTCATCTTCCAATCTTTTACATTGATCTTCCCTTTCCTTATACTTTGTCCTCATTCATTCTTCAATTTTTCTTCCTTCTTCCACCTAAGTCTTTAATTTGATATTTTATTCTTTGTAGGCACTCTCATTTTCATTAAAAATTTGTAATAACTTTCGATGGTCTCTATTCTCAATGGTGATCCTTTTAATCTCTACTTCCAAGGTCATTATTTTTTAATCTAATTTCTCTGTAAAATGATTACTTCCTCTTCTACCTAAAAGAGAAATTTTAGTTGATTCATTATCATCATCACTACATGGGAAATCATTTATATGGTGGTCATCATGATTAAAATTAAAACAAAAACCAGTACCTGATAATTCATGGTCATTATCTTCTCTATCTTCTTCATCCCTAATCAGTAGAAAATGGGGTGCTTATAAATATGAGAACTCTATGACTTGTTACAGTATTGTTTTACCTTGATTTATGTTTGTTTATACTACCACTATATCTGATACACTACTATCACTATCACAATTTTCTTGAACTAACTTCTTCCTTTGAGTTTCCTTCTTCTTTTGCTTCCTTCCCATGGTCCTTAATCTTCTCTCAAGTGGTTAAGATTTACTGGAGAGACCTACTTTGATAGCTGGGGGGGTGGGGTGGGGTGGGGGGGGGGGGTGGTGTGGTGTGGTGGTGGGTGGGTGAATCAATATTTCATTTCATTTAATCTTTAACTATATATTCATAATTTTGTACGCGACTTCTATTTAATCAACCCTTGTATGTACACATTCTTTATGAACATAAGTAACATATATGTAGATTACTTGATTTTCACAATTATATGAATCATTATATAATTGGCCATTCATTATGAATTAACCATTAGTAGTAAAGAGAAGATAAATCATAAGAAATAATCAACACCTCAACACACAAGGATACTCGGATTTTTAGGTGGAAACGCAATTTGGGAGAAAACCACCATTGTTGTCATCTCTGTCTTATTTCTTATTATAAATCAAATATTGATTACATATTGAACTAGCGCAGACTCTTACCAACATGCAAGATTCTACCTGTAGGTGGCTACAACCTCTGGTTTCTCTAGCTCTGACTGGAAGGAAGCTACTACTCCTTGCTCAATTTTATCGGCTCCTACAGAAAGGAAGCTACTACTCCCTCAAAAAATTTATCGTCTACTACCGGAAGGAAGCTCCTACTCCCTTACGGAAGGCTCCAACCCTCAACCTTTGTGGACCACGTTTCAAAATTTTCATACTGGATCCACCTATCTCAAATACACATCAAAAAATGGTAGGCCACCTTTCATCAAATTTTCAAATTGGACCCACACCCACCTACAATAAGAAAATCAAACAAGCATATATTTCCAATACATCTTCATATCTCTCATATATGAGACTTCTCCTTGTGCCCTAGTACACACATGTTCCAAACCAAATCACAATGAATAGCTCATCAAAATTGCACACGCATCTACTTGATCTTCCCTTCAAATTTCCAATACCACAGGAAATTCCCTTGGGTTTATTGTTGGTAATTGTTGACTGGATCAAATAGACGTTGTCGATACAAAACTGTGGGAGATTACCATGGGAAATGCTCATGTTTTTTTTCCCATTCATAGGGTCATATACGCAACTCTTGTTCACAACAACTACATATGTACGCAACTTTTTTTCACAAAAGTAGTGTATGCTTTTCAAACATCACATTTTTAATGCATACTGTGACTAAGCTACCAATACTCTTCCTTATCCTCTGCAATACCAAACATACATTCATGTCATTTACAACAGTTCAAATAATATCTATCATCATTAAGGACAACACATGTTGACACCAAGTACAACACATTTGACATTCGATTTGACATCATATTATATCTAGGTTGACATCAAGGACAACATATTAGCCATAATGTCAACAATGACTACAAAAGAGCTATTAGAGGTGCATAGACTCAAAGGGTGCACATGCAACATAACAATCAGGTCCATAGGATCAACTTCCTCTTTGGAAATAGGTGCATGTTCTGAAGGGGAGTTGTGTAGAGAAAATAAGGTTTACATGTTAATCATGTGTGCTATTTACATTGGTTCAACTTTATATGGTTATTTTTAGTCTTGGAACTTTGTGAAGAAATTGAAACCCTAATAATGATATGGAAGCCATGCATATGATACCTTGTTCATGTTCAAAATTATGATTTGATTTCTCTTGATGCAGTTAAATGATGAGTGCACCTAGGGTTGTCATCTATTGCATTACCATAGTTTTTCATACCTATTATTTTGATGTTGTACATGTTACTTATGTTTCATTTGTTAAAGGCTTCAATAATGATGTCAAGATGTGGAGATGATGAAAAGATGCCACATGTCCAGTCGGGGCATCTCATATGCTTCCAGTGTTTTAGCTATTCATTGTTGGCATTATGTTGGCAAAAAAAGGAAAAGGGACAATTGGAGAATTTTTTCATGCCTTGACATGCATTATCTAACATTATCTTATTGCAGGTGTATGATAAGATCTATGATGTTATAGGTTGTACAATCAGGGTTTACATAATCATGTATGAGTTCATTTGGCCGAACTAGAGAGATCACATCTATGTCACATATTGTCATGTGTAGATTGATGTTTATGTTGGGGTTTGATCACATTATACGAAGCATGCGGTGTGTTGATCATGAAAACATGATTCTGGTGATTTTATGAGTAGCTAACAAATGTTATTATTTGTTGAAATCCATCTAGGGTTTCTATATTATTGGTACGAGAAAAGAACATCCTATTCTGAAATGTATATATGAGGTTACCTAATGCACTAAGGGTGAGTTATGTATGCATATAGAGAGCTCACGAGTAGTCAAATCAAAATTTCATTTAATATTTCAGTGTGCCCTTCATACAACCTTGTACATTGATGCTTGCTTATTTACTTCTATACTGGATAGGATATATGGGTCTAAGAAGATTTGTATGGTAGCAAAAGGTTCATGATATTTGTAGCCCCAATGTTCCATGGGGGCATGTTTATCTTGTAGACAATGGATGGCTAGTCATATTTTTTGTGCACGTATTGATAATTGATCTAGTGTATTCAACGATGAAAAAATGGCATTCTATCCCACCTTTGTCATTGATGTCAAATGGGGAGAAAAGGACTGGATGACTTAGTGTTTTCTAGGAGGTTGACATCAACACAAAAGGGGGGTATTGTTGGCATTATGGCTGGTTGAATGGTTGGTATTGATGTCAACCTAGTTTTTTTCTAAGCTTTTCCATGGTTTGGATGAACTTCCAATACTTGGTGAGTTGCATACATGTTTATGAGGTGGTATATAGGTCTAGCAAGATGATGAAGTAGTTTGGAAGAGTTTTGGGCAGAGCACCTAGGATGTTTCTCAAGTCAAACTATCTTCACTAGGAAGATAACTAGCATAGTGTGATGATTCAAAATATTCACTAGGTGCTCCAATCTATCCATGCAATGATATTCTCTGGGAGACAATGGTGATCCCCAATCTATAAAATCTAGAATGATAGATTAAATCTTGACCCAGTCCTCCACAATTAGAATACAATAAATGGTTGAATGATGTGAATGGAAAATCTTGGTAATCATCAGTTATATACATATGGTCCAAGTACCCCACACATAGATTATTTTATAACTTCTTTGAAACAATCAGGTCCCAAGGTTGAATCTGTTTGTTATGATTGGGTCCAAAATTAATACACAGAGATGGAATTGATTGTCCCATGGTCATCTATGGTTTGTGGCTAAATACTTTATTCAAAAATTGATTTAGTCCAAAGGATGTTTTGAAAAAAAAAGTAATCGAAGTTTACAATTGTTTGTGCCAATGGTAATTCTAGGTCGAAAAAATCTCTGAAGCTATAAATATAGAGTGATATTGGGAAGTTTATTGGGTATATTCGGTGGAGTGATCAAGCTCTCTTGTACTGGCATCGAACATATCTATATGTTTATATTTTTTTTTCATATTTTTTCTAGCACAAGTCTCTAAGAATGGAATTGAATGGTTGAAATCGTTAGCATATTAGAGTGTTAAGTGCACATTTAGCTAATCGAAGCAGATGAAAGCCTCTACACAATCTTGGACAAAGATATAGAGATGGGTATGATATTTTGGAAGTGGATCAATTTAAAGCGCATGATATAAACACTTGAGATGTTACACAAGAGACAATGTGCTGGTTGTGTATAAGTGAGCTCAAGACAAGATCAAAACCTCCATTATTGTGCATATTCAAAGAGATAAATGAAGTATGCATGGCAATTTGTGTGATAATTTTGTGTGCATAGAATGGTTGATCAAGGATAAATTGAGTCAATGAGATACAATGCATAGACCTTGAAGGTTTTTCTAGTGCAATGAATTGGTTTATGTGTGTATTGATTTGTTGTATATAGTTATGCATGTAGAGCATTGCAATATGATTTATGTAGTGTGATTGGTGGGTAAAGATAGCTTGATGAATATATTTTAGTGTTGTGATCTATGTTTCACTAACATTGTGTGGATGTAGGGGTATATTTTTCGTGAAATTATTTGGTGTAAGATCCACTCATATTAAATGAATGTATGATTTTATTTCTCCTTGAGAGTATATCTTAATGTGTAGACCTGGTGGTGTGTATGGTGTGACAACATTGAACTCCCATAGTCAAAGATCAAGAATATTATTTTTTAGATATGTACAAAGGGAGAAAATCTCTATTGTAGATCAATTGATAAACCACTAGTGGGAATTCTTGTTTGACTTTTCCATTGAATTACGATTCCACGGAGTCTAATTTTGAACATAGTGTGCACAAGGAAAACTAAATATAGTTATGGTACATCTATTATCCATGTGTATGTGCTCATGTCCAAATATGAGCCTAAGTAGTTAATTTTGATAGCAAAGGCACACCTATAGTGATTGACAAAGAGATAGATCTTTATGTTATTGATGTGTTTGTTGATGCTTGAGTGTTGTTGATTTATCTCTATGAGTTTGTAGCTTGATGACTTTATGAGCCAAGGTTAGTTTTTGATGTTGTAGTTGAGAAAAGGCTTCACAAAGATGTTCCAGTGTCTACATATTATTGTGCTTGATGTAGGGGTTTGAGAGTCATTAGTGACACAATATTGAAACAATACAATGAATGCATAGTATTGTAGGACTTATAGTGTTTTGGAAATTATTAATTAGATATTAATGCATTGAACAAAGTTCAGTACCTGAGCTTGGTCAAAGGGTTAATGTTTGATATGACAGAGTCTTTGGTTGATTGGCTCTTTATTGAAGCTAGATGCCTATGATTATGCAGTACTTACTTAACCGCTACTTATCATCAATGTGGAGAGATATGTATGGAAATGTTATGAGAGAATTGTTGTGTATGGAGATATTGTATTGTTAGAGGTACCATGCTTATTTTGTTGGAATTGTGTGGAGTGATGATTTGTGTGAATGTTTACATGATGGGTGTTTGTTATCATTGAGTGTTGTTTGATGTTGAGGGAGGTTTTGTCATAGTTTTTGTTGGTTATTAATATTGATGAGTAAATTGGCCTAGTGAGGCTTGATGATTGATGTATCTTAGATGCTAACTTGATTATCACTGTTGGTATTTACTTTTGGGCAAATAATTTGATGCTTCTAGGGTTTATGACATCTTTGATCATGTCTATAAGGGTTTGTTATTGATGAGTTATGGTTTTTCTATGAGTATGGTGCTAAGGTGTGATCTCATGGATAAGCAAAGAGTATGGTTTGGTATATTGTTGGTCAAAGTCATTGAGTACATGTTTGTTGCTAGTATTTTACAATATTTACATATATGATAGAGCTACGGTTTGATGTTTTATTGAGAAGATTCAATTTTTGATCAGATAGGTTTTGGTATCATGTTATTCAGATTGATCATAATGTTGCATGTGGGTCTAGTTTAAAAATTGGATGAAATTTGGCCTACATGGTTTGGATTTGTTGTAGGTGGTTCCAGTGTGAAATATTTTGAAACGAGGTCCATAAAGGGTCTGGGGCTTTGATAATTCAGTAAGGGAGTTGTAACTTCCTTCCAGTGGTGGAAAAATAACTTGATCAAGGAATTGTAGCTTCCTTCTAGTGGTGGCCAGAGAAATTGGTTAGGGAATAGTGGCTTCCTTCCATTTGTAGTTTGAGAAACAATAGGAGGTGGTAGCCCCCAACAAGTAGGATCCTGCGCACTAATAGAGTCATGCGCCAGTGAAAGATATAAAATAAGGTTACCTTTATAATAATAAAGAGAAGAAGATAGAGACAACAACAACGATGGTTTTTCCAATTGGGTTTTCCGCCTAATATTTTATGTTTCTATATGATGATGTGTATGTTGACTTGTTGATGTGTTGAAATGTTATGATTCACATGCCGTTATGATTAAATTCTACTCATGACCTATTTACATAATGTGTTGTTAGTTAAATGATAGTTTAGTTAACATTGCAAATAGAAGTATTAACTAGGTAAAACTTGATTCATCATGAAATATTGATTCAACCCCCCCACCCGCCCCCTTAGTATTTCTAAAAATATCATCCCTTTCTTATACCCACTTGTCCTTCGGAAATCATTTCCATGGATTTTATGTGAGGTTTACCAAAAACTAGGAAGGAAAATGACTATCCATTCATGGTAGTTGACAAGTTCAACAAGATGTGTGTCCTAATACCCTTTAAAAATACCATCAATAAGAAAGAAGTAGCAAACCTATTCATTTGGAAGGTATGGGTGAAACTTGGGATACTAAGGAGCACTATTTCAGACAAGCACACAAGTTCTCAGTGCATTTCAAACTATATTGTGGGAGAATATGGACACGAAGTTGAATAGGTCTACAACATTCCATCCATAGACAAATGGGAAAACATAAGTATTCAAAAGGATTTTAGTGTAGCTTTTGACGGGTTATAATTAGAACCATCCAAAGGCTTGGCATGAAAATTTGGTATACATACAACACTCTTATAGTAGAGCAGTACACAATTCTACTAGTAAGGGGATTCCTTAAGGGAAAAAAATATATTGTTGAGAATATTATAAAAATACATCTACAAATACAAGATACAATGTAAAGGTTATAGGAAAGGTACAAGGCTTGACGTGATCAACATAGAATAGAGAAGTATTTTAAGGTGAGAGACAATATGGTTGCAGTTGAAAAAGTAGTGGCTACAGGGACCTAGTAAGAAAATAAAGGCTTTGTGATATGATATCTTGTTGGGAAATAATTCCTATAAACTAAGTCTAACACCATACATGCACATTTACTTAGTGGTGAAGGCATAGAATCTGAAACTTTATTAACCTTCAATGCTAGATTAGGAAGAGGAACATGTTGTACCTTTTGTAGAGGATTTAGCACTAAAAAATCAAGAAACTTTGATCAAGGATATAGTTTTTTAGAATAGGTAAATAATTACAAAACAAGGGTATAATTACCTTTGGTATATTAGGTTGAAAGGACAACTTATATGCAAATCTAAATGGTACACTCAAGACAAAGTGGAGGGAAAATTCCTCACTTCATTTAGTAGAAGCTTTTTGGGACCAAAATAATCCCAAAATGGGGAGGTGTGATCCATGTTAGACCACTCTATTAGTTTTCATCAATATTGATTCTTTCAGAGTGGAAAAAGTGGAGGAATCTGAGCACAAGACCATTTTTATAGGAAGTCCCAATTTGGAAAAATTTGGGTAAAAACTTTGAGGATCCATTTTGAGGAATTAAGTAAAAATTGTTTTGGTATTGACCTTAATATGAACTTATATTACATAATATAAATGTCTATACCTTTCCAACGACACAATAATAACTTCAATCAGAGCTCATATGAGAAAGTTATACCCCCCAAAAGTTGACTTGTTGAAATTTACCATCATAATTCAAAAGGATGCCATGTCATCCCCCATTATTCATGGAATAGGGGATTGCCATTTGATTATGATGAATAATACTCTAGAATATTCAATATTTTAACTCTAATTAAGAGTTGAAGGATTCAAACCTAACCTCTAGTAGGCTATTGTGTTGCGTTATAATCGGGTCATTATGAGGAAAAGGGGTTCCATTCTATTTGGGTGCATTTTGTTCATTAGATGGGAATAGTAGCCAAGATTGGATAAGGAGAGAGAAAATAGAGATGTATTGTGCATTGTAGTAGCCCATGGGCCACAAGTCTCACTTCTTTGTACTTGCATCCATTTCCATTCAGAGAAAGAGA
This sequence comes from Pinus tabuliformis, assembly GCA_031772625.1. NCBI lineage: Eukaryota > Viridiplantae > Streptophyta > Pinopsida > Pinales > Pinaceae > Pinus > Pinus tabuliformis. The sequence goes on along the minus strand of CM062811.1, from coordinate 135,162,595 downwards.
AAGTGCAGTAGCCTCACCTTCCGACTAGGTTTTCTTCTGAAAGGGTTTCCGAGGTCATACCTTGTGTTATTATGGTTTGTCAGTTATTTTTATATTTGTTATCTATTTTTTACAGAATTATAATTTGCACGCATACACAATAAATAATAATTAACAAACACAAAAATATAAGGAGAAATAAACCCTTGGAGTGTAGATTTCGTATTTTAAGTATAATTTCATTAGATATGTTGTGACAAACTGTCTAGTGGAATATCCATGACAATTTATAGATAAAATATGTTATAATATTCATTGATAAACAAATGAATCATATAATAATTTGTTGGAAGACATGATTTGGCTTCATATGGCCATTAGAATGAATGGAAATTCCAATAATCCTTGTTGGTTCAAGTATATGGAATGAGAAGTTGAAAGGTATTCCAATTTGAGATAAGAAGACTTGAAATTCATCTTGTTTTTATATTGAAGGGAAATCATGAGAGTGTTTATCTTTGAGATATTTTTCTTAATGCTATCCTTTAGCTGATATTGTGTTGTGCCTAAAGATTTATGATTAAGCCCTATGATTAATTGATTGAGAATGAGGAGAGGTTTCACTAAGATATGAAAACATAGATAATGGGCAAGTGGTATCACTTATAACTCCTTGGGAAATGTCTTGGTTAATGGCTATGGATGGAGTTTTAGATGCCTTTATAGGTTTGGGAGGGTGATGAGCCACCAATTAGAAAAAGCAATAGTACTATCCTAAAAGGGGGTCCGAGGATAAAGAGAAATACTTGTTGAACACCTATAGATTGGTCCACATAATAAAAAACAATTGTTAAAGCATAAAAACACTCATTCAATAAAGCCATAGCTAAACAACAAATTAGTTCATTAACTTAGTATGTGAATGAAGCAACATATACCATAAACATAACGAAAATATTCCAACTATATCTATGATACATGTATGAAGGAATGTCGACTCATTGAGGTTCTGATTATGTAAGATCTCAAGTACATTGTTACATGAATGAAACATTGTATCTAATAGTGGAACATGAAGCCACAACTTGCTTCTCCAAAGAATGATCTATCTCCTATGTATTACAAGAGAAGCAAGGAAAGACCTTTGTAATCTAAAGCCTTCCAAAAGCCCTTTTCTTGAGTTATGAGGAGCCATTTATAACAATTGACAATGACATTTGAGCTTTCTCGTGACTCTTTGACTCCTTTGACTATATTCTATACATGACTCATTACAATCCAATGTGTGGATTTTCACATTCCACATGTGTCCCTTGGACTTCATTACATATCATTTATTGTGTAATAGAATTTACAAATGAGATGGTGGCCTAATAAGACAAAATTGACAATGGTACAAAGGCTCATCAAATGGAAAAAAAAATTCTTCCTCATGGAGTTCACTTGCGATGTAAGTGTGTCATGCTTTGAACTCCTTTGTGATGGCTTCGACTCAAACTGGCAATTCCCCTTTGTACGCATCTTCACCTCCAGTGCCTCCATCAATAAGTTCATGGAGCTTGACTGTACGTTATTCCACATCCATGAGAGCTTCATGTGTGCTTTGACTAGTGCAAAGACATACTATTGAATAATGTCTTTGGTTACCTCCAAGCCTCCCTATTCCATTGCCTACTTAATTTGTTCAATATATTCCCTGATCTCCTGGAAGATGACTTCTATGTTTCTCATTTCTTCAAGAGATCTAATGGCAAGCATCCCATGTTTCTATGTTAGAGACTCAAAGCCATTCAGCGGTTAGTTATATGCAACCACAGTACTAACTGATTGTGCTCCAAGATGCGAGTAGTTTTATAGGTAGAGTCTCAACTAAACTCTGTCTCTTTCCTTGATAATATTTTCCATATTTTCAAAAAAAATTGGAGCATCCACATACCTGGCAGTCCACTCTGGCATCTAGTCAACTGCTCTTTTTCCTATCTTTATGAGTTTCACCACTTCCAGTGTGTTCATCTAAATTCCAATGAGAGAAGCAATGACTTGTTGTATAAGTATCATATCATCATATATTGGCACCATTGTGTCCTCCATTGGCCTCATCTCTTCTTACATGGCTAATTTCCATTCTGTGGTGTTGAAGTTATGTGATGATAGTCGTTTATTCTTTGCTGCAACATGTTCCACCTATTGCTTCACTGCAACAAGTTCTTTTCTGAACCTAGCATTCTCATTCAAAAAATACTCAAAGTTATCCTATGTCGTTGTAGAAAATGCAACATTTTCCGCCATGACCACCCTAGGATTCCTTCTTGTGTTGGTAGTGATCACCTTATCTGTAAACACTAAGACTAGATTTTGAGGATCCTTTGAGAAATATCTATGCCATTTTTGCATGATCATCTTCGTCAGTTGATTGAACGTTATACTACATACATCCATGACTCTGTCGGCTAGTGGAGGTCTGTTCACCATCTCTTTGAATGGAAGATGAAAAATTATGAGAAGATGTTATCCTAGAGTATCTAGTTCTTCCTCCATTCATTGGATGGTATCTTCTTCCTGGAATTGTTCCTCTTCCAGATCTTGAGTCAACTGTTCTTCTTCCAATATCTATGCTACTTCTTCCTCTTGGGACTTCCTTGGTTACTCTTATTCTATCCTCTTCTCTTTGGATTCTGCTTGTTGCTTCTCCAACAACTCATCCTATTGAATCTTCCTCTCTTCTTCATCTGCTTCTCCCTTCTCTACTTAGCTAGCTCCTGGGTTAAAAGGATCATATTTCCATTTCTTGTTGCTTCGCCTGACGAGATATACCTGATCCTTTTCTTGGGATATATTTTCTTTGCTTGAGAAGTTATCTCCTCCTCCTTCACTTACAAGTCTTGGGTTGGTGGATCATGGGGTGAACTGGTCTCCATTGCTGGATGTGTCTTCATGTTGGCATTGTAACAGTTATTTAGCTTCTCATCTTCTACTGTGGAAATTGATGAGTACCTCATATTGTGACCAATCCTCTAATACTTTTTCTTAGCAGTTTGCCTAGGATCATATCCATTGAATTATTTTGTAGCGAAATGTAGGAAGTATAGCTCTTGTATCTCTATTGTTGTCGCCTTATGTCTCTTTAACTCATATAGTCTGATCCTCAATGGGAAGATATTCCAAGGGGATTTCTTCCTTCTATGAAGAATTCCTGACAATCCCTTGTCCAGCTGATTAGCAACTTCTTGCATAAGTTACCACCTTGTTGGTCACATATCGTGACATAAGATGAGGGCATATATGACAACTGAAGCACTTGATGTACATACCCTTGGGAGCTGCAAATCAGTCTTTGATAGCTCAAAGTGACTCCTTTACCTGATCTGTCATGTAAGGAGGATCGATCTCAAATATCATGTGAAAGATTACCACAAATAATTGTTCAACCAATTTCTCATACACGCCTCTAAAACTTGCTTCTGATAACACTCTACAGTGGAAGTAAATTGGGAACTTCTCCTCAGGGGTCTAGTTCCTGTTCATTCTTGGGAATGCATACTGTGCTCAGATTTTGTCTCAGAGAAATGGAGACATGTAGAATTCCGGTGTCTGGTTCACCCGTAAAGATGAACATGATGCTGCAACTCAAATGACAAGATATCTGCCCAATTGAAAGTTCTACCATGGGTCACTACTATATTGAGTGTGTATATTCAATTCTCTTGGAATACCACAACATTCTTAAGCCCATATAACTGACATTACAGGGCTATCAAGTATTCATAAAAATCTCTAAGGATATTTGTCAGATACACTACGGATGGGAGATAGTGAAACTTGGCAGGCTCTCGACACCATGATTTGATAACATCGCTTGTGTTGAGGGTAGACCATCTCATGTATAAGTTGTCACTTGCATATTCACTGGGCTTGAGCATGTTATAATATGACTACATATCTTCACCAAAATAGGTGGCAAGATGACTGCCACTCTGACTACGAATCAAAAGGTGTGATCCATCCATATATGTAATGATCCATTAGATAAACTCTGCACATGGCATGGTCAGGAATCTGCATGTGATCCTATGCATTTTGGACCTCTAGATGTTGATGTATGCATGTATATCTTCTAGATCCTCGACAAACATTTCCTGCATGAATGTGTTGTAGATCCTTCTCCATGTGACCTATGTATCCCTATCAATAAAGCACTATGTAACCTGCATATATAGGAATATTTGGCTTTGTAACTTCTACAGGTTCATCAATTCTTGCTTCTAAATGTTCTTTGGAGATCACTTTACAAGGTGGCATGGCTCCAAAAGATGATGAAAAAGTGATAATACTTGTAACACAAACACCTATTTGGGGAACACATGCTCATAGTGACAATATTAGCTTAAAACAAGATAACTATGCAACAATACCTATAAATAATGTAAAAAGAGCCATCACAGATGATAGAACATGGAAAACTATGAATGACAGTGAAAAATAACTTGCATGCATGAGAAAATGAGCATTCAAACTAGGAGGGTGTACTTTCAAAGCACGAAGGGGCATGTAGGGTTATTCGGAGCTTTGTAGTACACTCATGCACTTAAGAAAGATGGAAAAATCATCTAGGGTGCATTGGCACACCCTGAAGGGTTAAAGGGATGGAATATTGGGCCTTCAGGTCTTCCATATTTTCTCATGCGCTCAAGGAGACAAGGAGGGCACATTGTAACACTCTGAAGGGATGAAGGAATGGATTGACATGTCTTCAAGCCTTCATAATGCATCCATGGCTCAAGGAAAAGGAGGACACATTGTTGCATGCCGAAGGGATGAAGGAAGATTCTTCATGCCTTCATGATGCGCTCATGCACTTAAGAGAGGGCGCAGTTCTTCTTGGTGAAGAAGTGCACTCTAGAGGAGAACTTACTCAAATAGGTCGCAGTTTTTGGTACTAATCAGGCTTCGAGCTCAAGAAGTGTTCTCTACCTATTGGAAGCTCAGGAACAATTTTGAACAACAAAATTTGATGGAAGGATGAGGAAAATAAAGATCTGTAAGTCTTTATAGCTACTATCGCATGCATAGTGGAAGATGAAGCGTTTTAAGAATGTGAAGAGTTCCTGCATGTGATAGTAGATTAACACTTGCAACATGAAGATTCAACATAAACGCCAACAAACAAACTAAAAAACAAAGGATAAACAACAAGAAAAGAAAAAATTGACAGTGAAATCATGAAATCCAATGCAAAGATTAAACATGAAAAACTTACTTTATGCACTGGTTGATGAAGAGATTCTTGATTCCCAGTTGTGTGCCCAACTTAGATGGAATCATTGTGCAAGAAGCATGAGTGCCACTTATTGTCGCATAAGAGGGTTAGTTAAAGAAGTTAAGTGGGCTCCTATTTTCTAGGAGTGTGCCCTCATGCAAAAAGGTTGGCTCATTCGTGCATCTAGAAAGGGCTTAGTCCTTCAACATGAAGGAGTGTGATCATGGAAGTCACATCTATATAGCATGAAGGAGTGCACTCAATGATGACGAAATCCTTTGAGCTGAAGGAGTGCGCTCAAGTTGAGTGCATGTATTCACCAACTTAGAGTGTGCTTTTGATTTGTTTGAGTGTTTTCTTGCTTTTATTTTCTTTTTTCCGTGCTTTTGAGTGTTGTTCGAGTGTGCGCATAGCAATAAGGAAAGTTTCTAAGTTGAGAGAGATCATGAGTTCACCTAACAAAGAACTAAATAACTCAAACACTTCTAATGGTTAAGTGACGATGCTTAGGAAACATTAACTTATGATGATGCAATGTTAGGAGAAAACACATAGATAAAAAATCAAACAACATGACAAATCAAGGGGGATTGAAACAACAGTTATCATAGGCTCCAAAATTGACATAGGCAAAAATGTTGGAGGTTCGTTGTTGCAGCGAAAACACTTGGCGACACACTGGGAGAACCCCACCTTCTATGAAATGGTTTCATTGTAAGTACAAAGTCTCATTTCTTTCGGAGGTATTGATTCTATCAGTGGGTTACCTTAGCTATCCACTCTTACTAAGCTAAAGATATAGTCTTCCCTAGTTCCCTTACTCGGTAAACACAACACATAACAAGCCATATCATTATCATGTCAATGTAAGTAAGGTTAATATAGTATGGCAAAATAAAACAATTGGAGTGTGAGTTTTACATCTCTAGCATTGCTCCACTACTAGTAGGCTTGGAGAGTACCCCGACGAAGTCACTTCAGAAACAAAAATGTTTCTTTTCTACCAATGAGCCTGGACAGTACCCCATTGAAGTCACTTGCTTCACCTCTATATGCATGAAACCTTTCTCTTTTTTCACACTTTATGTTTCTTTTATTTTCATCATTTTTTTTTCATAGAACTGTGTATAGGCTACTTATTATTTTTTGGCGAGTGAAAGAAGGATCCCAACTTATTGAGAGTAGAGGAGGTTTCTCCTTCAAAGACAATTTTCATACCTTTGATGCTTTGAGACTAGACTGTGCGTTGCGTAGTTCCAGCAGCGCAGATTGTGCCTTGTGCAGTCTTGGTAGTCGGTCTCCCGACCTCCCGACTGAAATTGCGCAACCTTCATGATCATTCACCCAAGTATGTTTCAAGTCAGTTCTCATGCTCATTTTGGTTTTCGACTGACATATTTCTTTCCATGAGTGTTTCCATGTCTCCAGGTATCACAGGTGTTCATCTGCCTCTCAGTAATACAGGTATAATGGTTTTCTGGAGAGCAAAGATGAAGACACCATTCAGAGCACACTTGGGGATGTAGTCGATCAAGTGTTTATGGACTTGCCTACCCACGAAGACATCAAGTTGTTCGTAGACAAGGACATCAAGATATGACAGCAGCAGCATCACAGCGAGCAGCATCATGAACAATAGCTAAAGACAGCATACCAAATGCAACAAATGCAAGAGGAGGGTTGTTGACAACATGGAGGCGGAACAAGGTTGCAATCTCAAGCAGATCCATTGATTTTGAAAGCAACTCTGGAGACTCCGGCTATGAGGTGACGACGTGACATGAAGATCGTGCGAAGACAAGAGAATGGAACAAATAAGGACTTTCATGTACTAAATCAACAACTCAAGGAAGAACATGAAGCTGCACAGATAGACGAATGAGTTGCAACAGGATCAGGAACAGCAGTGGGCGCATCGTGCACTCATAGATGAAACTACACCCGTACAAGTTAAAGATCCATCCCAGCAGCTAACACAAAGCAAACATGGTGAGCAATGTTGGTGATCGCATGCAAGAGATTTAGCAGCATCCATGTCATTGTGTGCATGCATTCAATCCAACCCATTCAACACACTCACCAAGGAAAAGACAAGAAGCAAGTCCAACTGGAGCTAAACTTGTACTTCGGCAAGTTGATGCACATGACCACCAGCACACACTTGAAGATCAGCACAGACACTATGCATCATTGTGTTTCCAGTTCAACCACACCCAATAAAACCATGCGCATGTTAGCAAACGAGTTGGATGAAGGAGTCGAACCAATGCACCGGTTGTAGCAGGGGCTAGAGTTCGTTTCAGTAAGATGTCACCATGAGGCGCACACACACCACCATGGATGACCAAGCTTGGCATCAACTCACCACCTTCACCATCACAAGCATGTAAAAGAGTTGGTCTCATCACAGTGGACAGAGTGTCAGTGATGTCTTGCAAGGCTTCCTCAAGCCATGTTGTCTCACATGAGTACATGTGCATTGTAATGTTGAGTCATGTCAAGTGTAAGTCAAGTGTCAATGGTTGGATGTAACGGTCATAGAGTAGGTGAAGAGTCATCAGGGTAGTTGAACTGTCAAAGAGGGGATGTCAAGGGTAACCCCACCCTTTGTTATAAATAGTCCCTCATAACTCATTGTAAGGGCTTTTGGTCATCCAAGCTTCTACTTAGACTATTTTGAAGAAGGCTTTAACAGTATTGTAATGCGCCTTGGCTTCTCCACTGCACGGAGCTAGTACATCTCTTTGGAGGAGTAGGCGAATGTGGATGTAACGTTCCATTATTGGGGCTAACAAGTTTACATGGATGTATTCTATGATTTTGACTTACAATTCTTTATATAATAAGATCCAGCACATTTTCATGCATATGTTGTTATTGTAGTTGGAATGCTCTAGTTGCTTTAATGATATGTGTTGTTTAACTTACCTACTTGTGTATGAACTTATTCACATGCAATTATATGAATCTTGTTGTTAATGTGTTTCATATGTTGTTAATGTTGTCACTGCCCATGTCGACTACTCTGTCTGACATCAGACAGACCTTTCACTTGAACCTTGCTATAACAACTGTCACACTCACCTCAAACTGATCCGTGAGTGTTGTACGTGTTATCTTACGTTGTATGATGTGATTGCCACATCCGAGCGGATTGCTCCACCGGAAGCTATGCATGTCCTTTGTGTTGTGTGTTCCTAGCTGAGTTGGGACTGATCCCTTTCAACCCGGAACTCACATTCACCTCCTTCCCCCTTCGAAGTGTTGGAACCTCTCATACACCTTCCTTGACTCACTACATCAGTCACACCCTTGCTGCTGACAGAGATTCTACTTGCCTTTGTGTGACACCACGATCAAGGCATTACGTTACAACCCACTACTAGGACTCCTACACCAAATGGTCTGAGCTCTAATTGGGACTTCTTACCAGGGAGATCCCCTTGACATGTTGGCAGGTCCAACATCATAAACATTTATGGCACTAGAAGGAGGGCTTTATGACAAGTTTTGTCATCTCATCCAGTTTTGAACCTTTGCATATCTTTCATGGAGTCTTGCACTCTTCTTCCCCCGAGGTGTTTTTCGAATCATGAAGATGTCTCCATCTCGAGGAATATTTTCGATCTCTTGTCCACTCACATGTATGATGGTGAAGGCGAAGTGGCATGGCCTGAGCACTTACATAACTTTCTTTCCATGATTCATGAGGAAGATGAGTTTTCTGATGAACAGGTCAGTTTGCTGCTTGCATACACACTTCACGAATCTCCATTTCGTTGGGTGCTCAGCCTACTGGCTGACACCATGCACTCATTTGAGCACTTTTGTGATCTTATTGAAGACATGTTCTATCATTTTGATCCAGACCATCTTGACCGAAAACTATTACAGCAACGAAGGGCTCTGCATGAATCTGTTATTGATTTTGGCAGCACTTCCACGACTTTCAGTTTCAAGCTCCGAGGAGCCAGATGAAATTTTCTTATCTTTGGGACCAGTTCGAGTACTGCCTTAAGAAATCTTCTCGTCCTAAGAGAAATTTTGAGATCAATCCTCACTCAACATTCTTCGTTGATGGAGCTGATCAATCTCATGTGGAAGTGGGCACTGTCTGTCTGCCTTCCTCTTATTCAACAGCTCCACCACTGCCCAGTGATGTTGAGGATCATTCTCACACACCTTTTCATCCTTCACATCCTCCCAACATCACTTCACTCAATTTTCGAGCAAATTTGGTTGTGAGTCCTTCAAGTCCTCATATGCATTCTTTTCTACGACCTCCGTCTTCGCACCCGAGTGTTCCTTCGGATGATGTTGTCTTGTGTTCGTCCATTCTGGACTCTTCACTTGTTGTGAACGAGGAACAACCCACTGACGGAGTTGGTGTTGCACAACCAACATGCGTTGTCATTCATGAAGAGTATGAGTGGGAGCTTGAGCATCAACACTCAGCGAAGGATGACTCCCTTCCATCTGAGCCCCCTCCGTTCTTTCCTAACATCGTTGGTGAACCTTCCATCCATGATTTCGCATGTGTGTCTTCATCCACGGATGCACCCATTGTTGATATTTCACAAGACACACCGTATGTTAGCCCATCATCCAAAAACGGAGAGGACCAATCATTCATTGGAAATCCACTTGATCTTTCATCTGCTTTTTCCAAAAACGCAGAGGGTGAACATCCTTCCTCCTCATCTACCCCTCTGTGTGATTCATCAAACCATGAGGATGCCGACCAACATCCTAAATTTTCTGATCTTGGTTTTCGTGATCTCTTCACCTCATCATCTGATCATGATGTTGATTCACTCGTTGTTAATCTGTCTAAGCCACTGGTCTACGAAGATCCATCTGTCAACGAAGCCGAAACCCCACAAACCGTCGAGGCACTTAAGCCCAAGCTAGTGGTTATGTCAAGCCCTCGCTGTCCTGAGGTTGGTTTCGCTTTCAATCATGGAATTGTTAAAACACTCAAGGCTCCTCATCACTCATCTTTATGCACTCAAGATCAATCTAACACTCAGATTTTACTTCCTCCACTCGAACTACATGATCCCATTGCTCATACATTGGAGGAGTCTTACATTGAAAGAACTCATGCATGACGCAAGTTATCTTTGTTTCTTTCATTTTCTTGCATGTCATGGTCAAGAGTGTGCCTATGCTTCAAAGTTTCACGTAGTGTCACACAACACCATGATAAGTCTGCGGACTACCCGTCATGCACATGCACTCACTTATGTCTCGTGGCCACTTTGAATCACGAAGTGTGGTTGCCTTCATTGTTATATCTTTCTTGCTTGCTGGTTCACACAACTGAGCTACTGGCAGACCAAGCCTTCACCAACATGGGTCTATCAATGCACCGATCGCTGCATTGGAAGTATCACTTCACGTGATCATGCTCATGTACCATTAGTGTAGAAGTAGGAGTAGTGTTTTCTTTCAGTTGTTTTCTTGCATGCTTGTTTACTTACGTGTTTTGATTTATTGTTTGTTTACTTGCTTCGATTTCATTTTTTCTTCTGCTCTTGATTTTCTTTGTTGATTGTTAGTTCATTTGTTTGTTTCGTTCATAAGCTAGTTTTGCATGAAACCATGTATGACTCTTGAAGCGAGCTAGGTAAAGTAAAAGAGGGCTTGTACAATATATCACTACTTGGTTACCTCTCATCTTGCCTCTGTATGATGAGCTTGTTACTCTTAGTCCATGATACGTCGAAGGAAAATACATATTGTTCGAAGTGAACCTTGGTGTAAACACAACTCTTGCACGCTAACTAGTGTCACCTTCTCTAGTCGATTGTTTTTGGGTTAACCCTTGTCAGCTCTGTCAAGTAGAGTAAGGTAAGGGGGAAAACACTAACAGGCACGTTAGAGATACAATAAACTACTTCTCTACTGGAACAACCTCTTCTACTCTCAATAAGTCGGGATCCATCTTCGGCCTCCGAAATGAATAAGTGTTATGCATAGTGAAAAATGAAAAAATGAAAAGTCAAAAATTCAAAATGAAAAATGAATAAGGCAAAAGAAGAGAAAGGCTTCCCGCACAAGGAGTTGATGCAAGTAACTCTATCGGGGTACTGACCAGGCTCACTGGCAGTGGAACCATGCTTGTGTTCCTATGTGACTCCACCGGGGTACTATCCAGGCCTACTGGCAATGGAGCAACACTAGAGATGAAACTAAGACTCTGACGACTATACTGCTTGTGCACCTATATACCCCTCAACCCCAATCGAAACAACTGTGTTGCCTTGGCTTGGAATGTGTGTCAATCGACCAAGGGTTTGATAGATGCTACATCTTACAATCAAGTTAGTGTGAAACCAAGATGAGCTGAAAATAGAACAATACTTTCAAAGGTGTTAGACTTGCTTTTCACAAACAAGGTCCATTCAAAGAGCTGGAGTTCTACTAGTGTGTCACCAAGTGTTGTAGCGGCTACAAACACCGTCCAAAATTTTTCCTTAGCCTCTTTTTGGAGCCTCCCTTCCAACCTTCACAGCAGCTTGCCTTACTTCATCAAGTTCACAAGCTTCAATGTCTTTCTTACACAAAGGCAGCCTGTTGGTCACAGCTTGATCCATTCCCCTCACAATCTGTTCACCTAGACTTGGTCCAGCTACAGGCTAAGAAGATTCCCCTTGAAAATTGCGCATTTCTGGAGGGAAACCAACCTTCCCTCTAGAAATTGTGCAATCCTCTCTAGCAGCCTGCTGGGCTCCAGGATTGCGCAATCCTGCCTGCCAACACTCCCAGCAGGATTTGTGAAAATTTCCCAGCAAAGGCTCCTTAGCCCAGAAATTGCACAAATCTGGGAAACAGTCAGCTACTCTGCCCAAAAATTGCAAAAATCTCCTGGGCAGTCAGCCCAACTCCCAGCTAGAAATGAGCATTTCCTTCAAGCAGTTGAACAACCTCTTGCATGTGCAGCTGAGTTGACCGGTTCCCTCTGGGACCAAGAAAAACAGACTTTCATGCATAGGCTGCTTCCCCCAAGGTAGCATGCAAAGGCATACCTTGTCTCAAGGATCTATGTTTAGCAGTTGGAGGTTACATGCAAGGAGCAATTCAGAAACCTCCCACCAAGTGTCGCTTCCCCTAGATTTGTGGCATGTGCATCACAACTTAATGTTATCAAAATTCATCAGCCAAATGCTGCAGAGCTCATTCCTCATGTCAACCTTACATATCTAACATCCTACATCACATCAAGGAGCAGTCGACACATTCAACTCAGATGTTTTGGGGTAAGCCCACTTCCCATGCCTTGTGCTGCATTTCTATCGCTTTTTGTGTTTTCGCTTGTGTGAGTATTTTTTTCTTCATTTATTTGAACGCTTATTGTCATTTACATGTATTCTAGCTTGTCCTAGCTTTGTTTTAGTTTTCAATGTTATCTCATTGTTGTCGCATGCATGAAACTATTGCACGGATGTTCGCCCAACCGACGAACTGCCTCACCCACATGCATGTTGATCTGTTTATTGAATCTTTCATTCATGTTTTGCATGCATTGTCAATCACTTCTACTATCACTTAGTGTTGCCATGCATTTACTATCTTAGTTGCTTTCAGTTTCCTGTCGGCGAGTCGGGCCAACCTTGGCCTGGACTCTGCCTTCACCAAGGCTGCATTGTGCAATCTAGGTAATGAAGGCTCACCTTCCTCTCCATATTTATGCATTCCTTCCCAGCACTGGCCTCCAGGACTGTTTTGCGCATTTTTGGAGGAGAGTGGCTACTTGGCCCAAGAAAATGTGCAAATTTGTCCCCGGGCCAGCAGTCCTTCCCAGCTGGAATTGCACATTACACAATCCCAGCAGTCAGCAGCTAGACTGGACTGTGCATTGCCTAGTTCCAGTAGTCAGTCAATCTCCCAGCAGCCCAGATTGTGCCTTGTGCAGTCTTAGTAGTTAGTCTCCCGACCTCCCGGCCGAAATTGCGCAACCTTCATGATCATTCACCTAGGTATGTTGCAAGTCAGTTCTCATGTTCATTTTGGTTTTCAACTGACATATTGCTTTCCATGAGTGTTTCCATGTCTCCAAGTATCACAGGTGTTCATCTGCCTCTCAGCAGTACAGGTACAATGGTTTCTAGGAGAGCAGAGATGAAGACACCATTCAGAGCACACTTGGGGATGCAGTCGATCAAGTGTCTATGGACTTGCCTACCCACGAAGACATCAAGTTGTTCGTAGACAAGGACATCAAGATATGACAGCAACAACATCACAGTGAGCAACATCATGAACAATAGCTGAAGATAGCATACCAAATGCAACGAATGCAAGAGGAGAGTTGTTGATAACATGGAGGCAGAACAAGGTTGCAAGCTCAAGAAAATCCATTGATTTTGAAAGCAACTTTGGAGACTCTAGATATGAGGTGACGACACAACATGAAGATCATGTGAAGACAAGAGAATGGAATAGAGAAGGAGTTGCATGTGCTGAAGTAGCAGCTCAAGGAAGAACATGAAGCTGCACAGGTAAACAAATGAGTTGCAGCAAGATCAGGAAGAGCAGTGGGCACATCGTGCACTCACAGATGAAACTATGCCCGTACAAGTTAAAGATCCATCCCAATAGCTAACACGAAGCAAACATGGTGAGCAGTGTTGGTGATCGCATGCAAGGGATTCAGCACCATGCATGTCATTGTGTGCATGCATGTAATCCAACCCATTCAACACACTTACCAAGGCGAAGACAAGAAGCAAGTCCAACTGGAGCTAAACCTATACTTCGGCAAGTTGATGAGCATGACCACCAACACACACTTGAAGATCAACACAGACACTATGCATCAATGTGTTTCCAGTTCAGCTGCACCCAAGAAGACCATGCACATGTTAGCAGACGAGTTGGATGAAGGGGTCGAACTAATGCACCGGTTGCAACAGAGACAAGAGTTCACTTCAGCAAGATGTCACCATGAAGTGAATACACACCACCACGGATGACCAAGCTTGGCATCATCTCACCACCTTCACCATCACAAGCATGTCAAAGAGTTGGTCTCATCACAGCGGACCGAGTGTCAGTGACGTCTTGCAAGGCTTGCTCAAGCCATGTTGTCTCACATGAGTACATGTGCATTGTAATGTTGAGTCATGTCAAGTGTAAGTCAAGTGTGAATGGTTGGATGTAACAATCATAGAGTAGGTGAAGAGTCATGAGGGTAGTTGAACTATCACAAAGGGGATGTCAAGAGTCACCCCACCCTTTGCTATAAATAGTCCCTCATAACTTATTGTAAGGGCTTTTCATCAGCCAAGCTTCTACTTAGACTATTTTGAAGAAGGCTTTGATAGTATTGTAATGCGCCTTGGCTTCTCCATTGCATAAAGCTAGTACATCTCTTTGGAGGAGCAGGAAAATGTGGCTGTAACATGGATGTATTGTATGATTGTGACTTACACTTCTTTATATAATAAGAGCCAGCACATTTTCATGCATATGTTGTTATTAAAGTTGGACTGGTCCTGTTGCTTTAATGATATGTGTTGTTTAACTTATGTACTTGTGTATGAACTGATTCACATGCAATTATATGAATCTTGTTGTTAATGTGTTTCATATGTTGTTAATGATGTCACCTTCCATGTCATTTTCTCTTCCGGACATCAGACATACCTTTCAATTGAACCTTGCTATAACAACCATCACACTCATCTTGGACTGATCCGTGAGTGTTGTATGTGTTATCTTACCTTGTATGATGTAACTGCCACATCCGAGTGAACTTCTCTGCCAAAAGCTATGCATGTCCTTTGTGTTGTGTGTTCTTAGCCGAGTTGGGACTGATCCCTTTAAACCTAGAACTCACATTCACCTCCTTCCCCCTTCAAAGTGTTGGAACCTCTCATACACCTTCCTTGACTCACTGCATCAGTCACACCCTTGCTGCTGACAAAGTTATTCTACTTGCCTCTGTGCGACACCTCGGTTAAGGCATTACCTTACGACCCACTGCTGGGACTCCTACACCAAATGGTCTAAGGTCTAATTGGGACTTCTTACCGGGGAGATCCCCTTGACATGTTGGCTGGTCCAACACCGTCAACACTACCCTAACCTAAATAGTACAGGGTCAGGTCATGTAAAGTGAAATTTCTAATGCAACCAAATAATTCGCTCCCAAACTTTAGAGCATAAGATACGATCGTGAATAATTGAAATAGAAAGGAGTGTAGGGAACAAAAGAAACGGTGCAAACATCTGCACTGAAAAATGAAAACAATAAGTGTAACCACAATGGTGTATTACACTAATTTCTCTTTCAAGAAATAAACCCCACAAAAATAAAAACTACTTGGACTATGACCATGCAAGATTTTGTGAAAAGCATGCAAGTACAAGCCATGTGACATAGGTCCAGACTGAAAAGAGACTTCTAGTGAGTCTGGAATGGGATCATGTAAATAACCTTTAGGGAAAGATAAACAAGAAAAAATGAACAGGGACAGATCCAGGTCATAAGCAATGTTATTAGGTTATCCACAATCTAGGTTGTTGTGCACATGATATTCTTTTATGTATGATGAAAAAAATGATTAAGATTCTTCTTTGTTTCTACATTACAGATTAGAGATTTGCTTGAAATGGGATGCAGTGGTGGAAGATCAATAGTCAGATTAAATCTCCTCGCCTATGGGTTGAAGAAATTTATGTGGATAAAATAAACATCCCTCAGGATAGAATCAACATCCCATATGATGACACAAATGATGAAATTATGCAAACAAATCATAAACTGAACAAAATCACAAATATCATCATGGTGACAGGAACTTGACATAACCATCAAAGTAGGTTGAAGTGTCCTACTCACCTGACATATCATTAAATCCTAACAAGATTGATAATGAATATGGTAAAACACGATCATTTTCTTATCAAAATAAGATCCATTACCCAAATCATGAGATTCAGAAGAAGATAGATTTTCAAGATTACTGCAAAAATATTCGATGATAAGCATATCATTTTCTTGATCAAACGGAGATATACCTGAAAGAAAATCATTAATAATTGTCTTAGACTCCATTTGAAGTTGTTGAAAATCCAAATATTCATGTAAGAACAAATATTCATCCATATAACTTGAACAATCATCACCATATAATTCTGAGAGAAGAAAATCATCAAGGCAATGATCATCCAAGGGTTCAACTTGATTAACGGGTGGAAGATTGACCGGACAAATATCAAGATTAGAATATGGTTAATTGATAAGATCATATGAATTACCATCGGGGGAAATATGTGAAGTAAATTTAATTCTTCATCAGCGAACTGATTTTCCGATTTAATGATCAGTTGAGGTTCGAAACATGGAACATCAAAAGGAGGAGGACATGGAACAAAAGGCATGTCTGGTTCTTCCTCAGGATGTTGAAATTATTTTGGATCAGGAGGACATGATGAATCAAATTCAAAATATTTCCTTGACATTTGGACTAAGAAATAAAATTTCTCATCTAAGAATTTCCATTCCACATCCTCGTCTAGGAATTCATAACAAAGATGAAGGAATCAATCAATGAAATGTTCAAGAGATTCATTTGGTTCCATTATAAGTTGATCGATTTCATAAACATCTTGATATTTTTACTTGTCAAAAACGAGACGAAGTTCGTTAACCAAAATCTTGAAAGATGTGATCGAAGTAGTGGTAGAGAGTAACACGATTGCTTCACACGACCATCCAATGAAAGTGTAAACAACCATGCGAGGATTTCTTAAGAATAAATGCCACTTGAAAAACAAAATTGAATGAATTCAAACATGTAATCAAGGATAGTTGTCGTACTCTTTCCATCGAATTTGAGATGTGACAAGTTATCTAAAAATTTTAGTGAGGATTGAAAGATTTAAAGCTTCGGTAAAACACCTTAGGATTATGATCTTGGATAAAGCCATTAAAGGTAAGAGATTCAAACAGACTTCACAGGATCAACTTGTCATCTGGCCCTCCTTCTAGGGCCAAAAATGTTGATGATGTTGGATGCCACCAATATTGTAAGGGGTTATCCCTCATGTGAAGTCTCAATTAGACCTCACACTGTTTGGTGTAGGAGTCCCATCTAGTCATACGGTCCAGCTAATGTTGGAATTATTTAAATATATGCCTTGGTTACCAACCAAAACAAGAGAACACTCACTACTTTGGGGCAACAAGAATGTGAGCTTTGTGAGACATCCAATTTAATGTATATGAGGGAGACTTCCACAGATGGTGAGGGAAATGAACCACCAATTAAAAAAGAAATAGTACTATCCTAAAAGGGGGTCCGAGGATAAAGAGAAATACTTTTTGAACACCTATAGATTGGTCCACATAATAAAAAAAATCGTTAAAGAATAAAAACACTCATTCAATAATAGCCATAGATAAACAAAAAATTAGTTCATTAACTTAGTATGTGAATGAAGCAACATATACAATAAACATACCCAAAATAGTCCAACTACATCTACGATACATGTATGAAGGAATGCCAACTCATTGAGGTTCTGATTAAAATTGTAAGATGTCAAGTACATTGTTACATGAATGAAACATTGTATCTAATAGTGGAACATGAAGCCACAACTTGCTTCTCAAAAGAATGATATATCTCCTATGTATTACAAGAGAAGCCAAGGCAAGACCTCTAGAATCTAAAGCTTTCCAAAAGCCCTTTGCTTGAGTTATGAGGAGCTATTTATAACAATTGAAAATGACCTTTGAGCTTCCTCATGACTCTTTGACTCCTATGACTATTCATATTCTATACATGACTCATTACATTCCAATGATTGGCTTTTCACATTCCACATGTGTCCCTTGGAATTCATTACATATCATTTATTACATAAGAAAATTTACAAATGAGATGATGACTTAATAAGACAAAACTAACAATGGGAAAAAGTATCATAAAATGGATAAATCATTTTCTTCCTCATGGAGTTTACTTGTGATATAATTGTGACATGCTCTAAACTCCTTTGGGATGGCTTTGACCTGAACTGGAAAATCCCCTTTGTAGCGCATCTTCACCTTCAGTGCCTCTGTCAGTTTGTTCTTAGAGCTTGACTATACCTTATTCCATAGCCATGAAAGCTTCATGTGTGCTTTGACTAGTACAAAGGCATACTGTTGAATAATGTCTTTGGTTACCTCCAAGCCTTCATGTTCCTTTACCTACCTAATTTGTTCAATATATTCCCTAATCTCCTGGAAGATGACTTCTCTGCTTCTGATTGCTTCAAGATATCTGATCGTAGGCATCCCACGTTTCTGTGTTAGGGACTCAAACCCATGATGTAGTCAGATATATGCAGCCATAGTACTAACCAAATGTGCTCCAAGATGCGAGTAGTTCTGTAGGTGGACTCTCAACCGAAATCTGTCTATATCTGTGGAAATCTTGTCCTTCTTTTCCAAATGTTGTGGAGCATCTAGATATTTGGCATTCCACTCTTGCATATGGTCAACTGCTTTGTTTTCTATATTCAATAGTTTCACCACTTCCTATGTGTTCTTATGAATCCCAATGTGAGGAGCCATGACCTGATGTATAAGTATCATCTCATCATATAGTCGTGCCATGGTGTACTCCATTGGCCCCATCTCTTCTTGCATGGTTGACTGCCATTCTGCAGTGTTGAAGTTTTATGATGATAGTTCTTGGTTCTCTGCCACAAGATGTTCTTCTTGTTGCTTCACCGTAGAAAGTTCTCTTCTCAACCTAGCATTCTCCTTCAACAAATACTCATAGTAATGTTGTGTCGTTGTAGTGAATACAACATTTTCGCCATGACCGCCCTAGGATTCCTTCTAGTGTTGACAATGATCATCTTCTCTATAGACACTGAGACTGGATTATGAGGATCCTTTGAGAAATATCTATGCCCTTGTTGCATGATCCTCTTCTTCAACTGATCGAAAGTTATACTGCATGCATCCGTGACTCTATCAGCTGGTGGAGGTGTGATCCCCATCTCTCTGAATGGAAGATGGCCACTTGTGAGAGAACGTTATCCTGGAGTATCTGGCTCTTCCTCCATTAGCTGGATGGTATCTTCTTCCTCGAATAGTTCCTCTCCCAAACTTGATATTAAACTATTCTTCTTCCAATTTCTATGTTGCTTCCTTCTCCTGGGACTTCCTCTGTTGCTCTTGTTTTATCCTCATCTTCTCCTTTTTTTTTGCTTATTTCTTCTCCATCAACTCCTCCTTCCAACTCTTCCTCTCTTCTTCATCTGCTTATCCATGCTTTGCTTGGCTAGCTCCTAGTTTTAAAGGATCGACTTTCCATTTCTTGATGCTCTCACCCAACGATGAATACGTGATCCTTTTATTGGGACCTTTTTTCTTTGCTTGAGGCATTATCTCCTCCTCCTCCTACACTGGAAAGTATTGAGTTGGTGGATTGTGGGGTGAAATGGTCTCCATTGCTAGATGTGTCTTCATGTTGGCATTGTACCAGTTCTTTATCTTCTCATTTTCTATTGTGGACATCGGTGAGTGCGCCATAGTGTGATTGATCCTTTGACAATGTTGCTTGTCAATTCACCTCGGATCATATCCATGGATGTCTTTAGTAGTGAAATGTAGGTGGTCCAACTCCTATATCTATGTTGTTATCTTCTTATGGCTCTTTAAATCATACAATATGATCCTAAATGGGAAGATAGGCCAAGGAGCTTTCTTCCTTCTATGAATAATTCCTGACAATCTCTTGTCCATTTTATTAGAAATTTCTTGCATAACCACCTTGTTGGTCACATATCATAGCATAAGATGAGGGGATATATGACCACTAAAGCACCTGATGTACACACCCTCGAGAGCTGCAAACTAGTCCACAATATCTCGAAATGACTCCTTTACCTGATCTGTTATGCAAGGAGGATCGATCTCAAATATCATGTGAAAGATTACTGCAAAGAAGTGTTCATCCAATTTTTCATACACGTCTCTAAAGCTTGCTTCTGATAACACTCTACGATGGAAGTAAACTGGGAACTTCTCCTAAGGGATCTAATTCTTGTTCATTCCTTGGAACACATACTGTGCGCAGATTCCGTCTAAAAGAAATGTAGAGATGTAGAATTTTAGTTCCTGGTTCACCCGTAAAGCTACTTTTTCCTGCCCAACTTGACGTTGAAACTCAAATGACAGGATATCCACCCAATTGAAATTTCTACCACGTGTCACTATTATATTGAGTGTGTATATCTAATTCTCTTGGAATACCTCAGCATTCCTAAGTCCATATAACTGACAATACATGGCTATCAAGTATTGATATACATCTCTAAGTATCTTTTTCGGATACACTGCGGATAGGCGATGGTGAAACTTTCGAGGCTCTCAACAACATGATTTGATAACATTTCCTATGTCGAGGGTAGCCCATCCCATATAGAAGTTGCCATTTTCATCTTCATTGGGCTTGAGCATGTTATAATATGATTGCATATCTTCACCAAAATAGGTGTCGATATGATCGCCACTCTCACTACGAAGCAGAAGGCGTGAGTCATTGATATGTGTAATGATCCATTCGATCACCTCCACACACGGCATGACCAGGAATCTACATGCGATCCTATCCATTCTAGACATATTGATGTTTATGTATGCATGCAAATCTTCTAAGTCTTTAACAAACCTTTCCTCCATGAATGCGTTGTAGATCTTGATCCATGTGACCTGTGTATCTTTATCAATAAGGATTATGTATCTGCATATATGGGAATATTTGGATTTGTATCTTCTATAGGTTCATCAACACTTGATTCTAAATGTTCTTTGGAGATCACTTTATGAGGTTGCATGGCTCCAACAAATGACGACAAGGTGGTAATACTTGTAACTCGAACACTTGTTTGGGGAAACACACTCATAGTGACAATATTAGCTTAAAACAACCTAACTACGCAAAAATACTTGTAAACCATGTAAAACGATCCATCATAGATGATAGAACATGGAAAAATATGAACGAAAGTGAAAAATAACTTGCATGCATGAGAAAATGAGCATGAAAACTAGGAGGACACACTTTTGAAGCACGAAGGGGCATGCAAGGTCATTCAGAGCTTTGTAGTGCGTTCATGCACTCAAGCAAGAGGAAAAATTCATCTAAAGCACATTGGTGCATCTCTAAGGCTCGAAGGGATGGAATGTTGGGCATTTGGGTCTTCCCTATGCGCTCATGCGCTCAAGGAGACAAGGAGGGCGCACTATCGCACTCCGAAGGGATGAAGGAAGGGGTTAACATGTCTTCGAGCCTTCACAACGTGCCCATGTGCTCAAGGGAAATGAGGGTGCACTGTCACATGTCAAAGGGTTGAAGGAAGATGCTTCGTGGCTCCATGATGCACTCATGTGCTCAAGAGAGGGCACAATTCTTTGTGGTGAATAAGTGCAATCTAGAGGAAAACTTGCTCAAATAGGGTGCAATTTTTGGTGTTGATTGGGCTTCAAGCTCAAGAAGTGCGCTATACCTGTTGGAAGCTTAGGAAAAAGTTTGAACAACAAGATTTGATGGAAGGATGAGGAAAATAAATATCTGCAAGGCTTTATAGTTGTCGCATGCATGGTGGAAGATGAAGGGTCTTAAAAATGTGAAGAGTTTCTACATGCAATAGAGGATTAACACTTGCAACATGAAGATTCAGCATAAATGCCAACAAACAAACTGATAAACAAAGCATTGAAAACAAGAAAATAAATATTTGATAGTGAAATCATGAAATGAAATGGAGAGATTAAACATGCAAAACTGACTTGTTGCACTGGTTGATGAAGAGATTCTTTATACCCAGTTGTGCGCCTAACTTAGATGGAAGGATTATGCAAGAAGCATGAGTTCCACTTGTCGTCACATGAGAGGGTTAGTTAAATAAGTTAAGTGGGATCCTATTTTCTAGGAGTGTGCCCTCATGCAACAAGGTTGGCTCATGCATGCATATGGAAAGGGCACAGTTATTCAACACGAAGAAGTGCACTCATGGAGGGCACATCTTTTTATCATGAAGGAGTGTGCTCAAGGAGGGCACACACCTTTGGGCCGAAGGAGTGCGCTCAAGTTGAGTGCATGTCTTCACTAACTTAAAGTGCACTTTTTCTTTTTTGAGTGTTTTCTTGCTTTTGTTTTCTTTTTTTCTTACTTTTGAGTGTTTTTATATTGTGTGCATGGTGATAAGGAAAGTTTATAAGTCGAGAGATATCATGATTTCACCTAACCAAGAACTAACTAACGCAAACACTTCTTATGGTTAAGTGACAACGCTTAGGAAACATTGACTTAAGAGGATGTGACGCTAGGTGAAAATGCATAAATAACAAATCAAACAACATGGCAACTCAAGGGGGTTTGAAACACCAGTTATCATAGGATCCAAAATTGACATAGGAAAACAATTTGGAGGTTCATTGTCGCAACAATAATAGAAGGACACAACTCCAAGGAAAAAAGGGCAACAATTGGGTTTGGTGGAAAAATGCACTCTGGGGCCCACATGGTTTCAGTAGTTCCACATGGCCAGTTGGGGCCATGCATTTAAAAAGTATGATGATTTTTTTTGGGATTCATTGATTCATTATTATTGAGTAATAAATTGAGGAGACATAGTCTGGTAACTGATGGCCAATGAGTCTTGGGTTGGACTCTGGGACTAGTTGGGGCACAATTTTTAAGTTAATTATTCCAAGGGATGCATCCATTTTTGGTGGGATATCCTAAGAAGCTCTGACAATTTGATGGCTCCTAAGGTTTTTTGGCCCTAGATATGGCTTGGTTCCATGGAGTTTTGGTGGGAAACTCAGTTGAAGATAGATGGTGAGTCCTAGTTGGGATCTTGAACTAGTTGTGGGGATTCCTTTTTGGTTGTTCGACACTTGGATAGCAGCAACTACACGTTGAGACTATATTGACAAACCATAAGCTTCCTTAAAATGTTTTCACCATCGAGGGGTTTGGGTTGACATGCCACATGGGTGTCAGTTAGGGGGACATGAGCTTGTGGTTGGAAATGAAGGTTGTTGGGGTTGGTGTCGTGGCCTGAAATTTGATACTGCTTATCAAATGTTTCCTTTGGAGTTTTCGTCCCAGCTTGGGGTGACCAATGGTTGAGACTATGAACCACATGTTCTATGGTTGGGAGGGACATGGAGAGCCTATAACTAGTTGGCTCTTTCCAGCAGATAAGCTTCTAGTTTATTGCTCAGGGCTTTTATGCTTCCGCTAAGATGATTAAAATGTAAATTAAGCACGTTGCATAGTTTTATTATGTTTTTCTGATGTGAATGATTAATTTTTGTTATACGTATTATACAATGTTGCATAACATATAGAGCTGCATTTCATAACTAATTAAGCGGCCAAGTCTAGATTTAAAGGGCTAGTAGAAAATGGACATGTACACTTGCACATATTATTTTATATTAATTAATGGGTTTTGAAATACTATAAGAGTAGTGCTTCCTGGTTGGTGACCGAGGACACTACAACCATGTTTTGGGTTTTATCTTTCATTAAGCTTTGGAAGAACCTGGATGATATAAATGTCTTGTATTTTTTTAGATCCAAAAGTCTAGAAATCTAGAAAGTCTTTTAATGGGACTTTTGGAAAAGTATAGATATTTTGGTTTGGATGCCTTTAAAATCTCTAGAAATTAGAACCTTACTATGGAATTATTGATCTAGAGATAATAGAATTGAAATTTCCCATAAATTGACTTTCTCAAAAAGGTTGGATCTAGATGCCATGTCACCAAGTATACATTACAATTTGCATCATGTTCATGTCACCTTCAATATACTAGTACTTGTCACTTATGATAATATTCTTATTGTTGTTTTAATGCTAATTTGGAGATATGGATTAGGGTTGGTGACATGGAAAACTATTTGGACACTAATGTGGCATGAAAATTTGGCACAATGGTGGAAAAGAAAAAGAAAATGTGTTTGCGAATGTGGTGTTTGGCACAAAATTTAGAAGTCCAAAATCTAGAAGTTTGTGAAAATGGAATTTTTAGGTTTTTCCAGATGTAGGATGATACAGATGTACAAAAGTGCAGAATATAGACCGGCAGTGATAGTATTAAGGTGGCATGGAGGTGTTATAGTAATGAGGCTGTTAGGGCCTAAATCTACCTCAGGCTGAAGGAAGGCAGGTCTAGGGTAACATCAAGCCACGCTTAACCTGGTAGCTAGCCCTACCAGGTCGGGAGAGGGCTCTCTCCTTGTCAATATCAATTAGAATATGGAAAATAGGGCTTGAGATGACTGAAAATAAATGCTGATTTTAGGCTGGGTATATTAGGTCAGAGGATTTTGTTTGATTTTAATGGTTGGTTGCTGGATCAAATGAGGAAAGCAGCTTTGGGTCCAGGAAATCAACTCAGATTTGCAGAGGTTTCTGTGGGGCGAGATAGGCAAGTGTTTTGGAACTTTGAATTGGGTGTGATGGTAAGTCTAAATACTGGTGAGGAGTTGGAGAGGGCATGCAAGGTCCATGAGTCCTCTTCAAACAGTAGAAAACATTAAAAACTAAATGTATCCTCAAGGCAGAGCACTGAATATCAATGGATTCTACCTAATTCTCTTGATTCATTTAGTTATGAAGAAAAAGATAGATGCTGGAACATATACACATAAGAGAAACTAAATAACAGAAGAAGAAACAATGCCAAGACACATTACCACAAGAATCCCACAAAACGCTGCAAAACCCTGGTTCATTTCCTTACCAAATTGCAGAAGTGATTTACAATGAAGCTCAAAGCATCCACAAGAGTCCAACCTTTACAAATGACTAAGAAATTACATAATATAGGCATCAAACCACCTATGCTAGCCATCAGGGGTCGAATCCATGAGTCAAGGAGTTGTTTCAACAACATCTAAACTAAGAACTAGAAAATAGCTAGTGGAATAGCTTGCCTCTAAAATTGTGGAAACCGATTCATTCAAGCTCAAACCACCTATAACTGATGTATCTACCCCCTCAAGTCATTTTTTATCACATTTACATCATATTACATCATTAATTTACCAAAGAGAGAAGAAAAAGTCAACTGACAGTCAAACTAAGGGAAATTCTGAGTTTTAGGCAAAATTGGCAAAAATTTGCCTAATGCGCAGCACCTTGAGCCTAATGCGCAGCGCCACTTCAATGCTAATTTTGGAGGCCTTTCACTTCACCAAATCAGGCCCAAGATATCTTGTTGGAAATCTCTGCCTGTCTAGTTTCTAAAACACTTTGAATTTTCTAATTTGGAGTTGATTTGACCCTTCAAAAATAATTTCTCCCAAGACTGCTTCCTGTGGGTCCAAAAAGTGGCAGAGAGGGCATTTTTTAGGTGTTTTTTGCCCTTTAGGTGACCCAGATCTCCTCCAAATTTTATGAAACTTTTTGGGTTTCATTGTTTTTCCATGAGGAATCCAAAAATGCAAGCCATTTTGCAAAATACTGATCCAACTCAATGCGCAGTGCCTCAACTGAAAATTCCTGTGTTTTGAATTACAAAATTGTGAAATGAAAAGAGGCAAGCTTACTAATTGCTTTGCTGAGCTAATGAAGCTTTAGCCAAAATTTTAAGTTTATCTTGCTCCTTTTTGGCTCTTAAGGCTCTCTTTAACTTAGCTTTTAGGTTGTTTATCCTTGTCTTGCAAATTTTATTCTGAGCTAAGTAATGATAAGCCATATGGTGCAACATTTTCTTCTCTTTGTTAGCTTTATCAAGCATCTTCTCAAGGTGGATGTTCACTCTTTCCAACCATGATTCTCGGTCAGCCTCAATTTCTTGCTCAAGGGATGTCATCTTGATTTTTCTTCTTTTTGCCACTTGCCTATATTCTTTAATTGTTTGTAGCTCTATAATAGCTTGTTTGTCCTCCAATTGCTTGTTCTCCTGCTCAAGAAAATTAATGTTCCATTTGGCCCTCTCAAGGTCAAGTGATAAGTCTTGGATTTTAGCCTCCTTCTCTTTAATGGTTATATCCTTGAGTCTTGAGCTTTGAGAGCCCAAATCAGTGTCTTCCTCCTCAACCAAAATAAAATCCCTGTTTTGCCCTTCAGTAGGGCCCTCTTCATGGACCTGTTGCTTTCCTTTGTCTCTGCCCTATACCTGTTCAGCTGAAGAAGAAGGAAAAGGCCCTTTCACCCCCAGTGAAGATAACATTTGCCTATGAGCCGGTGAAGAAAACTAGACCCCTTCCACCCCTAGTGGAGATAATACTCGTTTGGCAGCTGCAAAAAGCATCCTAGTGCCTCTTTCATAAGTAACAAACACAGGAACTTGAGCCTCTTTAGTTTTGCTTTCAGGCTCTTTTTGTTGCCCAGAAGGCTCACCTTCCTCATGAGGATCTGAAAATATCTGAGGCCCCTTGAAGCATTCATGGGCAATGAAAGTTTCCCATGACACTCCCAACTGAGTGAACTGATGCAAAACCACAATTTTAATGACAAAAAAATGATAAATATTGTTGAGCTGTTGTGGAAAAGGTTTTCTTTTTGCAATCACAGTCATCCTCTCTATGTTTTTACATATGAAGTATGGAATGCTTATCATTCTGACTCTGGTGAAGTGCATAAGCAATCTGATGTGGTAGGCATAAAGTCTGGAGAACCTACCCACACATGTAAAATATTTGATGATAAGTTTCATGAGTGGAACATACCGGTCCTCCAAGAATTTGAAAGGAAACACCCTGCTAAGTTTACCATGGTATTTGGCCTTGATATAGGGTTCATAATGTTGTTTACTGATATTCTACCTTTTCTTCAACTTTTATCCTACATCTGGCATTCTTGTAGCTTCTGCAATGATAGCTAGTGAAAGAGTGAAATTGATCCCAGCAAGATGCACCACATTATTCTCCATGTTTATGACAAATTGCCTTGCTAACTCATGATGGTATTTAACCCTCTCAACCATCTCACAAAACTCAAAACAAGAATGATATCTGAAACATGTGGTGGCAAGAGGGAAATCAAGGAGTTCAGTCATGCTAATAGGTTCCTCCCTAATAATTTTTCCACCCTTGTGAGGTCTCCTGGGCTATACATTTCTTTCCCTTCAGCTATCACTAAGTGTTTCTTCTTCAAAACTGGATTCACTGCTTCTTGCCATGAGGTTTGACTTTAGGGATGTGATGTGATGATGATATGGTGGAAAATGATAATAGGTGGGGACAAGGAGATGAGTATGAAGAGATTTTACAAATGTGGAATGGAGTTGGGGTATGAAAGGAGGGGTTTAGGAAATTAGGGTTTTGACTAATGAGGGACTTAGCGTTTGATAAAGGGAATTATTTTTCTTAGGGGAATGGGAAAGGGAAAATGGAATTAATGGGTTGATTTAGGGCAATGAATTGTGGAAAAAGGGAAAAAAGTGTTGGTTTTGTTATGGAGTGAAAGTTTTGCAATGAGAGGAAAATATATGAATACAAGCTAGGGTTTTATTTTCAAGATGCAAAACTCATGAAGAAAACATGAAGAAGACCAAATTTAGCTCAAGATCAATGAAAACTTACTTGTAGGAGAGAAATGCAGCGTTTGGGAGAGTTTTGGGTGATTTGGAATGATTTTGGAACCTTCCTGGCCAATGCGTAGCGCACTAGGCCCAATGTGTAGCGCCCTCCTGATGCACAGCTCCTTTGTATTTTAACACTGGCTGATGCGCAACGCCAACCATCTGATGCGCAGCACCAACCAAATTTGCTGCAAAAACAGGGTTTTCCTCCACTTTTTCTCGATTACCCTCTAAATCACGATTTTGGCTCCTCAAAGATGTTTTTGCACAATGAAATGGATAACTAGCATAATTTCACTTTATAAATGGATGCACTTTTAATTTTTCCTCATTGCAAACCCACTTTTATAAAGTCTTAGTCACTTTTCTTAAAAACTCTGATTTTCATTTGAAGTTTGACTTTTCTTGATCAATTGATGGATTGATGCATTGATGATTTTGGGTTTTGCAGTCACTGGAGTTGGTAAGGTGACCAAGAGAAACTGTTGAACTTATTACATATAGAAACACTTTAAATTACATGAAATTTGTACATAAAATGAAAAAAAAAAAAAAAAAACTCAGTTTTCACCTCAAAACAGAGTTTTGAGGTAAAAAAAATTATTGAGCATATCATCAATGAATTTATGATTCTATGAACTTATAAAACCTCCTCATGTGCCTGCTGACCTTTTATTGAGTTTTGGATGACCATGAAAACAAACCCTAGACCTAGTGAGACTAAAACCCTAAAACTGACTTTTGTAAATGAAATGAAACATAATGACAGTAAATGACCTAAAAAATGTGAAAACAGGTTAGCAAGTGAATGTCATGAGGGAAATTGACATGAAGCCACTACCATCAGTTGATCCATGACCTAATGGAATGCAGCTGATTGGATGGGACACCTAATATGCATTCAAAAAGAGCAATTTGATCACTGATGGAGGGATGAAAATATCGACACTAACAAAGACAGCACAAATGTGTTACAATACTAATGTGGAGGCCCAAGTGACAGCCATTGTGAAGATGACATGGAAAAATCCAGAATTTTATCTTGTTGATCAGAGCAGATAGTCTAGAATACCAAATATTTGTCTGTTTTAATGCTTATGAATTTTTTCAGATAATGGATTTTGGATATCCAGATTTTGAATTTTTAAGAAGTGGACTTTTAAAAAAATATCTAGATGAGAAAATTTCTAGATGTTTGGGAGTCCAAAATCTGTATATTTGACATTGTGTTTAAATTTACTTTTGTGGAACACCCTAATTATGTATGTTTTGGATATTTAGAATTTTTAATATGTGAATATTTGATATATTGACTAAAGTGAACCAAATATTTAGGTGTGACCTCGCAAGCGAGGGTGCATGAACTATGGAAATGAAGCAATATGGTGGTGACACGTGGGAACAATATTTCCACATGCCAATCATATGGATGCTACTATGGCCCTAAACTAGTAAAAATGTTTGAGGGCCATAACTTCATGCCTAAATATCAGAATTTGTTGAAGTGCATATCCTTGAAAAGATTTAAATGAGTAAAAGGTGATGGTGACCTTAGAAATGAGGTTTATGATGGTTAAAATAAGAAAAAAATTGATACCCTACCTCCATAAAATGATCTTAGGGGTTGGGTACGTTACACATATCATGAGTTTGGTAATGAGATTCCACAACTTAAATGGGGAATTGTTGTCTTGGATCAATCTCTAGAATCTACTTTTAAAGTACCATTTCTCCCTCATGTAGAAGATCCAAACACTTTATCAAAACAAGAGGTTCAATTACATTATGTTATTGAGAGGATTTAAAGGTTGAATATTGATGGGAAAGGAACACCATCTCAATTAGTTGAGTAACCTACACTATCACATAAATGTTCAAAGTGGCCCGTGGAGACACTTGAAAATGTCTATCCTTATGAGGTTGAAAAGACAGGAACAAGAAGTTGAATATGAAAAAATGATGGAGATAATGAAGATGATTTATATTTATGTCATGTCAATGATATGGAAGTTACATATGATTGTGAATTGAATTTATCTACTAACTTTGAACTAACTTTTTTTGAATAATTTGCGTCACATGATGAGTGGAAAGAGGCCATGCATAAATGCTATGATTCTCTCATCAGAAATGGGACATGGAAATTTTTGGATCCTCCATTTGGTATAGGGAACATTTTAGGGGCTAAATTTCACTAATGACCTAATTTTCTGTACTTTTTCCTAAAAAATGTTTCACTAATTTCCATTTTTTTTTTCTAGAAATGCCTCACTCAAATTCTATAGGATAATATTATTTCACCTAAAAAATAGTTAAAATTTTATAAAAACTATATAAAATCTTTACAAATATGAATATTTAAAAAAGCATATCGCTAATCATTTCATAATTTGCATATTGGGGACTAACAAGATTCACCAAGGTTTCTACACTTTAAATAAATGTCCATCATTAAAATTTTCCATTATTTGAATCCAAACTAATTGGTTCCAAGTGGGTCTACAAGAACAAGTACAAATCAAATTTCTAAGTTAAAAAGCATAATCTAGGCTTGTGCTAAAAGGATATGCATATAAGAAAGGCATGGACTATGATGAGACTTTTTCCACATAGCAAAATGGACTACCATTTGTGATCCGGATTTAAGCAGGAACGCAATAGATTACAGAGATAACCATAAATACAGAGATGCGATAACCATAAAAACAGAGATGCAGCGGAAATAATACTTCATTTCATTAATGGAGAATACTGAAATATGCTTACAAATAGAAATAACCCAGCTAGGGCGATGGTATCTTATCTCTGAGAAGAGATGTGTCGGCTACATGCCTCTGAACTGTTTCGAACTGTGTTTACAATGAGGCTCGAAGGCCTATTTATTATTGACAAACAATGGAAACCCTTCACATTCCAAAAACTAACCCTAGAAGATGAAACGCCAAATTGTGGGCCCCGTTTTGGGGTGAGTTGGACAGCCAACTTCCCGGGGTCGCGAATTGGTCGTATTATCTCCGTTTGACGCGCATGATAGCCCGTTGGAAAGATCTCTCCGAGGACTACGACAGAAAAGACGATTTTTATTAGAAAAATCGTTGGCGGAAGATTTCCCAAAAAACGTCGTTTAGGGCCTCAAAATGGCTCCGGAAGTTTAGGACCCGAAAAACTGCTAAAAATAGTAAACTGTGCTATAATTAAGGAACAGAAAAATTGAAAGAGACAGTTGTGGGGGTCCAAATGGGATAGGTGGGTGGCCACCAACATCCACTTGGATCAATTTGTGCTTTGTTGCCTTTGGAAACATATAATAGATGGAAGATTAATCATATGAATGTGAACACAACTTTCTTGAATGGATATTTCAAAGAGAATGCCTGCATGTTTCAACTAGAAGGATATATTATGAAGGATCAAGAACATGAGATATAAAATTTCATCAAGTGTTTGTATGACATAAAGTAAGCATTTCACACATGGTATGAAAAATTAACTAAGTATCTTTTGAATATTAATTTCATGCACTTTAATCTTGATGACGCAACTTTATTTTTCAAGAGAGTTTTGTTGTGGGGAAAAATGCCTATGCAGGACGATCCTATCCACCTAAGGTGTGACAGTGCCTTAGCAACAAACAGAGACAGCTATTCTAGTATTCTTCCTTTATGAATTAAGAATGAAGAGAGATAGATGGACTAACCGGTGTCTTCCGTTTGTCCCTCGATCCGGTCTCTCTTCTCTTTGAGGGTTCCCAGCTACTTGCCTTCTCGCTCGCCCAGCTTCAAGAGGTTTCTGCAAGATCACAAGAAGAGAACACTACACAAGACATGGATTCATATTCATAACTAGTTCAGGATTAGAAATAAACTAAACATACTAATGCAATCATACATCAAAAATACATCAGTATATAGGAGAAACCAAGATAGCTTTATTGATGAATAACAAGGTTTAGGAAGAGATACAACCCAGAGGGCTCCAATCCAGCATCTCCTTCCCAGCAAATGGAATTCCTATCTTCACCCCCTTCAAAGCATTAAGCACCCAATGATTCCAATCTCAAACCAACAGCAATTCTTTGCAATAACAAAATTCCAGCCCCCAGATCTCATGGAGGAGAGATCCATATATAGATGTTTGGAGAGAGGATGAGTCAGCTTGAGATCTGAATAGTGTCCTTTCCCTCTGTCAGTTCTTGATTCCACTTGGAGGTTCTTGCTTCCACTTGGAGATTAGGAACCTCTTACTCATCACCATTCGAATTCACTGAGGCAAGTGTCATTGAGGAAGATTCTGGAAGCTTCCTGGGTCTTGACACCTCTTGGAATGAACTTGCCATTTGTCAACTCTCGCTCAGCGCACCCTGGTAGTGCTTCTACCTGCGTTGCAGTGCAGGTAGCCAGTGTTGGCTTTGACATTCAGCGTAGACAGCTAGTGGAGCCACTGAATTGATCCTGAATTGACTTGTTTTTTAGCAGTTTCTGGTGGAGAACTTTTGTGGATTGCTGTGGTTTTTTAGCCTTGTTCCTCTAGGGGTAGGAACAACATGTTTAGGGACTTTGGATCCCTTAGATTATGGACATTTCATGCTCAATGCTGTAAGGCACAAAAATGTCTATAACAGTTGCCCCCTAAAGTATGAGGCTGTTTATCGGGTGAAATGCTTTATCAGGAGGATCCGAAGTTCATCCAATGCTGGGAGGAGACCTGTAATGAGATACAATACAATACATTATTTTTCACACTGCTTTCATGATCTAGCTGAGGCGGGCATTCCCATGCTCAGCTTTATAAATTCATTTTTCTGTACATAGAACAGACAATCGTCTGATGGTAGACTGATAATTTTGATGAAATTATCATCCTTTGGGTAGGATGATTATCTGCTGCAATGATGTACATGTCAATGTCTTTATCTTTCCTGAATATATATCGCAGCCCGGATGGATGAAACTAGATCCGGGGTCTTCAAACTCGTTCGATCTTCACTCTAAGTACAAGTCGATCCATGTGAGAAATGTTCTGAAGTCGAACATGGAAAGACATCGCTTGATTACCGGTCAATGAGGTAAACCGTTAACAAGCGCGAGAGGAATCACCGATAATGATAATGACCCTCAAGGTACTGCAGTACAATTCACGTGGTGTGAATAAAGGACTTGGCGTTGAACACCACGCAAAATCTTTCGGTCGAAGGTCATTGATGTATACCTGTCGCCGGAAGCGAGAAACTTGCCATTGAGGCATGCAAGCTTCAAAGTACTGAAGGGGTTGTTCCTAGATCAACTTCTTGGATAATGAGCTGATGTCGACAAGAAGCGATCCGTCAAAGGAGGGCCTTAATGAATCCCACATCAGTGACACGGAACGGAGCTAATGATTTTGATGGAGGTGAAAACGATCTGTGACATATGATTCAGGGTGGCGGTCATGAAAGGATGAAGGATAATGTACGGCAGTGGATGGGACACGGTTGAATTTTTTGAACGACTTCTCTTGAACATATGGCGACACTGATGCGATGGATCGGTAGCATTACCCCAAATATGGATGGTATGGCGAGACCATGGATGTGACCGGTGAATGAAACAACCCAACCCGATTGTGGTACAGAGGAAAAGTGTCATGTTCAAGAGCGACTTGCTACCATCAAAGTTTTCTTGAGTTTCTCCCAATTTTTCCCCAGTCATTGTTGACCAGTACCTCTTTATTTTTGTCAAGATTGAGGAGGATAACATATGCTTGTTCTATAACTTGCCCTTCGGGCAAGCCCATCGCTATGTTTTAACGAGCCTAGCGATAGTGAAACTCATTCTCGTCTAAAGACAAGTTTGTCGCTATTTAATGATTTTAACGAGTCTAACGACAAAGATAACTCAGTTCTTTTCATTTTTAGAGAGTCTGAAAAGATACATAAAGTTAACTCCAAAAGTCCTTTTTCGTCATCTAATCCCTTAGGTCCGAAAAAGTATAAAACAATACAGAAGGGATGAGTTTTCGATAGTTTTAACGAGCCGAATAAAACAAGCGCTCGATCTTTTTGTGCAATAATCCCTCAGGTCCAAAAAGATTAAAATCTAGAGGAGGGATAGCACTTCCTGTCCCTTTAACGAGCTGGAAGGCCAAGGACTCGGCAATCTTTTCATATTTTACGAGTCAGATGAAAAGAGCTTAAAGAAGACTCGTCTTTTGAGGAACGAGTAATAAAAAGGGTTAGCAGCTGATTCCAGGTACAGGTTGGAATTTTCCAATCACGGCAGTGTCACAAGGATGGCTAGTGAAATCACTCTTCGTAGCTGTTCCTCAAAATGGGTAAACAAACATATGGAGGTGAACGATCGGCCAATGGAAAAGTGGAGGTGATGGTGCAAACACGACCAAGGCTTTAATGGCTGATGATATTACATTCACTGTGGTTATTTACCGGGATAGTTCATTTTTTAACGAGCTTAAACGCGGGTGGAAACATTTGCTCGATTTTATGTTTATTTTTTAACGAGCATGAACTATACGATAAAACTGCTCGGATCTTGCGTTTATTTTTTAACGAGCATGAACTGTGTGCTAAAACTGCTTGAATCTTGCGTTTATTTTTTAACGAGCATGAACTGTGTGCTAAAACTGCTCGATTATAAGTTTGCATGCCCCCAGCATAATAATTGCAAATCGAGGTGCATGCCCCCCAAGCTTCATTGCATTCAACTTGGTGGTTGGAATGAAGGTTTACCTTTGAGACTTGGAAAGGGGATTTGTTTCATTTTTTAATGAGGTTGACACAGTAAAAGAACTATCCTCATGACTCCTTGTTTCATTTTTTAATGAGGTTGACACGAGATAAGAACCGTCCTCAGGATCCAAATCCATTAGATATAGAAGGTTTCATATTCCACTGTGGCCACTTCCGCCAGATTACTCGGAGGCGGTAGGGCAAAAGTACCCATTAAGGCAAGGTCTTTTAGGAGACCTACTCCGATATTTTGGAGCGAATGATTGCTTCCATGGATCATTGGAATGCTTCCCGTAACTTGTGAACTGTTGGGGAGAAATGTTTGTTGGTCAACGATTGTAATCCCTCCTTGAAAAGGGAATGCGATCTTCCTGAAGTAGGTCGACACAACTGCGGCCATGGCATATATCCAGGGTCTTCCCAATAGGATGTTGTAATCAAGGTTTCCGTCGATTACTTCAACATCAATTTCTATTGTTTTCCCTCCTAGTTCAACTTTCAAGTTATTTAGAATACCATATGGGGTATATGTCCGTCCATCAAATGCTTTTAATGTCGTCGAAGATTGCGATAAGGTTGGAGATCCTAAAGTTTTCCAGCAACCCATCGACATAATGCATGTAGATGCCCCCTCATCAATAATTGTTCGATGAACAGTTTTGTTGAGGGCTTTCACTTGAATAAGGAAAGCTAGTTGAGCTGGTAACTGAGGGTCATATCCTTCATGATTAAAGGCCACAAGATTCGAATCCATTGGGTCAATCCCACCTATTGCTAATGTTATCACAAAATCAAGCACTGGAAGGCTGCTGATCAGTTAGACTCTGTGTAACTATTTCAAACCAGACTTTTGACTAAGGCTTAGCCTCCTTAGCCTGAGAGGGCTCTCTCAAAGGTTATTGATTTTAAATATTGATGAGATGGCTAACTCTTGCAAAGTAAATTTAACATATAAATTGGCTGGACATACCTTACAAAGATTTCCATTGGGCTCATGGAGTTAATCATCATTTCAGCAAACTATAAAACCACTCATTCATAGAAGTCAGGGCATGTAATGTTTAAACACTCAAGACACCTCTCAAATAAACCTCAACTTACAAATACACACAGGAAATCAGAGCAGCAGAGTGAATTCTGAGTGATTGTGTATCTATAAAGCTGTAAAACATAAAGGATAAAACAAAACCACATATATCTTGAGCATCTGAAACAATGTATGAATCCTGAGAAGAAAAAGCAGTCATTTGTATTACTGAAAACAAGTTCTTACATAAGCCAAAATAAAACTCTGTTTCTCAAAAACATCCAACCTCCATTACATCAAAGTCTGATCTATATATAGAGATACAACCTTAACCACTATGAGCTTCCTCCTCCAGCATGAGGGGAGCTCGAAGACTATTACTAATTACCCCTATCTACCAATTAACTAATTCATTAAATACATTAAGCGCTGACTGTAATTACAAAGAGTGCTAATTAAACTACATATCTAATTCTATCTTCCTCGTATCATGATCCTTCTTTGCTCTTGGACACCTGTCTCCTTTCAGTTTGGCCGAGATAACTGAGAAGTGGATGCAATGAACAAGGTTAGCATTGGATACTGAATGCGCTGATGGTTCATTGATCATAAGAACAAACCCCTGTTTTTCTGGTCCTTGTCTCCCACCATCCTTCGAAAGTTAAGCAACATGTTCCCAGCTCTTTAATACCCCAAAATTTATGAGCATCACCATATTTCAGATGTGTTGGAGGCTTTGTTGATTGAACAGGTGTACCTCTTTCAAAATTCCCGTTCATATTATCAAAATAGCTGCTCTGCATTTAAAATCACCACCTACAGCAGTTTCGTAGCGCGCTACGAAACTGCTGTGTAATTTAAAAAATACAGTCTTCCTCTCTGGTTTTCTGCTAACATTGTGCTACATTTATTAATGATCTCCTCAATTGGATCTTGACTATCATTTTCCAGCACAGAACAAGCAATATACTTGCATGTTGTAGACACATGACCTTGAAATTTATCTTCAATCCTCAGGGTATGCAATGTCATCTTTACAGTCAAATCATTCTCCTGCTGTACAAGGTTCACCTTTTGGATATCAAAGCCTCTGTTGCTTATGGCTGCACTTTTCCCAACAGTGGCATCCAATGAGACTTGTAACACATCAGGAGGCCACTCCATCCCTCTAACTTTATCAACAACTTGGATTGCATGCTGAGCTTGTGGTATTGCTAAACCTGTGAAACAGGCCGCTACCTCCTGAATGAACCTGTACAGAAAAACAATCTGTACATTTGAAAGTCTGGCAATGAGACTGTAATCATGGCCTTCAACATCATCATCATCTACACTGAAAAACTGAAACTTCTACTTTACAAGTGAATCAGACCCTGTGTCCCGTATGTCACAAAGCCGGCCCCTGCTTTTGGTATTTTTAGTTTGACAGAGTCATCATGTTGATATGTGATGACAACAGAGTCTGATGAGTCTAATCTCAAAGTAGATGTAGGAAGAGGTCGAGTAATTGGATCTGGAACCTTGACTCCATGTTTTTCACACCAACTACAATCAGACCTTTGATACAGTAGTTAGGAGTAATGGAAAGATATGACAATTTTTTGCTGAGATTCTGGGCATGGAATCCTCGCCTCCACTGAAGCAGGCTTGTGATTTCTGCAAAACTAAGTGCCAAACAATGGAGAACTTGCTCAAAAGCGCTTCTTGTTGGGCAGCCAAAATTGGCATCGTTGTGCTTGCTCCATCCTCAAACTGTATTAACGATTTTTCATTGCAAGACATCTGGTCACCTTTAATTTCACTCATATTAACCAAATGAGGACTGAATTCTTTGTTTTCAATTCTAGTTTGAGATTGACTAGAGCTGAATTAACTGACAATAAAGAGCGCGCATGTTCTTCATTAATTTTAGTTTGCATTAGATGAGCAACAATGCGTTCACTATCTGATCTTCTATCTGTTAATATGATTTCATCAGACACCTCAGACGCATCATCATCAGATATAGGGCCGCAAACAGATGAATGAGATGAAATTGGTGCCAATTGCTCAAAACCTGAACGATAGTCATGCTCAGTAATTGGACCATCCACAATTTCACACTCACTATCAAGTTCCGCATCCGCTATTTGATCATTTTGGTTAGGAACCACCTTATTAAGGATAAATTCCGCAGCTGAATCAATATCATTGCGGCGCTCCAGGGCAAATGCCTTGATAATACGTTCATCGACCTGTGAGACTTAGCAGAAAACCCCCTTTTTTAGTTATCTTTGCGTCTTTTGTTGGAATGACTGTATGGCCGATTGTTAAATGGCGGAAGAATAATAGAAGCATAACTGCATGCGGTTTTTTTTTTAACCATGTGTCTATGTCCTTTGTCGGTGGAAGAACTAATGAACGAACAGCTAGTACCGTTTGCCAAATCTTAACATTTCGTTTGTCAAAAGCTCATCACTGACACGTACACGATCCCACAACCATGTATACTTGAAGATGACATATGCACTACCTTTTAGTCAATAACCAGCTTCTACTTCATGAGAGGAATTCACACTTATACAAGCATTTTTATCCTGAGAAACGTTCTTATCATCATAAAGAGCCTGAAGAACCTCAGACAATGGTGGAGCTGACATCATCGCCTTGATATCTTCAATTTTATCTGAAAGATCTGACATTAGACCTTTAAGCACATCAACCTCATCATCCACGGCAGTTGTAGACACTGTACCAGTATGGAGATCTCCCTCGGGAACATTATTTGTCTGTGCATATTTGCCAGAACTTTCATCTTTGGATGTCTCAGCTTCATTTGTATACAAGCTGGGATCTTAAATAGCTTAGTGCATCTGGGATCTTGTTCTGCATCTGTAGAGCCAAACATATCTTAAAACATAGTTGTGAAATATGATGACTGTTGGATTCTTCCAAGCGTTCTAATATAGAAAGAGCTCTCAAGTAATCACTTGCAGAAGTCTGAAAATCCTCTCTTTCCAATGATACATCTCCTAAGGCACTATACCACGACTAGCATCTTCTAAATCTTGATATGCTTTCCTTCTTATGATTGGCACCTTATTCAAAAGCCACCTTTCTATTAACCTCAGCTGTCATTGACAGTGGAACTGATTGAGGACTTTTATCCTGGTTAACAAGCTTTAAACTCTCACTAGAAGGCAAGCAAGCCTATAGCCATAACTCAGATGAATTACAAACTTCACCATCAATTTGCAGAAACAGGCTTTTCTATGCATATATCATATTCCCACAGAACCCATAGGAGACAAAGGTGATATGGGTGAGCTATGGTTTCGGACAAATCCCCAATTTCGTAGCGCAGCCAGTGCAAATTATGAATTATGCACTACGAAACCACCTAAACATTTTGCGCTGCGAAACTGCTAAAGGATTTATGCACTGCGAAAACACTTTGACCTTAAGCTAGTCTGAGCAATTTTTGGAAACAGAATTTTCAGTGATAACAGCTGATAATAAAGCTTGCTCTTTGGAGAGGCAATTTTGCGGTACCTCAAGCGTCAACATAGCGGACAGCGATTGGGCCAGGTCCTCTATTATATTATAATTCTATGCTATTTTTGCACGAGGATTAAATGTCGACTTATGTACTACTCCCTTTGGCGACTTTATCATTTGTTCAGGAATGATGGGTGGCACAACTTTGGTCAAAGTTGTTGTCGAACTACTAGGTTGTTCATTAGCCTTGTTATTCAACACATGTGGATTCCCGTAATCTTTATTCCTTGTCAAAGCATCATTTTGCTGCTTTGAGATAGACAACATAAGCACTTGGGATCGGGAAGCATTTTGATTAGAAACCAGTTTGGTACTTGGGCTTGGAAACAGATCAGTCAATACTGCTGAGGTTTTTGAACTCTTAAAGAGTTTCTTAACTTCAGCTATATGTGGAAAATCTCTCGTCCAATGATCCTCATCGCATATATGACACCCCGCAGGGGATTTCCTTTTTCTCCCTTTCTTTTTCTTCTTGCCCCCTGGTTGCTTCAGTTGTTTGCCCTTGTCGGTCGACACGGCATTTACTTCCGAGGCAAGAAGTTCCTCATTTGCATTTTGACTGGAAATCTTACAGGCCTTTTTAGATGTAGCCTTTGTCGATTTCGTGTTTGTCGCGCCAATCACGCCATCGATGGCATGAGAGTCATTGTTGATTTAGGAGGAGGAGGAATTGAGAATTCTGGTCTAGGGGCATCAGGTATTTTGTCGTAGAGCGTGCCAGACTGAGTATAGACCAAGTCCAGATATTGTGCACGAGCGATGACTTGCTCTTCCGTTACGACTCCCCCCTTTGCCACATCTTCCGTGATTGTAGGAAGTAAGGATTTGATAAACCATTCAGCTAATAGCTGATCGGGAACGTACGTTTTTACCATCCTACGACGACGTCGCCACTCATGTATATGATCAGATATGTGAGTGGTCGTTGTCTGTTTGAAGTTGGTTAGGAGTTCCGTTCCCGTTTCATACCTTATCGGTAATTGAAAATGGGTTAAGAAAGTCGTGGCTAAGGTACTGAAGTTGTCGAATGAAGCTCTAGGCAATTCAATATACCATTTTGCTGCTAGACCAGTTAACGTTCTCTGAAAAAGGCGAAGCCTAATCGAATCGTCGTTTAGGGTGTTTGATGAACACCACAGATGAAATGTCATCACATGATTCGATGGATCTTCACCTGGATTTCCATTAAATTTAGGAATATCTGACGGTAGTTTATGCGGAATCGCTGGCCACCAAGGGGCATAAGCAATTGGATCATTCGTCAGCCGATTTAGATCTGGTAATTCTAGAGTTGCTACAAAGGGCAACTGTTGATTCAGGTTAGGCGAAGCATACCCAGGATAAGATGGAATCGCCTGAGCATTGGGTTTTTGCATACCAGCATAATGTATTTGATGCTGGCAAATTTGACAAGGTTGATGGGCATAACCATTATAATATGGTTGTTGATAACCGCTTTGGAAATGCGATTGCCCATTACTTACAAAGACTTGTTGCTCAGGTCCTTGATATGATTGCTGGAATGGGGGTTGTTGAGTTTGAACCAGCTCTGGTTGTTGAACCATTTGCTGTTGACCAATACTGGATGATTGACCAAGATGAGGAGTCACAGTACTTGTTTGATCCTGAGTCACTCCAGATAAGGAGGCACTAACCTGAGGTTGTGATTGAGTCGTTGGGACAAGAGGCTGTTGTATCGCAACCTGAGGCTGTTGGGGTTGACATACAACAGGTAGCGCTTGTACTTGCGACGCAGTCACCATAGCAGGTATAGTGGGAATATTCGACACAGGGTGGACTGGTTGCATTGAATATACAACCCTTGGTTGCTGAGGCAGTATTGGTACCCAACCGCTAGATGTAATTCCAGTTTGACCTGAACTTTGTTGTAAACTCCCATATGGTTGTTCTCCGGGAGGGAACAATGAAAAGGCATACTGCCCTCCATATGGTGGCAATCCAGTACTTAAAGGGTAGATTGGCCTTTGAAGACACATTGGATCAATTTGTTGAGTTTCAACATAATAAATACCAGATGATAATCCGGATGAAGAAACAGGAACTAACCATGTCGTCGAAACAGTCTCTGGTTGGACTCCAGCTTGTTGTTGACAATTTGCCGGGACAGATAGTATACCAGCGAACATCGTTGGAGTAGCAGCAGGAGGCTCTGTCGCTGCTGCGTCAGATGACACAGCCCTGGATGTCGATGGTTGTTCAGACATATTTAGTCTATCCAAAAGATTTTCTAGCGATTCTACAAGAACTTACGATGAAAAGAGACTAACTTCGAAGATCAACGAGGGAATGGTGATGATTATTCCGTTTAAAATAAATTTTAACGACGCTTGGACACAACTTGCTTTTTCAATTTTAAAGAGTTGAGAAAAAGCAAAAGATGACTCTAGTCTCCTTCGATGTTTTAACGAGCCCGAAGTGACAAATGCTCGGATGGACCTTTTCTGTTATAGAGTCTGAAAAAGGCCCAGCTTCAAGAGGTTTCTGCAAGATCACAAGAAGAGAACACTACACAAGACATGGATTCATATTCATAACTAGTTCAGGATTAGAAATAAACTAAACATACTAATGCAATCATACATCAAAGATACATTAGTATATAGGAGAAACCAAGATAGCTTTATTGATGAATAACAAGGTTCAGGAAGAGATACAACCTAGAGGGCTCCAATCCAGCATCTCCTTCCCAGCAAATGGAATTCCTATCTTCACCCCCTTCAAAGCATTAAGCACCCAATGATTCCAATCTCAAACCAACAACAATTCTTTGCAGTAACAAAATTCCAGCCCCCAGATCTCATGGAGGAGAGATCCATATATAGATGTTTGGAGAGAGGATGAGTCAGCTTGAGATTTGACTAGTGTCCTCTCCCTCTGTCAGTTCTTGATTCCACTTGGAGGTTCTTGCTTCCACTTGGAGATTAGGAACCTCTTACTCATCACCAGTCGAATTCACGGAGGCAAGTGTCATTGAGGAAGATTCTGGAAGCTTCCTGGGTCTTGACACCTCTTGGAATGAACTTGCCATTTGTCAACTCTCGCTCAGCGCACCCTGGTAGTGCTTCTACCTGCGTTGCAGTGCAGGTAGCCAGTGTTGGCTTTGACATTCAGCGTAGACAGCTAGTGGAGCCACTGAATTGATCCTGAATTGACTTGTTTTTGAGCAGTTTCTGGTGGAGAACTTCTGTGGATTGTTGTGGTTTGTTAGCCTTGTTCCTCTAGGGTAGGAACAACATGTTTAGGGACTTTGGATCCCTTAGATTATGGACATTTCATGCTCAATGCTGTAAGGCACAAAAATGTCTATAACAAGTTTGCAAAATTGTTGTATATATGGTGATGTATGAAGTTGATTTTTGATAACATGGAACAATGAAATAATATATTCCATTTATAAAGAAAAAATTGAAAAATGGTTTGAAAGACTTGGGACATCTTCATTACTACTTGGGTATTGAAGTAACTCAAAATGCATTGTTTATATTCAATTCCAAAAAGAATTACATTAGAGAGTTGTTGAATAAATTTGGAATGATTGATTGTAATCCTCTCTCTACTCCAATGGAGAAAAATTTGAAGTTAACATAAAAAAAATGCAACTAAATATAGATAAATTGTGGGGAACCTCATCTACCTTACCACCACTAGACTAGATATTTCATTTTTTGTTGGGATCCTTTCTAGGTTTATGCAAAATCCTTGTGAAGAAATTGGTGTGTGGCAATGAGAGTTCTAGGGTACTTAAAGGGATCTCAAGACTTTGGGCTTAAATACTTTAAGATGGAGGACTTCAAACTAGTAGGATATATAAATTTATACTTTGAGGGGATAAGGATAATGGAGTTTCTACTTTAGGATACCTCATTGGTCTTTGATTAGTACTTATATCTTAGAGATGATGCAAATTGTATGTTCTAATAGATTCCACTACATAGGAAAAGTGTGCAATTGTTTTAGAGGAAATAAAGGAGATTGTGTGGTTGAGGAAGACACTGGAGGATTTGTAGGAGAAACAAGTGAATTGCATTTTTCTTTGATTGACA
The DNA here is from genome assembly GCA_031772625.1 of Pinus tabuliformis. Classification (NCBI taxonomy): domain Eukaryota; kingdom Viridiplantae; phylum Streptophyta; class Pinopsida; order Pinales; family Pinaceae; genus Pinus; species Pinus tabuliformis. The sequence continues at coordinate 135,119,446 of CM062811.1, read as the reverse complement.
ACACTTCTATAATCAATTTGATCAGTAACCGTAGATTTCATGATTGAACAAAGCACATCAACATGAGTTCCATCTGATTTGAAATCATGTAGAGGCCAAGACTAGTCATTTGATACATTATTACCTAAGTAAGCAAATTGCAAACACCTTCACCAACGTGGTTGGAAGAGAAAAGTTTGAAAGGTTTACTAAGATTCTTGGACTCACAACTACCACTTCAAATTACAGATGAATGTCATATACCTAATCCTAGGGATCATGGTGTCTTGTCAATATTATTGTAAATATTATTGGAAATATGAATAGTCATAATTAAGTAGGAACAATGATCATACCTCTTAGAAGATGAAACCAAAAGTCATATCTTAATGTATTCATATATAACTCACATTAAAATTTAATTCATGTTAGAATTATTCAAGGCATATTAGAAATTAGTAAGGCTTAACATTTTGTAAGAATTAAAGATTTTGTGTACAACAAGGATTAAAAAAGTACTAAATATCACATGTACAATAAGGATGATAAAAAAGGGTTAATATAAGGTATAAGAACTAACATATCAAGAAATAACTTAATAAAAATTAATTTTAATTTCTTTAGTAATTGTTTTTTCTTATCTTATAATGATGATATTTGATTAAATGCCTTCGAATATCTTTCTTGTCAAATTTTAATGTTAATGATGAGTGTAATGTCTACTTCAAACATAAAAAATAATAAAACAATGCAGTGACATGCAAAAACCACATACAAAATACATAATATATTTAAAAACAAATTAAGATAAATATCGAATAAAAATAAAGAAAAATAATAATAATAATCATAATAAGAATAATAAAAAGAAAGGTTTAAATTGAAAGGGAAATAAGAAAAAGAAAAAGATTATCAATTGGGTCTAGTTCTAGTGGTTGGGAGGAATGCTTGGTATCCTCTCCATTTGAGTTCAATTTTCATAAATGACACGTTGAGCTTACAATGATTATATTGTTGTAATGGATTCAAAACTTTATGTTGATAGGCACTAAAGATTATAAAGTTTACCTTGCCTACCATCCTTGAAATGAGGTGAAGTACCTGAGGGTTTAGAATGAGGGGAAGCGCTTATTGTGTCCTGAATGTATATTTTGGATAACATCCTTGAAATGAGGGGAAGTACTTGAGGGTTTTATCTAGATAATGTTAGAGTTTGGTAAAAGGATTTGTTTTGGTCAAAATAAATGAGATGTCTTATATAATATAATATAAGGTGTTTAGTATATATATATACCCCAAGGAAATAAATTGGCCTCCTTTTCAACCCAATGGCAAGAATAAGGTTGTTGGTACGAAGCCACCCAACAGTTAAAATCACTTAAGAGTGCTTTTGTTAGGCTCAAAATCATTATGACAATATTCTTCACGGTATCAAAGCTCAAGATGCCACTACTGAGGATATGAACCAGGGTGAATAAGATAACAATCATTCCACTCAATCACTCGAGATAACCCCAATTGACATAAGGTGTTTAATAATAATATATTTTGTGATATAATTAATTTTAATTGGTGTTTACATTGCATTTTGTAAATGTTATATAAATATATTTGATAAAATAAAATGTGAAAATAAACATGAGATTTTACAAATATATTGATGTTGAATGAGGTTAATTTTACCTTTAATAATATTAAGTGTTTTTGAGGATTTTTAAGGTTTGAAATTAGATTTGATAACTGTTACTCATTTTTTCTCTATTTAAAATATTAATATAGATTATTTTTCCATATTTTTGTAGGGATGTGGTCTTCTTAACTTTTATTAAATACATAAGCCAAATATTGATGTTCTCATTTCTTTATTTTTTCACAATAAAAGTTTTATTTGCATTGGAAAAAATGGTTTTTGTTTAACTAGACAACCTTCTAATACAAGTTGATAAAAATATTGTTGTAGCCTATAAGTAAAACAACAATGTCCTTTTTCCAAAAAATCTTGTGGCTATCTACCTAACCATTATGACTATCTTGACAGGCATATTACCTAAGAAACTACCCTACAAACAAAAAAACTTAACAAATTGTTCCAAACAATGATAAATTTTAAAACACTAGCTTATGTAGGGCATCTTCAAGCACTTAATTTTCCATGTTATCTTCCTCAAAATGCAAGCCAATTTTGGTTTTGTTGTAGGGGGAATGCCAACCTTCATGGCTTATGATTTCAATTTTAGATTACATTGATCCCCCATACTTTATTCCTCGAGTTAGAAGGGTTGGAGGCAAAAAGAGCAAGGGACTAGAAAATATTTGGAGGGAGATTAAGGAAATCAAAATAGGAGCCATTAGAGAATCTATAAATTTTAAAGAAATGCCCAACTCTAAATACTTGTTTCTTTAAATTTTCTTAAATTCTTTATACTGACACTCTCGGTCTTGCATTTTCCTTAATTGAGCACCAATATGAACAAATTGCATGTCTTTCTCTTGAGTTTCCACCAATAAATTTCACCCCCTCCCCCCCGACTCCTTCCAACTAATACAACCACCATGCCACTTTCCAATGTTTCTATTGGAAAGCAAAGGATACCACAAATCAATAAAAAAAATTCCACCCCTGATTTGCACCATTTATCATTTCTATATACCTACACCAACTCACTCATCATACACTAATTCCTTCGACAGTAATCCATCCTTCTTGTAGTGCTATAGATGCCTTAAATCAAATAGGAATCACTGAGATAGTCGATATCCATTGAGAATATTTCAATTGTCACACTCCTTGGGTCAAGAAGACCATAGTAGTCTCTCAAGGTTGAAATGTAAAGATCAATAATGGAAGGGAGGGAAGGGATTTCTCTCTTAACCCTCCTTTAAATCTATATAAAACCGTACATAATGGAACATTGGTTGTAATGAGTTAATGAGTAGAAAAACTCAACCTTCATGGAAAGTCTATTTTTTTCAATGAGACAAAGTTTATCCTAATATACCTAATTTTTTAAATTTGAACAATTTCTTTCTTCTTAAAATGGGCTAAAACCTTTAACGACAAAGTTCCCATAAATCAAATGAAACTATAACTTCCAACAAAATCCCTACCAAAATTGAGGAAGAATTTTGGAAGGAAAATTGTTGAGTTTTCCACTTATTAACGTGCTTCAAATTGGATTAAAAATGTCACATTAAACAGAAACATTGAAATAAGGTAGCCTCAATGAGTGCAACCTATTAATGACCATAGCCCAAAGTCCTTGTGAGCCCCTTAGACTTGACACTTATGTGTGATATTCATTTTGGATATCGTTTTGATTGATATCATGGGAGAGGAGTACCACGTTGTTAATTGACCTTCATTCAAGGACTCCCCTGGTATTCTCAAGGTGATGACCTCTTTTTTATGCATTTGTAGCACTTGCAAGAAATAAATTTCTTTGAAGTGACATAATATGTATATCATTCTTTGGACTGAATGAGATAGGCATGGATTTTGTGAGGTTGAGTGTTGTAAAAAGAACCTTATAATAATGAAAGAGTTTCTTATTATAATTGTGTGATGCACCTCACTCTTTTAATACACCCCATTTTGAAAGTAATATCTTAATTAAATTAGTTGATTAGAGTCTTGATAACCTAATCTATAGAATCATCAAATGAAACCCACAATATCCATAAATATAACTAACTTAAAAACTTGACACCTGGACCTCTTACTTATAATGCAAAGTAATCAACTACTTCAACAAACTCACTAAACGTACAAAATCTAAAAATATATATCCAAGAAATCCCCGCATTTTTCCTCATTCTAAAAATGGTATTAAAAAGAACCAAATTTTACAAAAAGCTCCCCAAAAAAAACTTTGTCAATAATATAAAGGAAAAACTTAAAGTACAAAGGATAAAAGACAATTGATTCCGTTTTATTATGAATAAAGGAAGTGTCCATTCTATTAAAGATAGATACCCATTCCATTAAAGAGGCGTCAAGTTGTACTTGTGAGCACTAAATAATAAAACATGTGATTATAGTAAAGATGTATCCATCTCAATTGCCCGAGATGACAACTATACGTAGCGTGTGCCGTACTATCCGCCAAAGTTCTAGATACCCCTTGACCACTTTACAAAAATATTTGGCATTCACATGCTTACATTAAATTAATATTAATAATAAGTCCTAAGAATATTTGTTTATGTTTGACACCATAAACAAAAACATCCTTAAAACCCTATGCTGTCAAAGTAAAGAGAATATAAACAAATATTTACCTTAATTCCCCAACAATTATTTTAAAAAATTTACATACAATGTATCTCCTGGAATGACAAATACAATGTATCACATCTAGTGGAGGTTGAGATGGTATCAAATTTTTCAAACTTTGATTACACTGATTGCATAAAGTTTTCATACTTGGACTACACTCAATTCCTAATATGGGAAAAAACTAAAGGTTGTGATTTCCTATAAGTGTGCGTCACTGACATGGAAGGCCTAACTGACCTAACCTAACAAATTGAGCGATGGACATAAAGTGAGGGGAAGACCAAACACATTGAGTGGTTCTTAACCTGTTTATGACCATCACATCCCCTTAAAGTGATGGTTTAATGACACTAAATATGGAAAAATGCTTTTGTGGAAGATACATACGACCTTTGAAGTCAATATAAAAGCAATATCAATAAAAATTTAATGGCATATATGCACTGAGATATTACAATTAGTTTATTAAAGAATTGTGATGGTGGGTATATATTTTAATATCATAATAGTGTTGTTTTAATATTAATGTTCATTAAAATGGAAATGATTTGGATTTTAAAAAGTTATGAGATTAATTAAAATTATTTAGTATTTATTTTTATTTTCAAAAAAATTTAAGAGAAATATTCCAAATTATTATAGTTTTGTTGACTTAAAATGTTAAGAAAGTTGGTAGATAACAAATATTTTGAAATTTACATTTAATGTGAGTATAAGTTGGACAATCTAAGAGAGTATTTTTCATCTTTAACTTTCTTAGTGTTGAAAATGTGACAGACTCTTTCACCCCATGGTGTTTTGGGAATTGACTGTTGAAATTTGCAGCTATGGAGAAATTTCCAAATGCTCCCCTCTCCTCCACTAAATCAAACAAAAAAATGTTTGTTAATATCCCTATTAAGTCGGCTTTGTATATTGGAGGGAAATCATTTAATCCGAAATTTAAATATATTTCAAGATTGGATTCTAAGGCCTCATGTTGGCTCCCCTCAAGGTTGTGACACTTCATAGAAACAACTATATATATCCCATTGAGTTGATCTTCAAAAGGTAATTCAGGTGGCAGAGATTGGTCTGAGCTTTTCGGATGAGTCTAAGATTCCACGTGTCTTCTCTTTCGCTCTTGGTATGGCACGAGTCTTCCGCTTTTGGCATGATAGTAATACTCTCGCTCTTTATGGCACTTAATCTCCCACATATGGCACAGTTCCTTAGGTCTCTTGCATATGTCACAAGTCGCTCGCTTATGCCTACAAGTCTCTCGAATGGATACAGGATTCTCGCACCATGTTTATATGACATTTGCATTATTGATCCCGCATTGTTGGTATGTCATCACTATATTGGCATGATCCCTTGGACTCACATCATTGTATGGTTTATCTAATAGCAATGATCTCACTCTGGCATGATCCCACCATAATGGCATATGATCTTGCAAATGGTATGGTCTCTATAATTGGATGTGGTCTTACTCTTATCTCATTGTGATTGGATATGGTCTCACTCTTGTCTCACTATGATTGGATATGGTCTCGATATGATTGCACATAGTCTCGCTCTTGGTTATAATCTTTCACGTATGTAACAACCCTTATGAAAATTCCATGTAAAAATATATCAATACCATGGATGATGGGACATGTATTCCAAGTTGAATGGTGGGCATGACATCCTAGTGTGTGTTCATTTGGTTGTTTATGGCTAAGGAAATTGGCAAAGGCATTAAAGAGGCAAAAAGGTATTTTGGCACATTTATTTATGAAAATAGTGGAAATTGGGAGAAAAGGAAGGTGAAAGGTCACAGGTTGCATGTGAGGAGGAAATTGAAGGAAAATAATGGAAAATGAAGAAAATAGAGGCCTCATTAATAAAAAGGCTTCTAAGGATCAGTTGGCAAGCTTTTTCTTTTTAGGGTGAACCTTTTGTCAGTTTAGCTTTGGAGCTCTCTCATTATTCTCTCTCTCTCATACTCTTGGACACTTAGAGTTTCCTTGGAGCACTTTGGCATTGGAGAAAGAAAGGCAAAGAAGGCAAGAGGAAGCAAAGATCAAGTAGGGAAAGGCAAGATCAAGCAGCTACAACATGATTCATTTAGGTACCAACTTGCGTGTGTATTTTCCTTGCTATATTTGGCATGCATGGGATTGCATGTGTTTCTTTTCTACCACGACATAGTTTTTTCCAAGTGTGACAGTATTTTCAGCCTAGCCTTGCCATTTCTTGATAGATTTGATGAGATGGGTTCTCTCATGCGTTTTGTGGGGGATGGTTGGATTGGATTCAAAGCTGTGTGGGGTGGATCTCCGAATTGACAAACACATGGTGGTAGTGGTCCCTGAACCAGACTGAGGATGCACAAAGCCACTGGCCTAGTCACCCCTGAACTGGACTATGGGTTGTGGTAAAGCCAGGTTGTGTGCCTCGGTGGGCCTAGGAATCCTTGCTGGTGAATGGTCAGATATATGGTAAAGCTAAGAGGTGGATTTTCTCTCTGTTGGGCCTAGTGATTCCAGGATGGAATGCACGGTAAAGCCTGGAGAGTGTGTCTCAGTGTAGGGCCTAGTGATCCCTGGATCAGACTACGGATGCACGGTAAAGCCTGAGAGACTAGGAGGCACTCAAATTCCTCATGGTGTAGGCGGAAAACTCCATTGGCATCCACATTGATTGGTGTTTTTGATGTGTTCTATGAGTCCCACATTCATGCTTGGAATATGGCATGGGGGTGATTGGATGAAGAGATACTTGGCTTAGCCAATCTATGGTCGGGTGGAACTTGGTAGTCCCATCACCTGTTGGTTCATTGCATTATTAATGAAAAATTCATTCCCTTGATTTTCATGTGCAAATCTACTGTTATATATATGGATTTTGATGGCTAATATGTTTATTGTATTTTTGTTCCTATTATTTTGTTTATATGCAAATTCACCCCGGAGGGTGTTACAGAGTTGTATTAGAGCATGGTTCAAACACTTGGACTAGATGGGCTCTATCATAGGTGAAATGAAGAACCAAGGTTTAAATTTTAGACCTTTCTTTCATATCTGTTATAAATTTTCTTCTGTGGCATATTAGAAGTTGAAAATTTGTCCATATTGAAGGTAAATCTCACTGATAATTTGGTAAACATTTCAGATATTGGTTCACAATACTTTAGGAATTATGATCTAAGGAAGATGACCTTCCTTAATGAACCTTTAAATAGGGCATATTGGAATTTCTTAAATAACTCATCTTTTGTAGGCTTTCAAAAGCTTAAAAATTATCCACATTGAGGGGACATACCACTGATTATGTGGTAGAAATTTCAGAAATTGGGTTGCAATATTTTAGGAGATATGAGTAAAAGGAGTCGAGCCTTCTGAATGCTCCTAAAATCAGGCCTCAAACAGGTCACGCTAAAATTTTTGTTATAATTTTTCTTCTAGGAACTCTTAGAAGCTGAATTTTTTTCCACAATGAGGGGAAATCCCACTTATATTGTGATAAAAATTTCAGACAATTATTCGCTATATTTTAGGATATATGACCAGTGGAAGTCATGATTTCTGGATACTCCTAGATTTGTGCACCAAATAGGATTGTGTTGGTATTTTTGTTATAACTTTTCATCTATGAAATCTTAGAAGTTGAAACTTGAAGCATAGTGAGGGAAAATACCAGTTTAGGATATATGCATTGAATCATTCGCTATAATAGTTTTCATGCAAAGTGTTTGATGAAATGCTTAAATGGTTCAATGATTAATTGCATACAAACTGTTTGATAAAATGCCCCAGTGGGTATGTTGTTTGTGGTTGGGGATAGTACTGGTGTGTAATAGTATTGTTGTAGTTGATATATGCTTACTTGTATGCAAATAGTTTGCTATATTAGTTTGCATGTAAAGTGTGTGAAGAAATGCTTACATGCAAATGTAATAGTATAGTAGTTGTTTGAAGAAAATGTAAAAGTATGGTAATTGTTTGAAGAAAATGTTATTTTTAGATGGGATAGTATTGTAGTATGATAATATGGATGTAGTTGATCTATGCCTATTTTCATGCAAAGAATTTGAAGAGTTGCATGTAGGGAATTTGAAAGGTTGCATGAAAGGAATTTGAAAAGTTGCATGTAAGGAAATGAAAAGGTGGCATGTTTTTAGTTATTATGTTTCAAGTGGAATAAGTACAATGTTTTGACTTAATCTCATACAAAATGTATGAGAAATAGAAATCAATTTCTTTTCAAGTGTGGTTAAATTTAGTAGAGCTTTGGAGATCCCATTTCCATAATTGGACAATGGAGATCAAGCCATTATAGTAGCTTCCTCCTTCTACCTTAGTGTAGACCATGGATAGTAAATGGGTATGCTTATAGGTTGTTAGTATTGGTGAATGTTGATTTCAAATTAATAGACACGATGTCTTGGTGTTTGGAACATGTGACTGCTTGTGTATGAATTATATGTCGCTTGCATTTTGATTTCATGATACCTACTTACATCCTTGTATGTTAGGTTACATTTTTGAATATTTTGATTACATGTTTTAGTCTTGTAGGTTGATTACAAGAACTGATCGATTATGTTCGACTACATGTGGTTATGCGTATTGGTAGTTGGTTTGGCATTGCTTATGCATATTGTTGGTTGCATGTTGCAATGTGTACAATGTAGTAATGGTTGTTGTAATGCATGAGGTCACAGTTTGTGAAGTTGATATGGTCATGCATTGATGACTGGACTCTAGCTAGAATGGTGTATAGATGATTTTGTACTCATGTGTTATATGTATATATGCAGTTGTTATGGATGTATGGTCTTGGTTATATTATGTATGAGTAGTGTGCCAAATATGCCTTGTGAAGTCATTATATGCAATTTAGGTCATCATGATGCTAATGTGTTGGCTGAGATACAGCAGGAGATGCAGATCATCATAATGAGGTTGGAACATTAGACTTTGGGATAAGATCAGATCATCATACGAGTAGTGTATGTTAGGCACGCAGGTATGTAAGTTAAGGATTATTATATGCATTAGGTTAATATACATTAGGTTTACGAACATGTATTTGATGTTATGGTTACATTCATGATAGATGTTAGATGATTAGTGTGGTTATATGCACATGTGTCAGATAGTAAAGAATGATAGTAACATGTAGTTGTATGCATTGCTATTGTTGTTTTATATTAGATAACTTGATGATTATGTTGTATGTTGTTGATGAGTATGATATATAACTTATTGTTGTTATATGCTATTAACTTGATGATTAGGGTCATTAGATAACTTGATGATTATGTTGTATGTTGTTGATGAGCATGATATATAACTTATTGTTGTTATATGCTATTAACTTGATGATTAGGGTCATTTCATTGAGATATTGAAGTTATAATTTGGATTGGTCATATGTGTGATGGTTATGTTCATTTCCTTGAAGATCTTGATGTTATATGTATTGTGTTACATGGTTATGGTTGTGGTATTTAGGTATGAACCGACATATTTGTGAGATGGTGTCATAGTAATCTAGATTGACTTTTCATATGTGTATGAGTTTACGTTGTGAACATGTTAGTTAGATATTTTTATGGATATCATGATCTTATGAGTGCTTGAACTGATGTGTTGTAAAGTTATATCATGCTAATTAGATTGAATGTGCAGACAAGATCACCTCCCCTGAGGTACATTAAGGTATCAGTTGCTTATGTCATATATTTGGTGCTTGACTGTTGATTATGTCATCTAGTTGATTTATTTAACATGGTATGGATGTTTGATGAATTGCATAATATGATTATGTGTTCAAATGATCTTGTTTTAAGATGAGTGTACTAAAATATATGTGTTGAGACAGTTGATATGTACTTGAGTATAGTAGCTGATAGTTGCAGTATTATGACTGATGACTATGAGTTGACAATGGATTATGAAATGATTGTTAGTCTTGGTAACGAATGATTTCAAATTAATAGATATTATTGTCTTGATATTTGGAACATGTGGTTGAAATGTGAGAAATTGCAGGGTAACATGCTTGGTATTAGCATGGCAAGGTAATGGTTGATGTGTCTATATAACTAACAGTTGGGTGGTGTGACAGCACATAGTAAGCCTCGATTCCAACAAGGTAAAAAGGTAAAAGAAAGGAACTGGGCAGGAATTCCTTTGGCTATGTTTGGAAACCCTAATTTCGAACGAATGAGTGCTTTGCACACAAGAAGTCTTCTTAACCTTGATTTTGTCTGACATTATGTGGATATGTGCTATATTCATGATCATGCACTTGATAAGTATATTAGCTAGTCTTTAGCTACATGTGGATCTGTTAAAGGATTGGAGTCCCTTGAGAGATGGCGTGGATGTGTTCAGTTGCAAGCAGCGTGCTTGGCACAATTATATGAGGTAACTGGTATTTTTATGCTTAATTATACGTTGAAAGTTATGTGTTTATGGCAGCATGATGCGGGGAGTTGCATGGCAAGACAGGTTGCCATGAAATCTTGAAGATGGCTCAGGTTGAGCTTTCCTTGGGAACCATGGGGATTAATTCATGGTGTCAGTCTTGTGCTTTTGGTCTTTTGAGCTTGATTTGCGGTTTTTTTTATGTCTGGTGCAAGGCCTTGCCACTTTGTTGTAGTGTCATATCGTTATGGGTTTTTGTGGTCTTCTTCTTGGTTTTTTCTTGTATTCTCTTTTATTATTTTGAGTCTTGGGAATTGGTTGGGAAAGAGGAAAGTTGATGGAGCTCTGGGGGAGTTGTGTGGTACCCGGAAGGTAATGTAAGATTCAGATGAAGCTCGATGCATGAGTAAGCGCAGCAGAAGGTAAAGCTATGACAGTCGGTTGGACTTGTTGGGTCCATGGTAGTAAATGGACAGTAGCATTATAGTCATGAGAAAGGTACTAGGAAAAGGTAAAGTCAATGGATTTGAGGCGCCATATGCCTTGGCTATGTTGGGAAATGTTGTTCTCAATGTTGCACATGTGTTGCATGAATAAATGAATCTCTCTTAACCTATACCTTATGTTATCTAGAAATTTTGTTATGATCGTGATTATGTTGATGTTTATATATGTATGTATGTATGTCATTGTCTGACAGAATCATGATTATTTTATGCTAACATTTATATAAGTATGTATGTATCCATGTATCTATGTCACTGTTTGATAGTGATTGTTAGGGATCATTCTTGTGAAGGAATAATTGTTTACACAACTGAATGGCATGAAGAGGTTCCTGGTTCATGAGGAATCAAGTGGGAAGAGTAGTCATGACAAATATACGAGGTCGGTATCATGTGCTTATGAGTTGATATTATGTGATTATATTATGACTATGTTGTGGACATGTTATACCAAAGGATGCACCAACAGAATGAAAGCAGCATGGTCCGCGACATGCTAATAAAAGCATGGATAAGACATTGAAAGTAGGGTTTCTTGGTAGAGTCAATGTGGTTATGGATGTGTGGTACTACTGTTATGCATATGTTGTATATGTTGTACATGTTTCATCTATGATGTGTGCACTTGTGGTGTTGTGTATACATAGCATGTGTACATGTTATTTATTCAATGTTACGTAGAGGATGGTACAAATAGGGTTGTGCGAATATTGCATATGGGGTTTTGTATACATATTCTATTGTCTTCATGATGTATATGTGGCATGTGTGCATATGGTGCTCTGTACATGTTGGATATGCATTGATGTGTACAAATAATGTTGTGTACATATTTGGAATGCAATGCTATGTACAAGTGGTGTTACGTGCATGTTGTACATGTGGTGCTATGTACATATGGTGTGGTATGCATGATTATACGAGTACTGTGTGCATGTGGTGTTGTGTACATGTTGTACAAGTGGTGATGTGTGCAGGTGGTGTTGTGTACATGCCTTGCATGTGGTGTTGTGTACATGTGGTGTCGCGTACATGTCGTGCGTGTGGTATTGTGTACATGTGGTATTGTGTACACATTGTAAAAGTGGTGTGGTATACATGTGGCGTTGTGTACATGTTGTGTAGGTGGCATCATGTACACTTGATGTTGTGCATACGTTGTGCAGGTGGTGTGGTGTACCGGTGGTACTGTGTACATGTTGTACATATGGTATTGGTGCACGTGTGGTATTGTGTTCATGTCATACATGCTGTGTTGAGGGCATGTGGTATTATGTATGTGCATCATGTAGTCATGGTATTGCGGTGTGTGTACTCGTTATGTTGTATTTTGTGTAGGCACATATATTGGGTGGTATTGCACATTAGGTATTGATGGATGCACTGTGTTGTACACTAGCTCTAGGTGTATGAATTGTACGTCAAGTGTACGTACATGTTTTTCATGGTGTTATGTGTCAGGTGTGGTTGTATGTGTGTGATGCACACTATGTGTATGTGCACCTGGTAGAGGAGAAGGCACTGGGTGTTTGTTGGGTGTGGCAACCGATCCAGTGTCTATATAAAAGAACAAAGGAAGAAGTAAGGATCGATGAAGGATAAGTATTGATATTGTATTTCAGTTTTAGTATGCATGTGATTTATGATTATGGTTTATGATGATTACATGTGATCTATGATTTTGATTTATGATGGCTACATGTCATTTATGATTTTGATGATTATGTTTTGAGCTAACATGATGTGATATTTTCATATGTTCATTTGGTCAAATATTCTTGTTTGACTTCTTGTGACATGAAGTGAATATGATTGCAAATGTACCTTATTGATGAGCTACCAATGAGGTATGATGTGAAGTTATTTCAATTTATTTTGAATCTAATGGAAGTTATGTTATTGTTACAGGAAGCATGAACATGCCTAGTTGGGTGGTTGAAATCGACTGCAAGAATTAGCAGCAACAGTGAAAGAAATTGGAACATGCAGCAACATGTTGGTAAAGTATTCATGAGCAAGCCATTATGGGACACTGGTACCCAATAGTGTCCATTAATTTCCATGAGCATGCTATGACTTGTATGATGGTTTTAAGGTAGGGATATTCCTTAGTTGTTGTATCTTCTGATGCGAGGAAGCCTTGCCAAGGGATGGATTGCCCAAGATGGGGGTGCCAGCAGAACTTGGAAGGTGAGTGACTGCACGGAAGGGGTGACCAGATTCCCAAGGGACTGTGTAGCAGAGAAGGGAAGGTCATGGAGGGATTTGTTTTAGTCGTTAGAATTTCCAGATGGAACCATATGCACATTGGGAGTGCACCCTAGAACAATGAGTCGGTAACTGTTCGCTGAGAGGACAAGTGGTGTAGGATTATAGCGCTGGACATTGGATGCAGATTTGACTTTGCAGTGGATTCTGGACTTCCTAGGAAGGAGGTGAATCCTGGTATTACTTTGAGGGTGGAGGTGTGAGCCTCTGGATTCCCTTGTTGATTGATACGAGCATCATATCCTTTATTTGTTGGTTAAGAAAATGTGTATATGTGTATATCATTGTAAATACTGTAATGAGCTATGTTATAAAGCTCCAATATTCGGTATGGTTTTTATCTGGTCATGTTGTCATGAGGTTTTGATTTTAAGTAGGTCTTTCATTGTAAATACTACAACGAGTTGTGTTATAAAGCTCCATGGGCAGTATGTTTTGTTTTCAACAGTCTTGTTGGTTATAGGTGGTATTGAACACTGAGGATGGTGTTCCCCCAAGAGGGAGGGTTCTGTAACAGCCCTTGTGAAAATTCCATGTAAAAATATATAAATACCATAGATGATGGGACATGAGTTCCAAGTTGAATGGTGGGCATGACATCCTAGTGTGTGTTCATTTAGTTGTTTATGGCTAAGGAAATTGGCAAAGGCATTAAAGAGGAAAAAGGGTATTTTGACACATTTATTTATGAAAATAATGGAAATTGGGAGAAAAGGAAGGTAAAAGGTCACAAGTTGCATGTGAGGAGGAAATTGAAGGAAAATAATGGAAAATGAAGAAAATAGAGGCCTCATTAATAAAAAGGCTTCTAAGGATCAGTTGGCAAGCTTCTTCCTTTTAGGGTGAACCTTTTGTTAGTTTAGCTTTGGAGCTCTCTCATTATTCTCTCTCTCTCATACTCTTGGACACTTAGAGTTTTCTTGGAGCACTTTGACATTGGAGCAAGAAAGGAAAAGAAGGCAAGAGGAAGCAAAGATCAAGCAGGGAAAGTTAGGATCAAACAACTACAACAGGCTTCATTGCAGGTATCACTTGCATGTGTATTTTCCTTGCTATATTTGACATGCATGGGATTGCATGTGTTTCTCTTCTACCATGGCATGGGTTTTGCTAGGTGTGACAATATTTTCAGACCAGCCTTGTCATTTCCTGATAGCTTTGATGAGATGGATTCTCTCATGCATTTTATGGGGGATGATCGAATTGGATTCGAAGCTGAGTGGGATGGATCTCCGAATTGACAAACACATGGTGGTAGTGGTCCCTAGACTAGACTGAGGATGCATGAAGCCACTAGCCTAGTAATCCTTGAACTAGACTATGGGTTGCGGTAAAGCTAGATTGTGTGCCTTGGTGGGCCTAGGAATCCTTGCCGGTGAATGGTGGGATATACGGTAAAGCCAAGAGGTGGATTTTCTCTCTGTTGTGCCTAGTGATTCCAAGATGTAATGCATGGTAAATCCTGGAGAGTATGTCTTGATGTAGGGCCTAGTGATCCTTGGATCAGACGGCAAATGCACGGTAAAACCTGAGAGACTAGGAGGCACTAAAATTCCTCAGTGTAGTTGGAGAACTCTAGTGGCATCCACATTGATTCTTGTTTTTGATGTGTTTTATGAGTCCCACATTCATGCTTGGAATATGGCACGGGGGTGATTGGCTGAAGAGAGACTTGGCTCAACCAATCTATGGTCGGGTGGAACGTGGTAGTCCCATCACCTGTTGGTTCATTACATTATTAATGAAAAATTCATTCCCTTGATTTTCATGTGTAAATGTACTGATGTACATATGGATTTTGATGGCTGATATGTTTATTGTATTTCTGTTCCTATTATGTTGTTTATATGAAAATTTACCCCGTAGGGTGTTACAACATATATTTTTATCTCTTGCATAAGTACAAGACTGCTCTCCATTATGGTACGACTTAATGATCTCATGTCACTGGTATGGTATCTATGTGATATAGTTGGCATCATACATATTGTCATCTATGTAATATAGTTGGCGTCAATTCACATAGTTCCTCTGCAATTACATGCATGGTTCGCTTGCGGTTCTATGTACAATTCTTCTCAGTTATATGTGTGACATAGTTGCAGTACAAAGAAATAATGTTAATTATTCGTGGATATATATATATATATATATATATATATTGTCATCTATGTAATATATTTGGCATCAATTCACATAGTTCCTCTGCAATTACATGCATTGTTCCCCTGCGGTTCTATGTACAATTCTTCTTAGTTATATGTATGACATAGTTGCAGTACAAAGAAATAATGTTATTTGTTCATGGATATATATATATATATATATATATATATATATATATATATATATATATATAGATATGTATATCAGTAACAATGGAATTTATGTTTTCCATCAATACTAAGTTAGACATGGACTATTCTTATATCTAAGACCTTGCCTCCAGTACTCATGAAGATAAACCTTGATTCTGAGTAGTAAGCAGTAACCTTGTTGTGGATGTACTTTGTATATCAGTTGAATAGTCGATGATCATCTAATAGAAGAAGAAGAATTTGGATGGGTTTTCCCTCTTGTGGGGATTTCCCCTCGTCTCTGACCAAAATCTTGGTGTCTCCTTTGCGTATGTTTTTCTCCTTTTGTTCTTTTATGTTCTGCTGCAATGTTGATGTTATTGTTCTTTCTATATAATTGTTAATTATGTTAAGATGTTAAAGGGGTGAATGTGATGTAAATGATGAAATGAAATTATATAAAGCAAATAATAATCATTCCCTAAGAAAAATTAACATGGTATCAAAGATGGGCTAAAGAAAACGTCATTGAGATCACTCTTGTGAGTACACTAATGAATAAGTGAAAGGGATGGCATGGGCCTAAAAGAATGCTAGGGTTTGAAGGAAACCCTAGGTAACCTTGTTCCAGTAAGAGGAGTTAGGGTTTGGTGGATAACATGAGGTTAGGGTTTGAAAGAAACCCCTGGAGTGTGTTTGGAAGAAGAAATTGGATATGATAAAGGCTTGAAGCTCTACAAGTGTTGAAAACCTAGCATGATCACTACCTGTGACAGATTCAGTGTACCCCTAGATTCACTCCAGGAGATAGTATGTTAACATGATCATTGGACTTGGCTGGCTATTGGTTGTTGAGGCATCTTCTCTTTTGATGATAATTACAATATATGTTTGATGTCCTATGGTACCTCATGATTAAGAAGGAAAGGACATAAAACAGGGATTTTGTTGATGCTCATAATATTGTACTTCTTTTCAAGGAAACATTGACACATGGATGATGGATCATAATGAGTCTTGGAGGCTGGAACAAGGGGGAGTTGATCACTTCCTTCAATCATAGTTAAAGATAAGTATGTTCTAGACTTATTTATTTATGAAATTTATCTTATTTAGATTTATTGTTCTGATTATTATTTATCCTTCCCGCATGAATATTTGAGTATTTGAATACTTCTAACTTACCAATGAAGATGTGATAAGAAGATCCTTCTTGAAATATGGATGCTAAAAGGTACAAGAAAATAGAGCTAGTGTAGGAAGAGAAAAGCTAGAGCAAGAACAAGAATCTAGAACAGGAAAAGGAACGTAATGCAAATTTATTCTGGGAGCTAGTGAAAAGTATTTTGGGGATATGCACATGCTAAGTTATCGGAATATTACAATGTTATGTTTCAATTTAGATGCAACATTGGGATGGAAAGTTAAGACCTGAGGTATGGCAAGAATATTACCTTCAAAAACCTTTTGATTCATATAGAAATCTTGATTAATGAATGCCATCCATATACATATGTGAGTAAGTTTGATTCCCAGTACATGTGATATATTGGTGCACTTTATAGTTTAAAACTCATTGATATTTGGATATCCTAATTTTGTCTAAAGATAAAGCATAACTAGAAATATTGACTTTGATATATGGTAACTTGATACTATTGTCAATGCTTGTAATGAGTATGGTAATCTTGATGGAAATAGTGTGATTAATACTTAGGATCCACTAACTATCTTCTTATTAATATTGATAAGGCTTTGTTAAACTCTAAATGCTATGACGACATTACAACATGGTAAATTTGGCAATGTGATGAAAATGGATGCCCTAATTTAATGATGTTAGGACTCTGATGGAAATGATTGTATAAATGGAGGTACACTTGCAAACTACCCTAATTATATGTCATTAACCCTTGATGAATGATTGATGACATGTTCATATATGATAGTGAAGTCAAATCAAATAGCTGATGATGACTTCGTGATTTGATATATGATAGTTTTGTATGACCTAATATGGCTATGCTCTAAAGAAACAATGATCTTGATGCATGACATTAATATGATAGACATGTTGAGGTCTTGATTGGTGATGATTGAAGAGGAATCCCATTCGCAAGGAGAGACCCTTGATGAGATCCTAGCACCTATTATTGTTTGTGGTGGATGAATAAGAAGTCCCATGATTGAAAAATGATGCAAGTCTTTTGAACATGGATTGATGAAACATCTGATGTTGTTAAAGGTATGCATTTGTTAACTAATTTAATGTGCTAATAGTTCATTGCTGACAAGATTGGTTTACCCCAAGCAGTTTCAGGATCCACATCTCGTGTAGAAGTGTTTTAGTAGAATCATGGCATGCTGGATTGCATTGATGGATTATCACTGCTAGATTTGGTGGATCGCGTAATGAGAAATCAACCAGATGAATCCTTGTGTTGCAAGAATGCACCCTGTGCTAGATAAAATTTCAACATATATAGCTGAGACAAAGACATCTTCATGAATCAAGATAATGTTGCTATATGAAACAAGCTTAGGATTGTGGTTTCTTCCTCGAGGGAGAAAGGATGAATGTGGCATTCTTGTCTTTATGTCATGCATTTTCTCTAACATTTGAATTGATGTCCTGTATAAATACGGAAACAGAGGGTTGTTACTCAAAGGTGCTACACAAGGAAGTATGGTTGAACTCTTTATTGATTTGTTTTAGTCAGTGCCAGATATGAGAATTTGGATATGTTGCAAAAAGAAACAATGATGCTCCGTCGTATTTCCTAATCTTCAGAGAGAAGCTTATATTGATGGATGTGACCCTCCCAGGTAAGGGTCTCAACTGATCGAGAACATTGAGCATGCTCTTCCCCCTTTTTGAGCTCCCAGGGTGGGAATGTAACAGTAAGGGCTCCTGGGGTTGAGGTACCTTTGGATAATAGGATAAGGTGTGAATCCTTTCCCCAATGGTAAGTTGATATCACCTATTGTCACTTTGAAAGAGTATACCCTAGTTGGAATCCTACCCACAAGATAGGCTTTTTGGGATTGGACCTCCCAATCTGGCCAATGGATTGAGGTGACTTGAGATAGGGTGTGTATACTTTCTCATGTGGTTAGTCGATTTCGCTCAAGTCTAGATGCAATTTCTCTACCACTTGAATCTTAAGGGTCTCGATGGAGGATCAATAGAAAATAGGATAGAGTGTGATCCTCAAGTCGATCTCACCTATTATCACTAGACGATAAGATAGAGTGTGATCCTTGAGTAGATCTTGCTTATTGTCCTAGGTCAATATGATAGAGTGTGATCCTTGCCCTTGTGGTAGGTAGATCTCGCCTATTGATAGAGGGTGGTAGCTTTAGCTCCCTTATGATGTTAGATTCTTCTTCTTATATTCAAGATCGTTCAACAAATGGCGATGGGAAAAGACAAGTTGAGACATGACTTGTTGACAATGATGATTCTACTTCAAATGAAAGAATTGATTATTGGATATAGGGTGGAAGTAGGATGATCCCTTATGATGATGATTGAGTTGATCTAGGGTGGTATTCGGAGCTCTCGTATGATGATTCTTCTTCTTCTATTTTTAAGATTGTTCAGTTGATGATCAAAGGAAATTGTGTCAAGATGTGATGACATGAATACCTTATTGATGTAGCTAAGATAAAAGTCATGTGATTTGATTTGGATATTAGTAAGGTTTGATGATTATTCTATCATACCTTTGATTGTATTCTTCTTCTATAAAACAAGTCCAAATACAATGATGATGCTGGGACCTGCCTTCTCATATTGAGACATGTCATCATAAATGATACTTTTGTGCAAATATATATTCCTCCCTAGTTGAGAGGGAATGTTGAAATTGGAATCCAAGGAGAAATTTCCAAATGCTCCTCGCTCCTCCACTAAATCAAATAAAGAAATATTTGTTAATATCCCCATTAAGTTGGCTTTGTATGCTGGAGGAAAATAATTTAATTTGAAACTTAAATCAAGGTCAACTTCTAAGGCCTCATGTTGTCTCCCCTCAAGGGTCGTACCCTTCATAGAAAAAACTATATATATCCCATTGAGTTGATCTTTAAAAGTCACTTCGGATGACAGAGATTTGTCTGAGATTTTCGGATGAGTTTGAGGTTCCACATGTCTTCTCTTTCGGTCTTGGTATGGCACAAGTCTTCCACTTTTGGCATGTTTGTAATGACTATAGGAATCTCACTCTGTATGGCACTTAATCTCCCACATATGGCACAATTCCTTAGGTCTCTCGAATATGTCACAAATCTCTTGAATGGCTCTAGGATTCTCACACTGTGTCTATAGGACTTTCACAGTATTAATCTTGCATAATTGGTATGGCATTGTTGTATTAACATGACCCCTTGGACTTGCATCACTATATTGTATATCTAATAACAAAGATCTTGTTCTGGCATGATCCCACCATAATGACATACGATATTTCATATGGTATGGTCTCTATAAGTCAATATGGTCTCACTCTTGTCTCACTATGATTGGATATGGTCTAGCTCTTATCTCACTATGATTGGATATGGTCTCACTATTATTGCACATAGTCTCGCTTTTGGTTACATTCTTTCACATATATGTCTATCTCTTGCATATGTACAAGATTTCTCTATGTTATGGAACGACTCAATAATATCACATCACTAATATGGTATCTTTGTGTTACATATTGGCATATTGCAATATAGTTGGCATCAATTCATACAATTCCTCTATAGTTACAAGCATGGTTCCCCTGTGGTTATTTGTACAGTTCTTCTCAGTTATATGTATGACATAGTTGCAGTAAAAAGTTGTAATGGTATTTATTCATGGCATCGCACACACACACACACACACACATATATTGCAGTGACAATGACATCTATGTTTTCCATTAATACTCAGTTATACATGGACTGTTCTTATCTCTGAGACCTTGTTGCAAATACTCATGAAGAGAAACCTTAATAAGAGAAGTCATGATTCTGAGAATTAATAAGTAACCTTGTTGTGGATGTACTTTGTATCTTAACTGAACAATTGATGATCATCTAATAGAAGAATAATTTGGATGGTCTTTCCCCCTTGTGGGGTTTTTCACTAGTCTCTAATCAAAATCTCAATATCTCCTTTGTGCATGCTTTTCTCTTGTTCTTTTATGTTTCACTGCAATGTTGATGTTATTGTTCTTTCTATATAATTGCTAATTATGTGAAGATGTTAAAGGTATGAATGTGATGTAAATGATGAATGCAATTATCTAAAGAAAAGAAAAATCATGCCCTAAGAAAAATTAGCATCGGCCTATGCTTAGTTTCACTATGAAGCTCATGAGAATTTGTTCTTATTTTAGCAATGTTTATTTTCTTCTTTACACTACCCAAGGCACACACACACACACACACACACACACAGATATATATATATATATATTTGATATTTGGATTGATGACCTCCTTATGATATCTTAGTTTCCTTTTTCCTTCTAACTCTTTAGCATCTTACCATTTTTCCTTAAATTTTGATGTAATAATACTTTTAATATTATCCTCATTCTACAAAATGGTATCCTCATTCATCACCCAATGGTGCAGCCAAGATTGAGCATCCTTATGCCATTCCCATTTGAGTTGAAGGTAATGATTTTAGCTAGACTTAAAAGCAATTTTAGGAAACTTGTTGTCTTCCATGTTGTTTAGTTTCTTGTTATACATAAGATACCTAGTCATAGTCATTTTTTCAATGGGAGAAATACTTGCTTTCATAAGGAGGGTACGTTAGGGTGCATCTATTTCAATCTTGAGATTGTATGTTATAAATTGATTTTGGATTTACTCTATATTCCTCCATGACTCTCTGAAGATATTGCAACCCCAAACCTCACATCTGTAAGAAATAACAAGAGTGACAAGAATATCAAAGAGGTTTTTTTTCTATAGCATATCCAATGATTTGTTAACTTATACTTGTTTTTAAGCCCATAATAAGTTATCCATCATCCATTTATCATCTTCTCTATGTTATATTTACAGTTGAGCTTATGATGGATATTGAATCCAAGATATTTTTATGAAAGAACTTATTCCAAGTTGTTATTGTCACATATGAAAGTATCATATTGATTTTCTAGATTTTTGTTTTTTTGTTATTAACAATTGTCCCCATCTTGGAACAAATATCTTGGAGATTTCCTACTTAATTGCCAAGATCATAATAACTCATCGCCAAAAAAAATTAAGTTGTATAAAATAAGTGCCTTTTTTTTTAAGATTTCAACCCATTTACATATTCAAAAATACATTTCATATAATGAAAAATAACTATAAAATAGAAAAAAAACCATAAAATAATTAAGCTTTATTTTTTTTAACACCAACTAACTTCCATATAAAAAATAAAACATATTTTAGTGACCACAAACATATAAGAAACAAGCATGACACCAGTAACCCTTTAAAACAATTTTGATCTCTTTTAGGTTGCATTGTTTGTTTGTTTTTTTATATATAAAATTAATATATATATATATATATATTTAAAAATATATTTCATATATATATTCGGATATATATCTATATATATATATATATATATAAACAAAAAATAAAACAAAAAACAAAAAACAAAAAATTTTACATAATTCATAGAAAAACAATTTAAGTGTAAATTGGTTTAGGTTATTTACAACTGAATTTTCATGAGCATTTAATTGGACGACAAAATAAAATAAACCATAAACTCATGACAAAGAAGCAATTATAATATGTTTTAAGATATTTTTTTTAAAATAATTTACATATATACGATATATAACAAATTTAATTTGGATATTTTTGATAAAAAATCGATATATAACCTGTTGACACCTAATCATCAGGATTTGGTGAACATAATGTAAATAAATAAATAAGTAGGATTGGGTGAAAATAATGTAAATAAATAAATAAGTAATGTGAACAGTCATCGAGAGATGAAGTGAACAGTCTCTCCCTCATGTATATAATGAAGACCAACCTGAAGGAATAAACATACAAATCATTTTTGCTTTGAGGAGTTACTACCTGGCCTGACATGGTATCAGAGCCAGCACCATTTTTTTTAGCTTCCCTCTTCTTTGTAACTCCCTTCTGCATATTCTGCCTATATTCTGCCCATGTTCTGCAGGCTGACATCTCTGTCAAATCCCTGCGAAATCTCATTCATTGTTTAATATATTCGTTGAAGTGCGTTACCTCTTGAAGAAGTCGATTCGTTGCATTGGAGCTGGTTGTTGCATCGAACGCACTGAAGCCGAAGGTGTTGTGGTGTATGGCACTGCTTCCTAGAGGTGCTATTTCTTCCTACGTGAATGGTATTGAGTTGTACGTATATCTTGATTGTATTATGCAGTGGTATAAAACCCTTTTGCTGTGAGTTCCATATGTTGTGAGTTCCATAAGCTATAAGTGCCAACAATCGCACGCTGTGAGTTATGTATTAAAATTGTGTTATACACCTCGGCCTCTCCATCCGCTCTACATACCATTCAATTTGTATATGCCTTTCAGTCGTGGTTATAATAACATTGGTAATAGATCCCTGGCGTGACAGGCCTAAACCTTAGTGTTCCATAAAAAATACAATGCGACCTCTCCGCCATTATCCATTTCTTTGACAGGTTCCCTTAAGTTTTTTTTTCGACAATGGAAAGCGTGTATTAGATTTGTGTCATCGCTTGTTTATTATTCAATAGGCCAACGGACAACTTGTTATTAGTTTTGCATGTGGACTGGAAGAACAGAGAAGTGTTTATGCTGCCAGATGATGATAAAACGGCCTGATAACACGTGAAGAACCCATTGTAGTCGCGATCTGGCTGTATGAGCTCTGCACATTCTAATTTAATGGCTCTGTGAGCTTTTCCGGTTTTCCGGTGAAGAAATCATTCGGTCATCCAATTATATGGTCACGTATAGCGTGGAGAACTTGTTCTAGCACTGATTTGAAAGAGAATTTTTGACAGTGCATCGCTGATATGAATATTTCTTTGGGAAATGTTTTATAAATCAATTTTCATTTAAAGTGTTTTGAAGACTCTGCCATAGTAAAGTGTTTTGAAAGCTACAATGCATTTTTTTCTCTTTTACACAGCAAGTGCAAATTGTTTTACCACTAGAAGAGCGATTTTTTTCTCCCACTGTACACAAATCTTACAATGCATTCAATCATATCTATTGTGGGAATAGTTCTTACTGGCAAGGAGAACTATTTTGAGTGGTCCCGAATGATAA
Organism: Pinus tabuliformis; assembly: GCA_031772625.1. Classification (NCBI taxonomy): domain Eukaryota; kingdom Viridiplantae; phylum Streptophyta; class Pinopsida; order Pinales; family Pinaceae; genus Pinus; species Pinus tabuliformis. The sequence goes on along the minus strand of CM062811.1, from coordinate 135,095,424 downwards.
AACACACCCTCATTTTCAAGGAGTTGTGGAAAGGAGTGTGTGTTGGAGACGGAGACAAAGAACCAGAATAGCCTACCTCAAACAAAGAGCTTGTCATTTGGGAAAACAAGAACAGCAAAGCTTATGCATTAATCGCAGCATATGTAAATGAAGAGGTGAGTCACCATATTTCGCCATTTTCAACTGCGTTTGAAGTCTTACAAAAGCTTAAAGAACTTTATGACTCAAATTTTCACTTGAAGTTGTTCAACTCATGATTAAACTCTTCACTCTTGAACTGCAAAATAATGATCATCTTGCTCTTGCATCTGAAGTAAAGACTATAATGCATGATATTAAATCCACTAAAGTTGAATTAGATATTCCTCTTATCGCTTTTCTCAAGGCACTTTATCCTACTAACTCCAATTATCTTAAGTCATTGCAAGCAAATGGAAATCTCAAATATATCACCTTTGACTCTCTTGTGAAAAAGTTTGCTGAAAGAGAGAAAGATTTTGGAAAGAAAATAGCCCCTGAATCTTCTGAAGAGGTTGTGTGCCTTGCTCATAAAGAAAAGCATCTTGCTCAAGAGTCTTCAAGAGGAAGAGGTGGTCAAAGAGGAAGAGGAAGATATTTCAGAGGCAGGGGGGGCAGACACTCTCAAGGAGAAAATGCAGATTTGCACTACATACGCTGCAAAAGAAATGGATCAAATGATGCCTCTACATGCAAGCTACCATGGGACAAAATTGAGCAGAAAAGAAACCAACAGAAAGGTAAAACTGATGATACAGACAAAGGTAAAGCACCTGAATCCACTCACTATGTTGTGGCACAATGTAATATTGGAGTAAATGAAGATTTATTTAATGCTTCACTTACTTCTTGGAAAAATGATTGGTTGCTTGATTCAGGAACAACCTGCCACATGAATCATAGAAAATATTTTTTTGAAGAATTTACTGACAATGTTGATGGAGCAGTATACTTTGCAGACCAATAAAAAATCAAGCCATCAGGGCTTGGCACAATTAGGCTTAAACTGCCTGGTCTTCCAGACTTCTTCTACATCATGTTCTATATCTCCCACAGCTCAAGAGAAACTTATTGTCCTTGGTTCATATCCGCCAGCAATGTCACTCCATTCATATGTTTGATGGCAAGCTTGAGGTAAGAAAAGCATCTGACCACTCACTTGTCATGAGGGGAATAGAAGAAGAAAGGCTTATCAAGCTGCAAGGTACCTCTGCTCGTGCACAACATCTCTCATACAATTTTCATTATGAAGAAGGTAAACTTCCATCAAGTTTATTATGGCATACTAGATTTGGACATTTGAACTATGACAGTCTCCGCTTGTTGAAGAAAAATGGTGTTGTTGGCTTGCCTACAATTCCTAGGAAACTTAAGAAATGTGATGCTTGCATTCTAGGAAAGCATAGCAAACAATCTTTTCATGATTCACATTCAAGAGCACATAGAAAACTTGAACTCATTCATTCAGATTTATGTGGTCCAATGCCTGTTCCTTTTGCAAATGGAAATAAATATATGATGACATTTATTGATGACTACACTAGAATGTGTTGGGTTTATTTATTGAAGAACAAATCTAATGCTTTTCAAACATTCAAGAATTTTCATAAATGGATTGAAAATGATGCACAATCTCATATTGGGTCTATTCGCATTGATAATGGAAAAGAATACACATCAAATGAATTTGAAAACTATCTTCGCCAACATGGGATCAAACATCAAACAATTGTACCTTATAATCCCCAACAGAATGGTGTAGCTGAAAGAATGAATAGGACAATCTTAAATATGGTACGATCCATGCTCTTCTTCAAAAATGTAGAGATAATGTTTTGGGTTGATGCTGTTCTATGTGCTGCATATATAAAGAATAGATGTCCATATAATGCTATTAGAAACAAGACTCCTTATAAAATGTGGTATGGACATGTTCTTTCGGTAAAGCATCTCAGGGTCTTTGGTTCCACCTATTATTCCTTAATACCAAAGGTACATAGAAACAAACTTGGTGCAAGAAGTCGTAAGTGTATCTTCCTGGGGTATTAAAACACCTCCAAAGCATACCGTCTCTATGATGAAGTAAATAAAAAGTTTGTTGTATCTAGAGATGTAATTTTTTTTGAATCATCCAAAAATGACAATGTTGTTGAGCGACAACTTGATCGCTTGGATAGATTCACAAAAGAAAAATCATTTCAAGAATTTGATAATCAGATTCCACATCTTGAAGGGGGGATTCCTATACTAGATCAACATGTGGAATCTTCTTTTGAAGAACACTCTCCCCCGCATGAAACTCCAACAATGGATGATGCTTTAAGTGATTGATAGAATTGGGAGACTCAATCTTGATTCAGTCCCAACTCAATCAACGGAGCAACCTGGACCATCTGAGAAAAGTCCCCCCAAAGTGGTTGACAAAGACACTTGAAAGTGTTCATCCTAATGAGGTTGGAAAAATAGGAACTAGAAATTCAAACTGGCAAAATGGAGGTGATGTAAATGACTCTAATTCACCTGTTGATATGGATGTTTCTTATGATTGTGAATTGAACTTGTCTACAGATTTTGAACCAACTTCCTTCAAAGAAGTTGCTTCTCATGATGAATGGAAAGAAGCGATGCAAAAGGAGTATGATGCCCTCATAAAGAACGACACTTGGAAGCTGATTGATCCTCCATTAGGAACCAAACCAATTGGCTGCAAGTGGGTCTACAAGAACAAGTATAAAGTTGATGGCTCACTTGACAAGCACAAAGCTAGGCTTGTGGCAAAAGGTTTTGCACAGAAGGAAGGGGTCGATTATGAGGAGACTTTTGCCCCCACAACAAAATGGGCTACCATCTGGACACTCTTTGCTCTAGCAGCTCAGAATGGTTGGAAAGTCCATCAAATGGATGTAACAATGTAAACGTTGAAACGAGAACTGATACTGTTACTCGTTTCATAGAGATAACAAAAAAGTGACCTGATTTTGAAAAGGGGTGATGCAGAACACACATGTTTTTTTTAGAGCATAGTTTTTGGCACTTTAAATTTTTTTATGTACATTGCGTTTTAGAATGGTAGTGATTTTCATGCTGATTTTAAAAAGTGGTAATTCTGCATCAGACCCTTCTTTTAAAAGACCTATTTTTTGACTTTAAATTTTCTAATGTATGAAATGTAAATAATTACTTTGTAAATTTAATAATTTTTGAAGTGGTCGTTTTCTTAATTATTCTTATTTTTATTTTTATTTTAATTTATTTGTAGTGAGGTTTTGATTGTTTTGCATTTTTTAATTAGAAGGTCGATATTTTGAATTTTCGATATTCTACATATTTATACAACCTTAATTAATTTTTCAATCCACATGAAATAATTGTTTCTAAAAAACAATATTTTTTAACAATGGACATAAAAATAACCATTTTTAACATAAATATAAATAAAAAACTACACGTTTTGATAATTTTTTACTAGAATTGACATGTCAAAATCACAATTTTTATACGAAAATTTTAACTAAAAATGGTTAAATAATAGTTTTTTTTTGTGAATTTCATGTCAAAATAATAATAATAATCATTTTTTTCAAAACATAATGATTAAATTAAAAATGAATGCGAAAATCACATATTACAAATATTGAACGCATAACAATATCAGTTCCCGTAATCGAAATCGAATAACCACCGCCCAACTGCCCATGGGGGTGGCTATCCGATTTTCAGAATCGGATAACCATCGCCCTGCCACCCCCACTGGCGGCTAAGCAGTGGCCATCTGATTCTGAGAATCAGATAGCCAATGCTTGGCCACCCCCACGGGTGGCTGGGCGGTGGCTATCCGATTCCGAGAATCAGATAGCCACCCCCATGGGCAACCGGGTGATGGCTATTCGATTCTGAGAATTGGATAGCCACCCCCACGGGCATCTGAGTGATGGCTATTCGATTCCGAGAATCGGATAGCCACCCCCATGGGCGATCGAGCGATGACTATTCGATTCCGAGAATCAGATAACCACCCCCACCGGCGGTCAGGCGGTGGCTATTCGATTCTCGGAATTGGATAACCACCCCTTGGCCCCCCTTGAGGTGGATATCTGATTCTCAGAATCAGATAGCCACCGCTTAGTCGCCCCCATGGGCAGTCGAGCGGTGGCTATCCGATTTTGAAAATCAGATAACCACCACCTAGGCACCCCCACAGGCAGCTGAGTGGCGGCTATCCGATTCTGAGAATCGGATAGCCACCACCCAACCTCCCGTGGGAGTGGCCGGGAAGTGGCTATTCGATGCTCGGAATCGAATAGCCACCGCCCAGCCGTCCATGGGGGCGGTGGCCGATAGAATTATTTTTTTTAATAAAAAATAAATTTTGTTAAATATGTTTATTGTATATATATATATATATATATATATATATATATATATATATATATAAAATTATAAATGTTTTTTTTTAATTTTATATATATTTGTAAAATATATATATTTTAAATATTTTAAATGTTATTTTAAAAAATATCAAAAATATATTTAGCTTTTTTAAATTTTAATGTTTTTTTGAAAATGATGTTTAATTTGAAAATATGTTTGTTTGTTTGTTTGTTTGTTTGTTTGTTTTTTTTGTTTTTTGTTTTGTTTTTTTTTTTTTTTTTTTTATTTTAATTGTTTTTCGGGTTTTTATTTTATTTTTAATTTAAGTATATTTTTATTTTTTAGGGTTTTTTGAAAATGTTTTTAATCTTAATTTTTGTAGTTTTTTAGTTTTTTTTTCGTTTTTTTTTTTGTTATTTTTAGTCCAGTTTGTTTTTAATTTTATTTTATTTTTTTAGTTTTTCTTAATGCTTTTTTAAAATTTCCTATTTTTATTTAATTTTATAGTTTTATTTAATTTTATTTTTTTTTCCCAATTTTTTTAATGGTTTACCACATTAAAAAAAAATGTTATTTTTTTGAAAATATGTTTTTCTTATTATTTATTTTTTTAAATTTTTTTTTATTTTTTAATTCTTATATTTTATAGGTTAATTTTGTTTTTTTTTTTTTTACATTTTTATGATTGATTTTTTTTTTTTTTTTTTAATTTTATGTTTTGTTTTAATATATTTTTATTTACGTTTTGGTATTTTTTTTAATTTTTTTTTTTGTATTTTTTCATTGTTTTTATTTTTAATTTTACGTTTTCATTATTTTTTTGAAATTTTAATGCTTTTCGGAGTTATAACAAAATCTTTTACACCATTATTTCAAAATGTTGAAAATTTACCCATATATATATATATATATATATATATATATGTTATCCAAGCATAACATTTTTCATTTTGGGGGTGTTTTTTACACAATTTTTGCACATAAAAATTCGGTTTTACTGGCATTTTTTTAAAATGTTGAAAATTAACCCTAAAAATAAAATCCATCGTTCCATTATTAGTACTTTTCATTTTCAAGCTGTTTTTTGCACAATTTTTGCACAATTTTTGCACAAAAAATTCATTCTCACTGCCATTTTTAAAACATGTTCAAAATTGACCCTTAAAAAAAAACCATCGTTCTAGTATACACACTTTTCGTTTTTAGCACTGCTTTTCATGTTTTTTTCGGGGTTTTTTGGGTAGAGTTCTCGTTTTGAGTTTATAGTTCCCGTTTCAAAGTTTACATTGTTATGTAAAAACTACTTTCTTGAATGGAGATCTAAAAGAGAATGTTTTTATGTCCCAGCCTGAAGGATTTGCTGTGAAAGGACATGAACATAAAGTATGCAAACTTGTGAAGTCCTTGTATGGCCTCAAACAAGCACCACGAGCCTGGTATGAAAAACTAACTAAGCATCTAATTAGAGAAAGATTCTTCAACGAAAATCACATGGAATACCATTTGTCGACGCGTTTCGAACCAACTAGTGTGGTTCATCGTCAGAACTTGTCCTGACGATGAACCACACTAGTTGGTTCGAAACGCGTCGACAAATGGTATTCCATGTGATTTTCGCCGAAGAATCTTTCTCTGACTTGATATGGATCACAGAAGCCTGAACTCTATAACTGAGCATCTTCTGAAACTCAATTTCAAACATTATGATCTTGATGATGCAACTTTATTTGTCAAGAAAGTTGGCAAAACAATTGTATATCTTGTGGTATATGTAGGTGATCTTTTGATGACAGGGAACAATGAAAGTTACATTGCATCCATAAAGAAGGAATTGGGGAAAAGTTTTGAAATGACTGATTTGGGCTATGTTCATTACTATCTTGGTATTGAAGTAACCCAACATCCAAAGTCCATATTTCTTTCTCAAAAGAAATACATTGGAGATCTGTTGAACAGGTTTGGCATGACAGAATGCAATCCTCTTACCACTCCAATGGAACAAAACTTAAAGCTCACATCTATTGAAGGAAAAGAATTTGAGGATGCAACAAAGTATAGACAGCTTGTAGGAAGTCTCAACTACCTAACTACTACCAGACCAAACATTTCGTTTGCTGTTGGAATCCTCTCCAGGTTTATGCAAAAGCCTTGTGAGGGACATTGGTCTGCTGCAAAAAGAGTTCTAAAGTACTTGAAGGGAACTCAAGATTTTGGAATCAAGTATACATAGGTGGATGACTTCAGCTTGATTGGATACTCTGATTCAGACTTTGATAGAGACAAAGAAACTGGGGTATCTACTTCAGGATATGCTATAAGTCTTGGATCAGGAGTTGTCTCCTGGAGATCATGCAAACAATCAGTTCCAACAGATTTCACAACAGAAGCAGAATACATGGCAGCAGCTGAAGCAACAAAAGAAATTGTGTGGCTCAGGAAAACTCTTTGCAGGTAAAACAAGTGCAATCAACTCCACTCATAATTGACAATACCTCTGCAATAACGTTGGCCAAGAACCCAAAGTTCCATGATCGAACTAAGCACATCAATACTAAATATCATCTGATTTGACATCATTTTGGGGCCAAAACAATCCATCTTCGTCATTGTTCCACTAATGAGAAAATTGCAGACATCTTCACCAAAGCGCTTGGAAGAGAAAAACTTGAACGATTTAGAATGATGCTTGGACTCACCAACATCCCTTCAGATTAAGGGGGGGAGTGTTGACACCTAATCATCAGGATTGGGTGAACATAATGTAAATAAATAAATAAGTAATGTGAACAGTCATCAGGAGATGAAGTGAATAGTCTCTCCCTCATGTATATAATGAAGACCAACCTGAAGGAATAAACATACGAATCATTTTTTCTTTGAGGAGTTACTGCCTGGCCTGACATAACCAATTTAATTTAGATATCTTTAATAAAAATCAATAAGTCTATAGTGATATGGTTTTTTCATTTTATTAATATTAGTATAAGATTTATTTTAATTTTAGATTTATTAAGTGTTGAAAAAGACAAAATCTTTCAAGATGCAAATCTCATTTTTGAGTGTAAATGACTACAAAATTTGAGGAAAGATTTGTATATCTAGAGAAATGATTCATATTGATACTTTGGTACATATGAGTTAAGATCGATCTATGTTGGTTCTTAATAATATTATTTATATTTATTTAAATTTCACATCTCTATTTATAAAAATATTCCCATTTTCAGATCCACACAATGTTGTATTAGAGGAGGAAGAAAATCCAGAAAACACGACAAATATTGTTGAAGAAAATTTCCAGGAAGTCATTGAGAAGAGAGGGATTGAGTAGGTAGGATCGATGGTCCCAATTCCATCCAAAGAAACAACAAATTCAACTCTCCATTTATCAATGTTTATGCACCAATCTCCTATGGAGGAAAAAAGTGAATTTTGGGATTCCTCGAGTTCACTGAAGGAGGATCAGTGTTACCAAAATAATATAATTGGAAGGGACATTAATACTATTATTTTTTTCTTCAAAAAAGTGAGGAAGTAGTTCAATTCAATCCTAGACTCTATAGATGTTTTGTAAGTATCTTTTGTTAGTGAGTGTTTTTTGTCAAGTTTATGGATGCTACCAGTTTAGAATTATAGCTACAATATCACATAGAGTTAAGGAAAAACTATTTTGGATATGTGTGAATAGTGAAGCAACAGAGAAATTAGAAATATGTAAAGGTTTTGGCCTAGAACCAAATTTATTTTTCTACTACAAAACCCTACCTGTTTCATTTAAAAAAAATAAAAAATATGTTCATTGTTGGGGGTGGAAGAATATGAATACGAGTTGCAACAGCCCAAATCTCACACTTCCATTCAATCTATCCATTCTAGGAATTGTTCATATTTCCATGTCTTCTTGATGGTTTCATTTAACTTATGATTTTTCTACTTCAATTGGAATTTACCAGTGTTGTGGCATAATGCATTGCATATGAACTCTTTGTCAATAAATCTTTTTATATGTATCGAGTTAATATATGGACATTTGGGATGAAGGACATTAACCTTTACCGCTGGTTTGGTTTCTAATGTTGCAACCACAACAAAAGAATATTGATATAATGTAATATGGTACCAATTTAATAGAAAAAAGCTTATTAATTTTTTTTTATTTATTGAAATATGAATCATTATTATTTAAATTCATTTTAATGCAATAGGTAAATTATGTTTTTTTCCTAGAATAAATTGTTTGTATTTTTATTAATGAAAATTAAAATTACAATATAACAAATTGAATGGAATTGGTTTATTATTTTTATTATTTTTTTAATTGAGCAGACATTATGCTTTACTATTATTATTATTTTTTATCTAATGTTTCATTTTACAAACACTACAACATGTCCCCCATATTAAGTTGATATTTAAATGTTCACACTCATTTACAAACACTACAATATCTCTCTCATATTGAATCAACATTAAATGTTTACACTCATTTACAAAAACTACAACATCTCCCCCATACCAAGCTATAAAGTGCCAACATTTCATAATATAGTTTATAATATCATTCAATCAAAATTGAATATTAAAATACAATAAATCTAAAACAATGAAATGAAAATCAACCAAAGTCCATAAATACTCATAAGAGACCCAAAACATATTTTGTATTCATAAACAACTTACCTACATATAAGAAATACAATACACATTCAATAATCTTATATTTTTTGAATACTTTACATAAATGGTCAAACAATAGGCGTGTAAATATTCAATTGCTTAGGGTAATTATGATAATTATTTTTTTGCACCAAGAAAAATTCTCAATGCCCATAAACCTCATCAATGAGTTTGCAACAATTTTCAAGTTATTAGCCTTCTCCAACATCTTATTTTCTTCAACCATATTTACAACAATTTTCAAGGTATTAGCCTTCTCCAACAACATCTTATTTTCTTCAACCATGTTTCTAATAAAATGATGTTGCACATACATATGTTTTGTCTTAGCAAGCTAAGTAGGGTTCTTTACCACTAATATAACTTTTTGTTTGTCACAATATATTCTTACATTATTTTTTAGGAAGCCAACATTTGAGCACAATCTTTGTAACCAAAAATCTTCCATACACGCATAAGTAGTTGCATAAGTACTCAACATATGTAGTTGAAAGTGCAACTGTAGCTTGCCTTTTGTTCATTTAAAGTTGATTTTCTTTTCAGTAAGTTAAACACACAACCATTTGTAGATCTTTAACAATCAACATGTATAATGAATTTGACATTACGAAGCCTTGTACTTTCAATGGTTTGCTTGGTGCTAGTATTTCTTGGTAGAAAATTGCATAATCTGAAGTGCCACACAAATATATAAAAAATCTCTTTAGAATAGCATAATTTTTTATCCCTAAGTCATACATATGTCTATACGAGCCCGCATTACATGGTAAATTCCTAGTTTGGTACATACCATAACATACATTAAACTTTCCACAGTACTCATATAAGGAACTTGAGACATGTCCTCACCATACTCCTATGCCTTGGGGCACTACTATACAAATAAATTTAAACAAATAGCGATAATGATATTAACAAGTTTACCTCCTTGATTTAATTGGATGTATCTTAGGTGGTTTGGAGAAATGTTATTATCCCCCCTCGACCAAGTTCAATTCCCACATGTGACATGTTGAGCTCATAATGAGTATATCCTTTTAATGACTTCAATTTATGTTGTGAGTCCCTTGAGGACCAAAGAATGTATATTCCTCATATGGAATATAAAGATATTTGTTTAGGGGAAAAAATTATTTTCTTGCATTCTAAACATCTGCAATACATCTTAATACATTTCCCCTAATTCAACTAGAATTTCATGTTTAATTGCATTTAATTTCCATGCCCAAAATAAACTTTACATCCCAAAGATCCTTCATATCAAATTGACATGACAACTAGGACTTAAAACCCTTAATGATTTCCATATTATTGCCAATGAATAAAACATTATCAACATATAATACCATGATAATCACCAACTTGTTTGGTATACACATGATCAAATTTGGTCCATGAAAATTCAAGTTCTAATATATAAGTACCAAACTTTTAATACATTCTTAGTGATAGCTCCAAGCCATAAACAAACTTCTTCAACTTGTAAACTAGATATTTTGTCGATACATTATGAAACAATTTGGCTAGGGAAATTTTTAGGATGAAAGTTTATCTTAAAGTTCAGAAACCTTGGCAAATCTTATTAATCCATATTACGCAATTTGTTAAATTTTTGTAGCAATATTTAGATTTCCAATGATTTTATGTTAGTCGATATAATATTTTGGTGATTTTAAGGTAAAGTAATGGTGTACCATAAAATTTGGGTGAATCATTTTAGAAAAAAAAAATGGAAAATGACAAATCTATTATTTGGAAAAAGCATGAAAAATTAGCTAACCTGCTAATATTAGCCCCTAAAATTTTTCCTAAATTTAACTATTATAAAACAATTCAACTATAACATATAGATTTTTTATAGATGTAAAAATAATATCTTTACAACTATTTGTTCTACTTCCAAAAAAAATATAATTTAACTCGACAAAAAAAAATATCATTAATTAAATTCAATTCCATACTATTAAAAACACACTTTTTTTATTTAACAAGCTTTATATTTTACGACTTTATCTTTTAGTGATGAACTTATTAAACTTCTATCCACCTCAATTCACCTTGACATCCTAGAAAGCTCGTTAAAAGGAAATGGAAAAAAAACCCAAATAATCCAACAACCTCAATTCACCTTGACATCCTTGTTGAAAGCTGGTTAAAAGGAAATGGCCAAAAGAAACCAAATAATCCAAAAAAATTATGTGATATGTTGTAAAAAAATAATTATTATTCACATGTTCACAATAATTATTGATAATAATTTTGATTAATAAAAAAGATAATGATATATCAATTTACTAAAAGTTATTTAATAAAAATGATTGTATTAATTTGACCAAAAAATATTATTATGTAAAATTATATAATATAAAAAAAAATGGATAATTATTATTATTGTGTCTCTCCAATTGAGTATAGTAGAGATGTTGTAATATAATGTTTTAAATTTTGATTAAGTAAAACTATATAAAAATATAAATATAAAATTAAATAAAAATATTAATATAATGTAATGTAAAAAAACAAAGATCCCGGATGCGGGTGCAATGGCAACGTGGTAATGGCGTGAGCCATCACGTGGGCAAGTGGCATGCCCGCGGTGTCCAAGGGTACCATGTTAAACGGATTATTAATACACATAAACTCAGACAGAGGAAGGCATTAATGCCTGTCATCTCGGCTCGAGGGAGGGGGTTGAGGATCGATGCAATGAAGCGTTTTAAGGCAGGAATGTGCAGTGTACAGGGAAATATGGGTAAGCATTGTGCAGACGCCTTGCTCCGCTCAGAAGGCAATGAGCACAAGGATTTGAGATGCGTCACGCTGGTTTCTAAGCCAGGAAAGAACGCACCCTGCAACGGTGCTGAGACTTTGTTGGTTTTCATAGTAGGAGGAGCTCGGGGTGCTTGGGTAAGGCCGCATTCAGAAATGCCGAGGGAGAGGCCGCGAATGGGCAGCCGTCGAGGGGGAACCAGAGGTAGGGCCCTCTCACAGCAGCAAAATTTCAATTCGCCCTCATCCTCCATTGAAGTAACATCAATGCCGCAGAGGTACCAAGGCAACAATGAGGAGGATGGTGGTTTTGATGGCAGAAACCCAAGTTCAGAGGAGGGTCAGCAGGAGCTCCCAATGCTCAGGTATCGGCTCCCCTGCCCTCAAGCTAATTCCACTCTGATAGTTTCTATTTCGGTTGAGCCGGGCATCTCTCAGAACATAGAGGCAGAGCCTCTACCGGTATGGCCTCGCTCTAGCAGAGAGGAATCTCTGGTCGCTTGCCTTCCGGTTGGGGTAGGCACCAGTGGGTTGGCCCCGGGACGTGTGCTTGGTTCTGAACTTGTGCGTCCAGCTTCTAACTGTGAGCACACTGCCGGCCCTTCAACACTTGCTGGTCCAAGCAAGCCAGCACCAGAAGGGAGCCCGGACGCGGTCATCCATCTCTCCGACTCTGAAGATACGCTCCGTTTCGGCTGCCGGATTGAAGAAGCGCCCCAGACCACCGATGACGAATAATCTTGCCCCGGTAACCTCTGCTGTTTTTCTTGGGTTCTCAATGTATGACTCTGCCAAGCGATATCTACACCTCTGTCAATGTGTCGGCTTTAATTGTTCAAGTGTCGAATGTAATTGTTCAAGTGTCGGCTGTAATAGTCCAGGTGTCTGTCGGTCTTTGTATGGGTCAGTCCATGGCCCTGGTGTCTGTTCTGTTACTATGTGTTCTGTTAATATGTCTTCAGTGGTCAAGCAACAAATTCCAATTTTGAATCTGCTCAATTTTGGAAATGGCAGCAGGGCAAGGAAAGGGCTGACAGGCAAAACTTCATAGCCTTGCCCATTGTAATCTTTATGTATCTCTGTTTTGTATAATAATAGATTTAGTCACATTCAGAAAAAAATGTAAAAAAACAAAGTAAAATAATAATAATAACAAAATAAAAATAACCCTATAAAAATAAGATAAAAATAAAAATAAAAATAGCTCATAGTATTGTCCCATGGTATTCATGTGAAATATAAGTCGATTTAAAGGGGGAAATTAAACCCGCATAGATCAATCTTAGCTATGGGTCTACCAAGAGTAGATAGAGATCAAATATATGCAAACCTCTTTTAGAGTGAAAAGAGATTTGATCCCTCTGGGCCCTTGATAGATCCAGAGCTAAGATGGATCTATGCTGATTTAATATAAATGAAAAGGTAATAATTTAAAAAATTATGCAGCATTTAGAGAAAAAATGTCCTTTTATTTTCATGCTAAAAATGGTAAAAAATGTAAGTGTTATTTTATAATTTTTTCCTAGGGAATATTTTATAATAAAATCAAAGGAATATTTTTATGTTTTAGGGGACATCATTCTTATAATCATGTTAATTTATATTTATTGTGTCATGAAACACTCTCCAACACTATGATATAAATGTTGTAATGTCATGTCCTCTCCTGTCCTATAAACATTTTGATGGGGTCAAATTACATAAAAATAAAAATAAAACAGAATTAAAAAATAGAATTAATAATTAAAATAAAATAGAGGTAAAATAGTCAATTTACCCTTAGTAGTTTCTTTGTTGTAGGTTTTGACAACCCATGATTTTTCCCATGGTATATATATATATATATATATATATATATATATATATATAAGCTCCGTATTAACTCCCAATCTACCAAGATGTGCAAACTTCTTTTAGAGTGAAAAGAGATTTGATTACTCTCGGTGCTTGGTAGATCCAGAGTTAAGATGGATCTATGTTGGTTAAAGAAAATTTAATTGATAATTTGTTAATATAGAACTAATCAAATATTAATAATAATTAAAATGAAATATTATTCTCCGTAATGGGGGTGGAAACACTGCATAACATGAACATGAATTAAAATGTGTGCCTAGTCTAATCTGCAACATGTCAAGGGCATGGTTATAAAGATGGTTAATACCAACCAACGTCCTCTCACATTAAATGCAAGGAGTTGGTAGACTATTGTGAAGTTTTCAATATTATTCCAGTTGTGTTTTCTAAAGATCTTTGTAGCAATGAGTGGGCTATATGGTGCATGTTGCATTCAATGCTCTGCCCATTTGGGAGAAGTTCAAACTAAGGGCATTAATGGCTATGGCTCCCAGGGAGATGGTTACAATTTTGTTCAATGGCTATGTTGGTATATCTTTGTTTTTTGCACTATGAAGTTGATGATGACAATATATTTGCTATGGTGTTGTGTGGTCAATGGTCCTGTTCTATTCTTGATGTTGAAGTCTTTAAGGCATCTATGTTGCCTCTAGTCCTTCATGGTCATGTAATGGTTATAGTTTTTTTTGGTATTTTCTATGGTTGTAATTGTTGTTAGTATTGAGACTCTCATTTTGATAACCACTATCTGTACTTATCATGGTACCCATGTAAAACTAGTTTTATATTAATAGAAAACTTGGTACTTGCTTATGCTCTAAAACTACTTCTATTTGGGTAAGAGTTCATCTTCCTTAGAATTAAGGAAACAGGTTAACACCCAAGACCCAAAGACATTTGGTATGAGTGAAAACCTGACATGACTGAAAGTTTTGCCTCTTACAGACCACCAACAAGTTATTTCAAGTGGCGTGATTTTCCTTGAATAATAATAATGAGTCAACCTGCATTCACCAATAACAAGCAGAGATAATTGTCTTCATTATTAATTTGATAACTGAATTATAATCGATTTCAAAATTTTATTAATTTATCTTCTTCGTCCTTCATTTTAAAATAGATACTTCATTAACCTATTTTATTTTATCATACATATAAAATAGATAGCTAAGCACAAACAAAATGTCTTTATTTTACACGTCCCAGAAAAAGCATTTTAAATAGAAATAGGAACACCGACATATGAAAAAGTCAAAGGGACCCTTTTTACGCATGGAAGGAGAATAAATGTTAGCAAAATTCACGAAAAGGCCTAGGCCTTTCTAAATAGCCTCTTATAAAAGGGGAGGTATTATTGCATTCATTTAAAGTGCAAGTTGTCAGCTTTGATTAGACTGATTTCACATTGGGAGAAAAAGGAGAATAAATGCTAAAACAGCCCCCCGCCCCATAAAAAGCCTTTCTAAATAACCTCTTGGTTCATGCATTTATGTGCAAGTTGTCAACTTTGTTAGGCTGAAAGGCTGATTTCACATTGGGAGAAAAACAACGTGTCATTGATTTTTTTATTTTTTTTCTTTTGTTTATGTGGTGGAAAGTTACCTTAAATGGTTGTTATTAAGATTTTATAAATACATAAATAAAGTAGTTATTTAACTTCATTTAATATATAATTTATGTACCTAGATACCAAACATTATTTGGTAATAATTATTATGTAGGTTTATTATGATTTTTTTTTCCCTTTCTTTTGATTTAAAATATAGTAAAAATTATTTTAGATCTAATAGAATTGTAAATATTAAATATTAAATATTCAAGGGTATTAATCTAATTTTTATTAAAAATGACAATTTTATTAATTCAAAATTATAATTTCATAAACATTTTTTGACTTGATTCCAAGGATTATAAATTCGAAAAAGCTAAAAATATGGAATCTATTTTTTATTAAAATGACAATTTTATTAATTCAAAATTATAATTTCATAAGGATTTTTTGACTTGATTCCAAGGATTACAAATTCAAAAAGGCTAAAAATATGGAATCTATTTTTTATTAAAAATGACAATTTTATTAATTCAAAATTATAATTTCATAAAGATTCTTTGACTTGATTCCAAGGATTACAAATCCGAAAAGGCAAAAAATATGGAATGTTTAACCTTTCTTTAGCAATATCTTTTGGAGGAACATATATGCAACTCTTTCAATTTGAAGTCAAGGTTGTAAAAATAAAATCAATTAGTATGTAATAAGCAATCTATGTTGAGCATAGATGTTACTGTTTTTTTTTCAATATGTATTGAAAATATATTTGTATTTCATCAAATCTCTGTTGGGAGGAAGATCTATGCAACCATTACAAATTTCCGTACATGCCCAAACCAACTAGCAACACAATACAAGACAAAACTATAACATGTAAACCAATTTTTTTCCTTGGAATGAGCACAGGGGAATTACATAGATCTACTATTGTTGACTTGTAGATTCTCTAGAAGATACTAACAATAAACATACATGTACATAACATAAACATATTATCTATCCCATTCATCGAGCGGGGGGGATAGGCCATGCAATCAGGCAAACAACACTATCCATTTGATGTTTAAAACATTTGGAGCAATGAACACATTTACCACTACAACTGGCTACTTCCTGATTGAACTTGAGCTTAAGATCCTCAAACATCCCTTGTGGTTGAGTGAACCCATCTTCCAAGTAAATTACCCTCACTTGTAACTCAATGATGACCTCTAGTAACTCAATGATGGCCTCCAGAGATGTGTCGGAGGAACTGACATTGAGTTGTTGGCTTTTCATAATTTGATTATATTTGGATGCATGGAGGTAACGATCTCCTTAGGACCCTGAAAGATGGTGCCATGAAACATCCTACATGTAATCCAGAACAAGCCCACAAAACCTACCACCTGAACAAGACCCCTAAGTGGTTGGATGAGGGTGCCACCCCTTTGATCAGAGGCTCTACCATATCAAGGGAGGGTGATAGGTAGCCCCTCCACACAAAAGAAAAATTGGAAAAGCTTGGAAACAAAACTAAACAAGACAAGGAGTCCCCCTCTATAACCCACCTAATTCTCACTGGAGACTATAGACCCAGACTCACTAAGAACCCAAATAGACTAGAAGCTAAAATTCAAATAGAAATGAGACCAAACATCAAAAATTAGCATAAGGACATAAATAATACCTAAATGCACCCAAAGTTCAAAGGTGGCATACAACAAGATAAATCCAACACCCTATTGACCTAAAAAATAATGTAGGCTCATGTGGAGAAAAAAATCATCTAAAATATTTATATATAAGATTTTTCTTCACTCCTTTCTTCATGTCCAACATTTATTTGATTTGCCAATACGCACAGAAACTACACACACTTTCTCTCCACACATCTATCCTTTGCATACTTTCCTTTTGCACACCTGCCTTCACACGTCATACTCTCACACATACTCATCTCCCACACAACATGAACCTGCACACAATCTATTCACCCACACTTCTCATCTTCACTTAGCATAAATTACTTAAATCACATGCCAAAGATTCACATCACCACCTTTACTCTATTGCTTCTTCTATTGCTTGCTTTGAGGTTACTTAAATGATCAATAAAGGAAATTTATCTCCAAGTAAAGGGGACATGATGGGTATTGTACTACAATATTTTCTCTCCATTGACCATCATAAACTGCAGTTGTGAGTTATTAACTTCCAATTATTGTTTTTCCTCATTCAATGGAATGGCATGAGAGGAGATGATATATTAGTAATTGTACTAAAGAATGAGGAGTTAACAACTAAGGCTCACCAAAAGGCTTCATTGATCAATCATATATTTCTAACTACAATGAAAAAATGGTTTCTAAAAGGAAGCAAGATATAGTTTGTGGTGACATGTTCAATTCACTTGCTCATCTAGATAAACCTCATTCCAGGGCATGGGGGATTGAGAACAGGTCACGTAGAAGAACACCATTCTGCTAGTTGACTATGCGCTAGTGGTATTTGAATTTATCTCTTAATGAGAAGTGAAACAACAAGATTTGGACCACTATATTGACGAATGTTGTATGCGTTCCTGATGTGTTCAATTTTAGAGAGATATTTTATTTATGCGCATGACATTTTGACTTGAAGACCAAAACTATGAAGCTTGGAGTGAAAAATAACCCAATCCATCTAACTCCAAAGGAATTTAGAAAACTACTCAAGCTATCAAAACTAGCCAAATTACTCAAGTACAATTCTAACCACCATAAACCTATGTCTCAAATGTGATATCCAAGAAATAAGACTGCAACCACCATATATTTCATAATTTGAAAATCCAAAAAAACACAATATTTTGAAAACACCTATGTTCTAATTTTTTTATTTATTTTTGGATAAAAATTTGATAAAATTTATAAAATTATAAGATTGAAGGGGATAATATCGATAAATAAGATTTATTCAAATTAATATTATTATATGTTTTTTTTTTTTTAAATTGTGTTATTATCTGGCTTTGTAACTATTGCTCGTGGTTTAACGATTATATTAGTATTGAATCTTAGATATGAAGTTTCAATAAAAAAAAAGCTAAACAAGTCGAGGGTTTAGCTTGGTAAATATGGAGGAGTTTTTGTTAGATGATGCCTTCGGCATATCAACCACATTTACTAATGTGGTTGTGCTATTTTATTTATAATAAACCTAAAGTGATAAAGTGGAATGGAAAGTCACCTTTAGTGGTTGTTATTAGGATTTTATAAATGCATAAATAAAGTAGTTATTTAATTTCATTTAATACGTAATTTATGTAACTTGACAAGAAACATTATTTGGTAATAATTATTATGTAAGTATATTATGATTTTTTTCCTTCTTTCTTTTGGTTTAAAATATAGTAAGAATCATTTTAGATCTAATAGTAATTTATGTAACTTGACAAGAAACATTATTTGGTAATAATTATTATGTAAGCATATTATGATTTTTTTCCTTCTTTCTTTTGGTTTAAAATATAGTAAGAATCATTTTAGATCTAATAGAATTGTAAATATCAAATAGCAATATTGTATTATTTTAGTGAATTAGAGGTATTCAAGGGCATTGAATCCATTTTTTTTTAATTAAAAATGACATTTTTATCAATTCAAAATTATAATTTCATAAAGATTCTTTGACTTGATTCCAAGGATTACAAATCAGAAAATGCTAAAAATATTGAATGTTTAGTTGTGTTTTAGCAATATCCTTTGGAGGAAGATATATGCAACTCTTTCAACTTGAAGTCAAGGTTGTAAAAATAACATCAATTAGTATGTAATAAGAAATCTATGTTGAGCATAGATATTATTGTTTTTTTAATCTGAATTGAAAATATATTTGTATTTCATCAAATCTTTGTTGGGAGGAAGATCTATACAACCATTACAAATTTTCGTACATGCCCAAACCAACTAGCAACACAATAATAGACAAAACTATAACATGTAAACCAAATTTGTTCCTTGGAATGAGCACAGGGGAATTAAAGAGACCTACTACTGTTGACTTGTAAATTATCCTGAAGATACTAACAATAAACATACATGAACATAACATAAAAACATTACTTATCCGCTTCATCAGGCGGGGAGGGGGAGGGGAGGCAGACCTTGCAATCAGGCGAACAACTCTATCCACTTGATGTTTAAAACACTTGGAGCAATGAACACATTTACCACTACAACTGCCTACTTCTTGATTGACCTTGAGCTTAATATCCTCAAACATCCCTTGTAGTTGAGTGAACCCGTCTTCCAAGTAAATTACCCTCATTTGCAACTCAATGATGGCCTCTAGAGATGTGTTGGAGGAACTGGCATTGAGTTGTTGGCTTTTCATAATTTGCTTATATTTGGATGCATGGAGGTAATGATCTCCTTAGGACCTTGAAAGATGGTGCCATGAAACATCTTGCATGTAATCTAAAACAAGCCCACAAAACCTACCACCTGAACAAGATCCTTGAGTGGTTGGATGAGGGTGCCACCCCTTTGATCAGAGGCTCTACCATATCAAGGGAGGGTGATAGGTAGCCCCTCCAAACAAAAGAAAAATTCGAAAGGCTTGGCAGAAAAACTAAACAAGGCAAGGAGTCCCCCTCTATAACCCACCTAATTCTCACTAGAGGCTATAGACCCAAACTCACCAAGAACCTAAATAGACTAGAAGCTAAAATTCAAATAGAAATGAGATCAAACATCAAAACTTAGCATAAGGACATAAACAAGACCTAAATGCACCCGAAGTCCAAAGGTGGCTTACAACATGATAAATCCAACACCCTATGGAACTCAAAAATAATGTAGGATTACATGGAGAAAAAAATCATCTAAACTATTTATATATAATATTTTTCTGCACTCGTTTCTCCATGTCCAACACTTATTTGATCTGCCAATATGCAAAGAAACCACACACACTTTCCCTCCACATACATCCATCCTTTGCGTAATTTCCTTTCACACACCCACCTTCGCACGTCATATTCCCACACATACTCATATCCCACACAACATGAACCTCCACACAATCTATTCACCCACACTTCTCATCATCACTTAGCATAAATTACGTAAATCACATGCCAAAGAGTTACGCCACCACTTTTACTCTATTGATTACTTTGAGGTTACTTAAAGGATCAATAAAGGACATTTATCTCCAAGTAAAGGGGACATGATGGGTATTGTACTACAAGATTTTCTCTCCATCAACCATCATAAAGTGCAATTGTGAGTTATTAACTTCCAATTATTGTTTTTCCTTATTCAATGGACTTGCATGAGAGGAGACGATATATTAGTAATTGTACTAAAGAATGATGAGTTAACACCTAAGGATCACTAAAAGGCTTCATTGATCAATCATATATTTCTAACTACAATGAACAAATGGTTTCTAAAAGGAAGTAAGAAATAGTTTTTGGTGACATGTTCAATTCACTTACTCATCTAGATAAAAATTCCACTAGTTGACTATGTGCTAGTGGAATTTGAATTTATCTCTTAACGAGAAGTGAAAAACAAAGATTTGGACCACTGTATTGACGGACGTTGTATGTGTTCTTGAAGTGTTCAATTTTAGTGAGAATTTTATTTATGAACATGACGTTTTGACTTGAAGACCAAAACTATGAAACTTGGAGTGAAAAAGAACCCAATCCATCTAACTCCAAAGGAATTTAGAAAACTAATCAAACTATAAAAACTAGCCAAATTACTCAACTTATCTAAATATTATACCTTTTTGGATTCTAAAGCCATTGGAATGAACATCACCTAGGAGTTCATGCTGCAATTTGTACATGATCCATCTAATATTTCTTTTTTAGATTTTTCAATATTTGATGAACCCAATAGATTTTTTTCCTATCTTTTTGCTCATATAATGGGATGGGAAACTACCTCAAACATCTATAAGTGATTCCTCTATGCATTGTACTATTCCTTCAAAAGAGACATATTTTTCGATTGGGAAGACCTTATTTCCAGTGAAATATCCTTCCATCTAGAAAATATGTCTAAGACATACATTTTTCATGATGACCTACTTAGTAATGGCCCTAGTCTCATGCCATATCTTCTACGACCAACCTCACAAAAATAATTTGAATCCAAACATAGAACCAGTACAAATCAGGTACCAAATATTATGGAAACATAAGGCCTCTTTTCATTTTCTCAAGTGCAAGATTCCTTTGTAAAAGAAGTTAACCATATGGTGATTAGAAAACAGCCTAATAGAATCTCAACTAAAGCACAAAATTTATTTATGGAAAGGAAATACAAAAGGAAAGGTGTTATGAGGAATTTGGTATCTACGGATAAATACTAATTGACCCAAAATTTCTTCAGTTTTTTGCATGAAAAGGATTCTAACTAAGCTTATGGTTTGATTTCAGGCTTTCATCGGATCAAAATGTCTATTACTTGGCAAGAAAGAGAGCATGAAGAATAACACATGGTTGCCCTAAATGATCGGAGTACAATTGAGTTCCTAAAAAATTGTGGGTTGCTCAAATACTTCAAGTTGTCTGGAATGAAGCAACAATCAAAACTATTACACTTCCTAGTTCATGCATGGGATCCGACAGATTAGGCTTTTCACATAAGAGACAATGTTGTCCCTATTTTGATCAATGATGTTTACTTCCTTACAGGGTTGTCGAGACGTGGTGCCCCCATATCTCTTTCAGGTGCTTCCCATGGAGGGGAGTTAGTGAGGGATTATGTTTGACAATTCTATCGGCCAGGTACACAGCCTATCAAGGACATAAATATAAGCATCAAGGATATCCGTGATTTTCCTTTGAGAATAATCATTTTCACCATCTCAAAGTTGGTAGGCAGTACGACACTTCATTTGGCGAACAAATCATATGTTCAGTATGCACTTGAGTGTCTTGAGCCAACTTTATTCAACAGGTGTGAGGCAGTGCTTTCTTCACTGAAAAAAAAGCTGACAAAGGTAAAGAGTAGTAAGACAAAGAAATTTAGCTATGGATCGCTCTTAATTGCTTTTACCTTAGAAAGAATTCCATTGATGCAACCCCAACATGTAACACTGGGTGTAGCTGGTCCTAGAGATCCACGGATGTAGCGGTGGGTCGAATTGATGGCTAGGCATGCTGGTCAGTCATCGATTACATTTACCACTGCATTCTTCAGTTGGATTGATCAACAACACATTGTCATCGAGGAGCATCCATATTCAGGGATGGATTTTCGTGGAGATCCAGAGTTGAGTCTACCAGTGGGCGCTCAATGGGGTGTTATAGGTAAATTGTTTTTAACCAATTTTTTTTCTTTCGATTTTTAAGTTTCTACATGTTTGAAAAAGTTTTTGATTTTTTTGAAACTCCAAAAGTTCTTTTTCGTAGATTTGTCTCTCAACTAAAGCATATATACAGTGATTTTTACTACACATGCAACTAAAGCATATATATAGTGATTTTTACTACACTCAATTAAGCATAGTAACGTTTGAGATACAGCCCATTTCAGGGCTGTAACAATGGAACTCCATCATAATCCACTAACTTGTAGGCACCTTTTGTCGAAACACGCTTGACAATATAAGGACCCATCCAAAGCGGTTCAAATTTTCTTCCTCCTAGTTTATCAGCTTCCTGATCGTAAAGCAATACCAGGTCTCCTTCTGAGAAAATGCGAGGCTTGAAATTTCTGTCATATTGAACCTTGATTCGTTTCTTATGCGCTTTGTTAGCCAATGTGGCTTCACGATGGGTTTCATCCAGATCGATAAGTTCCAAGAAATGTGCTTCTTCTTCAGAAGTGTCAGGTAATAGGTCAATCGCGAGTTTGAGAGATGAAATTTCTCATTATATCGGAAATATTGCCTCCAGACCATACACCAATTGAAAGGGTGTGAATCTAGTTGCATTTCTCACTAAGGTTCGATATGCCCACAAGGTAGAGTACAAGATTAAATGCCAGTTTCGTTTATGAACCCATATCATTCTTTGAAGAATTCACTTCAAGACTTTGTTGATGGGCTCAACTTGTCCCTTCAATTGCGGATAATAAGGAGTAGAACTATCATGTGAAAATATTAACTTATAAGTTAACTCAGCCATCATGTGATTGTGAAAATGTGATCCATGATCTGTGACTATAGCCTATGGTACACCAAACTGGGCAACCACGTGGTTGAAAAAGAAAAGAGCAGTCGTCTCGCCACTGTTGTTTAATGTTGGCATCGCCTCAGCCCATTTGGTAAAATAGTCAATGACGGCTATAATGTATCCATGCCCCTCGGCCGAGGTGGGGTTACATGTCATGAAGTCAATGCCCCATTTGGAAAATGGTCCAACAATGACGACAGGATGCAATGGTGCAAGTGGTAATCTAGCTTTACGGTCATAGATCTGGCATGCGTGACAACTTTTGACAGTAATTATGCAATCTTTGAATATGGAAGGCCAGAAGTAACCAGCACGGAGAATTCTCTGCACGGTAGCATAACCTGATAAGTGTCCACCACAAGCACCTGAATGG
This sequence comes from Pinus tabuliformis, assembly GCA_031772625.1. Classification (NCBI taxonomy): domain Eukaryota; kingdom Viridiplantae; phylum Streptophyta; class Pinopsida; order Pinales; family Pinaceae; genus Pinus; species Pinus tabuliformis. Next base: position 135,071,646 of record CM062811.1, on the reverse strand, counting down.
AAATCATTCAAAACTTTCTCGAGGCACCTTCGTAAAATCGTATCGATACCACAACGATAAAGAGTGTCGCCAACGATTAGATAATCTTTGGCTTGGTATTGAATGCGTCATTGTTGCGAGCAAGAGGTATCAGGCTGGAAAGTTTGGGTCTGGAGATAAATCAATATATCTCCATACCACGCATTAGATGAAGAAATTAGGAAAAGAGACTCATCCAGAATTGATGGTTCTGATGTTGAATCAATGGTATTTGAGGGAATATTACAAAGAAGCTCAACAAAGAATAGAGATTTCTTTGATTTGGATTTGATGAATTCCAAATCAAACTCCTGCAAAATGATGATCCATTTTGAGTATTTTCCCCCCAACAATTGACGTGACAAAATATATGTCATAGGGTTGCAATCCAAAATGACAGTGGTCTTTCGGAGCAGGATATAGTGGCAAAATCTCTGTATAGCTTGAACAACTGCCAAAGATAACTTTTCGACATAAGAGTACTTAAATTCTATATCATTGAGATTGCGACTCAAATAATATATCATATGTTCAATCCCATCTTCTTCTTGGACTAAAACGATTCCAATGGTTGTATCTACAGCGATGAGATACAAGAAGTAGTCATTTTGATCATTCGGGGAATACATTAATGAGGATCTAATCAAGGTATCTTTAAGAGAATCAAAGGAAGCTTGCGCAACCTGATCCCAATGGAAGGGTATCCCCTTTTTCAATAAATGAGTAAATCCTTTAGCCATTTCATCATAATTGGGAATGAACCTCCTCATAAAGTTAGCCTTCCCTTGGAGTCTCTGTAACTATAGTATATTGGAAGGTGGAGGCAAATCAAGGATTGCCTGAACCTTAAGTGGATCGAGTCGAATTCCCTCCTTAGACACTACGAATCCAAGAAAATGACTAGAACCAACACAAAACACACATTTCTATGGATTTAGTCATATTTTGTAGTGTTGGCACCGTAAAAATATAGCTCTCAAATACTGCAGGTGATCAGGCCGCTTTCATGAATGAGTAGGTAAATCATCAAGGTATGGTTGAAAAATATGTTTGATGTCATGGAAGGCATAATTCATTGCCCTCTGAAATGTTGCCCTTGCGTTCTTCAAGCCAAACGGGCGTTTCCTATAAGCGAATGTGCCCCATGGAAAAATAAATGCAGTTTTAGATTGGTCCTCTGGGCGGATATTGATCTAATTATAGCCGGAAAAACCATCCATAGATGAGAATATTTCGCATCCGGCACATTCATCAATAATCTGGTCGATAAAGGGAGTAGGATAATTTTGTTTTGGACTAGCCTAATTAACATCCCTATAATTGATGCACACTCTATTGTTCCTTGTTTCTTCATGACAGGACCAATATTGGAAACACAATCAGTAAGAGGAACATGGTAAATGAAACCATCATGAAAAAGTTTTTCAACTTCTATTTTAATAGCAGTGGCCTTCTTCGGATGAATAGGATGGAGGCACTGTCACACTGGTTTGACATCAGGATACATTTTGATTTCATGTTCAACTATACTAGAGTCAATTCCTAGCATCTCTTCGTATGACCATGCAAATACATCTCGAAATTCATGAAATAGAGCACAGTAAATATCAAGTTCTAATGGAGAACAAAATTTTCCAACATGAATGTTTTCTACAATGTTAGGTTTGGTCAAAATATTGATAGAAATAGTTTCTTCGATATTTGACAAGTTTCGCTCAGAATCTACTGTATCTATGGAAACAGAATTTGAAAGGAAATCGACAACTGAAGGGTGATTAAGTTCGTTTGAATAATATTCTGTATGATCTAGAAGATGGGAATGATGATGATAATCTTCCCATGGTTCTCCTTCCATCATCATTGATTGGATGATTCCTTCATCAGTATAAAATATATGTGAAAAGGGATTGGAGGAAGTACCATATTCTAAGGAATGATCTACCCATACAATTGACAAAAATGGATTTGGGTTTGTTGTGCAAGCCAGAAAGATTGATTTCTATGCTAGCTCAATAGGGCTTAGCGGCATGATTTCATTAATACTATCAACTTCAAAACTATTGGCAATCCTCCTTAAGTCAGATGAAGTGGAAGATATCATGTTGCAAGTCTCAACTTTTGCCACTTTCGCCAAATTTGATGGTGGTGGTAGTGAAAAAGTACCCATTAGGGAAGAATCTTTAAAGAGACTTACACCAATGCTTTGAAGAGATATCGGGGGTCCGTGTACCAATGGAATGATTCAAGTAGCCTGTGAAGTAGAGGTAAAGAAGGTGATTTGGTCGATAACTGTGATCCCACCCTTATGAGGGAATGCAATCATACAAAAGTATGTTGAAACCACATCATCCACAACATAAACCCACAATCTTCCTAGAAAAATGTTGTAGTCAAGGGGTCCGTCAACAACCTCAAATTCAATAGTTACTGCTTTGCCTCCTAGTTCAATTTGAAAATTACTCAATATCCCACAAGGTTTATATGTGTGACCGTCAAAAGCTTTTAACGTTGTTGGTGAATGTGACAAGGGGGGTGAGCCAAGTGTTTTCCAACAACTCATAGACATTATACAAGTAGATGCCCCCTCGTCAATAATGGTTCGATGAACAAGTTTATTTAAGGCATTTACTTGAATCAAGAATGCTAATTGTGCTGGTGATTGTGGCGTATAACCCACATGGTTGAAAACCACAAGATTGGAATCAGTTGGATCAATTCTACCAATTTCTGAAAACAAAGCCTGCTTTTGGGAGGGACAATTCTGAAGTACCTCGAGCGTAGACATAGAAGAAGGTGTCTGAGCCAAATCTTCTACTATATTATAGTTCTGTGCAGCTAGAGCTTGAGGGTTAAGTGTCAATTTATGTACAACTCCCTTATGCGGCTTTATTGTTAACTCTGGTGCAATAAGTGGTGGAATAGGATCATTCAAAGTTGAAGTTGAAGGGTTAGCTTGATCAACCTGATTATTTTATGAATATGGTTGATTTCCATAATCTTTACTTCATGTTGACACCAAAACATCATCTTTCGGCTTAGAAGCGGATAACATAAGAACTTGGGAAGTGGAAGCATGGTTTGTAGCAAACATATTTGTCTCCGGTTTTGGAAAAGGATTAGTCAATACTGCGAATGTATTAGAAGTCTTCAAAAGCTTTAAGACTTCGGAGCAGTGAGGACAATCTCACATAAAATTCTCATCATTACAGATCAAACACGGGTAACGAGGTTTCCTAGCCGAAGGAGAGGAATCAGATGATTTCTCTTGAGGGGAATTGTTTTGTTTCTGCTTGTTCTTCCCCTTTTTCTTACTTCCTAGTTTCTTTTCATTCTTTCCCTTGTCAGATGACACGACATTGATTTCGAAAGTAAGAGTGTTATTAGGTGAATTTGTAGTTTGATTGGAAATGGCAAGTGTTTGACCAGATGGTCTACCTGTTGTTTGTGTGCTCGAAGAAGCAATCACACCGTCACTGGCATGAGAGTCCTTACTTGATGGTGGAGAAGCAATAGTGAAAGTTGGTCAGGGTGCATTTGGGATGTTGTCGTAGATCGTGCTAGACTGTGTATAAATCAAGTCCAAATATTGGGCACGAACAATTACTTGCTCTTTTGTGACAACTCCACCTTTCGCCACATCCTTAGTGATAGATGGTAGCAAGGATTTTAGAAACCACTCAACCAAAAGCTGATCAGGAACATAATTTTTAACCATTCAATGACGAGGATGCTACTCATGAATATGATCAGAGATATGAGTAGAAGTAGTCTGTTTAAAGTTGGTTAATAGTTCCGTTCCAGCATCATATCGTATGGGCAACTAGAAGTGGGTTAAAAACGTGGTAACTAAGGTAGTGAAGTTATCAAAAGAAGCTCGTGGTAATTCAATGTACCATTTCGTAGCCAAACCAATAAGCCTTCTTTGGAAAAGACGTAGTCTAACAAAATCATCATTCAAGGAGTTTGATGAACACCATAAATGAAAAGTCATGACATGGTTGGATGGGTCTTCTCCAGGGCTTCCATTGAATTTCAGAACTTCGGAAGGTAACTTATGAGGAATCACCGGCCACCAAGGTGCATAATGAATTAGGTCATTGGTGAGCCGGTTTAGGTCTGGTAATTCAAGTGTCGAAACGAAAGGAAACTGTTTATTGAGGTCAGGTTGAGCATATCCAAGGTAAGATGGGATTGCCTGGGCAATAGGCATTTGCATACCAGTGTAAGGCATTTGCTGCTAGTAACCTTGATAAGGGTAAGTTTGTTGAGCAAATCCGGCATAAGGTTTTTGTTGAGCACCAAGATACATTTGATGTTGTCCAAAACCAACATAGGCTTGCTGAACAGGACTTGGATAAATTTTTTGCTGACCAAACCCAACATAAGCTTGTTGTCAAAGTCCATGTTGAGGTTGGTATTGCTGGAATTGTTGTTGTTGATATTGGGGCTGCAAAGGATGTTGAATCAACTATTGTTGTTGTTGATACAACGGTCGTTGATTTAATAGTTGTTGTTGCCCACCAATGTAAGGTTGACCAGGTTGTGAATACACTAAATCAGTGTAAGTCTGAGTCATTCCAGTAAAAGGTAAACTAGCCTGAAGTTGTTGGACTTTAGATACAAGTGGTTGTTGTAAAACTGTCTAAGAAGGCTCGATCTATAAACCTGAAACTCGGGGGTTTGAGGTTGAAGGGCCATCTTGCACAGGTTGAGATACAACAATTTGAGCTTGTGACTACGATACAGTTGTAACAACAGGTGTTGTAGGTATATATGAGACAGATTTCATAGGTTGTGACGGATACACAAGCCTAGGTTGAACAGGAATGGTTGGATGCCATTGACAAACAGTCATTCCAAGTTGACCTAAAGACGACAGCATACCTGTTAGTGTCAGTATTTGCATACTTCCATCAGGGATCAAATTTTCTCTTTGCATTTTCATTTTAGGGGTCCCATGATGAAATTTTTACATCATTTCATTAGGTCATGTCAAACTAATCCACTGATGGTTGTCTTCTCTTCAGAAAATCCAATTTCTCCCTCATAGAGTATACTTGCTGACTCTTCTTCAGGTTGTCTTTAGTTATGGTTTCATGGTCAATTTGCAATCATGCTTTCATTAGGTCATAGGGCATGTTTTCATTAGGTCTTAGGGTTTCATTTCCAAGGTCAAGATGCCTAATTTGAAAGTGTAAATAAAGGGCAGCAAGGGTATGAGGATGATAAATAAGTCAAGCATGATGGCTTGTAGGTCATAGTCACTATATCATTCTCTTTTAAACTAATGTAATTTTCACCTCAAAAACATGTTTTTGAGGTGAAAACAAAGTATTTTGAGTTAATTTGTATTTATTATGTAATTTTAAGTCACTTTATGTAATAAATGATCCTAGCTACACCAAAGCATCTCTCCTTGCTGCAAGACAAAGAAACACTACAAAATCAGTTCAAGTTGAGCATTATCCACCTGAAAAGAAACAAAGAAGAAAAGGTATTAAAAACAAAGTTTTGAAGAAGGTCAAGAAACATTAGAAAGTGGGTTTTTCAAGTGAAAAATCAAAATTTACTCCTATATAAGGTACCACATTTTTTTTTCAAATTCATCATTCTCATTTGGTAAGCAAGGAGTCAAAAAGTGAGAAGAAGAGGAAAGGTTGAGCGAGTTCTGGGAAAAGGAGAAGTGGCACTGCGCTTCTGGAGGGTGGCACTACGCGTGTGGAGTAGTGGTGAAGTGGCAGTACGCATAGGCAGACTGGCACTGCGTGTTTCAGGCAGGAGGAGTGGCACTGCGCGTTGAGAGCTTGGCATTGTGCATCTGGGCTTGATGTTGTGCATCTGGTGATTTTCACAGTGTAATTTTATACTGCGCTGCGCTTCTGGAAGTGGCACTGCATGGCTGTGTGGTGGCACTGCTCGTTGAGTAGAAGGGCCAGAAGGGCCTGAAAACTTCAAGAAACTTCAATATTTCCCTCTCTTCCCTTCAATGCAAGTAAGTTGACCTCCCATACTATAGTTTTGGTTTGCATTTCAAACTTTTAAACATCATTCCCCATGGCAAGTATGAAACCCTAAAAATCTCCCTTGGTTATGCCTAAACCCCCCCATTGTTCCTTATATCACCTATCACTACAACTCTAAACTCTTTCCCTATCACTATATCCCTTTATCCCTTTATCCCTTTATCCCTATTCGATAACATCCACATACCTTTATCCCTCTTCCCAAAAAGCAAATTTTCAAACAAGCCAAGCCCTCCCTCTCATTTTTATGATTCCTACTCCCTCATTCATTTTATAGCCCATAAGGTCATCTCCCATCCCCTCATTCCTAAATAACTCTCACTCATTCCCTTCATACAACCTCAAGCCTTGCAAACATGGATAGAGAGGACTGAGACTATGAGGAGGAGGAAAACACAGGCAGTGACACCTCAATAGATAAAGCTAGGTGGTGGGCCCCAGTATTGTAGCAATAATGCTACAACTCCTGGGGCTTCCTATCTCTAATTTTATCAACCCGGTAGTTTGTACAAACTTGGAAGCGACGGTGCTGTATGCACAAGTACTAGCTCTTGTCGCAGCTGTCACTTGGTCAGCTGGCACAAGTCCGCTAGGGCTCAAGCCAACTTCTATATGCTCTCAGAAGAAGCTTTCTAAATGATGGACGAAGGCTATCTCAAAGGAAATTGATCTACTTTGCAAAAATGAACTGAAAGCCAACCAAAACATGAAACCCTAGTAAACCCTAATCTGACTAGTTTAACCTCTATGATGCAATAGTGAGAGCGCAAATGTCTAAAAAGGATGCCATTACTTCTAATGATGTGAAATGCATGAACTCAAACTACTTCTATGAAAAAGAACATTGTTTTTGTATTTTTGCTTAAGTGGTTGGAGTGATTATGGTTTTGTTTCTTATTAGGGTTTGGCTGTGCAGAGGTGGTGCGAAGGGAGAGAAAGCTTGGGAAAGGTCAGGAGGGCTAGGAGAGGTCCCAGAGGATCCCTAGCATCAGTCCACAGAAGTCCACAACGTTCAGGTGCTCGGCAACCGAGTTTGCAGGCTTCTACAGGATGTCTGCAGGGGATCCTACAGGAAACTCAGGAATTCTACAGGAAGTCTGCTAACTTCTACAGGATGTTCTACCGTGGGAGTTTTGGGTGATGGTGAAGTGATGAAGCGGTATGGGTGGATAGGTAAGGTGGAGATGGAGCTTGTGATGGCTCAGGGGCAGAGAAATAAGATGGAGAAAGAGTGCACGAAGTTGGTTGGTGGATAGAAGGATGGAAGCAACGAAAGGTCAAGAAAAGATGGAGCTACGTGAGAAGTAGATGGGTTGGAAGGCTAATGAGCTGAACATAGGTCGAGCAAGTGGCTTCAGGTGTGGTGGAGAAGAAAAAGAACACGATAAAGTGATGCTATGCAGTGTAAAAGAAACAAATCCTCTATATCTTGCACAAAACCGAGAATTCCATCAACCTATTCTAACTGTGTTATTAAACCAATGAACAGCAATGTAAAGTGTGGAGAAAAATCGTGCATGGTGTTGGAACGAAGCAGTAGTGCTCAAGAGCAAAATACATGGATGGATCTACAATTGCAATGATTGTGTGGCAGCTTGCATGAAAGCATAAGACTGCGTTTTTGGTGGTTGGTACAGCCCACACCCCCAATCTCTAAATAGAGATGGCAGCGAGTGCACTATCAACCTTTTTTGGAGCTCTAATGAATTACAATCCTCCTACTCTAATCTAAGCAACTGAAAGCACTTGAACTGTAAACTAATCCTACTCAATCACATAAAAGAAATCAAATCAGCAGACTGTAAATTCTAAATGCATGTCAAAACAGAGGAAATAAAGTGCTGCAAGGAAACAAGTAACAATACAAGGAAGAGGAGGTCTATTGCTCTCAGGTTGGGCCCTAACCTGAGAGCTATAGCTCCCTTAAAAGCTCAGAATTAGATCCAAATCTGCTTGCCTTTATTCATAATCAAGAGTCTAATATCATGCCAAAACTGGCTTACAAAGAGCAAAAACCCAAATTGACTAACTAGCTAACAAAAATGACTAACCACTAGCTAACCAAAATGAGGCCCTAAGCCTTCTTATTTATACAATTTGAGGACCCAACAGTCCTCCTAAAATTTAGGGACTTGGCTACCCAAGACTTGTAGTTAACAGCAGTCCTACTTGACTTGCTTGGCTGCCCTTGTGCTCATTGATTTGGTGGCCTTTGAACTCCGAGCTGATGGTGGAGAATTCGAGGTAAGGGCCCATAAATGAGGGGGACACCTTCCTACAAATCCTCTAGCTTGTTCTCCCACGAATTTGGCTGCCAAGTGCTCATTAAGACCTTCAATTTTGTCTCCAAGTGGACCAAAAAGGCTACACAAAGCACCCATTAGACTTGTTGGCATAATGACTAACCAAATTCACTCTATTAACATAAAAATAATCAAAAACATGCAATAAACCAATGAGAATGGTGGATTAAGTCAACTTAGGAGGTTGAATGAGCCCAAATAATTGTCCATTTTTGGGGCTCATCACTAGGCATCAGAGAAAGCCACATAAGGGAGGCAGAATTATCAGGGAAGAGCCATCAAACCTTAGAGAATTGTAGGCTTCTCAGTTGGCTGTCACATGTTTCAGTTATCTTTGCTACTATGAGTTCTGTGTGCAGGTAGAGAGATTTCAACACCACCCTGAGCTCACCAGACTTTTTTTAGCTCATCTTTAGGACAACAAGGTGACTCTTGCTGGGTTAACATTCATAGTCTCACCCTCCATCATTTCAGATGCAACAAGGATTTTGAAAGTAGGGGAGAAGTGGTACAAGGCACAGAACCTGGATGAACACTATTATGAGCCTTATATTAAACCTCGATATAGAAATTAGGTGAAAAGACTTTTTCCTTTCAGATTTCTTAAAGACAAGTATGTCCCCATGATGAAAATCATCATGAAATATTTCACTTGTGAGGGCAGATTTTCCAGGCTGTACACCTATCACATCAGGCTCCTCATGCATTTTACTAGGGTGAGGATCTTAAACCTCCCTTATTTCTTATTCAGGAATATTGAGAAGATGGCTCATTTTGTCCAGAAGAAGCCATATCCTCAGCGGATGAGAAGTCTCTATCATTATTCCCTGATTAAGATGATTGTGCTTCATCATCTTAGTCTCCTCAACATCTCTTGGGAGACATTTATTGCTCATGACATCTTCAGGGGTTCTCAAATTCCTCCACCAGTGTCTCAAGAAGCAGGGGGACCTTCTAGCATTACTCAGGGGAAAATAGATGAGGAGGCCAAAGAGACTAGAACTACTGAGGTGCTGAGGACTTACTTGACATATCAGAGGGGCACAAGGAGATTGTTTGCAGCCGATAGGAAAGTGTTTGCTCCACGGGATGTGGAAGGGACCTTTCCTTCTTCATTAGCCCATAGGCAAATGCTTGCTCCACAGGATGTGGAAGGGGCTTTGCCTTCTTCATCAGCACAACAGGTACAGGTGCAGCAGCTGCACAAAGGGAAGGAAAAGATGTCGGAGGAGAGATTTGATGATGAGGAGAAAGGGAGGGACTTTGATTTGATAGAGTATGATGAGCTGGAGTAGCATTATACTCATCATGGCATGGAAATAATTGACTTAGAGGCTCAGGACGAAGAAACAATAAAGGACATCATCATACAAGAAAAGGAGGCTCAAGTCCAAGCTTTGATGGACAATTTGGAGAGGAAAAAGTATGTCATCACATATTTGGAACAATAAAACAAGCAGTTGAATGACAAACAAGTCCTCATGGATCTGGAATTGCTCAAGGTAAAATGACAAAGTGACAAAGAGGCACAGGTCACTTTGACTCCTATTGAGAAGGAGATTGAAGATGATAGAGAGACCTGGCTTGAGATAGTCAATTTACACCTTGAGAAGTTGTTGCAGAAGGCCAATAAAGACAATCAGATGATCAGGCACATAGCCTACCATTACAGGACCCGAAACAAAATTTGTAATATGAGGGTCAAAAAGATGAAAGCTAGGCTAAGGTGGGATCTAAAAGGAAAAAAGGAGGAGGATATGCTTAGGTTGCTTGCTAAAGCTTCCTTGTCTCATCAGAACACTTGATGATGGTGCTTCTCACCAATATTGGTCAAGTTTGGGAGAGTTTTTGTGCTTTGCCAATTTTGAAATTTTAAACACAGAAATCAGGCTCAATGTGCAGCGCCACTGGCACTACGCTTTTCCTAGGTGCACACAATGCAAAAATGGTTTGAATTTTTGGATTCAAAGCGATGAGTAGATGCACCCTATGGATTTTCTAAGTTTTTGGGGGCAGAACTGGTCCACCAAAAGGTAAAACAACACCCTAACATGACATTTCTGCCACTTTTTGGACACACAGAAGTAGTCTTGGGAGAATCAAGTTTTGAGGGGTCAAATTAGCATCAAATGCAGAAATTCAAGGTGTTTTGGAACGTAGACTTGAAGACCTTTCCAATGCGCTATCATGAGCTAAATTTGGATGTCGGGAAGGTGTCCAAAAGGGACCTAAAAGTGGCGCTACGCGTTGGGCCAGTGGCGCTGCGCGTAGGGCAAATTTGCACAGGATGGCTATTTTTCCATTTTTTTAACTGTGTTCATGGATTCTCTCTCATGGAGGATGTTTTACAATTGTAAATGATGACTTGTCATGTAAATATGATGGATAATTAGTAATAGAGGGTAGATTCATTGCATTAAAAGTTAATTTGAGCTCAAATGAATCAATTTTTCACTTTTTAGAGGCAAGTTGTTAAGATGCCTATATTCATGTTTCTTGTTCAGTGTTGGTTAGATTAGCTCCTCATCTTAGGGATTCGACCCCTGAGGATGGGAGGAGGTTGAAACAATGCCTATATCTTCTTCTTCTTTCTCATTATAAAGGGTTAGACTCAGCTAGATGCTCAAACCTTGATTGTACATCATTTTGTAGCAGTTTAGCAGGAGATCAATAAGATTTTTAGCTATTTTTATGGAATCCAAGTGGTATGGAGTTTTAGTATAGTTTCTTATTTTGTGATCATATGTTAATGTGTTATGTATACTACGTTAATCAATTCATTGCTTCTAAGTGAATGCTTTCAAGTTGATAGGCAGAATTCATTACATCACTGCTCCGTTTTGGGAAAACATTCACCATTTCATGTTTTCTGTAGTCTAGGAAGGATCCATGGTTTTCACATGCTCTTCTTATCTTCTCACCAGTCTTAAAAATCTCACCCCATCAAGACCTAGAGTGCTAAACCTTATGCCTACCTTGCCCCATTGAACACCCTGCAATTCTGACCTAATTCCCTAGACCTAAACTATCTAGCTCCTCCTGATCCAGCAAAACCCCTTCAAAATCCAATCAAAACTTCATGCTACTATACCTAGCCTAAAATCCTTTTCCTGATCTAGTCATCTTGGCTGAGATCCTTATGGAGAGAGCCCTCTCCCAGCCTAGTAGGGATAGCTACTTGGCTAAGTGTGGTTTGTGGTTACCCTGGCATTGCCTTCCTTCAGCCTGAGGTTCAATCCAGGTGATAACATAGTGGCGACCATACTGGGGAAATGAAAGACTAATCACCCCAGTAGTATCTTTCATTTGAATTCTTAAGCTTATGGATGATGAGTTTTAGAATTTAATAGGTTGAATTGGAAAGTTCTGAAGCAATATATAAAACTTCGAAATTTGAGCACACTGGCTCCGAGAAAGTACACTAGGGCCAATCTAGATCCAAACCTTGCCCCAGTAGTGGATAATTCCAATTTGATTTCGAGAAGACTCAAAAGACAAGAAAGTTCAGTCAGTCCCACACCTTCAATCAAAGTAGATTCCTTCCCTTATGAGTGGTTGTTTTTAGAAGACCTCCCATTTCATCTATTGTTTGACCTTTCCCTATTTAGAACCAGGTCTGAAAGTGCACTTGACGACATAGTTCTAGATCCAGATTTTATTGCAGATCTTGAAGTCTAAAAGGAAAATGGTCAATTGATGAGTATATTCTAAATTCCCCTCAATCATCCCTTACTACTGCTAAGATTCTCGATCTTTCCGAACCAGTGTCCACTACCCTTAGTTCATCATTATTCCATTCAACCTCTGAAGTTCATTCCCCACCTCCATTTATACCTTCACTTCCCTATCAACCTACTATTCCCCATCAATCACCTATTACTCTCAGTTCTCCATCAATTACTGCATCAACTCCTAGTAGCCCAATCCTTGCTTTAAATCCACCTCAAGTTATGGTTGCCCGATATGCACCCCTTGTTTTACCTCAGAATCTTGGTGCCATGCCCGTTGATTATCAAACCAAAATACCTTTCTTTGATGCCACTCAAACCATTATAGCTCAACAACATGTTGATAAAATGAATGATTTCTTTGACCTCCATGAAGTAGAGATTGAAGATGTGATGATGAGATTGTTTATACAAAGCTTTGGAGGTGAAGTTTGAAAATGGTTTAGAGCTTTACCAACATCTTCTATCACCACTTTACTAATCCTCCATAGGTAGTTCCTGGATCAGTGGGAGGTGAAGAAGAATCCACTTCAGATTTTGTTCGAGTATGAGAACATCAAAAGAAATGTTAGTGAGAGTGTGCAAGACTATTATGTGAGGTTTAATGCAGTATACAATACTATTCCTGCCAACATTAAACCACCGGAGGGATGTACTGGTCAATCTCATTCAGAAAAGAAAAGATGTGCAATCAAAGAATGATTCCTCAAACACTCAGAAGAAAGGAAAAGAGCTTGCTGATCCAAATTCCAGAAAGGTACCATCAACAAGTATCACTGCAAACGAGAAGAACAATCAACAAAAAGATAGTGCAGCGAAAGAGAAAGTGGATAAGAAGGACATTGGTGTCAAAGAGGTAGAAAAAGTTTCATCCTTTAATTTAGAAAGTGAAATTTCTAAATTAAAAGTGTCCATTCCTTTGACTGAGCTTGTTAATAATAACAATTATAAACACCATGTATCTAGAATATTGCAAATAGATCCTTTATCAGACATGGTGAATGTTGAGGATGATCATCCTCAACTCATTTTTGGTCCAGCCATAGAAGGTCAGCCTAAAGATAGAGAAGTCCCTCCCTTTTATCTGAGTCTTAGACTACATGAGTATATTCTCCATAATGCTATGTTAGATTTCGGAGCTTCCCACAATTTGATGCCCAAAGCCATTATGGAAAAGTTGGGCCCAGATATCACCCAAAAATATCATGATTTGTACTCCTTTAAATTTGGTGGAGTTCGTTGCATTGGTCTCATCAAAGATTTGGTGGTTTCTTTAGATCAAATCCTAGCCAAAAATGTCTTAATGGATGTGGTAGTCGCTGATATACCACCTTGATTTGGTATGCTCTTATCTAGATTATAGGGTGCTAAACTCAAAGGCACTTTACAACTTGACTTCTCTTACGCTACCATCCTTGTTTTCAGTCAATTGAGGAAGTTGTATCGGGAAAAGAAAATGAAGTATATGATCACTAGTAAAGAGAATCCCGTGAAGCATCTGATAAATGTTGTACATACTGATTTAGAGTCCTTTGTTTTGTACTATGATAGTGGATTGAATGATGAAGATATTCAACTTGTAGAAGTAGATGATGCACCAGAAATTTTCGAGAATTTTAGAGCAGTTCTTAATCAAGAAAAAGAAAAAATAGAAATTTATTCTGAGCAACTTACACAGCAGCAAAAGGTCAGTGAAGAGCAGAAAAATGAAGTAATCAGCAAAGGTAAGGTTGAGAAAGAAACAAAATTTCAGCATCTAGAAGATGAAGCCGACCTTTGGAGCATGGACTTCGATGGCGCTGTGGGTAAGGACGGTGCTGGTATTGGAATTTGGATTTGAATCCCTGCTTTCTAGCCTATCAAAGTCCCAAGTAATGTTAGAGTATGTTCCTACAAGTTAGCTTTTGATTGCTCTAATAATGAAGCGGAGTATGAGGCTTTGATTATAGGTCTTAAAATTTTGAAGAAACTAGATGCGAAAAGGATTTTTGTTTATGGTGATTCAGAGCTGGTGATTAAACAAGTAAAAGGAGAATATCAAGCAAAACATCCACGGATGAGAGCCTACAGAAATGCAGTTCTGGATATTTTGAGGATGTTTCTTGAATATACCTTGACAGCAGTACCCCGGACTCAAAACATCATTGCAAATTCACTCGCCACTGTGGCCAGCAATTTGAAGATTCCAATGAATTCTAGCAACAAATTTGAAATTCATGTCAAACATAGGCCTGTTGTTCCTGATAATTTGAGGTATTGGCAAGTGTTTTGGGATGATAATGAAATTAATTCCTTTTTGCAGAATGAAGGAAAGTTTAAGAATGCTTCCATTGATGATGTTTGTGATTCCGATGAACAAGACATTGAGGTAAATCAGATGGAGGTTTTACAGCAGAAGGAAAATATTATTCCTAGAGGTCTCATACCTTTAGAGGAGCTTTCTGATCAAGATGATGTGGTAAGAAAACCGACTTTGGTTCCTATGGACAAATGAGTTGAAGATGTAAATCTTGGAACAACTGACCATCCCAAACTTGTAAAGTTATCAAAAGCATTGTCTCTCGAAGTAAAGGCTAATAATGTTAGATTACTTTTTGAATTTTCTGATGCTTTTTCTTGGGATTATTCAGATTTGAAAGTGTATGACAAGGATATCATTCAACATACTATTTCTATCAAGCCAGAGCAAAAAACGTTTAGACAAAATTTGAGAAGAATCAATCCAAAGCTGCTGCCATCCATCGAGAAAGAGGTAAATAGATTGTTTAAAGCTGGCATCATTGTTCCAATTAGATTTTTTGATTGGATTTCAAATTTGGTCCTGGTACGAATGAAGACCGGAGAAATAAGGTTGTGCATAGATTTCCGAAACCTCAACCAAGTGTCCTTAAAGGATAATTACCCTCTTCCTAAGATGGACCATATTCTACAAAGAGTAGTTTGAGCATCACGGATGTCATTACTAGATGGTTACTCAGGCTATAATCAGATCTTGGTGCATGAAAAAGACCAAGACAAAACTGCCTTCAAAACACCTTGGGGAACTTTTTAGTATGCCAAAATGCCATTTGGGTTGAAGAATGCTGGAGCCACTTTTCAACGGGCGATGGACATAGCTTTTGCTAATGAGAAGGATGTTTTCTTGGTAATTTATTTAGATGACTTGACAGTATTTTCTGGTTCTGATGATGAGCATTTGCATCACTTAAGGATCGTCTTTTAGAAATGTAGGAAGTTTTGGATTTCCCTAAACCCGAAAAAGAGTCTTTTTGCCATGGATGAGGGTAAGCTCCTTGGCCATATAATTTCTAAAGATGGCATTCGCATTGATCCTTCTAGGGTGGAGGCAATCCAGCATATAGACTTTCTGTGCAACAAAAGGAGATTCAGGCTTTCAATAGTGAATTTATTACGCATATTTATACCAAATTTGGTTGAGCATTTAGGTGAAATAACAAATATGTTGAAAAAGGACAACACTGTGAAATGGACCGAGGATGCCATGAAGTCGTTCAACTTGGTAAAGTTTGCTTTGACCACAGCCCCAGTCTTGATTAGTCCTGATTATACTCATGATTTTATTATATTTTCATTTGCATCCGAGCACACCATGGTTGCGGTATTGATGCAAAAGAGAGATCAGGTGGAGCAACCCATTTCTTTTTTCAGTAGGACTATTCGAGATGTTGCCTTGCAGTAGAATATCATTGAAAAACAAGCGCTGGCTCTTATAAAAGCATTGAAGGATTTCATAGTATACATTCTGCATTCACATGCAATAGCATATGTTCCTAATGCAGCAGTCAGGGATGTTCTCATGAAAAATGATCCGGAGGGGATAAGACGTAAGTGGATAGCAGCCATGTTAGAGTATGATCTTGAGATTAAACCTACCAAATTGATCAAAGGACAAGAGTTGGAAAAACTGATGGCTGAATCAAATCTGCATGCTCTAGACATAAATCTGATTGCAGCAATGTCAGAGGGTGAAGATGGTGGCTCGCTCATTCAAGTATCAGAAATGTTTCTCAAATCACCTTGGTATTCTGATATAGTTTATGTTCTTCAGCATCTTTCGCCACCTCCTGGAATGTCAAGAAGTAAAGGTAGGTCACTAAAACTAAAGTCTGCAAAATTCTGCATTTTAGATAGTGCTCTCTATTGGAAAGATTCGGGAGGAAACTTCTTAATTTTTTGGTTGAAGATGAAGCTCAACATGTAATGAATGATTTTCATAGAGGTGATTGTGGTGGTCATTTTTTTTGGAGAACAACAACTAACAAAGTGTTGAGAGCAGGATATTATTGGCCAACTTTGTTTTCAGATTTATATAAGACAGTGATGGGCTGCCATGAATGCCAAGTTTTTCAAGGAAAAAGGAAGTTGCTTCCTCTTCCTTTGAAGCTAGTTGAAGTAAGTGCACCTTTCCAACAGTGGGGACTTGATTTCATAGGGGAAATCCATCTTACATCATCAACACAACACAGATGGATTTTGACAGCTACCAATTACTTCACCAAGCGGATTGAAGCCATTCTGACAAGGCAAGCCACGAACATGATAGTTATCCAATTTCTAGAATCTAATATCTTGTCTCGTTTTGGTTGCCCTCACAAGATTATAACAGATAATGCAGTAGCATTTAAGTCCAAAAATATGGTGGAGTTTTGCAACAAGTACAATATCACATTGGGTCATTCCATGACATACTACCCACAGGGCAATGGATTGGCTGAGTCATCAAATAAATCCCTGGTGAATATTATCAAGAAAATGTTGGAGGCAAACAAGAAGAATTGGCATCGAAAGCTTGTTAATGCCTTGTGGGCCGACAGAGTGAGCAGCAAGAAATTAATAAGTATGTCACCTTTTGAGTTGGTTTACGGTACTGATACAATATTTCCTACATCACTTGCAGTCTCGATCATGAGATTGTTATAGGAAGCTGGCAGTGAAGAGGATGATATTCAGCACAAAATTAATAAAATGATTCACCTTCAGCAAACAAGGGAAGAGGTTTCCCAAAACACTTTCTGGTTGTAGGTTTTAACCCCGTACAGAAATTACCTTCATACGAATCCTAAAACACAGAAAATAAATAATGCGAGAGAAGAACACATAAAACACATACACAGAGATTTTCCCCTGGATCTCAAAACCGGGACTACCAGATTAATTTTTCATTATGTTCCTTTCAATGTTATAATACATATTTATACATGCCAAAGCATCCAATACCATGGACCGAAAACCATCGCGTCCAATACCATGGACTGAAAACCATCACGTCCAATACCATGGACCGAAAACCATTGCGTCCAAAAAACATGTGCGAAAATCATGCATAAAAACCATTGGTGTGTCCGCCCAACCTAACATTGGGTCCAAAACCAAAATTTTCCATAAAGTGGGGTTACGGGTGCCCCTCAAACCCCCTGTTAACTACGTGGAAAGAATATAACACAACCCAACATTCTCCCACTTGTTTTCTTTCCACAGGGGGCCACAAGAGAGCTTAGTCATGTTTCCAGCCTTGAAATGCCCATTGTCTCTCTACACCAAGAGAACTTCTCAGAGCTCACAGATTTTGTCAATGCATCTGCAGTATTCTTCAAAGTGTCCACCTTTACCAGAAACACCTTTTTTTCTTCTATCATATCCCTCACAAAGTGATACTGAACATCAATTCCTTCAACCAATCTGGATAAATGATGAATTTATAAACCATTCTTCTATCCATTCTGCCTTCCCACTAGAAAGGGATTAGAGTTAATCCTTTTTTTTTAAGGATCCCGAATGAACTTCAGCATTACCATTATGCTACCGAAAATGTAGCATAATCTTATCAACATCCCAATCCGTCCATTCCGATCCAAAACTAGGATTAATTTATTATTATTTATAAATAAAGAGAACATATGGAATCACGCATGGGGATGATATTATTTCATTATGGAATTGCTCATGCATTTCGTAATAGATGCGCGTTATTGCTTTATGGCGAATAATTACTATAGTTTCAGATATCTTGATTCATTCTTCTTCTGTTTTTGCTCCTCCCAATGATTCATCCCCCTATTGGGTCCCATTTTTTCCCTCCTTTATGGTTGGATAAAAAGAAGTGCTCAATCCTTTAGGAGAACTAAAAGTAATCATCTTTCTTCGTATCTCTACCATTTATAATGCGTAATGCCCAAACCATTGTGACAGAGATACATAAAAAGAGTTGACTAATCTAGTGCAATTTGATCCTATTGATGAAACCCCCTTCTACATCTTAGTAGCTCAAAATAGCTTTTTCTTTGAATGATATGCGGGGTTCTTTGCCAAGAAAATTGCACTTAGGCTGTCACAGTCTATCCTTATAGCTTCTTGTAGTAACCCCATACTTAAACACAATATCTGCAACCAAACTACTTCCTTGCTTGCATGAGTGGCTGCCATGTATTCTGCCTCTGTAGTTGACAGTGCCACTACAGATTGTTTCTTACTCATCCATCTGACTGCACCTCCAAATAGGTTAAACACATACCCACTTGTAGATCTTCTTTGATCTAGATCTCCAGCCTAGTCTACATCAACAAAGCCATTAATATCCAACACTTTGTCCAATCTTGGTCTTCCTTGGTAGAACAAACCATAATCACTAGTGCCACGCAAATACCTGAAAACCCACTTCACTGTTGTCTACTACTCCTTCCCTAGTTTTGACATAAACTTGCTCAATACTCCCACTGCATGTGGAATGTCTGGTCTAGTACAGACCATTGCATACATCAAGCTACCAACTGCACTTGCATATGGAACATGGGACATGTCCTATTCCTCTTCTTGTGTCTTAGGACATTGTTCAACAGATAACCTCACACCTACAGGAATAGGAACCTTCACCGGTTTCTATCCTGCATATTAAACCTCTGCAATATTGTCTCGACATACTTCCTCTGGTTTAACCAAAGCTTTCTCTTTGCCCGATCTCTTTTAATTTTTATGCCCAAAATATAGTTTGCAGCACCAAGATCTTTCATGTCGAATTTGGAGGACAATTGGGTCTTCAAATCCTGGATAACTTCTTTGTCATTTCCAACCAACAACTTATCATCCACATACAAGACCAGATAAATAACATGGTCACCAATTAATTTAAAATACACATAATGATCTGCTTTGCTTCTAGTGAAGCCAAGTCCCCGTATAAATGTATCAAATTTCTGATACCACATCCTTGGTGACTGTTTTAACCCATATAGAGACTTCTTTAACTTACATACCAATTATTTCTTACCCTTCACCGCAAAGCCTTCAGGTTGCTTCATGTATATCTCCTCTTCTAGATCCCCGTGAAGAAATGTTGTCTTCACATCCATCTGTTCTACCTCAAAATCAAAAGCAGCAACAACAAATAAAAGTAATCTAATAGAAGTTACCTTGGCAACAGGAGAAAAAATATCACCAAAATCAATTCCCGGCACCTGGGAATAACCTTTTTCTACCAACCGAGATTTTTATTTCTCCACTTTTCCTTCTGCATTTGTCTTCTTTTTGAACACCCATTTGCTGCCAATGGGTTTCCTTCCAGTCGGCAACTCCACCAGATCCCAAGCCTCATTTTTGTGCAAAGATGCCATTTCATCAACCATGGCCTCTTTCCAGAGTTTTCCATCCTCTAAATCCACTGCTTCCTTCACAGTTCTGGGATCATCATCAGTAATAGACAAAGCAAAATTTGAACAGAAAGCAGATGGACTATACCTTTCCAGCTGCCTTCTTTCTCGAACTGATCTTCTCACAGCCAGAGTTTGTGGCTCTTCATCTTCTGATTCCTCCTCTGCTGTAGAGTCTGATTCTTCCTCCTTTAGCTCAAACTCTATCTTCTCAGGTTCCTTTGGTTGGAATTCATGTTTAATAACATCTTTCACCTCTCTGAACACCACATCTCGGCTGTACATAACGTTCCTAGTTATTGGGTTCCAAAGCTTATAACATTTTAAACCATCCTTATACCCAATAAAGGTGCACTTTTCAGATTTACTATCCAACTTTGTTCTTTTCTCCTTTGGAACATGTACATATGTGTCACATCCAAATACCCTCAGATGTGAAAGAGAGGGTTTCTTACCAGTCCATACCTCTTGTGGAGTCTTATCCTCCAACGTTGATGAAGGTGACCTGTTGACCAGGTAACATACAGTATTCACCGCCTCTACCCAGACTTCTTGTCCTAACCCGGCACCACTGAGCATGCTTCTTTCCCTTTCCATCAACGTCTTGTTCATTCTTTCTGCAACTCCATTTTGCTGAGGTGTATATGGACTAGTCTTCTATCGTGCTATACCACACTTCTTGCAGAATTTTTCAAATTCCTTACTGCAAAACTCTCCACCATTATCTGTCCTCAGCACCTTTATCTTCTTCTCTGTCTAGTTTTCCACTAGAGCCTTAAATTCTTTAAACCTATCAAAGACTTCAGATTTCTTCTTAAGGAAATATATCCATGTATTCCTTGAGAAGTCATCTATAAATGATACATAGTACACAGACTTACCTAGTGATGGAACCTTCACAGGTCCAAACACATCACTGTGCACAAGCTCTAATATATGTTTCGCCCTCTTACCACCAGAGAGGAAAGTCACCCGATTCTGCTTCCCGTATACACAATTTTCACAGAAATCAAAATCTAGAGAGCTATTACTCATACCTTCTACCATACCTTTACCATGAAGTATTCGAAGGCCCTTCTCTCCAATATGTCCAAGCCTTTGATGCCACAACATGGCCTTTTCTCCAGAGACCATTAGATTTTCTGCTCCACTTTCAGGAACCACGAAACTGTTGCACCCATCAACAACAGTGCTACCTTATAGCTTGTACAGAGTTCCAATCTGAACTCCCCGCATCAACACCAGTGCTCCCCGAACCATCTTGCAGGTATCCTTCTCGAACACTATTTTTACACTTGCATCATCCAGCTTACTAACTAAAATCAGATTTCTGGCTAATGCAGGAATATGCAGAACACCTGGAAGTGTTCTAACCCTTCCACCTTGTAGCTTCAAGTTTAATTTTCCATGACCAATGATTCTAGCCTTCCTGTCATCCCCCAAGAAGACATCACCACCATCATATTTCTCATACTCACAGAACCACTCTCTATGGGGAGTGAAGTGAAAGGATGCACTTGAGTCAATCAAACATGCCTCATGATCTACATGTGTACTTGAAGAAGCCAAGTACACATCCCCACCTTCATCTGAGATGGTTTTCGCCTCTGCAGAAGGAGCCTCATCAGATCCCTTTCCTTTGTCAGGAGCTTTAGATTTATAGTCCCTTTTGAAGTGGCCTTCCTTTTCGCATTTCCAGCACACCACCTTTATAGGTTTTCCTGGAGATTTATATCTCCCTGTAGATTTAGATCTCCCACTCAATGACTTATTTTTGTTTATGTTCTGGGACCGTCCTCTTACAGACAAGGCATCACCATTTTGGCTCTCCATATTTTTCCGTCTCATCTCCTCCGTCAGCAAGGTTGAGACTATTTCATCAAACTGCAAGGCAGTTGCATTGCTACCTATTGCAATAACCAGACTATCCCACGCATCTGGTAGAGAACACAACAAACTGATGCACTTATCTTCATCTAAAATTTTAATATCAACAGATGCTAACTAACTTACCACAGTATTAAATGTGTTCAAATGTTCTGTCACTGAGTCTCCATCTTTCATCCTCAGGTTATACAGCTTTTTCCGCAGGAACAGTTTATTCGCCAAAGACTTAGATTGGTACAAAGTCCCTAACTTATCCCACAAAGCCTTTGCTGTAGCTTCCCCTGATACATTCAGCAATACTGAATCTGAGACACACAATCGTATTGTGCTCTTTGCCTTCTTATCCAACTTCTTCCATTCTTCATCGGACACTCCCATTGGTTTACTACCTGGATCTACCATGATCCACTGATCTTTATCCACCAACAGATCCTCCATCTTGAGTTTCCACAACTCAAAACTTTGACCATTAAATTTCTCGATCTCTATCTTTCCACTACTCGCCATCTTCTTTCACCACTAGAATCGATCTTGCAGATCTCCCACTTAACAGGGTCTACCACAGGCCCGAGCGAAACCCCTCAGAAACAAAGGTGTCCCCTTGAAGCCAAACCTGGCTCTGATACCAAATGTAGGTTTTAACCCTATATAGAAATTACCTACATACGAATTCTAAAACACAGAAAATAAATAATGCGAGAGCAGAACACATAAAACACATATACATAGAGATTTTCCCCTGGATCCCAAAACCGAGACTACTAGCTTGATTTTTCATTATGTTCCTTTCAATGTTATAATACATATTTATACATGCCGAAGCATCCAATACCATGGACCAAAAACCATTGCGTCCAATACCATGGACTGAAAACCATCGCGTCCAATACCATGGACCGAAAACCATCGCATCCAAAAAACATATGCAAAAACCATGCACAAAACCATAGGTGTGTCCGCCCAACCTAATATAGGGTCCAAAACCAAAATTTTCTTGTTAACTATGTGGAAAGAATATAACACAACCCAACACCAGTTGCAAGAGAAGATAAAGAAAATTTATGACCGCAAAACCAAAGCAGAAAAATTTTAGCTGGAAGATATAGTGTCACAGTGGGATGTACGGAATGAGGAAAAGGGAAAGCATGGTAAGTTTGACAATTTATGGAAAGGACCATATAAAATCTCAGTTTATCGAGGACATAATGCATATTTGTTAAAGGAAATGGATGGTCAGGAATGTTCAGGAGGGCAAGTGAATGGTAGGCTCTTGAAGCACTACTACTTTTGAGGTTGTTCCCTGAAGTTACTTCACCTTCATTGTATATACCAATTCGCTTTTCCTTGCAAGGTTTCAAGTACACTGTCATCTGAGCTTGGGGCCCAAAGTGAAGGCTATACAGTTTGGATGATTAGTGTCAAGTTTGGTTGATTTGGTTTATAGTCAAGTTTAGAGTCGGTTGTGAGTCAGTTTTCAATTTGTATTGAGTCATTTTTCATTTTTTTGTTTGTTTGACCATATTTCCCAATGGATGAGGCACTTGCTCTACAGTGTTCTTGACACCTCCAAGGAGCTGCCATCCCCAATAAGGCCAATGTTAGTGTTAGTATCTGCATACTTCCATCGGGGATCAAATTTTCTCTTTGCATTTTCATTTTAGGGGTCCCATGCTAAAATTTTTACATCATTTCATTAGGTCATGTCAAACTGATCCACTGATGGTTGTCTTCTTTTCAGAAAATCCAATTTCTCCCTCATAGGGTATACTTGATGACTCTTCTTCAGGTTGTCTTCAGTTATGGTTTCATGGTCAATTTGCAATCATGATTTCATTAGGTCATAGGGCATGTTTTCATTAGGTCTTAGGGTTTCATTTCCAAGGTCAAGATTCCTGATTTAAAAGTGTAAATAAAGGGCAGCAAGGGTATGAGGATGATAAATAAGTCAAGCATGATGGCTTGTAGGTCATAATCACTATATCATTATCTTTTAAACTAATGTAATTTTCACCTCAAAAACATGTTTTTGAGGTGAAAACAGAGTATTTTGAGTTAATTTGTATTTATTATGTAATTTTAAGTCAATTTATGTAATAAATGATCCTAGCTGCACCAAAGCATCTCTCCTTGCTGCAAGACAAAGAAACACTGCAAAAATAAGTTCAAGTTGAGCATTATCCACTTGAAAAGAAACAAAGAGGAAAAGGCATTAAAAACAGAGTTTTGAAGAAGGTCAAGAAACATTAGAAAGTGGGTTTTTCAAGTGAAAAATAAAAATTTACTCCTATATAAGGTCTCACATTTCATTTTCAAATTCATCATTCTCATTTGGTAAGCAAGGAGTCAAAAAGTGAGAAGAAGAGGAAAGGTTGAGCGAGTTTTGGGCAAAGGAGAAGTGGCGCTACGCTTCTGAAGGGTGGCGCTGCTCATATGGAGCAGTGGTGAAGTGGTGTTGAGCGTAGGGAGACTGGCACTGTGTGTTTCAGGCAAGAGGAGTGGTGTTGTGCGTTGAGAGCTTGGCGTTGCGCATCTGGGCCTGATGCTGCATGTCTGGTGACATTCACAGTGTAATTTTACATTGCGCTGCGCTTCTGGAGGTGGCGTTGCACGCCTATGCGGTGGCGCTGCGCGTTGAGTAGAAGGGCCAAAAAGGCCTCAAAACTTCAAGAAACTTCAATATTTCCCTCTCTTCCCTTCAATGCAAGTAAATTGACCTCCCATACTACAGTTTTGGTTTGCATTTCAAACATTTAAACATCATTCCCCATGGAAAGTGTGAAACCCGAAAAATCTCCCTTGGTTATGCCTAAACCCTAAAACCCCCATTGTTCCTTATATCACCTATCACTACAACTCTAAAATCTTTCCCTATCCCTTTATACCTTTATCCCTTTATTCTTATTCCATAACATCCACATCCCTTTATCCCTCTTCCCAAAAACAAAATCTCAAACAAACCAAGCCCTCCGTCTCATTTTTATGATTCCTACTCCCTCATTCATTTTCTAGCCCATAAGGTCATCTCCCATCCCCTTATTCCTAAATCGCTCTCACTCATTCCCTTCATACAACCTCAAGCCCTGCAAACATGGACAGAGATGACCGAGACTATGAAGAGGAGGAAAACACAAGCAGTGACAACTCAACAGATAGAGCTAGGCATCAGAGAAAACCACACAAGGGAGGAAAAATTATCAAAGAAGAGCCATCAAACCTTAGAGAATTGCAGTCCTCTCAGTTGGTTGTCACATGTTTCAGATATATTTGCTGTTATGAGTTCTGTGAGCAGGTAGAGAGAGTTCAACACCACCCTGAGCTCACCAGAATTTTTGTAGCTCATATTCAGGACAACAAGGTGACTCTTGTTGGGGTAACATTCATAGTCTCACCCTCCATCATTTTAGATGCAACCAGGATTCCAAATGTAATGGATAAGTGGTACAAGGCACAAGACCTAGATGAACACTATTATGAGCCTTATATTAAACCCCGGTATAGAAATGAGGTGAAAAGACTTTTTCCTTTCAGATTTCTTGAAGACAAGTATGTCCCCATGATGAAAATCATCATGAAATATTTCATTTGTGAGGGTAGATTTTCCAGGTTGTACACCTATCACATCAGGCTCCTCATGAATTTTACCAGGGTGAGGATGTTAAACCACCCTTATTTCTTGTTCAGGAATATTGAGAAGATGTCTCATTTTGTCCAAAAGAAGCCATGCCCTCAATAGATGAGCAGTCCCTATCATTATTCCTTGATCAAGATGATTGTGCTTCATCATTTTAGTCTCCTCAACATCTCTTGGGAAACACTTATTGTTCATGACATCTTCAGGGGTCCTCAAATTCCTCCACCAGTGTCTCAAGAAGCAGGGGGGACTTCTAGCATTACTCAGGTGAAAACAGATGAGGAGGCCAAAGAGACTAGAACTACTGAGGTTCCCGAGACTTACATGACATATTAGAGGGGCACAAGGAGATTGTTTGCAGCTGATAGGCAAGTGTTTTCTCCACGGGATGTGGAAGGGACCTTGCCTTCTTCATCAGCCCATAGGAAAATGCTTGCTCCACAGGATGTGGAAGGGGCTTTGCCTTCTTCATCAACACAGTAGGTACATGTGCAGCAGCTGCACAAAGGGAAGGAAAAGATGCCAGAGGAGAGTTTTGATGATGAGGAGAAAGAGAGGGACTTTGATCTGACAGAGCATGATGAGCCGAAGCAACATTATACTCATCATGGCGTGGAAATAATTGACTTCGAGGCTTAGGATGAAGAAAAAATAAAGGACATCATCATACAAGAAAAGGAGGCTCAAGTCCAAGCTTTGATGGACAATTTGGAGAGGGCCAAGTATGTCATCACATATTTGGAACACGAAAACAAGCAGTTGAATTACAAACAAGTCCTCATGGAGCTGGAACTGCTCAAGGCAAAATGACAAAGTGACAAAGAGGCACAGGTCACTTTGACTCCTATTGAGAAGGAGATTGAAGATGATAGAGAGAGTCGGCTTGAGAGAGTCAATTTGCACCTTAAGAAGTTGTTGTGGAAGGCCAATAGAGACAATCAGATGATCAGGCACATGGCCTACCATTACAGGACCTGAAACAAAATTTGCAATATGAGGGTCAAAAATATGAAAGCTTGGCTAAGGCGGGCTCTAAAAGGAAAAAATGAGGAGGATAGGCTTATGTTTCTTGCTAAAGCTTCCTTGGATCATCAGAACACTTGATGATAGTGCTTCTCACTAATATTGGTAAAGTTTGGGAGAGTTTTTGTGCTTTGCCAATTTTGAAATTTTAAACACAGAAATCAGGCTCAACGCGCAGCGCCACTGGCATTGCGCTTTTCCTAGGGGCACCCAATGCACAAATGGTTTGCATTTTTGGATTCATAGCAATGAGTACATGCACCATATGGATTTTCAAAGTTTTTGGGGCAGAACTGGTCCACCAAAAGGTCAAAAAACACCCTAAAAATGACCTTTCTATCACTTTTTGGACACACAGAAGCAGTCTTGGGAGAATCAAGTTTTAAGGGGCTAAATGAGCTTCAAATGCAGAAATGCCAGGTGTTTTGGAAGGTAGACTTGAAGACCTTTCCCATGAGCTATCATGAGCTCAATTGGGATGCTGGGAAGGCCTCCAAATGGAACCTAAAACTTGCGCTACGTGTTGGGCCAGTGGCGCTGCGCGTAGGGAAAATTTGCATAGGATGGTTATTTTTTCATTTTTTTGACTGTGTTCATGGATTCTCTCTCATGGAGGATGTTTTACCATTGTAAAGGATGACTTGGAATGTAAATATGATGGATAATTAGTAGTAGAGGATAGATTCATTGCATTAAAAGTTATTTTGAGCTCAAATGAATCAATTTTTCACTTTTTAGAGGCAAGTTGTTAAGATGCATATATTCATGTTTCTTGTTCAGTGTTGGTTAGATTAGCTCCTCATCTCAGGGATTTGACCCCTGAGGATGGGAGGAGGTTGAAATAATGCCTATATCTTCTTCTTCTGTCTCATTGTAAAGGGTTGGACTCAGCTGGATGCTCAAACCTTGATTGTACATCATTTTGTAGCAGTTTAGCAGGAGATTAATAAGATTTGCAGCTATTTTTATGGGATCCATGTGGTATGGAGTTTTTGTACAATTTCTTCTTTTGTGATCATATTTTAATGTGTTTTGTATACTACGTTAATCAGTTCATTGCTTCTAAGTGAATTCTTTCAAGTTGGTAGGCAGAATTCATTACATCAGTACTCTGTTTTGGGAAAACATTCACAATTTCATGTTTTTTGTTGTCTAGGAAGGATCCATGGTTTTCACATGATATTCTTAGCTTCTCACCAGTCTTAAACATCTCACCCCATCAAGACCTAGAGTGCGAAACCTTATTCCTACCTTGCCCCATTGAACAACCAGCAATTTTGACCTAATTCTCTAGACCTAAACTGTGTGGCTCCTCCTGATTTAGCAAAACCCCTTCAAAATCCAATCAAAACTTCGTGCTAATATACCTAGCCTAAAATCCTTTTCCTGATCCAGTCATCTTGGCTGAGATCCTTACAGAGAGATCCCTCTCCTGGCCTAGTAAGGCTAGCTACTTGGCTAAGCGTGGTTTGTGGTTACCTTGGCATTGCCTTCCTTCAGCCTAAGGTTCAATCCAGGTGATAACAATACCGACATATGGTTTCCCACCAGAAAATGGAGGATAAGGAGAATATGTGTATTGTTCTCTGTATGGGGGTAGTCCAGTGTTGAGTGGATACATAGGATGGTAACCAGATGAACCAGCTTGATATGAATTTGATGGGTCCTACTGTTCGATACCCGTAAATGAGGAACCAGATAAAATTCTAGTAGAGGACATTGGTGAAGACCAAGGGCTAGAAGAAACACCTGAGTGGGTTCCCAATAAAGATTGGTAACCTGATGGGACGGATGGAATACCATACAAGTGTGACTCAGGTTTTGTAGTAAACATCAAAGAGGTTGTGACAGAAGATTCTGCCACACCTGTAACAGATGGTACAGTCTGGGATGTTGACTATGCCATAGTCAAATGTCCAAATAAGTTTCCTAACAAATCAACGGGTATCTTAAAGTAATCAAGATCAAAAGGAGCAGTGAAATGAGGAGTATGAGGATACAGACAAAATGGAATGGAGTTCTGGGTGATTCTACCTCAGGTTCCTCTTCTATCGAAATAAAACCAGGTGGAAGAATTTCACCTTCTAGTCCATAATAGATTTTTGGTATTTGTTGCTGAGATAAAGAGGAAGTCTCGACAGTTACAGATGTCTGAGGATGTACTGGTTGATCTTCTTCCAGTAAGGTAACAACTTTTAATTGTTCAACCTCAAGATCCAAATGTTCTGGTAAAAGAACAAGTTTAGGTTGGGCTTCATGAACAACTTCTGGTTCAGAAGTAACTTTTGATTGAACAATGATGGATTTAGGATCCACTTTTGGTTGAACTGATTCAGATTCAAAAGTAATTTCTTGTTGAACAACGTCGGATTGAGAATCAACTTGTTATTGAACAACTTGGGTTACCATTTCACTAGATTCAGTTCTATTTTCCTCAGGTAATTGTGGAGATTCCACTTCAGTAACAGATGTACCAGTAACCGTAGGAGTAACTGGGGTCACATTTCTTACCGGTATAGGTGTTTCTGGTAATTCAGATGAAGAACCAGAGGCTTGTGAAGTACTGGATCCAGTCAAATGAGACCGCTTTGATTGAATAGGTGTAGCTTCGAGCAGTAAAGGCGATTTACTCGTTGCTCTCCACGAATGATGGGGTAAGGTTTGATTTTCCTCCACGATTGCTGATTGATTTTATTACAAAAAAGAAATAAACAAAAAGGGGTAAAGTAGGCAAAAAGGTTTACCAAGCAACTGTGAATTGCAGAATGCCTCCTAGCGAACCAAGAAGTACGGACAGGCAATCTCACTGAATGATGTGTTTGGTGTATCACAATGTACAAGGTGGCCGAATCAGTTACCTAAGGATGGATAGCAAACTAGTTTTGTCCTCCCATATATACCTGAAATTATGTGGAGGCCCAATCCGTATTAGCGCTGTCTAATGTGAAACCGCATAGTGAGAGCATTCCCATATACTTTACGTACTGTAACACTGCCCTATATACCGAAGGTACATGGATGAGCTACGATATACACATGTACGTGGAATGAGGTATCACACTTGGAATGTATCACAGAAAAGTTAGCGACAGCTGCTATGTTTTACGATGCCGGAACATGTCTCTAGCCTAAAACCTCTAAATGTTTTGCGTTAGATGACAATGCTCCATTAGGTTAATTGATGTTAATTTTAAGTTAATCTTGATTAAGAATTTGCCTTTCAAATTTCACCACGTGATGTATTTTCAATTCCTAGAATGAAACTAATATGATAATCATTATTTTCATTCAATTTTGACAATGAAAACCTTAGCTAGTAGGGATAGAGAAATCAGATTCTTGTAATCAAAGAACAAAGAACACATCTAATGCAATTTCCCTAAACTATTCCTATGAGCACGCACAAACTTTTTTAATGCACAATGCAAGTTTTTCTTTTCAATTCCCTTAATGTTGCAATGAACAAAAGGAAACTAATGCACATAAAATGAATCAATCTTTTTTCAAGAACAAAGACTTTAAAACAGTTCTGTTTCGAAAGAAAAGAAGACTTTTATAACGCTTTCTTTTGAACAAAGATTAATCAAATATAAAATAACTTTGACAATGGATTGATAGTGATAAATAAGTCATTTAAGAAACACTAAACAACCAAGGAAAAAGTAGGGCTGGCAAAGGAAACAAAAATTGATTTTAGAGACACAAGCATCATTGACCTTTCAGCAAGCAGAAACAGAAGGAAATTTGGCAAAAAATCAACTCAAAGGAGGGAATTTTGTCCTAAGGAGGATCAGCGTAGCCTTGAATGGGGAGACAGTGCGCTTCAGAGCACTGTCCTCAAGCCAAGGGTGCTCTACATGGCTCTGTCTCTAGACCAAACCTGCATTTGGTGCCAGAGAGGCCATCCTAGGGGCTTACAAGCACAAATTTCACCAAAAAAAACTTCAAAAGGCTGAAAGAAGATCAATGGAAGCAAGTAAGGTCTACTAGAGTGTACTAGGATGAAGGTAAACTACCCGAACGATGATCATTCCCCAATGGAGATGCCAATTTGTTATGAGGAATTTGATATCTACGGATAAATACTAATTCTCTAGGTAGGTAGCTATACCTAGAACAATAGATTTAAAGTGGTTATCCTTTTTATATAAACGATAAATAAGACAAAGGGATTCAAAGGACCTACTTGTTTTTTCGCTTTCCTTTTGTCTCCTTTGTTTGACTCCCGTCGCTCCTTCTCGAACTCAACTCGCTCAAAACGTACCTACGAGCATAAACAGAAGACAAAGAACCAATCAAAGCAAGAGATCTATCGAATACAAGTAAATGGAATCAGATACATTCACACATATAAACATCATATATCAAGATAAGCATATGTAAAAAGGTATAAACAACTTTATTAAGTAGAAGGAAGAATTACAACCATGAAGTCTGATTTATTGTCACTCTTCCAGCTTGGGTTCCAACCAACATCACATCAATAGCACAACACTCCAACAGCATAACAACACTTTCTTATACTCTCAATTCTCAGAACAACAGTATCTCCTTACAAATTCTCAAAGTCCAACCCCTGATCACTTAGATGAGTGATCAATTCATAGGCAAATGGAGGAGGTTTGTTCATAAATGAGGGTATATAATGGCCTTCCAAACTTAGAGTTAGTTTCCATGGAGGAAGGAATGAGAGGGTAGGAGATTACTTAACTCGTTCCCTATCCAATTTTGAGCTCATAGGAGATTATAAGTGTGGGAATCTTCTAGATGGCTCTAGAAGATAAGAATATTCCCAGAACCCTATGTGAATTTCACTCAATCTTGCCTAGCACAGGTCAAAGTGGGCCTAGGTGCTCTTTAGTGCACCCTGACATGGGCCTACATGCACTGAAGTGCACTTACCCTTGTCCAAGGTTGTGCTGGTCCCTTAAGGAGGCAATTCTGGAGGGTTTCAAGCCAAAGAACTCTCAGGGAAGGAGGCATTCAAAATGATGACTTGTCTAGGGAATGTAGCAACTTAATTAGGGTTTGATGAGCCCTAATGATACTGATCTAAATGATGGGAGTGATGTGCCCAAATGGATCTGTAACTAAAGGGAAGAAAACACCATGGTTCAAATCTATGGAATCTAGGAGAAACCACTAATGTTGCCAAAATTTGTGAGACAGATACTTTGTTGATAAAATATGTAAGCAGTACCATCCATGGTTAATATTGTTTGAAAGAAAGAAAAAGAAACCATTCATTTCCTTACCTTTTACTGTGGGAGAAGTCATTGTGAGAAACAAAACCCATATAACTAAATTTTCTATATCCTTAAATCCTTTCAATTTAACTGAAGCCAAGGCCATTCAAGGATTTGACCTAGAAGGTATCTTTTCAAAACACCTGGCCATAGTCAAATATGGAAATCTATTTACAATAATTATTGAGGAAAGTGGAGAAAGCCACATTGGCCCATTAAGAGAAAAAGAAATGCCTACCCTTATTAAAGAAGTTGTTATAGAAACCAAAACTAGTTCGGGAGGAAAAAACAAAGAAAGAGGCAGAAAACCTATAAATGCCCCACCAAATTCAACACCTCAAGCTCACCAAAGTTTGTCTTCAAGTCACCAGAAAAAGGATACCAATATATTGGAATAATTAATAATAATAGGCCCTTAGTTGGAGGAGATGGAGAGGAGCCACCTCCCCATGTGATCATAGAAATATTGTACACTATCAACTCATCAAAAGAGCAAGATTTTTAAGGAGGCTCAACCTACAGAGGAGACCGTCGACATGGATTTACACATCACCATGCTAATTTATTGGGTTGAAACTCACTTAGATGAAACCCAAAGTATTATTGAAGAAATTGTAGAGGAGATGGTCACCTTTGATGACCACTCACTAACCATGCAAAATACATGCTATGATAGAACCAATAAACAGTTGCAAGTGGAAAAAGTAAAGATTCAAAATAAAAGGATTACTAGTTATTTAAAGATAGCTTTTGACATTTCTAAAGTAGGAGCTACGGGACTCCTAAAATTGCACCCAAAAACTGATAAATCCCTGACACACTTTGTTACAAAACAAGAAGCAGAGAATATGAGATTGAAGAAAAGAATAAATGAGCTTAAAGAAGCTCTCAATTTGACTCCTATGTTCATAACCCCTTTGGAAATTCAAACAAACCCAACCCACCCCAATGAGTACTGAAAGTGGCACACCTTTTAAATAAAATATGGTCTTATATTTTAAGTAATATTAACAAAAAATGGAGATTATTGAAGAAATATGGGAAGTCACCTTACACTTGAAAATTTTGTCTCAAAGAATTTGTTCATTCATTGAGAATCTAAAAAAATATATTAAAAATGATCGACAATTTGTTGATAATAGTTTATCAAATTTTGTACACAAATTAAGCTCACTCAATGAATTTTAGAGAATGTAGTACATTCTCCTGGGACCTGAGAGAATTAAGGAGATCAAAGCTAGTTGGTATGTTAGGGTCAAAATCTTGGAAGAGGCTATTATTGATTGTTCTAATATTGATGATAAAGAAGCAATGCATTTCTTAAGGCTATTAAATTTCTCAAGGACCTCGAAGGCCCACGAATGATTAAAGACACTATGTTGATTCCCAAAGACATACTTAAAGAAGATTTAAAGGTTATCAAGACATCAATGGGTTTTTAATTTAATATTTTAACACATTTCCCTAAAGCTAAGATTAAGAATTTTTGGTTAGTCAGAATAGTCAACAACAATGATGATCAATCAACTACAACCAAACAAACTATGAATGAATGTCCAAGACATTGAGGAGGAAATTTTCAATCTATGTGTCAAACAAGATATAATGATTCCCCTAATGAAAGAGTACATCAAAGAATGATTTAAGAAATCAGTATAAGGAATCATTAATCCTCAATAATTGTCAAAAAGTTAGATAAACGACCATTCTTTTCAGCCATATAAGCAGACATTTTTTCAACATCAAACACAAAAGGTGTTGGAAATAATACTGAGAGGGGGGGTGAATCAGTATTATCAGATCAATCAAACCTTTTCAATGCTCAGAAACATATACGCTACTTCAGTTAAGTAAAACAGCGTGTACACGCTACTGTGACTAAATAAAACAGCGTATAAGCAGAAAACTCATAACTTAGTTAGCTTATTCTTCAGTTAAGTTCATCAGGACATTATTCAGCACATTAACAGTAAGTAGATGCAGTATAACAGAACGGATCAAAAGTCACACACATGAACACCAAGATATAAGGTGGAAACCCAATGTGGGTGAAAACCACCTGCTGCAAGTTATCTCTATCTTTCTTTAAGAAACTTCAGTTTACAATCTTTTGTACTGGTGCAGCCTTATACCAGTACGCAGGCTACAACCTGCAGAAGGCTACAACCTTCTCTCGTTCTCCAAACTTCCTTGGAAGGGAGCTCCAACCCCCTGTTCTTGTACTAGCCAAGATACTAGTACGTAGGTGCTGACCTACAATCTTCTTTTCTTCAGGTATCACCTTTCATACATTTTCAGACTTGAATATTCCTGAAGCACAACATTACAATCTGAAGACCACAATTCATTCAATTTCCACAACAGATCATTGAAGCATAAAACAACCAAACTCTGAATCACTGAACCACTGAACCCTGTCAATCACCAGTTATCAGAACACAGAGCAGACTACAGAACTCTGCAATAACTGTCAGACCCCACTGTAAACCCAAAAACAAGCTTCAAAAGATATACGCTACTTCAAGGAGCCAAACCCGCGTATACACGCTCTTTTACCGAAGCCAACCTGCGTACAGATCTAAAAATAAACTTTCTCAATTTGCAGCTGTACCAGACATTAGTTAGATCCAGAACATAGCATTGCGACAATATGCAGATCTAGAAATAAGCATAATCAACCATATCATGATAGTGCATTTCAAACCATTAGATCCCGATCTATCCTTAGATCTAGTCTTCCATCAACCAATGTGATCTCTCCTTGGCTTAGATCAAGCAACCCAGCACCTGCAAATCAGATCTCTTTCACTCTTAGATATTCAAGCCCTTGTCGAAAGATGATTTTGCCTAATGATCTTCTTCTCCTTATATAGTCTTAGGCCTAGCTCAATACCAAGAGCCAAAACCATAGTAACACAATACCATCAACTTCAAAACTAGGGATCGACACGCCCGTCGAGACACAATGGTCCGAAATCATAGGCACAACTTCCAAGGACTAACCACCATGGACCAAAGGAACCTTTCCACATACACGCGCTTTTTATGAATCGAACTAGCGTGTACACGCGACTTGGGCTTAACGAAACGGCGTGTATGAGCTTCCTTGGCATGCTGTACTGAGATCTGTCTTCTGATTAAGATGCCATCACTTGTACCAACCTCTGAGGACTTGTACCATCCTCTGAGTGAGTTGCCATCAAGGACAACACTTGAATCATAATGCCAACAATCTCCCCCTTTGGACTTGATGGCAACCACCACACCAAGTCACTCTCCCCCTTTGACATCAAGAGCAAAGGGCTGTGCTCCCCCTGAGGACATGCTGATACCTCTGCTTGGCTGTGCTGACTCGTGCTCCCCCTGACAGTAGGCCAGATCTGAAAAAGATGTTCTTCAACAAGAGCCAAGATTTATACACCATAAGGGACCTTCCTATCACCAAAAGACTCAATACATACATCCATACTCCCTACCAAGAGGGGACATATCAGAAACAACCAATTATATTACAGCATTCATCCCAGGCATAGTGGGGAAACCAACATAGGCCGTTACATGACCTTGACACCATAAAAGAGATATGACAAGAGAGATACATGACATAGAGACAACAGATCTAGACCAAGACTTAGGAAAGACACCAGCAACATCTGATAAACATCTTGTTAGATCAGCAACCAGAATTTCTTTCTGAGCTCCTTCTCCTGAAACCAACAACCAAAACATCTGAATGCCAACAATGCTTTATGAGACTTTTGAGCTGCTCCCCCTGAACCTGTGCCTGTTGCACTCCCTGAAACTGTGCCTGAAGAATTCTGACATTCCTATTGCTTTTCAGAACTTCAGAGTTTTCCCTTGCTGTTCAGAACTTCATATACGCGTTTTATCCTGTATAAAACAGCGTATGTACGCGGATATTCTTTCTGCAACAAGCGTCCAGCATACACGCGACTTACCCACCATAAATCCGCGTGTATACGCTCATATCCCTTCCGTAACCTGCGTATACCAACTTTTCTGTAGAACAAACAATCTTCAACAACAGGATGAAGCATCAACTACTCCCAGCTTTTGTCTGAGATATTCAAAAGTTTCCCTGGGCAGTGGTTTTGTGAGAATATCAGCAACTTGCTCCTTAGAAGGAACATACTCCAACTTGACCTTCTGCTCAAGCACTTGTTCCCGAAGAAAATGGTACTTGATTGGTATGTGCTTGGTCTTTGAGTGCATGACAGGATTCTTTGAAATGCTGATTGCACTTGTATTATCACATAAGATAGAGACAGGTGGAGTGCAAGTGATTTGAAAGTCCTGCAAGGTCTGCATCATCCAAAGAAGTTGTGTGCAACAAGATGCTGCAGCCACATATTCTGCTTCAGCTGTAGATAAGGCAATCGAACTTTGTTTCTTGCTGAACCAAGATACTAATCTAGAACCCATGAAGAAAGCACCTCCACTTGTGCTTTTCCTATCATCCACACTTCCAGCCCAATCTGCATCTGTGTAAGCATGAAGAGTGAGATCAGTATTTCTAGGATACCATAAGCCATAGTTTTGGGTCCCTTGAAGATATTTGAAGATTCTTTTGACTGCCTGAAGATGAGTTTCCTTTGGGTTGGCTTGAAATCTTCCAACCATTCCTACTGCATGTGTAATATCTGGTCGAGTACCTGTCAAATAAAGCAAACTCCCAATCATGGATCTATAAGTGGGTTGGTGAACTGCTGCTGATTCATCATTTGCACTGAGGCTGCATCCTGTAACCATGGGTGTACATACTGGTTTTGACTCTTCCATGCCATACTTCTTCAAGATCTGCTTGAGGTATTTGGTTTGAGACAAGAAGATACCTCCTTCATTTTGTTGGATTTGCAATCCAAGAAAATATGTCAATTCTCCAAGAAGTGACATTTCGAATTCTTTCTGCATAACCAAGGCAAAGTTTTGACTCATGGTCTCTTCATTGCTGCCAAAAATAATATCATCTACATAAACAACAAGGATTAGCAATTTGTTATTTTCAACTTTTATATAGAGATTGCTATCTGCTGATCCTTTTGAAAAGCCTTGTTGGTGAAGATATTTGTCCAAGCGATAGTACCAAGCCCTTGGAGCTTGTTTGAGCCCATAGAGTGCCTTTTTCAATCTGCATACAAGGTTTGGATCATTTCCAAGAATGAACCCATCTGGCTGCTCAATATATACTTCTTCTTCTAAGTCTCCATTTAGGAAGGCTGATTTCACGTCCATTTGAAATACCTTGAAGTTTTGAAAGCTTGAGAGAGCAAGGAACATTCGGATGGCCTCTAGTCTTGCCACAGGAGCAAAGGTCTCTTCAAAATCTATTCCTTCTTGCTGTGCATACCCTTTACAAACAAGTCTGGCCTTGTTTCTAATTACTTCTCCATTTTCATTTAACTTATTCTTGAAGACCCATTTTGTTCCTATTACATTCTTATCTTTTGGTCTAGGAACTAATTCCCAAGTGTTGTTCCTTTCGATTTGCTCAAGTTCTTCATCCATTGCTTTGATCCAACATTCATCTTTGCATGCTTCTTTCACATTTTGTGGTTCAATGGAGGAGAGTAGAGCCAAGTAGCTTGAAGCTTCTGCAAGTGTCCTTCTTGTTTGTACTCCTGCTTCTTTCTGCCCCACAATCTGAGTTTCTGGATGATTCTTTTGGACATATCTGGATGGAGTCTTCTCTTCTATTCTTGTCTGCTCCTCTGGTTCTTCTTGAGATTCTTCTTCTTCATCATTTCGCCTTTGAGAGTAACCTTCATCTTCTTCAATGTCTTCATGATGAACTTGCCTAGGAATATATCCCTTCTCATCAACCACTATATCAATACTGTCAACAATTCTGCCAAGTCTTTTATTGTAGCACTTGTATGCTTTGCTATGTGGAGAATAACCAAGAAGAATGCCCTCATCTGCTCTAGGTTCAAGTTTGCCAAGTTGCTCATCAGTATTCTTAATATAACATTTGCTCCCAAAGATTTTGAAATGCTTCACGGAAGGAGTTTTACCACTCCAAAGCTCATGAGGTGTTTGAGTGCTGTTTACTCGGACATTTGTTTTGTTAAGAATGATAACAGCAGCATGTGCAGCTTCACCCCAGAAGGTTGCAGGAGTACCTGATTCATCGAGCATAGCACGAGCCATTTGTTGGATAGTTCTGTTCATTCTTTCCACAACCCCATTTTGCTGAGGAGTTCTAGCTGTAGAGAATTCTCTTCTTATCCCATGTTCATCGCAGAAATCGAAAAATTCATTTGATGTGAACTCCCCACCTCTGTCAGATCTGAGGCACTTAATTTTGTGTCCTGATTCATTTTCAGCCAATGCTTTGAAGGATTTGAATTTTTCGAATGCTTCATCTTTGTGCTTCATAAGCCCTAACCAAACAAACCTTGAGAAATCATCAATGAATAATATCAGATATTCTTCTCCTCGAGGTGTCCTTTTCCTAAATGGACCACATACATCTGTATGGACTAGCTCAAGAGGCAAGCTAGCTGATCCTTCCTTTTCTGGAAAGTTAGTTCTGGTTTGCTTTCCAAACTGACAAGATTTGCATATAGTGTTGTCTGGAATTTTGATATCTGGAAGATCGCGAACTGCCTGATATTTGCATGCTTTTCTTATTTGTGAGAAGCTTAGATGTCCCAACCTTCGATGCCATAGCCAGTGCTCTTCATCCTTGCTAAGATAGCATTGTTGTTGTCCTTCTTCAAATATGTACAGATTATTTGGAGTTCTTTTGCCTTTGAGAACTGTTTTACCTGTATCAAGATCACGAACAAGACATCCATTCGATCTGAAAATAACCTCGGTTTTTTGATCACACATCTGACTGACACTTAGAAGATTATGCTTCAATCCATCAACATACAAAACATTTCCAGCCTTGACCTTTTCTTTCAAAGGAGCAATACCTTTTCCTTTTATAGTTGCAGGAGTATCATTTCCAAAAGAAACTTTCTTTCCCTTTTCTAAAGTAGAATAAGATTCAAGTTTTTCTTTATCACCTGTCATATGTTTCGAACATCCACTGTCAATGTACCATAGATTTTCCTGTCCTTCTGCATAAAACGCTATCCCACATCTTTCTGTCTGAGGTTCTTTTATTCTCCATTTTTTGGTGCTCGTGGCTTGTTCCTTTTTCTCCTGAAACCTGCTCCTGCATTCAGATTCTTTATGACCAAAATTATTGCAAATAGAACATTCAACTTCATTTTCAAGAACCGAAAAGTTGTTATAGGTCCTCTTTGTAATCCCTGTCATACTTCTTTGTTTTTGAGCTTCCCTAGTCATGATTGTTTTATATGCAACACATTGAGCTGCTTTGTGACCAAAGTTATGGCAAGAAAAGCATTGTCCATTGAAGAAGCTTCTGCGGTTATTGAATCTACCAGCCAACTGATTGTAATTTCTATTTTCATCTATTCTTGTGCCAAACTGAGAAGATTTTACCTGTGGTTGGTTGTAGCTTTTGTTCACCCTTAAGAAGGATTGTCCCTGATAGTTTCTGTTTGTAATTCGTCCCTGCTTTACCTGATTATCTTCATTGTTCTTCTGCTCATTTCTTCTTGCTGCATCAAGATAATTCTTTGAGGTGGATGCTTTAGAGGTTTCTCCATTATAGCCCAAACCTGTCTTGTTTAGAGGAGACCGCTGCACATTGATAATCTCATCCAAAGTTTCAGATCCTTTGACAAACTTAAGATTAATAGCTTTTGTTTTCTCAATTTCTTTTCTGAGACCAACGATTTCACCTTCTAGTTTTTCAAGATGTTTTTCCTTTTCATCAATTTGAAATTGCAAAGTATCAATGATCACACTCTTTTCTTCTATGCATCTCTTGAGTCTAGTAATTTCATTATAGAGATTATCCACATCTACAGCATCCTCATAATCATCATCTTCAAATGCCATTAATAGCTTATATTTATTACCTTGTTCATCTTCATCACTGTTTGATAAGCCATCACTATCTTCATGGGTGTAGTAGCTTTTCTTATTTGCACTTTGTTTCTTATTCCATCTAGCAGGTTCTTTTCCTTTATCTTTATTAGGACATTTTGCAGCATAATGACCTACTCTTCCACAAGCAAAGCATTTGAAAGGTAGCTTACCTCTGAACCTTCCAGCACCCCTTTGAAGATTTCTAACAAAATTTGATTCTTCTTCCTCTTCTTCTGGAACATGGCTTGCCTCATAGTAATCTTCTTTTCCTGATGCCTTAAAAGCAGCTTCCCTTCTGTCTGATGGACCTCCCTTTCTCATTTCATAAGCAGTTAGAATTCCATGTAACTGAGACATAGTGAGAACTTTGAGATTTTCCTTTTCTTCTATTGCAGATACTTTAGATTCAAACTTGGGGGATAATGATCTTAGAATCTTTGAAACTACTATAGTTTCTTTTATTTCTTCACCCAAATTTTTCATACAATTAACAATCTCGTCTACCCGAAGAAAATAATTTGCCACACTTTCATCATTATACATCTTGAGAGTCTCATATTGAATCCTGAGAGTTTGAAGTTTAGCTTCCTTTACCTGTTCATCTCCTTCATAGCTAGTGATCATTTTGTCCCATATCTCTTTTGCTGATTTGAAGTGCATGACCTTCATGAATTCTGTTTGGGATATACTTCCTAATAGAGTACTGACTGCTTTTGCATTTGTTTCATATGTCTTTTTCTCAGCTGGATCTGTAGGAGTAACTGAAGGAAAAGCATAGCCTGTTTCTACAATGTTCCAAACTTCTGTACCAAGAGATTGAAGATATGCAGTAACTCTTACCTTCCAATAATTGAAATTTGTTCCATCAAAAACCGGTGGCCTGATTGATGCTTCTTTCTCGTAGTTGCTCATGATGAATGATCTACCTTCAAGCGATCAAGCTTCCCTGAAGGACCTGCTCTGATACCAATTGTTGGAAATAATACTGAGAGGGGGGGTGAATCAGTATTATCAGATCAATCAAACCTTTTCAATGCTCAGAAACATATACGCTACTTCAGTTAAGTAAAACAGCGTGTACACGCTACTGTGACTAAATAAAACAGCGTATAAGCAGAAAACTCATAACTTAGTTAGCTTATTCTTCAGTTAAGTTCATCAGGACATTATTCAGCACATTAACAGTAAGTAGATGCAGTATAACAGAACGGATCAAAAGTCACACACATGAACACCAAGATATAAGGTGGAAACCCAATGTGGGTGAAAACCACCTGCTACAAGTTATCTCTATCTTTCTTTAAGAAACTTCAGTTTACAATCTTTTGTACTGGTGCAGCCTTATACCAGTACGCAGGCTACAACCTGCAGAAGGCTACAACCTTCTCTCGTTCTCCAAACTTCCTTGGAAGGGAGCTCCAACCCCCCTGTTCTTGTACTAGCCAAGATACTAGTACGTAGGTGCTGACCTACAATCTTCTTTTCTTCAGGTATCACCTTTCATACATTTTCAGACTTGAATATTCCTGAAGCACAACATTACAATCTGAAGACCACAATTCATTCAATTTCCACAACAGATCATTGAAGCATAAAACAACCAAACTCTGAATCACTGAACCACTGAACCCTGTCAATCACCAGTTATCAGAACACAGAGCAGACTACAGAACTCTGCAATAACTGTCAGACCCCACTGTAAACCCAAAAACAAGCTTCAAAAGATATACGCTACTTCAAGGAGCCAAACCCGCGTATACACGCTCTTTTACCGAAGCCAACCTGCGTACAGATCTAAAAATAAACTTTCTCAATTTGCAGCTGTACCAGACATTAGTTAGATCCAGAACATAGCATTGCGACAATATGCAGATCTAGAAATAAGCATAATCAACCATATCATGATAGTGCATTTCAAACCATTAGATCCCGATCTATCCTTAGATCTAGTCTTCCATCAACCAATGTGATCTCTCCTTGGCTTAGATCAAGCAACCCAGCACCTGCAAATCAGATCTCTTTCACTCTTAGATATTCAAGCCCTTGTCGAAAGATGATTTTGCCTAATGATCTTCTTCTCCTTATATAGTCTTAGGCCTAGCTCAATACCAAGAGCCAAAACCATAGTAACACAATACCATCAACTTCAAAACTAGGGATCGACACGCCCGTCGAGACACAATGGTCCGAAATCATAGGCACAACTTCCAAGGACTAACCACCATGGACCAAAGGAACCTTTCCACATACACGCGCTTTTTATGAATCGAACTAGCGTGTACACGCGACTTGGGCTTAACGAAACGGCGTGTATGAGCTTCCTTGGCATGCTGTACTGAGATCTGTCTTCTGATTAAGATGCCATCACTTGTACCAACCTCTGAGCACTTGTACCATCCTCTGAGTGAGTTGCCATCAAGGACAACACTTGAATCATAATGCCAACAAAAGGAGGCCCTTCCACATAATTTTGTGAGTATTCTAATCCTTTGAAGAAATTCCC
The DNA here is from genome assembly GCA_031772625.1 of Pinus tabuliformis. Classification (NCBI taxonomy): domain Eukaryota; kingdom Viridiplantae; phylum Streptophyta; class Pinopsida; order Pinales; family Pinaceae; genus Pinus; species Pinus tabuliformis. The sequence continues at coordinate 135,029,649 of CM062811.1, read as the reverse complement.
CTTCCCATATTTTGATCATCTAGATTTCTTGATTGTTCTATACATTATTTTAAAGTTGATCCTTGACTAGAATACATTCTTTCTTCCACGTACGTTTAATATTTACTAGTCCACAAGAGTCTTATCCCAGTCCCTATGGGATAAATGCATTTAGTTTTATGATTTTAAGTATTACGATTCGATGAATTCTTAGGCACTTGAATTTACAAAACAGAACAAAACAAAACAAAAAAAACTTTGAATTTGTAAAACTATTTTTTGACTTTCATAGAGAATTCCCTTTTAGGAAAGAAATTGACTTATGATTATGAGACATTTTTTAATGCATTATGAATATCATGGATGTTTTATGATGTCCTTTAGGAATTATATCAATTAAATTATTCTATAGCTTTCTAAATGTTTGGACCATTATGGATTTATCTTTGTCTAGTATCTTGCTTCAATGATGCTTACTTCACTATGATGAATGGAATGGTCATGGTCAATTATGATTTGTATATTTAATTTTGTTATGTGGTATTTTGACCACACCTGGTTCACTCATAGGTGCATGATATGAGTGTTATACTATTTCTTAAAATATATTGAAAACTTTGAGTGCACACAAAAATAGGAGTACCACCTAATTAAAAACGTAAGGGGACCTATATCCAGGCCCTATGAGGTTGACCTTTTTCTTGATAGGAAAAAATATAATAATTTTTTGTTACTCCACTAGGGACTCGAATAATCCAACATTAATTTCTTAGTAAATGACTCATTTAGACCTAATTCAACCTCACATTTTTATTGGATTGAATTATCAAAGAAGTATCTTGAATTAGTTATATGATATTGTCTTACAAATAGCTAGAACAAGAGAAGAGTTGGAAAGATCTTATAAAATGTTCTAGCTCAACAATAACAACCAACAACTCAATATCCAAATAGGTAACTTAAATAAAAATAAAAGTTAAGCTGAAGCAATCCAAGAGCTTTCAAGGCCCAATAACAAGAAGCAAAAATAAGAAAATAAAAGAGGAGCTTGATAGTTCCTCGAATAAAGGAGTGTTTCTTTTGTCCCCCCTAGTGATGATGAGATGGAAGAAAGAAGAGAAGAAATAAGGGAGGAAAGAAGAGAAGAAAACAAAGAAGAAAGAAGAGAGGAGAGTAGAGAATGACTAGAAGGAAGAAATCAGAGTAAGCCCACTTTCCTTGCAAGGGGAACAACACCCCTTTCCTACACTGTTAGCTAGTGTTTTATCTGTATTTAATGGGTATGGTGTCATCCTAATAAATAAATGGACCATTTTTTGGTCATTTAGAATATTCATGGGAATGTGCATGAATATGTGATGGTAAGAGTGCTTCCCCAGACTTTGATTGGACTTGTTTATGATTAGTACTTATCCTTACCCATGGGTTCTGTTACTTCTTTCGATAATATAGAACATGTCTTCGTTGGAAATTATGCTCACCCTCTAGGATACCAAACATTGATTACTCAGTTCACACAAATCCATATTCAAAGAGATGAAAAGCTTAGGGGCTTTAACCTCAAGTTTTTAAAATCCCTGCAGCTAATGCCTTAAGGATCGTTTCCAAATGATCCTATGATTTTCGGAAGTTATGTGAATGTCATACATTCTAATGTCAAATTGTTGGAAATAATACTGAGAGGGGGGGGGGGGGGGGGTGAATCAGTATTAGAAACTCAATAACTTTTCTTTTCCATAATCAGATTTATATACGCTACTTCAGTTAATGGAACTCGCGTGTATACACAACTGTGTTTAAGGCAATTAGTGTATATCCAAAAAACTTATGATTCAGTTAATTCATCATATGTTGATCTCTAATCAGTGCATTAGAACTTTATTAACCATATAAACAATAACCAGGTGCAGTAAAAATAGAATAGACCATCACACATAAGAAGCACACATGAACACCAACATTTAAGGTGGAAACCCAATGCGGGAAAAAAACCACTTGCTACTGTCTTCCTTTAATATAAGAAAAACCTGCTTACAATCTTGTACTGGTGCAAACTCATACCAATACCCAGGCACCCACCTGTAGAAGGCTACAACATTCTCTCGTTCTCCAGCTACTACTGGAAGGGAGCTACAAACCCTATCTCTTCTACTAGCTGATATGTTTACTAGTACGTAGGTGCCAGCCTACTGGAAGGGAACTCCAACCCCTTGGATCTCGTACTAGCCGATATGTTTACCAGTATGTGGGCATCGGCCTACAGAAGGCTACGACCTTCTCTCTTCCTCTAGGGACCATGTTTCATAAATTTTCAGATTGGATACTCCTGGAACACAATACCATAATCTGAAAGGCCACGTTTCATCCAATTTTCATGTTGGACCCATCAAAAAAATTGAAGCTCAAAATAAATCACCACTGCAAGACAACCATTGCATTAACCAATCATTAAATAATTAATCATCAATCTCTGAATCATCCACAACTAAATCCCACAGTCACTAGAACACAGAGCAGAACCCAGAACTCTGCAACAACCACTAGAACCATCTGCAAATTCAAATATCATATTTCATAATGTATACGCTACTCTAATGAGCCAAACCAGCGTGTATACACTCTTTTGCCAAAGCGAACCCGCATACAGATCTGCAAATACTAACTTAAAAACCTTAACAACTATTTTAGAATTCAGTCATACCCAGATCATTACATTTGCAGAATAAAACATGCATCAGTATTTAGATCTAGTCTATCCATGATCAAACCACATAATGATAATACATTCCAAGGTTTAAGATCCTGATCCATCATCCATCATCATCCACATAGGTGCATCCTTGGTTCAGATCAAGCAAAGCATCACAAACTCATAACCTGCATACTGGATCTCACACTTCATCAGATATTCGATACTTGCACCCATGGCCTAATGATCTTCCTCTCCTTTTATATTTTTAGGAATTTCTCAATACCATGGATCGAAACCACTTAGGACCAATACCTTGGACCAAATACCTAGGGTTAATACCTCGGACCAGATACCTTGGACCAATACCATGGACCAAATACCTTGGATGAAAACTTAGTTTTCCAAGATATACACACTTTGCCTTCTGTGAAAGAGTGTTTGTACGTTATATGCACCTTTTGGTCTGTTAACCCGCATGTATATGCCCCTTTGTCAAGGTGAACCTACGTATACCTATCTTTATTCATTCTTTGTAATCTGATCATTAATTCTTTGTTATTGACCTGCTGCACTATGATCTGTTATCTGAGTGAGTTGCATTTGTCATCTGAGTGAGTTTCCATCAAGGACAACACCTGTATCATAATGCCAACACAAATATAGTATAAAATATTCCCATATAGATACTTTGGATGGAGCTATGATAAAATACCAATAAATGGAAGAAGTTATGTTACAAAGCTATGCTAACCTTGGAATTATTTTAGGAAAGGCCTAGAGGGATATGTCTTCCCTCAATATTTCAAAACAAAAAGGCCACATTTGTTTCAAAAACCTAGGAAACCATAGTCCAGAGATACAGTTTTCATGGAATTCCTCTAAATATAAGAAATGTTCTGGTACCAAAATAAGCATCTACTTCAAAGGTTAATTATGAGATTTCCCAATTAAATAGAATGATGAAGCAAATGCAGAATTAGATACTTAGACTTAGAAAAATCTATCTGAATAATCCACAACAACAACAAAACACAAAATAATCTGGTCTCAGGAATCAAAATGTTGGTAATATACCACCAAAGGGACCTAGACCCCCAAGATATTAGAATCCTAGTGCCCTTACTATAGACGATTAAGAATTTGAAGAAGTAAACCCTCCTTAGGCACTTAAAGATGTTACTCAAGGGAGTACTTCTATTCAAAAAATTGATGGAATTAAATGGGAGATAATATGATATTTTATTTTGAAGAAGAATGGGCACAAGAAGATGAAGACTTTGTAGAACAAGAAAACATAGTTCAGACTAGAGAATAATCAAATAAAGTGATCGATAAAGCTTTGATTGGTCATTACATTAGATATCAAGGGGAACTATAGTCGAAATAAACACACCTTAAGAAAAACACTATTATCTCAAAACAAAACTCAAGATGCCACGGGAATAACTTACAATATAATCGATGATTTGCATAAAATTTGGATTACCTTACTCTTTTAAAAAGTTGTTAAGATTCCTCAAGAAAAGGAAACGCTTATCAAATCTCTAAAAAAAATGAATCCTTTAGTACAAGAACATATTTTTTTTCAGTTAATCGTCCACAAGTGAATCCTCTAATCCAAGCCAATCCACATGGAAATGTCCCTCCTTTCTATGCCTATAGACTCCATAGTTTGTGTTACATAGTTGTTTGATTGTTAGCAGTGCTACTAATAACATTATGCCACTTCACATCATGAACTCAATAGGATTGGACTACACTAGGAACTATGAAACAAGTCATAGAATATATGAAATAGACTCAAGAAAGGTTCCTATTTGTGGAGAGATTAAGGATTTTTGTTCAATGACACAGTCAACCCCTCATATTACAACACTATTCACAATAGTGGTTGTTGATTTACTAATTGCATATGGATTGGTTTTAGGGAGGGAATGGAGCTTCCCTATTGGGGATATTTGATTAACGATGGAAGTTTCATGATTCCCCCAAAAAAACATGGTCAATTAACAAGAATACTATGAGAGCCCAAAAATATCGTCTTTGAAAAAAGCAAATTAATGGTGTGGTTGAGTATATTGGCACAAGTATTGGGAATTATGTCATTCTCAATAATGTAGATATTGTATAAAATAATGATCATAATTCATTTTCAAATACTTGGAAGATGTTCTTTGATGGTGCCACATCAAACACTGGATCAAGAGCAAGAGTGATTATGGAAGGACCACAAGGTGAACATTTTCCAAGTGCCTTTTCTTTGCAATTTATTTGTACAAACAATGAATCAGAATATGAAGCATTAATTCAAGTTATCCTATTAGCCCATCAAAAGGGAATTAGAAATATTTCAGTTATGGGAGACTTTGATTTAATTATTAATCAAGTTAGGAAAATGTATAGTGCCAAAAAAGGATAGATTACAAGTTTATGTAAGAAGGGTTTGAGATTTAATCAACAAATTTGGTTCATTTGAAATATCATTTATCCCAAGGGATATAAATCATAAAATTTATTCTTTAGTTGTCGTTGCCTCACTTTTTTACCCTAACTCAGTGTCTGATTCCTTCCAAATTAAGATGTATTTTGACTAGTCATTCCTGATAATCAAGAGTATTGACAGGTTTTCAATGATGAAGAACATATTCTTCAATTTCTTGCTAATGATCATGATGAAAAGAATAGGGAAAATCCCACCAATATAAACATCATTTAAATCACCCTTACATTGAAATAATCAAATACAAAGGTATCAATTTACTAAATAAGTATTTGTTAAAGGGGTTAGGAGACCAAAAAGATAAATATTGGTAACTCTAGAAAATCCTAGATGGTTAAATATTGGAGCTCATTCCTCTCAGAGTGAAATTGATCACTATTCAATTTTATTTAAAAAATTCAAAATGTATTTGCATTGAATTACCAATACTTGAAGGAATATGACAAGGAGGTCATTTAGCATGTGATTCCACTAAAATAAAATGCTAAGCCAGTCAAACAGAAACCAAGGATAATCAATCCAAAACTTAAACCTTTGGTTAAGTAAAAAATTGATAAAATGCAAAGAGTTAGAATCATCTTCAAAATATGAAATACGGAATGGATTTCAAACCTAGTAATATCTCATAATAAGAATGGATAAATAAGGCTATATATTGATTTTCGTGACCTTAACAAGGCTTCACTTAAGTACAATCATCCACTCTTGAACATGGAAAGATTGCATCAATAAGTTATTGGATTATAAATAATGTCTATGTTAGATGGATTTTCTCGATACAACCAAATTTTAGTTTTTGAGAATGATAGGCTTAAGAGATCGTTTATCACACCACAGGTAACATACACTTATGTATGCATGCCCTTTGGATTGAAGAATGTTGGTGCAACATTTTAGAGAGCTATGAACCATGCATTTGGAGATTTAATTGGAAATATTATAGCATGTTATCAAGATGATTTAAAAAATTATTCCAAGTTGAGGTCCTTTCATGGGAACACTAACAACAAGTCTTTCAAAGATGTAGACAATACATGATATCACTTAATCCTAAGGATTTCTTATTGGTTGTATCATAAGAGAGGTTTTTGTGGAGCGATAAAAAGGTGTCTTTTAAACTCCTAATTACCTCACATTAATTGTCAACCCAGGGACGACTTTTTATTTCAAGAGTGTACTCTGTCTGAGGCGGCTATTTACTTAAGAGTAATGTTTTGCAATATAGTGCTTAAAACCCAAAAGTAAATGAATGCTTGAAACAAAATCTAATTGAAACAACAAGAAACTGAAATGTTCTAAACTAAATCATTCATTCAAACAACCATCAATCGAGGATATAGTAGCAATAACTCAGTCCTCTAGAGATTGATGAAGAAGGAATTAGAGTATGGATCATGGACCTGGGAGCATAATAGCGTCTGCTGTGTCTCACGACAGCCTTGATCCTCCTCCCACACCAAAGCAATAAATGCAAGGAAATGGAATGGCAGCAAGTAAAAATGAAATAACAAAAGGAAATAGACAACAGTAAATGAAACATCAATCAAAAGAACTAAATCTCGCGAGTTTGATGCTCTCAATTCTTGACATCAACTTATATACAAAGAAAGAACAATTGTTTATACAAGTAGGCAGCTTGATCAAATGAAACAGCAAATCATTATAAACAGGAAACGTCAATCATATATATATTTTGTACAGCTGGACAGTTCAATCAAATGGAACAAAAAATCATTATAAACAGGAAACGTCAATCATATGTACATAATCTGAGATAATTACCAGTAGTCCATTACTCCAATCATCTGTAGCTGGAACATTCTACTTATGAATTCTGTAACTGAAGTAAACAGCTTAGAACAACACTATGCGATTAATCCTGAAAGTATGATGTAAACTTGTTACAGAGATTTACAACAGGAAAACTACGGATGAACAAGTATGGAACAACATGTAAATATATCAGATTATAAGAAACAAACCACACAAATCACCGTATGATACAACAGCGGCAAGTGTCCGTTGGAGCCGGGCCCGTAGCTTCCAATGGCACCGCCGTAACTTACTTCAGATGCAGCAACGAAGTGAACACCAATTCCTTTATATTGATTGCATTAAAAAAAGTATACAAAAGCAGATCTCACCGAGACTCCATGGTCCAAGTTGTTCTGAAAACTTATAATTACAAAATACAATCGTTCTCCCTTCCCGTCTCTGATCTTGGGTTTCATTTAAATAAAGAAGATCAGAGCATGGATAATTACAATCATGATTTCTCTTACAAATTTAGGTTGATTCTAATCCATTGATCAACAAGAACAAGGCGGATTTAGGTTTGCAGCTAAGATTTGGAGGGCGGCCGCAACAGCAAATCTCTGAAAATCGTGCTCAAAGAACCCTGTGTTTCTCCCTGTACAAGCCGAATTTGGGCAAACTGTTCTTTACGAAGATAATTGGGCCCGTTCTGGACAAAACCCATGTTCCGGATTTTCCAAATTCGTCTTCATTTGCTCAGAATCTTAACCGCAAAACTGTCACTCCTTAAACCAGCGAATTTCTGAGTTGGCTGATTTAAAAATCAAATCTTCAATCTGGAAGTTACTTTGGAGGCTAAAAATGGTAGATAAGGTTACAACCAACTTATTAGAACTATCATTGGTAAAATAATGCATAATAATCAATTTATTAAAAATAAAAGAGAATAAATAATATTCATCCATGAGAGCATAAATCATTTATAAAATGGATTTAAATGATAAATTATAATAAATGACATGATGAAGAATGGTGGAAATGGGTGGAATAAACGTTCACAAGTGACAATAATCATGGCATATTAACGACCCCACACACCCCCACACTCAATATGTTGCATGTCCTCATGCAACGAAAACTGAATATATTGCATGTTCTCATGCAACCCAAAGACAAAAACCATGTGTTAACCAAGCAATAAAAATTTGAGAATAACTGAATGCTTCCTTAATTAATAAATATTCAATTTTAGCAATCTCGATGAAGGCATAACAATTTTTACATTGACATTCAACTATATGTATGAAGTTGCAGCAAAATATGCTATAGATAACAGCAAACTTCATTAAAACTACAAACCAAATTTTGTTGAAATGTTGCAAGTAAATTTACAATACATGAATGTCTCTATGATCCAAAAATCAGATCGTTTTGATGCATGGATCATGAGATATAAATAAAATGGCTGTAGGTGAGAGTACATGATTTCCGAAATTGTATGAACCAATTTAACTTGAAATGATCTAGGTTTGTATATTTTAATAGTATGTCTATGTTTCCTAGAGATCACAAGAATTGAGTTCATAATTTTAAAAATATTATGGAAATCAATTTCTACACTGAAATTGTATGACTGAAATTGCATGCCTTAAATGAGAAAGAAAATAGGAAACATCCATCATGCGTAGCGATTCCTCCCCCTCTCTGAAAAATTAGCATGTCCTCATGCGATGCGAGAAAACAAATAGAGGTGGTTGCTACCAGCTGTTGAATTCTATGCTTGGTGTAAAACAACATGAAATAAGGGAGGTGTTGAGAGTGAATAAGAATAGCAATGGATGATAAAGAATATGAATGACGTGGGTATAAGAAAGAAATGAATGAAAGGAACACTCCCCCACACTCGAAAATGACATGCTACTGAAAAAGGGGAAGTGGTAAAGATGTGGAATGAAGGATGACAAATAATGCTCAAAATGGATTTGCATTAGATTCTCCTAAATTTATAATAAATTAGAAAACTATGCAATTTTACCTCAAGTTTTACCTCCAAAAATGTGGAATGACATATAAATACTGGCAGTTGTTGAAGCTGATGTAGGCAGAGTTGGTGCTGAAAGCGATGCAAAAGGTAGAATCCAGGGAAGCACATCATGTCTGAAGAATTGTTCGCGTTCGCGAGCCTCTACTGTGAAGTGCAATAGTGTGGTCATGCTACGAATAGAATTATGCCCATACTTGTTGTTCTCCTGTAAACAAAGCACTATTTTGCATACAATGTTCTTGAATCCATAGTGTTAGCTTTGAATAGCAACAGAGAAAATGCATGCAAAATTGCAATTTAGAAAAACTTATGTATACATGCAATACTACTATGTTGTCAAATCAACAAGGTATGGCAAAGTGTAGTAATCATATCGCATGCAATCCCATAATGCATACATTCCCCCCTCCAATTGGAAAATGGGTTCCATAACCATAAAGCATATGAGAGGGGTGGTGCGGACGGCAAGGCAATGGAATGAACAATATATCAGTAAGGGAGGCAGAGTACACTTATGAAGGATAGGACGGTGAAAATTATGGTTATATTGAGAGCAAAGTGTGTAAAGATAGTTATGAAGAAGAGATAGGACGCTGTGGATTGATGATAGTTTATACAAAACGAAAAAGGACAACAATGTGCTAAAAAGATGCTTTGCTGATAGTATTCTAGCTGGAACTGATGCGGTTGATCATAAAACAATTTCTCATGCATAAAGGTTCAAACAGGGAAAAAGTTAAGGAAATAACTGCTCTGATAAAAAGAAAATAAGAAAAGGGTATAATAATAATAATTGACGAAAAGATATAACTTCAATACCATAAGCAGAGCCGCTGCTGCCAGCAGGCGTCCATAGCCTCGGCAGGGTTGCTTGTTAACCCATATGAGCCAGGATCCTCAATTTATAAATGGAGAGTTTTAGTGTTGTTCTACAGAAGAGATCAGTGTGCTGGCGTGGTAACCAGACAACCACACTGCCATTCACTAGGAGGTAGCAAAAGTGATTAGGCCGGCTCGTGATGAGACCTCCTGTTCCAAGGATAATTTGGCTATCCAATGGATCATAACCCTGGTGTGGTGGCCATAATGGGAATGTCACTTTGTTACAGCCTTATGAACATGGTAGGCTGGCTCGTAATGAGACCCCCTATCCTCCATCTGCGAACAAAATTTTGTTGTTATTTCACATTTTTATGATAAAAAGAGGGAGGCTCAGTACTCCTTAAGAGCAGGGATGGCGGAAGAAGTTGAACATGTCAATATAAAAAATATACCCATAATCTCATTTATTACAGACAGAGAAGATTATAACCAGGAAGGGTGGGTAAATTTGCTAGTTCAACATTGTAAGCATGTTGTACTGGTTTATTATGGTGAGGGTGTGGAATTAGTTGAGCAAGAAAATGTGTAAAGAATGGAGCATTGTGATGATGTGGTTGATTGGGTTGAGTGAATGAATTTGATATGCAAGTAGGATGTTGTGGAGGAGCTGATGAAAAATATGGAGAATATGTTTGTGCTACAAGATGAGGGAGAGTAGTCATGCCATCATAAGATGAACCATGCCCAACTTGTAAACAAGATAGGTGGTTATATTGAAATTGACATGGCTGCCCTAACACATTAACATTCCATAATGGATTATGCAAGTATGACAATGGAGAAAAAGTGTTTTGAACCATACCTATAGGCCTTGTTGCAGCTTTCCCATCTCTTTGATATGCTACTTCCATCGTAGATAAGGAAGAGTGAGTATCTATGAGATGCTTCTTTCGGTCATGAGGGCAAAACACTTCATCAAATTCTTGATTTTTATGAACCTGCAAAACATCCAATTTTGCATTTAGAGAGGTAATAAAATCAACTTTAAGATTTTCAAATAAAACATTGATTTCAGCTCTTATGTCTCCTATTCTTGTAGCAGTTTTGGAAAACAAAGAAAAAACATCTCTAGGATTCTTACCAGCCTTGGAGATTCCTCTTGAATACCTTATGCACAACTCACAAACATCATCATATGATAACTGAAAAACATCACCTTTTCCTATCAGATTTAAAAGTTCTAAAAATTCATCTTTGATTCCTTTAAGAAGGAGTGTTTTTAAGATCTCTTTTTCCAAATGCTTATATTTTGATTTTTGAAGGTTGTAATGAAATCGATCTACATAGTCCTCCAAACTTTCGTCTTCCCCTTGTATCATATCGAAAATATCTTCATTGGCTTTGCAATAGTCTTGGTACTTTTTCAAGAATATGTTCTTCATGTCCTCCCATGATTGGATGCAATTCCCACCTAGGCTCATGAACCATCAGAGAGCTGCTCCTTTTAGAGTAAGAGGAAACACTTTCAATCTTTGATCATTAGTGTTATAGACAATTTTGTGCCTTACAGCAACAAGCATGAATTGTCAATAATCCAAGGGATCCAAAGTTCCCTAAACATGATGTTCCTACCCCTAGAGGAACAAGGTCAGCAAACCAACAGCTCTCAGATCAGTTCTCCACCTGAAAACACTCAAAAACAAGCAATCCTGAAATCAAAGCAGGTGCTCCACTAGGTTTCTGCGCTAAAACTCAGTTGCTCCATGGTGTACCTGCGTTGCAAAGCAAGTGGGACAAAGGCCACCTGCGCTGAGCGAGAAGGGACAAGTGGCACAGTGAGTCATTGCTTTGGAATCTTCCAAAAATGACACTTGGATCAGGTATTTCGCCTTGTGATGAGTCAGAGGCTCTGTTTCTCCAAGTGGAAGCAAATTTCTCCAAGTGGACTCAAGAACTGAAGATCAACTAAAGATTAACTGAAGAGAGAGAGGACACAAGGCAGCTACACATCAGTTGCAAGCTGACTCATCCTTTCTCAATTCATCTATATATTGAGCTCTCTCCTATGAGCTCAGGAGGCTGGAATTTTGTGCAAAGTAATGATATGTTGTTGGTTTCACTATAGAGCTATTGGGTGATTACTTGAAGGAGGTGAAGAGGAGAAATTCTTTCTGCTGGGAGGTGTTGCTGGATTGGGGCCTTCAATGGTTGTAACTCTCTCAGAACTTTACTTCTTCATTAATAAAAGCTATTGAGGTTCTTCTATATGCACTTGTTTCAATGATATATTGTGATAATTGTATATTTGATTTATGCTAATCCTTGAATCAGCTATGATTGCATGCTTCTTGCAGTTTCCTTCTTTGTTATTTTGCAGGATCTCATTGTAGCTGGGTCAGCAAAAGAGCAAGGAGCTGGGAGCAAGCAGCCAAAGAGAAGAGTTTGGATTCGACATTAAGCGCAAGGCAACGGTTAGTGCATTTCCTCATTCTCTCTTGCTTTCGTAAAGAAGTAAACCTTAAGTAGTTTTCTTTACAGTTGTTGCTGAGGTACTATCACCCTTAGAGTGGGATAGGGTCATCCGAGTCGGATACTTTTCCCTACAACAAACTGGCGACTCCGCTGGGGATCGTATCTGTTTGATTGTTTGTAGTATTTTGCTATTCATTTCCTGAACAAAAGAGTACCAAATCGAAAAGCTTTTGACTATATCAAAAGCGAAGTAGAGGGCAGCTACTCTAGCTCATTTCTGAGTATGTTCATGATTTGAAGAGCTGATCTACAAGGATCCTTGTAAGCTCTTAGTGATAGCTTTTCATCTTCCTTGTCATCCCTTACTGTGTGCTTGACTGATAGCTTCTGATTTGAGCAAAAACTGTGCATTTTTGAGAAATCTGTGACCCGGAAACTGAGAAAACGTAAGTCTCGTTTTCCAAAGCAGGCTGTACACAGGCTACCTGCTTTGCAACGCAGGTAGCCCCTTCGGGACCTGCGCTGAATGTCAAACAGGCAGTGTACTACCTGCTTTGATCCAGTTTTGCCTAGTGCTACTGGGGTTTCCTCCTGTTTCTTGCCCTGTTTTCACCATTGTTTTGCAGCCAGTTACCAGTCCATGTACCTATCTGAAACCAATTTTACTTGCCATTATTCCGCCTCAGTTATATAAAGAAACTGTACTTTTTCTTTTGTATTTCTTACATCATTTACAGTTTCCCATAACGAAAAGTGAACTAGTCTTGCTGTGGCCTCTTAGATCCAAACCTGTGTTAGGCATTTTTGCTGATCTTAAGAGTTAGTTTGTTTGTTGTCCATAGCTGATTGGTCTTTTGCTTTCATCGTATGGTTTGATTTCATATATTTCTAGTGTCGAAACAAGTGAATATCAAGGTGTCTTTTGATTTTGGACAAGCTTGTTTGTTTTCACTTGAAATTGATCTCAAAGTTATATAACAGCTTTCTTTTTGTAATACATCAACATTAAGAAAGAGAAAAGAAATACTTGCATTGTGCATTTTGCATCTGAAAATTTTGCATGTGATTTAGGAGAAAGTGCATTAGTTTGTGCTGTATGATCTGTGTGAAAATATATGTCTTTCTTTTCCCTCAGTAGTTAAGATTTTCATCAGTCAAAAAGATTTGAAAAAAAAAGCTTGCTTCTCATCTTAGGCTGCATTTAGGAATTTGTCATATACATCTCGTGGTGAACCTTGAAAGGCAAACTTTAAAAAGATCAACTTAAAATATACTGAATGAACCTAACAACGCATTGAAACATAACGCAAACACATAGAGGTCTAAGCTAGAGACATGTTCCGGCGTCGTTAAACGTAGTGACTGTCGATCTCGAAGAAGGTGGGTGATTCCTCCTGAGAGTCGGTGGCACTAATACGGACTTGTGCTCCCACGTACCGTCGCGTATATATTGGGAGACCCCTATAGGAACAAAGCCTTTATCCATAGGAAGCCGTGTCGGCCGCCCTACTGATCGCAATGCAGTGAACACAGCATTCACGAAGATTGACCACCCGTACCGTAAAACGTATTCTGTGGTTTTGCGAAAGGTTTGGCACACCCTATGCCTAGATCTCCAGAGCAGTTTCTTTTGGCCTTTTTCAAACTCTATAACTGAAAAAGTCCATCCGAGCATTTGTCACTTCGGGCTCGTTAAAACATCGAAGGAGACTAGAGTCATCTTTAGCTTTTTCTCGACTCTTTAAAACTGAAAAAGCAAGTTGTGTCTAAAGCGTCGTTATAAAATTTATTTTAAGCGGAATAATCATCACCCTTCCCTCGTTGATCTTCAAAGTTAGTCCACCACAAGTGGAAGTTCCTGTAGATTCGCTAAGAAATCTTTTGGATAGGCTAGATATGTCTGAACAACCGTCGACATCTAGGACTGTGTCGTCCGACACAGCAGCAGCAGAGCCTCCTGCTACTACTCCAACGATGTTCGCTGGTATACCATCTGTCCCGGCCAATTGTCAACAACAAGCTGGAGTCCAATCGGGGACAACGACATGGTTAGTTCCTATTTCTTCATCCGGATTATCATCTGGTATTTCTTATGTTGAAACTCAACAAATTGATCCAATGTGTCTTCAAAGGCCATTTTACCCTTTAAGTACTGGATTTCCACCATATGGAGGGCAGTATGCTCTTTCATTGTTCCCTCCCAGAGAACAACCATATGGGAGTTTACAACAAAGTTCAGGTCAAACTGGAATTACATCCAGCGGTTGGGTACCAATACTGCCTCAACAACCAGGGGTTGTATATTCAATGCAACCAGTACAACCTGTGTCGAATTTTCCCATCATACCTGCTATAGTGAATGTGTCGCAAGTACAAGCTCCACCTGTTGTATGTCAACCCCAAGTTTCTCAGGTTGCAATACAACAACCTCTTGTCTCAATGACTCAATCACAATCTCAGGGTAGTGCCTCCTTATCTGGAGCGACTCAGGCTCAAACAAGTACCGTGACTCCTCATCCTGGTCAATCATCCAGTATTGATCAACAGCAAATGGTCCAACAACCAGAGCTGCTTCAATCTCAACAACCACCATTCCAGCAATCATATCAAGGACCTGAGCAACAAGGCTTTGTAAGTAATGGGCAACCATACTATAATGGTTATGCCCATCAACCTTGTCAAAGTTGTCAGCATTATGCTGGTCTGCAAAGACCCATTGCTCAGGCGATACCATCTTATCCTGGATATGCTTCGCCTAACCTGAACCAACAGTTGCCCTTTGTAGCAACTCTAGAACTACCAGATCTAAACCGGCTGACGAATGATCCAATTGCTTATGCCCCTTGGTGGCCAGCGATTCCACATAAACTTCCGTCAGATATTCCTAAATTTAATGGAAATCCGGGTGAAGACCCGTCGAATCATGTGATGACATTCCATCTATGGTGTTCATCGAACACCTTGAATGATGATTCGATAAGACTTCGCCTCTTTCAGAGGACGTTGATGGGTCCAGCGGCAAAATGGTACATTGAATTGCCTAGAGCTTCGTTCGACAACTTCAGTACCTTAGCCACAACCTTTTTAACCCATTTTCAATTACCGATAAGGTATGAAACGGGAACAGAACTCCTTACCAACTTCAAACAGACGACGGCCACCCATATATCTGATCATATACATGAGTGGCGTCATCGTCGTAGGATGGTGAAAACATACGTTCCCGATCAGCTGTTAGCTGAATGGTTTATAAAGTCATTACTTCCGGCCATAACGGAAGATGTCGCCAAGGGGGGAGTCGTAACAGAAGAGCAAGTTATAGCTCGTGCGCAATATCTAGACTTGGTTTATACTCAGTCTGGCACGCTCTACGACAAAATACCTGACGCCCCTAGACCGGAATTCTCAATTCCTCCTCCTCCTGAATCAAACAATGACTCTCACGCCGGCGATGACGTGATTGGCAAGCACAAAATTTACAGTCAAAATGCAAATGAAAAACTTCTTGCCTCAGAAGTAAATGCCATGTCGACCGACAAGGGCAAACAACTGAAGCAACCAGGGGGCAAGAAGAAAAAGACAGGAAGAAAAAGGAAACCCCCGGCAGGGTGTCATATATGCGATGAGGATCATTGGACGAAATATTGTCCACATATAGCTGAAGTTAAGAAACTCTTCAAGAGTTCAAAAACCCCAGCAGTATTGACTGATCCGTTTCCTAATCCAGGTCAAAATCTGGTTGCTAATCAAAATGCTTCCGGATCCCAAGTGCTTATGCTGTCTACCTCAAAGCAACAGAATAATGCTTTGACAAGGAGTAAAGATTACGAGAATCCAAGGCTGTCGAACAACAAGGTTAATGAACGACCTAGTAGTTCAACAACAACTTTGACCGAAGTTGTGCCACCCATCGTTCCTGAGCCAATGATAAAGTCGCCAAAGGGAGTAGTACACAAATCGACATTTAATCCTCGTGCCAAAGAAGCACAGAATTATAATATAGTAAAGGACCTGGCCCAATCGCCGTCCACTATGTCGACACTTGAGGTACCACAAAATTGCCCCTCCCAAGAGCAAACTTTGTTATCAGCAATAGGTGGGATTGGCCCAGTGGATTCTAATCTTGTGGCCTTTGATCATAAAGGATATGACCCTCAGTTATCAGCTCAACTAGCTTTCCTTATTCAAGTGAAAGCCCTCAACAAAACTGTTCATCGAACAATTATTGATGAGGGGGCATCTACATGTCTTATGTCGATGAGTTGCTGGAAAGATTTAGGCTCCCCACCCTTGTCGAAATCGTCGACGACATTAAAAGCATTTGACGGACGATCATACACTCCATACGGGATTTTAAGTAACTTGCAAGTTGAACTGGGGGGCAAAACAGTAGGAATTGATGTTGAAGTAATTGATGGAAACCTCGATTACAACATCCTACTTGGAAGACCATGGATCTATGCCATGGCCGCAGTTGTGTCGACCTACTTCAGGAAGATTGCATTCCCCTTCCAAGGAGAATTACAATCGTCGACCAACAAACTTTTCTCCACAATAGTTCACAAGTTACAGGAAGCATTCCAATGATCCATGGAAGGAATCATTTGCTCCAAAATATCGGAGTAGGTCTCCTAAAAGACCCTGCCTTAATGGGTACTTTCGCCCTACCACCTCCAAGTAATCTGGCGGGAGTGGCCACGGTGGAAACCTACAAAATGAAATCTAATCCAATCTTCTGGTTGGATTCGGAAGATTCCTAGATATTTTGTCGACTCCGAGGACGGTTCTTATCTCGTGTCAACCTCGTTAAAAAATGAAACAAGGAGTCATGAGGATAGTTCTTTTACTATGTCAACCTCATTAAAAAATGAAACAAATCCCCTTTTCAAAATTCAAAGGTAAACCTTCATTCCAACCACCAAGTTGAATGCAATGAAGCTTGGGGGGCACCCTCCTTTGACATGCGTTATTATGATGTTGGGGGCATGCAAATATTCGAGCAGTTTTAGCACACAGTTCATGCTCGTTAAAAAATAAATGCAAGATCCGAGCAGTTTTAGCACATAGTTCATGCTCGTTAAAAAATAAACATAAGTTGTGAGCAATCTTCCCCAAGTGTTCAAGCTCACCCAGAAAAAATGAACCGGTAAATAACCTTGGTAAATGTAACCTTTGACAGCCATATTAAAGCCCTTGGTCGTGTTCTTGCAGTCTCACCTCCATCCGTTCATTTGGCCAATCGTTCATCTCCATATGTTTGTTTACCCATTTTGAGGAACAGCTGCGAAGAGTGATTTCACTTAGCCATCCTTGTGACACTGCCGTGATTGGAAAATTCCAACCTGTACCTAGAATCTGCTGCTATCCCTGTTTATCACTCGTTCCTCAAAAGACGAGTCTTCTTTGAGCTCTTTTCTCCTGACTCGTAAAATATGAAAAGTTTGCCGAGTTTTGGCCTTCCAGCTCGTTAAACGATCAGAAGAGTTATCCCTCCTCTAGATTTTAATCTTTTTGGACCTGAGGGATTATTGCACAAAAAGATCGAGCGCTTGTCTTGTTCGGCTCGTTAAAAGTACCGAAAACTCATCCCTTCTGTATTGTTTTATACTTTTTCGGACTTAAGGGATTAGATGACGAAAAAGGAATTCTGGAGTTGACTTTATGTACCTTTTCAGACTCTCTAAAAATGAAAAGGACCGAGTTATCCTTGTCGTTAGACTCGTTAAATTCATTAAATAGCGACAAACTTGTCTTTAGACGAGAACGAGTTTCCCTATCGCTAGGCTCGTTAAAACATAGCGATGGGCTTGCCCGAAGGGCAGGTTATAGAACAAGCATATGTTATCCTCCTCAAGCTTGACAAAAATAAAGAGGTACTGGTCAGCAATGACTGGGGAAAAATTGGGAGAACCTCACAGCTTTAATGGTAGCAAGTCACTCTTGAACATGACACTTTGTCCTCCGTATCACATCGGGTTGGGTTGTTTCATTCACCGGTCTCATCACCATGGTCCTTGCCACACCATCCACAGTTGGGGTAATGCTACCGATCCATCACATCAGTGTCGTTATATGTTCAAGAGATGTTGTTCTGCAAAGAGTCAACCGTGTCCCATCCACTGCCATACATTGTCTTTCATCCATTTCATGACCGCCACCCTGAATCATACATCACAGTTTGTTTTCACCTCATCACAATCACTAGCTCCGTTCCGTGTCAATGATGTGGGATTCATTAAGGCCCTCCTTTGACGGATCGCTCCTTGTCGACATCAGCTCATTATCCAAGGAGTTGATCTAGGAACAACCCCTTCAGTACTTTGAAGCTTGCATGCCTCAATGGCAAGTTTCTCACTTCCGGCGACAGGTATACATCAATGACCTTCGACCAGAGGATTTTGCATGGTGGTCGACGCCAAGTCCTTTATTCCCACCATGTGAATTGTACTGCTGTACCTTGAGGGTCATCATCCTTATCGGTGATTCCTCTCGCGCTTGTTGACCGGTAATCAAGCGATGTCTTTCCATGTTCGACTTCAAGAAATTCTCACATGGATCGACTTGTACATCGAGTGAAGATCGAGAGAGATTGAAGACCCCGGATCTAGTTTCATCCATCCGGGCTGCGATATATATTCAGGATATAAAGACATTTGATGTGTACATCATTGCAGCAGATGATCATCCTTTTCAAAGGATGATAATTTCAGCAGAGAATTATCAGTCTACCATCAGACGATCGTCTGTTCTATGTACCAAAATGAATTTATAAAGCTGAGCATGGGAATGCCCGCCTCAGCTAGATCATGAAAAAGTATGAAAAATAATGTATTGTATTGTATCTTATTACAGGACACTTCTCAGCAGATTGAATGAACTTCGGATCCTCCTAATAAAGCATTTCACCCGATAAACGACCTCATACTTTAGGGGGCATCTGTTATAGACAATTTTGTGCCTTACAGCAACAAGCATGAATTGTCAATAATCCAAGGGATCCAAAGTTCCCTAAACATGATGTTCCTACCCCTAGAGGAACAAGGTCAGCAAACCAATAGCTCTCAGATCAGTTCTCCACCTGAAAACACTCAAAAACAAGCAATCCTGAAATCAAAGCAGGTGCTCCACTAGGTTTCTGCGCTGAAACTCAGTTGCTCCATGGTGTACCTGCGTTGCAAAGCAAGTGGGACAAAGGCCACCTGCGCTGAGCGAGAAGGGACAAGTGGCACAGTGAGTCATTGCTTTGGAATCTTCCAAAAATGACACTTGGATCAGGTATTTCGCCTTGTGATGAGTCAGAGGCTCTGTTTCTCCAAGTGGAAGCAAAGTTCTCCAAGTGGACTCAAGAACTGAAGATCAACTAAAGATTAACTGAAGAGAGAGAGGACACAAGGCAGCTACACATCAGTTGCAAGCTGACTCATCCTTTCTCAATTCATCTATATATTGAGCTCTCTCCTATGAGCTCAGGAGGCTGGAATTTTGTGCAAAGTAATGATATGCTGTTGGTTTCACTATAGAGCTATTGGGTGATTGCTTGAAGGAGGTGAAGAGGAGAAATTCTTTCTGCTGGGAGGTGTTGCTGGATTGGGGCCTTCAATGGTTGTAACTCTCTCAGAACTTTACTTCTTCATTAATAAAAGCTATTGAGGTTCTTCTATATGCACTTGTTTCAATGATATACTGTGATAATTGTATATTTGATTTATGCTAATCCTTGAATCAGCTATGATTGCATGCTTCTTGCAGTTTCCTTCTTTGTTATTTTGCAGGATCTCATTGTAGCAGGATCTCATTGTAGCTGGGCCAGCAAAAGAGCAAGGAGCTGGGAGCAAGCAGCCAAAGAGAAGAGTTTGGATTCGACATTAAGCGCAAGGCAACGGTTAGTGCATTTCCTCATTCTCTCTTGCTTTCGTAAAGAAGTAAACCTTAAGTAGTTTTCTTTACAGTTGTTGCTGAGGTACTATCACCCTTAGAGTGGGATAGGGTCATCCGAGTCGGATACTTTTCCCTACAACAATTAGTACAATAATCATATCCTCTACAAAGTATTTCAAACTCAAACAAAAATGCATGTGGATCTTCATTTGCTAAACCATGAAAATTTGGTAAAGATGGGGGAATTATGTGCATTTGTGTCACTCCTCCTAGATCTTTGATAGGAAATTCAAAAGTAGAAACGTGAGCCATTTCTTACCATAGTTTAAGATGTTCTTCATGTGTTTCTTCGAGGCTCCTTCTTCAAATGTTCCTGTCAATCGATTAGTGAAATGGGTGGTGCTTACATCACCACTTGTGTGAGATCATGTGATTCATTTTTTTAAAAATTTCTATCTTTTTCCTAATCATTCACACAAAAATTCAAACATCTATTTCTACCCTAGGTTCTTTAATAGTCCTGCTGGAAAGCGGACGGTGGAGTAGGGCTTTTACATGCTCCGTACGCAGGTTCTTACCTTCCGTTTTTAAGATCCAACTCTTCCCTAGCAGACACTCATCAGATTCACACTACTCTTTAGAAATGGCTACACTATCCCCGGCAACGGCGCCAAAATGTGGAGCGATAAAAAGGTGTCTTTTAAACTCCTAATTACCTCACATTAATTGTCAACCCAGGGACGACTTTTTATTTCAAGAGTGTACTCTGTCTGAGGCGGCTATTTACTTAAGAGTAATGTTTTGCAATATAGTGCTTAAAACCCAAAAGTAAATGAATGCTTGAAACAAAATCTAATTGAAACAACAAGAAACTGAAATGTTCTAAACTAAATCATTCATTCAAACAACCATCAATCGAGGATATAGTAGCAATAACTCAGTCCTCTAGAGATTGATGAAGAAGGAATTAGAGTATGGATCATGGACCTGGGAGCATAATAGCGTCTGCTGTGTCTCACGACAGCCTTGATCCTCCTCCCACACCAAAGCAATAAATGCAAGGAAATGGAATGGCAGCAAGTAAAAATGAAATAACAAAAGGAAATAGACAGCAGTAAATGAAACATCAATCAAAAGAACTAAATCTCGCGAGTTTGACGCTCTCAATTCTTGACATCAACTTATATACAAAGAAAGAACAATTGTTTATACAAGTAGGCAGCTTGATCAAATGAAACAGCAAATCATTATAAACAGGAAACGTCAATCATATATATATTTTGTACAGCTGGACAGTTCAATCAAATGGAACAACAAATCATTATAAACAGGAAACGTCAATCATATGTACATAATCTGAGATAATTACCAGTAGTCCATTACTCCAATCATCTGTAGCTGGAACATTCTACTTATGAATTCTGTAACTGAAGTAAACAGCTTAGAACAACACTATGCGATTAATCCTGAAAGTATGATGTAAACTTGTTACAGAGATTTACAACAGGAAAACTACGGATGAACAAGTATGGAACAACATGTAAATATATCAGATTATAAGAAACAAACCACACAAATCACCGTATGATACAACAACGGCAAGTGTCCGTTGGAGCCGGGCCCGTAGCTTCCAATGGCACCGCCGTAACTTACTTCAGATGCAGCAACGAAGTGAACACCAATTCCTTTATATTGATTGCATTAACAAAAGTATACAAAAGCAGATCTCACCGAGACTCCATGGTCCAAGTTGTTCTGAAAACTTATAATTACAAAATACAATCGTTCTCCCTTCCCGTCTCTGATCTTGGGTTTCATTTAAATAAAGAAGATCAGAGCATGGATAATTACAATCATGATTTCTCTTACAAATTTAGGTTGATTCTAATCCATTGATCAACAAGAACAAGGCGGATTTAGGTTTGCAGCTAAGATTTGGAGGGCGGCTGCAACAGCAAATCTCAGAAAATCGTGCTCAAAGAACCCTGTGTTTCTCCCTGTACAAGCCGAATTTGGGCAAACTGTTCTTTATGAAGATAATTGGGCCCGTTCTGGACAAAACCCATGTTCCGGATTTTCCAAATTCGTCTTCATTTGCTCAGAATCTTAACCGCAAAACTGTCACTCCTTAAACCAGCGAATTTCTGAGTTGGCTGATTTAAAAATCAAATCTTCAATCTGGAAGTTACTTTGGAGGCTAAAAATGGTAGATAAGGTTACAACCAACTTATTAGAACTATCATTGGTAAAATAATGCATAATAATCAATTTATTAAAAATAAAAGAGAATAAATAATATTCATCCATGAGAGCATAAATCATTTATAAAATGGATTTAAATGATAAATTATAATAAATGACATGATGAAGAATGGTGGAAATGGGTGGAATAAACGTTCACAAGTGACAATAATCATGGCATATTAACGACCCCACAGTTTCTAGCCCACATTGTAAGTCAAAAAGGAATATATATTGATTTTGAGAGGATTAAAGCCATAATTGAATTAAATGCACCAACCACACACAAAGGAGTACAATCATTCTTTAGAAATATTTCTTTTTAGAATATTTGTACCATATTATGCCTCTATTGTTAAACCTATCAATAAATTACTCAAGAATGATGCAAAATTTAAATGGAAGAGCAAGCAACATATGACATTTGACATCATTAAAATAGAAATAACTTCATCCCTAGTACTAGTTAGTCTATATTATTAAAATGAATTCGTTCTTTATACTTTTGCCTCTATAGCTGTGATTTTAACTTAAAAAATGGAATTGAAGGAAAAGCACCTAATTTATTTCACGAGAAAATCTTTGAAGAACATGAGTTGAACTATTCCTTGTTATAAAAGAAAATTTTTAGCTTGTTAAAGCCATTACATACTTCATAAGTTATATCTTGACCTCAAATACTATAGCATATGTACCATATCCATGGGTTAAAATAATGTTGAATCAACAACTCAAAGAAGCCATATGGAAAAATTGGTTAGAAAAATTACAAAAAAATGACATTGAGATAAAATCTTTGAAGGCTATGAAGTGGCAAGGTATATGTAAGTTGATAGGAGGAGTCAAAGTAATTCTTATTGAAACTCACAATGAATCTAGGAATAATCAATAATTGGTCACATCTAAGTGGTACAAAAGCACAATCTTCTATTTAAAATCCAAAAAATTTCCAGTTGGCATGACAAGTAAAGACATAAGAGCATTGAAGATGAAATCCTACTTATATGTGTTTATCTCTAGAGCTTTATTCCGAAGAATCCGCGATGGAGTATTATTCACATGTATTCTAGAATTGAAAACTATTAAAATTATAAAAAAAATATATGAATGAATATGCAGAGGACATTTCTCCCTTGCCATAACAACTCATAAAATTCTCAAAGCTATATTTTGATAGTCAACTCTTTTTAAGGATGCTTATGCCCTAGTAAGAAAATGTGTTCCATGTCAAAAAAAAATTAGGAAGAGAAAAGAAAGCATGCATACTCTTAAAGACGATTACAATTGAAACTCCCTTGGCTTAGTGGGGGCTAGATGTTATCAGACAATCAATCTTAGATCAAGTGCAGAGCATGTCTATATTCTAACTGCATGATTATTTTACTAAATGGCTTAAGCCAATAACATTAAGGAAACATACCACATATGAATTTATCCACTTTCTAGAAAAAAAATCCTTGCTCAATATACAATATCAGAAAAATTCATCATAGATAATGTAACCACCTCCGACCCCCTAATGCCATCTCGAGCTACAGGAGTGTTACTTCTGTTTTCCTCATTTTTAACCAAATTTCAAGGTTTTTTACGAAGATGTGATCACATGACCTCATCTTCTCAAGGTATGCAAAACTTAAAACTAACACCACCATTTCATTCATCTCATCTCATTAATCTGACTCTTGGATCACAACTTATGCTCATTAGAAGTTTGTTAAATAAAATGGTTCTGTGTTAGTTCATGGATCTCCATGTGATGCTAACATTGCCCTTACCTAGACCATGCAGAACTATTGTTTCCACTTACCTATCCATTGAGTCACCTTCCCTGTTGCATGCCATCGTGGGGTATGAAACCACCTTGACCAAAATAGTTGGTAGTGTGGACCCCTCCAATGGTGGTTTAGAATTTTGGGAATAGGGGCCCCTTAATTAATCTGAAATTTCAGTCACATATGGGAGGGTTGGAACTAATCCCAACTACGCCTCACCCTTGATCATTAAACATCGACCACAATGGGGCCTCCTTAATCAATATCAACTTTTGATATGAAGGTGAAAATTCCCTTGATCTATTTGTAGTCATATATTTCACCTTGTTAACTTGCACATAATTTAACAAAAAATTCATAGGCGAAAAGGTGATACCACTCTACACGTGCATGAGAAATTCATAGATATTTATCCCCATTTGAAAGGGGTCCTAACTCACTTAAGTTTGTTACAGAACCACCAGAATGATACCACTTGTAATTTTTAAGATTGATATTGATTATTGATCTACATACCCACTCTACAATTAGTTCCTTTTAAAAGTTTGGTGGCCCAAATATTCGTGAGCTTGATAGGGTCCATGCCCATGCCATGCCATTCCAAGCCATGTTACCCCAATTCATGTCATCTCGACATCATATTATCGACCTTCCCTCTATTCTAACCTCAATTGGGAAACTTCGAGGTCTAAGGTCTAAGGTACGAGAGTTTCCACCAGTCCATGGCATTTCCACATCACCGCAAGTATCATTATCTCGGCATTAGGTTCTTGGACTTCCATCTATTATAACCTCAAGTGGAAAATGATAAGGTCTAAGGTTTGAGGTCCAAGTATCAAGAGTAGGGTCCACTAGTCCACATCATCACCACATCAATCTAGGTCATGCCATCTTGGCATTAGGCTCTTGACATCGAGATTACACACCTCCCTCATCTCTATTCTCAATTGGAAAATGCCAAGGTCTGAGATATAAGACCAGATGTGGAGCTTGATGGTCCACGTCATCTCTACACCCTAGCATCAATATTTCCTTAACTCCTTGCACATGAACACTTTTGGGCCAAATGCCAAGGTCCCATATCAACCCGCCAACATTGGGTCACTGCACAGGTTGGCTCTTGTGATTTTTCCTGAGGTTCAATAGTTGCCATAGTTCCACCCTGACCCCACTCTCTTTCCTTTGTTCGTTTGGTTTCTAGCCTATTGGTGTTGATCTTATCCACATGGGCACTCACTGTACTTATTCCAAGGCTCGGTGGTGAGATTCCACTGGGTCAGGTTCTGTTGGAAAATCAAGGGGCATGTAATTCATTTAGATTGTCCTTACATGATAATTAATTGTGAAACTATTAGAATTCTCATTATTATGTTTCTCTCTTCATCAATAAATTACCATAAAACATGAAGATCACAGAAGATAATAAAACACCATATATAAGCTCCAAGCTAGGGAAAAACCCCTCCAAGGGGGAAACCTAGAAAAAATTCTTCTTATAGAATTAGATCAAATGAGATATACAAGACCCATAAACACATAAATTCCCACCTCTAGATGCCAATTCAAAGCTTCCTTCCTTCTAGTATACTTATCAGTAAGAGACCAACAACAAGAGGAAAACCAAGATAGATCTTCCACAAACCCTAGATCCAAGAAGAAATCCTTTCTCATAAAATCCATTCTTCACTTCTTTGTTTCCCTTCTCTATGATGTTTTAGACTAATTCAATCCAAGAGTGTGTGTCCAAATGATCTTCATCCATCCTCTATTTATATAGTTCATAGGAGTGTGAATAGACATTTCCATTGGGTCAGGGTCGACTTGACATGTAGTCCGACATGGAAAATAGAAGGGCTCCTATCCCAAAAGTTACATTTAAAAAAAAAAAAAAAATCTTTTCTTTTACAATAGGTCCAAAATAGGACTTTGACTCTTTGACTCAAAAACATAGAAGCATGAAGAACATGCCCGTCTAGAAAAAAAAAAAAAAAAAAATCTGTTTTTTCCTTTTCTTTTTCTTTTTACATAAAATACATAATGGTACAAATTATGAAGACCAAAACTAGTTACATTCTCCAACACTCCATCTTAACTAGGGAGGTATTCATAATTGTACACTTGGTACATGGATATTCTCAAACTGAAATATTCTCATAAGAAGAGTCAAGTTGGTAATCTATCTGTAAGCATCAACATTATGACCAACACTGTCATTGAGGCCTAACTTGACAGGCTCAAATTCATTCGAGAGAATTATGATGGGAGGCTTTATGTGAGATACCAAACTACTTCTAAGCTACATAGCCCATCCAGATGGTCACTTGGTTTGTCCTTTTAGGACTATTATTATCTTGGATTCCCAATCCTTAAAGAATATCAATCCTCTTTTACTACTCTTGTCTTGGATACTTGTCCAATTCTAAAAGAGTGTCTTTTCATTTCCTACCACATATGCTTATATAATCCTCCACCATTCTCTCTTCATGGCCTTCACTTATACTTATGGTTGTTAGTCCTAGTCAAGTGCATGACACATGAAGAGGAGAATGCACATGTGATGTTTATCATCACTCCTTCCCAATGAGAGAGGAGATCCCAACTTCCTTTCATTTGGGAAGTCATAACCACAAGCTCTCTATCTCGTTTCTATAAGAGTATCAAATGCCAATTCTTCATGGTTCCTTTGGTATCTCTTCCTTCAATCTAGTGACAAGGTTTGGGCCATCGACCTTGAATATCACTTTCCGTTTGTTATCTTCAATGAAGGCATTATATTGATCCTTATAGAACTTCAAGCCAATCATAGCTTCTTCTGAAAGTGATCTTTTTTGTATGAAAATTTACTTAAGGTTATCTTATCATTGTTGCCTTTCGATCCCAAGTGTTAGAAATTAATTAACGGAGAAATGAGATACAAAAAATATTGCGGAAACAAAAATACAAAAATACAGAAAACAAGAGAGACACAAATATGCATGGTTAAACCAATTTGGGCTACATCCACAGAGAAACAACCAATCCTTCCATTTATATTATCCAACAAAATGAAGAAATACAACCTACAACAGATCCACTCTAATTTCCTCTTTTCTCTCACATAACCTCCTTTCTCTCTCTCACCAGAATAATAATACACAACCGCAATACAATTCCCTCATACAAACCGAGGGTTGCCTTCTAGGGTAAAAACCCTAAATTAACATAACTTCTACCATCATATCATCAACCTAATGAACAATCGAGATTGAATATGAAATTACAATATTTTACAAGGCAAATTTTCATCTATTTTTAGCTTTGAGAGCACTTCCCCTGAACCCCCGCCGGGCAGGGGCTCATAAAAGTTGTCATCACTCCCCTAGACCCCCTCTGGCAATGATTAAATGGGCGGAGTTACCGCCCCATTAGGAACATGGATCCAACGCGACTGAAACAAAAACCTATGAATAATCACGAAGATAATCAAGCTCCACACCCAACAATCTCCCACTTGGAGTTTGATTATAACAACTCCATCGTTGCTTTAGTTGTTGGACAATTCTTCCACTTTGGACCTGACTATTTCTCATCTTCATCATCATACTTGAATACCAATTTAAACTAAGTTGGATCTCAATTTATCCTTGGTTATAACTTTTGTTAACATGTCTACAAGATTCTGGGTAGTGTGTATCTTTTCTAGCCTCAAATGTCCATCTTCCAACACCAACCATATGAAATGGTACTTGAGCTGTATATGTTTAGTATTGGAATGAAATGATGAGTTATATACAAGATGAATGGCACTCTATATGCCACTATATAACTTGCCCATCTCCTACTTCTTTCCCAATTCATCCTTAAATCTTTGTAACCAAATCATTTCTTTACTAGCCTCTGTAGCAACAACATACTCTGCTTCCGTTGTTGAAAGTGCAACAATGTTTTGCAAATTTGAAACCCAATTGATAGTTGTTTCACCTAAAGTAAACACATACCCTATGGTGCTCCTTGTGTTATCTCTATCACTTGCCATATCTGCATCAACATATCCTTGTAATGTTTGAACCACCAAAGCATAATGCTTGATTTGTGGTACCTCTCAAATACTTGAGAATCCACTTCACTATCATCCAATGCTCTTTTCCTAGATTTTTCATATACCTACTTAAAAACTCCCACTACATGTGTAATATTAGGCCTTGTGCAGACCATTGCATACATTAAGCTTCCAACTGCTGATACATATGGAACTTTACACACATAATCCATAGTTTCTTGAGCCTTGGGATACATCTCTTTACTTAATTTGAAATGGATAGCCAAAGGTGTACTAAATGGTTTTTCATTTTGCATATTAAATCTTTCCAACACCTTTTCCATGTACTCACTTTGAGACAATGTTAATTTGTGATGTTTCCTATCTCGAGTTATTCTCATACTAAGGATTTGTTTTGTAGCATCCAAATCCTTCATTGCAAATTAATTTGCCAGTTTTCCTTTGAGAAAATTTATTTCTTTCATGTTAGACTCTACAATAAGCATGTCATCTACATACAATAGCAATATAACATAACTATCATCATTTTGTTTCTTAAGATAAACATAGTGATCAAAATGACATTTAGTATAACCTTGTTCAGACATAAACCTGTCAAATTTTAGATACCATTTCCTTGGAGCCTGTTTTAGGCCATACAATCTCTTCTTTAATTTGCACACTAATTTCTCCTTCCCTTTGACCTCATACCCTTGTGGTTGCTTCATGTATATTTCTTCCTCCAAATCCCCATGGAGAAAGGTTGTATTTACATTTAACTGCTCAAGATGAAAATCTTTTGCTGCCACTAGACTTAAAATAGTTCTAATTGAAGTCATTTTAACAATAGAAGAAAAACTTTCATCAAAGCCTATACCTTTCTTTTGTACAAACCCCTTCACCACAAGTCTAGCCTTATACCTATTTTTACCTCCATCTTCTTCCTTCACATTTTAAACCCATTTATTTTGTAATGTTTTTTTACTACAGATAACTTGAATAAGTCCCAAGTCTAGTTATGCATCACGGATTCCATCTCTTCTTCCATGGCTTGATCTCACTTCTTCCTTGTTTCTACCTTCATTTCTTCTTCATATCTTTCTGGTTCACCAAAATCAATCAACAATACATAATATAATGAAGGAGAGTATTGTTCATGGGGTTCTACTTATCCTAGTAGATACTCTAACACTAGTTTCAAGTGTTTTAGGTACCCGTTGTTGTTGTGGTTGTTGATCATTCTGATTTTCAGGCACCTTTACTTTTTTGTGATCTCTTCAAGCACTGTGTATTCTGTGTTCTCCTTGGGTCTTTTTCTTTCCCTACATATGATCCTTGTACAAGACCTTTTCATTGAATATGACATCTTTGCTCCTAATGATTTTGTGATTTTCATAATCATGTAAGTGATAACCAAAATCATTGACCCCATATCCAATAAAGGTACATTTCTTTGATTTTTCCTCAAGATTTTTTCTATTTTCCTTATTAATGTGAACAAAGGATTCATAGCTGAAAGTATTTAAAAATGAGTAGTTTACCTTTTTACCTGTCCATGCCTCCTTTGGAATACCACCATCCAAGGAACTTGAAGGCCATCTATTTATTAGATAAACAACAATATCTACAACATCTGCCCAAAATTGTAAGGGAAATCCTACATGAAATCTCATGCACGTTGGACGCTCCATGATTGTCCTATTCATCCTTTTTGACACACCATTTACCTATGGTGTTCTTGGAACTATATTCTCTCTATGAATCACATGCTTTGAAAAGTAGTTATCAAACTCTTTGCTACATTATTCACCTCCATTGTCTAATCTAATACACTTCAACTTATTTACTGTCTCATTCTCAACCAAAGCTTTCCATTTCTTGAAAGTATCAAATACATCAGATTTATTCTTAATACAATAAATCCAGGTTTTTCTAGTTGCATCATCAATAAAAGTAACATAATAGAGAGAGCCATCGAGAGACGATACATGAGAAGGTCCCCATACATATGTATGCACAAGCTCTAATTTTTCGATGTTCTTTTCCTTCCCAACCCTAATAAATTTGACTATTTTTTATTTTACATAAACACAATTTTCATAGAAATCCAAATCAACATGCTTCAAAACCTAGCAACAAATTTCTTGAGTCAAAAATTTGCATACCTTTCTAACTCATGTGCCTGACCCTATGATGCCACAATATTGTATCTACTCTTGTGGAGGTCAAAGAATTAACAAGATAATAATACCATTACATAAATTCAATGTACCAACCTTTTTTCATTTTTCTATTACCAAGGCTCATTTAGTGACCTTCTAGGTTTTGTATGTGAATGTAGTTACACAACCTTCACCACATAACAACCCTATTGAAATTATATTTTTCTTCAGATATGGAAAATTCCTTACCTCCTTCAATAGCCATTGGTTTCCATTTTGTTTCTTTATAAAAACCTTACCCATTCCAACGATTTTACAGGGTTTATCATCACCCAAATGAAAATTTCCAAAATCTCCTTGAACATAGTCATAAAAATGTTTTTTATAAGGTGTAGCTTGGAATGAAGCCCCTGAATCAACCACCAAGGCATCAATAATATTTTCTATTGAAAGAATCAAATCATCTTGCAACACATCACCTATCACATTCACTTCATGATCATTCTCTTGTTGTCCATCCCCTTCTTCTCCTTTCCGAGATTTGTAGTCTTTCTCCATGTGCCCTTTCTTCCCACATTTCTAGCACACTATCCCTGATCTAGATTTGGATATGCCTTTTGTTGAATTACTGCAATTTCCTGGGCTCCTTCCTCTTTCCATTTTTCTTCCCCTGCAGTAAAATCATTACCTGATGTCTTACCGGAGCTTTTCCATCACATTTCCTCGCTAAGGATGGCACTAACAACATCATCAAACTTTAAAGTACTAGATCTAGAGACATAGTTACTAATAGCCATAACCAATCCATTCCAACTTTCTAGCAATGTTCACAAAAATAACAGATCCCCAACTTCATCATCAAAATTTACCTCTATAAAACTTAACTGACCAGTAACCATGTTAAATTCATTTAAATGATCATCAACAGATCCACCTTCTGACATATTTCATATTAAATACACTTCATAAGAAATACCTTCTTTGAGTTCGAGGGTTTTTCATATAGTTTGGATAATGGTGTCATTAAACCTTTTGTTGTCGTTTCCTTTGAAATTTTGAATGCTACTTATGCTTCCAAACACAACCGTATTGTTCCTAGTGTCTTTCCATCGATAATCTCCCATTCTACATCTCTCATACTCGTCGTATTCTTTGATGTCCGCTCAATGGTAAGTGCAGATATTTCTGAAACAGATAATATTCCATCTGCATCTTCCACAACTGGTAGCTTTGGCCATTAAATTTCTCTAACCTAAACCTACTATCTTCTACCATTTCTCCCACTCAAACCAGGAACCCTTCTATCCTGCGCGTTTATCTACCAAATAAATATTCAACTCTTATACTAGTTGTTAAAAATTAATTAACAGAGCAATGAAATACAAAAAATATTTTGGAAACACAAATACAAAAACAAATAAAATTGTTGGAAACTAGATCACTACTGAGAGAGGGCAGGGTGGGGGGGGGGGGGTTGGGGGTGGAATCAATAGTGAAGGCACTTATACATTTTTTTCCAACTAATTTTTCTTTAACCATGCATAAAATGAAACACATAATAAGATATTAGAGCATCAAACATAAACCAAAAACCATGAAATCAATCAACACAATGGACACAAATATTTCTGGTGGAAAACCCTCTCTAGGGAAAAAAACCACCTGTTGTTGTTGCACTGCTCAATATATTTTATTAGTTAAGAAAATTCTTTACATAGAGATATAAATCACTTTTACCAAATGGAGTCTATTTCTCATGTGGATATATAGACTACCATCCAATGAAGTCCACCATGATCAACTATCCTTGCCCGATTACTCCTAAACTATCAATAAA
This sequence comes from Pinus tabuliformis, assembly GCA_031772625.1. Classification (NCBI taxonomy): domain Eukaryota; kingdom Viridiplantae; phylum Streptophyta; class Pinopsida; order Pinales; family Pinaceae; genus Pinus; species Pinus tabuliformis. The sequence goes on along the minus strand of CM062811.1, from coordinate 134,997,477 downwards.
CTCTACAAACTCTGATTTTTTGGAAGCCACAACAACCAACGAGCCTCACCCAGTTTCTTCCAAACTATCCAACCACCATTGGATTGAGAAAACTGCTCACTTTTATTAATTTATCCTGAGTCTTCCAACTCCACTCCTCTATGTGGTTCTCGTTTCAAAATATTTCAGACTAGAACTGAGAATTGCTCAACATGAGCAATACAACAAAATATCTTCAAACCTCACAATAAAAGTCCCAAACATCTCCAAAATAAACATCACAAAATCTCTACACATTGCATAAAATAATCTGATCAACACATCAGCTAAAACCCTCTGAACAAAAAATAAAATTGCTCACAACTGAATGCTTCACTCAAATAATAAGTTGGAGAAAATACTAGGAGAAATAATTCTCCAAATACACGTGTAATCAAACTCTAATTCACTTCCTCGCTTGCTCCACAAAATACTGGATGAAACATACTTCAGCTAATTTCTGCAACACCAATAGACTGCTTTAGAAAATTTGAATCACACAACCCTCACACAACTTGCACACTCTTCTCCACTCTCACACTCACTCCATACTCAAAATAATCAACCATACTATCATTGAGCTTCCTCCAATATATAGATGAACAAAGGTGCTCAACTCAATAATTACCAAGAACTATTGAGCTCCACAATCTTTGTTCATATGCTTAATTTGATCTAGAATCATCTCATTTACTTTATCAAGACACTAACTCCACTTGCCTTTTGACATTTTCAATGTTAATCACTTTCTAGAAGCTCCCTGACCTTTCTTGACCTTTACATCCGAACAAGACAAACCAAAAAGAAAAAAAAAAAAAAAAAAAAATTATTTAACTTGAGCATTGTGAGGAATGCAAAGGAAACCACTTCCATGATGTATACACTATTTTCCTTTGCTAGACCTATGTATGTATGCTATTCCTTCATGAAAGTAGCGTATACCCTCTAAAATCCAATTTTTCAACTTGTTTTGGCCACCACTTAGAGTTGATCTCCAAGAGTAAGATGGGGACATCATGACACACCTCCAAGCCTCTGTAATAAGTTTGAAACTTATGATATAGGCTAAGAACATTTGCAACAAGTGAATGACATGCAGTCCCTAGTTTTCCAAACTTTTCATCCAGACGAAAACCTCCATCTCCTCAATTAGCAATAAAAACCTGTCCAAACACCTCCAACACCTGTAGCAGCATCTCCAACACCTGCAACAACAACATCAAGTCATACAACTACCTCTAACACCTGTAGAGGCACCTCCACCACAAGAAACAATATCTCAACACAAGTAGAAGCAACTCCAACGCTTCCATAACATGTAGAAACATATGTAACACATGTAGAAGCAATCCAACCAGCTGCAGCAACAACATCTTCAATCAACACAACATGTCTAGAATCCATCTCTACTCAGCCTCCAAATCACCTCCACTAAGTCATGTCACAAACAAGTTGACATCAATTCCAATCAATAAGAACATCAAGCCAATCACTCATCAGACATCAAGTAGACATAAGGCATATGATGAACAACACCATGACCCTATTGACATCAATGCCAACAAACTCCCCCTTTGGCATTGATGTCAACCTCAATCCACCATTTGAGGCTAATATCCATACACTCTCAAAAAACTAAAGCTGCAACTCTGAAGCTAATCTCTATCCATCCAAATTATCTCCCCCTTTGACATCAATGGCAAAGGGCCATGCCAACATTAAAGCCAATGCCAATAATGTGCAAGATGAGAGAAGTGCTCCCACTGTCAAACTCAATGCCATGTTGATACAAGAAAGATGTAGACTAAGAATGTACATATAAAGCAAGAATCTCAACTACCAACATGTCTTTAACCATTGCTATGCAATCTTTGACACTGGACATGCTCCCCCTAAGCATGTAACAGAGCTGCAATCACACTCTCTCTTTTGTTGTAGCAACGCATCTTGTTTCTGCAATAAGCCTCCTTGCTAGGTGAAAGATACTACTCCTCATGAACCATGTCTCTAACTGACTTTGGACAAGATATACAATGAATTACAATACACATACAATTCTTCATGGAGCAAATACATGGCTGTGACAAATACATAGGATTGACATATGACTCCTCTACACCTATCATCAACCAAGACTTCTATGGACCCATGTTTACATCATGCACCCAACGTAGTGGGGCTACAACAGAAATATACAAAATTGATCCATACATAGCTAATGAAAAAACATACTAGACACCATGGGTCACTCCATGAGAAATATGCTAGAAAAATGGAACAATAAAGGTACATGGATTTTACACCTGGACACAATGGTTCTCTCTTCTATACATGCCCAAAACATGAAATAACATGAGTGAATGTATTTAATGAGCAACATAATATGCTCCATATAGAAACAACAATGATAATACAATCCATGGCATATGCATAAAGTACAAGGCCCCCATAAGCAAAGACATAAGCTCTCCATATGTAGCAGTAATAATAGGAGAACTATCCAAACCATATGCTAGTGCATGTCACTCAACACTTTGGCTATCACCATCCCAACAATGAAGATCCTGTAGAAAGATCATAAAATCCATTAGCAACCACCTTGCTCCACATAAGTAAAGCAATAAAATCATCTAATAGCAGCAACATGGCAATATGTCATGGAAGCAACAACAAATACATATCCTCATCATGAGCAACAACTTATCATCAATGTGGCACAAGCGGAAAATTAGTGAGAACGAAAAAATCATAAGATTTGGCACTATAACACCATCAACAACATAGATTCATCATCTCCTCAATCTCAAGCTATCTACACATTCTCTCTCCCCATAAGAGCATAAACCAAGCAACAACATCCGTCATGCCAAAACATCATGAGCAACAACATTCTCTCCATATATAAGCAACAATGTAAATCAACATGACTTAAACATATGAATATCCAACACATCATAAGCAACATCATACTCTCTCTCCATGTAGCAGCAACATATGGTTCATCCATCTAATACATATAAAAAAATGCATACGCTAGATTAACTAACTCCAACATATCATCTGATCTCCATGGAAATAACAAATATAATAAAAATGTCATAACTATGGTCTAGCAATGAGAACACTAGTAGCATGCCAATTTTTCCATGCAACCATACTATCTCATTCAACTAGCAATGTGTGGCAACACAATAAAAATCAACTTGCATCAAATCAATGTCAAATATAAATGCACAACGAACTCCTGCATAATGAACACAATGCCAACACTCTCCAAATCCATTTGGAAGTACAAATTCTCCCATTGGATGTGTGATCCTCCATCTCACCTTGATCATGCACATAAGACAACCATGGGGCTGCCATACCTTCAAATACATTAACAACAAATCCACATGCATCTGCTCCAAAAACCATTAGTAACAAATGTACATGGTTGATCCAACTAAAATCAAATTGGAATAGAAATAAATAAAAAATGAAAAGAACAATTCAAACCTCATGAACTCCCCCTAAACACATTCATTTATCAATATGCAGATTTATCTTCTTGAACTCTTCCATATATGGCTGCACATCCAAGAATCTACATGTAACTCATGATGCAACCATATTCTCTCCCTGATACCAAGTAGACCTCAAATTTTTGTGGGAGTTCCTTGCTGCTCTTTTCTTCTCCAAACTTTCATCGATTGATCATTCCTTTTCTTGTGCGGTTGGCCTTTCATATTCTTCTCTCTTTGTTTCGATCTCTTGTAACGCATGGGAAGCTTGCAATCCTTGGGCTTATAGACAATAATGTCACACAAAAAACATATAATGTGACCAAGAAACTGAGGAATAACTTGATATCTTCTATTGATCTGATTTGTATTCCTTACATGTACCCTGTAGTCAATAGCCCTATGGCCAAAATAATTGCATGAGAAACAATAACCATAAAATGGACTATTATACATGACAGATGAAGATATTCTTTGGATGCATGCTTGAGGTTTCTTCTCCTTTGGCTTCTTCTTTGATGAGAGGGAATGATCTTTCCACTATTGCAGATTCCTTCTATATGTCCACAAACTCCATAGTTATAACACTTCCCAATTCTATTCTTCTTCTTTGGCCTTCTTCGCTTGTTATTATACTTCTTTCATGGCTCTTGACTCTTATTTTTCTCACTTCTACTAGTTTCTCCAATACTTTCTGATTTACTTGTAGATGCTTGAGCACTAGCTTTGAACCTTTCTAATTCCTTCCTTGCAAAAATTGCTTCAGCCTTCAATTTTTGGCATTCATCCTCCAACTCATTATACTGCTTCCAGATTCCATTTTTTGTTTTTCTTCCTTCTTCTAGTTGAATTTTCAGATTTGAAATTTATTTTTTGAATTCACACTCCATTTCATCAAATATTTGCAACAACATTCATTGATCTTTATTTTCAACCATGAGCCTTTGAACCTCTGTTTCTAGTTCCTTTACCTTGGATTTCTCATCATCTTTGTAACTGATCTCTTATTGTTGTTCCTCTTGTTTGATGCTTGATCCATATCACTAGGAATTCCATATTCTTCTTGTGAGGAGGATTGATTTTTTACTGCAATAAAAGTAGAATCCTTTGCATTTTTTTCCATTTCTGGAATATGCAATTTTCCTCCAAGATAAAAACTTTACAACCTATCTAACATTTATTTTGCAGTCTCACAATGCTTAATAGTCAAATCATTAGATTCATCTTTAATTCCATACTCAACTAATACTAGAATATCTTCATCAACAGACAAAAGATATGAATCCAAATTCATTCTCCAAGTTGAAAATTTACCTTTACAAAGCATTGGAATTCCTTACCAATCCATTTCAAAAAAATTTCAAAAATTTTCCAAAAACTCCAAGATTCACTCTCTAGAGATAAAGATGCACCCGAGAGCCCCACTCTGATACCAATTATTGGAAACTAGATCATTACTGATGTGGGTGGGAGGGGGCGCGAGGGGCACGCGCATGGGGTGAAACACATAGTCAATTAATTATTCTTTAACCATGCATAAACTGAAACACATAATCAAATATTAGAGCATAAAGCATAAACTAGAAACCATGAAAGAAATCAACACAATGGAAACAAATATTTCTGGTGGAAAACCCTATCCAGAGAAAAAAATCAGTCATTGCTGCTATGCTTCTCAATATATTTTATTAGTTAAGAAAATTATTTACATAGAGATATACATGGTTACTATCAAATGGATATTGTTTCTCATGCGGATCTACAAACTACCATCCATTGAAGGCCACCATGATCAATGATCCTCACCCAGTTACTCCTGAACTATCAATCGACTCTAGAGACTTTGATCTGCTCGAAGCCACCATGAACAATGAGCCTCACTCAGTTTATGCTTAATTATCCAACCACCATTGGATTGAGAAAAATTCTCACTTATATTGATTTCACAGGAGTCCTCCAACTCCACTCCTCTATGTGGTTCGTGTTTAAAAATATTTTAGACTGGAATCAGGAACTGCTCAACATGAGAACCACAACAACATATCTTCAAAGCTCACAATAAAAACCAAACATCTCCAAAAACTACATCACAAAGTCTCCACACAATGCATAAAATAATATGATCAACACATTAGCTAAAATCCTCTCCACAAGAAATAAAAATTATCACAACAGAATGTTGCACTCAAACACTAAGATGGAGAAAATACTAGGAGAAAGAAATCTCCAAATACACCTGCAATCAAACTCTAATTCACCTCCTCACTTGCTGCACAAAATATTGGCTAAAACATACTTTAGATAATTGCTGCAACACCAACAAACTGGTTTAGAAAATCTGCATCACACAACCCTCACACAACTTGTACACTCTTCTCCACTCTCACACTCACTCTATACTCAAAATAATCAATCGTACTATCGTTGAGCTTCCTCCAATATATAGATGAACTGAGGTACTCAACTCAATAATTACCAATAACTACTAAGATCCATAATCTTTGTTCATATGCTTGATTTGATCTATATTTAGCTCATTGACTTGATCAAGCCACTAAATCCACTTTCATTTTGATATGTTTCGATGTTAATCACTTTCTCAAAGCTCGCTGACCTTTTTCGACCTTTACATAAAAATTTCCAAACAAGACAAGCAGGAAAAACCATTAATTAAACTGACCAGTGCAAGGAATGCAGAGAAAAACACTTCTAGTATGTATACATTGTTTTCCTTCTTTAGACCTATGTATGTACACTATTTTCCTTCATGAAAGTAGTGTATACCCTCTAAAATACAAGTTTTCAACTTGTTTTGGCCACCATTTGGATCTTATCTCTAGGATTAATCTAGGGACATCATGACACGCCTCCAAGCTTCTCTAACAAGTTTGAAACTAATGATATAGGCCAATAACATCTACAACAAGTCAATGACATGTAGTCTCTAGCCTGCCAAACTCCTCATCAAGATCAACACCTCCAACTCCTCATGCAACAACAACTTGTTAGAACACCTCCATCACTTGTAGCAACATCTCCAACACCTGCAACATTAGAATCAAGTCATACAATTGCCTCCAACACCTGTAGAGGCACCTCCACCACAAGCAATAGAATCTCAACAAATGTAGCAGCAAATCCAATGCTTCCATCACATGTAGAAGCATATGTAACACTTGTAGCAGAAATCCGACCACCTGGAACACAAACATCTTCAATTAACACAATGTGTCTAGCATCCATCTCTACTCATCATCCAAATCACCCCCACTAAGGCATGCCACAACCAAGTTGACATCAATGCCAACCAATTAGACCATCAAGCCAAACACTCATCACACATTAGGTAGACATAAGGCATATGATAAACAACACCATGACCATGTTGACATACATACTAACACTACAACGACAACAAAAACAAGAGAGACACAGATATACATGGTTCACCCAATTTGGGCTACGTCCATGGAGAAACGTACATTCCTTGTTTTTATATTGTCCAACAAAATGACGAGATACAACCTACAATAGATCCGCTATAATTTCCTCTTCACTCTCACACAACCTCCTCTCTCTCTCACTCAGAATAATAATACACAACCACAATACAATTCCCTCATATAAATTGAGGGTTGCCTTCTAGGGAAAAAAACCCTAAATTAACATAACTTCTACTGTCAGATCATCCACCTAATGAACAGTTTGGATTGACTACGAAATTACAATATTTTACAAGGCAAATTTTCATCTATTTTTAGCTTTGAGGGCGCTGCCCCTAGACCCCTACCCAGGGGTGGGGGGTTGCTCATAAAAGTCATCGTTAGCCCCCCACGGACCCCCTTGACAGTGATTAAATAGGCGGCATTGCGGTCCCATTAGGAGCAAGCATCCAATGCGACTGAAACAAAAACCTATGAACAATCAGGAAGATAATCATGCTCCACACCCAACACCAAGATGATAATGGGAACATCTTGACTACATAATTGTCAGAGCCATATTTTCAATCTATATAGTTGAACTTGACTCAATTGTCATTATGTATTCTTACAATATCCTTCGAGGTAGCAAACAATATGTTAACCAGATAACCAATAACAAAAATATTATCATCATACTTACCTCATTATGATGGCCTTCTCATCAAAGCATCAACTTTCCTGAGTTCCTCTGAGATCAACATCCTTTCACATGATCCAACTCCACATGAATCTTTCTTCATTCATTCATTTTAATTAGAGTGCACATGGATTGAACTTGATTACCAAGTTACAATATCTTCCTTGGAGTTCTTATTGCTGTAACAACCCCTAGTTGATTTTCCATGTAAATAAAATAAGACCAAGCTCATGGGACACATATTTCAATATGAATGGTGGGAAAACATTATAGTGGGAATCACTTGTGGTTTAATAATGGCTATGGAAATTGGAAAAGGCATTGGCAAAAGAAAAGAGGCAATAATTGGCATTTAATTATTAGAAATAAAGGAAAATAGGAGAAAATAAAGGTGAAGAGACACAAATATGCATGCAAGGAAAATTAGAGAGAAAATGAAGGAAAATGAAAGAAAAAGGAGACATCAATGATAAAAGGAATTTGATAAATAATTGATAGTTTTTTGACAACTTTGGATTAGTGCATGTTCATTCTAGCTATCCTACACTCTTACACACTTAGAAAATTCTTGGAGCATTCTAGAATTCACTTGGATTTCGAGAGAAGAAAGCAAACAAAAGCAAGGGAGCACAAGGAGAAAGTTGGATCAATAGCTACAACATGATTTGATTGCAAGTAACAGGTTGCATGTGTGGAATTTTTGTTGAGATATGGATGCATGATACATGCATGTGGTTCTCTAGTTATTTGTTGTCATTGACATGGAGATTTTCTTGGATTGAAAATGGTTTCAACCTTACCTTGCCATTGCTTGGATAGCCATGATGTAATGGGTTCCCCATTTTATTTTGATTGGTTCTCAGGTTCCCTATGGATTTGGGTTGGGATAGAATCTCTGGAGCCCTAGAACAACTTTGGTTCCTTGGAGGCTATGGGTTGAGACGGGATATCTCTAGAGCCCTATAAAAAATTGGGTTCCCTAGAGGTTGTGGGTTGAGATAGAATCCCTAGAGCCTTAGAAAACTTGGGAAGAGACCAATTCGGTTGGTATTAATCATTTTTGGACCGATTAGGTGAAATCACTGTGGTTGAGGGTTGAGGTAGTATAGCCTCTGGAAGCCATGGTTGGTTCTATTTGATATACCCATATGATCCCACATTCATGCTTCAAATATGGCATGGGGGTGATTGGATGAAAGAGAGATTTTGGTTCAGCCAATCTATGGTCGGGTGGTACATGGAGGTCCTTGATTTGGTTGGATTTTACATATGTTAATATGAGATATTTTCCTATTGTGACCTATGAGCGCATGTATTGGTTATATGTTGATTTTATGGCTAAATTTTCATGGATTCTATTATGGTTATATGCTTGGTTAGATGATGTTCTCTTACTATGGATCCCATTTATGATCTGATAAGTGATTGAATGATTGATGAATGCATGGGCTAAAAAGTGTTTTTGCCGCTACTTGAGAGGGAAAAATTTCTTGATGATTCTCTGATGAAGCACAAAATTTTATGATCAGATATGCATTCATGACTTGTAGCTTCTATGATTATCATATTTTTGGCGAAATTTTTATCATGAAAATAACATGTTCTGAGGAAGACCTAGCTTGATTTTTTACTGCAAATACTTGTTATCATCATTGATTGCATTCTAAAAAGTTTTGGGCACTTCTGGGCAGTGGCTTAAAGACTATCCCTAAAAATGTGGCATAGATCTTGCAACCACATGACGTAACATGGAAATTTTGGTCACAACCACATGCATGAAGGCTTATGGGTGCGGTTGGAGCCTCATAACCACACACAGCATGCTATGGGTTCGGTTGGGATATCAAGCTTGTAAAAATGAGTTCCAGCTCCGGGTTGATCACCAGAGGTGGTTGTCAAGTTGTTGAGTGATATAGTGTCCCTAAGGGGTGGTAGTATGTGTTTCAGTTGTAGGCCACACTTACATAACTAGAACTTGGAGGTTGGGTCATGTCATAGTAGCACTCAAATCATGTTTACCCTGAGGAGCTTGTAAAAGTGGGTAAATGTGGGAGGAGGTGTTACAGGGTGGTATTAGAACAAGTTTAGTTTCGTGCAACCTTTTCTTTCATATCAGTGTTTGAAATTAGTATTAGAATGAGGTTGCAACCATGGAACTTAGGGTAGATGTGATTTTTGTGCATGAATGTTAGTCGTCTATGTGTTTCCTATGCATGCATTGTTATAATTATGGTTATGGTTATCATGTAGGGAGTTAGTATTATAGTTTTGTCTTAACATGCATGATGTTGGTATGTTGATGTCATTATATATCTATCTATCTATCTATCTATCTATCTATCTATCTATCTATCTATATATATATCTATATATATATATATATATATGGATACGAGGTTGCAACCCTGGAAATTAGGGTAGATGTGATTGTTATGCATGCATGTTAGTTGTCTATGTGTTTCCTATGCATGCATTGTTATTGTTGTGGTTATGGTTATCATGTAGGCAGTTAGTATTACAGTTTTGTGTTAACATGCATGATGTTGATATGTTGATATATATATATATATATATATATAGATATATATATATATATATATATATATATATATATATATATATATCATGCTAATCTAAATTGATTTGTGAAGATATGATAACCTACCCTGAGATACACTGATGTATGGTTTTGATTATGTATTTTATTTGGTTTATCTAACATGGCATACTTGCAAGAAATAGAAGATTAGAGATGAAGAGTAGAATGGTGGATTACAATTCACATGAATCCCCTTACGTGCTTGATTTGAATTCTATGGAATGGGAAAGGTCGGTTCAAGGAGAAGAGTATTATATTGATCTAGCATATACACTAAGAATTTTGAAGGCGGAAATTAGAAGTTGCAAGGTAGACAATGGTAGGTTGATTGAAGCACAAGAAAGAATTTCAAGGGCCCAAGAAAAGCAAGAAGAGGTCAGTGCAATGGCTCCTCAAAGCCTTTTAGACTTACAAAAGAAGGGAAAAATGAGGATCAATCATGGATATAGATAGGAGGAGAAGACTAATGGGGTATATGGTAGTAGGTCTTGAACATGATACATGTTGGACAAAGATGATACACTCAGAGGTGGAAGATCCTTAGATACACTTGATAGGAGGGGTAGTGCTTATGGGTTTTATTCTAGTTTAAGTTCTGAGAGACATCATCACCATCATCGCCAACACCCTTATAGGTGGAGTGAGAAGGGATATTTCCCAGATGAGTTGAGGAAAGCCAAGCCTCCTACATTTGATGGAGAGATGAAGAAATTAGAAGATACAAAAGTGTGGCTGCTAGGATGATGAAGTTTTTTATATTACATGATTACTCAGAGAACATGAAAGCCAATATAGCTACCTTTAGTCTCAAAGGGAAAGTAAACATCTCATGGGAAGATGTGAAGAATGTGAGAAGAATTAGAGAAGAAGAGATGATTTGGGAGAAGTTTGACAAACTCTTCAAGAAGAAGTACCTATTTGAAAGATACTATGATGATAAGGCTATCAAATTCTATGAGCTAAAGATGGGTTTAATGACAAATGATGAGTATACTAGAAGATTACTTGAACTATTGAGGTATGTGTCTTACCTTAAGGACAAGAAAGCAAAGATTAAAAGGTTCATCCATGGGTTTCCAGTAGCATTCAAAGATTGAATTGAGTTTGATGAGATTTAGTCATTGGAGAAGCGATTAGAATGTTGAAACATTTTTATGAGCAGTCAAAGCACAAGCTTGAGTTTAAGTGGGATTGGAAAGGAAATGTGAAGACTAAAGGAAATTGGCCTCAAAAGAGAGTAAGTCCTCAGAATGCAGGTGACAAGGAAAAAGTAGTTCCTTATAAGAAGTTCAATGTAGTTGAGAGAGGACATGGGTCTCAACCTAAGGAGAAGAATAAGGGTGGTGGCAGAAATTATTTGAGGTGTTGGAATTATGGTGGAGATAATCACATGAGTGAATGCCCATCACACTAGGGTGGCAAGTATCAATTTTACAATTGTTGGGTGCAACCTAACTTGGTTCAAGCTTTGGGTCAAATACTTTGCATTTTGAGGAGTGAAGTGCGCAGAGACAACAAATTTATATTCATCGCATGATGTTTTAGGGGTTTTAGGGCACGTTAGAGCTCCTTATTTTGTAATGGGTATTGGATTTTAGTCGTTGTTTTCTCGGATCCATGGTATGTGGATCATGGTATTGTAGTAAGGAAGTATATTTAAAGAATATGTAATACTTTGTAAATCAGATCATGATAGAAGAACTAAGCATAGATTGTTCGTATTCTCTATCTTGAGTCTGTATTTTGGGGATTCAAGGATCCACATGAACTGAGTGTGTGGAGGCCTCAAAGAGTCTGCAACTGAGTGCACCTACCACCTGCAGCTGGGTGCGCAAGTTAGGGAAGAGCATGTATTGAAGATGATTATTAATAAAGAAGAATTTTTGGTGAAGGATTGTGTACCCTTTTCTGTTGATTCTCTGTTGTTATTGATATTGTTATGCATGTTGTTTACTAAATTATGCGAAGAATACATGTTATATTATTTTATGTTGTGTCTATGTGTTAAGAATCATTCTATAAGATTAGTCATCAGTGCAAAGTTATTCATGTATGTGAAGTTGTAGGAAGGTAGAAAACATAAGTAAATACATGGACATAATAATGTGCATATCCCTCTGGATGCAGAAACCTGATTTTGCAACCTCCCATAACTGCTTCGGGTGAGACTATGATCTACTTGCAAGCCATTTCCAAGAGCGCCAATGGTTGAGGGTTTTGTTGATGCGCAACACACTCTGAACCTTGGTCAAGCCCCTTTAAACCAACAAATGGTTCCATTTCTGGGACTGGGATCTGCTTAGGGGATATGTTTTGGCATTTGTCGAAGAAAGCAATCAAGGAGTTGGTTGAACAGAAAGAAAGAGAATTTGCAGAAAAAGAAAACAAAAACCCTTGATTATCAGCTAAAGACTGGTTGCAGAAGTATACCTTCGAAGAGAAGTACGAAATATCCTTTGGTTCGTTCCACATTGAATTGTGCGAGTGGGTATCTAAGTTGACTGAGCATAAGAATTGTTTCAAGAACGATGAACCTAAGAAGTGGAACCGTGAATTGATACGATGACTCAAGAACGTCAGTAACAGTATCTCTAGGGCTGTTGATTTCTGGATCGATTGCATTTTGGGAGGATTTATCATTGAGTTCGCAATAGACGTGATTGTGTCCTATAGTGAAGTTGAACAAATATTTTTCAAAGGACCACGAGGTAAGTTCTTAAGATATTTTAATCTTTGGATTAAGATATTATTGTGTGAAAGGGGATTTTGTGAATGAAATCAGATTAATGTTTGAGCGAAGAGGAAATAGCCTGAACCAGGGTCTACGTGAAGTGGAAAACGATAGAGAACATATCCAAAGAATTTGATTGAAACTGACTATAGCCCCCTGTTCTGAGCATCTGAGAATGAAGAAGAAAGAAGTAACCCTTCAACCCCACAACATTCCCCCTCCCATCATGAAGGTGTGTCAAAGTTAGGAGTTGAGAAGAATCAGGGTGCCTTTGGGATTCCTCATCCATCCACACCCCTTACACCCCACCCCCCCAAATAATTCCCCTACACCCCCACCCCTCCCACTCCACCTGATCTCTCGAGAAGGAGAATGACCGATGACATTAAGCTGCCTATTTTTAAAGGAGTGGGATCAGAGGATCCTGATTAGTTCTAGTTTGTAGCTGATTTAGTATGGACAACAAGACATATCACTAGTGATGATGTAAAGAAGGAACAAGTTGTCAAGTCGTTGTGAGAAAGAGCACTAACCTGGTATATGAAGTACTCTGTGAATAACCCGACTGCTTCACTGGATGAAATTAAGAAAGAATTGGTGTCAGAATTCAAGAAGCCAAAGTCAAAATCATAGTGCATCACAAAGCTAAAAAAAATCAAATAGGAATTGACTAAATCTGTGTGGGATTTAGATCAACGATTCAAGGTGTATGGGTCAAGTGAGCTTCGATATACCCCCACAACAACATAAAGAGAGGTTCATAGATATGCTACTGCCACATATTAGGTTACGTTTGACACAACAGAAGATCATGACTCAAGCTTAAGCACTAGAAATTGCAATGAAGCTGGAAGCTTCACTGATTGGAGATACTCATGCTGGATTACAACAAATACAGAGTCAGCTAGCCAATCTGATCTTGGAATTGCAGGATCTCAATAAGGGTAAAGAGACCAAATCATAAGTATGGTGTACAAAATGCAAAGCAGAGGGTCATTATAAGGATCAATGCCCCGTGTGAGATTATATTGCAAGTGAGCACCTAAACTAGTCAACCCAGGTTTGTGGTGTGAGATTTATAGAATGAGAGGCCAACATCGCTCTAAACACTGCTACCTGTTACAAGAGTATGTACAGACCCAAAGAATTTGTTCTGTAACTTATGTCGATCAGTAGGACATGATGAGAAAAATTGATGAAGTTATTACTTAATGATGGAGCACACTATTGATACTTATAGACTACAAGCTAAGGGACATACACACGAGGAGAAAGTCCAACACACTGGTTGAGGAGGATTTTAAGGACAAGGATGAGGAGGAGAAGGAGGAGCTGGCTGAGGACGTGGTCAGGTTATCTGTTACAACTGTGGATAGGCTGGACAGCTCACAAGAGATTGTCAAAACCCTATGACAACCTATAGTTGCTATAAGTATTTTAATAATTTGATAGACGAATACCCTGTCCTTATTGCAAAGATATAGGAGAAAATAAACCAACATCCTACAGAAAATATCCAAATGATGAGTTGAGCCAAGGGAAGAGCAATCGCTCATCAAAATCGTAACAAGAAGTGTAGCTGCGACTAGAAATGATAAAGCCAATAGGAAAAGGGAAGTTGAAGCCACATGGGTTAGAAAAACCACTGAAAAAGTTCCTACATTTGATATCCTGAAGGAAAATCAAGTATTCATGGATGTGAGGCGAAGATTTATGGATGATGGAGCCTTGACCTCTACCGTGCAGCCGACACAGAAGGATAACTGCTAGATAGTATCGACACAAGATGTGTATCCGAATATCTTAAATTCTTTTCTATAAACTTGCATGAATTTTTTGAGAAATCAGAAGGTTGTAGAGGGATTGCAAGAATTGATAGACTCTTGTGCTCCTAAAGAGGTACCTCGGAGTGAGATGCACACACTAAATAATCTACATAGACACAGGAAGCGGACTGGAGAGGAAATGAGGCTTACATCGTAGATTGGGGAATATGACATGGATCAGGTTATCTTGGATCTAGGATCTGATGTCAATGTCTTGCCGAAGAAAACTTGGGAATTGATGGGTAAATCAAAGCTATAATGGTCAACTATCCAGCTGAAGATGGTGAATCAACAGAAGATCATCCCTCTAGGAAGATTGTCAGGTATCACAGTAGACATTGATGGAGTGCACACTACCACTGACTTTGAAGTGATTGAGATTGTGGATGATAGTAATCCCTACCCCGCGTTGCTTGGATTAGATTGGGAATTTGATAACATGGCTATAATTAACTTGAAGAAAAGGAAAATGATATTTGAAAGCAATAATATGAGAGTTATTGTTCCATTAGATCCATCAGAGGGAGTGAGATATACTAAACCTGTCAAAGAATAATACAGCGTGGATGATATCGACAACATTTATCAAATAACAACAAAAGAATAAAATTGGATTAACCCTACTGTAGATGGAGAACTTAATTGGGAGAAATATAGTTCCTACAATTCAGATTCAGAAGAGGAATTGGAAAATTGGCAGAACATGTTGCATGAAGTGTCTATAAGGCGATGTGCAAGGATCACTAAAGTAATATATTGCATGACAGTTGAGGTACACAATTTACCTTTATATGATGGTTTAGGTGATGTAAATACTTTCTTTAGAGATTATGAAAGTACCTAAATTTCAGATATTGTTAGATCTGGATCAAGCATTGAGGGCTACTCCTACTAGATGGTGGGGTACTCATAAGAATAATATAGGAGATTGGAAAAAATCTAGAAGGTTGATGTGGGTAAGATTTGGTCGAGTAGAAATAGAGCTCGTAGACAAGTATGATGGCCAGAATGATCCTAAAGACCACATATAGCTTTATACAACAACTCGGGGAGAAATTCTGCAAGAAGAATGGGTGCATGGCTTCATCCATACCTTGGAGACAATTCCTCAAAATTGGTATCTGGAAACTGACCTTTGACATGGTACTGCTAGTTGGGGTTATCGGTTCAAGGATGCAAGGTTACCCTTTTGAGGGTAAGAAGGGGTATAGAAAATGCCTCGAGCCAATGTCCGAGTACTAAGCGCTACAGCGCTGAAGTAACTTATAGTGACATTCAAATTTGAAGATGACTACCCACATATAGATGCAACTCTAAATATAGTTAATAAGATGATTTTTGAAAATGAAGTTCGATTTATCTAGTAACGTCATTGGGTTTCGCAAATACACAATGTAATAGAATGCTATAATCTCACTACTGAAGAGGATGAAGATCCTCGCAACATTGACATCAAAGAATAAGAAGGTCATCGTGAAGTAAATGGACTTGAGATAGAGATGAATGATATAATGAAGCCATTGAAGACGAGGAAGGTGAACATAGGGTGAGAGGCTGAACCGAAGTATGCAACAATCGAAGATCACTGGGATGAAGACACAGTCAGCAAAATAATAGATCTCTTACAATATCAGGAGTTGTTCCCTACTACTTTTTTAGAGATGAAGGGCATATTATTAGGAGATTTGGGAGTCATGAGGATCCCTATGAAGCCAAATGCAAAGCTTGTCAAGCAGAGACCTTATAAGCTGAATCCAAAATACAAGGAAGAGGTGAAAGAACAATTAGACAAAATGTTAACAACTCAGATGAACATGTCAAAGAGTAAGAATGGGTAAGTCCCATTGGCGTTCAGGAAAAGAAGGCAAAAGGGGAAATTAGAATTTGTGTTGACTTTAGCAAAATGAATGATGCATGCCTACATGACCCCTTCCCTACACCATTTACAGATTAAGTATTGGACAATGTAGGAGGAAAGGAGGCCTATTCTTTCATAGATGGATTTTCAGGATACCATCAGATCATAATTGCACCAGAAGATAGACATAAAACAACCTCTTTGACAAAATGTGGCTCTTATCAATACATGGTTGTTGGGTGTGGAATTCCCCCAAGGCATGTTTTGGGGCTTACAGCCCAAGGACTAAGTCCATTGTGAAGACTCTGCGAATTGTGTGCGCAGAGCGCGAAGTCATAATAGAGTCATAGGGTTGTCTGCCCTTGTTTTTGTAATGTAATGTTGGTTTGAAAGATCTACCCATGGTCCGCAGACCATGGAATTGTAAAAATAGAGTGAGGCTTTAAGTGTAGAAATAAGCTAATGAAATAAGGCATGAATGAATCTAAGGAATTGATGAAGTATTGAGTGTAGAGTTGTGTCTTTGGGTCGTAGAGTAGGAAAACGCTCTGCAGCTGAGTGCGCAGAGGCCTAGTAGTCCACAGTTGAGTGCGCGGACCCCTGTAGCTGAGTGCGCAGGGTAGGTCGAGTCTGTAACCGTGGGAAGAATTAATAAAAGAGAAGTTTTACCATATTTGTGTGTATCTTTTCCTGTTTTATGTATTATTGGCTATGAATTGCAAGTTTACCATTTATTTACTACATGAACTCATAAGAATGTGATGAATAAGTAAATATAATATAAGGCATCTGTTTACGTGAAGATAACTAACTGTTATAAGAAGATAAGTAAGATCTCGGGTGTGACTTAGGGAAATAGTGCAGATCACTGCTCCAGCAGCGCAAAAGCCCCACAACCCCTAGTTAGGGCTGCGCAAAGGTGAATATATTAGGGCACGAATGGGAGGGAAGTGCGCGAAGTAATCTACATGAAGGGACTCATATTTGGACCAAATCAACCCCTCAAACATCTCAAGGGTGTGGAAACCTGGTTTTATCACCCCCCCATACTACTTCGGGTGAGACCTCAGTCCACGCTCCATGGACTGTTGCCGAAAGGGCCAGTAGTACAAGGATTTTCTTGGCTAATTAACTCTGAACCTGGGTTAGGCCCCAAGAAGCCAACAAATGGTTCCGTTGTCAGGACCGAAATATGCATAGAGATGTCTGACGTCATATCACTGGAATCCAACTCAGAAAGAAATTGAAGACTGGTTGGATGTGAATATTCACGAGTTCGCAGCGCAGGAGAATAGGAATTCACAACTATCAAAAGAATATTGGTTAGACTGCTACCTATACACAAAGATCCATGAAATTTTCTTTGCTTCTTTCCCTACTGAGTTGTACAGGTCGATCGCGAAGTTAGTATATAGCCAAGGAAGGTGCAAGCTCAACAGTCCTATTATGTGGACCCCAGAGTTGGTGTGCAGATTGGAAGCATCGGAGGATAATATCGCACACATTGTTGATCACTGGCTCGATCGAATTATAGGAGGATTCATTACTAAGTTCGCGGTAGATACTTTAGTTAGCTATAGCGAGGCAGAGCGATGCTTCCTCAAAGGACTGCAAGATAAGTATGTTAAGTCTCTAAACACTTGCATTAAAATGCTACTGTGTGAAAAATAGATTATGCGAATACATTGATGTTTGGCGCTACACGAAGTGGGAGAATTTACAAAAAACGAAGGTAGTGCAGAACTAGAAACTAGCCCCTTGATTTCACCTCCACGAGGGGACGAGGAAGAGCTCGCGAAGGTCTCACCAAGAAGTGCAATCAATTTGATAAGGTAGAGGATTCCGCGCATACCAACCCCACCCACACCACCACCAGTTTCACCGTGTTCACCCCCATCTTCGCTCATACCACCTCCGAAGCCACCGCGAATCAATATGGAAAGCGCGATAAAGTTGTCAGTGTTCAAGGGAGTAGGAAATGAAGATCCGAACTAGTTTTGGTTCATGATAAAAGTTGTATGGGAAGCACAGGGAGTTACGGATGAAAATATAAAGAAAGAAACATTGGTCAGTGCTCTGCAAGATCACGTGCTAACCTGGTACTTTAAGAATTCTAATGACAATCTGAATGTGGGGATTGCAGACATCCAAACTATGTTGAACAGAGAATTTAGCAGGCCGAAGTCAGAGGTGCAGTCAATCAATGGATTCAAGGAGATCATGATGCTACCAAGCGAGACTCCTTGGGAGTTGGATCAAATACTAAAGTGCACAATTTGCGAAGCTAACATGACTTTGACAGATGGATAGCACCGCGAATGGTTTGTAGCATCGCTAATGCCGCATTTGAGGAACACGCTGTCACAAAAAAGGTTAAAAACTTAGGCAGAGGCCTTGGAGATCGTGATGAGGCTGCATGAGACCTCAATATAGTATCCTAACCTGGGAGTTTAGCAGATCCATGCACAGTTGAAAATCTTGTGCCTTGAGATGCAGAGTCTGAAACAAGACAGGACAGCTCGCCCGGAAGTGCGTGACAAGTTATGGTGTGTTAAATGTAAGGGTCAGGGTCATGACAAGGACCACTTCCCAGTGTTTGTGAATTACCTCACAGGAGGAGGACCGATTCCATTAAGACCGAAAGCCCAAGCAGGACCTAGCATGGCACCTGCATTGTGGTGTGTGATTTGTCAAATAGGAGGAAAACATACTACAGACAACTACCATTTATTGCAGAAGTACACGCAGAATTCACAACAATTGTTCTGTAATTTATGTAGATCATTGGGACATGATGAGTGCACCTATAGAAGCTATGTACTAATGATGGATAGAACTCCCACCTACAAAGTTCAGGCTGAAACATGGCCCCTTGACTAGAACACAGGGATGGTGCGAATCGGATTTCAGGGGCACAGACGAGGCCGAGGTGGAGGAGGACTTGGAAGAGGTCGTGGACAGTTGATATGTTACAATTGCAGAGGGCTAGGAAATTATGCCCATGATTGTATGAATCCAACGTGTCCATCATGTCTGTATTGTACGTTGTTTGGTCATGAGACGGAGGATTATCCCACACCAATAGCTAGGTTGTGCAACAAAGGAGCGCTTCAACCTCCCCCGACTCAGAACCTGCAAATGATGAGGTCTGAGCCGCACGAGGAAGACCCTAACATGAACATTATGCTTCGAAGTGGAATTATGAATAGAGATGATAAAGGCAAGCAGCCTGAAGATAGTACTTTGGTTCACAAGGCTCCGACGAAAGAACAAAAGTTTGATTTGGAGCGTGCTAAGGAAACCTTCATGAAAGCCAGGAAGAGCTTCACTGATTCTGGATTTAGGATCAGACGCGGACGTTCTGTAGAAGCAGACATGAGAGTGCATGGGAAGGCCTACGCTGCAATGGTCTCCTATCCAACTGCGAATGGCGAACCAACAAAATATCCTACCTATGGGAAGATTGTAGGGAATCACCGTGGATATTGAAGGAGCAAGCGCACTGGCAAACTTTGAAGTGATAGATATTGTTGATGACAACAATCCCTACCCTACGCTATTAGGAATAGATTGGGCCACTGACATGAATGGGGTGATAAATCTGAAGAAGTGCAAGATGATTTTTGAGAAGAAGTCTCTGCACATAGTTGTACCTTTGGACCTTGCAGAAGGATCGTCCTACATGGAGCTAGTGCACGACTACGAAAGCGACGACAACTTGGACTGCATCTACAAGATAACCGCGTGAGAAAAATATTGGGTAAATCCCACTGTAGATGGATAGATCTCATGTGAGTGCGAAATCTCGTGTACATCAGATTCTGACGAGGAGATAGAACGATGGCAGAACCGGTTACACGAGGTAACCACGCTAAACTACAACATGATGACAAGATCACTATGCTACGTATCAATGGAAGTAAGAGATCTGCCTACGTATGATGGGTTAAGTGAGGTAGATGCATTCCTGAATAGATCCGAAAGAGAAGTGTCGGAACAGCAACGTTTCGAGGATTTGAAATGGGTATTGCGCACTATGCCCGCGAGGTGGTGGGGCACGCACCAAGGAAGCTTAGAGAACTAGCGCGAATGTAGGAGAATGATGCGCATGCAGTTTGGGATGCCTCAGATGTGATTAAATGACAATATTTCCACACGGAATGCTCCGTGAGCGCACCTATCCAGATGGATACAGGCATATCTTAAAAAACCTGCACGGATGCACACAGACTTTGCGTTAGGGGACATGGTCAATAAGCATGTGCGGGCAAGGCAATTGCACGAACGACCCCTCTGATTGGAACAACGGAGTATGGAAAGAACGAGTGTGCAGAAGGTTATCCACGGAGAAGCCGTTAACGAAGTGTACGAAGCGCAGAACAAGTTATATGATGCACAATGGACAATGTGGGACCTGCGCGTACCAGTGGTTCTGTGGGCTTATAGGGTGACGTGCAAGAAATTGATGGAGCAGACGCCTCCAACGCTAGAATATGGAGTGAACGTTGTAATCCCCATAGAGTATAATATGGCTAGTCTGCGCATAGCAGCACCAGTAGATATGACGGCTCATGGAGCCTTGGAAGAAGGGATCGCGCAACTGAACGAAGTAGAATGCTTGGGACCTGAGGAAGAAATCTGATAGGGTGATCTTAGGCTCCAAGAACTTATGAAAGAAAGGGTGCGATTAAGTGAGAAAAGCACTCTAGTGGAAGCAGAAGTTAAAAAGCTTGAGGATAAAATAAAGAAGGATTTTCTCGATAAGAAAACCAGGGTGATAAAACAAGGTGCGCCCAATTACGGTGACGAATTTGGGAACTACTTTAGCGAGTTGATCAACCTAATGCCCTGGATTGGATTGCATATTACTAAAGGGATCACCCATGGTGGCACGATGCCAATGGTAAAGTGCGTGACACAGCCAGTAACAATAAAAGGTGGATGTTTTCCAGGAAAAGTGATGGATGACCGATTGAAACCCTATACAGGTGGCGCAACCACCTGACTATCCATGGGAAGTACAGTGTTAGTACTCCTGGAAGTTAAAAGAAGGTGTGGGACTATAAACTACTCTGCCCAAGAGCTACGCGATGTCAAGGGTGCATACAGAAGCAAAGTGTCACAAGGTCCGTGACCATGCAAGGGGGGTTGCGCTGCCACGCAGGTTGGCTTGAAAATGACCATTGTAGTCACTATTCATGATGTGATACTTGACTTAAGGCCAAATGGAGTGGGCAGCAGGCATTTAAGATGAGTTTTATGGGCAAGATTTGGGCAAATCTTCCGCCAAGGGAGAATTAATGGACTGGATTTGGGGGGAACGGTCGAATTCAAATTCAAAAGATGCTATAAAATACAAAGGGTTTCCCAGCAAACAACACTTGGTCATTTTCGAATTGAGTTGTCATATTCCTCGTGTATTCTAAGCTGAGACCTGTTTTCCCTTTGGAGAGCATTGGTTGAACACCTGAGTGAACAATTGAGATATTTCTTGGAAAGCGAGATGGAAGCGTCTGAAGAAGCCAGGGAGATCGCAGATATGATCGCCAAAGAAGCTGCGCAGACCTTGACCATAGAAGATGCCCCTAAAGGCTCCACGATTGTTGCGAAATACCTAAACCATTGCGCACGTCGAGTTCGAAGAAAGATAAACAACCAATGGTTCTAGTGCGTGTGTCCCCGCGCAACCCATTGCACACCAGATTAATGATGGAGGAAAAAGGGAAAGCAATTAACCTAGAAACAGATGAGGAGGAATAAGACCTTGAGGATTTCATCATTGAAGAGGATGAGGATGAGGGCATGGAAGAACAAACCGAGGCTGTGCACCCTCCAACAAAGCTGCCCACGTATGTCCCCCCATAGAAGGGGAAGGAAAAGGTGCCTAAGGACCTCGACGAGAGCAACAGCTCGCTGCAGACTCCGCTCCTCCAGGATGATATCATTTTTGAGGGAATGCACCTGGGACGGGTGCTGAACTTGAAGTTTTAAGATTGGGATCTCGCTGACCACGAGAAATTCCCTCACCTAGAGACCGCACAACTCATGAAGCCCAAGCAGAACACTGCAACAAGAGTTATAGAATTGGAGCCGCGAAAGTGGTTACACGGAGTTGAAAAGGCAGGGTTACTAAACCTACTCTGGGTGTCGCATTACCACCAAGCCCTAGTTATGATCTTCGTCATCATGCAACTCCTCTACCTTGTGCATGGTGGGTGTTTGTGGCTGGAGGAGCCTATCCCCATCATGAACCACTTAATCCATCGCATTACCTAGCTCCCATGTAAGGGAGAGGACCCCGCAGATATTTTAGAGGGGAAGGGCAATGATTTGGCCATTGCGGAGGCCATGAAAAGGAAATACAAGCTGGAGAAGAAGAAAAGGGGATACACCATATCCAGCATTAACAAAAAAGCAGTTAAAGTTGCAACCTAGATACTGGCAGGTAAGCTCATGCGGAAGTGTTGTGCGGGCAAGGTGCCTGTGCCAGTGGTTGCACTTGTTGAGCAGTGCGCGGAGGGGGTCTAGTTTAATTGGTTTGATTTCTTGTGTAAGGAGTTCCTGGAAAATTTCCGTGAGGCAGAGGAACAAGGAAAAACGTTCCACTATGCATGGCTTCTGCTATCCATAGTGCTGGTGGAAGGGGAATTGCCGGAGGGCAGCCAGTTCCCCACGATTTCAAGGGATCTCTCGGAGGCCGCGAAGTACGCTTCGCTATGGGCCACTAAGGACGTGAACTAGATCCGTGACAGTAAGAGATTTTGGGTGTTCATGGAGATGAACATCACAATGGGATTAACCACAAGTTGCGGTTATCACCCACTGTCTACAACAGTCTGCAAAGTTTTGCAGAATTTAAAGCAGACTTTCATCACATATACCTTAGGGTGAGCAAGGACCCAGCCAAGAAATGGAGCGAGCTACCCTTTATAGCCATAGATGATGTGATTTTTGATGTACTAGAGATGTGACCATGCAGAAAAAGAAGGAGGAGGAAAAACTGTGCGTGGTGCAGTTGGCAGAAAAGAGAAGGAAAGAAGAGGTAGCAGCAAAAGCACAGGAGGCACAGGATGCTACACAGACAGTATCAAAACAAGAAAAGTCCGCAGCAGTAGCAACACAGGAGGCAGTGCGCGAGGGCCAGAAGTTGCCTTCACCTGAGCAGGAGAAAGAGATGGAAACAGAGGAAGAGGAGGGCGACGCGGACCCACAAACAGTGTCAACACAATTGAAGCGCCAGCGCCCAAGCGAGCGGACGGGGCCGAACAAGAAGGTGAAAGCATCCAAGCTATTGATTGACCCAATCACTCTTACTGAGGGTGATCTGCATGATATAAGAGAGATGTGTGTGACATCACCACAAAGGTCCTCCAAAACTTTGCGACGGAGAATTAGATTGTGTTGGGGGCCCTCTAAGAATAGATTCAGGAGTTACAGGTTCGTGCTCCTCACGTTGGTACTCTCTTGACCAGCCTCACAATCAGGATAGCCATATTCGAGGAAATGTTGTGTGCTCATACAACCAACAGAATAGTGTTGTAAGAAGGGGCATTGGTTACAACAAATGAGGCTGACCGGTCTAAGGTTAGCACATTGAAGGGTAGAGGAATCAACATGGCTGCGCTCCCGTGGAAGACACTCCATGTTGTGTAGGATGGGATTACTGCAGAACTGCGGGCTAGGGAGAGCCACGCATTGCTGGTGGTGAGTGAGCAGAAGATCAACATGGAACAATTGATCTTACAGTGCGATGAGTTCATATCTCAGAACCGAAAATTGGTGCGGGTACTTGAAGAAGCCTAACAGGTGGTCCCTGAGCTGGCCATCCCAGCAGACGCACCAGCAGACGTGCGCATCCAAAGATTAGCAGTAGGGGTGTGCGAGGCACGAGAAGAAATGGCCAAGGTTTAGTTGGAGCTGAACCTTCAAATAGGAGAGTTTCAGTTGAAGGCACAACCATCGACTCCTCCAGAAGTAGGGGAACAACACGCCAACACTATTACATCGGGGATGGAAGAGATCAACAGTGCAGTAAGGGATTGCACTAGAATGTTGGAAGAATCATTCGAGGTCCTCACAAATCTACAGGAGGAACTGAACATCCATTGCTTAGAGACAGAGGCACGTGAACTCCAGCTGTAGTATGACAAAGTCAAAGGGACCGCACAGACAGTGGCCCTCACTCGGAGGCTCACACGAATGCAATAGGCCAAAGCACTTAAAGAGAAAGTGGACGCAGCATGACATAAAGAAGAATTTTTGAAGGCACGTGTTCAGCCTTGGATTGATGAGACCTTCGTAATCACAACAACAATTGAAGGCAATCTTGCGCAGAAGCAGGGGACGCAGGAACAGATGTAGGGGAGCAGTTCTGACACTGCGGTCTCAGAACAACGAGTACAAGAGATTCAACAGGTAGTTGTTCAGTGCGTTATCAACCTTGCAACCATCCGAGCAGAGTTGGAGGGTCTCCACGCGAAGATCTTTGCATCGATAGAGTGACTTGAGGGCAAGTCACAATGTTTTTGTTGGGGGCCTGGTGGGTGTGGAATCCCCCCAAGGCATGTTTTTGGGCTTAAAGCCCAAGTTTTGACTAAGTCCATTGTAAAGACTCTGTGAATTGTGGGCACGAAGTGCGAAGTCATAATAGAGTCATAGGGTTGTCCGCCCTTGCTTTTGTAATGTAATGTCGGTTTGAAGGATCTACCCATGGTCCGTAGACCATGGAATTGTATAAATAGAGAGAGGCTCTAAGTGTAGAAATAAGCTAATGAAATGAGGCATGAATGAATCTAAGGAATTGATGAAGTATTGAGTGTAGAGTTGTGTCTTTGGTTCATAGAGTAGGAAAAGGTTCTGCGGCTGAGTGCACAGAGGCCTAGTAGTCAACAACTGAGTGTGCGGACCCCTACAGCTGAGTGCATAGGGCAAGTCGAGTCTATAACCATGGGAAGAATGAATAAAAGAGAAGTTTTACCATATTTCTGTGTATCTTTTCCTGTTTTATGTATTATTTGGTATGAATTGCAAGTTTATTGTTTATTTACTACGTGAACTCATATGAATGTGTTGAATAAGTAAATATAATATAAGGCATCTGTTTACATGAAGATAAATAACAATTATAAGAAGATAAGTAAGATCTCAAGTGTGACTTAGGGAAATAGTGCAGATCGCTACTCCAGCAATGCAAAAGCCCCACAACCCGTGGTTAGGGATGCGCAAAGGCCAGGGAAGTGCACGAAGTAACCTGTGCGAAGGGACTCACAGTTGGACCAAATCAACTACTCAGACATCTCAAGGGTGCAAAAACCTGGTTCCAACGCCCCCCCATACTACTCGGGTGAGACCTCGGCCTGCACTCTGTGGATTGTTGCCAAAAGGGTCAGTAGTGTAGGGATTTGTTTGGCTAATTAACTCTGAAACTAGGTTAGGCCCCAACAAGCCAACAACAGTGATGCCTTTTGGATTAAAGAATGCACCTAATATATTTTATAGAGTTGTAATTGTGGCCTTCAAGGAATATATACACAAGTTTCTAGAAGTATACTTCGACAATTAGGAAATCTTTGGTCTATTGAAGAACCATGTGGCAAGCTTAAGGTTGATTCTAGATACGTGTAGGAAGTACCATATCTCATTGAACTTAAATAAGTGCATCTTTTGTGCACCATTTGGTATAATATTGGGACATGTAGTTTGTAAACAAGGATTAATGGTGGATCCCACGAAGATCGTAGTTATTGTGAATATGCCAACACCAAAAACAATGAGACAACTGTGCACGAAACTAGGACAAAATGGCTACTACATAAAATTTATAAAGGGGTATGCGTAGATAACTTCGCCAATGGAGAAATTATCAAGAAGAAAGATGTGACTTTTCAATGGAGCGAAGAGTGCCAGAAGAGCCTGGATGTACTGAAAGAGAAAATGGTAATTGCACCTATTCTAGTTTTCCCGGACTGAAAGAAGGAGTTCCATGTACATACTGATGCATCTTGCATGGCATGGGTGTAGTGCTAGCACAACCAAGAGCAGGGGAAATTGATCATCCCATAGCATTTGCAACTAGGAAATTGTCCAACGCAGGAAAGAACTATAGCATGAAAGAAAGAGAGGGATTAGCTATGGTGTATGCATTATAGAAGTCCAGACACTATTTGTTTATGGCGCATTTTAAAATGTTCATTGATCACTTTGCACTGAAATATTTGGTGAATAAGCTTGTTTTAGGAGGAAATATTTGTCAATGGTTGTTATTATTCCAGGAATATGAATTCGAAGTTATAGTAAAACCAAGGAAATTGAATGTTGGTCCCGACCATCTATGAAGAATAGAGACAGGAGAAGAACCCACAAATATTGAAGATAACCTGACCGATGCACAATTATCCACAATTAGAGTCGTAGATGATCACTTCATGGATATTATTTAGTTTCTGACCATAGGAATTGTGCCCGCGGAGTACACTATGAAGCAAAAGAAGGAGTTGGTCGTTCGAGCAGCTCATTTCTTGTTGATTGCTAGATACTTGTACAAAATGGGACCAGATGAACTATTGCGTAGATACGCCCCTAAACATGGATGCATGAGTATTCTGACAGAAGCTCATGGAGGAGTCGTGGGAGGGCACTATGTAGGAAAATCCACTACACATAAAATCTTGAGAGTTGGGTTATGGTGGCCCACAATACATTAGGATGCAAAAGAATTATGTCAAGCATGTGATGTATTTTAAAGAATAAGAAAGCCATCTATAAGAGACAAGATGCCACTAGTGCCATGGGTAAATTTGCAGGATTTTGAAAGATGGGTGATTGAATTTATTTGACCTATTATTCCTCCAGGAAAGAAGATTGGTGTGAGGTATATATTCACTGCAACTAATTATTTGACAAGATGGGCTAAGGCACAACCGATGAAGGATTATAGCACAGAAACTACTGCGAAGTACATATTTTAATATATATTGTCCAATTTTGGTTGTCCGAAGATCTTGATGAGTGAACAAGGCACACATTTCTTGAACAAGCTATTGAAGCACTAACTGAGGAATTCTAGGTTTATAACTAGAAGAACACTCCTTATCATCCTCAGGCAAATGGAACAGTGGAAGCTTTTAATAACATTCTAGAGAATGCATTGACCAAGGCATGCAATGTGAATAGAGATGACTGGGATATAAGAATTTCAGTGGTGTTGTCGGCATATAAAACAACATGCAAGAAATTGACAGGGAAAACATCGTTTAGGTTGGTATATGGACAAGAGGCAGTTATGCCTATCGAATACATTCTGCCAAGTTTGATCATTTTAGTTGTCACAGATATGGAAGATCTTGACATTATGAAGGAAAGAATGTCGCAAATACTAGCCCTAGAAGAAGACAAGTTTGTAGCAGAGTTCCATCAACAAGTGCATAAAGGAAGGGAGAAAGCCTGGCATGACAAGCATATCAAGAAGAAGACATTCAAAGAAGAATATCTTGTATTATTATATGACTGCAAATTCTCTAAGTTCCTAGGAAAATTCAAAACACATTTGTTAGGACCATATATCATCAAGCACATCTTTGATGGTGGTGCAATTCAGCTCACAAAGTTAAATGGTTAGCTGATTCCAGGACGAGTGAATGGTAGCAGATTGAAGACATACAGGGATGACTTTGTTCTTGGAGATTTGCATTGAAAAATTAAGGGAAGGAAGTCTTAGTGCCACCTGTAGTTGAAAGTGTGCACAGGACTATAAACTACTTTGCAGAAAGGGACTTCGCCGAAGGAATATTACTACGTGATACTTAGGAGTATGATGAAGTCTGAAGGAGCCACCACAAAGAAACATGACCGTTGGCCAGAAACATGACCGTTGGAAGGAAAAATCTACCGTTAAAAGAAAATTACCGTTAAGGGACGTGTGAAAAGAGCATTTATGAAGCACAACTGGCTGTATCTAACCCCATACTTGCATTAAATGAGAAAATATTGAAGAAATCATGAGACTGGAATTCAAATTTGTTATAAAAACCACATCCTGCACCACATTGGACACTTTTTTGTTTAGAGAAATTGAGAAATTACATAGAAGATATCTATTGTATGTCTCAGAGGAGTTTTGAAGAACTTGTTGGAATATTTGCAAAGAAAGGATTAATGAGTATTATGGACGCACAAGGAGTGAAGGTACCCATGTCTCCAAGATGTTAGAGGTTGCTGAGAAAGTAGGTACTCATGGAACCATAGCCACAGAAGAAGCAGGAGAAGAGACCAGAGGTCCTTGGGGCGGAACTCAGAACATACCTGAGTAATAAAACACAGATAGAAGTTCGCACGGAGAACATAGAAGATAAGGGGAAGAAGCCAATGCACAAAGGAAAGAAGTCGATAGAGTAGAAGGAACCTCAACAGGTCAATGAGAGTTAAGATGAGGCTGAATTTCAATGCATGCAGACAAAGGATGGAGAGATTCCCTCTGTGATCCCACCTTACATGCCACCAACGAAACCAAATGCCAAGCCGGTTAAGGAGCTGAAGGATGGAAAGTTGGACATGTTCACTCCATTATTGTTGAAGAAGTATCATTTGAGGGGGAAGTGTTGGGGAGGATGCCCCAGCTAAATATGGAAGACTAGGACTTTAACGATCGAAGAAAATACCATCAATTTAAACTAAGTAGGTATCTGAAGTAGGTTTGGTACCTAGATAATGGAGTCACGAGACTGGAGTCATTCTAGTGGGATGCAGGATTTTAGAGGGAAGGCCTCTTGAATATGCTGAATGTGACACACTTTGGTCGAAGCACAACCAGTACAATTCATGTGCGTCAGCTCCTCACACTGGTACATGATGGATGCATTTGGCTAGGGACGAGGATCCCTATTGATGACATGCTAATCAAAAAAATCATAGTGTTGCCATCAGGGAAAAGACGTTGTAGAATAATTTGTGGGCAAGAATAAGGATAAGGAGATGGCACAAATGATGAAGGAAAATTTTGGCTTAGTGAAGAAGTCACAGGGATATGACATCAACTCCATTGATGACCAAGGAGTGCGTTTCGCCATGCACATCTTGGCAAGAAAGATAATGAGGATTTGCAAGGCTAAAGAGGTGTCTGCAATAGTAGTATCTTTGGTTGCATAGTTCAGTCCAGGAGTCTAGTTTAACTGGGATACCTATCTATGTGAGGAATTTTTTTACAGATTTCAGGGAAGCACGGAAACAGGGAAAGACATTCCACTACACTTGACTGTTAATAGTCATCACGCTGATTGCATGGAAAGAACTAGAAGACTCGCAGTTTCCATCTGTCAAGGTGGCTGTTTGTGAGGTAGCGAGGTATGCCTCCCTCTAGTTTATAAGGACCGACGCGCGCAATAGAGAATATGATTTTATTTGTGGTGATCGAAATGGACCTACACATGGTGGTGAATTAGCATCCAAGGTTGTCACCTAGTTTGTATAAGCAATATTGTCACATTGCAGATTTCAAAGCAGACTTCCACAAAGCTTATGTGAAGGTAATGAAGGACCCAACTGAGACATGGCACCCATTTCCATACTTAGTAGTTGAAGAGGATTTTATCATCGTAGTACAACAATGGTCAGAAGAATGGATGACTCCACTTGGTGGAGTAGTTGGAACAGAGAAGGGTACCCCACAGGATGCAGGTACAAGTAGAAAGGACGCAGAGGTGGAAACATAGGAAACTGAGTAGGAGCATGAGGAACCCCTCAATGATGCAGGAGTATCAGAGCAGAAACATTTTATTGTTATAGGGAGAGACACAACTGCGACAGGCAAGAGGAAAAAGTGAATGGCGGATAAGTCCAAGGGCGTAGAAACGCTTGTCCTCACTAATGGGGACATTGACGAGAATAAAGAGAAGGTCAAGGAGACCACAGCGAAGACCTGGGAAAGAATTGATGATCGATATAGAACGATCTTGACTGAAGTATAGAAGGGCATCATGGATCTAAAGGCGTTACCACAATTAGCAAAACAACCAGAACAAAGAGCTCAACTCCTGCAGGTAGAGCAAAGAATAGAAACGAAATTCAGCATTAGCATTGTGGAAGTGCCAACTGGGGCACTTCATTGGTACTCAACGGAGGATAGAGAGTGAGCTAAAGCATGGAATAATTTCAACATAAATATTTATGTGTTTCCCATTTAGATGCTGCACAAATTCCATCAAAGTTTAACAACTGAGTTGGAAGAGCGAGAACAATGAACCTTGGAGATGATGATACAAATGCAAAATGAGAAAGTTGCACTGAAGAAGCAGCTATAGGAGGTGGCTAAGAAAAGAGACAGAGCATATCAGTGACAAGAATAACTGGAAAAATCCATTAGAGAAAGTTGCAACATAGTCCCAGATGTAAAGGTTGGTGAGGAGGAACCACCACCAGAGAAGGTCATGAAGCTCGCCCTCACAATCAAGGAATCAAAGAGTACACTGGAAATGATAAAGTTCGAGTATGAAGTTAATATATCAGAGCTGCAAATAAGGCTGTATCCAGCCACACCACAAGAAGTACGGGAGTAGAGGCAGAAAGATTTAAAGGTAGCATTAAAATGTATCTCTGACACAGTGGCAGACTGCGTGAAATTATTGGATGACACGATGTAGATTTTGACCTCACTATAGGAGGATCCAAACATCCAAAAGATCGAGGAGGAATTATGGGTGAAGCAGAAGTTGTGGGATGAAATCTTGGTAGTTTTAAAGACATTACCAGTCTTACAAAAACTCGCCAGTATAAATGAAGGGAAGAACCTCCAAAAGCTAATAGATGAGCTTCGGAGGAAGGAGAAAATTTTGCAGACAAGGACTCATCCCTAGCAGGATGATGCCCTTAAACTATCGTAGGCAGTGGGAAAATGGCTCAAAGAATTGAAGAAAAGGGAGGTAGAAATATTGTAGAAGGCTTCTGGCCCAACCACATAGGCATTGTTGGAGGAAGTGCACAAACAGGAGAAACAAATGGCAGAGACAATCCAACAATATAATGTAGTATACAACAGAATTGCAAAAAAAATAAAGGGAGCCGAAGCTGAGTGACTTAGGACGAGCCACGGGTTAGTGTTTGCAGCTTGCTGGGTGCAACCCAGCTTGGTCCAAGTTTTGGGTCAAAGACTCTGCATTTTGAGAAGTGGAGCGCACAAAGCCAACAAATTTATATTCATTGCGTGGTGTTTTAGGGGTTTTAGGGCGGGTAAAAACCCCTTATTTTGTAATGGGTATTGGGTTTTAGTAATTGTTTTGTTGGATCCATGGTATGTGGACCGTGGTCTTGTAGTAAGTAAGTATATTTAAAGAAGATGTAATACTTTGTAAATCAGATCATGATAGAAGAACTAAGCATAGCTTGTTCGTATTCTCTGTCTTCCTGTATTTTGGGAAAGGCTCCGTAGCTAAGTGCGTGAAGGCCTTGAAGAGTCTGCAACTGTCGCAGACCACTTGCAGTTGGGTGTGCAGGTCAGGGAAGAGCATGTATTGAATATCATTATTAATAAAGAAGAAGTTTTGGCGAAGTATTGTGTACCCTTCTATGTTTATTCTCTATTGTTATTGATATCGTTATGCATATTGTTTACTAAATTATGTGAAGAATACATGTCATATTGTTTTTTGTTGTGTCTACGCATTAAGAATCATTCTGTAAGGTTAGTCATAAGTGTGAAGTTATTCATGTACGTGAAATTGTAGGAAGGTAGAAAACATAAGTAAATACACATACGCGACAATGCGCATATCCCTCTAGCTACAGAAACCTGGTTCTACAACCTCCCATAACCGCTTTGAGTGAGACTACGATCTGCTTGCACGTCGTTGCAGTGGTTGAGGGTTTTGTTGGTGCAAAACACACTCTAAACCTAGGTGGAATTGAATTTGAAACTTATGGAAATTCTTGATAAAGGATACATAAGGCCAAGTGTGTCGCCTTGGGGTGCACCAACATTGTTTGTAATTTAGAAGGATGGTACACTCAGATTTTACATTGATTATAGGTAGTTGAATAAGGTGACCATTAAGAACAGACATCCATTTCCGCAGATTGATGACTTGTTTGATCAGTTGAAGGGAGCAACAATGTTTCAAAGATTGATTTGAGATTAGGATATGATCAAGTGTGCATCAAAGAAGAAGAAAATTACAAGACTACATTTCACACGAGGTATGGGAATTAAGAGTTTGTGGTGGTTCCTTTTGGTCTTACTAATTCTCCAGCCACTTTCATATGGTTTGATGAACAACGTGTTGCACCCTTACCTACATAAGTTTTTCATATTCTTTGTTGATGATATATTGGTATATTCAAATAATGAGGAAGAGTATGTAGAACACTTGGAAGTAGTGTTGAGATCGTTGAGATAGAATTGATTGTATGCCAAGCTTAGCAAGTGTAGTTTCTTTCAGTCTCAGATTCATTCTTGGGACATGTTGTTTCCAAGGAAGGGATAGTAGTAGACTAATAAAATATTAGACCTATTATAGAGTGGAAAACTCCTAAGAATGTGGATGAGGTCAGATCATTCATGGGACTAACAGGTTATTACAGGAGGTTCATCAATAAATTCTTGAAGATTGGCTATCATTTTACATGCTTATAGATGAAAGGAAATAAGTTTGAATGGAAGTGGAGTGTGAAACTAGTTTTGAGCAGTTTAATCATTTGCTTACAAATGCTCTGGTTTTGAAGATTGCAAATCCTGATAAGGGGTTTTTGGTTTATACAGATGCATGTAAGGAAGGACTTGGTGGAGTCTTGATGTAGGAAGGAAAGGTGGTTTGTTATGAATCAAGGAAGCTAAATGAGCATTAGAAGAACTATGTGACTCATGATTTTGAGTTGGAAGCTATCATTCATGCATTGAAGATATGGAGACATTATCTCCTTGGCAGGAGGTTTGTTTTGATGAGTAATCGTAGTGAATTGAGGTACATGTTTGACCAACCTAATTTGAATGCCAGGCAAGTGAGATGGTTGGATACCCTTAGTGAGTTTGATTTTTGGAGAAAGCATATTCAAGGCAAGGAGAATAGGGTTATAGATGATCTCAGTAGGAGATTGCAGGTGAATCATATTTCAATTGTGAGATCTTATGGGATAATTTTGCGAGAGCAGATCTTACATGTAGGGCGGAATGAAGAGAGTTACTAGCACCTGAAGTAGAAATTGCAATAGCAAAGTGGAGTTGATAAGGATGACGAGTATCACCTCACAATAAATGGCTTGGTTAGATTCAGGAACAAGATTTATGCACCAGATAGTAGTGAGTTGAAGAATCCTATCTTGAGGGAGTTTCATGTCAAGTTATATTCAGGCCACCTAGGATATCATAATACTTTGATAGTTGTTAAGAAGTTTTATCATTGGCCTAACTTGAAGAAAGAGGTCATTGAGTTTGTTGTAAGACGCTCGAACTGTCAACAGGTGAAAGAAGAATCTAAGCATCCAACTGGTCTATTGTAACCTATTCTGATTCTAGAATGGAAATGGAAGGTCATTTCCATGGACTTTATTACAGAATTGTTGAGGATATCAAAACGACATAATTCCTTCATGGTTGTGGTTGATAGGTTGAGCAGGGTAACTCACTTCACTGTAGTGAAGCCTACTAATTCAACTAGTGAGGTAGCTAAAATCTTCATAAGGGAGATACTGAGGTTGAATGGTGTCCCCAAGAAGATTATATCAAATAGAGATGCCAAGTTCACTTCTAGGCTTTCGACAGAGTTGTTTGAAGGCTTGGGAATAGGGTTAGCTTTTAGTAAAATTTATCATCCACAGATAGATGGATAGATAGAGACGGTTAACATGATTCTTGAGGATATGTTAAGGATGTATGTCATGCATCAATAGAGGAAGTGGGAGGAGTATTTTCCACAGTTATATTTTGCATATAAAAATGGTTATTAGGAGTCTTTAAAGATGAGTCCATTTGAGACTCTTTATGGATGGAGTTGTAATAATATTATCAGCTGGAGTGATCTAGTGAGAAGGGTGTTGATTGGATTTCATATGTTAGCTAAGATGGAGTAGGAGATGCAGGTTATTAGAAGGAATTTGAAGGTAGCACATAGGCATAAGAGTTATGTGGATCAGCATAAAGAATTCTAGGAGTTTAAGGTTGGAGAGTGTGTGTACTTTTGCATCACGCCCAAGAGGATATCCTTGAGGATTGGGTCATGCGACAAGTTGGCACCTCAGTATTGTGGGCCTTTTGAGATCCTTGAGAGGATTGGACCAATGGCCTACAGATTTGCACTGCTGACAACAGTGAAAGTCCATGATGTTTTCCATGTTTCATTACTTAATAGATATTTCTAAGATGTTGATCATATGATTGATTGGTTTGTATTATAGGTAAAACAAGAGGGATATTTCTAGCTAGAGCTATAATGCATATTGCAGTGAAAATAGCTCATGCTCCAAAACCAAGCAATAGAGAAAGTTAAAGTGTAGTGGAAGCACTTTGGGCCTGATGAAGCTACATGAGAGATGGTTGATCAGATGCGGGATTTATATCCTTCCTTATTTGCTGGTTGACGAGATGTGTGTTGACAATGCTGGACCCGACAACATGTGAGGGGATCTCCCCAGTAAGAAGTCCCAACTAGACCTCAGACCATTTGGAGTAGGAGTCCCAGTAGTGGGTAGTAAAGCAATGCCTTGACTGCGATAGCACAGAGAGGTAAGTGTGATATCTTTGTTGGAAGTAAGTGTGTGACCTTACAGCGAGTCAAGTGAGATGCGTGGGGGTTCTAACACATGGAGGTGAAAAGGAAGTGTGTCCCTTAGAAGCATGTAATATTACACAGCTTGAAAGGAACACCCGAGCGGAACAACATCACAAGCTAGAAAGCATAATAGTCCACAATCCAAAGTGACGGGTTAAACCAACAACACGTCTGCACCAAGATTCATACAATTGCATACAAAATAGTTCATACACAAATGCGTAAGTTAAATAACATACATTGGTAAAGAGACCAAAATAGTCCAACTAAAATAACAACATATGCATGAAAATGTGATAGCTCTGTTATATATTATTAAGTGAAAGTTCCATCCATACATACGCCATTGACAACCACTAGCCCCAATAGTGTAATGTTACAGTCAACATCGCCTACTCCTCTAAAGATATGTACTCGCTCTATGCTATGGAGAAGTCAAGGCTCGTCACAATACTCTCCAAGCCTTCTCTAAGCAATGCCTAGCCAAAAGCTTGGCTCCCGAAAACTTGTACTATGAGTTATGAGGTTCTATATATAACAAAGGGTTGTGTGACTCTTGACATTCCCCTTTGACTCTTGGACTATTCTCATGACTCTTCACATTACATAGTGACTGTTCAAATTCCATTAATGACACTTGGAATTTCACCTACAATATATTTACAATAATACAATTTCCACATATACACATGTGGGACAAAAATAGGCTTGAGTAAGCCTGACAAGACAAACAACATCACTTGGGGTCTCGGGGAAAGACCAACTCGGTAACCTCCTTGTGATGGTCTTCGCTGACGAACTGATACCAAGCTTAGTACTACGCTATTTTGTCCCCGTACTATTTGGTGACTTCCATTAGGGGGTTTTGAGGTCTAAAATGGGCCTCCTAAGGAAATTATAAAATAATAGTGGAAACAATAAAATAATATTAGATTACATCATCAAATTTTAGAGAGAAAAAATCAAAAACTATTTTTTCAACTCGTATTTTCGACTTATCTCCCTATGGATTTACTCAAATTTTGAGTAGAAACACTTTTTGGATGCATAATTTGATTCCTCATCCAAGGAGTACCCATTTTTCATGCTTTCAATGGATCCCGCTACATGAAAAATGAGGAATACATGAATAATGTGATTGCAATCACGTTTTTTCATGTATTTCTCATTTTTCATGTAGTAGGGTCCATCAAAAGTATGCAACATGGGTACTCCCTGGATGAGGAATTAAATTTTTCATCCAACGAGTACTCCTGCTCAAAATTTTAGTAAAAACTTATGGAGATAAGTTGAAAATATGAGTTGAAAAAGTAGTTTTATTATTTTATTATTTTTTAATGTTTTTAATTTTTTACTCCAAAAATGGTAAATCACCCCCCATGGTTGACATCATCAACTTGAATAATATTGGTTCTTATAAAGTTTATTTTGGTTGTACACTTTTCTTAGGAGGCCCATTTTAGACCTCAAAATTCCCCTAATGTTTGTCGAAGTGGCCTCTTCCCTCCATGGCTTCCGAGTGTATGGTTTTGAATCCTTTTTCCAGCTCATCCTGAAGCATGCGCAAGACTACCCTGAGTGTGGTCAGAGCACTGATTTACTTTTGCAAGTTCTCTTTGATGAGCTGCAAGTCATCCCTGGTGGCTTCGCACTTCAACTGCTCTATGTACTTGTCGACATCCAACATGACTTGGTTCTTCCTCATGGCTTGGGTCAGGATTCTGATGGAAGGGATCGTGTGCATTCACATTATGACATCCAAACTCCTGAACAATCATGCATAGGAAGCCTCAATTATAGTGATGAGTGGAGGGAGTTTCTCATAGTTCCGGATCAACATCCAAATCTTTGTTTTGTCTAGCTCAACTCGTGGCTTCATCCTCTTGTGTAAGTAAGTTGGGGCTCCCTTGTACCTCATTGTCAATTCCTGCATGTGCACAATAGAAGCATGAATGCTTTTGAGAGTTTGTGATGTCTGCGCACACCACTGCTGAAAACCGTAAAGATGGGCTACCACTTTGTGCACGATGACAAATATGTTATACATTGTCTGCGTGGTGGTCTCCAAAGTTGATGTCTTCACTAGTATTTCTTTATTCATTTCTGCCATAGCGGATCCTGGAAACTGCTCTGTTCTTTTCCTAGCCTCTTACAAGTCCTTTGCCATCCAATCATTCTATGTTATCAAGAACTTGATAGTCAAACTTATGGCTTGTAAGAAGCCTTGGCCATGGAAACTAGATGTCTTCTAACACATGGTACAATCACCCTTTCTTATCTGTGCGCATGCGATGTATGATCATCCAAAACATCGTCAAGGACAACAACTTATCCTTGCTCACTAATGATTGTTTGTGATTCTAGAGGTGGTGGAGACTATGGTGCGACCTCAGATGCCCTCAACATGAGATCGATGTCTTGGTCCTATAGCTCCTATTCTGTCTCCATGTTTGTGCCTCAACCAGCTACTCAACATGTTGAGAAAATTCCTGAACCTGCACCTACTCACCCTCTTCTTCATGTGCTGGTTGCTTTGCTTCTTCAACCTGTATCTGCATAGTTTGCTCTGTTAGCATGCCTTGTCCTTCTTCCTGTTCCTATTTTTTCCTTTGTTCCCTTTCTCTCCTCTTGAGCTCTTGTTCTGCTTTCAGCTTCTTCTCTGTATCCTGCAATCTCCTCTCTGTATCTTCTAACCTTTGCTTCTCTCTCTTCTTCCACTCTACTCTCCTTTTGCATTATCACCTCTTCACCTATATCTTCAAAACTACCCTCCAACAAGTGGATCTTCTTTGAACTTGTAGCTTTGCTCAGCCTTTGCGCTCTCGACAATCTTCCTCTTATCTTTGTCTTGTGTAGGTTTTCTACTCACTTTTGTTGTTGTTGTTGCTTCCTGTGGTGTTGTTACCTAGAGTGTTGCTTTCCATTCTACTGATATGATGACTGGTTCATTAAGCCTAAAGGAGTTGTAGTAATACCTCTAAGGATCTCCCTCTGGCCAATGACATGCCCTGTGGATCCATGGGTAGTACAACTTCGCACAGTGGTTCTTTCATATGTAGTGGGGATCATATAGATTGAATCTCTTGGTGTCGAACCCAAAATTATTGAAGTCCACAGCCTCAACATATACATCTTTCAAGGTACAGATCTCTTGCAACCCAATCCGAAAAATGCATGGTTCCTTCTTCCTCCTGTGCAGTCCTATTGATAACCCTGTGGAGATGTGGTATGCAACCTCTTTCATGACCAACTTGTCCGTGGAAAACCTCGATAGATCATGAAAAGGATTCTTCGTGCCAAACATCCTAATGAAGGTGCCACTAGGTGAGGCATACCAATCTGCAATGTTAAGCAATGCCTACATTACTTCTTGCGACATGTAAGGTGGATCCTGTTCGAATATCATCTTGTACAATGAGGCGATGAAGTGGTCAGACAACATTTCCATGACTCCTCGGTATCTACACTCAGAGAGAAACTTGCAAAATATGTTCACAACATCATTTGATGGCGTCCATGTCCAACCCATGCCAGGGAACTTCTACTGGGCACAGATTGCATCAAGAAGGTACACGAACATAAAGAATCTTGCTTGTCCATTCTTATGCGAACTCCGGGCATTAGACACATGCAATTTCAGCTGAAGATCCAACATGTTAGACCAGTTGAAAAGCCTCCCTTCATTTTCCAATTGATCTAACATAACAACCCAACTCTGTGGGAAGGTCTCCGTGCTCTCTTG
The DNA here is from genome assembly GCA_031772625.1 of Pinus tabuliformis. NCBI lineage: Eukaryota > Viridiplantae > Streptophyta > Pinopsida > Pinales > Pinaceae > Pinus > Pinus tabuliformis. The sequence continues at coordinate 134,958,329 of CM062811.1, read as the reverse complement.
ACCATACAGGTGACATGCAAAGATGACCAGGGGTTGGTAAGCCTTCCTGAGTGACTTTGTCTTGTAGACCTGGTTGGGTTTCGTCTTAAACTTCGAAGACTCTTTTACCCAACACTTCATGATATCTCTAGTGTTTACATTGCTGTTAGGAGTGATGAAAAATGCATCCATGTGGTTCACTGGCTATAACAAGTGATACATCTGATGGTATTTTTCTGCACTGAAGGTGGAAAGTTGTGTCCCACTGGTATTTCTCAATGTCATCATCTCAGGATTGGCATGTGAGACAACTTAGTGAATGATATCCATGCACGGGAAGATGGGGTGCCTGCATGCAACCCTGTACAATCCCAACTTATGAATGTTGACATAGACTTGTCGATCTTCTAGATCTTCCTTGAAACTTCCTGCAAATATGTCCTTTATTTCTTTCCATGTGATATTCATGTCCTTCTCTACGAACAACTACGTGTTTGCATAGATGGGAAATTTCATTGGCACATGTTCAGCCACGTCTCTAGTGTCGCTCTCTATAGTGTCCTTTGATCCAGTTCTCTTGGAAACCATGATTCCTATACTAATGAGAGATTTCTCAACAACTGATGTACCTGGAGACAAAGCGGACACTCACGACAAGCAAATGTTAGCTCAAAATCACAAATCACTTCAAGGATTGGTCATGCAACACGCTGGGCAAGATTGCACAGTCGTGACTCTCAAAGGCAGGGGGATTGTTGCTAGATCTGCGCATTATGCAGTCCCATCTTCTAGTGAGTTGTGTTGTTGACTGGAACTGCGGAGAGCACAATCTAGTGAGGCTGGATGTGGACTGGAACTTCACAATGCACAGTTTATTCTAGCTTGATTGTTGGCTGGGACTGCACATTGTACAATCCCAGTGGGCAAGACTAGGCACTTTCTCCTAGAACTGTGTAGAGCACAGCTAGAGACCAGTGACAAGAAACTTTTGTCCAATTCTTAGAGCCAAGGAAGAGCCTTGAGATCCAACAATGTGTAGTGCATGTTGGGCAAAGCTATATCTGAGTCAAGGAAACCTAGATCTGCCCAAGGGCAACTTGAAAACGAGTAGATATGAATGCATAAGTGAAGGATGGTGTAGATAGGAGTGAATGATCATGCATGCAATCAAAAGCAATGTAGGAATCAGTCAAACAGACAAATAATGAATCTAGCGGGGAGAGTCACTATAACAATGACCGTTAGTGAAAAAACAATGTTGTGCATGTGACACTCAAGAAAGATAATGAAAAAATTGAAACAACACTTCTATAAGTTAAGACACACTAAAATGCCAATGGTCATTCAATAAAACATGAAAAACAACACTCACACAATCCAAGGAAACAAAAGCAACAGAAAAAGCAGCAAAAGACTTAAAAAGCAAAACTTACTCGAAAAAGTTGCGTCGACTGTGTCGAAGGTTCTTATATGCCTCGGGAATGCCAGACCTCCAAGATCGAATGTGTAGAATGAGCTCTGGGGCATTCAATAAGTATATTTGGTAGATTTAAGGTTTATGACATGCATACCAAAAATATAGGAAAAAGCTACAAGTGGTGGGGAGTTTCTAAAATTGACTTGAGTGTAACTCCCAGTGCTAAAAATAGATCCCTATTTTTTAGGGATACTTTTTGCTTTTTTTTCTTTTTTCTTTTTCAGGAAATGCTTCCATGCATGCATGTTGAAATTGTAGAGTTCTGGAGGGAACTGGGAACAAATGCATCAGATAGCATATGAAGGAATGTTTTTGCACAGTTCTTGGGCTGAATGGCTCTCGCTATCTGTCATGCTCTACACAGTTCCCCCACTGAATACAAGCTGTCAGCTGGGTCTGCACAGTTCTAGATCCTAAGCTCACTGTCGGGATGTTCTACACAATTAGAGAGAGAAAGGCTTACTAACAAGTTGCTCTACGCAATTTCTAGGAGTAGGGTAGGCTGTTGGGCTTCTCTGTGCAATTCATGAGAGCAAGGCACACTGCCCTCTATGAATACGCAATTTTCCAAGACGATGCAAGAACCAGATGCAAACCAAGCCATGGGAGGTCATCTTGTGGTTAGTCATCAAAGAAATTAAGTGAACACAAGTTGCAAAGTGAAAGATAAACTTGAATGAAACACAAGTACCTAAGAAATGCAAGACAAGCTACTAAGATTTTGAGGAGGGAGGCTCCACAACAAAGCGAAGGAAACATTTTGGAGGGTGGTTGTAGCTACTACAACAATATGTTTTGTTTATGTGTTTTGTATTATCTTTATATATGCATCGTTAATACTGCAATGAGTTGTGTTATAAAGCTCTAATAAGCACTATGTTGTAAATACTACATCAAGTTGTGTTATAAATATCCAATAAGAAATATGGTGGTCATGTTTTCAGTAGTTTGGCAGGTTGTAAATGTTGCATCAATCTATGTTATAAAGCTCCAAAGGTAGCATGTTTTGTTGGTCATAAGCATCATATATCATCGAGGATGGTGTTAGGGGTTTGTAACAACCCTTGGTTAATTTTCCAAGTAAATAAAATAAGACCAAGATCATGGGACATGTATTCCAAGTTGAATGGTGGGAAATCACAATAGCAGGGATCACTTGTGGTTTAATAATGGCTATGGAAATTGGCAAAGGAAAAGAGGAAATAATTTACATTTAACTATGAGAAATAAAAGAAAATAGGAGAAAAGGAAGGTGAAAACATACATATGCATGAAGGAAAATTAGAGATAAAATGAAGGAAAATGAAAGAAAAATGAGACATCAATGATAAAAGTGCATCAAAGAAACATTTGATATCATTTTGACAACTTTGGCTCAACAATTGTTCATTCTACCTCTCCTACACTCTTACACACTTAGATCATTCTAACATTCACTTGAATTTGGAGAGAAGTAAGAAAATGAAAGCAAGGGAGTGCAAGGAGAAAGTTGGATTAGTAGCTACAACAGGATTTCATTGCACATAATAGGTTGCATGTGGATTTTTTGTTGATATTTGGATGCATGATACATGCTTGTGGTTCTTTGGTTTTTTTTGTCATTGGCATGGAGATTTTCCTGGATTGACAGTGGTTTTAGACTTTCCTTGCCATTTTTGGATAACCATAATGAAGTGGGTTCCCCATTTGGATTTCTAATTGGTTCTTAGGTTAACTATGATTATGGGTTGGTATAGAATCTCTGGAGCCCTTGAACAACATGGGTTCCCTAAAGGCTGTGGGTTAGTATGGGAGATATATGAAGCCCTGTAACAACTTCGATTCCCTAGAGGTTGTGGGTTGAGATAGAATCCCTGGAGCCCTGGACAACTTGGGAAGATATCAATCTAGTTGGTGTTAGTGATTTCTGGACCGATTAGGTGAAATCGTTATAGTTGAGGGTTGAGGTGGTATGGCCTCTAGAAGCCATGGTTGGTTCTATTTGGTTTAGCCCATATGATCCCACATTCATGCTTGGAATATGGAGTGGGGGTGATTAGCTGAAAGAGATATTTTGGTTCAGCCAATCTATGGTTGGGTGATACGTGGAAGTCCCTAACTTGGTGATTATCTAGATTGTCATGGATTCTATTCAGGTTATATGATGGTTATATGTTTGGTTGGATGATGTGCTCTTACTATAGATCTTGTTCATGATCTGATAGGTTATTAAACGATTCATCAATGCATGGGCTAACAAGTGTTGTTTCAACTACTTGAGAGGGAATTTGACCTTCTTGATGATTCTCTTATGAAGTACATAAGTTTATGATTATATATGCATTCATGAGTTGTAGCTTCTATGTTTGTTATATGTTTGGTGAAATCTTTATCATGAGACTAGCATGTTTTGAGAAAGACATAGCTTGAATTTTTTATTGCATAGGTTGTTATCATCATTGATTGCATTCTGAAAAATTATAGGCAATGGCCTAAAGACTAACCCTAAAAAGTGGCATAGATCACGTGAGAACATGCACATAAAAGGGAAATTTTGGTCACAACCACATGCAGGAAGGCTTATGGGTGTGGTTGAAGCCTCATAACCACATGCACAATGTGCTTGGGTGCGTTTTGGGTGTAAATGTTGTAAAAATGAGTTGTATCTCAGTGGTTGATCACCAGAGGTGGTTGTGAAGCTGTTGAATGATCTAGTGTCCCTAAGGGGTGGTAGTATGTGTTTTGGTTGTTGGCCCCCAATTACATAATTAGAACTTGGACTTTGGTTCATGTCATAGTAGCTCTTAGCTCATGTTTACCCTGGAGAGGAGGAGTTACACTTTTTAATTCCATTTGTTTCTTTCAGAGACTATTTTGTTGTTTATTAATATCATCGAGCTCTCCTTTCAGCCTCTTCACATGCCTCACCAGGGAGATAAGTCATATCTTTCTCCCTCTAAAGTCAACATTCCTTTGCATGTTGTATCTTCATATAGCAACAAGGTTTTGCTTCCTCTTTCAATCAGTAATGAAATCATTAGCAAGAAGCTTATAATTCCCTGTTTCCATCATGCTCATCATTTTCAATAAGTCATTAACAAGGACAACATCCACTTTTCTTGGCCATCCTTCTCATCTTTCTTCCTTTATTATGCACCTGCAATATTCACCTACAAGTATAAGCAAGAAAAATATACAAATACAAGAGCATGATGTCAATTTTGTCAATACAAGGTTTCCATGGCATCTAAGAGGGTATACTTCTAGGATTTTGTAGTAATTGCTACAACCCTCCTACAATATTTTGCCTACACTTTGATTTTGGAGCCTACATTTTGTCTATAAGAAATTATCCTTCATGATTGTCAAGTGTTCCTCTTGATTTATATTGTCGTAATCACTTATTCTTTCATGCAACACTTGTGTGATGACTTGACTAAGTCTTGTTGGCAGTAATTACACAACTTTTGACGATAAATTGGTTTCCTCCAGACACAAGTAAACTCCTATCTTGATCTTGCACTGATTATTGGTCTTTCCTCTAGGAACTGCATAATCCTCTACCACTAGAAACTACACAATTCCTTGAGGGATCAAACTGTGAAATCTTGTGAGATAGACAATCATTGGGCAAGTAAACTGTGGATTCCTCCCCTGAGAGTAAGAACTACGCAATCCACTAAGCTAGTGAGCTGCACAATCCCTTGTAATTAGGGATTACACAATACTTTCTTATAGTGGAATTTGTATCCTCCTAGAATAAGTCAATTGTCCATCCCTATAAAATAGCGATTTCACTTTCTTATTTGACCAAATGACACAAGTTTCTATTTTTTATCCATGGAAAAGTGTCACTTTCTCCTTGATTTTAAGCATGCACATCCTAAACCATAACCTTAATCATGTGGGGGTAAATATATATAATGGAGGCTTGTAAAGCTCATTTACACAATCCACATTGGATATCTAGCCATCCCCACAAGTTCAAGGAACTTCAGATTTGGTTTGTAGAGCTTTTCCAGGTAAGTTTCTATATTGTCACTTTTTACTGCTTTTTTCCCAACAAGTGACACTTTACCAATTTCTTCTTGTAGTCACTGGAATTTCTACTATTACTACATTGTACAAGTTTTTTTTAATTATTTTTTTCAATTTTTACAAGTGTCACATCCCTCCTAAGTCATTTTGCCTACGAGTAGTTGCTGCTACTGGGTCTTTTTATGCATGCATGTTCTTTTCTTCGTATGATATTTTTTGGTTGATAATAGTAATTGATCTAACTCATTCAAAGGCCAATATATACTTGTCTTTTCCTCAACCCAAAATCTAAAACTTATCTTTTTCTCGGGCTGTAATAATACATCCTTAAGGCTTGCTAGCTTCTCCCATTACGCATTGCGCAATTCAAAGAATAAAGCCTCCTCCTTGCTAGTTGCAACTATGAAATGCATAGTCATTTGCCTCCTCCATCTATTTATTGTGCAATCTCAATCATCAGTTGTCGAACTTGGACACTAAGACTGTGCAATGCGCAATCTTATTCATCCTCTGCTAGCTGATACTGCACATTGTGCAATCCCAAGCCTCAAGACATCCCTCTGTCAGTAAAAAATACACAATCCCCTCTCTCACTTCACATTGTGCAATCCTAGAGCTTAGCCTTCCCCCTTGCAACCCAACATTACAAGACCTCTCTCCTCCATCAGTGTGTTGCTTCTTTTAGATTGATTGTTGAAATGATCTGTTTATAGCTAAATTGCTACTGCTATGAGTGCATCTCTTGCAATAGGTATTGAAGGTCTTGAGAATACTTCTCTTTTATCTGCACGTAACATCATGCATCCCAAGAGATAAACATCAAAGGAGGCTATGAAGAGAATTACTAAGGAATTTGTTGAAATTCATTCAATATCATTTCCTATTCTTTTTGATACACAATTATACATTGAGAAGGAATCCGATATCACATGGAATATAGTTAAGGATGCATTCACTTCCACATAATTCAAAGAATATATGGAGGATAGACAGGTCTACATCAACATCCAACAGTTAGGGCTTCACAGGGTCACTTGAAGATTCTAGTCTTACCATGTGCAGATGTCATCAAATGGATTCTGCAAGGTGTAGATACCAAGAGCACATCTTCAAACAATGCTAGTGGGTAGAAACTTGCCTCATACCAAGCACATGACATCCACTTCATCTACCACTTGCCTAAGTCTAAGCAATATATGGACTCTAAATTCTATGCAACAACATGCTATCTCAATACTAAGGAAGTGGTTAAGATGTGGGAAATGGAACCGTCAAAGTTTCTCCAAACACCAAACAATACTTACAAGACCAAATCACTCAAAAAGGTGTTTTAGTACTTGATAATGTTGTGCTACTAAATTTATGGGGAAAAGAATACTGAATTCTTCCCATAAGGATGGATTTACATGCTATATTAGGTTGTCTCACAAGGGAAGATATTCAACTGGTCTTATCTTGTGTCTTAGTAGCTAAAGATCAAATTATAAGGTGAAGAATCCACCAGAAGGCAAGATTTAAAAATTCTACATGTTTTCCTACTTACTAGCTGGTTTATGTGCTCGTAAATATTTCCCTAATATGGAGTGGAAATGGACGCCTAGTTATCCTCCCATCCACATTTAGTGCAAGTTGTTAGCAAAAAGAAACTATAGAGGAGTCTTTGAAAGACTGGATGATCACTTCTTGAGAGGATTGTACCAAATGATCTTTGAAGAAGAGGCCCCTTGCATGTCTTGTGAGGTAATGAGTTTAATATTAGATGTTTTGGACTGGTCTGCATCACTAAATGGTACCTACCTCAGAGTGTTTGGGTGCTAGAAACCATCTCATATTTTTCCAATGTATGCATAGACAAAGTAGTAATAATAGGTTGCATATCATCTTGTCACAGGTTTTACTGCAGTAGTGTAGAGTAATAAGAAGGCGCCATAGTATTCTCTTCCCTTGCAGGTGGGATATTATGAGATCAAGAAATTGAAGGTTGTAGAAGATGAAGTCATAAAGTTAGAAAGCCTTAAGCTAAGTACAATAGATTTTCATTAGTATGATCCCATAGGAGTTTGCAAGATACACTGTGTCGAGTTATACTTTGTCTAGCCATATGGGAATTTTTCCAATACGAAGGAAGGAAAGATGAAGAATCGCTATAATGCCTCTCAGCCACATGCATCAAGAAACCATGCAGTCCCTTCCAACGCAGTTCCAGAAGAAAGTGTTACCGAGGAAGTAAAATAGATAGAAGAATGCACCCCAGTGAGTATTAAATAAAAGAATAAGGTTTACCACAACCTAGTAGAGGAGAAAAGCTATAAATTCAAGGTAAATATAGCTATTCTAAAAGTGTCTTCAGTAGCAGAAAGAAAAATGATGCAACGGGAGGAAGAGCAGATGCAAAAACAAGAGCAAGAAAGGAAGGAACAGGTGGGGAGGAAAAGGAAAAGGATGCAACAGAAAGGAAATAGGAGGAAGAGAGTATGCAAAAAGAAGAACATGAAAGGAAGGAAGAGGAATAAATTCAGGCATGAGAAGAACTAAGAAGGAAGGAGGAAGAAGAAGTGACTAAAATAGGTAGAAGAATAAAGGCATAAACAACTTGAAGAAGAAGAAAATAAGCAGAAGCAAGATCAAGAGCTTGTTCAAGAGATAGAGGAGCAGAGAGTAACCTAGGACATGGAAGTAGAACAAGGGGAGCATAACCAAGATGTTTATCCCATGCCCAATGCAAAAAAAAACCATTAGTCAACCTCCACATCCCCCTACAAATGGGAAAACCCCAGGTCGTGAAAATAAAATTGCTCCTCTGGACGATGACCTGATCATCGATATTTCTAGCCTAACCTTTAATGATCTCCAAAATAGAATTGTACAGGAAAGGAATAAATATTTCCCAAATGGTATGGAACATCTTGCTTTCATGCATACAGAAAGGGTGATCGCCACTGACACCAAAAGGAATCCTCAGACCATTGTCGCAACCAACCTAGCCTTTGCTGGAGCTTCAAAGTAAAATGCATATTTCCTAATGGAAGAAAACAAGAAAATGGCAAAGGATTTAGAAACTTCTAGGCAACTGCAACAACCATTAGCCAGATAAGTAGCAGAAATATTAAAATACTTCACAGACAAAGACATCCATCGTAGGATAGTAATTACAAATTGTATATTGTATAAAATAATTGATGTAGGATTTGTCTATGAATTATTTTAATATTTCCGCTGTGTATATGACTAGTGGTCGTTACATGATACCAATGTAATGAACAAAGTTCGTCTACTGAGAGGAATGCTCTGATACCAATGTAATGACCACCAGTCGTATACGTAGGGGAGATATTAAAATAATTTGTAGACAAAGACATCCATCGTAGGATAGTAATTGTAAATTGTATTCTATATAAAAGACTAGTTGTATACACAGTGGAAATATTAAAATACTTCGTAGACAAAGACACCCATCGTAGGATAGTAATTGTAAATTGTCTTTTGTATAAAAGAATTGATGTAGGATTTGTCTACAAAGTATTTTTAATATTTTTGTTGCATATACGACTATTTGTCGTTACAACAACAAATAGAATAAATACAAGGAGAATCAAAAGTTGTATTCCACACATGCTTACTTGTAGGGGATTTGAGCAGGTATATATGGCAAGATCCAAGCATTGGGAGACACCATGAGGCATATTTATGAGGAGTTGGTCACTTTGTATAAAATAGTAGTTTGCTTACATGATATGAAAAATAAGTCACAAGAAAATGTAAAATCTCTTAAAGTCATTCATGCAACTATTACTGTGATTAATGAGTGGGGAACTAAGTATAGGAGTGCACTGGTAAAATTGGTCAAGAAGACAAGGAAGGAAGTAGAGTTGGAAAAGGCTAAGGTCAAAATACTTATACAAAGCAACAAACAACTCGAAACCTTTTTGGCCAACATTTTATATTCTTATGCATGATTAGACAACAACTTGGATTCCTTAGTTCAATCACACAAGGTCCCCTCAATAGGTCCATTTGCAAAGACAAAGGGCAGGAACATTGCTAGGAAAGATATCATGGAATACTTGAAACAATTGAAGCAGATCACTACCACAGAAGACTTGGAGGTTAATAGAAAAAACATGCAAACGTATATTGGTGGTCTTGCTAAGATAAATATGAAGTTGTTCTTATTGCAGAAAGGAGCACAAAATGGTTCCAAAACCATCTACCCATGTGCTATCGAAACTAGAGTCCATTATCAACATAAACTTCCTACAAAGTGTGAGGAGACAATTTCACAGTACAAAGCTTGGCATCAATATGTAACCATACAATTACAAGTTGAAGTTCTTTAGCTAGAGTTTCCTCAAACTCAAGCTTAATGTGCCTAGTTTTTCTTATTGGGATATACACATTTTTGTCCTATATGGGTTTTTGTATTATTGTATTTGAAATAAAATATGTAAGTGGAAGTTAAGAGTTAAATGTGGAATGTGAAAAGTAATTAGTTAGGAAAAGACAAAATAATTCCAAGAGTCATGAGGGAAACTCAAAGGTGACAAAGGTAAATGAAGCGTCATATCATTTTTTACAAATAAACCCTCATAACTCAAGCAAAGGGATTAGAACCAGATACTTGGAGCCTTGGTTTCTCTAGTATAGCATAGGAGGAATATAATTCTTTGGAGAAGCAATTGTTGGCTTCATGTTCCACTATTGGGGCCAGTGTCTTACTTGTAGGTGTTAACCTCGTACAAAAATTACCTGCATGCGAATTCTAAAAAACAGAAAATAAACAATGCGAGAGCATAACACATAAAACACATATACACAAAGATCTTCCCCTGGATCCCAAAACCGGGACTACCAGCCTGATTTTTCATTATGTTCCTTTTAATGTAACAATACATATTTATACATGTCGAAGCATCCAATACCATGGACCGAAAACCATTGCGTCCAAAACCATGGACCGAAAACCATCGCCTCCAAAAACATGTGCAAAAATCATGCACAAAACCATAGGTGGGTCCGCCTAACCTAACATAGGTTCCAAAACCAAAAAATTTCGGGGCAATGCCCTGGGCCCCATAGAGTGGGGTTACCTGCACCCCTCAAACCCCTTATGACTCCCCCTGCTATGTAATCGGTGCAACGAAGGGGCGGCTCCACCCCCCTTCTAACCCCCCGGTTAACTACGTGGGCTAGTTGTGGAAAGAATATAACACAACCCAACATTATCAATGTAATTGTATGCTTGGAACTTTCACTTTATAATAACAAGCTCTTAGATTCAACATGCCCTCATGCATATGTCATGGATGTAGTAAGACTATTCTTTATTTATTTTCGATGTATGTTGTTTCATTTACGCTAATGCTATTGAACTCATTCATTTTATTTAGTATGTATCTTATTGAATGTGTGTTGTGTATGCTATTACTATCATTGTTATCTTGTGAACTATTTTGAAGGTTAACTAATGATTATTTTGTATCGCTCATGTGTCTCTTCCAAGTTATTACTATTACTTTCTTCTAAGGGGCTCACTTATTTCCCTTTGATGTGATGGAACCTTTCATGCATTACATTTGATATTTCACGAAGTTCATACACTTCCTGTCACCAAAGTGATGAATATATCATATTATGCATTTATTGCAGCCAAGGCATATTATCTTTGAAACCGTATATTTGGAAACCAATCATATCCTGATTAGGGCTCCTACTCCAAATGGTGTGGGGTCTAATTGGGACTTCACATTGGGGAGACCCCCTACACCTGTTGTTGGCTTCCAACATTGTCAACAGGAATTTTGCGCTAGAAGGAGGCATATGACAAGCTGAGTCCATGAAGTCTATTTTAACCTTCCTTATCTTAAATGGATTTTCCCCATATCTTAACCCTAGCATGTTTTTCTAGAGTAACAAATCTGAAATATCCCTTGGGGATAATTTATGACTTGTTGAATATGAAATTTGATGGCGAGGGTGGAAAAACCATTCTAGAACACACCCTCTGCTTTCTTGAATTTTGCAATTCTCATGAGATTAATTGTGAGGATAATTCTTGCAGGTTGTTGATTCTTACATCCGACGCACATGTTAAACAATGGTGTTATATATTGTCGACGTCCTCTATTCATTCCTTCCAATAACTTGTTAAGGAGCTACATAAGGCCATTGACAGGTATGATAGCGAAGGCATGTATAAGAAGATTTTTCATCTAAGAAAGAAACCCGATGAATATGTTTAATATTTTCATGATCGATTCATTCACTTTTGTTATGAGTTTTCTGAGGATGACATAGACTGGAATTTTATGAAAGAGAAATTTGGTATCTAGTTTAGATTTCGTTGAATCATCTAAATATGAATCCTTTGTAAGGCTTCCAACATTTCTTTGTTATGGAACTCTCAAAACTTCAAAAGAAGAAATTCCTATTCCATGTAACTTTTCATCTTCTTTTCATTCTTCATCAAATCAAGCAACTCCGTGCACCCAAGTTAAGGTTTGAGAACTTGATAATCAATTCACTTATCCAACACCATCTTCTCCCTCCCCTCATATTCAATATTTGAACTCAAGATTCAATTTTGAATCTGATTTAGTCAAAGAAATTGATTTTTCTCAATACATTTCTTATCCTCCATCGATTATTTCCTCTGATCCTCTTGATCTTGAGTTGTCACATCAAACTCTTACAATAGTTTCTTTTGATTCTAAATAGGGTCAAGTACAAGATGGAGTCAGTGGAGACCAAGAAACTCACAATATCCTCCATAATGACTATGTGTGGAATTCCTATTATGAACAAGAAATTGTGATTAAAGATGATATTTCACCTAGTTTTTCCATTTCTTCCCCTTTCACCCATTGTCCTGACATATTCAATGATTATATCACACTTGTCACATATTTGTATGATCTAGTTTTTAATGGTATTAACTCTGATTGCAGTCAGGAAAGGTGGAATGTCGATTTTAGATCAAAAGAAGGTGAGGAATAATCCACTCTTTATAATCTATCTCTTTCTTCATTTTGAGAATATGAAGAAGCGAAGAATGAAACTTCAATAATTAAATAAACCCCTCTCTATGATTAATCAGATAATGAAGATCCCTTTCTCTTGGATAAAAAATTAAACTATGATCATGGTTGTCTTAATGTATTCATTAACTCATCTAGTGATGATTGTATATATTTTACTATTGATTATTACAAGCCACCAGTTTTTTATGATATACCTTTTGATACTTTGCAACCATGTCAAGATGAAGAGACACTTTAGGCTATGTTGATGGTAATGTTACGATCTCACGATCTTGATCGTTGTTCCAAGCATGATAAGATTAACACTCTTCCCTAGGAGAACCCTCATGAGTTTATCACAAATGTTGGAAACGAAGTTATCTTTAAGCTTCAATATCCTTCACCTATTTTTCATGATCCCATAGTTCAATGGTTGGAGGAATCCTACTTGGAAAGTCCCTTTACTAATATTTAAAGTTAGAATGGATGCTTTGGTATGATAGTTTCTCGTGATGTGTATGAACATTATGTTGCATCAACAGAGTGTTTAGTACATGTATTTTTATCATACTTCATTGCTCATGTTTTGTGCCTTCAATTTTGGAGCATGTCGTGATTTATCTTTCTTTTCGTATTCTTTTCTTGGTGATCTTTCTCATTTCTACTCCCCTCGTTAGTCTAGGTCAAGAGATGCTTCTTTGGTTGCACTAGAAATTTCACTTCACATAAGCTTGGCCTATCTTTGGTTAGCCTAGGAGTAGGTTTAGTTTTTTTTTTTGTCTTTTGCTTTTCCTATCATCTCACGCCTTTCTTTTACTTTCTTCATAATGATCCTTGTCTGAAAGTCATGCTTGGTTCTAAATAAGCATGGAAAATTTTGAAAAGACATTGCACAACTATTATCACTTGGTTAAATGTCCATTCCTATACTTGGCATGTGCCTTGAATCTTTTAGTCTATTATGCTTAGATGGAAAATATTTTCTTTCTCAGATAAAACGTTAGTGGATCTATGATGCTTGAATCTATAAATAGGATCTCCTTCTTGAATGAGCTTTTATATTTGATCGGTTAACTTCTCAACTTGGTCAAGTAGAGAAAGGAAAGGAGTAGACTTAAACAAGTGGGTTGTATTTCAGAGGTGTATATATATCCTTCTCTAAAGGGACAACCTATTTTGATCTCAATAAGTCAGGATCACTCTCTCATCCTAAAGAAATAAGAAGGTCCTAAACACAGTCCTATGAATAAAATATATAAGGGGTGAAAGAAGAGAAAGGCTTCCTACGTAGAGAGGTGAAGCAAGAAACTTATCCAGGGTACTGTTCAGGCTCACTGATAATGAATCTTTTTTTTGTGTTCTTGTAGTGACTCTGTCAGGGTACTATCCAAGCCTATTGGAAACAAGGCAACACCAGAGATGAAAAATAAAACTTTGACATCCTTTCCACTTGCATATCTACATACTCCTTATCCCCAATCAAAACAACCAAAATTTGACTTGCTTTTGTTAAGTGTGTTGCTAATGAAGATAATGAAACAAACTATATCTTTAAATTGAGCTAAGGAAGATATGGTGATCGATGGAATGAAAAACACTTCTTGAAGAGCTAGACCTAGTTCATAAAGTTAGACCCATAGAGAGAAGTTGGAGTTCTACCATCATGTAACCAAGTGTTGTAGCTGCTAAAATCCTCCTCCAAAATTTTGGCTACGATTTGATTATGGAGCCTACATTTTGTCTATAAGAACTTGTATTTCAAGGTTTTCAAGTGTTCCTTTTGATTGTCTAGTGTCGTAATCACTTACTCTTTCATGCAACACTTGTGTGATGTCTTGACTAAGTCTTGTTGGTAGAAGTTACACAACTTTTTACGACAAGTTAGTTCCCTCCAAACACAAGTAAACTCTTGTCCTGATCTTTCACTGATTGTTGGTCTTGCCTCTAGGAACTACGTAATCATATACCACTAGAAACTACGTAATTCCTTGAGTAACTCAACTGAACAATTTTGTGAGATAGGTAGTCATTGGGAAAGTAAATTGTGCAATCCTCCCCTGAGAGTCAAAACTACACAATCCATTGAGACACTAAGCAACGCAATCCCTTGTCACTAAGGATTGCATAATCCTTTCTTCCAGTGGACTAAGAACCCTCTCAGAAAAATTCAATTGTGCATCCCTACAAAATGGGGATTGCACTTTCTTCTTTGACCAAGTGACACAAGTTTCTATTTATTATCCATGGACAAGTATCGCTTTGTCCTTGATTTTAGGCATGTGCATCATAAATCCTAACCTTAATCCCATGGGGGTAAATATATATAATTGAGGCCTATGGAGCTCATTTTAACACTCAAAATTGGAGCTATATCCATCCCCATGAATTCAAGAAGATTCGAATTTGGTTTGCAATGCTTTTTAAGTTTCTAAAGTGTCGCTTTTTATTACTTTTTCTGTTGCTTTTATCATTTTTTTGTTTGCAAGTCCTGATTTGATCATTTCATCTTGTACTTAGTGGTGTTTCTACTATCACTACCTTGTACAAGTGTTTTTTCAGTCTTTCGTTCCATTTTTACAAGTGTTTCATCCCTCCCAATTCATTTTTCCTACTAACAATTACTATATTTGAGTATTTTTATGCATACATGTTCTTTCCTTCATATGATATTTTATGTTCGATAAGAGTAATTGATCTAACTCATACAAAGGTTGATCTATACTTGTCTTTTCATCAACCACATATCTAAAAATTACTTTTGTCCCGGTGTTACCACCTGGATTGAACCTCAGCATGAAGGAAGGCAATGCCAGGGTAACCACAAACCACACTTAGCCAAGTAGCTATACCTACTAGGCCGGGAGATGGCTCTCTCCATAAGGATCTCAGCCAAGATGACTGGATCAGGTAAAGGATATTAGGCTAGGTATAGTAGCACGAAGTTTTGATTTGATTTTGAAGGGGTTTTGTTGGATCAAGAGGAGTTGGATAGTTTAGGTCTAGGGAATTAGGTCAGAATTGTAGGGTGTTCAATGGGGCAAGGTAGGCATAAGGTTTATCACTCTAGGGCTTGATGAGGTGAGATTTTTTAGACTGGTGAGAATCTAGGAAGAGCATGTAAAAACCATGGATCCTTCCTAGACTGCAGAAAACATGAAATGGTGAATTTTTTCCCAAAGCAGAGCACTGATACAATGAATTCTACCTATCAACTTGAAAGCATTCACTTAGAAAAAAATGAAATGATTAACAAAGTATACAAAACACATTAACATATGATCACATAAGAATAAACTATACTAATACTCCATACCACATGGATCCCATAAAAAAAGCTGCAATTCTTATTAATCTCTTGCTAAACTGCTACAAAATGGTGTACAATCAAAGGTCTAAGCATCCAGCTGAGTCCAACCCTTTACAATGAGAAAGAAGAAGAAGATATAGACATGAATTCAAACTCCTCCCATCCTCAGGGGTCGAATCCCTAAGATTAGGAGCTAATCTAACCAACACTGAACAAGAAACAAGAATATAGGCATCTCAACAACTTGCCTTTAAAAGTAAAAAACTAATTCATTTGAGCTCAAACTGACTTTTAAAGCAATGAATCTACCCTCTAGTACTAATTACCTATCATATTTACATAACAAGTTATCATTTACAAAGGTAAAACATCCTCCATGAGAGAGAATCCATGAACACAGTCAAAAACTGGAAAAATAGGCATCCTGTGCAAAAACTGCCCTACGCGCAGTGCCACTGGCCCAATGCACAACGCTAATTTTAGGTCCCTTTTGGAGGACTTCCCGGCATCCAAAGAGCTAATGATAGCTCATTGGAAAGGTCCTCAAGTATATTTTCCAAAACATCTGGAATTTCGGAATTTGAAACTCATTTGACCCCTCAAAAATTTATTCTCCCAAGGCTACTTCTGTGTGTCCAAAAAGTGGCAGAAAGGTCATTTTTAGGGTGTTTTTGACCTTTTGGTGGACCAGTTCTGCCCCAAAAACTTTGAAAATCACTAGGGTTCATGTCCTCATCACTCTGAATCCAAAACTACAAACCATTTATTCATTAAGTGTGCCTAGGAAAAGCGCAGTGCCGGTGGCACTGCGCGTTTAGGCAGTTTTCCTGTGTGTAGAATTTCAAATTTTGGAAATGACAAAAATTTCTCCAAACTTGCCCAAAATTTGTGAGAAGCACCATCATCAAGTGTCCTGATGATCCAAGGAAGCTTCAGCAAGCAACCTAAGCCTATCATCCTCCTTTTTGCCTTTTATAGCTCGCCTTAGCCTAGCTTTCATCTTTTTGACCCTCATGTTGAAAATCTTGTTTCGGGTCCTATAATGGTAGGCCATGTGTTTGATCATCTGATTGTCTCTATTAGCCTTCTGCAACAGCTTCTCAAGGTGTAAATTGACTCTCTCAAGCCAAGTCTCTCTATCATATTCAATCTCCTTCTTAATAGGAGTTAAAGTGACTTGTGCCTCTTTGCCCTTTGTCGTTTTACCTTGAGCATTTCCAGCTCCATGAGGACTTGTTTGTCACTCAAATTCTTGTTTTCTTGTTCCAAATATGTGATGACATACTTGGCCCTCTCCAAATTGTCCATCAGAGCTTGTACTTGAGCCTCCTTTTCTTGTATGATAATGTCTTTTATCGTGTCTTCATCTTGAGCCTCTAAGTCAATTATTTCCACTCCATGGTGAGTATAACGCTGCTTCGGCTCATCATGCTCTGTCAAGTCAAAGTCTCTTTCCTCCTCATCATCAAAACTCTCCTCCAGCATCTTTTCCTTCCCTTTGTGCAGCAGCTACACCTGTACCCGTTGTGCTGATGAAGAAGGAAAAGCCCCTTCCCCATCCTGTGGAGCTAGCATTTGCCTATGGGTTAATGAAGAAGGCAAGGTCCCTTCCACATCCTGTGGAGAAAACGCTTGCCTATCAGCTGCAAACAATCTCCTTGTACCCCTCTGATATGTCATGAAGGTCCTGGGCACCTCAGTAGTTCTAATCTCTTGGGCCTCCTCATCTATTTTCACCTAAGCAATGCTAGAAGTTCCCCCTGCTTCTTGATACACTGGTGGAGGAATTTGAGGACCCCTGAGGAAGTCATGAGAAATAAATGTCTCCCAAGAGATGTTGAGGAGACTGAGATGATGAAGCACAATGATATTGATCAGAGTAATGATAGATATTTCTCATCTGCTGAGGGTATGGCTTCTTCTGCACAAAATGAGCCATCTTCTCAATATTCCTGAACAAGAAATAAGGAAGGTTGTTGTTGTTGTGCACCAAGGTAAATTTGTTGTTGTCCAAACCTAGCATAGGCTTGTTGACCAGGGCTTGGATAAAATTTTTGCTGACCAAACCCAGCTTGAGCTTGTTTTCCAAGTCCATGTTGAGGTTGGTATTGCTGGAATTGTTGCTGTTGATATTGGGGTTGCCAAGGCTACTGAAGCAACTGTTGTTGTTGTTGGTACAATGGTTGTTGGTTTAACAATTGTTGTTGCCCACCAATGTAAGGTTGACCAGGTTGTGAATACACTAAACCAATGTAAGTTTGTGTCATTCTAATAAATGGTAAACTAGCCTGAAGTTGTTGGACTCCAGACACTAGTAGTTGTTGTAAAATTGCCTATGAAGGTTGGATCTATATCCCTGAAACTTGGGGGTCTAAGGTTGAAGGGAAAGCTTTCACAGGTTGCAATACAACAATCTGGGCTTGTGATTGTGGCACAGTTGTAACAACAGGTGTTGTAGGTATGGATGAGACAAACTGCATAGGTTGTGATGGATACAAAAGCCTAGGTTGAACAGGCATGGTTGGCGACCACTGACAGACAATCATTCTAGGCTGACCTAAAGACGACAACATATTGACATATGGTTGCTCCCCAGAATATGGAGGATAAGGAGAATAGCATATTGTTCTCCATATGGGGGTAATCCAGTGTTAAGCGGATACAAAGGACAGTAACTAGATGAACCAACTTGATGTGAACTTGATGGGTCCAGTTGTTCGGTACCCATAAATGAGGAACCAGATAAAATTCTAGTTGAGGACATTGGTGAAGACCAAGGGCTAGAAGCAACACCTGAGTGGGTTCCGATAAATATTGGTAACCCGATGGGATGGATGGAACACCATACAAGTGTGACTCAGGTGTCGTAGTAAACATCGAAGAGGTTGCGATAGAAGATTCTGTCGTAGCCGTAATAGATGGTACGGTCTGGGATGTTGACTCTGCCATAGTCAAATGTCCAAATAAGTTTCCTAACGAATCAACAGGTGTTTGAAAGTAATCAAGATCAAAAGGAGCAATGAAATGAGGAGTATGAGGATACATATAAAGTCCAGTTCCAAAATGGAATGGAGTTCTGGGTGATTCTACCTCAGGTTCCTCTTCTATTGAAATCAAACCAGGTGGAAGAATTTCACCGTCTGGTCCGTAATAGATTTCTGGTTGTTGCTGAGGTAAAGAGGAGGTCTCGACAATTACAAATGTCTAAGGATCTACTAGTCGATCTTCTTTCGGTAAGGTAACAACTTCTGATTGTTCCACCTCAAGATCCAAATGTTCTGGTAAAAGAATAAGTTCAGGTTGGGCTTCGTGAACAACTTCTGGTTCAGAAGTAACTTCTGATTGAATAGTGATGGGTTCAAGATCCAGTTCTAGTCGAACAGATTCAGATTCAGAAGTAATTTCTTGTTGAACAACTTTGGATTGAGAATCAACTTGTTGTTGAACAACTTGGGTTACCGCTTCACTAGATTCAGCTCTAGTTTCCTCAGATAATTGTGGAGATTCCACTTCAGTAACAAATGTACCAGTAACTGTAGGAGTAACTGGGGTCACAATACTTACCGGTATAGGTGTTTCTGGTAATTTAGATGAAGAACCAAATACTTGTAAGCATTGGATCCAGTCAAATGAGACCGCTTTGACCGAATAGGTGTAGCTTCAGGCGGTAAAGGCATTTTACTTGTTGCTCTCCACGAACGACAGGGTAAGGGTTGATTTTTCTCCACGATTGATAATTGATTTTATTATAAAAAGGAAATAAAAAAAAGGGGTAAGGTAGGCAAAAGGTTTACCAAGCAACTGTGAACTACAAAATACCTCCTAGTGAACCAAGAAGTATGGCCAGGCAATCTCCCCGAATGCTGTGTTCATCACAATGTACAAGGCAGCCGACTCGGTTACCTAAGGATGGATAGCAACCTAGTGTTTTCCTCCCATATATACCTGAAAGTACGTGGAGGCCCAATCCGTATTAGTGCTGTCTAATGAAAAACCGCATAGTGAGAACATTCCCATATACTTTATGTACTGTAAAACCACCCTATATACCCGAAGGTACGTAGATGAGCTACGATATACTCATGTATGTGGAATGAGATATCACACTCGGTATGTATTGTAGACAAGTTAGTGACAGCTGTTATGTTTTACGATGCCAGAACATGTCTCTCGCCTAGAACTTCTAAATGTTTTGCGTTAGATGACAATGCTCCATTAGGTAAATTGATGTTAATTTTAAGTTGATCTTGCTTAGGAATTTGCCTTTCAAGGTTCACCACGTGATGTATTTTCAATTCCTAGAATGCAACTAACATGATAAGCATTCTTTCCATGCAATTTAACAATGAAAATCTTAGCTAGTAGGGATATAGAAATAAGATTTCTTTCAATCAAAGACCAAAGAGCACAATCTAATGCAATTTCCCTAAACTATTCCTATGAGCACGCATAAACTTTTTCAATGCACGATGCAAGCTTTTATTTTCAATTCCCTTAATGTTATGATGAACAAAAAAGGAAACTAATGCACATACAATCAATCAATCTTTAACAAGAACGAAGACTTTATGAAAGTTCTATTTCGAAGGAAAAAAAGACTTTTACGACACTTTCTTTTGAACAAAGATTAATCGGCTATAATCTAAATTTGACAATGAATCGATAATGACAAAGAAATCATTTAAGAAACATTAATCAATCAAGTCAAAGTAGGGCTAGCAAAGGAGATACAATTTTGATTTCAGAGACATGACATTCATTGATCATTCAGCAAGCAATCAAACTAAAGAAATTTGTTGAAAAACCCTATCCAAAGGTGGAAAATTGACCCAAGGAGGATCAGTGTAGCCCTGAATGGGAGACAGTGCACTTCAGAGCACCGTCCCTAAGCCAAGGGTACTCTGCAGCGCATTTATTCCCTCACAAGCCTGTGTTGGTGACAGTAAGCCATTTCAAGAGGCAACTAAACACAGTTTTTGACCAAAATTCACTTCAACAAGACTGAAATACAATCAATGAAAGGGAGTAAGGTCTGCTAGAGTGTCCTAGGATGTGATAAGCTACTTGGAACAAGGATCGTTCCCAGTGGAGTTGCCAATTTGTTATGAATAATTTGGTATCTACAGATAAATCCTAATTCCCTAGTATCTATATCTAGAACAACAGTTTAAAGCACTTTAAACTGTTCTCTATAAAAAATAGATAAGACAAAGAGAATGAGAGTACCTACTTGTACTTGCACTTTCTTGTTGTCTCCTTTGTATCGATACTATCGCTCCTTCCCATACTTAACACGCTTGAGAAGTACCTGTTAACATCAAAAGAAGACAAAGAACCAATCAAAGAAAAAGATCTATTGATTACAAGTAAATGGAATCAGATACATTCACACATAAGAGCATCACATATCAAGATAAGCATATGGAAAAAGGTGCAAATACTTTATTGTATAGAAGGAAGAATTACAACCATGAAGCCTGATTCGAAGTCACTCCAACTTTGATTCCATCCACATCACATCATAAGCATGACAATCCGGCAACATAACGACACTTACAATAGTCTAAATTCTTAAACTAACATCATCTCCTTACAATCATCAAAGTCTAGCCCCTGATCATTTATATGAGTGGTCAATTTATAGGAAGATGGAGGAGGCTTTGTCATCAATGAGGGTATTGAATGGCCTTCCATACTTAGAATTAGTTCCATGGAGGAAGGGATGAGAGGATAGGATGTATCTTAACTCATTCCTCATCCATTTTCGAGCTCATTGGAGATGATAAGTGTGGGAATCATCTAGAAGGCTCTAGAAGATAAGAATATTCCCCAAACCCTCTGTGAATTTCACTCAAACTCAGCTAGCGCAAGTCAAACAGGGCCTAAGTGCTTTTGCAGAGCACCCTGGTATGGACTTAGCTGCTATGTAATGCACCCTTGCATTGTCCTAACTATGCTGGTCCCTCTAGAGGTCATTTCAGGATGTCTTCAGGCCCTGAAACTGTCTGGGAAGGAGGCATTCAAAAGGTTGACTTGTTTAGGGCATGTAGCAACTGAAATTAGGGTTTGATGAACCCTAAAACAATAATTTGGATGAGGGGAGTGATGTGCCCAAATGGATTTGTAACAAGCCACAAATTGGGGAGAAGAGAGTGGAGACAACCGCTCAAGAAAAACCATCTAGAGAATGTAGGAAGAGGACTAGGGAAGTTGAGCAACTTGTGTAAGATGCGAGGGAGAATGTAGGTGCTCCTTCAAATTAGTACATGCAAAGAAGGTCACCATATCGATACACTAGCTACATGGCTCTAATGACTAAGATTGTAGAGATTGAGCTATCCTCTTTTGAGGAAGAAGTAGAGAAACCAGTATGGGTTGATACAATGGTTGAGAAGTATGAATCCATTGTAAACAACAATGTTTGGGAAGTGGTCCCATGACCAATAGACAAATCTGTTGCGAGTTCGAGATGGATCTTCAAGATTAAGGGGTACTCTTAGGTTGAGGTGATTGACTATGAGGAGACCTTTGCTCCTGTAACAAGGTATTCATCCATCATATCAATCCTTTCTCTGGTTGCACATATGGGGTGGAAGATGTGAAAAAAACATTCCTCAATGGAGTTATTGAGGAGGAGGTGTATTTTGAGCAACCAAAAGACTTCAAGACTTTTGATCGAGAGTCTCATGTGTGAAAACTCAAGCGAGTGTTATATGGTCTCAAGCAAGAACCCCATGCTTGGTACATAAGGATCGATAACTATCTCACCGGTTTGGGCTTCACCAATAGTGAAGCAGATGCAAACCTCTATCATATTTTGGTAGAAGGTATATTATTGATTATTATCTTATATGTTAATGAATTTATTTTGACTGGTGATGAGAATTTGATCAGATCTTGTAAGGAGTACCTTGCAAGAGAGTTTGAAATGAAGGACATGGGTCTCATGCACTACTTCCTCGAATTGGAAGTATGGAAAGGTGATGGGGAAATGTTTGTATCTTAGGGAAAGTATGCCAATGAGAAACTTCAGAGGTTCTGCATGGACACACACAAACCCACGGAGACACCTCTAGCAACAAACTAGAGGAAGGAGGATGCCACTTCAGGTGAGGAAGTGGATGTTATTGTTTACAGGAAATTAGTGGGTTCACTAATGTAACTTGTGAACAAATGACCATATATGTGCTATGCAGAAAACTTGCTGCCAAGCTATGGTTAGGCCAACCAAACTATTTTGTGGGGTAGCTAATCATGTTCTACGGTACCTCAGAGGCACGACTTAGTTTGGAATATGGTATAGTCGGAAAGAGGGAGTGAAGTTGTGTGGCTTCATTGATGTAGATTGAGCGAGGAGTTCATCAAACCAAAAGATTACATCAGGTGGAATTTTCAGTGTTAGTTCCACAATAGTTTCCTAGTACATCCGGAAGCAAATATCTGTGGTAATCAGCTCGACAAAAGAAAAATACATGGCTTCTAGTTAAGCACCACGTGAGGCGATCTGCATGAGAAAGATACTTGTTGGATTGTTTGGTCAGATGATGGATCCAAATATGATATAGTGAGATAACCAGAGTTGCATCAAGCTCTCTAAAAATCCTATTTTTCAAAATCGATCAAAGAATATAGATATTTGATATCACCATTTCCGAGATTGTGTGCATAGGTGGATAATGTTGTTGCAGTACATTCCAACAAAGGAACATGATGTTGATATTTTGACAAAGTCCTTGTCAAGAGGGAAGTCTGAGTTCCACAGGTGCAGGATAGGGGTGGTTGATAATCCCTTTATTACTGAAAGGGAGTGTTGAAAATGCAGCAAGAAAATCTCAGTTTGACTTTGCCTTGGTCAAACTAGAGAAAATTCAAATTTCTATTTCAGCAGAAAGCTTAGAGGTAGTTAACTGAGGTGACATGGCACTTTTCACTCAATTAATTAAGTTAATTAGATTTGGGGAAGCTTGAGTTTAGTTCAGTATGATTTATTGCTAATTTGTAGTAATCTATTTCAGTTAAATTGAGTTATGGTCTGTTAAACTAGTTCTAACTGTTAGAAGAACTAGTGGAGGTCAAGTTATGGAAGTGGAACTTTAACCACACTCAGTGATCAACCAGCTAACTGATCAATCATCCCAAAATAATTTTTTCATGCAGAGAATTCAAGTTACCCAATTTAGATGGAGATTCCAAGGCAATGTACTATCAATTGTAGACTATTCCCATGTGTACAGGTGGTGCATGCAGTCAGAGGAAGGACCTAGAGGAATTGTGCAATCCAATTGAGGGAATTTTCTAAATAATAGAGGATAATTTACTCAAGGAACATCGCAAAGAAATAGGAGCTTTGAGGTCTTGAAAATTGGCTAAGTGTTGGCTAGAGTCAGTCAGTCAGGCAGAGAGATAGATTATACACTTGCAGGTTGTGCTCAGGCTTGAGAAAGCATATGTATTCATCTCTATTATTTAGTTGATGCAATACAGATAGAAAGGGGTTTTGAGCAGTTTCTTTGCATGTGTGATGGTTCCTTTTGCATGTCTATGATTTGTGTTCTAAATTGTGAATTAATGTCCACAGAGCAGTAGAGTAGCTTTGATTCTTGTGATTTAGTAAATTTCACGAGAAACTTTGAATCTACACAATAATTTCTACAAATAAAGAATCCTATATGTGGGATTATAATGGCTTGAAGGGTATCCATCCTACTTTATGCACTCATCATATCTATCTAAAGGAAGGATCTCAACATTTTCGTAAGCTCAAAGCATAATTAATTCAGCGTTGAAGAGTGTTGTCAAGGAAGAACTTCGAAAGCTCTTCAATGAAAACTTCATATTTCCAATTCTTGACGGTTAATGGGTATCTCCACATGTTATTGTTCCCAAGAAAAATGGAAAGTGGAGAGTTTTTGTTGACTATAGGGAGATTAACAAAGCGACTCAAAATGACCATTTTCATTACCCTTTATTGATCAGGTCTTAGACACTCTATATGGTAAAAAAAAATCTCTTTTCTAGATGGATTTAGTGGTTATAACTAGGTTCATATCACCCCTTAGGATTAGGACAAGACTAGCTTCACTTTCCCTCGAGGTACATTTTCCTATAGGGTCCTACCTTTTGGACTTTGTAATGCACCTGCAACCTTCCAACAAGAAGTTTTAGGAATATTTTCTAATATGGTCATTGACTATTTGGAAATACTTATGGATGACTTTACACCCTATGGGGATGATTCGATGAAGTCTTACACATCCTTGAAAATGTACTCGAGCATTGTACACAAACCCACCTTTATCTCAGTACTGAAAAGTGTCACATGATGATGGCTGAAAGTATTGTTTTAGGTCACTATCCCTTTGTTGTAGGTATATAAGTTGATCCAACAAAAGTTGATGTAATATTAAGAATTCCAACTCCTAATATGTAGAAGGAGGTACATAGACTTTTGTGGCAAGCATATTATTATAGACGATCTACAGAAATATTTTCTAAGATTTCATTTCCATTGCTTTCCCTATTAACAAAGGATAAAGCTTTTATATGGAATAATAAATGTAACAATTCTCTTTTAGAGTTAAAAATATGTGTAACAATAGCTCCCATCTTACAAGGACCTAATTGGATTTTTGGTTTCACATCTCCATTGATGCTTATGATACAACTATTGGGGATGTGTTGGGACAGTAGGATGAAAATAAACCTTACACCATCTACCATATCAACAAGAACTTAACCCTTGCAGAGGTAAATTATACGGTGATAGAAAAAGAGTTTCATGTTATTATTCATGCCATCAACAAATTTAAGCATTACGTTATTGGTTACCAAACTTTTATGAATACTAGCCACTCTGCTATCTAATTTTTAATGAATAAACTAGTTACTAATGCTAGGGTTACTAGGTGGTTTTCGTTACTCTAGGAATTTGATATTAATATTGTAGATAAACTTGGGAAGTAATTTTGTTGCAGATTTTCTTTCTAGATTGACTAATGTTACTAATAATATTCCTATTAATACTCTTTACCAGATGAGTATCTCTTTGCGGTATCCACTTATTCACCTTGGTATGTATACATTTCCAATTACCTTGTTGTAGGAAAACTTCCCCAACACCTTTCTCCTAGAGAAAAGAGAAAAAGTGTTTAGCAAAGTTTCCAACATTTTTGGTTGGATGACTACCTCTTATACATTGGTTTTGATCAAAAAATTAGAAGGTGTTTGAGGGAGGACAAGATTCATGATATTGTCAAGGATTTTCATGATTATCCTTGTGTAGGACATTTTGCAGACACAAGA
This sequence comes from Pinus tabuliformis, assembly GCA_031772625.1. Taxonomy (NCBI): domain Eukaryota; kingdom Viridiplantae; phylum Streptophyta; class Pinopsida; order Pinales; family Pinaceae; genus Pinus; species Pinus tabuliformis. The sequence continues at coordinate 134,932,231 of CM062811.1, read as the reverse complement.
ACAGGTCATAAGGTGTTTCATATGGTCTATTTTTGGAATACTTTATTTAAATATGCAAGGAGATATGTGTAGGGTGTGACAATTGTCAGAGAATAGGCCAACCTACTTAATCAAATGAAATGTAATTATAATCTCAATTGGTGATGGAGCAATTCGAGAGATGGGATTTATATTTTGAGGGGCCAATTAATCCTCAAAAATTCTTTGGAGGTGAATTTAGACCTGATTTCAACTTAGAAACATTGACTGGAACAACTAAATGAGTTAGATGAGAAGCGCTTGGCTGTTGTGAATTGAACAAATATCACCTGACAACATCATGCCAAGTAGCATGATAAATTTATTAAGTAGAAGGTGTTTTAGAAGGGTTATTAGTCTCTATTATATGACTCCAGATTTAAAGATTTAAATGGGAAGTTGTGCACCAGTGGCTAGATCCTTACAAGGTAGATATAATATTTGAAAATGGTTGTGAAATTGAAAACCATTGATGGGTCTCAGACATATTTTCTTGCCAATGGACACCGTTTGCGATTGTATCATAAGCCTACTTCTAAGGATTCATTTGTCAACATTGTCTCAGATGCATATTCAAACCTTGAAGTTGTTGGGGCAAGGGAAATTTTTCCTAGACTGCCAACCACTTAGTTTTCTTACTATTTTGAAAAAGAGAAGAAAAAAGTAAGAGAAAATAAAAATGTCTAATGTTGAAAAGCCCACAGGGGTGCTATGGGATGAACGTGGTGGTACTAGCTTGTTGGCAACCAACACATCTTTTTCTTCTTCTGTGACAATGTTTTGATAACTTTTCTTCTCTGTTTGTAAATGCTTTACTATTTAATTTTGTTGTTTTTACAAACTCAATATTCATCAATTATCAGAAGTTGGTACACTTATCATAGTATTGCATTCAATAGCTTCTTTTGATACCATTCTATAGTTTTTTATTGATACATCTCTGTACATTTGCAAGTCATGTTTATAGCTTCACACAGTTTCACTGATACAGATCATAGACATTCTCATTCGTTCACCATCACAAGTTGACATATGTTTTCTTGCATTTTCATGGTTGAAAACTATAATCTTGTTCTAATACACCTAATTTTGTTGACGTACAAGTCTTTGTCACCACATCATTGTAATGGAAGAATTCACCAATGGACATATGCCACAAACAAGGCATTGAACAACATCAATCAAGTCACTATCACTTGTATAATTGTTGCATCAGCATAATGGTAAGTCAACAACATGTATGTTTTTTATCATTTACTTGCATTTTTGGATTTAAGGTTGACATGACCCCCTATCACATACGTTGGGGAAAATTGTTATCATTATGTTGGAGGGAGCGGGGGGGAGGTGGCTCGTACCTATTGTTCGATGCACCAAATCACTATCCCAAATTAGTAACTACTGATTAGACCTTGTATTAATAATAGTTGGCCATCGTTGCTCATAAAACCCAAATGTGACTACCCTAAATTATTCCCAATATTTGTCAGTTATGGCATAAAACCATTAAAAGGGTAAAAATTTCCAATTCTAGCAGATCGAGATTCTCCACTCTAACAAAAAATTGCATGAACTGAGTGTCAACATTGTAACAGTATTCTAGAAAACCATGGGGGGGGGGGGGGGGGGGGGGGGGGAATAGTATGCCATGAACTTGATTCTATTAATGCTATGTTACACCATCCAGAGGTCCTGGAAGAATTTCAAAATGTGGGATAGTTGGCCTATTTTCATAAGTTGTATGGATTTAACGAGAAAAATGCTTTATAATTTGCACAAGCTTTGTATGAGCAAGGATTAATAGTTAGAGGATTCAAGGTTGATGTTATTAGCTACTAGGGTGACAAGTCTGCCTCAGATGGGAATGCGATGGTTTTGCCAAAAAATAACAGCCCCAATAGCCAAAGACACATTCTTGAAGTAAGGTGAGGAGGTAGGGAATAAGGGAAGAGGGTTTGATAGAATATCCTTTCCTCATCCTTGAGACAATGTGGCCTATTTTATTCAGAAATTTATAAACTGTGAAGGGTAGTTTGGATTGTATTTCACTACCACTTTGAGTTGTTAGCACATATGCACAATGGATAGATAATCAATACGCCCTATTATTTGTTAAAGTAGTTACATCATATGGCATAAGTTGCACGCATGGTGAAGCATCTTGAAACCTACATAACTAACCACATGCTGATCAAATTTATTATATTGACTCATTGCAATAATAGGGGAGCACATGGGCCAAAATGCTTGCAGAGTTTCATGTATCAGCACCTAAGGAAGAAAGAAGTGAAGCTAAAGAATAGGAGGAAAGCGTTGAAACAAAGATGAAAGCAAGGGAAAATACACCTTCTAGACCTCATTGTTGAGGTATTCAAAGTAGGCATTCTATAAAGACCACTGTTGATAAACCTGCTAGATGAAAGAGGGCTTGTACCAAAGGACCGGTGGATGTATCTAATGGGAAATATGAAAATGTTGGGTATGGATGCCCTGTTGAGGAAGAGACACTTGAAAAAGTACATGAGAAAGAAACAACTATACAAATGAAAATAGGCCGAAGAGGTCACTAAAAAAGAAATTGGGGGGTAAAACCCCTAAGAAGAGAGTACGCATGATTGTTACACCATCAATTGCCTCAATGCTTGAAGTACATGTTACTGTAGAAGAATCAAAGGAATCAAATGAACCAGAGGAACAACTAAGTGAAGGAAAGAAAGAAAAACCCATGCAGGAGCAAGAAATAATTCCTTCACCGAGTAAGATTAAAATTGATCCTCTTACTCAGCAAATTAATGAATTAAAAGAAGGAAAATGAAAATTTGAAGAAACAACTTGTCACACTCAAAGAGTATTTTCAGTTCAAGAGGCAAACAGGGTTGGAAACCCTATAATAGGTGGAAGAAATGGTGTCATCTATTGACACATCTGAAAAACTATGCATGGTAATCTGAATTTAAACAGGAACACAACAAATTACAGATATAACCATAAATATAGATATGTAGCAGAAATAAAACTTCATTTCATTAATATCAAATACCGAAATACGCTTACAAACATAATGGAAATAAGACTAGCTTCAGCGATGGTAGATTATCTCTGAGAAGAGATGTGGTGGCTACATGTCTCTGAACTGTCTTACAATGAGGCTCAGAGGCATATTTATTATTGAGAAACAATGGAAAACCCTAAACATCCAAAAACCTAACCCTAGGAGATGAAGCGCCAAAACTATGGGCCTTGTTTGGGTAAATTAGTACATCAACTTCCTAGGGTCCTAACTTTGGCATACAATCTCCGTTTGATGCACACAATACCTTATTACAAAGATCTATCAGAGGACTACCACTTCTAACTATAAAACATAGGTAAACAACATTTTTTGGTCCTCGTTTACCCAAAAAACATCGTTTAGGGCATCAAAATGGCTTCGGAAGTTCAAGACCCGAAAAACTGCCAAAAATAGTAAATTGTGCTACAATTAAGGAAACTGAAAAACTAAAAGAGACAGTGGTGGGGGTCCCAATGGAATAGGTGGGTGGCCACCAACATCCACCTGGATTAGTCCTCCCCCCTTAGGAAGCAATGGTCCCCATTGTGTTGAGTGCCTCCATGAGATGGGGAAACTTCTGTTGAACTTGGTCCCTGGTGAGCCACTTACCTTGGTGCAGGAGTTGACCAGCTTTGACAACCTGATATAGTTGGATCTTCTGCTAGTGAGTGTTCTTGACCTCTATGTCCATAATCCAATTGGTTGTGGTCTGTTTTATGAAGTCTGCATTTAATTTTGTTGGTGTGAGATGTTCTGCAATGTCTGATGTGTCCAACAATGGTGGGAAGTATGGTCGAAGGCAGTCCACATTGAACACTAGGTGCAGGCCAAGGAATGGGGGAATGTTGAACTCAAAAGCATTGTCTCCCACGACCTTGGTAATGGTGTAAGGACCATATCGGAGCGGTCTGAGCTTTTTATGGGCTCCAGTAAGGTGTTATTTTTTCAAATGCAACTAGACTTTGTCACCCACCTGAAACTTATGTGGCACCTGATGTTGATCATGTCACTGCTTGTACTTGGAATTTCACTTAATGGAGTGACGATATATCGGCCCATTGGGTAGGGGTGCTCTGGAAGTCAGATCAAACAAATGCTTGACCTGACAGTGGAATGGTACCCCGGTGGGTGAGGAGAAGATGTCCTTCTATTCTTCCATGACCATATCCACCTACTTCTGCTGCATGGAGGAACCCTTCCTAGGGGCAGTGGATGTGGCTACGATCTTCTCCTTACTTTGAGAGTGAATCAGAAATAAAGAAAATTTCCTAGTCTAGGAGTTGATCTTACTGCATTTCTTAGCAGAGATCAAAGAGGTAGCAGTAGGTGGGGCTACCTCTGGTATCTTGTATAATGTATTACCCAAAGAAATAATCACAGATCAAGATCTAGACTCATATATAGCATGTCACTTCCACAAGTATGGTTGTCCTAATATTACATCACAAACGTCAATAGGAGCAACATCACACAATACCTCATCTGTGAAGGGCTTGATGATGTAGGGAAGGTGACACTGCTGGTTGACTCGAAGATCTCGTCCTTGGTGAAGCCATCAAATACTATATAGCTATGAGTGTGGTGTATTCAATAGGCCCAGCCTCTACATGACCTCTATTGAAATGAGGTTGTTTTGGCTCCCACTATCAACAATGAATTGCAACGGCGAACCTTTCACCCACATCTATGAGTGGAAGAGATGCTCCCCCTCCTATGGATCTTCGGGCTCATTCTTCTGGATCTTGGTGGTGGAAACAGTGGCACTAGGCTCCGCATCAATAATTTGATTCCCTTTGTCATTCCTCTTGTTGGGTTTTGACTCAGATTCGGAACATGTATCTAATTTTGAACGCTTCAACTCAGCCACCAATGACTGCTCGACCTAACACTCACTTGTGTTGTGAGTGGGGCTCTTATGGAACTCACCACTTCCCTGTGTCCTTCTTTGACTTCGTGGTGTTTTTCTTTTCTTACGGCTTCGATGAGTTGTCTTGGGTCACCATACCTTGGCTTTGTCCTTCATTCTTTGTTTTGGGGGCGCCTTTCCTTTGCTTTGGATTCACAGAGCCAAAGTATCACTTCTTTTGCTTGAACTTCTACTCAATCTTGACAGCGTATTGGTACTCCGTGCCAAGAGAGGATATGTCCAAGAACTCTATATCGTCCTATATGTACCTGTGTAAGCATCCGTAATACTTGAGTACTAAATGTTTCTCAGAATCCTTGATACCCAACTTCGTGCGAAGGGTATGAAAAACACTAGTAAAATTCGGCACATCTTGGTCCCTCCCCTACTGCAGCGTGGGCCACTTTATGTATTTATCCTCATATCTCCTGATAGGGTAGTACTTCTCCTAGATGGCATCCCAGAATGACTTCCAAGTGGGTGTGGCTGAAAATAGTGAGGGTGTACTTTCATCCTTCTTCTCATAGTAGGTTTCCCACAAGTCCTTGATGTGGGGGGCGGCTTTTAGAAGTGAAAAAGTAACCTTTTCCCGGCCGGAAAAATCATGAACCAAAAAATATCCTTCTAGCATATTTAACCATTTATCTACGATGTCTACATCTATCTAACCCTCAAATATGGGGATGTCAAAGTTAACTTGTACCTTAAAGGGTGTGGTACTTCTAGAGTAGCTACTGGAAGGAGATGTGTCGCCCTTGGGTAGCTACTGAAGGATTTGGGCAAAGTTGTTTATCATCGCATTTCTTTGTCGCTTGAGGGCTTCTTCAAGCAAGATTTTGAAAGGATCTCTTGCCCTCTTGTCTTTATTCTCTTCCATCATGGGAAGCCATCGGGATTTGCGAGGTTGGTCTTGCAAAGGTTCGACTAGTTCAAGCCCTGACTCCTTATATCCCAACCTCATTGGGGACATGCAAAGAAAAACAGAGAAAGAGTAGACCGCTATGATACCACTAATCCAAATTTAAACATGAACACACCAAATTACAGATATAGCCATAAATACATAGATGCAACAAAAATAACACTTCATTTCATTAATATCAAATATTGAAATATGCTTACAAACATAATGGAAATAAGACTAGCTCGGGCGATGGTAGCTTATCTCTGAGAAGAGATGTGGTAGCTACATGCCTCTTAACTGTGTTATAATGAGGCTCAGATGCCTATTTATTATTGAGAAACAATGGAAAACCCTAAACATCTAAAAGCCTAACCCTAGGAGATGAAGCAACAAAACTATGGGCCTCGTTTGGGTAAATTGGTACATCAACTTCCCGGTGTCGTAATTTTGGCATACGATCTTCGTTTGATGCAAACAATACCTCATTAGAAAGATCTATCTAAGTACTATAACTTTCAACCAGCCAACAAAAGTCTAATACCCTTTTTATCCCTAGTTTCCCCAAAAAACATCGTTTAGGGCCTCAAATGACTTCAGAAGTTTAGGACCCGAAAAACTGCCAAAAATAATAAAATGTGCTACAATTAAGGAAACTGAAAAACTGAAAGAGACAATGGTGGGGGTCTTAGTGGAATAGGTGGGTGGCCACCAACATCCACTTGGATCACATGGTTTGTAGAAAAATTCTTAAGGAGGCAGGTTGTGAGGGACCAGCCATTCTCTTGGTTGGTATAAAAGTGAAAGAATAGGTAATGCATTTCTAAACTGCTAATCCACAAGAACCCGCTATTGATTTTTCCATTACACAGGAACCAGGAGCTGAAGCAAAGAGGTTTGGGGAAAATCCGTTTTTTGTTCCACAAGAAATTGTTGACAATGTGGCTACTCCATAAGACCCAGTAGTTGTAATAGAGAATATTGAAATAAACCAAACTGCTAATCCACAAGAACCTATTAATGATGGTGCTGACACACAAGAACCGAAAATTGATATAACACAATTGAGGGAGAAGGAAAATGAATAAATTTTAAGGTGTGCTATTTATTTTGCTACTATAAAAACAATAGATACAACTCTATCAGAATTTGAAGAGCCATTGAAATCAATAGTTTTGGTTGAGGAGTTAGACAAATGGAAGAGGTTAGCTATCTCATTTAAAAGTGAGGTTATCCCTTTGAGTAAACATAAGGAGATTGTTGACAATATTAAAAGGACCTGGGTTGAAAATTTGTTGGTTTAAGATTTGGAAAAGATTAAGGAAGAAAGGAATCAAGCAATACTGCGGTAGGAGAATTGCAGGAAAAATTAAAGTCATTACAGGAAGAGAAGGAGCAGATATATGACCTTGTAAAGAATGTGTTGAGTTGAAGAACCCCTTCTCCTTCCTACCCTTTATATTTGTGAGGAAAACTTTTCCTCTTCCAATTAATAACAAACAAAGAGAAACGACCATATGTAGTAAGGGAAGTTCAATATTTTCTAGAGACTTTCCAGAAGGCTAATTTTTCATAGCAACATTTATTATGTGAGATGTATTTACATTATTGTGCTTGTTTTGGAGTGAGGACTTTTAATATTACAACCTATGTTAGAGATGTTCAGGTGAGGTCCTTCATATCACTTATGTAGAATCAGGTCAGCTAGAAGGTCCCCTGTAATATTGTAACAATAAATGAGGAAGTTATGAAATTGCTTATTCAAAATGAATCAGGGCCTGCTAAAAAACATTATGTGGCATAAAGTAGGATGTGGCAATACCCATACACTAAAAAGTTGTTGATGGAATTCAGGAACAAGGTCATGGAGCACTGTTCCAAGAGTATCAAGGTGTTGAAACAAGATGCATGAAGGAGGTAGGCTTAGATAGGAAGGTTGCAGGGAGGAATTGAGCAATGAGGATCCCTACTATTTCCAAAATTTTGTACATGCACTTTCTAGGGTACCTTAGTATGTAGAGTGTATCAGGAAAAGTGGGCCTGATTATTATGGACTTGGGTTCAGATTTCCACTTATTTGGCTTTCGGATCACAAGTATCAACACCTGTATCAAATAGATGATGTATTATGGGAAGTGGAATTGTTTGTCTACCAAGGATACAAAGCACTAGTTGAAGATATCATAGGGGCATATGATTTTTCAAAGCTTCATTCACAACATATCAAAAACCAGTTACAAAGGTCTACATGAGGACATACATATGCTTAAGTTGGAAGGAGATGTTGGGACATATAATTGGCATTATTTTTTACCCATTTTCCCTATATTTTCCTACCATTTTGACTTTAAAATTCTTTCCTTGTCACTTCATCAGTCATTATTAACCAAAGTATGTTCCCTTTTTGCATGTCATTGTTATTATCTAGTTTTTCTTGTAATTTGACATAAAAGTGAACTACTTTAGGCCATTTTATTAATGAATTGATGAAGGTCTATTTTAGGTGGTGTGGCTCATTGATACGTTGTTACAAGACAGTGTCTCCCTAGTTCGACCTTGCTAAATATGGAACGAAGACTCTACTGATGCTATTATTACAACATCAAGATTATTTTCGATGCTCTGTTCTTTTATGATTAGAAACAAAGACAAACTTGGACAAACACTCAATCAAAGCTAGGTTTACTATTGAAAGGAGACATTCATGGAAAACACAACTAACTTAAGCTAAAATAGTTAGGATTTCCAAATGATAAATCATTGTAATTTATAGAAGTTGTTACAACTCTGTTTCAATTAAGATAATTTGTTATAAGAGTTTTTGTACAATTTTGATTCGGATAACATGAGAATCGAGAGATTTTAATGATGATCTAGATTTTTGAAAATAGGAATGTAATCTCAAATTATAAAATAATATACTCTTTTCCTATGAGGCATGCATATATAGAGATCAAATGAGGGAATACCAACGTTGTAATCCTATACTTCAATTTTCATTAATACAACTCTTTTCCATACGTGGCTCCATATCTCTTTCATCATTAGCTTGTGTGTTGTGTAATTCACCAACCCCTGCTAAGGAGGAAGGCCCTCATTCTTAGTCGGGATCACTAGTTAGAGAGGTATTGCAGTAGTACATTTATTTCCTCTCAATTACAATTTATGTGTGATTTGTTGTTATTGTTACAGAACTTATTCATGCATTGAATATTTGTAGGATTTTGGCCTCTACCATTGTGTAACAACTTAGATCTTGAACTGGTCCCTTCATTAGGTATGATGGTTATTTGATTACTTTTATAGTTCTTTGGTTTGTTTAATTGATTGAATGGGTGTTACAACAATTTTGTGAGTGTTGAATGGTTTCTAGGAGTGTTGTTTCTTTTGAATAAGAGTGATCATGTGATAGAGTGTGATTTATTTTGCAATGTGTGCCCTTTTCTCTTTGAAGTGTGACCAACGTTTACAGTGTGACAACAAGTGTGTTTGGAGTGCTAAGAGTGAAATTTACAACGATTGGTTTTGAGAATTCAGTAGTTCTAGTTGCCACGTGTTCCTACATATATTCTACACAATAGCATTGAAAAAAAAGGCTACAGTGATTATGTTATGAATTAAAAGGACAATTGATTCCCCCAACAACAATTTGTATCTTCTTGAATCTTCATTAAACTCCACATATGGCGAGCGCCATATGTGTAAGGAATAATATTGGCATGACATCCTCTTATACCATCATCGTAAATAGGGTAGGTCAAATTTTGGGGGGCATAACTTTTCATATGAGCTCTAATTGACCAAATTATTTCTCCTTTAGAAATTTATTTGTGTGTATATCAACATCAAGGTGTCCTACATAAGGCAGTAAATTTTTGACGAAAAAAAGGTTTGATTTGGTGCCTTGAAATGCCTCTAGAAGGTTTCAAACCCCAATTTTCCAAGCAGGTACTTACCATTAAAATGACATTGCAAGTTGATTCCTTTAATTTTTTCCACTCTAAAAGCATCGAGATAGATGAAAAATAATATGATGATCTAATCCAATTCACCAAACCTTTTTGAAGAAAACATTGTCATAGTCCTTGTGCTCATGACCATAGGAATGGCATCTTATGATTCTAAATGGCATTAGGAAATTTGAAGCCTAAATGGACCTCCTAAGGAAAAAAAATCAAATAATAGTATAAATAATAAAATAAAAGTTATGATTTTTTAAAAGGAAAATAAATAAAAATTAGTTTTTCCATTGTATTTTTTACTTATGTCCTTACATGTTTACTCGAATTTCAAGTGTGGCCACTCATTGGATGAAAAATTAGATTTTGCATCAAATGAATATGCACTTTGCATACTTTTGAGTAGACCCACACTGAGAAAAATTGAAAATACATGAAGTTGTATTTTTTTCATGTATTTTCAATTTTTCTTAGTGTGGGGCTACTCAAAAGTATGCAAAGTGGGAACTCATTGGATGAAAAAATCATTTCACATCTAATGAGTGCACACACTTGAAATTTGAGTAAACCTTTAAGGAGATAAGTCAAAAATACATTTAAAAAAATAGTTTTCTTCTTTTCCCTCATAAAATATTTACCCTTGAGGATGAAATCATTATCTTGAATCCTACTAATTCTTTTAAAGTTGATTTAGCTATTACATTTTTCATTTTGAGGCCCATTTTATTACCTCAAAATTACCTTAATGGATGTTTTGATAATTGATAATGTATGAATATTTCTGACCTCCAATTAGAAAATCCACCAACTCATAAAGACTAAGACTAACATCTATTTCAATTGGAAATCTCACCATAGACATAATATTACTAGTCAAAAATCTATCGTCAATTAGAATTGTCTTACCTAGAAAATTTCTAGTAATTGTAAGGGTGAATACTGTCTAGAGCTCCATGGGCAAGGCATGGAGCTTCACCCAAACTATGTGTTTCTCCATAAACTCATCTTTGGCATCAAGTAAAATATTCCATTGATTTGTAGAAAGTAAATAAATATCCATGACCCATTCTCATTTAAGAATGATTACAACTTATACCTCATAATTGAATAAGAACCTTAGCCATCCATGAGAGAGAATGTGAATATATGGACTATAATCAAGAATGGAAACACACACTTATTGAATCCAACTTCCAAGTTGTTCCAAAGCCACCCTTTAACCCATGAATTTTCCTACCAAATAAATTATCTAGTTTACACACATGCTTTGTAGACCACCATGGAAATCCCACTTCCCTATCCCTTCACCTCCTTCCAATATTTCTTACCCTTCACCTCCTTCATCGACATATCCCCTTGCAAATTTTATAATTTCCCACATATGAAACTGCCATATCACACCTTTGAAACCCTATTCCTTCTGTCAACAATCTCATGAAAGAAAAATTATGGGTATAGAGAGTGCTTTGTAGGTTTAGGAATTACCCCTTCTAAGACCTCGCAACTATATGTTTTTACTCTTCACACAATAGAACCATATGTTGATTCCCCAAAAGAAATTCAGCAATTTTTGTTACCACTTTTTTATTGGAAGTTTGGTTTCTTTTGCATAAACTTATTTTTTCTTTGAAGCTCAATGAAATTCCAAGATGAATAAGTTTTCATTCTTTCCAACTTCCTTGCCAAAAAAATCCAAACAATTTATGATTAAATGCTTTAATTATTTAGTTCCTCATCTATTCATTAGCAAGCAAAGTTCATGTTTGACATTGATCATTCAAAGTGTAAATTTTGTCTATCACGGTGAAGGTAAAAACAAAGCACCAATGGGAAAATGAAAGGAAAGAGTCAATGGTGAAAGTGAAAAGGTTGGTTGATCAAGGAGAAAATCCCTTTTGGTATTTTAACAATAAATTTTGATTTTTTTTCTTTGTTTTTGGCGTTCCTCATACCATTGGAAACATTTTTGAATTGAAGTGACCAATTCCATAACTAGTGAAAGGATACTGAACTCAAGGAAGTATCAACACTACAAATGGGAATGAATTTTATTCTAAAATCATAACATAAGAACATATGCTAAAAGTGCTTTTAGAGTGGAAAAGGTGTAGGAATCAGCTCAGAGGACCATTTTTACCGGTGGGACCCAATTTGAAAAATTGGGGTTTGAAACCTTCCTAGAGCATTTTAAGGCATCAAATAATGTTTTTTGGGTTTAAAACGTTGTTTCTTTAGCGTAGAACCCTTTTTTGACATTCTACACATAGATAACTTTCCAATGGCACAAGAAACACCTTAATCACAGTATGTATGCAAATGTTATGCCACTAGGAAGTTGACCTTCCTATTTTCACCACCATAATTTGGGAGGATTTCCATAGTATAATCCCATTCGGAGACAAATCATTAACTGAAAGTAAATATATATATTTATGCTCAACAATTGAAATTTTACTTATGATGTTAAGTTTACTTCATTTTCTAATCATTATTTACTCTATGTAATGCATGTATGTTGGTGTATTAACTAGATTATGGTAGATTTTGCATTAACTTGTCTCTTACTGAATTTCATTTTGCATGCTAAGAGTGTAGGTTTTAACCCTGTACAGAAATTACCTTCATACGAATTCTAAAACACAGAAAATAAACAATGCGAGAGCATAACACATAAAACACATATACACAGAGATTTCCCTTGGATCCCAAAACCGGGACTACCAGCTTGATTTTTCATTATGTTCCTTTCAATGTTACAATACATATTTATACATGTCGAAGCATCCAATACCATGGACTGAAAACCATAGCGTCCAAAACCATGGACCGAAAACCATCGCATCCAAAACCATGTGCAAAAAATCATGCACAAAAAAATAGGTAGGTCCACCCAACCTAATATGGGGTCCAAAAACAAAAATTTTCGAGGCGCTGCCCTAGACCCCATAGAGTGGGGTTACCTGCACCCCTCAAACCCCCTGTGACTCCCCCCGCTACGCAATCAGTGCAACGAAAGGGGGGCTCCACCCCCCTTCTAACCCCCTGGTTAACTACATGGGCTAGTTGTGGAAAGAATATAACACAACCCAACATTCTCCCACTTGTTGTTTTCCTTCCACAGGGGGCTACAAGAGAGCTTAGTCATTTATCCAGCCCTGTAATGCCCATTGTTTCTCTACACCAAGAGAACTTCTCAGAGCTCACAGATTTTGTCAATGTATCTGCAGTGTTCTTCAAAGTGTCCACCTTTACCAGCAACACCTTTTTGTCTTCTATCATATCCCTCGCAAAGTGATATTGAAGATCAATGTTCTTTGTCTTTGAATGATATGCAGGGTTCTTTTCCAAGAAAATTTCACTTTGACTGTCACAGTCTATCCTTATAGCTCCCTGTACTAACCCCATATTAGAACACAATCTCTGCAACCAAATTGCTTCCTTGTTTGCATGAGTGGTTGTTATGTATTTTGCCTCTGTAGTTGATAGTGCCACTACAGATTGTTTCTTACTCATCCAACTAACTGCACCTCCAAATAGGTTAAACACATACCCACTTGTAGATATTCTCTGATCCAGATCTCTAGCCCAGTCTGCATCAACATAACCATGAATATCCAACACTCTATCCAATCCTGGTCTTCCTTGTTACCACAAACCATAATCACTAGTGCCACGCAAATACCTGAAAACCCGCTTCACTGATGTCCAGTGCTCCTTCCCTGGTTTTGACATAAACTTGCTCAATACTCCCACTGCATGTGCAATGTCTGGTCTATTATAGACCATCGCATACATAAGGCTATCGACTGCACTTGCATATGGAACACATGACATTTCCTCTTCCTCTTCTTGTGTCTTGGGACACTGTTCAGAAAATAACTTTACACCTACAGGAATAGGAACCTTCACCAGTTTACTATCCTGCATATTAAACCTCTGCAATATTGTCTCGACATACTTCCTTTAGTTTAACCAGAGCTTCCTCTTTGTCCAATCTCTTATAATTTCCATTTCCAAAATATAGTTTGCAGCACCAAGATCTTTCATGTTGAATTTGGAGGATAAATGGGTCTTCAAATCCTGGATAATTTCTTTATCATTTCCAACAGCAACATATCATCCACATACAAGACCAGATAAATAAGACGGTCACCAATTAATTTAAAATACACACAGTGATATGCTTTGCTTCTGGTGAAGCCAAGTCCCTGTATAAATATATCAAATTTTTGATACCACATCCTTGGTGACTGTTTTAACCCATACAGAGACTTCTTTAACTTCCATACCAATTCTTTATTACCCTTCACCGCAAAGCCTTCAGGTTTCTTCATGTACATCTCCTCTTCCAGATCCCCGTGAAAAAATGTTGTCTTCACATCCATCTGTTCTACCTCAAAATCAAAAGCAACAGCAACAGACAAAAGTAATCTAATAGAAGTTACCTTGGCAACAGGAGAAAAAATATCACCAAAATCAATTCCCGACACCTGGGAATAACCTTTTTCTACCAACCGAGCTTTGTATTTCTCCAACTTTCCTTCTGCATTTGTCTTCTTCTTGAACACCCATTTGTTGCCAATGGGTTTCCTTCCAACCACAACTCCACAAGATCCCAAGCCTCATTTTTGTGCAAAGATGCTATTTCATCAACCATGTCCTCTTTCCAGAGTTTTCCATCTTCTGAATCTACTACTTCCTTCACAGTTCTGGGATCATCATCAATAATAGATAAAGCAAAATTTGAACAGAAAGCATATGGACTATACCTTTCTGGCTTCCTTCTTTCTTGAACTGTTCTTCTCACACCCGGAGTTTGTGGCTCTTCATCCTCTGATTCCTCCTCTATTGTAGAGTCTGATTTTTCCTCCTTAATCTCAAACTCTATCTTCTCAAGTTCCTTTGATTGGACTTCATATTTAATAACATCTTTTACCTCTCTGAACACCACATCTCGGCTGTACACAACCTTCCTTGTTACTGGATTCCAAAGCTTATAACCCTTTAAACCATCCTTATACCCAATAAAGATGCACTTTTCATATTTACTATCCGACTTTGTTTTTTTCTCCTTTGGAACATGTACATATGCATCACATTTAAATACCCTCAGATGTGAAAGAGAGGGTTTCTTACCAGTCCATACCTCTTGTGGAGTCTTATCCTCGAACATTGATGAAGGTGATCTATTGACTAGGTAACATGTTTTCTCCACTGCCTCTGCCCAAAATTCCTATCCTAACTTGGCACCACTGAGCATGCTTCTTGCCCTTTCCATCAATGTCTTGTTCATTCTTTCTGCAACTCCATTTTGCTCAGGTGTGTATGGAGTAGTCTTCTGTCATGCTATACCACACTTCTTACAGAATTCTTCAAATTCCTTACTAGAAAACTCTCCACCGTTATCTGTCCTCAACACCTTTATCTTCTTGTCTGTCTGGTTTTCCACTAGAGCCTTAAATTCTTTAAACCTGTCAAATACTTCAGATTTCCTCTTTATGAAATATATCCATGTATTCCTTGAGAAGTCATCTATAAATGATACATAGTACATAGACTTACCCAGTGATGGAACCTTCACAGGTCCAAACACATCACTGTGCACAAGCTCTAATATTTGCTTCGCCCTCTTACTACCAGAGGGGAAAGTCACCTGATTCTGCTTCCCATATACACAATTTTCACAGAAATCACAATCCAGAGAGCTATTACTCATACCTTCGGTTATGCTTCTATACCAATGGGTGTCATATTTCATGATTGACTGGTTAAAATCCCTAATATCTTCATCCTTTCCCTACTGCAAAGGTTTTCCATATTTTGAAGAGATAAAAAAATTAAAAAATTAAAAAAGGGTATACCCTAAAAAAAAGATCAAAGGGTAAAAAGAATGAAATGGTCAAAAGAAAAATGAAAGAAATGAACCCCAAATAAAAAGGACCATGAAAGTGTGCTAGTCCGAAATGCCACTACTATTCTATTTGTTGCAAAGAATCTCATTATGTGCAGTTGGTTGACTCTTGCCATAGTTGATGAATGGCCAAACAGCTTAATCTTGGCCAGTTCATGTTTGAATTTCCAGTTTTAGGGATAGAGAATAAAATCTATCCAAACTGTTCAATCTTGGCAAATAAATAGTTAAGTAGAGAAGCAAAAGAGCTCAACAGTTAAATCTGAGCACTTGGAAGAAATAATGGCACACTTAGATAGGATTCCCATGAAAATAAAAGAAAATTTGTAAGGGTTTGCTAGTCCAAGTGCACCCATGGAAGAAGAAGAAAAATGTTAGGTATAATAGGCTGGGTAGGCAGTTTTGGTGTTGCAGAAGCAAGCTTATGATCAATTTTGTCTCTCAAAGATGTTCATCTTATTGATATCATAAGCACTATGGCAACTATTTGGTTACACATCAAGTAAGGCATGACTAACTTCCCTTCACACTTCTTCCTAAAACATTTACTAATTTCCCCCAGGGTGTTGAGATCTGCTCAAAACTCCTAAATCATTCCACCTCATTTCATAAAAAAGCCTGAGTAAAACAAGATTCTTGCTTTAGGCAAAGAAGCCACATTTCTGGTGTAAAACCCTTTTCATTTCCCTAAGCCTAAGTTTTTGGACTCTATAACTTAGTGCTCTTTTTCAAACATATCTCTCATACTAGCCCTTTAACTTTATTATATAATCCCCATATAGTTTTTTCCCCCCCCCGTATTATGTAAACATATGAAAAATCCCCAAAAATTAATATCCCGCCCCTGGTTAATCTATAAACATAACACTATATAAACAAGGGTTTAATGGTTCATCTAGAATTCATTAAAAACCTCTGTTGTGCAAAATGTGGTTAATTAACCAATTGGGTTAATTAACAAACACCCCGACAACCAATAGTAATCGCCCCGAGAAGTGTTAAATCATTGTTTATATTACATGGGCCCCGCGCCGTAACCCTGAGCTAGCTCAAACATCTACCAACCATTAGATCTGGGCCCATGCATCGGACGACTCACAATCCTATCGCGAGGACCTCTATCGTCGTGGCTTACCACCCGGGGAGCCGGCGTTATTACCTTCGTACCAAGGACACGCGGCGCCCTCCCGCCATGCTCGCGGCCCCTCCACCTGAAACTGCTTTGGCTCATAAGCGGTGTGGGCCGATACCACTTACCACCCGCCCACTGACCCTGCCCGCTGACATCATCACCACGTCACCGCCACATCAGCATCCCATACCCCCACATCGCGACAAAACGTCACATCCCGATGACGTCATCTGACCGAAAAGCGCCAAAAAGCCTCGTGAAGCCAATTTTTGTTAAAAAACTCATGAAAGTGTCATTTTCACCCATTTTCATTCGTTTCTTCTACAAGACTGTTGCATGCAAACTACATCCAAGCAACTGCAAAAGCTCCAGTCTGCCACCCGGCCAAGCAAAGCCTAGCATCCTGCTCCGCACCTTGTCGGTCAACCTGCAAATTACACTGGTTCACCTCCAAAACACAGGTATTTACCCTGTCCCACCTCTCGAACTTGTATTTTCGGTTTTCCTCTGCAAATTATACCTATAGGAGCCAAATTCAAGCTGAAGCAGTCCATAATTGCCATACCAAGACATCCAAAACTGCTCTTTTGCTCGTTTTTTCCACAGAAACTCGACCTCCGGTTTAAAAACATAGAAAACTGAACATGGAAGCCCCTGTGGCCCTTAGTGTAATGCCCCTCAATGCACCTCATAAAGACCAAAATCAACTACCCTTGGCCGACAGAGATTTCCAAATAAATGACCCGTCTGGTTGCCAAAATCACCTTCATACTTTCTACCTAATCAGAAATAGTCATCTGAACAACTCTGATATCTATGGAATATGGGAATCCAATCTCCCCAGGTATTACCTTCCCTTAGTCAATGTGTTCCCAGATATTATTCGCCACTGCTGTGCCAATTATGACCCTGTCAGTAAAGCAGTTATGACCCCATCACAAACTGTTCTCTTTTACATAACTGCTGAATCTATCAATGAGATGCTACACTTCCATCCAGTTCAGCCTCTTGCTCCTCTTTCCATGGACCTTTTTCTTGAGCAAGGCTCTCAACTATCCAGTGCAGAAATAACCCAGATTGCTAAGTTATTCATGAAACCAGATTGCCAGACCCAAGGCCCACCTCCTTATTTATATGTCTGGTTCAATGAGACTGGAAGAATTATTCTTGACATGATATCAGTGATCTTGGGATTTAGGTCTAGTGAATATGTGGATGAGATTGTCCTGGTTCTGTTATCCACCTTTACTCTAGGACAACCCCCTGCTATTAAGTATGACTTTGCCTCTTTCATTGCTGACAAAATCCATGCTTGATTTATGAATTTGGAAAGAGAAGGAGTGTTTAAATACACAACTTTCATATACCATCTACTGTTATATTATCACCCAGACAGTTTTTTGTTTCCCATCAAGAAATTGGATTCCAAAGGAGAGAGGAGGTCTGTAATCTTTTGGACCTCAGTCTTCCACAAGGTTGGTGAATCCCCTTATACCTATTGTGAATTCATTGACGGGTTTGTACATCCTGCCTCCACTCTATTGATAGGAGCTCCTCCTCCTAGGCTCTCTGGTGACATAAAGAATATTTTACAGCTCTCCAAAAACTACAAGATAGGTGACTGGAACTTCTACCAGGATCACACTGAAATCAGGATATATCATTGTGAATTGTGCCCTTATAAGCTGCCCAAATACGTGCCCATGAGACTATTTGCACTGGATTATTTCAGACAACTTATCAATGCAGATTTAACTCACTTTTGCAATGTAGAGAAAAAGGCTCAGCTGAGAATCAGAAACCAGTTAGGCCCTTTTATCATTAACAAGAGGGAAGCATGGGAAGATGGCGATAAGATATTAGGGGAAGACCTTAAATTGAAGAAAAGCTTCTGGTGGGTGCCATATGACCCAATTAGCTTTATAAGTGATAGAAAAGTAAGAAATCGGCTATCAACTTACATACATCATAGGATCCCTGAGGTAGAACAATATGCTAATCAGGATGAGTGGGTAGAGGGTACATTAATAGAAGAACTTACTCAGCAAGAAAAGATGGAACAAGCTATGAAAGATTTATAAAAGACCCTTGACCTGGACTCTTTTGGACAAGTATCTTTCAAGCTGCCTCAGCAAACCAAAGTGGGTACATCTTCTGCTGGAACTTCACAGCAACCTATACAAGAAACCAGCACACCAGTTTCAGGCTCTTCTAAGGGCAAGGAAGTAGCAGGCACAGAGCAACAAGAAATGACTGATCAGCAGGGGAAAATTCCTCCAGTACAAACCAAAGCACCAGAGATACCAGCATTACAGACTCCTCTAAATGAGGAAAAGGGCAAGAAAAGAGATAGAGAAGAGGCCACACCCATCAGTGGACCTGCAGAATAGCCAGGTGCAAAAAGGAAAAGACTGAATCCTCTATCTGAAGAGGAAATCATTGAAGAAACAATAGAAAGCCTAAGAGGTGAGAGGGCAACCAGCCCATAGACCTCCCCAGTGATAGACACATCAACTAGCTCACACGGGCAAGAGCTAGAAAGGCAACATAGTGTGGAAGTTTCATCCACTAGGCCACCAAGTAAGCAGACCTCTGATATCAAAAGAACATTTACAGAGATAAAGGCTAGAAATGATCCATTGAGACTGCAAATTTATAACCAATATCTTAAGAGGGCCCCCACAAAACAGCAAAGATTAATGTCAGCATATGACATTAAAGAAGGAAAAATGATCATGAGTTACTTCAAGCCCAAGGTGCAGCAACCACAATCGACAGCTGATTATATCAGGACAAATCTGGAAGTCTTGGCCAAAGACATTCATCCAATAGACCAGATTGAGCTGCATAAACAGACTGGAGAGATGGTGTATTCCACGCTAACTGATAAAGCAATGTTGGCTCATAAATTGCAAAATTCCTTAAATAATACCTCAGCTCAGTTGGATTTAGAGAAAGCTTCTTCTTTAGAAAAGGAAAACAGGATCAAATCCTTGGAGGATATCATCATTGAACTGGGACATGATCCCAAAGATGCCAAAGGCATAAAAGCAATAATGAGGAAAAAGGAAGAGGACATTGCTACCCTCAGAAAATAGCTCAAAATGCCTCTTATGCATCCACAAACAACAGATGTTGTATAGAAAAAATCCGAATAGGACATGATGGACCTTCTCATGAGGTTGAATGAGAGATTGAGTGAGACAAAGCAGGCATTGGAGAAAGCACTACAAGAAAAGTAGGGAGAGTCAACCTCCCAGCCACCTGAAGTAGCTCCAACACTCACAACTGCCCCTCCCACAGTTATAACAACAGTGCCTTCCACTATCCTGACATCAACAGTAGAAATCACCACAGGTACCTCAGCAACAGCAACAGCACTAGGCAACAGTACTATTATGACCACAGAGCAATTAATAAAAGCCATGGAGGAGTTGAAACTCCAAGTATCAGAGCTTAAACAAGTCAAAGAGAAATTGGCAAAGGTTGAGTAGAGCTATGATAAATTCAAGATGAATATGGCAGAGAAAACAAGGGAAGTCAAAGCATTGGAGAACAAGGTAAGAGCCTTATAGAAGGATCTCTCTCTACATAAGCCTCTGGCAGAAATCAGAGGAATTTTGTGGACCAACATCACTCAATCCCTTAGTGATGTATGGAGGTCTATTCAAACCATTTATGAACAGATTGATTTGATAAGAGTAGCCCAAGTGGAAATTTAGAAATCCAGAGCCTTATTGGGACAAATGCATGAGCAAGCTAACAGGCTAATACATTTTTTGAATACCAAGACCAGTGAAGAACTGGAAGCACTGGATATTAGAGACAGAACAGGTACCATTCTAGACATCAAGAGAGTTCTAACCATGAGAAATCTAATGCAAAACTTGGACAGAAGATGCCAAGACATGCAGGTAGAAATTGATTCTTTCACAAACAAATTTACAGTCCTGCATCAAAAAGGTTTACCGAGTCCTTTGGGAGATAATGATCATCTGATGAAGCACAAGGACTAGGTACATAAATTAAATACATATGCTGCTAATCAAGCTAATGCATCTTCAAGTACTTCAGGAGAAAAAGCACTTCCATCTGGCCAGTCCCTTTATGACAGCCTGGAAAATCTATTCTACATAGAGCATGAGGTGAAGCATATGTTCACCATCCCACCTAATTTCTTCAGGTACACGGAGACTGACGAGACATTAAGGAAGCTGCAGAGACATAAAATACCAGGACTAGAGTGGTGGCAAAGCATGTTAGAGATCCTGTAAATTTATCTTTGGTCAATGCAAAATTGTGCACCATCTGCTATAATATGGAGAACAGAAATAAATCACGGTCCTGCGGGTCAAAGCGCATCACATCAGAGTTAAAGAAAGTCTGGCCAAAGCAGAAAAATCAACACAGAGGATCAATAGAAGACAGCTAGGAACTGACTTGTCGCACCTACCTCCAGTACATCTCATAAAGACGGAGCAACCAGTGCAGCATGAATTTATTGTCTCCCTGTTTTCGAGACCGTCTGTCTCTATCTATGTAAAAGAAGCATTAATTGTCAGCAGATATTATTTCTATCAGATATTTTGTATGATATCTTGACATTTTTGTATAAATACCCCCCCAGACGAAGTATTTGGGGTTGGTTGGTGGTGGATGTTCATAGTTTTGACTGTAATACTGAACAATTTTGGAAATAAAAGCTGTTGGAACCGTTTTTGTCGAGCTCACTAGATGAAGAATTGATGCTAAGGACCATGTTACAGAATTTTTGAATCGT
This sequence comes from Pinus tabuliformis, assembly GCA_031772625.1. Lineage (NCBI taxonomy): Eukaryota > Viridiplantae > Streptophyta > Pinopsida > Pinales > Pinaceae > Pinus > Pinus tabuliformis. The sequence goes on along the minus strand of CM062811.1, from coordinate 134,910,572 downwards.
TTTATGGATCAATAAGTCCCGTCTAACTTATGTTTTACAGTTTCTGTGTTTACTATATCACCTATGTTTCATGATCTAAATAATAGAGAAAAAGAATAACTCAGAATTTGCTTGATTGTACTTTGTGTTCAGTCTCTGTTATTATTAATGTTTTCTTCAGAATTAGAATAAACAGTGAATTCTTAATTGCTCCTGTTTCCCTTGGTTCTTCATCTTGAATATTCGTTAAGGAATTCTTAACTGCTCCTTAACTGTAATCAGCCATTTTCCCTCTGTCAACATGATGAAGGATTCTTAATTTCCCTTCACCCATTGGCTTCATTCCATCTGATTTCAGCCTTTAAATTGTTCCATATTTGAGTACCTTGCTCTGATACCTCCTCTTTTAAGAAACCTAATCCAGGAAGCTATACTTATTTGACTCCATCATGCCCAATGGACTGAGACTCTTCAGTTTTACCTCACTGTTCTATTGAAACCCCATCCCTCCAACCAAAACTCAAGACAAAAACCTTGCACTTCATAGCTAGCCTAATATACTTCAAAACAGAGCTAAATTATAAAGAGAGAGCCCTCTCTGGGTGCAGATTGGCTAGAATCTGTATCTAAAAGATTGGTCTGTGGTTACCTCGACCATATTCCCTTTCTTACAACTTTAGGGAACAACCTGAGTGATAACATCATTGGCGACTCCACTGGGGATCTAAATAAGTTGTTGGTTACTGCTGTCTATTTTATAAACTACAGATGGAGCCTGAAGTTGGCCAGGTAGCCTTTGAAACTGCTTTTGCTATGCAATTACAGGAGTAAATAAAAGCTGCTTCAGTCTATCTCCAATCTAGTTTATACTTTGAACAGTTGTCTCAAATACTTGATCAGTTCCCTGTTTCAATAGATCTTTAGGAAAATTCAGAACTCCTATATTTTAAAACTCCCTACAAGACACTGTCAAAGTTGTATTGTTAAGATATTTCAAGAAAACCAAAAAATATATATTCAGAAGTTGGCTCCAAAGAAGAAGATCTGTTACACTAGATCAAATCCAGATCCAAATCCCCCACCTGTGTTTCAAAATCCTAATCTGATTCCTAAGAACCTTAGAAGCCAGCAGAACCTTATCTAATCTGAACTTACTCCTGGAAAAGCACCAGTCCTTTCTACCATTATTGTTGCTACTCCTAGTTCACCCTCAGCACTTCAAACCATCTTTTCCACTCCCCCATCTACAACACATATTTCAACTGGTATCCCTGTTCTTCCATATGTTACACTTATCACTGCAAATATGGCAAACCGATATGCTCCCTTGCAATTACCTGCAAATCCAGGGGCTATGCCTCAAGATTATCAAAGCAAAATCACTTATTTTGATGGTACTGGCACTTACACAGCTCAACAACACACCAAGAAAATGATGGATTATTTTGAAAACTATGAGATTGATGATGATGATGTAAGAATGAAAGTCTTTGTCCAAAGCTTAACTAGAGATGTTAGAACCTCGTTTAGAGCACTCCCTGCAAACACTACCAATGATCCAGAGGCTCTTTATCAGACCTTCTTAAACAGATGGGAAAAGAAAAAAGATCCTCTCCACATTTTATCAGAATATGAAAATTTGAAAAGAGGTCCACAAGAAACTGTTCAAAATTATTGCACCAGATTTAATAATGTATAAAGTGCTATTCCTCAAAATCTCAGACCTCCACCAGACTTGGCCTTGATCAAATTTCCTAATGCATTTGACTCTGACATAGCATACCAGCTTAGGGAAAGAGCTCCTCGAAGCCTAGAAGACATGCAAAGTATAGCTGTCAGTGTTGAGGCCAACTCGATTTCTAAACGATCTCGGGCTAGAGCTGAAAGGAGGATACCTATCAAAGAAGAACCTTCTGCCTTTGAACAAAAATTAGATGCTATCATTAAAGGAATGGATAGAATTGTATCATTAAAGGAATGGATAGAATTGGTGATAGAGTAGAAACAATTGAGAGAAAATCCTTTGGGATGGTCAACCGAGCAACAATGGAAGAAACCCAAATTTCAGAAAAAATCAGAACCCTAATACTGGAAAGGCTGGCCTTGACCAAAACATTAGACCTCCATTCCAAGGAAACTATGTTGAAGCTTCAACTTCTAGTAAACCAACAGAAGACACTCAAATTAACTTAATGGGGCTCAGTAGTGAACAACAAATTTTCTTAACCCAAGAAGACCAAGAGGCTCACACTGTTAATCAGTTCCAAATCCAATCAGGGGAATCATTTGATTTTAGGGAGGGATATGACACAACCATCTATGAAGTTCACAAGTAATATAATCTGAGAAGTAGGCGAATAGAAGTCCCTGATGACAATAAACAGAAAGAAACTAAACAATCTAGCAGAGCTAAAATCAAGAACCCTCCTAAAGAAATTCCTAACCTAAACAGTCCAACAATTGAAGATGTTTCAGATAATCACCAACCTAATAAACAGTTTTCAACTTCCATTCCTTCTAAAGAAATTGCGGGAGAACCTCCATAAAGTGACATAGAAGCAACTTCAACACATAACACTACTCCTGATAAAGGAAAAAGCACCGAAAAATAGCTGAAAAAGAAAATCTCATTGCCCGAAATGGAAAAATTCAAACGAAAAAACCTTTCAACCTTGAGACCGAAATCGGCAAGTTAAAGATAGCAATTCCATTGTTGAAATTGGATAAACATGATGTCTATAGAGAACAAATCAGCAGATCACTTCAAATTTCATAAAACAGAGATGCAGTAAATGTCCTTGATGACCAACTAGAATTAATTTTTGGCCCTGAGGTCAACGGCAAATTGGTAGATGGAGGGGTTCCTCCTTTCTATGTAAGTCTGAATATTCATGAAAAAATACTGCACAATGCAATGTTTGATTCTGGAGCTTCCCATAATTTAATGTCCAAATCTGTGATGGAAAAGTCGGACCTAGATATTACCAGGCCATACAAAGACTTGTTCTCTTTTGATTCAAGCCAGGTCAGATTTCTAGGATTGATCAAAGATTTATGCGTATCATTAGTTCAATACCCTGCTAAGACAAATTTAATGGATGTAGTGGTAGCTGATATTCCACCAAGATATGGCATGTTGCTGTCTAGATCTTGGGGTGCAAAGCTCCACAGATCTTTACAGTTGGACATGTCCTATGCTACCATTTCAGTATTTTTCCAGCCAAAGAGATTGTACCGAGAAACTTTGATGAAATACATGGTGAGCAGCCAGGAGAAATCCCATAATTTTCCCATCTATTCCATGCATTTTGATATGGACTCCTTCATCCTATATAATGCTGAAATTTACCCTCCAACCGATGACAAGGTTTTAGCATTAGCACAAGAAAAAATCATAAATGTAAAATATAGTGTTCAAATTCAAGAAATTTCTGTGAACAATGGTATATCAGACACACAAGGGAAACCACATGAAACTGAAAATCCAAATCTCCCTAGTAAGCAAATTTCTAAGACTCCTGATACTAGCTATAATCATGAAATCCTATGGTACTTGGAATTTGATGGATCAGTCAATAAACTAGGAGCAGGGGCAGGGATTTGGATACATAATATGGAAAATGATCATGCTGAAGGGCATGCATACAGGTTAAATTTTAGGTGCACTAATAACATGGTTGAATATGAAGCCCTCTTGCTAGGACTTAAATTGATCAAAAGTCTAGGGGCAGTTAGGGTATCAATTTTGGGAGACTCCGATTTAGTTATTAAATAAATGAAAGGAAACTTCCTCACAAATGATCTCATATTAAGGTCTTATAGAGGGGCAGCAATTGAAATACTCAATACCTTTCTTGAAACTCAGCTTGCCAAAATTCCAAGGAAACACAATTTGCATGCTCACAGTTTGGCAACATTTGCCAGCACTTGTAAACTGCGATTCGAGCCTAATCATCATTTTACAGCTAAGATTAAACATCGGCCAAATGTACCTGACAATGTAAAAAACTGGCAAGTGTTTGACAATGACACTTAAATTAATAATTTCCTGACCTTAAAAGAAGAATTTTCCAGCACTAATATAGACACAGGCACTGTGGGAGAAGTTGATCAAATAGACAAAGTTGAAACACACATTTCAACTGAAACAACAACTCAAATACTACATCCAACGAAATTTACTAGTAAAGAGTTGCAAGAGCTTAAATAAATAGACATTGATGAAACTATTGGAGGAGAATCTGAAGTTATTGATTTAAAGGACAATTTTTTACCCACAGGATTAACTCCTCTGGAAGACATTTTTGATTCTAATGATATCCCAAGGAAACCCAAAATGTAGCCTTTAAACGAAGACATTGAATACTGTAACATAGGAACTGAAAAAAATCCTAGAATGATAAAATTGTCCAAAACTTTGCCTCCTGACCAAAAGCTTAAATATGTTCAACTGTTCAAAGAATTCCAGGACATTTTTGCATGGAGCTATGAAGATCTCAAATCTTATGATACTTCTGTGATTCAGCATACAATACCCCTCAAAGAAAATCAGAAACTTTTCAAGCAAAAACTCAGAAGGGTCAACCCTATACTCCTCCCTCTAATTGAAAAAGAAGTCAAAAGAATGTACGAAGCTGGGATAATTGCACCCATTAGATTTTCAGAATGGGTCTCCAATTTAGTGCCCACTAGGAAGAAAACAGGAGAAATCAGACTGTGTGTTGATTTAAGGAATCTAAATAAAGTCTCTTTAAAGGACCACTACCCCTTACCTAAGATGGACCACATTTTACAAAGGGTAGTAGGTGCCTCTAGAATCTCACTTTTGGATGGGTTTTCAGGCTTGAACCAGATTCTAGTTCACCCTAATGATCAAGAAAAAACTGCTTTTACAACTCCATGGGGAACTTTCAAATATGTGAAAATGCCATTTGGACTCAAGAATGTAGGGGCAACCTTCCAACGTGCAATGGACATAGCTTTTGCTAAATAAATTCATGATTTTCTAGTCATATACTTAGATGATCTCACTGTGTTTTCCAAATCAGATCAGCAACACCTAGATCATCTGAGACAAGTGTTTTTAACCTGCAGAAAATATGGTATATCACTAAATCCAAAGAAGTCATTCTTTGGCCTAGAAGAGGGCAAACTGTTAGGTCATATAATCTCAAGAGATGGCATCAAAATTGACCCTGATAGAATACAAGCCATTTTACAAATGCCACATCCCAGAAATGTCAAAGAACTCCAAGATTTCTTAGGGAAAATTAATTTTTTAAGAAGATTCATACCCAACTTGGCTGAATTAATTAGATTGTTGAATAATATGCTGAAAAAATATTCCAAGGTCAAATGGACATTAGAATCCAAACAAGTGTTTGAAGAAATCAAGATAGCCTTGACCAAAACACCAGCCCTTACAAGCCCAAAATTTGACAGAGGCTTCATAATATTTTCATTTGCATCAGAACACACTATTGCTGCCGTTTTGCTACAGAAATATGATCAAGGATGTGAAAAACCCATAGCCTTCTTTAGCAAAGCACTGAGGGATGCACCTCTAAAATACCCAATCATGGAAAAACAAGTTTATGCACTTGTGAAAGCCATCAAAGATTTTAGAGTCTACATACTATACTCTCATATAATAGTTTATGTGCCAAGAACTGTTGTCAAAGACATCCTGACCCAAGAGGGGATTGAAGGCAAAAGAGGTAAATGGATTGAAACTATATTAGAGTATGATATTGAGATAAAACCTACAAAGCTTATAAAAGGACAAGGATTAGCTAAACTCATGACTAAAACCAATTGACAAGCCCTAGATATTAATGAACTGGATAATGAATAGGAGATGGTGACTCCACAAATCAGCCAGGCCTTCCTAGAATCACCTTGGTATGCTGATATATGTTATGTATTATTAAACCTATAGGCTCCTCCAGGGTTATCCAGAACAAAGAAAAGGTTTATAAAAATGAAAGCTTTAAAGTTTTGTATTTTAGATGGTGCTCTCTTTTGGAAAAATCATGAAGGTGTTCTATTAAATTGTCTAATAAAAGATGAAATTGACAAGGTGCTCAAAGAATTTCATGCAGGGGACTGTGGTGGACATTTGTACTGGAAATCAACTGCTGATAAAATCCTAAGGGCTGGATTTTACTGGCCCACCTTATTTGCTGATGTCAAAAAATTTGTTACTACTTTCCATAAATGTCAAATCTTTGAAGGCAAGAGGAAACTTTTGCCTCTACCCCTTAGACCAATTTCCACTGAAAGACCATTTCAACAATGGGGTTTAGATTTCATTGGGGAAATTCACCCTCCCTCTTCTGGCCAGCATAAATGGATTTTGACTGCCACAGATTATTTCACCAAGTGGATAGAGGCCATCCCTTGTAGACAAGCCAATGATTCAGTGATCATGCAATTCTTAGAAACCAACATCCTATCTAGATTTGGCTGTCTTGAAAAGATTATAACTGATAATGCTGCTGCTTTTAAATCCAAGAGAATGATTAATTTCTGTCACAAATACCACATTACCTTAGGCCACTCCACAACCTATTAACCCCAAGGTAAGGGTCTAGCTGAGTCATCCAATAAAATCATGATGAATATCATTAAGAAAGTATTGGAAGAAAACAAGAAAAATTGGCATAAGAAGCTTATAAATGCATTATGGGCAGACAGACTGACTACCAAGAGATCCATTGGAACTAGTCCCTATGAGCTTGTATATGGTATGGAGGCTGTATTTCCCTCCTCCTTGGGAATACCTATAATGAAAGTGTTGCAAGAATTTCAAATACAACCAAATGACATCTAGAGAAGAATAAATCAGACTATACATTTACAGCAGACTAGAGAAAAGGTATATCAAAGATCTCAAGTGCTACAAGAAAAACTCAAGAAGATATTTGATAAGACGACTAAGGTAGAGGATTTTTTCATAGGAGACAAAGTTCTGAAATAGGATTCCAGAAGAGAAGATAAAGGAAAACATGGGAAGTTTGACTTCTTGTGGAAGGGACCTTTTATTATTCAGGCCTCACAAGGAAACAATACCTACTTTTAAAAGGCATGGATGGCACAGAAGCAGAAGATGGACTAGTTAATGGTCGAATGCTGAAACATTATTTTGATCCAATTTGTTGATATGTCAGGACTCTAACTTGTACATAACGATGCTTAGTTTCTGCAGTTTATTACAGCAATAAGAATGGGAAGGAATGTGTAGGAAATTTTGAGGAACAATCAAGGAACTTTACCACCTTTTTGTGTTACCTTTTTTTAGTTTACCAGAAATTGTAGAAGACTTGGGAGCTGAAAATATGAGAACAAACATTTAGACAAACTATCCAAAACAGAGGTGTAATTGTTTGGATTAGCTCATGAGAGATGTGTATATTTCACATGGTCCTCTGTACAGTTTATTTATTTACAGCAAAGGAAGATTCCGAATGCAGCAAGAATTGTGCATATGGCCATCTGACCTGCTGTTCTTGACTTTTCACCAGGAAAAGCCATCCCCAAGTGGAGCCGGTGTTATGCTCCTATACCAATAGGTGTCATATTTCATGATTGATTGGTTAAAATCCCTAATATGTTCATCCTTTCCCTGCTGCAAAGGTTTTCCATATTTTGAAAAGATCAAAAAATTAAAAAATGAAAAGAGGGTATACCCTAAAAGAAAGATCAAAGGGTAAAAATAATGAAATGGTCAAAAGAAAAATGAAAGAAATGAACCCCAAATAAAAAGGACCATGAAAGTGTGCTAGTCTAAAATTCCACTACTATTCTATTTGTTGCAGAGAATCTCATTATGTGCAGTTGGTTGACTCTTTCCACAATTGATGAATGGCCAAACAACTCAATATTGGCTAGTTCATGTTTGAATTTCCCGTTTTAGGGATAGAGAATAAAATCTGTCCAAACTGTTCAATCTTGGCAGATAAATAGTTAGGTAGAGAAGCAAAGGAGCTCAACAGTTAAATCTGAGCCCTTGGAAGAAATAAGGGCAGACTTAGATAAGATTCCCATGAAAAGAAAAGAAAATTTGTAAGGGTTTGCTAGTCCAAGTGCACCCATGGAAGAAGAAGAAAATTTTTAGGTATAATAGGCTAGGTAGGTAGTTTTGGTGTTGCAGAAGCAGGCTTATGATCAATTTTGTCTCTCAAATATGTTCATCTTATTGATATCATAAGCACTATGGAAACTATTTGGTTACACATCAAGTAAGGCATGACTAACTTCCCTTCACACTTCTCCCTAAGACATTTACTAATTTCCCCCAGGGTGTTGAGATCTGCTCAAAACTCTTAAATCATTCCACCTCATTTCATAAAAAAGCCTGAGAAAAGTAACATTCTTTCTTTAAGCAAGAATCCACATTTTTGGTGTAAAACCCTTTTCATTTCCCTAACCCTAAGTTTTTGGACTCTATAACTTAGTGCTCTTTTTCAAACATATCTCTCATACTAACCCTTTAACTTTATTATATAATCCCCATATAGTTTGTTCCCCCCCCCCCCATATTATGTAAACATATGAAAAATCCCCAAAAATTAATATCCCGCCCCTAGTTAATCTATAACCATAACACTATATAAACGAGGGTTTAATGGTTCATCTAGAATTCATTAAAAACCTCCGCCGTGCAAAATGTGGTTAATTAACCATCTGGGTTAATTAACAAACACCCCGAGAAGTGTTAAATCATTGTTTATATTACATGGGCCCCGCGCCATAACCCTGAGCCACCTCAAACCTCCGCCAACCGTTAGATCTGGGCCCGTGCATCGAACGACTCACAATCATATCGCGAGGCCCTCCGCTGCCGTGGTTTACCACCCAGGGAGCTGGCAATATTACCTCCGTACCAAGGACACACAGTGCCCTCTCGCCATGCCCGCGGCCCCTCCACCCGAAACCGCCTTGGCTCATAAGCGGTGCGAGCCGATACCGCTTACCACCCGCCCGCTGACATCATCACCACGTCACCGCCACATCAGCATCCCGTATCCCTGCGTCGCGACAAAATGTCACATCCAGATGACGTCATCTGACCAAAAAGCGCCAAAAAGCCCCGCGAAGCCAATTTTTGTTAAAAAAACTCATGAAAGTGTCATTTTCACCCATCTTCATTTGTTTCTTCTACAAGACTGTTGCATGCAAACTACGTCCAAGCAACTGCAAAAGCTCCAGTCCACCACCCGGCCAAGCAAAGCCCAGCATCTTGCTCCGCACCTCGTCAGTCAACCTACAAATTACACTGGTTCGCCTCCAAAACACAGGTATTTACCCTGTCCCACCTCCTGAACCTGTATTTTTGGTTTTCCTCTGCAAATTATACCTATAGGAGCCAAATTCAAGCTGAAGCAGTCCATAATTGCCATACCAAGACATCCAGAACTACTCTTTTGCCCGTTTTGTCCACAGAAACTCGACCTCTGGTTTAAAAACATAGAAAACTGAACATGGAAGCCCCTGTGGCCCTCAGTGTAACGCCCCTCAATTCACCTCATAAAGACCAGAATCAACTACCCTTGGCCGACAAAGATTTCCAAATAAAAGACCCGTCTGGTTGCCAAAATCACCTTCATACTTTCTGCCTAATCAGAAATAGTCATCTGAACAACTCTGATATCTATGGAATATGGGAATCCAATCTCCCCAGGTATTACCTTCCCTCAGTCAATGTGTTCCCAGATATTATTCGCCACTGCTGTGCCAATTATGACCTTGTCAGTAAAGCAGTTATGACCCCATCACAAACTATTCTCTTTTACATAACTACTGAATCTATCAATGAGATGCTACACTTCCATCCAGTTCAGCCTCTTGCTCCTCTTTCCATGGGTTTTTTTCTTGGGCAAGGCTCTCAACTGTCCAGTGTAGAAATAACCCAGATTGCTAAGTTATTCATGAAACCAGATTGCCAGCCCCAAGGCCCACCTCCTTATTTATATGCCTGGTTCAATGAGACTAGAAGAATTATTCTTGACATGATATCAGTGATCTTGGGATTTAGGTCCAGTGAATATGTGAATGAGATTTTCCTGGTTCTGTTATCCACCTTTACTCCAGGACAACCCCCTGCTATTAAGTATGACTATGCCTCTGTCATTGCTGACAAAATCCATGCTCAATTTATGAATTTGGAAAGAGAATGAGTGTTTAAATACACAACTTTCATATACCATCTATTGTTATATTATCACCCAGATAGTTTTTTGTTTCCCATCAAGAAATTGGATTCCAAAGGAGAGAGGAGGTCTGTAATATTTTGGACCTCAGTCTTCCACGAGGTTGGTGAATCCCCTTATACCTACTGTGAATTCATTGACGGGTTTGTACATCCTGCCTCCACTCTATTGATAGGAGCTCCTCCTCCTAGGCTCTCTGGTGACATAAAGAAGATTTTACAGCTCTCCAAAAACTACAGGATAGGTGACTGGTACTTCTACCAGGATCACACTGAAATCAAGATATATGGCTGTGAACTGTGCCCTTATAAGCTGCCCAAATACATGCCCATGAGACTATTTGCACTGGGTTATTTCAGAGAACTTATCAATGCAGATTTAACTCACTTTTGCAAGGTAAAGAAAAAGGCTCAGCTGAGAATCAGAAACCAGTTAGGCCCTTTTATCATTAACAAGAGGGAAGAATGGGAAGATGGTGATAAGATATTAGGGGAAGACCTTAAATTGAAGAAAAGCTTCTGGTGGGTGCCATATGACCCAAATAGCTTTATAAGTGACAGAAAAGTAAGAAACCAGCTGTCAACTTACATACATCATAGGATCCCTGAGGTAGAACAATATGATAATTAGGATGAGTGGGTGGAGGGTACATTAATAGAAGAACTTACTCAACAAGAAAAGATGGAATAAGCTATGAAAGATTTAGAAAAGACCCTTGACCTGGACTCTTTTGGACAGGTATCTTTCAAGCTGCCTCAGCAAACCAGAGTGGGTACATCTTCTGCTAGAACTTCACAGCAACCTGTACAAGAAACCAGCACACCAGTTTCAGGCTCTTCTAAGGGCAAGGAAGTAGCAGGCACAGAGCAGAAAGAAATGATTGATTATCAGGGGCAAATTCCTCCTGTACAAACTAAAGCACCAGAGATACCAGCATTAAAAACTCCTCTAAATGAGGAAAAGGGTAAGAAAAGAGACAGAGAAGAGGCCACACCCATCAGTGGACCTACAGAACAGCCAGGTGCAAAAAGGCAAAGACTGAATCCTCTATCTAAAGAGGAAATCATTAAAGAAACAATAGAAAGCCTAAGAGGTGAGAGGGCAACCAGCCCACAGACCTCCCCAGTGATAGACACATCAACCAGCTCAGACAGGCAAGAGCTAGAAAGGCAGCATAGTGTTGAAGTTTCATTCACTAGGCCACCAAGTAAACAGACCTCTGATATCAAAAGAACATTCACAGAGATAAAGGCTAGAAATGATCCATTGAGGCTGCAAATTTATAACCAATATCTTAAGATGGCCCCCACAAAATAGCAAAGATTAATGTTAGCATATGACATTAAAGAAGGGAAAATGATCATGAGTTACTTCAAGCCCAAGGTGCAGCAACCACAATCAGCAACTGATTATATCAGGACAAATCTGGAAGTCTTGGCCAAAGACATTCATCCAATAGACCAGATTGAGCTGCACAAACAAACTGGAGAGATGGTGTATTCCACGCTAACTGATAAAGCAATGTTGGCTCATAAATTGCAAAATTCCTTAAATAATACCTCAACTCAGTTGGATTTAGAGAAATATTCTTCTTTAGCAAAGGACAACAGGATCAAATCCTTGGAGGATATCATCATTGAACTGGGACATGATCCTAAAGATGCCAAAGGCATAAAAGCACTAATGAGGAAAAAGGAAGAGGACATTGTTACCCTCAGAAAATAGCTCAAAATGCCTCCTTCTATGCATCCACAAACAACAGATGTTGTACAACAAAAATCCGAAGAGGACATGATGGACCTGCTCATGAGGTTGAATGAGAGATTGAGTGAGATAGAGAAGGCATTGGAGAAAGCACTACAAGAAAAGCAGGGAGAGTCGACCTCCCAGCCACCTGAAGTAGCTCCAACTGTCAATACTGCCCCTCCCACAGTTATAACAGCAGTGCCTCCCACTGTCCCGGTATCAACAGGAGAAATCACCACAGGTACCTCAGCAACAGCAACAACACCAGGCAGCAGTACTACTATGATCACAGAGAAATTAATAAAAGCCATGGAGGAGTTGAAACTCCAAGTATTAGAGCTGAAACAAGTCAAAGAGAAATTGGCAAAGGTTGAGCAGAGCTATGATAAATCCAAGATGAATGTGGCAGAGAAAACAAGGGAAGTCAAAGCATTGGAGAACAAGGTAAGAGCCTTAGAGAAGGATCTCTCTCTGCATAAGCCTCTGGCATAAATCAGAGGAATTTTCTGGACCAACATCACTCAATCCCTTAGTTATGTATGGAGGTCTATTCAAACCATTTATGAACAAATTGATTTTATAAGAGTAGCCCAAGTGGAAATTTAGAAAGCCAGAGCCTTATTGGGACAAATGCTTGAGCAAGCTAACGGGCTAATACATTTTTTGAATACCAAGACCAATGAAGAAATGGAAGCATTGGATATGAGAGACAGAATAGGTACCATTATGGACATCAAGAGAGTTCTAACCATGAAAACTCTAATGCAAAACTTGGACAGAAGATGCCAGGACATGCAGGTAGAAATTGATTCTTTCACAGACAAATTTACAGTCCTGCATCAAAAAGGTTTGCCAAGTCCTTTGGGAGATAATGATCGTCTGATGAAGCACAAGGACTATGTACATAAATCAAATACATATGCTGCTAATCAAGATAATGCATCTTCAATTACTTCACGAGAAAAAGCACTTCCATCTGGCCAGTCCCTTTATGACAGCCTGGAAAATTTATTCTACATAGAGCATGAGGTGAAGCATCTGTTCACCATCCCACCTAATTTCTTCAGGTACACGGAGACTAACGAGACTTTAAGGAAGCTGCAGAGACATAAAATACCAGAACCAGAGTGGTGGCAAAGCATGTTAGAGATCCTGTAAATTTATCTTTGGTCAATGCAAAATTGTGCACCATCTGCTATAATATGGAGAACAGAAATAAATCACGGTCCTGCAGGTCAAAGCGCATCACATCAGAGTTAAAGAAAGTCCGTCCAAAGCAGAAAAATCAGCACAGAGGATCAGTAGAAGACAGCTGGGAACAGACTTGCCGCACCTACCTCTAGTACATCTCATAAAGACGGAGCAGCCAGCGCAACATGAATTTATTGTCTCCATGTTTTTGAGACTGTCTATCTCTATCTATGTAAAAGAAGCATTAATTGTCAACAGATATTATTTCTATCAGATATTTTGTATGATATCTTGACATTTTTGTATAAATACCCCCCCAGATGAAGTATTTGGGGTTGGTTGGTGGTGGATGTTCATATTTTTGACTGTAATACTGAACAATTTTGAAAATAAAAGTTGTCGGAACCGTTTTTGTCGAGCTCACTGGTTGAAGAATTGATGCTAAGGACCATGTTACAGAATTCTTGAATCGTTTTATGGATCAATAAGTCCCTTCTAACTTATGTTTTATAGTTTCTGTGTTTACTATATCACCTATGTTTCATGATCTAAATAATAGAGAAAAAGAATAACTCAGAATTTGCTTGATTGCACTCTGTGTTCAGTCTCTGTTATTATTAATGTTTTATTCAGAATTAGAATAAACAGTGAATTCTTAATTGCTCCTGTTTCCCCTGGTTCTTCATCTTGAATATTTGCTAAGGAATTCTTAACTGCTCCTTAATAGTAGTCAGCCATTTTCCCTCTGTCAACATGATGAAGGATTCTTAATTGCCCTTCACCCATTGGCTTCATTCCATCTGATTTCAACCTTTAAATTGTTCCATATTTGAGTACCTTGCTCTGTGATACCTCCTTTGTTAAGAAACCTGAGCCAGGAAGCTATCCTTATTTGACTCCATCATGCCCAATGGACTGAGACTCTTCAGTTTTACCTCACTGTTCTATTGAAACCCCATCCCTCCAACCAAAACTCAAAACAAAAACCTTGCACTTCATAGCTAGCCTAATAAACTTCAAAACAGAGCTAAATTATAAAGAGAGAGCCCTCTCTGGGTGTAGACTGGCTAGAATCTGTATCTAAAAGATTGGTCTATGGTTACCTCAGCCGTATTCCCTTTCTTACAACTTTAGGGAACAACCTAAGTGATAACACCTTCTAGCATACCTTTACCATGAAGTATTCGAAGACCCTTCTCCCCAATATGTCCAAGCCTTTGATGCCACAACATGGTCTTTTCTCCAGAGACCACTAGATTTTCTGCTCCACTTTCAGGAACCACAGAACTATTTCATCCATCAACAATAGTGCTACCTTGCAGCTTGTACAGAGTTCCAATTCGAAATCCCCGCATCAATACCAGTGCCCCCCGAACCATCTTGCAGGTATCCTTCTCAAACATTGTTTTTACACCTGCATCATCTCACAGATCTCCCACTGAACAGGGTCTACCACAGGCCCGAGCGAAACCCCTCAGCCATAAATGCGTCCCCTTGAAGCCAAAACAGCTCTGATACCAAATGTAGGTTTTAACCCTGTACAGAAATTACCTGCATACAAATTCTAAAACACAGAAAACAAACAATGCGAGAGAATAACACATAAAACACATATACACAAAGATTTTCCCCTGGATCCCAAAACCTGGACTACTAGCTTGATTTTTCATTGTGTTCCTTTCAATGTTACAATACATATTTATATATGTTGAAGCATCCAATACCATGGACCGAAAATCATCGTGTCCAAAACCATGGACCGGAAACCATCGCGTCCAAAACCATGTGCAAAAAATCATGCAAAAAAAAGTATGTAGGTCCGCCCAACCTAATATAGGGTCCATGGTTACCTGCACCCCTCAAACCCCCTGTGACTCCCCCCGCTACGCAATCAGCGCAACGAAAGGGGGGCCCTGCCCCCCTTCTAACCCCCCGGTTAACTGCGTGGGCTAGTCGTGGAAAGAATATAACACAACCCAACAAAGAGATATTTTTTAGGGTGGAGGACATACTTTGTAATTGTGTGGGAACACTTTTTCTCACATGGATGCAAACAAAGACTTGACGAACCAAGCATAACCAATTTTTCCTAAATAATTTTTGGTATCTAAATAATAGATTATTTTGTTAGTGAAAATTTTCTAGCATGCTTTCAAGCATATTTTGAATGTTCTTGTATAGTGATATGATTTATTTTGGTATATGTGAATATATCATGGTAAAACATTCAACATTAACAAATTTGGAGCTTATACAGTTCATAACCCACCCATTTTTTATTTAATTTAAATTGATTTTATTTCTTGAATGAGTTTTGAGAGACAACAATCTTATTTTGGGTTGTATGATCAATCTAACTCACTGGAATTTGAGATGTACTTGAGAAACTTGCAATTTAGAAACAACATTTCAAATCACACTTATGGATGCCATAATCACATTAAGGAATTGTAATACCCTCCTCCCACATTTACCCAATTTAACCAATCTGTTGGGGTAAATAGGTGATGAGAGGCTACTATGATGTGATTCAACTCCCCATGTATAGTTAAGGAAGTGGAATCGACGAAACCAACCCAATATGACCTTCCACACATGCTACATAAACTTCAGGAGCCAACCAACCCTTTTAGGTGACCAACCTCTAAGGAAACTTGACATTTCAATGATCTGGACCCCTAGCCGCTCCCATGACAAGCCATGCATGTGACTAAGGCCTTCCAGTCACTCCCACAGAAAGGGAATCCCAACGACTGTGGACTTTTTCAGCTAGTTCTGAGCCATCCACCCTAGATTCTGTGCCACTTTTTCAGGGCCATGACTCAGGCCACTGCCCAAAACTTCATTAAACTTTAAGAAATGATAAATAACATTGGAAGAAAGGTACTAATGCAAACACTTGATCAATGACTTAACTATAACCCTATTAGACATGACATGCATTTCATTAAACATGTCACAAATATGCATTCTACAAGTCATAACAACAGATTTGAGCATAGGGGTCTCATACTTATCTGAGATTCATAAGGAAGCAATGTTACAATATCAAAATAGCTACATTATCATCTATTAGGTCATATAGTCATTGTACTTTCAATTACTAATCAAAACGGGATGAGAGCCATACATCAAGTTGTCATAAAACATACTCATAACCAACATATAACCCACATAAATAACAAGGATATAACAACAAAATAATTGTTATAGAATCATTGAGCACTCATGTAGACTTGATGCTCTTGTATGGCCTTGGGCAGCCTTTTCCCATGCAGACTTGATCTTATATTAAAAAACAATATTTTAAATTCCATACGTGACTCTGCCCATACAAAAGCGCATACATATGCGGGTTCTATAACTATATACTCGCGTATACCTTTAAAAATATGAAAAAATACTATAATATGCTATTTTTCAAGAAGGGTTCATGGGTTTTACCAAGAGCCCACCTACAAGATCTCGTAGCACAATTGAATTAACTAATTTCAGGTGGTATATATACACCCCTTGGGTAGGCCTAAAATACATAAGAGAAGGGCTATCGACATTATACCCATTTTTCTCCTAGATCAAGTCTGATTTTTCCGTGCCTCTTGCACTCCCAGTCTCTATGGAAACCCTATTTTCCTTTACAAAGATGTTCATCATATTTATAGCATATCCTTGCATTTTTTAGAGAGGTTGTCTTTGTGGCTTGGGCTGGATGGATCTGGAGGAAGGCTTTGTCAGTGCTTTGGCTTGGATCAGATTGTACCTTTCCTGTACCTATTGTTGTTAATCAATAAAGAAGCACATGTATTGTTCTTGATATGTTATTGTCTCATGAATATAAATTTGTATATTTATATATGATGATCTAACATATATTTTATGTATGCACATTGAATTATATATCATGTATATTCTTCTATGAATGGACTTACAGGCCTACTCGTTTTGGAGGAAGCAGAGGGTTTGGACCATGCGAGCACATCATTAAACGTAGGACCTCCGGGTATGTTTCTAAGTCCACATTTAATAATTCACATGTTTGGCATGCTTGCTTGACTGCTCTTTATTAATTATCTTTTTATGCTTTGTTAAGGTTGTTAACCCTTACCTTAGAGAACTTTTCCCGCCAACATAATTGGTGACTCTACTGGGGAATACCATCAATTATTTCCTAGAAGTGTTGTTAACCATTGATATGGGTTTTTGTTTGATGTTTCTTGATTTTTCTAGCCTTTTTGACTTATAGGCAATCTGATCATTCGGCTTGATCTCTTGGATTAGGACTGTATTTTAATTTTTTCCTAGTTTTCCTAATCTTCCAAAGAAACTCGCGTATATGCTAGTTTCTTCAGACACAGTCACATACATACGCGGTTTTGTAGTTACAAAGTCACATACAATTTGAAAAACTATTTTTTTTCATTTCTGGCTTTTGTTGGGAGTTTGGCCATGTTTGTTTATGTCTTTCTAGTTTGAATGAGGCTTAGAATTATATTTTTATCATTTGTTGTCGGTTTCTTCCATCCCTTTGTGAAAACCCTATGTCAACCTAGGGTTTGTAGTTTTTGAAACTTTTTATAATTAAAGTTGGGTTTCAGGATTTCTTTAAGAAGTGTCTGGTTGTTCTGTGCTTTTGGGACAGTTGGTTGTTTTTCAACTTGTTTATAACACAGTCTTTTTGAGTGCTTCTTTTTCATTCTTGAAGTTGGCTTGTTTTTTGCTTTTCACTGGTTGTTTGAGAAAGGTGTTTGCAATTCTTGGGTAAATGGGAGATTTAAATTCTCTGGAATCTTTCTTATTTCCAAAATATTTTGTGTCTAACTGACCAAAGAATTCAAGGTATTTTGGTCTCTTATTCACATTAGTCTTTTGATCTTTGGGATCATTGATGTTTAGTGGGGTTTGAGTCGGTTTCTTGGTGTTGATCTCGATTTTGATGCTTGCTTTCACTTTCTGAATCTTTTAGTTTTTAATTATTTTAAATAAAAAGAAAAAAATAATATTTGGGTTTCTTTTATTTGGTTTTTTGAGTTTTCAATCTTTTGAGTTTTTGGCAAAGGTGTGAAATTCTTGTTTTAGGGCTAAGAGTCTTTTTGCTTTAAGTAGTGTTTCTTCTTTAAGATTTGCTTCTTGTTGCTTGATAAATTGGATTTTGATTTTGAGTTTGCCTTTGTTTTCTTTTTAGCCTTTCTTTGAATCTTACATTTGCTTTCTAATGTGCATTAGGGTAGATGCATTTTAGACATAATTTAGTTCTTTTTTAAAGTTTTTGAATGTGTGAGTGAATAATAAAAGAAAAACAAAAAGAGTGTTTTGCCTTTATTTATTTTCTCGTAGAACCTTTGTAGAAATCTCTTTTCATCGAAGAAAATGAGTCACATTTTCATGTAGCTTAGGTTTTCTATTGATTTCTTTGGCATCAAAGCACCATCAGTTGCACTTTTGTTTCCTTATGTCCTAATAACAACCAATTAAAATAAGTGTCTAATTAAAATGAACTAGACTTTTTATTTTTGTCATAGTAACATCAACTAATCTAGGGCATTAGGGCCTTGGAATAGGTTTGTGGAGAGTAAACTCTCCAAGGCCACTTGAACTGAAATTATAGAAGTTTACTAAAGAGTGGAAATCCAATATTGCTAAGTTTTTTAAGAAAACTCTTCTAACACATGAGTTAAGCATGAGAACATGTGAAGATAAGGAAAGAGAGGTACCCCCTCGCCTATTGGTTGGATCACGTGCCCACGACTATTCCTCTCAACTTTTGATTATGAATTGGTGACTTTAGTTTTCTTTCCTAGGGACCACACATGTGGCTATAGGGGGGAATCCCTGTGGTACTTGAGGCAAATGTTTCATCACTTTCGTAGTACTTCTAGAGGGTGCCCTTATGAAGCTTGGGTACTTGCACCGGCAAAGGCTATTATCTGGAGGTCAACATAACTACTTTTGATACCTTCGTTGGTAGGCTTGGGCCCTTATCATTCCAAACTACCTTTGGGAGGTCCTTTTCTTCACTTTCTTGTATTTTGGTGTCTGGTCCTAACCACCTGGAGTGGAAATACTTATAAGCTGCTTGCTTGGTTGTACCTTTAGGAATTTATAGTGGAGTGTTCTTTGCCATTTTTATTTAGTTGGATTTAGGTGATTTTTTCCTTTCACTTTTAGATCGTTGATTTTGAGTGACTGACTAGCCACTCCACTGGTCTTGAAGGGATTTTGATCTTTCTCTTGAAATTGTGGAGTTTCCTCCTTAAGGGAAAAGGTTTGATTGTGCATCTCTCTTCCTTGAAAAGTCATTTGAACAATCCCATAAGGGAAGGATCTACATATAAGTTGGGTATGGCCAGTATTCCTATGGATGCCAACCAAGGGACCCTTCCAAAAGCAGATCCTTGTTATTTTCATTTCTTTGGAAATGTTGGTAACCCCTTGATGGCCACTTTGAATATTACTGGTTTGCGTTAAACTACTAGTTTGGTTGTGGTCCACTCTAAATATTCCAAATATTCTTGAAGGTTCTCAAATGAGCGCTTTATTTCAGGGACATAAAATGGGTGTTAATTGTTCATCTTCTTCACAACAGAAATCTAGGCTTCCTCTTTCTCCTTCATCTTGTAATAATAAATATAAAAATAAGAGAAAGAGGAAGAATAATAAGAAGAATAGTTCTCTCCATGAATCATCACCAACCTCTGCTAGTCATGTTGGAGGTGAGCCTTTAGCCGCTGCAATTCATGTTGGAGCCATAAGTCTAGTCACTACAAGGCATACTAGCAATGGGTCACCTACCACTCTAAGTCATATTTCTGATGAATCGCTTTCTTTTGTGAGTCGTGTTGGGGGTACAAGTACTATCTCTCTTGGGAAAGAGACACTAACCTCTGAAAATCATGTTCAGGACCCTCCACCAGCCACTGCTAGTCATGCTAGAAGCATTAAGGTTGATCAGAAACCTAGGCATAAAATATTTAAACCTAATTTCTCTTGTAAGATATGTAAGGGAGATCATCTTACTCATTTGTGCCTTGGTATTTTAGTGGTACAAAGGTTGTGGTTTAAGTCTGAAGGTTTTTCTACTCCTAAATCTATTATGTTTTCTCAACAATCTACTCAACCATTGGTTGATGAAGTGGTCAAGCAGGTGCAATCTTTGGCTAATCCCACTCCTCTTTTGGGGGGTGAAGTGCCTAACAACAAAGTCTTCTTGATTTCTAGTTCATATTCTTCTAGTCTAAGGGGCATGCTAGTCTCTTCGAGTGTACCCCCTCAAGTTCTAGGAGTGTTTCCTTTGATTGGGATAATCTTGTTGAGCCTTGTCTTCTTCTATTGTACCTTTCCAAATAAGTGTTAGAGTTAATTCCACAAATGTCTATCGATGTATGGTGGATGAAGGATCCTCTGCAAGTATTATGTCCTCCTTTACTTTGAAATTTGTGGTTTCTCCAAAGATGTTGGTAGCTAATAGTCAGTTGTTAGCTTATGATAGAATAATTCGTGAATCTATGGATATTCTTCCTCAATTTCCTATTACTTTAGGTGGGAAGACTATCTTAATCGATATGGTGGTGGTTGATCATCATTTAGACTTTAATATGCTACTTGGGCGTGATTGTGTCTATGTTATGAATGTTGTGGTGTCTTCACTCTTTCGAGTGATGTATTGTCACTATTGATCAACTTGCATATGATAATCACCATCTTAATTTGAAATTAGTTTAGAATACCCCTTGGTATGTTCCAATTTTTCAAGTAGATTCTACCCTGCCATGGGTCAGCTATGTGGTGTTATATCCTCAATGCTCAATTACTTCTGAGAAGGATCCTTTGAACTATTATTTTCCTTCTCAAGACTTGGTCCTGAAAGTTGATCGAGTGATTTATCCTATGGGGGAATGGGACCCCTTACATACCTCTTTTGATCCCTCTAGCTCTCATGCTTTATTGGATGTTGAGTTGCCTTCACAGGAGGAGCTTTTTGAAGCCATGAGTTTCAGCTACCAAAAGAGCTTGTCCTAAAGAAATATTATGCGTAAGGCATAAGGCTACGTGGTTCCCTAAACCATATTGTATATATAAGGTACACATTTTCAATTTTTGTATTCTATAACACAATCATTTATCTGAAGTTTATATATGTGATGTATTAACTTCTTGCCTAGTGTTCCTAATTATGTCTATAGAACTTTGAAGACTTCCCCTTTGGGTATTTCGATGGTTGATCCAATATGACAAGTATTTGTTCTCAAAATTGGTATATAGGTTAGTTTATCCACCTATATTGTGCATTATCATTTCCCTTTTCCGTTTGGGCCTTAAGATTTACCCCGCCAAGATGTGACACAAAACCTTTTCGCTTCTTAGAAGTTCCATAACTTGTGTGGTAGGATCCTACCTTATCATGGGCGCCCTAGATAGGACCTTGTTGTCACTTGGCACCCATGTTGAAGTTTTTCTTTTAGGCTCGAGAGTCCTCTTTAGTCTCACCATGAATTTTCGTTAAAGCTTCGTTCTTCTTCTTCTTTACTATTTTCTGACCTTATACCCTACAGGTTCCCATATGTTAAAATTTACTAATGCATTGCATTTTGACTACTTATACCTCTTTTGGCCTTAATCCAGCTTCATTTAGACTCATGCATAAGCCACTTTTGACCATGACCTTTTGCAATTTCAAACCATGCATTCAATGGCCTTTGTGACTTGACAACTATTTTTCCGTGGAGAGAACATCCCTCGAGTGTCAATGACCAGAATCTGTCACCTTGCATTGAGCATAGGATTGTTCTAGTCCTAGGAACTAGTGCACTTTCCCTTTACCTTTCACATGTAAGCCAATATATTTACACATGAAATACCAAGGAGAAGAAACTATTATTAATGAATGCAAAATTCAACCAGGTTTGGGACTTCCATGAACCACCCAACCATAGATTGGATAACCAAATCTTTCTTTCAGCCAATCGCCCCTGTGCCATATTCCAAGCATGAATGTGGGAATCAAAACCAAACCAAGCCAAGTTTCCTTAGGCTTTACTACAATCCCCACCAGATCAATAGGCCCTAAACAAGCATGGATGCCACCAGATTTCTCCACCTATGTCATGAGGAATTTTCATGTCTCTTAGTCTCTATGATTTACTGTATATCCCTCCATACCATAGTCAAGGATTCCTAGGCCTAATTAAGACTTCACCCTCCATAATTTACCGTATATCATCCATTCACCGGTCAAGGATTCCTAGGCATAATCGAGGGCACACACCTCTAGGTTTTACCGTATATCCTTCCATTCACCAGTAGAGGATTACTAGGCCCCCTAAGGGACACAAAATCTGGCTTTACCACAATCCCAGTCCATACCAGGTTTTCCTAGGCCTTGTGTTCTTTCTTTCTGAGATCACCTCACTTAGTTTTGAAACCATCTAGAAAACTAGCTTAACTAAATAAAAGAGAACCCATCACACCATCGCTATCTAGAAATGGTAAGGCAAGGATGAATAAGACTGTCACACCTGGAAAAACCCATGTCAATGAAATTAAGAGAACCACATACACACATGCATGTACCATGCATGCCAAATCTAGAAAGGAAATCATGCATTCAAATCGATACCTGCAAATAATCTCGATGTAGTTGATATATGTTACTCTTCCTTGCTTGATATTTTCTTTCCTTTTCCTTCTTGGTCCTTCCTTTGCTTTCCTTGATCCAATGCTGGAGTGCTCCAAGAATGCCCTAAGTTTCCAAGAGTGTGAGAGAGAGAATAGAGAGAGAGAGCTCCAAAACTGAACTGATAAAAAGGTACTAAACAATCCTTAGAAGCCTTTTTATTAATGAGGCCTCTATTTTCTTCATTTTCTATTATTTTCCTTCATTTTCCTCCTCATATGAAACATGCGACCTTTCACCTTCCTTTTCTCCTAATTTCCATTATTTTCATAAATAAAATGCCAATTAATGGCACTTTGCCTTTCCAATGCATTTTCGTTTTCCAATTTCCTTAGCCATAATAAACCAAATGAACGCCCACACTAGGAAGTTTTTCCCAACATTCAACTTGGAATATGTGTCCCATGACCTTGGTTATTATTTTTCCTTTATTAACTTTATTACATGTATTTTTGACCAGGGATGTTACAAAACCCTCCCAATTGGGGGAACACGATCGTCACTGTTTAATGACACCTACAGCAAACAAAACTACTGAGAAGAAAAACATACTTCCCATGGAGCTTTATAACTTAGCTCAATGCAGTATTTACAGTAAACAACCTGTTGAGAAGCAAACCAACATGACAACATAGTAACTTCACAACCATAATGACATGACACCCATACTGCTTATTGGAACTTTATAACACAACTCATGGCAATATTTACATCCATGTACATATGTACATATACCAAAAACATCACACCAAAATATAAAACAAAGCATTTGTTCAACTAGCGAATAGAGACAGATACATAGATCGCATTTGATCCACCATCTCCCATGTAGCTTCATCGGGCCCAAAGTGCTTCCACTGCACTTTAACCTACTTGATTCCTCGGTTCTGGAGCATGAGAATCTTTCTCTAAAATATACACTGAGGTTCCGGCTGGAATTCTCCATCTGGCTCCACCTACAATACAGACAATTCAATCTCATGATCAACATCTTTAACATACTTCTTAAGCAATCACACATGGAAAACATCATGGAATTTCACTGTCAGAGACAGTGAAAGTCAATAGGCTACTAGTCCAATCCTTTCAAGAATATTGAAAGATCCACAAAACTGAGGTGCCAGCTTGGCACATGATCCAATCCTCAATGATCTCTTCTTCAGCTTTATGCGCAAATACACATGTTCCCCAACCTAAAACTCGTTAAACATATTGTTCTGATCTGCGTAAAAAAAAATTATGTCCTGTGTTGCCTTTAGATTCTTCTTGATTACCTGCATTTATTGTTCCATCTCTTCCAACATATCCAGTCCTATCAATACCCTATTCACTAGATCACTCCAACAGATGGGAGTATTACAACTCTACCAATACAATGCTTCAAACAGACTCATCCTCAAAGATTTCTCGTACCCATTGTTGTAAGCAAACTCAACCAGTGGAAGATACTCCTCCCATCTCCTATGTTGATGTATCACATACATCCTCAACATTTTCTCCAATATCCTATTGACCGTCTCTATTTGTGGATGACAAGTTGTGCTAAAGGCCAACTCTGTCCCCAAACCTGCAAACAACTCCTTACAAAACTTGGAAGTGAACTTAGCATCCATGTTTGACACAATGTTTCTAGGAACACCATGTAACCTCACCACATCTTTGATGAAGATCTGTGGTACATCATTAGCTAAACAAGTATAATTCACTGGAATGAAGTGTGCTACCTTTGTCAACCTATCCACCACAACCATGATGGAATCATGATGTCTAGATGTCCTCGACAAACCTGTGATGAAGTCCATCGAAATGACCTCCAACTTCCACTCTGGAATCATAATCGACTGTAGTAGTCCACCTAGATGCTTACACTCTGCCTTCACCTGCTGACAGTCCAAACATCTAGCCACAAACTCTACCACATCCTTCTTCATATTCGTCCAATGATAAAACTTTTTCATTGTTGTCAATGTATTTTGATATCCTGGGTGACCTGAATATGGTTTTGCATGAAACTCTCGCAAGATATTCTTCTTAATCTCACTGTCATTTGACACATATATCCTGTCCCTAAATATGACCAAACCATTTGTGGTAAGACGATAGTCGACATCTTGGCCACCTGTACCATGTTGTAACCTATGCATAAGCTCCATGTACCTGCCATCCTATTGTCCTACCTATAAGATCTGATCTTGTAAGTCTATTCCATAAGAGATCATAGCTGTTATGTGATTCACCTATAATTTCTTGCTAGGAGCATCTACAACCTTGTTCTCCTTACCCTTGATGTACTTGATCTCAAAATCAAATTCACTGGTCCTGGCCAACCATCTAGCTTGTTTTTAATTCAGATTCGGTTGATCAAATAGATACCTCAATCCATTGTGATCACTCATCAAGATGAACTACCTACCAAGAAGATAGTGTCTCCACATCTTCAAAGCATGGATGATCGTTGCCAACTCAGTATCATGTGTTAGATCATTTTTCTCATGCTCATTCAGTTTCCATGACCCATAGCACACTACCCATCCTTCCTGCAAAAGGACTCCACCAAGTCCTCTCTTGTAAGCATTTGTGCACACCACAAATTCTTTGTCTGGATCTGCAATCTTTAACACTATATAATTTTTCAACAACTTCTTCAATTG
Organism: Pinus tabuliformis; assembly: GCA_031772625.1. Taxonomy (NCBI): domain Eukaryota; kingdom Viridiplantae; phylum Streptophyta; class Pinopsida; order Pinales; family Pinaceae; genus Pinus; species Pinus tabuliformis. The sequence continues at coordinate 134,885,124 of CM062811.1, read as the reverse complement.
CTTAAAACTTGTTGCACATTCCTTCATCCATTCAAATTTCTTACCTTGCCTCTGCAGCGATGTAATCATATATGAAATCCAAGAGAAGTTCCAAATGAACCTCCTATAATAACCTGCTAACCCCATGAATTACCTTACCTCATCCACATTTCTAGGAGCTTCCCACTCCATGATAGATCTTATCTTCTCCAGATCTACTGTTATGCCTTCCTTGGAAACAAATTTCCCAAGTAATGTACCTTTGTCTGAAAGAAACTACATTTTATAAGCTTGGCATACAACTGATGCTCTCTTAGTAATCTCAACACTGCTACTAAGTGCTTAGCATGCTCTTCCTCATTTTTAGAATACATCAAGATGTCATGAATGAATACAATAACAAACTTGTCTAGATAAGGATGCAACACACTATTCATAAATCATATGAAAGTAGCTAGAGAATTAGTCAAACCAACTGGAACTACAACAAACTCATAATGCCCATACCTAGTCCTAAAATAAGTCTTGTATATGTCCTCTTCCTTTGTGCATACCTGATGGTATCCTAATCTCATATAAATCTTCAAGAGCACCGTTGCTCCCTTCCACTGATCAAATAAGCCATCAATCCTCGGCAATGGATACCTATTCTTAATGGTCACCTTGTTCAACTGCATGTAATCAATGCACAACTTGAGAGTACCATCCTTCTTCACAAACAATAGAGGGGCAACCCAAGGTGATACAACTGGCCTAATGAATCCCCTGTCAAGAATTTCCTTCAATTGTAACCTTATCTCTACTAACTCTGGTCTTCTCGTCATGTATGGTGCCTTCAATGTTGGTGTTTCCCCTAGTACCAACTCAATGGAAAAGTCCACTTCTCTGTGAGGCGACAACTCTAAAATATATGTTGGAAAGACATCATGAAACTACTGCAATATGGGGTACCTGCTCAATACCTTTGCATCCTCAACATCCTTACCTTTATCACTAGAAATATGCACTGCAAATAACACACCCCCCTTTTTGTGACTGTGCTTTGTCTGCATAGATGTCACCATTCTAACTGATGTTGCCTTCTTCTTACCCTACAAGATTATTTGTTCTCCATTGTCATCCAAACACTCAATGACCTTATAATAATAGTCCACTTTGGTTCTATGAAGATACAATCAATCCATACCCAAAATCATATTATATGAACCCAATGGCAATACATTCAAATGTGCTGAGATAGGCATACCATTCAACTCTAATGAACAAAATCTTCTTTGAATGTATAGCCAACTACACTAACCAGGATTCTACATGCACTTCTTTACTCAAACCACACTTATCCACCAGGTCAGGACTAACATAACTATAATTAGATCCAAGGTCAATCAAAATGTAAATGAATTGATAACAAAGCTTATCATCCATCTTGATAACAGTTTCCTGGTGATCTACCTGCTTGTTATCCAATGATGCATAAATCTATGGAATTATCTGCCCAACATCCCCAACAATTTGTGCTACCTGTGCACTGTAAATCTGAGGCCTACCACCCTGATTCTATAGTGAATCCCTCTTAAGATGCTCCTTACCACATTTCCAACACTGAAACCATATTGTACCATCACCGTTATTTTTCTTCCCTCCATGTTGTGACCCATTAAACTTCTTGCAAGGTGCAACATTTTCTTTCTCACCTGTATCCTGACATCTTGTTCTTTTCGAATTCCATTTACCTTTAGATTTGTATTTCCCTTTCCAACCTTGCTCAGATTTTGTCTTGTGCTTTGAATTATCATAAAAATGCTTCAATTTCCCAATAACTTCATCAAGTTATCAAGGCTCATCAGACTCAATCTGATCTCTAAATGTTAACGGAAATCCACTTGCAAATATTTGAACTTTGGCCTTCTCATCCTTAATATATGGTACATACCTCAATAACTCCAAGAACTTGGTCATATACTCCTCATCTTTCATGGATCCCATCTTTAGCTCATATAATTCCTTGGCTTTGATGTCGTAGTACCTCTTTGACAAGTACTTCTTCCTGAAAATTCTCTTGAATTCATGCCAACTCAACTCTTCTGTCATGATGTCTCTAACCCGCTTCACATCTTCCCACCAGATGTTTTCTTTCCCTTTGAGGTTGAAGATAACTACTATGGCCTTCATGTTCCTTGTGTAATCATGGAGCTCAATGAATTTATTCATCCCAAGTATCCATGTCTCTTCACCCTCCGACTTCTTCAAATCCCCATCAAAGGTAGGTGGCTTCACTTTCTTGAACTCATATGGAAAATATCCCCTATGACTTGTTAAAAATAGCAACAAGAAGTGCTAAAAATAGCATTGCTATAAATAGCATTTCAGGATATACTCCAACTCTGTTGGAAATAGCAAAAAATATAAATGCTAAAAATAGCATTGCTATAAATAACATTTCGGGATAGATTCCAATTTTAATTAGTCCCCAAATTAAAATTGAGAAATAGAATTCAAATTTAGACTCACTAGCTATTTGAAAAATAATTAATTAATTCCTCTTGAGTTAATTAGTTGGTGAAAATCAAACATGAAGTCTTTGTGAAGACATGCAATAGTTATCCCTTTGATTGAGGAAGTTATCCCTTAATTAAGGAGATAAGGATGAGTTGTATTTGAGTTGTAATTAGTTATCTTAGTTAACTAAGTCTAGTTAAATTAGTTCCAAACAGTTTGAGGAACTAATGGTGAGTTCAATCAGTTAATGCATGCATGCATGCAACTAGTGTTCTCCAGATAACTGAATATTCTCTCATAAATAACTCATGCATCTCAGTTCAGAGAAAGACCCAGTTGAGATTAAAGACAAGGACATTATACTATCTGTTGGAGGAATTTTCCTATAAAGGAAACTCATCCATGCAGAAGGAATTATCTCCTTCACGATTGCGCAGTTATTTCAGAGGTCAGTGTTGTGTGTGAGGTGATTATCACACAGGTTGCAGCTTGAGGACCCAAGAGAAACTGCGCAAGGAAATAGGAGGCTTGGAGGATTGGAGGAAGGCATATGTTGTGTCTATTCAGTTTGTGTGTAGCATTGAGGGATTGTACTAAGAGCTGGATAGCGTGTGAGCTAAAGCTTTGTGTAATCCAGACATATTTCCACTTGTATGATAATACATAGATCGGGGTTTTTGGCTAAGGCTTTCTCCAAAGTATTCTTCTGTGTTCATGTGTGATTGATTTCTCATTCTCTGTTATATGTGTTCTATTTGATCTTGCTCAAAATCGATTAAGCTTCCGCAAGTTTGTTTATAAAAGTAGATAAAGTATTTTTGCTTTAGTATATTGCATTATTAGGTGATCTACAGTGGGAAATTCTACATGGTATCAAAGCAAAGTTGATCAAAGCGAAGAACAGTATACAAAGAAGGGAGAAGTTCGAAGTTTGAAGTTCCTGATTATAGAATTCTGATTCTTAACACATCTCAAATTTCACCAATGGCATTCAACGGTTTGAGACTCGAGTATGCCCTTGATGGTAGCTCGAATTATATATCCTGGAAGGATCGCATGGAAGTGGTATTAGAGGACAACGGTTTGAAGGACTTCATTGATCAAGATGTCCCCAAGCCAGCAACTGCTAATGCCCAAGAATTGGCAGAATGGAACAAATGTGTGGCTAGAGCGAGGAGAATCCTTCTGGAGGGAGTTCGAGACCACATAGTCTCGAGTCTCCATGGGAAGGAGACATTGTTTTCAATGTGGAAAACATTGAAGGATCTATATTAGAATAGCAGTGATCAGAGGAAGCTGGTGCTGAAAGACAAGCTTTAGAAAGTCAAGTGTGAAATGGGCGACACGATCTCTACATATCTGAACAAGCTCACCACCTGCAGGGATGAGCTTGGAAGTGTAGGGATCATGGCAGCTGATGATGACATGGTGAGTCTTGCTCTCCTTGGTCTTCCTAAGAGCTAGCATAGCTACCAAGACTCGGTAAATGGAAGAGAGAAACTGCCAAATTGGGAACGACTTTGGTCGGATTTGATGTAGGAGGAGATAAGGAGGAGCACCAGAGATAGTTCTTTATCCAAGGATGATGAAGAAAATATAGCCTTAGGGAGTAAGGCAAGGAAAGGGAAGGAGAAGGATTCTCATCCCAAATTGAGTTCTTCTCATGGTGGGAAGAAGATTGACAAATCTAAAGTGATATGCTTTAATTGTTATGAGGTGGGCCATTATGCAACTAATTTTCCATTGAAGAAATCCAAGAAGGGATCCTCAGAAGGGTCTGAAGGTGAGGCATTGGCCTCTCAGTTCGAATTAGATTTTACCCTCATCGCATGCATGGTTTCATCGATGATGGGTTGTGGTTGGTTTCTTGACAGTGGAGCCTCATTCCACATGACCGACGATAAGAGTTTGTTCAATACCTTGGACGAGAAAGACCTCAAGATACTCATAGAGATGGGTAATGATGAAAAGTATAGTGTTTCAGGAGTGGGCACGGTTTATTTTTAGAGGAAGCATGGAGCTCGCATTACCTTGACAGATGTGAAGTATGTGCCAGGACTGAAGAAGAACTTGGTATCGATCGCGATGCTGGAGGACAAAGGCTATGATGTAGTCTTCAGTAAGGGAAAGGTTTTCCTTAGACATATCACCACGAGACAGGTGAATCAGATCGGTTCACGAGTCAAGAACCTGTATGCTCTTGAGGTTCAAGATGCATGCAAAGCCTTGAGGAGCAAGGCAACTGTTGGAGACTTGGTGGTTGAGAGGGAGAGTACATTACCTCTCAACATGCAGTGCCAGAAGAAGTCTCAGACAATTGTGGAGGAGCCACAATTGGTGAAGCAGCTTCAGGAGGTTGTGGAGCAGCCACAACTGGAGAAGCCGAGAGGAGATCGAGTGGAGGCATCCACTCATGTAGAGACCTCTAGTAGGGGGAAATTTCGAGCCAAGTTAGCAAAGGAATCACATGCAGCCATACCTCTAGGTGTGAGGTGGGGTGATGTGAAGTGATAGTCCCAAGAAGGCTGAAATAGGGGCAGGATCCTTGAGGTACCCAACCTCTTTGATTAGACCTTGCTACGGGAGCCCCGACGAGGAGTAGCAAGACTAGCTAAGTGGGTAGAGATAGATGCGGATGGAGCGGCAGAGGAAGCTTTAGCATCAGAGGGTGTTTCTAGCCCAACAGGGAGGTCAGTTGGGAGATCAGTTACTTACTTCTCAGTAACTGAGTTGCAGTGCAGCAGTGGGCAACACGATGCAACATGATGAGAGGAGGTGCAATGCGGATGCAGTGCTGGGAGATAGGACCAGTAGCAGCATGGATGCAACGGGAGGAATCAGTGGGATTGATGCAATCAGAGATCAAAGTGACAGAGGCTAGAGTATTCAGATATTGAAGAGCGCGGAGAAGGATTGACAACAGTGCGGAAAGGGTGAGTTAGAAAAGTGCAGAGTTTTCAGTCGATAGAGGCAATAACAGTCATGGACTTTGATAATAGAGGCATCATTCTAATTCAGGTTGGATATTTTTTGTTTCTGGAGTTTCTGGAGCAACAACACTTGAGAGAAGTGTTGCATGCAGAACATTCCAAAGGTTCAGGATCGGGTTTGAGTTGAATGCCTTTCTTGTTGAGAGGGAGTGTTGAAAATAGCAACAAGAAATGCTAAAAATAGCATTGCTATAAATAGCATTTCAGGATATACTCCAACTCTGTTGGAAATAACAAAAAATAGCATTGCTATAAATAGCATTTCGGGATAGATTCCAATTTTAATTAGTCCTTGAATTAAAATTGAGAATTAAAATTCGAATTTAGTCTCACTAGCTGTTTGAAAAATAATTAATTAATTCCTCTTGAGTTAATTAGTTGGTGAAAATCAAACATGAAGTCTTTGTGAAGGCATGCAATAGTTATCCCTTTGATTGAGGAAGTTGTCCCTTAATTAAGGAGATAAGGATGAGTTGTATTTGAGTTGTAATTAGATACTTACTTAACTGAGTTAAGTCCAGTTCAATTAGCTCCAAACAATTTGAGGAACTAATTGTGAGTTCAGTCGGTTAATGCATGCATGCATGCAATTAGTGTTCTCCAGATAACTAAATATTCTCTCATAAATAACTCATGCATGTCAATTCAGAGAAAGACCCAGTTGAGATTAAAGATAGGGACATTGTACTATCAGTTGGAGGAATTTTCCTATAAAGGAAACTCATCCGTGCACAAGGAATTATCTCATTCAGGATTGCACAGTTATTTCAAAGGTCAGTGTTGTGTGTGAGGTGATTATCACACAGGTTGCAGCTTGGGGACCCAGGAGAAATTGTGCAAGGAAATAAGAGGCTTGGAGGATTGGAGGAAGGCATATGTTGTGTCTATTCAATCTGTGAATAGCATTGAGGGATTGTACTGAGAGCTGGATAGCTTGTGAGCTAAAGCTTTGTGTAATCCAGCCATATTTGCACTTGTATGATAATACAGAGATCAAGGTTTTTAGCTGAGGCTTTCCCCATAGTATTATTTTGTGTTCATGTGTGATTGATTTCTCATTCTCTGCTATATGTGTTCTATTTGATCTTGCTCAAAATCGATTAAGCTTTCGCAAGTTTGTTTGTAGAAGTAGATCAAGTATTTTGCTTTAGTATATTGCATTATTAGGTGATCTACAGTGGGAAATTCTACATGGTATCAGAGCAAAGGTGATCAAAGTGAAGAACAATATACAAAGAAGGGAGAAGTTCGACGCTTGAAGTTCCTGATTATAGAATTCTAATTCTTAACACATCTCAAATTTCACCAATGGCATTCAATGGTTTGAGACTCGAGTATACCCTTGATGGCAGTTCAAATTATATAGCCTGGAAGAATCACATGGAAGAGGTATTAGAAGAAAACGGTTTGAAGGACTTCATTGATCAAGAAGTCCCCAAGCCAGCAGCTGCTAATGCCTAAGAATTAGCGAAATGGAAGAAATGTGTGGCTAGAGCAAGGAGAATCCCCTTGGAGGGAGTTTGAGACCACATAGTCTCAAGTCTCCATGGGAAGGAGACATCGTTTTCAATGTGGAAAACATTGAAGGATCTATATCAGAACAGTAGCGATCAGAGGAAGCTAGCGTTGAAAGACAAGCTTCGAAAAATCAAGTGTGAAAAGGGCGACACGATCTCTACATATCTGAACAAGCTCACCACCTGTAGGGATGAGCTTGGAAGTGTAGGGATCATGACAACCGATGATGACATGGTGAGTCTTGCTCTCCTTGGTCTTCTTAAGAGCTGGCATAGCTACCAAGACTCGGTAAATGGAAGAGAGAAACTGCCAGATTGGGAACGAATTTGGTCAGATCTGATGCAAGAGGAGATAAGGAGGAGAACCAGAGATGGTTCTTCATCCAAGGATGATGAAGAAAATCTAGCCTTAGCGAGTAAGGCAAGGAAAGGTAAGGAGAAGGATTCTCATCCCAAATCGAGTTCTTCTCATGGTGGGAAGAAGATTGACAAATCTAAAGTGAGATTCTTTAATTGTCATGAGGTGGTCCATTATGCAAATAATTGTCCATTGAAGAAATCCAAGAAGGGATCCTCAGAAGGATCTGAAGGTGAGGCATCGGCCTCTCGATTCGAATTGGATTTTACCCTCATTGCATGCATGGTTTCATCGATGATGGGTTGTGGTTGTTTTCTTGACAGTGGAGTCTCATTCCACATGACCGGCGATAAGAGTTTGTTCAGTACCTTGGAGGAGAAAGACCTCAAGATACTCATAGAGATGGGTAATGATGAAAAGTATAGTGTTTCAGGAGTGGGCACGGTTTCTTTTCAGAGGGAGCATGGAGCTCGCATTACCTTGACAGATGTGAAGTATGTGCCAGGACTGAAGAAGAACTTGGTATCGATCACGATGCTGGAGGACAAAGGCTATGATGTAGTCTTCAGTAAGGGAAAGGTTTTCCTTAGACACATCACCATGAGACAAGTGAAGCAGATCGGTTCACGAGTCAAGAACCTGTATGCTCTTGAGGTTCAAGATGCATGCAAAACCTTGAGGAGCAAGGCAACTGTTGGAGACTTGGTGGTTGAGAGGGAGAGTACATTACCTCTCAACATGTAGCGCCAAAAGAAGTCTCAGACAATTGTAGAAGAGCCACAATTAGTGAAGCAGCTTTAGGAGGTTGTGGATCAGCCACAACTGGAGAAGCCGAGAGGAGATCACATGGAGGCATCCATTCACGCAGAGACCTCCAGTAGGGGGGAATTTCAAGGCAAGTTAGTAGAGGGCTCACATGCAGCCATACCTCCAGGTGTGAGGTGGGGCAATGTGAAGTGATAGGCCCAAGAAGGCTGAAATAGGGGCAGGATCCTTGAGGTACCCAACCTCTTTGATTAGACCTTGCTACGGGAGCCCCGACTAGGAGTAGCAGGACTGGCTAACTGGGTAGAGATAGATGCGGATGGAGCGGCAAAGGAAGCTTCAACATCAAAGGGTGTTTCTAGCCCAACAGGGAGGTCAGTTGGGAGATCAGTTACTTACTTCTCAGTAACTAAGTTGCAGTGCAGCAGTGGGAAGCACGATGCAACATGATAAGAGGAGGTGCAGTGTGGATGTAGTGCGGATGCAGTGCTGGGAGATAGGACCAGCAGCAGCATGGATGCAGTGGGAGGAATTAGAGGGATTGATGCAATCATAGTCAAAGTAACAGAGGCTAGAGCAGTTAGATATTGAAGAGCGCGGAGAAGGATTGACAACAGTGCAGAAAGGCTAAGTCAATAGAAGTGCAGAATTTTCAGTTGACAGAGGCAATAACAGTTAGGGAATTTGATGACAGAGGCATCATTCTGATTCAGGTTGGATATTTTTTGTTTCTGGAGTTGCTGGAGCCAACACTTGAGAGAAGTGTTGCATGCAGAACATTCCAAAGGTTCAAGATCGGGTTTGAGTTGAATGCCTTTCTTGTTGAGAGGGAGTGTTGAAAATAGCAACAAGAAATGCTAAAAATAGAAATGCTAAAACTAGCATTGTTATAAATTGCATTTCAGGATATACTCCAACTCTGTTAGAAATAGCAAAAAACAGAAATGATAAAAATAACATTGCTATAAATAGCATTTCGAGATAGATTCCAATTTTAATTAGTCCCTGAATTAAATTGAGAACTAAAATTCGAATTTAGTCTCACTAGTTGTTTGAAAAATAATTAATTAATTCCTCTTGAGTTAATTAGTTGGTGAAAATCAAACATGAAGTCTTTGTGAAGACATGCAACAGTTATCCCTTTGATTGAGGAAGTTATCCCTTAATTAAGGAGATAAGGATGAGTTGTATTTGAGTTGTAATTAGTTAGCTCAGTTAACTGAGTTAAGTCCAGTTAAATTAGTTCCAAACAGTTTAAGGAACTAATTGTGAGTTCAGTCAGTTAATGCATGCATGCATGCAACTAGTGTTCTCTAGATAATTGAATATTCTCTCATAAATAACTCATGCATGTCAGTTCAAAGAAAGACCCGGTTGAGATTAAAGACATGGACATTGTACTATCAGTTGGAGGAATTTTCCTATAAAGGAAACTCATCCATGCAGAAGGAATTATCTCGTTCAGGATTGCGTAGTTATTTCAGAGGTCAGTATTGTGTGTGAGGTGATTATCACACAGGTTGCAGCTTAAGGACCTAGGAGAAACTGCGCAAGGAAATAGGAGGCTTGGAGGATTGGAGGAAGGCATATGTTGTGTCTATTTAGTCTGTGAGCAACATTGAGGGATTGTACTGAGAGCTGGATAGCTTGTGAGCTAAAGCTTTGTGTAATCCAGACATATTTCCACTTGTATGATAATACAGAGATCAGGGTTTTTAGCTAAGGCTTTCCCCAGAGTATTCTTCTGTGTTCATGTGTGATTGATTTCTCATTTTTTGTTATATGTGTTCTATTTGATCTTGCTCAAAATCAATTAAGCTTCTGCAAGTTTGTTTGTAGAAGTAGATAAAGTATTTTGCTTTAGTATATTGCATTATCAGGTGATTTATAGTGGGAAATTCTACATCACTCCTCCTGTAAGGATGTTAACGATGACGATCATAGTGCCTATTAGAAGTAGAACTAGAATAGAAATTGTGTCTATCACTTCTCCTATCCAGAGTATCCAAGAGCCTACATTTTCTGATTTTGTCATCTCTATCCTACCTATGCCCACCATGCGATCTACTTCCATATACCCCATTTGTTTTGTCCTCCTACCCATGGCTGATCCAAAGTGGTCCTTGTCTCTGAAATTCTGACAAACTTTGAAGGATTACTGCACTGACTTATGCTTATTTCTCTTGTTCTTGAATGATCCTATCATTATCTGCCTTACATATTCTTATTTCTTCCTTCAAATTTCTCAATGTGTCTGCTAAGGTAGAAGAATGCCAACACCATGCTGCTCATTTGACCCATAGGGAGAATCTCGTGCACTATAGTCTACCATCTTCCTAGTCATATTTGATCTCTTTCTTGCAAGTATACCATGTCAGCTAAAACAAATAAAAAAAAGCATAATGAACATATCTCAGTATAGTTCAGGGGAGGATATCTCATCTGTAAGATCAACTAGATTAGCACAATACATGTATAATCATAATCACATCAACATATAACATCAGTTTAACCACTATCTAGTTATTAGTGCCTAACCATACCAACCACATACCATGACCTCATGCATGACAACTACACCCATATCAATGTATGCATAAAAATATATAAGCACTGACATGCATAACCAGTGCATAACCGAAATACATTCATAATGACCACATCCAACAACACACCATCCACTTTCACATGGTGACACCACTGCAACCACGACCACCACCATGCATACACAAAAAGTACAAAAAAAACAAACATAGAGAACACATATATGCAACCGACATGAATTCATGACCAACACACCGCTCATCCAGTCCAAGGGGTGAATCATGGTTAGATACCACTCTGTAACACCCTCCTCCCACATTTACCCAAGTTAACCAATCTATGGGGTAAACATGTGATGAGAGGATACTATGATGTGATTCAACTCCCCATGTACATTTAAGGAAATGGAACTGACAAAACCAACCCAATCTGACCTTCCACACATGCTACAAACCTTCAGGAGCCAACCAACCCTTCCAGGTGACCAACCCCTGAGGCAACTTGACATTTTACTGATTTGGGCACCCAACCTCTCCCATGAGAAGACATGCATGTGACTGAGGCCTTCCAGTCACTCCCACAACAAGGGCATGCCAACGACTCTGGAATTTTTCAGCTAGTTTTGAGCCAACGACCCAAGATTTCGTGTCACTTTTTTAGGGCTAGGACTCGGGCCACTACCTAGAACTTCATGAAACTTTCAGAAATGATAAATAACATTGGAAAAAATGTACTAATGCAAGCATTTGATCAATGAATTAATTGGAACCCTACTAGCCATGACAGGAATTTTGTCAAACATGTCACAAATATGCATTCTACAGGTCATAACAACAAATCTGAGCATAGGGCTCTCATACTTATCTGAGATTCGTAAGGAAGCATTGTTTCCATATCACAATAGCTACATTATCATCTATTAGGTGATATATTGATTTTACTTTCAATTACTAATCAAAATAGGATGAGAGCCATACATCAAGTCTATCATAAAACATATCATAACCAACATATAACCCACATAAATAACAATGATACCACAACCAAATAATCCACATATAATCTAGTACATTTACACATGAAATACCAAGGAGAAGAAACTATTATTAATGAATGCAAAAGCCAACTAGGTTTGGGACTTCCACGAACCACCCAACCATATATTGGCTTAACCAAATATTTCTTTCATCCAATCACCCCCGTGCCATATTCCAAGCATGAATGTGGGAATCAAAACCAAACCAAGCCAAGTTTCCCTAGGCTTTACTGCAATCCCCACCAGATCACTAGGCCCTAAACAAGCATGGATGCCACTGCATTTTTCCACCTACACTGTGAGGAATTTTCCAATCTCCTAACCTCTAGGATTTACCGTATATCTTGTGATACCATGGTCGAGGATTCCTAGGCCTAATCATGACTCCACCCTCCAGGATTTACCGTATATCCTTCCATTCATCGGTCAAGGATTCCTAGTCTTGATCGAGGGCACACACCTATAGGATTTACAATATATCCCGCCATTCACTGGTTGAGTATTTCTAGGCCCACTGAGGCACACAAAATTTGGCTTTACCACAATCCTAATCCAGTCCAGGGATTCCTAGGCCTTGTGTTCTTTCTTTCAGAGATCACCTCACTTAGTTTTGAAACCATCTGACAATCCAACTTAAGCAAATAAAAGAGAACCCATCACACCATGGTTATTCGAAAAAGGAAAGGCAAGGTTAAATAACATTGTCACACCTGGAAAAACCCATGCCAATGACAACAAGAGAACCAAATACACACATGCATGTACCATGCATGCCAAATCCAGCAAGGAAATCACACATGCAAATCGATGGAAATAATCTGTTGTAGTTGCTAGATGATGTTCTTCATTACTTGATCTTTTCTTTCCTTTGCCTTCTTGCTCCTTCCTTTGCTTTCCTTGAACCAATTCTAGAATGCTCTAAGTGTCCAAGAGTGTGAGAGAGAGAATAGAGAGAGCTCCAAAACTGAACTCAAAAAAGATACCAACTGATCCTCAAAATCCTTTTTATTAATGAGGCCTTTACTTTCTTAATTTTCTATTATTTTCCTTCATTTTCCTCCTCACATGCAACCTGTGACCTTTCTTCCTTTTATCCTAATTTCCATTATTTCCATAAATAAAATGCCAATTAATTCCACTTTGCCTTTCCAAAGACTTTGCCTTCGCCTTTGCCAATTTCCTTAGCCATAATAAACCAAATGAACACCCACACTAGGATGTTTTTCCCGACATTCAACTTGGAATACGTGTCCCATGACCTTGATTATTATTTTCCCTTTATTAACTTTCTTACATGGATTTTTTACCAGGTTTGTTACAGGAATCAAACATGTACTCACAAATACTTCTTACAATTCATGTGCACTTGACTGATTGACATAAATGTTGGATTATATGAAGTTTCTTTAATCCTAAGAACATCTTAGATAAAATATGTATTTTGAAATTGATTTCATAGTCATATGGATAACTATTTTGATTCAAATGTTACCTGGTTATAGTGATTCATTGTACTTGATTTGTTATTTATTATTTTATATTATTGGTACCTTTCAATCTCTTATAATTTCCCATGCTATATCTCTGATTACTCTCTGAATATCCTCTAAAACCTTGGTTGGTCTTGTCTTCTTACAAATGTAGATACATGTTTTTTCGAGCAAGGTGATTGATGAAATTGGGAATTTGTGAGATGTTGATTCAAAGCATTTTATATGACTTATAATGTTGAGAGTATCTACATATATAAATTTTGGTAAAATGCTTATTGTTGTTTTTGGTTCTAAGTCAATCATATAAATTGGATATGTTACCAATGGATCATATGATCCCACCTATGCCTTTGGTGGTGCTTCAACATTCATCTTTGTTGCTCCTGCTGGATATAATAGAGCTTAAAGGGTACTAGTCTTGGATCGACTATTTGTATTTCTCACTTTGGTTCTTCTCTTGTTGGGGATGGCTCTCGAACTGACTCTACATCTGTCAAATAACTACATTTACCCTTGCTGCTACTTCTTGGTCACCAAAATCAACCAGATCGACTTATTTGGATGCTTCGTCTAGCTCTACATGTGATTTATCTTCAAGTTAACCTATGTGGGAAATTAGCTTTCTTTATGGTTTGTGGTTGGATTAGTTTTCTGGCTAAGGTAATACATAGAGTCGATTGAAATATATGTTACATCAATAGCTTAATCAATCGCATAATCAAATCATGCTAGAGGATCTATAACAAGATATGCCACAACAAATAATTATTATATTTGGTAGGTATCCTGTATGCAATGTAGGATTGTTTATTCAAATTTTGTTCATGACAACCATTGTATGGATGTGATTTCTATCAATTGGATTTGATTAATAATCAAGAATCTTCGATATCGTTAGGGAAAAATATTTCTAGAAGTAGCACTCCACATATGCATTTTTATTTGATAATTTTAGCAATTACTTTGTTCCTAATGTTTCCTTACATGTTGTCTATGATCATTAAAGATGAACTTTTTGGTTATGAAGTATTGGTCACTTGTGGTGTGCTTGAATATGTTTCTTTGGATATTGAGACACTTTAATTATTGTTTTTGTTATTCATTTTTAACTAAATCTATTCGGTATCAATAAATTTGGCTTCCAGCAACATTATATATAAATCATATACAACTAGATGCAAAATAAGCAACGTATAAATAGAAATCAACAACATAAATTCACTTATTTTTATTAAAACACTTAAATGATTTTGTTTCCATCATTCAATGCCAAGCCATAAATAAATTGCATAATCACAAGAATTTGTATGATGGAGATAATGTTATGCATATATCCATTCATTTAATATCACACATAACATTCATATATTTCCAATAATATAATTTATGATATAAATATACGCATATGTAACATAAGCAAAATTTGTCTTTAATATAAATTTGTTGACCAACTAGTTGATGAGCGATTCGTCACCCAATCATAAGAATATGTGTGGATTCCATCCCAAAGCCAATCCATGATACCACACAGATAAAAGATGGCTATTGGGATCTATTTCCTTTTCAATTCAACCCACAATAATTAGATCACAATTTGAATGAGACACTTACCAAGATTCCTACTAGGACAAATTCTTCTAAGCAACTCACCCAATCTCAAATCAACAATAAACTGCTCCCTCTTAGTAAAACATAACATAAGGTAAGTACTCCCCTTCTATAGTATACAATCTCTCATGGAATTTGTCCCTTTTGTTCTTTATTGTAAGAAAATAGAGTTCAATTTGTTGGTTATCATTTGGGTACTCAACTTAGTGAACCTTCAATCACATGCATTCAACAAATATCTTAAACATGTGGGTAATGGGTTTTCAAACTACCCAACATCTCTACTCACTCCACAAACATGTGTCCTCCCGTGAAGCCAAATTGCATTTTTTACCAATTAGCAACAACCATTATAGCTTCCACAAATTTTGCAGTGACTTAAGTCCATGGGTTTTTAGCGTTGGTTACAAACAATAAGGCATCTATGGAGGGGCATACAAATTCGTTCTTACAACATGAATAAGAAGGGGAGAAAATGAAGAAGTTCTCTCTAAAAAGTTTTACATGCTGGAATTTTATCTTTACAGAAGGGCACATATAGTTCTAAGCAATATTGTGGATTTCCTTTTAAACATCTCATTAAAAATATTGAAGAAAAATATAATAAAGCAGGGAAAAAAATAATACATTTTCAAAAGATTTGTAGTAATTACAATCTACCCATAAACTTTTTTTGTGATTAGTAGAATCGACAAATAAAGTGGTTTCATACTAGTATAACACAAAGCTAATTCAACTTATTAACACTAGATACACCACGCCTACCCAAAACATAAACACAAATTAATAAAAAAATAAAACCAAAAATCTCATAATATTTTACCTAATATATTTTCCTACTTTATCAAATAAATTATTCCATAAAAAATACTAACTAAAAATAATACAATATTTTACTTTTCAAAATACTTACCTAATAATTATCATTACCCTTATTATCTTCCATCACTACCTTACCATCTATGATGCAATCTAATATGTTTAATGAGAAAGCTTTTTAATTTAATGTTAACTTAATGCAAATGTCCATCATTGTTAATGTTAACCTCACATTTTGTTGTTTTGTCGAGCTTTCCCATTTCTTACCTGCATAAGGAAACAAACACAAAGGGAAATAATAATCTCCTTTTGTTTAATCTCCTAGTGTGAAAACAATGTAATCAAATTTGACAAATTATTTACCTCTACCTCCGTAACAAACACCAAAGACAACCTCCACCTCTACAAGAAACACCATAGCAGCCACGTTAAAAGCATTTATTATGCCTCATTGTTTGAAATCAATAGGGTCCTTTTCAAAATTTTGACTCCTGGATACTACAATTTCTTTGGTGGCAACAATACTGAATGTTTTTTTATTTTTAATATGAGATAATAAATTTATGGTGGTTTCTGATGCATTTGTTAGAAGACCTACACTCATATTCATTTTTCACATGAAAAATTGTTTATATTATAAAATTATATTTATAATATAAGATGTTTTTAAATGTTTATTAAATAAACTTAAATAGTAAAAATAAGGATGGCTATTCTTTCATTTCTTAGTATTTTTCATAAGTAATATTTTAAGTTTTTATATTAACTTTAAGTTTTGATGAGTCCAATTCATTATATAGTTTTTTTAAGATAAAAAAATATTGCATTAATAAAATAATTTAATATTAAAATATTAAAATATATTAATTAAAAAACATAATTTTATTAAAAATTGTTGTAATAGTGGGATGAGGTTGCATTGTAATAAAATTATTTATATTTATAGGTTGGGTAGTAGTGTTGGTTATATAATATTTTATATTCCTATGTATACTGAAATAGTAGATATGACATTTAAAATAATCATGAGCATAATTTTGATTATAGATATTTAATTCTAATTTTATTATAATTTTGTAACAATTATTTTTATTTTAATTAATAGGTTTTCTATCGAGGTGTTATGTAAAAAGAAAATAAGAACAACCAACTTTTGGTGTGATAACAACTGTAAAATTGTTAGGAAATTTATTAGGGATGCTTCTAACAAGTCTTTAAAACTTGATACGATAAATATACACAAAACCCTAATTAAAAGGAAAAAATGTATTAGACAAATAGAAAGAAAGAGTAGCTTTTACACATATCTAAACTTGACCCAAAAAAGTTCTAGAGGCTAATTCTAACTTGCAAAAGTAAAGAAAAGAATATGGTTCGCTTGAAGGACTATAATTCCTACCTTAAAAATCTTTATGAAGCCCTTAATGCCATGGACACCATTCTAAATGTTCTTACAGAGGATGAAGTTTTTCTATGGAAGGCATAAAGTTTGGGATTAAGCATCTCAACAATGAGAATCTTAAGGACATCAAAAGCTACCTAGCAGCTAAAATCATAAAAATTAGAGGCCCTATCATCATCCCTCACATACATAAGCTCTTCAATTTAGCAATAAAATAAGGCTTCTCTAAACCTTAGATGGAAAGCTTCAATGTACCTATTTTTAAAAGTGGGCATAAAAATAATCTTACTAATTATAGGACCATCATGATTAGCCCCATTTTAGCCATGTTGTATGGACCATTTTGGAAAAAAAGATTAGCATGGCTAGAAAGCCACAGAAAAAGAGCTAAAGGCTAGGCCAAGTTTATGAGATATCATTTAATTACAGATGGCCTTATTACGCCTAGGATCACTAAAAAGGAATGTTGTAATAATAAAATAAATATCCTTTGTTGTTTCATTGACTTTAGAAAAACTTTTAACATAGTGCTCAAGATAAACCTTTAGAATAATTTGGAACGGCTAAAATTGTCTTTCTAACTTGAGGGCTATTGCAACATGGTTGTGTGAGAATGTTATCGCCAAATTTAAGAACATTGAGTACTAGTTGGAAGAAATTAATTGTAATAGGAGATAAGCAAGGTTTTCCTTTATCCCCACCTCTTTTTGGCATATACATTGACAAGATAATATTTTTTGGAAGAAGCAATTTATGTTGACTCAATTCCCTCTAGTATGGTCATCATTCTTATTCTTTATGCTAATGATATTGTTCTTGTGGTGAGGAATCACTATGATCTTGGAAAGAAACTAAGAATCATTAAGGATTTATGCTCCAATATGGGTATGACTATTAATACTAACGAAATGGTAATTATAAACATTAAACCCAAAAATATCACCTATGATATTTTTGTATATGGAAACAACAACTTGGAGGAAGTTCCTTCATACAAATATCTTGGAATTGATATCCATCATATTCAAATCAAATGGAACTATAGGATTGGGAAAATGATAAATGGAGGGTGAAAATCTTATTATGAGCTTGGAAACAATTGCAAATACCTTTTGATCTGAGATAAGAGAAAAAATTCTCTTTGAGACTCTCATTACACATGTTATTTTATATAGATGCAAAATTTGGGGTTGTGGTATCTCTTGAGAGTTGTGGAGAAAGATAAAGTGGATCCAAAAGAATTATATAGCTTATAACCTTGAAATTAAAGGAAAGACACCCTATCCTATCCTCCTTATAGAAGTGTCATTTCCCCCATTGGGAGAATAGATATGATTGGGCACCTAATGCATAGGAACAAGTTAAACAACATGGAAGACAGGAGGCTCCCAAAAAACTCTAGCCAAAATCACCTTTGGCTCAAGTGGCGATGGCAAAGATTGTTCAATATTAATTAAACCTTTGGGGAATAAAGGAAGAGATCATACTACAAAATAATTATAACATTAAGAATATTATTACATCTATACTTAAGGAAACAATTAGGTGCAATAAAGAGATAGAGGGTAAAATAAAATTAAGATATTATAACAAGGAGATTAACCCAAATTTAGAAGATCAAAAGAATCTCTCTATTTAGATTGGTGTAAAGAAAATAAAATAAAATTGCTAATTAAAAACAAGTTCTCACAAGCTCAACAATGAAACTAGGTGTTTGAAAGTTCCCTCAACATAGTGGCATGAAAGAATATGTCATCTTATGACACTATGATGGTCGAAGATGAGAAGGATTTTCTCTTAGAAAGTCTAACTTATCCCCAGAACGGATCTCAAATTCAAAAGATTTGTCAAAATAATGTTATAAAAATACAAATAATCTCTTCCTTTCTTAAGATCCAGTAAGCCAAATTTATCATCAATTTACCATTCATTTATATAATACTAGCACAACTATCTAAGTCCCAAGTAGTGAATGTTGATAGGCATTCACTGCTACTGAGTGAATCATGAATTGTTGAATGGCATAAGACAAAAAACAACAAGCATTTCATAAGAACAATGAGGAGAGGAGAATAGCTAGGCATTCCACTTTTCACTAATCCGAGACGTGGCTTTTAATGAGTCATATTGTAAACCTATAATTAGATTAGGCCAATGTGAAAATGTAATCATGGATTTAGAGATGCAAGAAACTTATTATTAAAAAAATCCATCCATTAATGTAGAGGAGACGATGGAAACATACCAAAATCTTTGATTCTTAACCATAAAATCATGTTAATTAAAAAATATAATAATATACAAATATTAATATAAAAGGATGTCTATCAACATAAATATATACTATAAATAAAATCATTATATTTTC
The DNA here is from genome assembly GCA_031772625.1 of Pinus tabuliformis. Classification (NCBI taxonomy): domain Eukaryota; kingdom Viridiplantae; phylum Streptophyta; class Pinopsida; order Pinales; family Pinaceae; genus Pinus; species Pinus tabuliformis. Next base: position 134,865,746 of record CM062811.1, on the reverse strand, counting down.
AGAAATGACAATAATTTTTCATACTTCTATTATATATAGTCGTAGTCTAACTAGGTCATAATTTGACTGGAAAAACAATAGAAATTCCAGCAGGATTTTGAAAAGATCTAGCATAAATTTTCAGAAATCCAGATTAATTGTCAAGCTTCAAGATTTTGAGTGCTCTAAGGGTTTTTGATGATGTTGAATCTATTTTCACAATTAAAAAAATAATTCATATACTCTTACAATTAAATTTTTTTGATAAAAAAACTATCAAATTTTAGCAAAAATTTCACATCCAAATCAAATTGTGACCCAGGTAAAAAAACACCATCCTTTAGGTAGATTAAAAGAGTGATAATATTCTCTTAACGATATTGTTTAGAAATATGATAATATTCTCTTTACAATAATATTTTTGAAATTCTGTTTGAACGTTTTTATTTTCATGAAATAATATATTAATGGTTCAGTGCTCATGGTGGGGATATGAATAGTATAATATATATTTTGGTTGTCAACGGAGTTGTACACAACACGCTAAATGCTACTGAAGTTTCTTTATATATTATCGTCAACGGATTTGCACACAACAAGTTAAACGCTAACCATCTTTCCCTATCGAATCTTCTGGAATTTTTGGCACTTTCCGTTAACTAACTGAAGGACGTGATGGTCAATTGACAGAAAACAATGTTAACGATGCCATCACGTCTACGTAGTTGTTTATTATTTATGATTGAAATGTGACGAAGTATTTATTATTGGAATGGGACGCTCAAAGCTTTATGCAGTTGGAGCGCTGGGTATTCATAAGGGAGTTAGAGATATCAATTTCTTAAAAAGGATATTTTATAAATTTGGAGTTATTTTAAATTTTAATAAGGAGACTTGATTTTTCTTTTTAAATATGTTAGTTTATTTTTTTTTTTAAATATACTATATTTTATGGGTTCTCATTTTTTTATGTGAATATTATGAAGTTATTTTTATTTTAGTTTTTATTATTATTATTTTTATTTTATTTGACTAAGTAAAAAGTTTTCACGTTATTAAATTTATTTTTATTTTATTTTTTATTAATTTGATCTAGTCAAAATGTTTACAAAATAAGACATTACATCCTTTGGTACATCATCTCTTCTATAGTGGGCTGAAAAGAACCTCTACTCATAATAATTGTCTTTTTTTCCAAATTTAATTTTTATATTAATGTTCACATTTGAAGAACTAAAATTTAGATAAGAAGATTAGGTAAATAACTTTATAAAAAAGAAAAAGCATGAAAATCAATTTATAAATATATATATATATAAGAATATTTAATTAAAAAAATTTGAAAAATAAAAAATATTGATATAAAGAAAATAATTTCCTATATTAAAATAAAAAGCAATGTGTTGTTATCTTTTATTTCAAAAAGAAAAATTGAATTGTATTATCTTGAGTAATTGAGAGAGATATTTCGGATTTTCCATATCAAAATTCAATTTTCCTTGAGTAATTCAGAGAGATATTTGGGATCTTCCACATCTAAATTCAATTTTTACACATGATATCTGAATTTTAAAAACATAAACAAAATTGACCTTCTTCGACATTAATCTATTTATGAAATTCTATATTATTTTGGTATCTTAAATATTAATGAAATAAATTGATTCATTTAAACTATATGTATGGAATACATCATCCATATCATCATCATTAATCGCGCCTCACGCCCTTTATCTACAAAACCCAAGGTTTACATAGAAAAACGATGCAATGGGACATGAATTCTTTCTGTTAGTTGACATTGAATTTATTGTCTCGTGGCTTCTATTAAAACGCGTCTCCCATCAACTATTCTTTGCTTTAATAAAGTTTTCACCGTCAAATAACGTTGGGGAATAAGGTCTCGCAATAACGTTCCTAACATACTCCAAGTTATACCACCTAGCACGCATTGCCATGTGTCACTCCACAACATTGCCATGTGTAATCCATTTTTCGCCAGACCAGCATTCCAAAACACGTTTTCCACTGCCACGGGGAAAACACATCATCATGTCTTACGCATCACCATCGATGGTGGCAAAGTGCCAACTCATCATATTTTAAAAGGCAAATGGAAACACTAAAGTCAACCGTTATTGATGGAGTTGTTTCACATCCCGCCCCACGCCCAAACTTAAAACAATGCAAATACATCACTTGGGAAAAAGCTCCACGGCACAGATTAATAGAAATTAAGGAGGGCCATATACCACTCTGTGCCAAATTGCTAAGTATGCTCTACATTTGATAGCATTGTGACCCAAACTCCCACTATATTCTAATATGATATGTTGGGCCATGGACCATGTGCATGTCAACCCGTTCTATCTGCACTGCAAAAGGCGTAATCATGGGTTATTTTCTGACCTAAAAATCTCCCAGTAATGTATAAACTCTTTGAATCTCAACTTTACTATAATGTTGAATTTATTCACAAGTTTACTCAGAAGGAATGTCTGGAATATGGAATTTGAATCTCAACTTTACTATAATGTTGAATTTATTCACAAGTTTACTCAGAAGGAATGTCTGGAATATGGAAAAAAATTATGCATGATTTATAAGACCTTGGAGAATTAATGAGCATAAATTTAAAGAAGAAATTTCAAAGGAGTGTGCAATTGCAACTTTAAATTCTGGTCTGACATATGTGGCAACCATGTTGCACAGATTATTTGGTAGAAGGAAGTAACCCATTTCCATTTAGACTAGGTTCTTTTAATTCAGAGGACTTTAATTCAGAGGACTTTAGATGGTTGTTCTTTCAATTAGGCTAACATCCTTTCTGGAAATTTGTGTAAACAAGTTAATAGTTTTCGAGCTTCTAAAACCAATAAATTTAATCATCCATTTTATATATCAGCTTATATCATGGATGCAATTTGTTTTCTAATATTTTTCCTTTAATGGGTTTAAAATGGACAATCATTGAACCATAACCCACCATTCATATTTATCACTCTAAACTCTGGGAAGAGAATTATGGAGAGCATTTTTATCAAATTTGCCATTATGTTATTATCCCTACTTACGAGAAACTCTTTCACACGAAACTTGCCCGTATTTCAAAAGAATCCAAGCTAGGCATGGCTTAGATAGGATACTAGTATTTCACTGAGACTATTTCTTATCTTAGAATCTCTGAATGCCAAGCAGTTCCACATGTCGTTTCTTTGTTTGTTCTTGATAGACTTATATGTAAGGAAATAACATACAAGCGGTTGACGCTGGTGTTGCTAATGATTTACATAAGAACTCTAAGAAAATGTAGCCCAATTTTCCCATCCATATTGGTATTTATACTTTAGAGAATCCTACTCATGCTAAAAAATAACTCTTGACTTATCATACTATCAATCTATCTAAAATTCCTCTTAAACATCATGAACCCCTGGGAATTGTGGGTAATCATTTCCTTATGGTTAGCATGAATAAGTATATGCATGAAAAGTTCCCATATGATGATATATTCCATAGAGTTCAGTGTTATGAAGAAGCATGCCAAAAAGCACAAAATGTGTCTCATGACATGTACCAAAATTTTCTTACTTTCAAGGAAGAAAGAAAAGCTTCCCTGTCATCCATTCTTCAACAAATAATCAATGAATCTAGTGTTGCAAAGGATACTACATCCAAAGCACCTATAATGATTCTAGACAAGGATTTGGGAAAAATTGAGTTGGTAATAGTAGAAATTGTTGACGAGCTTATGAAAAAGGACATTACAAAGAAAGCTACAACCACTATCAAACTGCAGTAGGAATGGGATAAATTCATACAACCTACAACAAGCAGTTCAGATCAACAAAATATCCTTGAAGTTCATAAGGTAATGAAGGTAAGCTCTTTGTCTCCCATTGAAATGGAATGCATCCCTCCATTGGATAACTATTTCAATCCACAAAATAAAGTTATAGTTAAAAGGAGCAGAAAAAAGAGGAAAGTGGAAAGTGATAAGGAAGACATAGATACTCCACCTCAAGTAATCTAGGATAGTTCTCAATTAAGTGAAGAGCAAATAGCTAAAAACTTAGCTCATTCTATTAGAGCCTATGCAAATGCTAATGTTTAGTATGTTACTAGATTATTGAATATTATTGAGAAGAAAGATATTAGAATCTCAAAATTTGAACAACAACTGTCACACAAAGAGGAATAGTTTCAAGAACAGTTGAGACAATGACATGTTGAGTCTCAACTATGACATGCCCAATAGATTGATATATTGTAACAAAATTTGAAAGATGAAATCAACAAATTTCAACACAAATTTGATGTATATAATCAGAATAAGGATACCCAATTATCTTAGCTTCAATTGAAATTTTGAGAAGATAATACAATTGACTTGGAGAAGTTCAAGCAAGCATCGACTGAATTCTACAAACATTTTCTTCATATACAGGAACAGTTTTGGAATGAGCTAAGTTTGGTAAATGGATTGACAAAGAAATGGATTGTGAAGAAGCTAAAAGAAAATTAACACAACTATTTTCCTAGAAAAATACAAAAAAAAAATCCCTCCCAACCTACCCAAAATCAACATAATGAAGAAAGAAACAATCCTTAAAGATTGGAAAACCGACCAACATATTTCTAAGGAACTAGTGAAATTTGTAGAACAAAGTTGTTCTCCATTGATGCAACTAATAATGCAGGTGGCCAAAGATATTGAGATGTAATTAGATACTTATGATGACAAGCCACTGGAAGTTTACATACTTAGGAACAAGGTGCAAGAATACAGACTCAAACACCAAATTCAAATCGAGCAAATGAAAAGGATTGGCCTAGATTCTATTTGGAGACATTTGATCAAACCATAGAGTTAATATATGCTGACCAAATTGGTTACTAACATAATAACACAAGAATTATTAGCAATTGAAGCACATGTGTTTGAATGTCGGGTCAACATTTAGATCGATCCTCCTTCTCGACTCGTTCACCTTCTAGAATTCCATTCACAATGGCAATCACCAATCAAATCTTCCCAAGGCATTATCTCAACAAGCTAAAGGCTTATTTTATCCCAACAACATAACAAATTTATACTTTTTTATTTTTATTTCAAAGTTGTTAGTGAGACAACTTGGACTATCCTTTATTTTGTAATGTTATTTAAAGGGAAAAATGATCCCAAAAGGTTCATATTTTTCCAAGGAATTAGTCTCGACATTGTTGTTAAGTTTATTTTTTCTTTCATGTATAATTTTGGACGATCGAGATTTCAAGTTTTAACAAGTTCAAGTGATTATTGCACTATTGCTCTAATTTACTTATTCATTTTAAATTGAAATTGAAACATTTTATTCTACTTTATTGCTTTGATATTTTATTAATGAAATTAGTTACTATTGACTAATAAATTTCATTATTATTGAGGAATTAAGGAAAGGATATGTATGTGAATGTTGTGAGTGGATGCAATTCAGTTAACTATTTAAGTGAAGTCTAGTTTCATTTACAATTCATTTCTTTTCTCTGACAAGTGTGTAGATCTGCATCACAGACTTATCATTGATTATTCTACGTCACATACAAAAGTTATAAATTTTGAGATATAATTAGCTTAGGGAGATAGAAGTAGAGATACATTAATTGTTTATATTGATTTAATTAGGATAGAATCACAATATTCTTTTATATTGTTTCCTTTTAAACTCATTTTGTGCATGGTCCTTGCAATAATTCTTCAATTGTTGGAGCAAATTCCTTGAGTGGCAACTGAGCCCACATATCGATTGAAATTCCCATACCAAACAAAAAGGGTCTAATTTGGATCTTGATTGGGCAATTCCTCAAATGTTGATATGGTCAATTTTGGCCATCAACGTATACTTAATTATAATATTATGAACCAGAGTGGTGCAATGAAATGAAAAAGGTATAGTAGCAACACATTTTTCATCCTAGATGAAAACAAGGAATAATTTGAAGGTCATGGAAGCTTCCCGAGGAGGACTATAAATATCACTACAGGTCTTGGGAGGGTGGATTTTTAGCAAACATAGTGAGGTGAGGGGAGCGATGGGAAAGTTATTGCTCTGGAAGCACATGGAAATTTTGAATGGAGAAACAATAATTAATAGATTATGCCTCAGATGGAGAGGATGAGGGATTTATTTGGGTTCAATCTCTAAGCCATCACATGGAGATCTCAAGGGAGGGCTCAAGGTTTTATATTCAACACTTGGGTGTGTGTGGGTTAGCTCGAGGGATTTCCACATGACAAGGTCATGGCTCTGGGTTGAGCTTGGATTTGTTTATTCCTCCCATTCCCAATGTCATTACAGGGGTTCTACATCCACATGATATTACAACTATGGTGGGGTCTTCTCCCTATCACATCGTCCTTTGATGAGAGGAAAATATTTTATGCACTTTCAACTGGTAGAGTATTTTTTACCATCATCTAACCTTCCTCTCAGGTTAGATGGCCCGCTTTCGTTAGAGGTGTTGGCATCAAGAGGAATTGTGGAAGGGGACTTCTTACAAAACCTAATCCCTATTTCTGACAAGGGTGGATATCATACTAAGGAGGGTTTATTACTTGGGGTTAGAAGATTCATCAATGATCTATTAGCATCAAAGGTTTTGGGTGAAAACCCCTCTTTGAGTGGTGAGGGAAGGGGGAAGGAAGAACCCCTCAAAGGATTGAGAGCTAGAGTAGTAGATTCAACTCTCTTAGAGGAAAGGTGTTTGAAACCAAAAGAAAGAAAATAAAGTGTATTAAATCCAAAGGGTCTACACTCAAACTTAATCTTGGGGAGGATGTTTTGATGTCCCAAGCTATGGATTTGGTAGAGATATCGATTGTTGGACACACTCAGGGGATAAATTTTAATTTAAGTACCCTAAAATCTTGGGTGAATGAGCTTATGGGAGTGCAATTGCAAAAGAATCCTATGATAAATATACTTGAAAAAGGTTGGATCCAATTGGTTCTTTAGTCTATAAAAGAGGTGAACTGGGTTGTCCGGAATGTGTGGAACATAGATTCAACTCTGATTCTCTTTAAAAAATGGACTCCACTATTCAATGTTATCAAAGAAAGGATGGATGTTATTCCTATCTAGGTTCATCTACTAGGGCTCCAGGTACTAGAATACTGGAATCCCAACATTTTAAAGAAATGGGAAACATGTTGGGGTCTTTTATTAAGGTTGAATTGTCTTATATTTCCATGGGGGATAAAACAAAGGTTCCGATTCTATTTAATATAGATTTATGGGAGGGATTAGCCGAAGAAATGTACATTGGTCAAGGCATGCAAAAGTTATAGAACCTTGACTATAAGGGGGTTCCTTTTAGATGTAGATAGTGTTGTAAGTATGGATATCTAGTTAATTAGTGCACTTCACCCTTCACTAAGCAATAGGTATCGGAATGTTTGGACTCCCTTAAAAAGAAGAAGCTTAGGGATTATCTCTGGGTGACTTCCCCCAAAAAAAACGAGTCATTGGGTGATGCTTATGTTCTTGAGGAGGTTCATGAGGAGGATACGAGGGTGGAAGTTACACATAAAATTTCAAGTTCGGAAGCGGAGAAGAATCCTTCACCTCTAGCCATGGAAACTAATGTTGTTCAGGTTCCCAACAAAATTTTGGAAAGCCACAACCTTCTGTGTAATGCTTCCCCCTTTATTTCAATGTTTATATGTTTTTTTTAATTTTACTAATGGATAAATGGATAAGGAGGTAGTCATTATTGTTGATGCTTCTAGAATTCTGGGATTTGGGTTTTCTTCCCCCAACCCCATTCTAGCCTTCTACCCCTACATTCATGAAGAGGTAGACCACTCTATGCCTACAATCCAATTGGAGGATGAGGCCTTTGTAGATTTGGAAGATGAAGGTTTTAACCCTATACATAAATTACCTGTAAATGAATTCTTAAATAAACAAAAAGTATATAAAATGGCGAGAACAAAAATTATACATAGAGTTTTTTTCTCCTAGAACCCAAAATCGGGAAAACCATATTGATTTTTCATTTTATTCCTTCAAATATTAGAATGCATTATATACATTCCAAAGAATTCATAAACCCCCAATCCATTAATCCTGAATTAGAGCATAGTTGTAGTTCCCTTGACTAGGTATACATGATACCATGAGAAAAACCATGATGCCAAAAACCATGCGCAAAACCATGGGTAGGTCCACCCACCATCCTTGGGCCTGCCCCCATTTCTTGGGTTTTCCAAGCCATCCGTGGGTCTTCTTAAAAAACAATTGGGGCATTTCCCCTAACGCTGTAACCAACCCTCCCACATTTACCCATTTTTAAAAGCTCTCCAGGGTAAACATGAGCTCAGTGTCACTATGATATGACTCGACCTCCAAGTTCTAGTTATGGAAGTGGGGCCGACAAATCGACAACCAACTGACATCCCATAGGGATTACATACCACTCATGAGCCTGCAAACTACCCCAGGTGATTAATCCCTGAGATGGAACTCTTTTTCACTAGGTTTACACCCGAACCACACCATTAACACCTTGTGCATGTGGTTATGAGGCTCTAACCGCACCCATAAGTCTGCATGCATGCAGTTATGACCAAAATTTCCCAATTCAGTGCATGCAGTCACGAGATCTATGCCACTTTTTAAGGAAAGCCTCCAAAACACTACCCAGAACTTCATGTAACTTTCCAAAATAATGACTAAGATAACAAAAATCCCAAACATTCAAACTTGAACAAGATCTTAACCAGGACATGCCTAGTACAAGTTGGACATTTCGTCAAACATATGGTAAACATGGAAGCTAGAGGTCATGAATGCATATATGATCATAAACATATGAACTTCATTTAAGAATCACCAAGAAGGCTCTATGCCCTCTCTAGTTCGCTGCAACAACACTTATTAGTCCATGTGTTCATCAACCATCCAATAACTTATCAAATCATGAACAAAAGCCATAGCTAGAGCACATCATATAACTAGGTATATAACCAACATATAACTATAATAGAGACCATAAAAAATCAACCATAATTCCAAAATGATAACCAATACACATGCTCATAGTCACAATAAAAAAATAGCTCCTATTAACATATGAAAATGATAACCAAGTCAGAGACTTCCACATACCACTTGACCATAGATTGGGTTGAACCAAATCTCTATTTCAGCCAATCACCCCCACACCATATTCCAAGTATGAATGTGGGATCATATGGGTTAAACCAAAACAAAACCAACCAGGGCTTCCAGAGGCCAAACCACCTCAACCCTCAAGCACAATGATCTCACCTATACGGTCTAGAAATCACTAACATCAACCAGATCAGTCTCTACCCAAGTTGTCCAAGGCTCTAGGAACTAGTAACTCAACCCACAACTAATTTAGGGCTCCAGAGAATTTGTTCTAACCCGTGGCTCTAAGGACTAGTAACTCAACCCACAAGGCTCCAAAGCATTTGTCCCAACTTGCAAGCTCCAAGAACTAGTAACTCAACCCAAGTTGTTTCAGGGCTCCAAAGCGTTTTTTCCCACCTGTAACCATAGGGAACTTGAGAACCAATAAAAAAAACAAATGGGAAATCCACAACACCATGGTTATCGAGGAAATGGCAAAGCAAGGCTAAAACCACTGTCACTCTAAGAAAATCTCCATGCCAATGATATCACATAACCAAGGAACTACATGCATATACCATGCATCCAAAAATATGCATGGTAAATCTCACATGCACATTGTTACCTGCAATCCACAACTAATTTTTGTCCTTACTTGTCGCTGTCCAAGTGCTTTGCTTACTTATTTATCCAAGTGCTTGTTCGCTCTCCTTTTGCTACACCTGCTCAAAATCTAGGAAAAATGTGCGAATTGATTCTTTGATGCCTTTTTATCATTGGTGTCTCCTTTTTCTTCATTTTCATTTATTTTTCCTCTAATTTCCCTTGCATGCAAATTTGTGTCTCTTCACCTTCCTTTTTTCCTATTTTCCTTTATTTTCATAATTAAATGAAATTTATTGCCTCTTTTCCTTTTCCAATTTCCATGGTCATTAACAAACTACACATGATTTCCCACTAAAGTGTTTTCCCAATGTTCAACTTGGAATACGTGTCCCATGACCTTGGTGTTATTTTATTTACATGGAAAATCAACTAGTGGTTGTTACAAATCACCCCCTCGGGGAACAATATCCTTAGTGTTCAATGGAACTTATAACCAGCAAAATATATTGCTTATGGAGCTTTATAACACAACTTGTTGCATTATTTACAACATATCAACTATTGAAAACATGACCACCATACTACTTATGGAGCTTTATAACCCAACTCGATGCAATATTTATAATGACAAACACATATACTCATGCACATTTTATTCAACCAACAAATAATCATGTTTTCTATGGAGCTTCATAAACATAACTCAATACATTATTTACAATAATATACGCATATATACATATGAAAATTTCCTTTAACCAACAAATAAAAGGATATGATGCTCACATTAGCAACAAGGGAATCCAAAGGAAAACACCTCCACCCTCAAAAGTAGTACCAAGATTCACCTCCTTCCCAGGATGTATAGAATCCACTGTCAAAATTAAGTCTGCATCCAATTTTCAATGCTCCAATCCTTGCACTTATTTTTCTCTCAGTGAACAATTACCAACTCATTTTTGTAGGGCACACTCCCAATGTGCTTCTGATTCCATCTGGCAATGCTAATGACAAAAAAAAAATCTATTCCCCGACCTTCCCTTCTCTGCTTCCTAGTCCCTCGGGAAATCTGGTCACCCCCTTCCATGCAGTCACACACCTTCTAAGTTCCATTGGCATCCCATTCTTTGGTGATCCATCCCTTGGAAAGGCTTCCTCGCATTTGAAGGTCAAAATCCAAGGCATATCCCTGCCTCAAAACCATCATACCAATCATAGCATGCTCATGGAAATCAATGGACACCATTGGGTACTAGTGTCCCACAAAGGCCCTGCTCTTGAATTCCTTTACCAACATATTATTTCATGTTCCGATTCCTTTTACTGTTGTTGCTAATTATATGGCAGCTAGTTCTAACCACCCAAACCAGGCATTTCCATGCTTCCCTATACTAAACACATAATTTCCATTAGAATCAAAAGGAATTGAAATAAATTCAAATCATACCTCATTGGTAGCGCGCCAATAAAGTACACTTGCCATTATGTTTACTTCCTATCACATAAAGTCAAATTATCTCTTTGATCAAATCATCATGTATAAACATATCACATCTGGTTAACTCAAAAATCAATCATCATAGATCAGAATCATAGATTATGTGCATAATTAAAAAATGAAATAAAATACTGATACGTATCTTTCAAAGGATCTTTTCATTTGCCTTTGTTCTTTGTTCTTTTCGTACACACACCAGATGGTTTCCAAACTTAGAAAACATCTAGTTATTTCTCATCTCCTTGACCACGTACATACGTTGGATTGGTTTCCAAACCTAGAAAGAACCCAATGCCTTCTCTTCTCTTCCATATCAAAAACAAGGGAATTGAAATATTATACCATCTCAACCCTTAATATTAGTAACAAGGGTATCCAAAGACTATACCCTCTCAACCCTTAAAATCAACAACTCCAGATTGGTCTCATCCCAAGCTGTTCGAGGATTGAAGGACTATTATATCAACCCATAGCCTCCAGGGGATCCAAGTCATCATAGGGATCCAACCCATGGCCTCTAGGGAACCCAAGCTATTACAGGGCTCTAAAGAACCTGTCCCAATCCACAACTTCCAGGGATCTTGAGAACCAATCCCCAACACGTACACATACACACAGTGTACATCACAACACATACACCAACACATAGTGTACAACACAATACATTCACCTACACACGGTGTACAACACAATACATACACCTACACATGATGTACAATGCAAGACATATACGTAAACATAACAGAAAAATATGAATACACATGTCACAATACAATGAATACACCATACACATGACACAATACCATAGGTACACAACACAACACATATGACATATAGACAACACCATATGTATAAGATGTACACAAAATTAGTACTACACATCCAGAGACCACATTGCGTCTACTAGGAAACCTTACCTCTAATGTCTTTCCCATGCTTTATTGTGAGCATCCACAACCCAAGTCCCAGGTCTATGGCTCTTTCCACTATCCATGCTTATCCTAGCATGTCGCAGATCACTCTGCTTTTATTCTGTTGATGTATCCTTCAGTATTTCCTGCCATAACATAAACATAGGAATATTTATAAGCACATAATAAAAAAATAATATCCACATGATAATAATCTCATAGATCTTCCAGGGCTATTCTTCCCACTTGATTCCTTATAAACCAAGAATATGTTCATGCAATTCACCTTCATAAAACAATCATTCTTCCATAAGAATGATCCCTAACGACCCTATCATATATATATATATATATATATATATATATATATATATATATATATATATATACACATTAGCATAATCATGATCACAACATGATTACCTCTTGGGTTTCATTGAGCTCTCCCTAAGCTCCATTAATTTTCCTCTTTCCCAACCAATTCCCAAGACCCTCAAAACATAAAAGGCAAGAACAAGATGGAAGCAAGAAGAAGACCATGAAAAACCAATAACAATACAACACCACAAACAAAGTGGCATGGACATGCACCAGATACAATCAAAATTGTGAATCAAGCACAAATAAATCACAAGATACTGAAAGCACAAAAATCTCAACATACACCATGAATCAACACCCATGGTTCCCAGTGCTTTCAAAGGAAATCTCAACCCGATCCTTCTTGAAGATTTCATGGCAGTCTCTTTTTCCATGGAATTCCTTGCATCATACTTCCATCAACACACAACTTTCAGTTCATAAATAAATATAACAATATACCAATTAACTTACCTATTGTACCTAGCACGCTGCCCTGTAACTGAGCACATACATACCATCTTTCAAGGGACTCCAATTCCCTTGACAAATCTAGTTATGACTGGAAATCTACTATTATGCCTTCATCTAATCAACCATCTACCATGTAGCTTCCTTGGACCAAAGTGCCTTCATTTCACTTTAACTTGCTCTATTTCTTGGTCCCATAGCATGAGCTCCTTTCGCTGCAAGATGCATTGAGGCTTTGCATAGAAATCCCCCCTGGTTACACTTCCACCTCAATGATGGATACCTGATGATCTTCCTACCTGTTATCAACTACTACATAAATATGGGGAATTCTCTGACCTACATCCCCAACTATCCATGCCTTCTGCACACTATAGATCTGATGCCTTCCATGCATCCACTGCGCCACTTTGATACAAAGGGAAACCTCCCTACGATTATCTCGTCCATAGGTTCAACACCGCAATTTTCTTCCTTTACTCCACTGCTCCTTAGGTTGTGACCCATGTACTATCTCAACTGAATTGAATTTCTTATAAAGGGCCACATTTCCTTGTTACATACATCCCAAGATCACATAATTGCTTGTCTCTTTCATAATATTACCCCTAAGATAGGTACTTCTTCTTGAAGAGTCTCTCAAACTCATCCCAAATTAGCTCCTATTCTCTAATTCATTTGAAATGATTCACATCTTCCCACCAAATATTTGCTTTTCCTTTGAGACTGAAGATAGTTATCTTGGCTTTCATATTTTCTAAATAATCATGAAATATGAAGAACTTATTCATCCTAATTAGCCACACTTATACATATTCTAGTTTCTTCACATCCCCATCAAAAGTAGGAGGCTTGGCTTTCTTGAACTCCTCTGGAAAATACTGCTTCTCACTCCTCCTATAAGGATGCTAGCGATAATGACGATGATGTATCTCAAAACTGGAACTAGAATAAAATCCATGAGTGTTAGCCCTCCTGTCAGGTGTATCCAAGGATCTGCCACCTCTAACTGTATCATTTTTGTCCAACTTGTATCTTTTTTGAAACTTTCTACCATATGCCTCATCAGTATTTTCCTTTTGTCCATGACTGATCCTCAACCATCCCTATCTCTACAAATATGAAAGGCTCTAAAGAATCACTACATTAACCTTGAATTGATTTTCTGATATCTTGAAATCCTTTCATGTGCCTCAATCAAATTGTTATTATCTTCCTTACAAATTTGAATCTCTGCCTTTAGACTCCTCAGTTTATCTACTAGATCAAGAGAATAATGTTCTCCTTGCTACTCAACTGACTTTTCCCATTCCATTAAATTCACATCAAGCATGCAAGGGGAGTCATGTGAACTATAGTCCACTACTCTTCTCTTCATCTCTAATCTTTTGAATCAACTAGCATCTATGATGCATATAACCACAACAACAATAAAATGATAGGAATGCATATAAGCACGATGCATATAAAAACCATTAACCATCATGCCTGCATGCCAAACATATAAACCTATATGACGATATGCTTTTACCCTGAGGTTTAGTGCTGTAACCTCGCTCTGATACCACCCTGTAACCACCCAACCCACATTTACCCATTTTTACAACCTATCCAGGGTAAACATGAGTTAAGTGTCACTATGATATGACCTAACATCCAAGTTCTAGTTATGGAAGTGGGGCTGACAAACCAAAAACCAATTGACATCCCACAGGGACTACAAACCACTTAGGAGCTTGCAAACCACCCAAGTTGACCAATCCCTAAGCTGGAACTCCTTTTCACTAGGTTTTCACCCCAACCTCACCATTGACATCCTATGCATGCAGTTATGAGGCTCTAAACACACCCATAAGCCTACTCGCATGCGGTTATGACCAAAATTTCCCGGTTAAGTGCATGCGGTCGCGAGATCTATGCCACTTTTTCAGGAAAGACTCTAGACCACTACCCATAACTATCTGTAACTTTCTAAAATCATGATTAAGATAACAACAATGCCAAACATTCAAACTTGAACAAGATATTAACTAGGGCATGCCTAGTGCAAGCTAGACATTTTGTCAAACAAGCATGAAAGCTACATGTCATGAATGCATATCTAATAGTAAACATCTTAACTTCATTTGAGAATCACCAAGAAAGATTTATGCCCTCTTTAGCTAGCTGCAAGAACACTTATTAGTCCATGCATTCATCAAATATCTAATAACTTATCAAATCACAAACAAGAGCCATAGCTAGAGCCCATCATATAACCAGGTATATAACCAGCATATAACCAAAATGGAGACCATAAAGTTCATCCATAACGCCAACATGATAACCAATACAAGTTCTCATATATCACAATAGAAAAATGGATCATATTAACATATGAAAATTCCAACCAAATCAAGGAATTCCATGTACCACCCGATCATAGATTGGGCTGAACCAATTCTCTCTTTCAACAAATCACCCCCATGCCATATTCCAAGCATGAATGTTGGCTCATATGGGTTAAAATAAAGCAAAACCAACTAGGGCTTCCAGAGGAAAAACCACCTCAACCCTAAAGCATAGTGATCTCACCTATACAGTCCATAAATCACTAACATCAGCCAAATCGGTCTCTAACCAAGTTGTTTAGGGCTTTAGGAACCAGTGAATCAACCCAAAACTAATTCAGGGCTCCATAGAATTTGTTCCAACCCGCGACTCCAGGGACTAGTAACTCAACACACAAGGCTCTAAAGCATTTTTCCAAACCTGTAGTCTTCAGGAACTAGTAATTCAACCCAAGTTGTTTCAGGGCTCCAGAGCATTTGTTCCAACCCATAGCCACAGGGAGCTTGAGAACCAATAAAAAAAACAAGTGGGAAATCCACAACACTATGATTATCCAAGAAATGGAAAGGCAAGATTGAAACCAATGTCACTCCAAAAAAAAATCTCCATGCTAAGGACAAGACATAACCAAGGAACCACATGCATATACCATGAATCTAAAAATCAACAAGTTAATTCTCACATGCACACTGTTACTTGCAATCCACAACTAATTTTTGTCCTTACTTGTCGCTATCCAAGCTTCCTCTTGTGCACCCTTGCTTTCCTCGCTTGCTTGTCCAAGTTTTTGTTCTCTCTCCTTTTGCTACACCTGCTCAAAAGCTAGGAAAAATGTGTGAACTAATTCTCTGATGCCTTTTTACCATTGATGTCTCCTTTTTCTTCATTTTTGTTCAATTTTCCTCTAATTTCCCTTTCATGCAAATTTGTGTCTCTTCACCTTCCTTTTCTCCTATTTTCCTTTACTTTCATAATTAAATGCTATTTATTGCCTATTTTCCTTTGCCAATTTCCATAGCGATTAATAAACCACGAGTGATAATTTCCCATTCAAAGTGTTTTCCCAACATTTAGCTTGGAATACATGTCCATGACCTTGGTCTTATTTTATTTACATAGAAAATCAACAAGGGGCTGTTACATACCCGTGCATGGGGGCTACCACCCCCTACAAATCCTGCCACAAGAGGGGTTGTCGCCCCTGCTATGCCCAACGTAATGTAAGAGTGCCTGTGACTAATTGAGGAAACAATATAACACATACCTAACATTCTCCCACTTGTTGTTTTCTTTGCACATAGGGGGTCGCAGGAGTATATAGTCATTAGTCTAGGGCCGTAACGCCCCTTGGTTCTCTACACCAAGAAAAATTCTTAGTGCTCACATACATTTTCAATGCATCTATAACATTCTTCAAAGTGTCCACCTTTACCAACAAAACCCCTTTGTCTTCAATCATATCCCTCACAAAGTGATATTGAACATCAATAAGTTTCTTAATGATAAGTGACAGTTATTTGTAAGGAAAATTGTACTTTGGCTAACACAATCTATCCTTATAGGTCATTTTATCAACCCCATACCTGAACACAATATATGCAACCAAAATGCTTCCTTTCTTACATGTGTGGCTGCCATCTATTCAACCTATTTAGTTGAAATTTCCACTACAAATGATCTCTTTCTCATCCAATTGACCACTCCTCCAAATAGGTTAAACACATACCCACTTGAAGATCTTCTCTGATCCAAATATCTGGCCCATTCTACATCAACAAAGCCATGTATGTCGAACACTGTCTAATCCCAATCTTTCTTGGTAGCAAAAACCATAATCACTAGTGCTACTCGGATATCTGAAAATAAGCTTTACTATCATCCAATGATCCTTCTCTGGTTTTGGCAAAAACCTACTCAATACTCCCACTACATGTGCAATGTCGAGTCTTGTACAGAGAATTGCACACATCAAATTACCAATTTCACTTGCATATGGAACATAGGACATCTCCTCTTCCTCTTCTGGTGTCTTCGGACATTGTTCAGTAGATAACTTGACACCTACATGAATATGAACCTTCACCAATTTACTATCATTCATATTAAACCTTTGCAATAATGTATCAACATACCTCCTCTATTTTAATCAGATCTTCCTCTTTTCCCAATCTCATTTAAGTTCCATGCCCAAAATGAAGTTTGAAACACCAAGATCCTTCATGTCAAATTTATAGTAAAATTGGGTCTCCACATCCTATATAATTTCTCTATCATTTCCAGTCAATAACATATCATCCACATATAAGACAAAATAAATAACATGATCACCAAGTAATTTATAATACACACAATGATATGTTTTTATCCTTGTGAGGCAAGTCCATATATATATATATATATATAAATTTTGATACCATATCATTGGTGATTGCTTTAGGTGCCATGGGCCATAACACCAATAATGCAGCTGATTTGTTTTTCCCTAGAAACGGGTATGCTCTTTTCAATTCAACTATCCTTATCCAAACTAAACATTGAGGGGGACTCTCAACTTATGATCACCAAAACCAAGCATCTATTGGATGGAGGAAACACTAAGAAAATTTCTATTAGTTATAGGGTTGGAAATTATCTCAAGTGCACTCAAACTTCTCTACTTAAAATATCGATGGTTATCACATCACATATGAGATACTCAATCAATAAAGTCACGTATTTCCTTTCCAACATAGATTGTGCACATGAATCAACCTCTTATACTTCCTAACCTTGTCCTCATTCTTTTGAAGATGAAAAGTATAAATAATGCCAATCTCTTATCCTAGAAGATGATATATCGCTAATTTGGGTGTTAACTCTTGCATTAAACACTAATGTGGATTCCGAGGAATGATGAGATAGAGGCACTGATGGAGAGGGGAGGCCATCGACTACCACATGCCCTCCTGCATGCTCACTGATTTGAACATAACAAGTGGAGTGCACATGCATCATCGGATGGTGATCATAGAAAGAAGGTGGGAGCCTCACTCTACAACATACCTCCTTGCCTTGATTGCTCATTAACACTCTCCACTCAAATGTCGACCCTCATTCAATTCGATGTGTTTTCCAAAATGGACACAGGGGGATATTTTCATAATAAGGGAATGTTTCCCATTTTGATGTTTTATAGTGGAGATTCAATTAGGGATGAAATTGGAACTCTCCTAGGTCAACGAATGATTTTTCTCCTGGTGACCATTTCCAAGTTGGTGTAATTACCAGGTCCTCTTGGCCTAGTGTCTTCCTTCCTCTTTCTTTATTTCTTCTAGTCATTGTCCAACTTGCAAGCCTACCTCTCTTTAGCCATTCTTTGCTTCAGGGGAGGTGAGGTTCCAGGTAGCTTGGAAAGTTATGGGTTACTTCAATTTTGGGTCTTTCCCTCTATTTTTATATATTTTCTACTAGTCTGCAAGATTTATTTCATGCTTATCTCTCTTATCACCCTTCGTCTGATCCCTTCATTGGACCTGATTTCCACATGGTGAATTTCCCCTCCCGGTGAATATGCCACATCAAATAGCTCAGTATCATTGAGGTCCAAGAGCTCATGATGACCTCAATAATGCACAAGATCAAGCTTAGGTACATGTAGTCACAAAATTCTATAGGGAGCACACTCCATTGGCCATGGAGCAAGAGATTGTGGATATCGAACAAGAGGTGGTAGACAAGTGAATGGATTATTCAAATTCTACATTTCTTGATGCCATTGCTGAGTGGATACTTGACTTGGGCACTGAGAGAGGAAAGCATAACCAATGTCTTCTCATTGTGGTGTTGTAATCAGCGCTGAAATAATTGCTGGGGCAAGTCCCATTTGAAAATAATGTCAATCGAGACAATCTCATCCTCGACATGGAGGAGCAACATTTACTCTACAAAATTATGGACTAACATATTTATTACATTGAGTGAATACTTCTATAAGATCATGAACCTCCTCTACTAGGTGATCCTACTCCTTCAACCAAAGGATCTAATTATTTGAGTTAGTTTACTTACATAGTTTTTGATTCCGATGTTAGCTAGTTATGTCATCTTGTCTCAACTTGTAGGCGCTAACTTTCTATTTCTTGTTAAGTTAGTCTATAGAGAAAAGCAACCCAAACTATGATTTTGTTTTGGTATACCTCTTATGAATATTTTGATAATTTTGATGGACCTTTGCTCAAGCCTCAGAGTTTGTCATTGGTTTGGTTTCTAGACTAGAAGGCCATGAAAATCTAAGAAGATTTCTATGCAGTGTAAATTCAACATTAATTAAATATAGTAGATGAGCTCAAAAACAAAAACAAAATTGTTTTAAATTATTATGATATATATAACACAATTTGTAACCATGGAGATTCACCCCAGTTTACCATGGAGATTCTTAACATGTAAATTGGCTTTGTTACAATACCATGAACCAATACCATGGCTTACTAATACCACATGTCCAAAAAAACATAGTTCATTTTTGTATAACACATGTTCATCTTATTTTTTTTAATTAATCAATTTAATTAAAAGGGCATAAAGAGCATGACTACTTTGGAGATAATTCTCAACCTTTGATTTGTGTATACTACCAGGAATATTCATGATATTTTGTAGAGGTTAAATCCCCACCATCCATTTAATAACTATTGATAATTAAATTAGAATTCTCTAATTAAATTATAATTCCAAAATAGACATGCCTATTGGTGTAATAAGGTGGATGTTAGGGATTTAACCTCCATAGAATATTCTTAGTAGTATAGACAAATCAAAGGATGTGATTTATTTCTAAAGTAGTTATGCCTTTTTTCCATTCTAATTAAATTTATGAATTGAAAAAAATATTGTTTTATGAACGAGTGTCATATTAAAAAAAATGGCACATGAACAAATGTCATATTAAAAAAAATGTCATATGAAATAAGTTACATTTTTTTGGGCATGCGATATCGACAAACCCCATCTTATTGTAACACAACCTAGTTACAGATTAAGAATCTACCTGATAAAGTTGGGGTGAATCACCATGGTTGGGAACCTTGTTAATTTTGTTTTTTAATAGTATATATGTTTAACTTATATAAAATTTATTTGTATCATTAATAACAATTGTTATTATTTTAATAAAACTATCATATATATATATATATATATATATATATATAAATATATATATATATATATATATATATATATAATTTTAGCAAGTTGAGATGTATGATGAAATAAGTGTTTTTATGTTTATTATGGATAGATACCTATCTGTATTTACTAGACATTTAATTTATATGGCTCCACTAGTTTTATGTTGTATATAATTTTTTGCAATGATATATTTTTGTAGAGTTAACACCATCATTTTAATAAATGGCTTTAGATTGTGCTTATATTCTTTCTATGTTGGTTTTCACTTTAAATATTTTGGCAACACAAGGTTACATCCATACTATTACTGCCAATTTTGGAATAGGGCTTCCTAATTTTAACTGTAAGGGATCAAATTTATTTAGGTGAAAACTTCTTTTGGAGTGCAAAATACAATGTGTAATTTTTCATTGTTTAAATTATATATTTGAATGTTATATAGAATACATACTTTAAACTTGTAAGTTGAAAAAATCTTTGTTGGTTTTTGACAAAAAAAAAAAAAAACACATACTTAAAAAATGACCAAACTGTAAAATAATGAGACCACTTCAAATGCTCTAACCATAAAACTTTTTTTTTCAATAAATTTATATGATATATACATAATTTTTTAAAACAATATATAATATATACATAGTTGACATTAAAAACTTATTTTTTTCAATAACTTTATATGGCATATACATAAATTCTTAAAACAATATATAATATATACATAGTTGACATTAAAATATTTTACATAACATTTGAGACATTTTATCAGCACACGTTGAAATGGTTTTTTTGTTATTAATATATTTTTATGTATAAGTCAATATTAATTCTTATTAAAATATTTTATTTATAACATACATTGAATTTTTTATTACATAAATGTTTTATTTTAACATTATATATATATGAAGTTGATATCGACATAAATTAGTTAACATAGATCTTCAATATTTTATTTAAATCGAACATTGAAATATTTTTGAAAAGTATAAGGTTTAAACATCTTACACATTTTTTTACTTCTAATTAATTTACATGAAATTATATTACATCATATGGACAATTAACTAAACATGCATAGCATAGTCATTTTTATTTTATTTATTATAGATGACATTGATTTTTTATTTAGAGAATACGTCAGCACGGATGGAATTACACATAGCCTCACACTAGATTGTATAATTAACCTCTCAACTCAATAAGATAAGAATCTTCAAATAGTCTATTTAAATGCCCTGTTGAAATATTTTTGAAAAATATAAGGTTTAAACATCTTACTCACATATTTGTTTACTTTTAATTACATTACATGAAATTATATTATGTCGTATGGACCTAACTAAACATGTATATCATATTCATTTTTGTTTTTTATTATACCCAACATTGCTTTTTTATTTAAAGAATATTTTATTTTTATTTTAAGAAGACAAGTGTCAACTCCAAGTTTTGCATGGACGAAATTACACATGGTCCTCACATTTGGCTGTAGAATGAGCCTCTCATCTCAATCATTATTAAGTCAATGGTACAAATTTGCTATCTAGGGAATATTCTAGAATATTCATAATAGTACACACAAATAAAAATTTGAGATTTACCTCTAAAGTAGTTATGACCCTTTTGTCCTTTTAATTAAATCGATTAATTAAAAAAACAATCATATGAACAAGTGTCATATGAAGTGGGTTATGGTTTTTTGGGCATGAGGTATTGATAAGTCATGGTATTGGCCCATGATATTGTAACACTGGCTATTTACATGTTAAGAATCTCCATGATAAAGTGGAGGTAAATCTACATGGTTAAGAATCTTGTTCCATGTTTTTTTAAATGTATATATGTTTAACTTACAATCATAATAATAATAATAATTTAAAACAAAGTTATAATTTCATTAGTTTTTATGATTTTTTTAATTTTAACAACATGAGATGTATCATGAAGTAAGCGTTTTGACGTTTATTATGGATTTATTCCTATTGACCTTTAATAACCATTTAATTTATATGACTACCCTAGTTAATAATTGATTTCGGTCATATATACTAATCAGTTTTTTAAAACCATGGTGAATCGATAACTCGTTGGAGTAATCTTGGTGAGGCCCAATATCAAACCTAGTGGCTACCACCATAACACTAAATAGTTTTTACACAACAAGTTACCTATTTTGGTTGGATAATTTGTTTTTTTTTGTCATGTCCTTTCAACTATTTTCCAAGGATGTATTGGTCAATTGAAATGAAATTGATAAAAGTTCTAAAAGTTTAATATAAAATGTAAGATGGTAAAGTATAAAAGCTTGTTTAATAGAAAATGTGTACTCTCAAGTGGAGGGAATTGGATTTGATATGTTTTCCTCTCTTGTTGCTAAGTTAATTTATTTTAGATTTCTTAGGTTTGATATTTCTCTTAATCTTGAAGTAAAACAAATGGATGCAAATACATCATTCTTACATGAGTGTGTTCAATAAAAAATCTATATGTCACAACTAGTATGTTTTACAATGAATGTAATTAGAACTTAGCTTACAAGTTGGAGGAGTTCAAATATGACACATGATCACCAAGGGTGTATCATATTTTTGATACTTATGTATGGGGACTTGGCTCTTCATGAAGTTAATTTAATTGTTATGTATATACCAAGTAGGTTGGTGATCATCTCATTATTGTGGTATATGTTGATAATATGTTGTTAATTGAAAACAACATGGAAATCATTAAATATGGTAAGTAGTAATTTTCATCTCAATTTGATATGAAGGATCTTTATGATGTAATTTCATTTTTGGCATGGAAATTAAAAGGGATCACTTAAACAAGGAATTCTATTTGAAGCAAAAAATATATGTTGAGCTTTATTAGAAAAGTTGAGATGTAACAATGTAAACTTGAAAATACTTATATTTCTATTGGCTTAAAGTTACTTTTAGAATAATGCCCCATGCCATGGAAGGATTGTGAGGATATGTTTCAAGCTCCTTGTGTAAGTGTTGTGGGAAGTCTAATGTATGCTATGATATCTACGAAAATAGATGTTGTTTATTTAATGGGAGCTTTTAGTAGAGATATGCCTAACTTATACATATAACACTAGACTATTGTAAATAGAGTTTTTATATATTTGTTTGGTACTTTAGATGATGTAATTTTATACTAATGTAGACTTTCTCCAAACTAGGTATAGAATGTACAAGGTTCCAAATTGGATTGGAGGTCTAGATCATTGAAGATCCATAAGTGGTTATGTGTTTAACTTGCTTAGAGAAGTAGTAAGTTAGATGAGCAAGAGGCAAGCTACATATGCACTTTCAACTACATAAGCTAAGTACTTGGAAACGACTCATGCATGTATGAAAGATTTTATGGTTACAAAGACAATGCTCAAATGTTGGCTTTATACAAAAATTTGTAAACCTGATAGATTGCACAATTGAAGGTGAAACCCTATTAGTAAAGAGCCCTACTTAGCATTATAAGGAAAAGGATATGAATGTACACCATCATTTTGTTGGAGACACGGTTGAAGAAAACAAAGTGTTTTTGGTGAAGGCTAATAACATGAAGATTTTTTTGAACTCACTCATTAAGTTTATGAGAGTTGATAAGTTTTCTTGGTGCAAGAATTTAACAAGCATAGTTTCCCTAAGCAATTGATTATATGCATTCTTGCTTCCCAACCCTCTATGAAAAGTATTCAACATGTGGGACATTATTGTCGTATCCTTAAAATGTAGGTAGATTGTGCATAAATAAATGATGGTGTTTTAGGTCCATTATGGATGTTTATGGGATTTGATTTGTTTACATATCCATTGTACCCTAATTCTCAATAGTTGGATATGGTCGTATGATGTTGTACACTAGTCATATATTGTATTATGAAATGTTTTGTTAATATAATGAGAATGAGGTTTTACTTAGATCTTTTTGTTTTCCAATTAAGGGTATCAAAATTATATTTCGTCTTTTGTATATGCATTATTGTTTTTTCTTATTTTCATTAGGATGTGTTAGCATTGCTTCTCCTACATAAATTTATTAATCATTGTTTTTTTATGCTACTTCTCTAATTATATGCCCATGAAAATTTAAGTTTAAGTAATGTAAAGTGATTTCCACCTAAATTTCCTCTACATGGGGTGTTCACTAAGGCATGCCATGATATACACTAGAAACAAGTACACTCCAACTCTTTGTCCGTTGATAAGAAAGATAAAGATGGTGGTCAACATGTGTGATTTGGGTTCTATTTGATGCAGATAATGTAAGTCACTTCATACTCCACTCGTTGCATTTTGCTTTGTGCTTTGTGTTTTTATGCTTCATCTCTAATACTTCTTTATGTTTGGCCTCCATCTCATAACTTTTCTTGGTTCGTAGAGGTTGTCTCCCTCCATCCCTTCCTTGTGCTTGGTTTTACAAGGCCTCCTACTATTGAATACCTGTTTGGTTCTAGTCTCCCCTTGTCAACCTCGTCCCTATAGGATTGAATCCTCTGGCCCTAGTCTTTGAGCTTCCTTTGAATATTCTATTTTATTACCCTACTGGACCCCTACCCCTCCTTCATTCTCTTCACAACATTTTTCCATACTTGACCCCTACTCTTTCTCAACCAAGAAACATAACCTACTCCCATGTCACAAAGGGGCCTTACACTCTCTAGCCCAAGTTGTAGTAGAAGAGAGACCTGTCCTAATATGCATGCTCAATAAAACATATAAATAACAACCCATAAATATATGGAGCTCACTCCTTGCTAAGTGCAGGAAGAATTAAAAACAACGAAACATGAAGCATGGGTGGAAATAAGGTTTTTGTTTGACATACAAGTGGAAGAAGAAGTGGGGTAGTGGGTTCCGGATACAAGCAACACTAAGAAAACCCAATATATGAAAACTATGGAAATACATTAGTAGTTAAAAATGATAATGTGAAGGGTGCTAGTAGAGTGGAATGAAGCCCATAAGGAGATTCTTCTATACATTGACATTGTGTAGCAATAAGTAAACAAAGTTAAGAACAAAATTTCACTATTTTCCAAGTCACATTGGAAAACCTGGAAGTTCACAAAACTAAAGAGGATGATTAGACCCCTACCCCTATCTAGGTGGACTCCCCCAATACATAATTATGATTTCGGTTAGCTTATTTTTGCTTCTAGATTGTAAATGTAACCTCAATAGACCTACATATAGTTGC
Organism: Pinus tabuliformis; assembly: GCA_031772625.1. NCBI lineage: Eukaryota > Viridiplantae > Streptophyta > Pinopsida > Pinales > Pinaceae > Pinus > Pinus tabuliformis. Next base: position 134,840,073 of record CM062811.1, on the reverse strand, counting down.
TATAAAGTTTTAATTTGTAGTGGTATAGTTAGTTTTATACTCAGGTACTTAGTTAAATATTTATTGGTTTTTGGACATATTTTTAATACTTTAGATATGTTATTATACCTTTAGTTTAGTTTTTATAATGACAAAATATATGTTAGGATTATTGCACTGAGAATCGTTCGAAGCCCCATACGAGGGAGATGTTGTCATATAATGTTATATAAAAAATAATAAAATAATACTTACATTAACAATTTAAAAATAGTAAAATGTTGATTATAAATAAAAGACTTCAATTTCCACCTTAACTTCACATCAACTTTATATATAGACATAAAGTAATTGAGAGTAAAAACAAAACAAAAAATATTTTTAGTATGAGGGAGATATGTAATTCCTTCACTACTTAATATGGAGTTGAGAGAGGACATGTAAAAAATAATATTATTTATATTATATGATGTTTAATTCATTCTATGTTAAGTTGACATGTAATATGTAATAACAAAAAAATGTTCAATACAGGTCATAAATCAAATATATGCATATTTTATAAAAGGTTTTAACTAGAGAGAGAGAGAGAGAGAGAGAAGAGAGAGAGAGAGAGAGAGATTGTTACATTAATAAGTTCCTAACTTTCTAATTAATAAATGAGGAAGATTTGTAATTCCTTCAATGTTTAATATGAATTTGACATGTAATATTTTAAAAATTATTAATAACAAAAATAATTCAAAGTGTGTTTGTGTGTGTAGAGAGATAGAGAGAGATTATCTCTTACAAATTCATATTTTGACATGTAATATTTGAAATTATTAATAACAAAAATAATACAATGTGTGTGTAGAGAGAGAGAGATTATATCTTATGAATACATCTTTTTTAATTAAATATAAGGGGGCATGTATTAACAACATAAATAAAATATTTCAATGTCAAGTATGTATATATTATATAAAACAAGTGACTTTTTTTTTTTTAATTAAAACATTTTATTAGTGTTTTCCTCATCCATCTTAACTCTTGATCTACCAGAGCTTAGAGGAATCAAATCTCTCGAGGTGCAAACATTTCCTCAAGTTTTTCACTCAAAAAGAGTTTTGCATTTTGCATCTCAAGATATTTGATCCCTCCAAACCTTTGGTAGATCCAAAATTAAGATGGATCTATACTAGTTTAACCTTTTTTTATTAGTGATACAAATATGTCTTTAAAAAAATAGTAAACTCAAATTATATTTCTAGAAAATTATGTGAACAATTTTTTTTATATTTGAAAGCATTCTAAAATTGTTTATAAAATACATGGTATTGTAAATACATGAATATTTCTTTTGTTATTTTACTTTTTTACTTATTAATTAAAAAAAAAAAAACATAATAAATTTTTTTTTATGCTTGGAAACATTATGTTTTTCATTATGTAACAAAATATGGAAATAAAGGAAATATTGTGATATGGAAATAAAAAAAATAATATTTCTGTGTGACACAGTATAAAAGAACTCAGTGTAAAAGTTATTATTATAACATTATTAGTCCTTGCCTCGTAGGGACTATAACATTTTCCCTATGGTCAAAGTGTGTTGACTTTGCATTATATGGCTGTGTTTTTTCAATTTTAACCAAAGTTTCAAGAAAATGGTTAATATTTCTATTTTTTCATAAATTAAAAATTAATTTTCTATTTTTCACAAAATTTTATTTCTTATTTCTGATTGGCTAAGGAAGCTTTGATGGGACATAATTCCCCTGATGGAGGGCATTTTATTTTCAATATTTGTCAGTGCCTGACAATTCATTTTAAAATTAAAATAAAACTGATTTATGACTAGCCATTTCGTTGGTTAGTGCTTTGACACTAACATTGTTATGCTAGTTCTTTGCTCAATGACGTCAGGATTGATGTGGTTGTAGGTCCTTTCATGTGGGGGGCATGAGATGGGGTTGAAAAAAATCTCTAATTAATATTATTATGTTTCCTTGTGCAGAGATTTTACTGTGTGGAGGACAGAGTATGTGCAGGAGAATAAGGGTGCTCTCACACTGACACTATTATGTCACTGCTCTGCTCGATGATGCCAAAATTGATGTGGTTGCAAGCAAGTCCTTTGCATAGGCATGGGGGAGTGGGGTGGGGTGCTACATAAATCTTGAATTAATACTCTTATGTTTCCTTGTATGGATATTTTACTGTGCAGAGGATGAATTATGTGTGGGATAACAGAGTATGTGTGGGGGAACGAGTTCTGTTACATAAGCGGGGGTGCTCTGACATTGACAATATGGCTAAACGCGAAGCTTTTACTGTGTAGAGGATAAAGTGATTTCAGATATTAGATTTCAATTCGTGACTTAGATGCCTTATCACCTTTCACAAACTTTGTTACCGAATACTAAGTGCATTAGTGATTTCGCATTTGTCAATTGAACTCATATTATGCAATATTAAATAAACTATGTTTTCAAACCGTGTGAGGAAAAAGTGTTGTGCGGTAAAATGAATATGCGAACCATACAACAGGTGAGTCAATTGAGTAGCAATTTGTGTCATGAAAAGTTTGGTCCATGTGTCCAAAACTAAACAATGTATGAAATGCCCCCACATTTCCTTATGTGAAGATTTTACTGGGCAAAGGACATGGTATGTGCTGGATGACATTATTCTAGTTGATGGAATTCATTTTAAACTCTTTTCTATTTAAAACTTTTATATATCTAGTTGCGTGGAACAAAAGTTACATATAACTGTGAATATGTGGGGGATGAAGGATGTGGGGAGAATGGGGTATGTGAAGGAGAATTGGGGTACAAAGATGAGTTTATTCCGTAGAGATGAAATTAATTTTAAATAGTTTTTCATTTAAAACTTTTACAAATCTAGTTGTGCAGAAGAGTAGTTGCATAGACTTCTGAATATGTGTAGAAGGATCTTTTAGTTGTAATGCATTTTAACTCTTTTTGAATTAGTACACATGCAATTTGAACCGCCTCATTTATTATTATTAGTATCTCTATGTAATTAAGCATGTTTCATTTTTTTTATTAGTATATTGTGCAGGGTATGGAGGTCCAAAAAATTAAAGCTTGAAATCTTCCTCTATAGTTCAGCACAAGACTAGTGGTTATTTTATTATTAATAGATTGTGCGAAGTGCATAGGTCCACATTGTGAAAGCTTGAAAGCTTCCTCCACAAAATGGATTTCCTATGTAGTCTCACACATATGCATTTTTGTTAATTTTGAAAATATACATTAATATTAATATTTTAATGCTTTGAAAATCATGCTTTTAGATTTGATATTTTAATGCTTGTGCGATTTTCTTGTTCTATCTATGTGTTGATACATTGAATTAAGACGTGTGCAAGTGCATAGTTGGTGAATTGAATGCCGAGAGGATTAATATTTACCCACAATGGTGGTTTTTTATTAATCAAAGAACAAACATCAGGACGATAAAAAATATGGATGGAAACTTTATCTCTATAACGTGTTTTGGATGCAAAATAGTAGCAGGTGGTTATTTCTTGGGAAACAATTTTGCAAGCATTTGAAATAGCTAGTATAGTGAGAAAAAAATGATATTTGTAGTGATACAAATAAATTATTTCGTCTTGATTACATTTTTGGAATAGCGGAATCTGTAATGTTTTCTCTTTGCAATATATTTCATTCACAACATTGTGGTATTTCACATAAATTTCCCATTAGAAAATTTCTTTTGCACACACGTTTTTGCATCTTACATTTGTGAATTAACTACTAATCACATGACAAACATTGGAAATATAAAAAGATCTGGATGCAAGCTTTGTCTCCGGTATAGATATTTCGTAACATATGTCGGATGCAAAAACGTAACAGGTGGTGGTTTATAGGGAAACGAGTCGAAAAGCATTTGAAATCATTAGTGGAGAAAGGAAAGAAGATATTTGATCATATTGATAAGATCCTTTTCTAATTTATTACGTATTTCTAATAGTGGGTAGTGTAATATTTTCTCTTTGCAAATTGCATTTAAAAGCTTGGATTATTTTGCGAGCTTTTGTTGCCTTACATAAGTTGTTATCTCTGAAGTTGAGGTTGCATAAAATCACATCCTCGGCTTCAATAATGTCCCAATGGTATTTATTAATTCATGGTTGGTAAAAATGGTGCAAAAATGCAGGAGTTCTACAATGCTCACAACTTTTAAAGTGATTCACCTTTGATGTTTTCTATTCACATTTCTTATAGACAATTTCTTAGATAATTGACATGATCATAGGTAGATCGAACTTATTTTATATGGTAAATTCATGTTTCTTATGACACATTAACAATTACATTAAATCAATTTCGAAGTGTAGAGTAAATGCACAAGATGATGGTTATCCTTGGTGTGTTAGATTGCTAATTATTGAGCGTGCTGTGTGTAGTAGTTTTGACACGTTTAATAGTAAGAGTTGCAAGAGAACGGGTGTGCAGAGAAAGCAACATAATTTTTTCATTGTAATGTTTCTATGTGTATATGAATTCAATATTATTGAATTTCATAGCAAGGGGATGTTAATATAGGTTAAAATTCGAAGACTGGAAACATTAGGCCTTTTAACAAATTTGTAAACATAACACTAATATGAGCTTTTCCTTGTGCAGAGCTTATAATGAAAGCACTTATGTGGGGTTTGGATACATTGTAAATGATGGCTAATTAATTAGTGTAATGTGTGCAAAGGTACAAAGAGTTACTTTGTGTTTCTTGTCTTGTGAAATTTTCTCAAGGTCATTGCTTTTTTATTTCGAATAAATTTCAATTTTAAATGGCATTTTCCCTCACTATAGTAGCGATTTCAATTGCTTTTTGATTTGTTTTCCTAAAAATCACTACCGGCTATTGTTTTACGTGTTATAAAATATTTGTATCAAATGTAAAGGTGCCCTTTAGATTTTTTATCATTCCGATGAATGTCCTTTTATTAACAGAAAACAACGTTGCAAGAAAGTATTAGTCCCTTCAACATTCAATTTACCGAGTACGCACATGTGCATGTCTTTATTCAATGTACCGATGCGCACAATGTATCAATGTTTCCAATCCTTGTTGCGCACATCCATTCTCTCACCAAACACTACTTGTTTGCATGCATTAAAAAGACACTTAATCTAATATTTCATAACAATAATAAGCATTGAATCCACAAAATATTCATTATTTCTAGTTTACAAATCACTCTCTCTAGTTGTTCCTGTTACATTACAAATTAAAGTTTATCTTTCTAGTAATTATATTAAGTTCACATCTATGGAATAAGGTACCCTTTGCACCTCGTCTTGTGCACATCTTTCATTCCGTACAGATTACAAATCTATGCAATTTCTCTTTTGCACAACTAAATTTTTACAACCTTGATGTAGGAATTTGATTCATAGTTGTATGGAATTTCTTTTCCACACAACTAAATTTATAAAAGTTTTAAATGGAAGAGTGTAAAATTAAATCTATTTATGCGGAATAAGGTTCCCATTGCATCTAAATTGTGTGTCAAGTTATGCGGGAGATAGGTATGCATAAGGAATGTGCAGGGGAATATATGTGACTCTATCCAACTTGCTCAAATGCATCATGGCAGTTAGCTTTGCATTGTAATTTTCAAAACCGTGTTTCATGTTATTCATAAATTAAATTTGGTTTGGTTTTACATAGTAGTGGGGACTAGATATCAAGTCAATTCATCAGAATAAGGTACCCTTTGCACCCTATCCTATGCACATCTTTAATTCTACACAGATTCATAGCTCTATGCAATTTCTCTTTTGCACATCTAAAGTTTTACAACCTTTACATAGGCATTTGATTCATGGCTATATGAAACTTCTCTTCTGCATAGCTAAATTTGTAAAATATTTAAATGGAATATTTTATAATTAAATAAGTTTGTTTGAAATAAGGTCCCAACTACATCAAAACCATGTGTCAAGTTGTGCGGGAGATGGGTATGCAGTAGGAATGTGCATGGGAATATATGTGTCTCCATCCAACTGGCTCGAACGTATCTTGACAATTAGCTTTATGATGTAATGTTCAAAAAAGTGTGTCAAGTCATTTGTAAATCAAATCTGGTTCGATTTTACATATTAGTGGGGACCAACTACCAAGTCGATTCATCATAGAAGGTAGCCAAAAAAGTCTCTGCATAATGTTTAATTGTGAATGTCCTTGCATACTTTACTATTTATAGCTTTAATATAACTACCATGATCACAACCATAGTCTAACGAGATTTCAAATTTGTCTAGAAAAACAATGGAAATTTGGGCACGTTCTTGATAAAATCTAGTAGAATTTTTTTGTAACTCCAGGTTACAAATGTTAACCTTTAATATTTTGGGTGTCACTGGGGTTTTTAATGATGTCGAATCCATTTCCACTATAAAAAACATGATTCAAACACTCATACTACTAGATTTTTGTTGAAAAAATATGCCAGATTTCGACGATTTTTTGTCGTGCGGGAAAATTTGCTACCTTAGTAGACAATCCCTATTATTTTATATCACCAGTTTTTGATTCTTATGACATGTATATCAATGATTTTGAAGTGGGAGTAAAGTGCAAAGTAAATGGACAAGATGCATTTATAATTTGAGATTTTTTTTTTTCCATTACTTTCCGTAAAAGTTGGTTTTTGTATATTTAATTATTATTTATTCAGTGTGTCGTGTGTAACAATTTTCATATGAGTAAAGTAACAACTAGTGATTGTGAAGAGAACTGAGAATTGTAAGGTTAAATAGAATATGAAAATTTGATTCATTTATAGAGTATTTTTTGTTGCAAAGCGAAAATGGGTAGTAGACGAAGGAAAGAGGCTATTTATAGTGATATAGTTAACTCATTTGTTGATATTGATGATATATTTGACTGGTGGACAACATAGAAATGATATGTGAATCTTTCAATGGAAGAGAAAATAAGCAACAATATTTGGAGTACCAGATCAACGGAAGATGGGTGTGTTCTGGAGGACTTTGATATTAGAGAAATTATTTATCTCTGTGCAAATAATTTCGATTCAAGAATGAGAAAAATTAAGCTAGGAGCGAAAAAGGTTCCTATGAATCCCAAGGCATTCAAATGGTTACTTAAGTTACTAAAACTGAACAATCATTTAAAACTGTCTGATGCGAATAGATTCCTAAAACCATAAGCATACAAGATTAACATTGTTCGAGAATTCATTTCTCCAACTTTTGAGGTTCCTTCTTATCTTTCTATGTTATATATTTCTTTATTTAGGCAACTATTTAGGGATTTTTGTTGGCTCTTTTCCCACATAATGGGCCAAGAAAGTATAACAAAAATTCCCAAAAGCATTTTCTATGTGTTTTATGAGACATACAAAATAATTGTATTTTCAATTGGGATGGCGTCATTTCCAATGAATTAGTTGTTCAGTTACATATATTATCCAAGAACAATATATTCTTTATGATGGCATATCTACTAACAACCATCGTGTCAAGATATGTGCTTGACGCTTTACCCTATAGTCCTAAATTCAATTTTGGCAAGCAACGAATGTAGTTCTGGTATCCTATATTTGTGGAAGCATAAAGATTCTTTAATTTTTTTTTAATTCAATATGTGTTTGTAAGGCAAGTATATTACATGGTAACTAGACAAGAGCCTCCTCAAATATCTTTAGAGACTGAGGTTTTCCTATCTGGAAAAGGGGAACATGAGGATAGAGAAAACAATATGGTTATTTGAACCTATGCTTTTGAAGATAGGCCATTGAAGGCTTTGATAGAGGAAAAAATTTGAGGGAAAACCTAGAGTCTATTAGGTACAGGAACGTTTTTCCAAGAACTAGATAGCACAGTGAGGAAAGTCAAAGTGTATCAACAAAACATCAAAAAATGCTAATAGGTGTTGAAGAGATTGTTGAAAAAGAGATCATTGGTATAAGAGGAAGATAAAAGCAAAGAGGCATAAATGATATGGGAAAATCTCAATCTTGCACACACAGTGCTCATCTGACTTCATCTACTAGACAAAAAATAAAGAAAACTACCGCAAGTAAAAAATTGGTTAGTGATGGGCTATCATATGGCTAATGAAATTGCATGAAGCTACTGGTGATGTGCTTGCAGAGTTTGTTAGCTGAAGACAAGTGGAAAATATGAAGCTAAAGGAAAAAATAAAAGAGCTAGAAGATACTCTTAGTCTAGGTCTTTTGTTCAAGACTCCACTAGAAATACACAAACCACCATTGGAAATTTCTAGTCCTGACGGATATCATAGATTTGATAAATCCATCAACCTTCTTAATGTAGTGAAATCATATATTATTAGTACTATATCTACAAGATTGTGAATTATTGAATTTTCATGGCAAGTAGCTTTTGATCTTCGACATTTAAAGAAGAGAACTAAATCTTTTGTCGAGTTCGTCAAAAGTGAGCTCGAGGGAGATAGGGAATTCGTAGACAATGACCTACTAAATTTTAGTTGGAAGCTTGATTTACTATCCAAACAAGAAAAATATAAATAAGAGTTTTTGGATGTTGATCAGATGAAACATATCATGGTTGCATGGTCTAATAAAATCAAAACATTAGAGGACATTATTTCTGAGTGTGGAGGCATAGAAATTAGAAGAGCTGATGTGTATCTCAAGGCGGTAGAAATTGTTGGGGATTTAAATGGTCCGTGCATTGCATATCAGTTTGGATTAATTCCAAAAGAGAAGTTGATGGCTGAATTAGAGAAGTTGGAATAATCACGAGCAACAAAGTTTGATTGTATAACTGATTTTATTACAGAGGAAATTAGGAAATGGCTAATTACTTTTGTTAGTGTTAATGAAGAGTGATTTTCCTCGGTTTCACAATTGCAAGAAAAAAATAGAGAAATTTAAGAGGAGATATTCAATGAAAATTTTAAACATGACATTACTATCGCTGTGATAAAATAATTCATTGAAGCTAAAGTGTAGGAATTCATTGGAGAAATTATGATTCCGAGAGCCTAATTGACAACTAGACAATGTTGGGATATGCTTTTGCATACTATAAGTGTTTTACTATATTGGAACATTTTTTTTATGTTCATAGTATGTCAGGCTATGGACTTTCATATTGTAAGTGTTTTAATACATTGGAACATTTGTTTTTATATTAATATTATTTAACTATTGAAGTTTTTTGTGTACATTATCATGGAATAGTCTAATTGTTGAATGTAGTTTGTTGTTTTTTGTTGTAGATGACTTTTAGAGATTACGGTCGATGGGATCCCAATCCCAGTACCCATTGGGGCAAATGAATTTACTTTTCCAACTTACTATTATCATTTTGATAAATGCTTTATGCGACAAACAATATTTTATGGACCATGAGTTTGTAATCATATCATGTTTGAATTCGGTTTACTACCTTTTTATTTCTCAGTTTGTTTACCAATTATGTAAAGAATTTTGAGATAATGTTTCACATGGGATGTTGTATATGCTTGAATTTTGGGACATTGCACAAAAAATACTAATTTAACATGTGTTTTCATGTACTTGATTTTATATTTTATATATTAGTTAATATTCTGTAATTCATGATAATTAAAATGGGTTTTTGTTTACTTTGTTCTAATACTGAAACTGTTTACCAATTATATCAAGAATTCTTAGATAATATTTTTCATGTGAACTTGTATTACTCTAGATTCTGTAGCATTCTTCAAGAACATTGATTGAACATAAGTTTATGAGACTATGCTTTTGAGATTTTATATTCTATGTAATGGTGTGAAATTGATGACAATGAAAATGAATGTTTAGCAGGAGTTTTGGTTCAAAGATATCTATTCCATTTGTAATGTTTATTTTAATGATAGCTATAGTGATTAATATTTGAATCTGAATACAATTGTTGTTACTATAACTATGTTAGTTATTGTTCAAGGCTTGTAAAGCACAAAGATTGATTACTCTGTCCCATTTCTGTTTACAATGGAAATGAACATTTGGCAAAAGTTTTGGTTGTCAAATATCTATTGCATTTGTAATGTTTATTTTAATGATAGCTATGGTAATTAATATCTGAATCTGAATACAATTGTAGCTTTTGTAACTATGTTGATTGTTGTTGAAGGCTTCTCAAGCAGAAACATTGGTTATTTTGTCCCAATTGTCTTTGTTTATGAGTGCATATACAAAAGTGAGAGTTGTAGGGATAAATATTTCATTGTTCGGAGCTTCCTTGTGCATAAATTTCGTTGTGCAGGTCTTAGAATGAAAGTTTTCATTACGTAGAGTAAGCTTCTTGCCATAGTGAAAGCTTCATAAAATGGAACATTGACTATGACTGAATAATATTTGTTTAATAAATTTTTTTATCACTTTGTAAAGAAACAAGAGGGACTTATCACACAATAAATTATTTTTCTCGAATTGAAAGCAAGATCTCATAATAATAATAATAATTTAATGCATTAAACTATGGGTTCTTTTTTTGAAGCATTGTGAAAAAACTCTTATTTCGTTTTGCAATAGTCAATGGTAAATCAATCTTTGTAAGTAATTTAGTTATAGACTTGTACACTTTGTTTTCTTAAAGAAAATAAGAATTTAAATAACTCATGCTAGATGTAGAAACATGTTTCATTGTGTGGAGATTTTCTTATGTGAAGCTCATATTAAAGCTTACATTGTGCGCAAGAAGCTACTTTTGCACAATGAAATCTTTTATTAAACAAATATAAACCTAAAAATCATAAGTATAAACTAAATTAATTTAACTTTATGAAAAAATCAAAATTATTTAATAATTAATTTTATCAATTGAAAAAAATAATTAATAATGTTCTTATGAATGCAAATTCAGTTATTTTTTAGTACATGCGGGAAAGCTTTGACCTAGTAAACTGAGAACTATAATTATATGCAGAGTTGTCATTATATGGAGGAAGCTTATCTCTATTTTGGTGGGTCCTTCATTTTTTTGGTAAATTTTGACTAATTTTTGACTGGAAAAAGGTTGCGGAAAGGATTAGCGGAGGCAGGATAGTAAGCGATCAAACTAGCCGAAAGCCAGGAACAGAAAAGGCAAGCGATAGGAAGAAGTTTGGAACAGTTATATTGTAATTCATAGAAGACACAGAGAAGGATATTGGCACTGGTTTTGAAAGAATCAAGGTCACAAAGACCAAAGCACTAGGTTTTGTCAAAATGGACTGGATTGAGTGAGCAGGATCAAAATGATCAAAGTGGACCATTTCAAGAGAGCAATATTGGAGGGAAATCTATAAAAGTTGCAAGAAATGAACAAGAGGAGAGATACATTTGATATATGCTGAGATGTTGTTGGAATAAATTATCAAAGCTCTATATTTGTCTTTAGATTATAATTTGGTCTTACTTGAGCCTCACTCTAATCTGCTTTCTGAATGATCTTACGAGCTCTCGTCAATCTGTAATGTAATGGTCCACCTACATTAATAAAGAAGGAGTTGTGAGTATTAATTATGTATATGCATGTATGGAATGATTATAGTTAGTGTGCCCTTTTAAAATTTTCTTATGATGCTTTTTTGTGTATTCTTCTACTCATTGTTGTAAATTCTTTTATCTTATGTATATATTGATCTCTAAATATTTATGTGAATGATGTAAAAATGATTTGTTTGTTAAGTTTCTTCAAAACACTATTGTTTGATCCCTTCCATCCTTGACTATCTCGGCATGCCTTGGGTGAGACATTTCTCCCTCGCGGAGGAATGAAAATGCCAGTGATATGCTAGAATATAGCGGAAACTTTTGTTGGAAATTACTAGTGGTTGAACCCTAGGTCCTCTGAGTATAATTTTGTGCTAATAAATCGTTCCATTGTTTAGATTTGAATATTTTTGATGGGATCTGGATCATGGTGTTAAGGATTCTCAAGGGTGATATTCAACATTGGTGGCACACGAAGATTGATTTTTTTATTCAACAATAAGCTCAGTTTAGGAAGAAGAATTTAGAGTGCGTTAAGGATGAAATATTGTTTTCAGAACCTACCTGTGAGAAGTAAAAAATTTTCTAGTGCAAATTCCTCGGAGAAATACAAAACTGGTTGCGTAAAATGCAAATAAAAGTGAGAATTGGGAACTATATTAGACTTCCTAGAAATTTACCACAACAATGTTAGCTGAGTTGCATCAGTTGGATACTAATCTAAATAGATCTATTGATTTCTAGGTATAGGAAACTTTATAAAGTTATATCATCGATTTTTTTGTAGAAAATTATTAATCCTTCTCTAAGGTGGAAGTAGTATTTCAATACAGGTTGTGGGGAAGGTTGTTGAAGGATATCCCATTATGGATTAAAATCCTTATGGTGGAAGAATATTTATTTTAGTTTCAAGAAAATACCATGGTAGCCTAAAACCATAGGTACTGGGGGAAGGGTTTAGGGGGAGAGATGTTTCTTGGTTGCAGAAGATGGGGGGACATTGTGATGAATGTGAAGAAATTGTAGAGAACATGGGACTCTAGAGAGATAAGGAGGGTATATATAGTCGATAAGTGGAGGAAAAAGAAGTTGTTGGAAATCAAATAGAGGAGAAGAGAATTGCAATAGATAGGTGAATATTTGAGTAGTCCGAGGTTGCAGATAGGAGCAATGGCTAGCCCAAAGTTGCAGAGTAGTGCAGTAGGGGAAGGATCTCACTATAGAGAAATAGGAGCCTCTAATGGAGGAGTTCTAGGAGATCAAAATAGAGGAAGAGGACCTCACTAGGAGTTGGGAGGAATCCAGATGCACGAGACACTGAAACAACTAGTTGTGACAAGCAACGAGAGTACTCCTGTAGATGATGACATGCATTTTGTAATGCAACAATTAGTCTTTGGAGATGATTTGGTCCCTACAAGCAATAATCCACATAACAATAATGTAGCTAACTCTCTCCCTAATCTCCCCCTGATACTATATCTGAATCCTATTAATTTTCTTTCTAAATTAACCAAAACTTTAAAATTTCAGATAATGTATAACAAACACACAATAGACAATTGCGGTGGAGTTAGTAGTTCTAGTAGCATTGTTCAAACAAATTTTGTTATTTATTCACAAGCTAGTTCATAAGGGTTTGTGTTAGTTTCACCCGAAAAAATAACTATGGTGGGAAATGTCGCGGGTTCATTCACTCGATATCCAGAGTTTTCTTACTGAGGTGATGGAGATGTTGAGGAACGTTGGTACCTATGCGAGGCTACCTGGAGGGCTAGAAAAACTCTTGATGCTTCCAATATTATTAACTTCTAGGTGAAATTGCAAGATAAATAACTCTGATGGTATATCAAGTGGTTTGATTTGCATCCAAATCCAACCCTGTATGATGTTAAATGAGATCTTATCCAAGAATTCAAACTTCCTCATATTGATCAAAAAGATTTGGAAAAACTATGGTATGTTAAGCTTAGGGAAGGGGAGACTCATTAGTAGTGTATGTAGAGGTTTAAGGATGTGACTAGGAAATTAAATTTCCTGATTGATCCTCATCATCAAAGATATTTATCAAATATCTATTACTGTTGACTAGAACTCATTTGACGCAACAAAATATCACTACACTACAAGGCGCACTAGAACAAACTTTGAAGATCGAATCAATGTCAGGATATCCAAATGAGTATCGTCTAGGTACTACTTCAAGTGATTAATCCATTATTGATTTACAACACCATATTCTCAGTCTAGTAGAAATGTTGAAGGATACAACACCTGCATGGCCTATGCGACCTCAGGTTTGGTGTACTAGTTTCCATGTTGAGGTCATCATGCCACTGAGTGTCCAAGTTAGTGGAGCATAGGGCCGCCTACTATGGCTATGGGACCACCCTTAACACCACCTATTGCTAGAGTTGCGTAAGTCTCTTCAAATGCTCTATATTAGGGACATACTCAATATCATGTGTTTCCTACCCCACAAGGTATGTATGTTAGTGAATACTATGAGATCTGTCATGCTTATGGACATCCACCCCATCTTTGTCCTATTTTGCAGAAGTATTCAAATGTCCCAAATAATATGTTTTTTGAGTTTTGTGGGTCCCAAAATCACCATACAAACCAATGCAATGCTCTAAATGCTTTGGTTGATCTTCTTCATTACATTGTGTTCAGAGTTAATGAAGCTCCTCGAGGACGAGGAGGAGGTGGTTCAGGGGGGGAGGATAACAAGAGGAAGAGGTATGATTAGATGTTATATCTGTGATCATGAGGGTCATGTTGCGAGGGATTTTCCATTACTAAGAAGGCCTTGGTGCTCCCATTATAGAGTAAATACACATGTGACTGAAGATTTCCCTAAATTGATCGCTCAATGGGAAGAGCGTAATCGACAAAGATAAGAAAATTTGATCAATGCAGAACCTCAAGGGCTCGAACCAACTCCAAAGAATATCATTAATATCATCATTTGATGAGGAAAAAGGATTGGAGCAGATAAGGATACTTTTGAGAAACTTGCTATTATAAAGCCCGCATCATCGAAATGGTCCTATGACCGTAATCAATAGAAATAATATTATAAGGATGCAATCGAAATATTTAAGCAATTGGTTTCTTCCAATAGTCCTCGTACAAAATAGAATTAGAGAAATTTAGAGGTCTAAAATGGGCCTCCTAAGTAACATTATAAAATAATAGTGGAAATAATAAAATAATATTAGATTATCTCAACAAGTTTTAGAGGGAAAAAGGAAAAAACTACTTTTTCAACTCATAATTTCAACTTATCTCCTTACAATTTTACACAATTTTCGAGCGAGAGCACTCATTGGATACCAAATTTAATTTTGCATCCAAGCAGCACCCATGTTTCATACTTTCGATGGACCCTACTACATGAAAAATGTGAAATAAATGAAAAAATGTGATTCCAGTCATGTTTTTTTCATGTATTTCACATTTTTCGTGTAGTAGGGTCCATCAAAAGTATGAAACATGAGTACTCCTTGGATGAAAATTAAATTATGCATCGAACAAGTGCTCCTGCTCAAAATTTGAGTAAAATCGTAGAGAGATAAGTTGAAAATATGAGTTGAAAAAGTAGTATTTTCTTATTTGTTTTATCTTTTTAGCTTTCTACTCCAAAAATGGTTAATCATCCCCCATGGTTGACATCACATTATTGAATCCTATTGGTTCTTATAAAGTTTATTTTCTTTTGTACATTTTTTTAGGCCCATTTTTACCTCTAAAATTATCTAATTCCATAAAAGGTACAAATGAGGACTCCTAGATTCTCCCAGGATATTTCCTAGAATATTATGGAGTGGTTTAAATTATTTTTGCAGATTATGAGTGTTGAACAAGTTTTTGGCCAGTTGTACAAAAAGATTAAGATAGTTGTTAAAGATGAATAATTTTCAAAAAGGCCTATTACTATCAATTTTCCTGAGTGACACTCTAGACATGTTTGTCGGAATAAGAGGAGAATAGGACGAGAAATATGAGTTGCTACTCAATTTGTCAGATTTAAGATCAAAGAGTCAATGTTGGATATAGGCTCTAATGTTAACATATTAGCAAGGAAAATTTGGGAAGCATTGGGACGACCTAAGTTAGTATTTTCTCCTATTTAGATACAAATGGCCAATAAATGTTGTATTCTTCCAATTGGTCATCTTGAAGATGTTAAAGATGATATTGTGAGAGTGAAGACATAAGCAGATTTTGAGGTCATAAATATCATGGCGATAGATATACTTACCCAGCCTTGTTGGGGATTTACTAGGAATTTAAGAATTATGTTGTTATCAACCTCAAGTGAGAGACTATGACCTTTGAAGTAGATGAAGTATGTTTTATACAACCATTATATATGTATTAAGGCCCAAAGTTTATAGAGCCTATAGATGATGTTGAAGAGCTTAATCTATTGGATCAATTATATCAGCTGACTGTGGGAAAAAAATAAGACTATATAAATCTGATAGTGGATGGCTCTATTAGTTGGAGGAGTGTTAAGAATGCAAAAGTTGGCTAGGAGGTTGCACTATATGATTTGAAACAAGGATATCATGAACTACACTCTAGATGTTGCACAACTGTTTGCTGGGCCTACTGGATTGGTACTGAGGTACGATATTTTCCTAATTTCAATGGTATAGGATTTTTTGTTAACTTTATTAAGGAAATTGATTTCAATATTGAAGAAGCACAAAATATCCCTTTGTTTGATGTCACTCTATAAGCAACCCTGCGAGATGGTGGGGAGCTCATTGCAATCAACTTCAAGACCGGGAATTAGTCAAGTTTTCTATCATATGCCGATTTGTTGTTCTAGAGAAACATTCAAATAAAATTCCTATATATGAATGTTATACCAATCCATAGAAGCATATTCATACTTGCAGTGCTATTTGGATAGAAACTGGGCTACCTTCCAAAATGTGGGTGCATTAGTTTATCCACACACTAGGGAAATTTCTGCAAGCTTGGTACCTAAAGGAAGAAATGAAGAGGCCGACGATTGATTGGGTGGCACTAATAGTCGAGTTTTGTAGTGATTTCTCATTTTCAAATGAAGATGCAAGGATAGCAGAGGTTTTGATAGCCATTAAAAGGTTATTGTTCCTCGCTGGAAAGCCTGTTGATGAATGTAGTAGTTGTAAATATTTAAGACATTTATATGAATATGGATTTCATGAACCCGTTTCTTGAGGAAAAGTTAATAAAGAGGTTGATGAAAATGATTTGGAGGAGTTGAGGCATTTATCTTTTAAGGAATCTGAAGGGGAGAGAAATATAAAGGATGATCCTGTCAAAGATGATTTGCATCTAAAGCCTTTGAAGTTGTAGAAACATAATATTGGAATAAAGAAAAAACCAAGATAGCTTCTATTGGTGACTATTAGGATGAGCAAATTAAAAAGGAAGTTTTCATTCTATTAAAAGACTATGAAGATCTATTTCCTACATCAGTTTCAAAGCTTAACATAATCAAAGGAGATCTTGGATAAATGAAGCTTATCTTAAAACCTAATGCAAGGCTAGCCAAAAATCAACCCTATAGATTAAATCCAAGGGTGAAAGAGAAGGTAAATAAGGAAATTGAGAAGATGTTGGTTGTGGGTCTCATATTTCCAGTTAATGAATCAAAATGGATTATCACTATTTTAATTGAAGATAAGAAGGATTCATATGAAATTACAGTTTGTTTAGACCATTGAAGTCTTAAGAATTCTTGTGTCCATGACCCATTTCATACTCCCTTTAGTGACAAAGTGTTGGAAAATGTTGTAGATAATGAAGCTTATTCTTTTACAGATGGATTTTCTAGGTATCATCAAGTTTGCATTACAAAGGAGGATACAAGGAAAACTACTTTTACAGTAGAATGGGGTTCATATGCTTACCATGTCATGCCATTTGGCCTAACAATGCTCTGAATGAGTTTTATAGAATTGTTATTGTTGGTTTTAGAGATTATATTCATAAATTCCTTGAACAATACATGGATGATTGGACAACATAAAGTCTTTTACAGAAGAACTATAGCTTGTTGTGAGTGATGTTTGATCATTGTCGATAGTTACAAATTTCATTGAATCTAAAGAAGTGAATTTTTTTTGTTCTCTTTGGTACATTGCTTGGGTATATTGTCAGTAAATATGGTGTTTGTGTGGACCTTGCTAAGGTTGTAGTTAGTTTGAACATGCTGCCACCCATAAGTATTAAGCGATTGTGGTTTACTTTGGGATACACATGATATTATCATTGGTTCATATGAAACTATGACTTAATCACTGCACCATTGGAGAAGTTGTTGAAGAAATTTGAATGGTTCATATGGACTACTGATTATGATGTTGATTCAACAAGTTAACAGAAAAGATTGTGAGTGCTCCAATTCTAGTTTATCCAGATGGGAACAAGGAATTTCATGTCCATATAGACGCATCAGGTATTGATTTGGATGTTATTTTGGCACAACTTGGAGAAGGTAAGATTGATCATCCCATTTACTTTTCTATTAGAAAACTCTCTAATTCTAAGAGAAATTATATGACGACTGATCATGAAGCTCTCACCATGGTGTACTCTCTCCAAAAGTTTAGAAATTATATTCTTAGTGGTCCTCTTAAATTCTTTACCAATGATTCTGCTTTAAATTATTTGGTCAATAAACCTGTATTGTAAGGGAGGATATGCAGATGGATTTTGTTATTTTAGGAATTATCATTTGAAGTTATTGTTAAACTAGGTCACTCTAATGTGGGTCAAAATAGCCCTTATTGCTTAGAGTCTAGTGAAGTGAGAGGGTTAGTTGATGACCAATTGTCTGATGTAGACTTCTTCTGAATTGAAGGAGTACTTGATTATTTGGAGGATATCGTATTGTTGCTGGCAACTAGTAAGTGCCTTGATGAATATACAATGACTCAAAAGAAGCATATGGTAGTACGTGCTACAGATTATCAGCTCATTGTAGGCCAATTGTATAAAATAAGGCTTGATCATATTTTGTGTCGATGTGTTTTGGGTCATGAGAGAGAGTGTTTTATTGAAATGCCATTCTAGAGTTGCGAGAGGCCATGATGGGGAAAGGCAATGACCAAGAAGGTGCTATAGGCTAGACTTTGGTGGCCAAATCCTTTTAAAGATATCAAGGAGTATGCAAGAAAATGTGATGTTTGTCAAAGGGTTGGGCGACCATCGCATTGTGATGAACTTCCACTTCGTCCAGTTCGAGCTCTTGAGGCATTCAAAAAGTGGGCAGTTGAATTTATAGGGCCTATAAACCCTCCTTCGTGACATTTTCATGCTCGCTACATCATCATTACAATAGAATATTTGACGCATTGGGTTGAAGTAGCTCCTATGAAGGATCACACTTTTGATACTGCTACAAGGTTTATATTCAAAAATATCATCACTAGATTTGGCTATCCAAGGAGCCTCACTAGTGATCAGGGATCAAATTTCATTAATGAAACTATTGCAACTCTATTGTGGGAAATTATGGTCCAACATCATAAAATTAGCCCATATCATCCACAAGAAAATGGGATTTTTGAGGCTTTTAATAAAATTTTGGGATATGGGCTTACTAAAGTTTGTTCCACAAACAAGGATGATTGGGATTAACAATTTCCAACTACTTTATGGGCATATTGTACTACTTTAAAATGGTTTCATAAATATACTCCATTCCAACTTGTTTATGGGTGAGAAGCTATGGCACTAGCTAAGTTCACTATTCCAACTCCTTTTATTTCCCGGGTCACAAGAATGTCTGATGATGAATCTATTGGATATTGGTTACAAGAGTTGTGGGAATTGGATGAGCATAGATTCCTTGCAGAATTCCATCAAACTGTTAAGAAAGAAAGACAAAAGGCTTGGCACTACAAACATATTAAAAGGAAGTCTTTCTCTATGGGAGATATGGTATTATTCTATGACAACATCTCAAACATCCAGGTAAGATGAAGATGGAATGGTTGGGTCCATTTTCTGTTGTGAATTAGATACACAATTCTAGAGATGTTAAACTCACTCAGCATGATGAAGTTAATTTCCTTGGTTGGGTCAACAGTGCACGCCTGAAACCCTACCATGGTCCTTAAAGATCAATTTCATTGTGTCATTCCTTCATCTTAGTTTTTTGTCGCAACCCACTGCAACTCATTATGGGTGGGGAGAGAAAGTGTAAAGTGTCATTATATATATCTAGTCTATCAATTAATGTGAGTCTTGTCTGTTATCTATTCATTATCCACATAACATACACTTTTCACAGATTTTATTTCCACTTTATGACATTAAAAGTAATTTTTATCATTTTCTTGTCATCACATTTCCTTTTTTGGCTTTCACATCATGTAATAGGGATTTCTCTCTTGTCTACCGTTGACATTTGGATTCAATTTGATTTAGTAAGTTGTCATTTTTAATACTCAATGGTCTATTCATTCCACATTCTCACTATTATTCTTTCTATATATGCCCTGTATCATAGTTTTAATTCCTCATATGATGTTTATGTGTCTCTTGGAGTCTTCCACCCTGGCTTCTATATCACGTTCCCCTGTTTCTCAAGATAGTTGCCATCCCCATGTTTGCATTGTTTACAGTCATAAATAATTCACTATGGGTCATCCTACAAAACCTGTAGTTCCTCCTAGTTTTTCAAATCCCCGTATCGAACCCATGAAAGATACTTCGGGAAAGAATGAGAAAGCCACCCTAGTATACAATGATTTGACCGATCATGTTCTATTTCTAGCTTTGAAGTCTAAAGTGTACATGAATTCTATTGCTAAAATTGGTGGTGGTGATACTTTACAGCTAGAGCCTATTTTTTAGTCTTTGCAACAGTTTTCTTTGATCAAATTGTGATATTTTCTTGTCTTCAACACCCCAGGAGAGGTCATGTGTTGTACCAAATTCCTCTTTAGCAGAATTCATAGTACTTGTTATGGATTCATAAAGGATATCCCATCCACGTCGACGATATTTACGGGCTTACAAGGTTGTCGCCATAAGGTCTGGAAATTTCCTCTACGTTCCAGAGTGTCTCTAAATAGGGAAAAACACTCAATGTAAAGGTCACAACACCATCATAGATATGATAAAAAATGATCAGATCAAAATTGCATGCCATGTCATCATAGGGAAGCTTATGTGACATTACACCAAAGATGAGTATACCCTAGATTCTATTTCCATTGTTGAAGCTTATGATTGAGGTGAATCATTAAATTGGTTCATCTATGTTTTGAATGAGCTCTTTGAAGCCTACAAGGACGTATTTAAGAGAGAAACATATTTTATATATCGATATTGATCCAGGTGGATATTGGTGGCCACATGCCTATTCCACTTGGACCCCCAACACTGTCTCTTTCAGTTTTTCGGTTTCCTTAATTATAGCACAATTTACTATTTTTGGCGGTTTTTTGGGTCATGAACTTCCAGAGCCATTTTGAGGCCCTAAATGGCGTTTTTAGGGAAAATGGAGAGGCTAGAAATGTCCCAAATTTGCTTTTTCATTTGATTTTTGCCTTCTATTTGAGATCTTCGAAACTAGGTATTATGCTAGCCAAACAGAGATCGTATGCCAAAGTTACGACCCCGGGACATTGATGTACCAATCTACCCAAATGGGGCCCACAGTTTTGGCGCTTCATCTCCTAGGGTTATGTTTTTGGATGTGTAAGGTTTTCCATTGTTTCTCAATAATAAATAAGCCTTTGAGCCTCATTGTAACATAGTTCAGAGGCATGTAGCTGCCACATCTCTCCTCAGAGATAAGCTAACATCGCCCAAGCTATCTTATTTCCATTCTGTTTGTAAGCATAGTTCAATATTTTTCCATTAATGAAATGAAGTGTTTTTCTGCCGCATATTTGTGTTTATGATTATATTTGTAAGTTGTTGCATTCCTGTTTAAGTTCAGATCAGTGGTATCAGAGCGGTCTACTCTTTCTTTGTTTTTCTTTGCATGTCCCCAACGAGGTCAGGGTATAAGGAATTAGGGCTTGATTTGGTTGAGCCATTGTAGGATCAGCCTCGCAAAACCCAACGACCTCCCATGGCGGAAGAAAAGAAAGACGAGGGGGCAGTAGATCCTTTCAAAATGTTGCTTGAAGAAGCTCTCGAGCAACAGAGGGACATGATTATGGATAACTTTGCCCAGATCCTTCGACGGCTACCCATAGGCGATGCATCTTCATCCAGAAGCCACTCTGGAGGCACCACTCCTCTTAAGGTACAAGTTAACTTCAATATTCCCATATTCGAAGCCCTGATAGATGCAAACGTCGTAGATAAATGGTTAAATCTATTGGAAGGATATTTTTCAGTTCATGACTTTTCCAATGAGGAAAATATTACATTTGCACTTCTCAAAGCCGCCCCACATGTCAAGGACTAGTGGGAAACCTACTGTGAACAAAAGTATGAGAGTGAACCCTTGCTGTTTTCAGCTCCATGCACTTGGAATTCTTTCCGAGACACCATCAATGAACAGTATTACCCTATCGGGAGCTATGAAGATAAATACATAAAGTGGACCATGCTAAGTTAGGGAAAGGACCAAGATGTGCCAGAGTTCACAAATACTTTCCATACCCTTTGCACGAAGCTGGGTATCAAGGATACTAAGCAGCATTTGGTGCTCAAGTACCGCAGCTGTCTACACAACTACATCTAGGATGAGATGGAGTTCCTAGACATTTCCTTGCTCAGCACAGCGTATCGGTACACTGTAAAGATTGAGCAATAGTTTAAATAGAAGAAGTGGGACTTTGGAGCTGAAAATCCAAAGCAAGGAAAAGGCGCCCCCAAACCACCGAACAAGGGACCAAGCCAAGGTGGGGCTACCCAAGACAACCCGCCAAAGCTGCAAGCAAAGAACAACACCACAAAGATGAAGAAGGACACTGTAAAATGATGTGAGTTCCATAAGATCTCCACTCACAATAAAATCGAGTGTCGGGCCAAGCAGTCACTGGTGACCGAGCTGAAGGCTTCTGAATCAGACGTAGGTTTTGAATCGGAATCAGAACTCGATAAGGGGACTGACAAAGGGAAGACAATCATTGATGCGGAGCCCAATGTCACTGTGGCCAACAAAGATCTAGAAAATTGAGCTTGAAGACCCAGAGGAGGGGGAACGCCTCTTCCACTCACAAATGTGGGTGAAGGGTTCTCCACTGCAGTTCATTGTCGACAGCGGAGGCAAAAGAACCTCATTTCAGTTGACATCATGAAGAAGCTGGGCCTACAGACTACAACACAGCCACAACCATACACCATTAGGTGGCTTCACCAAGGACGTGATCTTCGCATCAGCGAGCAGTTCCGCCTTCCCTATAGCATCAAGCCCTTCACAGATGAGGTATTGTGTGAAGTTTTTCCTCTTGAAGTTTCTGATGTATTGTTAGGAGAACCATACTTTTGGAAGTGACATGCTGTATATGAGTCTAGACCTTGCTCTATGATTATTAATTTAGCTAATAAGTTGTACAGGATACCGGAGGTAGCCCTGCCTACTGCCATCTCTTTGATCATTGCAAAGCAATGTAGTAAGATCATTTCCTAGACCACGAAATTCATTTTCCTTATGATTCACCCCTAAGGCAAGAAGAAGGTTGTGGCCACAACTTCCAGGAAAGGCTCCTCTACACAACACCAACAGATGGAAAAGGTCATGGAGGAGTACAGGGACATTTTCGCCTCACCCACAGGGGTACCTCTTCACTATCAGGTCAAGCATTCCATCGATCTGACCTTTGCTACGCCGTTGCCCAATGGACTGATCTATCGATGCTCTGTTCTGGAGAATGATGAGATTAAGAGGCAGATTCAAGAACTACTGCAGAAAGGGCACATCAAACCAAGCTCATCACCTTGTGGAAGCTCGATTGTATTGGTACAGGAAGGACGAGACCTAGAGAATTTGTATTGACTATCGGGCGCTGAATAAGATCACTGTCCGGAAGAGGTACCCAATCCCGTGGATTGATGACCTTCTGGACCAACTCAAGGGGGCCAAATATTTCAGCAAGATTAACTTGAAGTCAGGTTATCACCAGGTGCCTATCGAACCCTTCGATGTGTGGAAGACTGCCTTCAAATCAAAGGAGGGCCTTTTTGAATGGTTAGTCATGCCATTCAAATTGAAAAATGCCCCTGCAGCCTTCGTGATACTGATGGACGACACCTTGCAGCCCTTTACCAATGCATTCATGGTGGTGTGTCTAGATGACATCTTGATCTTCAGCTAGAGTTGGGAAGAACACCTCCACCATATTTGACAGGTCCTTCAAACCCTTGGACAACAAAAGTTGTGTGCTAACTTGGAGAAATGCACCTTTTTACTAACCCAGGTTCAATATCTGGGGTACATCATTAATGAGGAGGGTGTACATGTGGACCCATCCAAGATACAAGTCATTCAAGATTGGCCAACCCCAACCACTCTAACGGAGCTCCGCAACATTTTTGGTCTTGCCAATTTATATTGTAGGTTCATGTTGAGGTTCTCTCATATCGCTTGGCCTTTAAGTCAAGTCACCAAGGGCGGAGCAAAAGCAAAGTTATTTTGGTTGGAAACCCAACAACGAGCATTCTTCGAGTTGAAGAATTGCCTCTGTTCTGCACTAGTGCTCACATTACCACACTTGCAACAACCATTTGAGATCAAGATAGATGCCTATGACTATGCTATTGGGGTAGTTCTTACTCAACATGGGCATCCAGTGGCTTACCACAGTGATACACTTTCAGATATAGCCTGAAAGTACTCCACTTACAAAAAACAAATGTATTCCATTGTGCATGCTTGTTGTCAATGGAAAAATTACATTACGGGAAAGGAAATGGTCATCCACGTAGATCACTGGCCTCTACAGTTCATACAAACACAAGGGAAGTTAGAGAATGATCGCCATCAGAAATGGTCCACCTATCTGCAACAGTTCCATTTGAACATTAAGTATAAGAAGGGTAGCACCAATAATGTCATTGATTGCCTCAGCAGAGGACCCGTCATGGCGCTGATCACTGTGCTTGACTCCTGTGGACACGAGATGTTGGGGTGGCTGCATGTTTACAAGAGCGATCCAGAATTCGGTAGCTGTTGGGCAGCGGATCTCCCGCGTAATGGTTTTGGGGCTTAAAGCCCAAATTTTTGGGTATTGGTATTGTAAAAGCTCCGCGAAGTGCGTAGAGCGCGAATTTTAATGGGTCAAGTCTAAGGGTAGTCCGCCCTAAAATATTGTAAATTAATCTAGAATATGTTAGCCTACCCCTGGTCCACAGACCATGGGAATGTATAAATAAGAGAAAGGCTCTAAGTGTACGGGGGGAGCTTTTTGTAAGGTTAAGAAGTACTATGGGTGTCTGAATGCGGTATTAGATCTGGGTTTGTAAGTCCGAGTTTTGGGTTGTAGTAGGAGATAGAGGCTCCGCAATTGTGTGCGTGGAGGCCTGGTAGAGTCCGTAGCTGTGTGCGCAGACCCCTGAAGTTGTGTGCGCAGGGTAGGAATTGGATTGTAACTAGAAAAAAGGCATTAATAAAGATAAGTTGGTTTTGGAATATTGCGTATCTGTTTCTATATTTCAGTTTATGCATATGTTTACGGTTTATGATAGCACACATGTCTGTTTATGTTAAATGATAACTAAAAGTATTATGCCTTCTTAATTCAATTCAAGATCTATAATAATACTAACATCAAAAGGGGTAAAGAACATTTGTGCTCGTCCTCGAAGCTGCACGAAGATAGTTGCTCTGAAAAAATGGCTATGCGGAAGTAGCGCAGTGCATGGGATCGATTCAAGACTTTCTAGACCTCATCAAGACATCCCCAGGGTGCGGAAACCTGGTTCCAGCACCCTCCCATACTACCTCGGGTGAGACCTCAGTTTGTGCTCCGCAGACTATTGCCGAAAGGGCCAGTAGTTTCGATATTTGTCTAGCTAAACATTTCTGAACCTAGGTCAGACCCTAGTGAGCCAACAAATGGTTCCATTTCCGGGACTAGGATCTGCCTAAGGGATGTCTGATGTTAGAATAATAGAACCCTACGAAGAAATAAATTGAGAATTGGTTGATCAGAAGCTGCACGAGTTCATAATACAGGAAAACAAAACACCGCAGATATCCGAGAAGAGGTGGTTGGATCGCTTCATATATATAGAAATCCACGAGATCTTCTTCACGACCTTCTCTTCATAACTGTACGATTGGATCACGAGGCTAGCAGACAGCCAGGGAAGGTGCAAGCTCGATCAACCGATAGTGTGGACTCCAGAGTTGGTGCGTAGGCTAGAGGCGTTTGAATATAAGATCGCACGGGCCGTAGACCATTGGCTGGATCAGATAATAGGAGGGTTTATCACTGAATTTGCGATAGACACAACTGTTAGCTACAACGAAGCAGAAAGACATTTTCTCAAGGGACTGCGAAGTAAGTACATCAAGTCTTTGAATACCTGGGTTAAGATGCTGTTATGTGAAAAATGGGTGATGTGAATACATTAATGAGTGGAACGACGTAGAGTGGAAAGGTCTACAAAGGGATCGAAGGGTTAGGAAATAGTCCTTTAATTTCACCTCCACGAGCAAATGAGGAAGAGCGCGCTTGGGTTTCTCTAAGGAGTGTGATTAGTTTGATCAGGCAGCGCATTCTGCAGTTATCATCCCTGCTAATGCCACCACTCCCGTCACCTTCTTCACCTCCATCTTCGCCCACACCACCCCCACCAAACTAGCAGTTTAGCATGGCGAGCGCGATCAAGTTGCCTGTATTCAGAGGAGTAGGGAACAAAGATCAAGATCAGCTTTGGTTCGTAGTAAGACCAATGTGGGAAGCGCATGGGGTTACAGATGATAACATTAAGAAGGCCACATTGGTAAGTGCGCTACAGGATCACACACTGACATGGTATATCAAGCACTCGAATGATCACTGAATTCCGGAATAGTGGAGATCCAGATTGCATTGAACAGAGAATTTAGCTGACCGAAATTGGAGACGTAGTCGATCATCAGATTCAAGGAGATCGCGATGCTTCTAGGAGAAACCCCCTGGGATCTGGATCAAAGGCTAAAAAGTACGATCCATGAGGCTAATATGACACTAACCGATGCGCAGCACTGTGCGTGGTTTATGGCGTCTTTGACACCACACCTGAGGATGACACTGTCACAACAAAAGCTCTCAACCTAGGTAGAAGCATTGGAAATGGCGATGAGGTTGCACGAAACACCGATACAGGATCTGGGGTTAGGAGTCCAACAAATCCATGCGCAACTACAAAACCTATGCTTGGAGATGCAAAGTTTGAAGCAGGATAGGGTGCCCCGGCCAGAGGTGTGCGAAGAAGTGTGGTGTATAAAATGTAAAGCCCAAGGTCATGATAAGGATCATTGTCCTGTATTCGTGAACTCTTTGGCAGGAGGGGGATCGATGCCATTGAGACTGGAGGCACAAGCAGGTCCGAGTGCATCCCTCGCACTCTGGTGCATGATTTGTCAGGTGGGAGGAAAGCACGTGATGGACAACTGTCACCTATTGCAGAAGTATACCCAGACTTCGCAACAACTGTATTGTAATTTTTGTAGATCAGTGGGCCACGATGAGCGGACATGTTGAAACTATGAGCTAATGATGGATAGGACCCCAGCTTATCGAATGTAGATAGAATCGTGAGGCTTTGATCTAGCCACAACAATAGCGCGGGGTGGATTTCAACGGCAAGGTCGAGGTCGAGGAGGAATGGGGCCCGAAAGGGGCCGTGGAAAACTAATCTGTTATAATTGCGAAGGGCCCGGGCACTACACTCATGATTGTACCAACCCAACGAGACTATCTTGCTCATACTGTGAATAGTTTTATCATGAAATGGTAGATTGTCCGACACTGATCGCACAAATGCGCGAAAAAGGGGTGCTGCAGCCTACCCTGATGCAAAATATCTGAATGATGAGGTCTGAAACGCGTGAAGAAAACCCTGACGTGAACATGATGCTTAGAAGTGGCGCAACCATGGGGGAAGATAAGGGGAAGTAGCCTGAAGAAGATACCTGGACACGTAAGGCTCCTACAAGGGAACCTGAGTTTGACTTGGAACACACAAAGGAAATGTTTATGGAAGCTAAGAAGAGCTTCGCAGAGGTATCTACTTCAGGTAGTAAGGATCAACCAGAGATGGGCCTGGATCCTTCTATGCTAACTACATTTTTAGAGACATGTATGAAACTGCTGCGCGACAATAAGGTAGTGAAAGGACTACAAGAGCTGATCACTAGATGCGTAGGATCGGGTGAAGCACACGTAGTTCGAAAAATGGGGAAGCATGCTTTGCGAAGCAGAAGAGAAATGCAGTTGACAACAAAAATTGGCGAATATGAGATGGATCAGGTAATCCTAGACCTTGGTTCGGATGCAAATGTGTTACCGAAATAGACATGGGAATGCATGGGCAGGCCCGCATTACAGTGGTCTCCTATTCAATTATGGATGACGAACCAACAAAATATCGTGCCCATGGGAAGACTGCAAGGGATAACAGTGGACATTGAAGGTGCGAGCATGCAGACAAACTTTGAGGTAATAGAGATTGTGGATGACAGTAACCCTGACCCCGCGTTATTAGGGATAGATTGGGATACGGATATGAATGGAGTCATCAACCTGAAGAAGCGAAAAAGGACTTTCAATAAAAAGTCTCTACGCGTAGTAGTTCCGCTGGATCTAGCTGAAGGAGTGCACTACACTAAACCTATGTGCGAAGATGACAACAACGATGAGCTGGATTGCATTTACCAGATAACGACGCAAGACCAAGATCGGGTGAACCCAATTGAAGATGGGAGAATATCATGGGAATGTGATAGTTCCTGTACTTCAAATTCAGATGAAGAAATAGAATGCTAGCAGAATTGGTTGCATGACGTAACCATGCTGAATTGAAACCTGATGATTCGATCACTACAACGCGTGACGACCAAAGCAAGGGAAATGCTAACAGATGAGGGGGTAACAATATTAGATGAATCCTTAGACAAAGTCAAAAGTACCATACCAGAACTGATTGTTTAGGTGCGCGGCAATATTACAAGCACAAGATTTAACGGGATGCAACAGCGGATCGCATTACCAAGTGCGAAGGGGGGAGCATTCGCCAAGGTACGCGAAGTCACAAATAAGGGTCGGCGGATACAATATAAAAAAGGGGATCTGCGCATCCCATAGGTCAGATGGGCACATCCAGCACTCTGCAAAAACATGGTTGTGAAGTCGAGGCTGCAGAATGGTACAAGAACTGAGGTCCCTGAAGCACCTCCGCAGAAGGTCATGGATGTAGTAATATCAGAGAAAAGAACAGCGCGTGAAGTCTGGGCTGAAGGGCTTATACAACCATGGGAAGAGGAGTATGAAGGGATTTAGGAAGCCATTCGGCAAGGGAATGCACAACTTCATGAATTGGAAAAAAACAGGGTACTACTTAGAAGGCAGAATATGATGCTGGATGGAGATTAAACAGTTGGAAAAAGAACTAAAGGAGGACTTTCTAAACGAAAAACCTGGAAAGTTGTAGCTGGATATGCACAAACCTAAGGATGAATTGAAGGAATATGACCACAAGGTAATTGGTCGAATACCGTGGTTAAGGCCACGCCTCACTCTCAAGAGAAATCAGGAGAGTGCGCCGCATCCAACAGTGCACATAGCGGTGACAAAAGAAACCGTGTCGCGGGATGTTTGCCAGGATGCACTAGCAGTGCACCAAGAGGGTGTGACCACTTGAGTAGTCGAAGAGGATACAGTCTCAGCACTCCAGATAGTTGAAAGAGAGTGCGGGACTATAAAACAGTTTATTAGGGAGCTGCGTGACAACATGGGTGTGTGTACAGTCAGTATGTCCCAAGAATCGTGGTCGCGTAGAATGGGCTATGCTACTGCACGGATCAACAAGGAAGTGACTGTTAGCATCACTGTTCACGACAAGACGTTTGAATTAAGGCAAAAAGAAGTGGGTGGTGGGAATTTAAGACATGAAGTCAGAACTCGATTTGAAATGATTTGCTGCCAGTATAGCATTAATGAGCCAGAAAATGGGGGGATGGTCGGACGGGCTTATAAATCACGGATGGCCCTCTTTCAAAAAACCCTTGGTAGTTTTCTAATACATTTATCGTGTTCTCAAGCGGACATAAACCTAATGAATGAGGAGGTTGTAACAGCAAGTTTGTGGTTTGAAGCATTGCTGAAGGATACGTAGGGGTCCTTGATCAGAATCATGTCAAAGGGAGCTTTACAGAGTTCTCCGCCACCGGTAGGGGATGCACCAGAAATCCCTAAATCGCCACAAACGCTGAGGCCCAAATAGGATTTGTAGGTAGTAGGACTAGTCCTTATGTCTCCACGAAATCCGCGATTCGGCAAACTGTCGATGGAAGAAAAGGGAAAAATGGTTAATATTGAGGGCGACGATGAGGAAGAGGATCCTCCGACCTTTGTCGAAGAGATGGAACCAGAAGAAGAGACGAACAAAGACATCCAGCTAGAACGTGCCACCGCAAAACTACCCAAGTATGTGCCTCCTTGGAAAGGGAGGGTAAAGGTACCTAAAGATTTGGATGTTGTTAAAAGCACACTTAACACCCCATCCATCCCCAAAGGGGTTCTATTCGAAGGAATGACGGTGGGACGCATTCCCGCTATGAAGTTTGAAGACTGGGACCTTGCCGACAACGAGAAGTTTACCCATTTGGGAACTAGCGAGCTAATGGAACAAAGCACGGAGGGAGCCATTCCAACACTGCAGCCACAGACATGGCTATGCGGGGTGGAAGAGGTCGGGCTATTCCACCTCCTATCGATTCCACAATTCCATCGGGCCTCGATCACAATATTTTTCATCAGACAACTACTTTTCCTGGTTCACAATGGGTACTTGTGGTTGGAAGAACCCATTCCCATCACGGCGGAACTCATTCATCAGATTTCTCGGCTTCCCTGTGTGGGAAAGGACCCCACAAAAATAGTTGGCACAAGTGGAGACTTGACGCTTGCAGAGGCCATGAAAAAGAAATATAAGTTGGAGAAAAAGTAGAGGGGTTACGTTATTACTAGTATTCAAAACAAAGGGGTCTGCGTCATTACCCAGTTGTTGGCAGGCAAGGTGATGAGAAAATGCCGAGGCAATGAGGTACCGACAACATCATTGCGCTTGCCAAGAAATGCGCAGAAGGGGTACAATTTAATTGGGCACAGTTCCTCTGCGATGAGTTCCTGACAAACTGCAGGGAGGCCCAAGAACAAGGTAAGACCTTCCACTACGCATGATTGCTCTTATCCATACTATTGGTTACAGGCGAATTGCCTGAGGATAGTTAGTTTCCTCCCCTTGACCAGGATTGGCCAGAGGCAGAAAAATATGCATCGCTATGGGCAATAAAGAATGCCACGCGAATTTGGGAAACCAAGATCTTTGGGGTACTAATGGAGTTGAGCATACGACAATGGATCAATAAACAACCATGCCTATCCGCTTACGTATACGACAATGTAAAGAGTTTTGTAGACTTTAAAGCGGATATGCACCATGTGTATATCAGGGCACGGAAGGATCTGGAATAGAAGTGGACCCCACTCCCCTTCATTGTAATAGATGACGTTGCTTTCGCGGTACTTGACACATGGCCACTATAATGGCGCGCACCAAACTTGGTGGGGTGCGATCAGATGGAGATTCAAAGAAAAAAGAATGCTGCCAAGTTTCTAGCACAATAGAAGCAGAACGAACAACTAGCTGAAGAAGTACGGATGTCCCGGGAGGCAGAAAAGGCCACCATGGAAAAGACAGAGGCAGTAGGGGCCGCTCCGACACATGAAGAAAGAGGCTCGGACTTGACCACAGGGCATTGGGAAAATGATACAACAGAAGGCATGGACCCAAGTACCACCTCTACACCCTTAAACCGACCACGTGTGACAGAACGAATAGTGCCTTGGAAGAAGACTAAGGCGTCCAAGTTGGATGGGGAGCCTATCACATTGACCGAGGGTGACCTATGCAACATTGGTGATACAGTTCACGAAGTCACCTGGGAGGTGCTCCAAGAGGCAATGATAGAGCAACAGACTGTGTTGGGGGAACTCATAATGCAACTTTAGGAACTTTAGGTGCGACCCCCACAGTAGGGAGTGATAGCCGCCTATGGGGCTACGGGTACATCAACAACCGAGCAGTTGCTGCGGGCCAAAATGGCTAACGCTGTCATGCTACTGGAAGGAGCATTGGCAGCAGACAATGCAGAGGACAGAGTCGTAATAGGCTAGCTCAAGGGACTTGGATTAAACTTGGCTGCCCTCCCACGAGAAATATTATACCAGCTACAGGATGCAGCGATGACAGAGCACCGCGCTAGGGAAGGACACACAGTACAGATGCTCAGTGAACAGTGAATCAACATCGAGCAACTGAGCCTCCAATGTGATGAAGCAGTAGCATAGACTCAGCAGTTGGAACAAATCGTCGAGGAAGCATGTCGCCGCGCCCACGAGCTCAAGATTGCAGTGGACTTACTAGTAGGCATACAGATCCACAAATTGGCCAGTGGATTCTGTGAGGCAAAGGAAGATGCCACAAAGATCTAGTTGGACCTCAACTTACAGATCACAGAGTTGAGGCTGAAGGTGCAGCCCTCTACGCCGCTGGAGGTCCGAGAGTAGCAGCACCAGGCCATTCAAGCAGGGCTAGAAACAATAGAGTGCGCCATATAGGAATGCACTGGCTTGCTAGATTAGTCACTTGTCACTCTTAGTTCACTACAGGAAGACCCGACGCTCCAACGGCTAGAGACAAAAGTGCGGGAGTTGTAGCAGGCTTAGGACAATGTCACGGGGACCACACAGATGGTCGCCCTTACTCAGCAGTTGGCTAAGATGAAGGAGGCCCAGGCGGATGTCGCGCATTAGAAAGAAGCAGTGATTAAAGAACGCATCTAGCCTTGGCTCGAGGAAGCATTCATGGTCACTGCCAAGATCGAGGGAAAGCTGGCACACATGTAGGTTGTATATGCACTTAGGCAAGGACTTGATCCTACCAACGAAGCATCAGAGATACGCGTACAACAGATACAATAGACATCGGAGGAATGTGCTACGGATGTAAGCGAAGCGCAGAGATTACTGGATGAACTTTGCATGAAGATTACTGCACTAGCCAGGTGACTCCAGATGAGTCACGATGATTGTGTTGGGAGCCTGTTGGGTAGCGAATCCCCCGCGTGATGGTTTTGGGGCTTAAAGCCCACATTTTTGGGTATTGGTATTGTAAAAGCTCCACGAAGTGCATGTTGAGCAGTAAAAAGGGTCTTTTTAACCTCTATTTACCCTACATTAATTATCGAACCACGTATGGTTTGTTATCTCAAGAGTGTACTCAGTCTGAGGCGGTCACCCGTCAAGAGTAATGCTAGTAGTATAGTGCTTTTACAAAAGTAAATAAATGCTAGAAACAAACACTAAGTGTAATGGCAAGAAATTGAAATGCTTTATAACTAAATCATTCATTTAATAAACAACAGCACTCATCAGTCAACGATGCAGTAATGATAACTCTTTCCTTTGTAAACTGATGTAAATGAAAAGCAATCAAAGAGAAGATCTTCAATCTGGGAACTAGACAACAATAGTCAATGTTCGCTACAGTTGCAGATCGTTCTATTCACACCAAAGCAATTACTTGAAATGATAATTCAATTAACAGAAAAGGGAACAACAAATAATCTATTGAAAAGATTGAACAGCAAAGCTTTAACTTACAGGAATGAATTAAGCAGCAATCATAATCTAAAGGAATTGAGTAGCAATCTTTAACTAGTGAATGAATTGAACAACAAACCAAGAATGGAATAGCAAACTTAAGTAAGTCTACGAAATATTGAACAACGAACTAAATCAAATGTAAACACACAGTGAACCAAATCAAATGTTAACACACAACGAATCTATAATGATGAAATCAGTAATCTAAGTTTAGCATGATAAATATTAACCACGGTTATAAAAGAACAACAATTGCAATTAGAGGTAAACCGTAGCTAAATAAACAACAATAGCGATCTGTAAATGAACAACAATGTTACTCTGCAAACGAACATTAATTTCAATCTGTAAAGGAACAACAATGTTATATAGTAATGTCAATCTGTAAAGGAACAACAATGCGATGTGATTTCAGAATGAATAGCATAACATTTCAGTTGCAAATGATAACCTTACTATTCAAGTACGAATAAATTATAACAGAGCCAGTAAATGAAATGTCAAGGAATCACAGATTACTGAATGAAGCAAGTAAAAGAAATCAAAACAAAAATGAATTGTAATCGGAAAATAATGGTACAGAAAGCAAGTGATCCACTAGGGCCGGCCCTTAGCCACCAGGGATGCACTGTTGCGGTTACTCCATAATCAAAGACGAAACTGCAACAAGGTTTATGTATTAATCATGAAAACAGAGTTATAGTAATCACTCTTTAAAGAGAGTCGATTATCAAAGTTCAGTTTGCAACAGCAAATTCTATAAAACAACAATAATCTGACCCCCTGGGCTAGCAGCGCTGTCCCTTTTTATAGTGGCCAGGCGGAAATACTAAAGATACAAATATTCTTAAGGTAGTGATCCCTCAGGATCAAAGGATCCCGAGGGATTCACCATATCGTTATCCTTCAGTTATCTCTTCATCCTCTTGCACTGATATGGTGTTTCTTCTTCCTTTTCATGGCTCATGCGCTCCAATTTGGATTGCCTCGTCTGGATGCGGTTCCCTGCCAAAGGGACAACAATTGGTTTTGCCTTGTCTTTTCCTCTGAAATGGCGATCTCCCATTTTCTTCATTTTTTGCATAGAAAAAGGTAATAATTAGTCATTTTACATTACTCACAAATATCTTTAGCTTTATCATAATCCTTCATCATATGCCCATCTCATAATGTAAAGAAGTTATGAATTAAAATAAAAGATAACGAAATAAGTGGCAATTACATACCTTTTCTAATGCTCAACACACCCCCCTGCTTACCTTTTTCATGCCCTCATGAAAACATTGTAATTGACATGCAAGACAGTTAGGGAATAAGCTAGAGAAGGATTCTTAATCAGTTGTCTACAACCATGATTCCTAGCTAAGATTTCAAAAATATGCCCTGTTTGACCTTCAAGCAATTCATATAAGGCTCTATACCTTGGTGTAGGATACCAAATGATTGGACTTCGGAACCTACAGCCTAACCAAGACGGGCCTTCTCTCAAGATGAGGTCACCATAGATAACCAAGCGGTCAGCAGCTAGCTTAAAATTCTCATAATTGAATGGTTCTCTGTTTTGGATATTCTGATTAGAAGTCTAGTATCGGAATTTAGCTGCTGCTATGGCAAGGTCTTTGATGGTTAGGAAGTATTCTACCCCTTTCTGGATGACTGCTGTGTGAATAGGTCCCAATGTCTGGATCACACCCTAAGTTCTCATTAAGCTCCTATGTTTATTCCATAATTGCAATGGGTTTCTAGGTTCACCCCTTACCCACAGATCTAACCCATTCTCTTGTCTCTGGAAGACATTGTAGGCTTTAAGCCACTTTATCTGATTAACACCAAAAGAAATAAATGCCTGAAGTTGGACATCACCCACAAAAGGGCTAGGGTTCTGTTCTGTTTCTCCATCTAACACAAGATTGTGCAAATAAAATTCACATAACAATCGTTGAACTTTCACCCCGTAATGCTTACAACAATTTATGAAATCATCAATGGTTTTTATCTCTATAGGCACTCCTGCCTTGACAGCCTTAATTTTCAATTGTAAATATCTTTCCATAAAAAACAAAGCATAGTTTCTGGCGAGTGCCCTACACACTAGAACATCAGTATACAAAGAACATAAGGTATCCATTTGATTTATAACTGTGTCTAGTCTATGGGTTACCTTTTTGACTCTTTCCTCTGCCCTTCGTCATCCATTGAAGGCCTGACTTTCCGATGCATTGATGTTCTTTAGTTGCTATTGTAACTTTTGATATTTTTCTTGAGGAACAGTTTCCTCTGTGAGTTTTTCTATCGTTTGTTGGGCTTGTGCCAAATATTTTTGCAGAGTTATTATCCTCGGGTCATTATCCATTATGAAAATTTTGGGCTGGAGATCTACTTGGATCTCCTTATTACAAAATATGGTTTTTATGGTCCGTGTTTCCTTCTCACGAACTATCAGTGCCTCTGTTTGGACTCCCTTATCACAGACTGGTGTGTTGTCCGTTTGTGCTTCTATATTTGCAACAACCAAATGCTGTTCTTTGCGATTCTGAACAACAGGTTTGACTTTAGTCCTCTTGGTATTTTTCTTATGGGGTTTTGCCTGGGTGGTTGCATGCTTTGCCCTAGAGGTTCCTTTTGAGTTCTT
Source organism: Pinus tabuliformis (assembly GCA_031772625.1). Classification (NCBI taxonomy): domain Eukaryota; kingdom Viridiplantae; phylum Streptophyta; class Pinopsida; order Pinales; family Pinaceae; genus Pinus; species Pinus tabuliformis. The sequence continues at coordinate 134,804,123 of CM062811.1, read as the reverse complement.
CCCCATTTTTAAGACTCTTATTTGTTGTCGAAGTTGCTTAATTACGTTAAGCAATCTCTGTTGTTCCTTTCGCAACTTTTTAATTTCATCTATTTTCTTAGAAGGAACAACTGTTTCTTTTCTCAGTCTTGGGCTTTGTACTTCAGGTATTGTACCTTCGCCTTGGCCAATTTCCATGTTTCCTTCTTGGGACACTTCTTCAGTGTTCTGTTGATTAGGTTTTTTAGAGGTAGAAACCCTAATTTGTTATGCTGTCTCCTAGGCAGCTTCTTCTTCTGCCTCTTCTTCATCATGCAATTCTTCGGGTGTATTCTTACTAGGAACAGATTGTTCTTCTTCCTCCTCCTTGTCACTCTTCTCCCCAGATACACTCTTATCATGAGCAGAGTGATCCTCTTCTTCTTCCTCCTCGTCACACATTTCCTCAGATGTACTTTTATCATGAGAAAAGTGTTCTTGCGACCCTTCTTCGGTATGGGGGTTGAGTGGGCTATGAGGTTTGACATACTCACCCATATTGGCCAAAATTTGGGCCAATTCATCTTCTTGCAGAGGGTTTTGCAGTGGACTTTCACTGCGTTGCTCTATTTCCTCCCCTTCTTCCTGATCGGATTGCTCCATCTCCTCCTCCTATTCTTTTTCTTCATTTCCCTCTAATTCCTCTTCATCTTCCCCACCTTCAAGCTGTGGGGGTTTCTCATCTTCTAAATCATGTATTTCCACAGGCTAGCTAACGTTTCCCTGGGAATTTCCCAACATTCCTTTGCTCCTTTCCAATCTAACAGATTGTCTTCGTTTCAGAGGTCTACTTGATGTGCTAGCAATATGTTTTCATTTTGGAGCTGGCAAGGCCAATCCCCCATCTATCAAGAAAATCAATTTTTCCCAACTACTCTGCTGTTGGGAAAGACTGTAACTGACTATCAACTGAATTAAACCATGATGGCTTACTACTGACTCTACATGGCGAGATTTTCTCATGCTTCGGGCAACATCATGTAATAAAAAATTTAAGAACGCAGGAAAATTCACAGCACATTTTTGCTTTAACACGGCTAATAGTTTGAGATGGCATGGTCTTACCACGTCTTTTCTGCCATCGCAAGTGATGTAGCTTTGGATAATTCTCGCCAATTCTGCCCAAGGCTCTCCTAGGGTTGCCGGTAGGACTCCTTTCCCTTTGATAGTAAGGTTCTGCCCTTCGTCCTGGAAGATGGTTATGGCATCTCGCAATCTCACCTTTTTCAGAGTCCACACAGGTCCAACGGCTGGCAGTCCCGAAACTTCAGCAATTATGTCATCTATGACTGTTATCTATCTCCCTCTCACCATGGAATGATTTTCCTACAAATTTTGTAGAAACTCGATTGCCACCGTCTCGTTAGATTGCTGTAGGCGGTTAAGGTAGGCTATCCATCCTGCCTTTGCTAAGATTTCTTGTGCAACGTCAGAGACCATTAACACCTATGGCTCACTGCAAATTGATTTTCCTCCCATCTTATTCACGCTTAGCACACTGTAAAAACACAGAGATGATGATGGAACAACAAGCTGTTCAAATTTTTAGCTTATTGTTAAGAAAACACAGAGAAGATGATGGAACAACAAGCTGTTCAAATTTTTAACTCGCTGCTAATTTTTGCAGAGAAAAACACGGAAATGGCATTGGAACAGTAAGCCATGCATATTGGGAAACAAAATACCGTTAGGCTTGCTATTCCCGAGTTTTGGTGAAGTCATAATACCTTCGAATAATGAGCTGACACATATGCTAGTGAATTATGGGGATCACCCGTGCCCCCCTGTAATGTGATAGGCCATCCTCAGCCGTCAAATAAAGGAGTAGCATACTAAACTGCAATCGTATATCGGAATAAAGGAATAACATATAGATATATGACATGTTTACAAAAATGAGCGGATTTTCGAAATCGAGGCGTATGATGGAAATCGCTAATAAATATGGAAATTCCGTGATATGATGTGAAAAATGGAGGATAGGACAGCTGACGTGAATAAAAGTTATTATGCGGTCATTATCCACTTTGACCATCATGATTGATTTGTAAATGATTTTCATGTATCAAAGGTTCGAAAGGGTTGTATGACATAATCTCATTTCAAATCACTATAAAGATATAAGAAGGAGGGCTTATGATGACTATTGGTGTATAAGAAATATGACTTCAATACCATCAACAGAGCTCTATTGCCCACAGGTGTCCATAACCTTGACATAGTTTCTTATTTCACCCTTGGAACCATAATCCTTTGTGTATGCCTAGGAAAGTGTTGTGCGATGTAAGAATGGAGGCCATTGTGCTAGCTTGGTAACCAGATGAATCACAATTCCATTCACCAGGAAGGAGTGAAAGGTGAATAGGTCGGCTCATGATGAGACCTCCTGTTCCAAGGAATTTTTATTTTTCTAATGTGCCTCTTGGATCATATCCCTGGTGTGGTGGCCATAATGGGAATGCCACTTCACTTTCTTCCTTATGATCATGGTAGGCTGGCTCTTGATGAGACCCCATATCCTTCATTTGACAAATCATGTTAGTAATAATATAGATATGTATCTTTTCTTTTTCTTCTTTTCTTTTATATAGCACTTTCCTATTTATATACAGAGGGTGGCTCAACACTCCTTAAGAGTAGGGATGGTGGAAGAAGTCTGAACATCTCAATAGAGAAAAATATGCCCTTATTCTTATTCAATAATAATGATCAAAGAGAATTATGGGGGTTTAGAAAGAACCATCATGATAAAAATAATCAATCACATTGGTATTAGTGAAAATAAAGACAACAAAGTGATATAAATAGTTGTGTCCTTTCCTCTTTTCTCTTATCAATTCAAAGCGATTTCTTTTAAAGATAACGATTTTTCTTTGATTTGCTGATTTCAGTATCCTCTAGTTTTTGTATTCTTGCATAAATGTATAGTTGTGTCTTAGATGACCATCACTCACAAAAATATTCTAAATGGTGAAGCACACATGCACACACAAAGAAGAAAAATGCACTCGAAAAGTGTTGTTCTTTAGATGGAACAACTGTTGTTTCTTTAGAGGGACAACAAAAGAATATTTGCACACAAAAACTACAAGCAAAAGGAAGAAAACATACTCGAAACTGCTGTTCCTTGAGAGGAACAACAAATATTCCTTAATCAGAACAACAAATAAAGCAAGCACAAACAAAAGATGTGGAAATGCTGTTCTTTTGGAAAGGAACAACAGAAAAACGAAAGTGTTGTTCCTTCGGAAAGGAACAACAAAAATGAAAGTGTTGTTCATTTTCAAAGGAACAATAGAAAAACGAAAGTGTTGTTCCTTCGAAAAGGAACAACAAAAATGAAAGTGACGTTCCTTTAGAAAGGAACAACAGAAAAACGAAAATGTTGTTCCTTTGGAAAGGAACAACAGAAAAACGAAAGTGTTGTTCCTTCGGAAAGGAACAACAGAAAAATGAAAGTGTTTTTCCTTCGGAAAGGAACAACAAAAATATGGATGTGTTGTTCCTTTGGAAAGGAACAACAAAACATGAAAGTGCTGTTCCTTCAGAAAGGAACAACAAAAAGGCGGAAATGCTGTTCCTTCGGAAAGGAACAACAAAATACGAAAGTGCTGTTCCTTTGGAAAGGAACAACAAAACGACGAAAATTATGTTCCTTTGGAAAGGAACAACAAAATGCAAAAGTGTTGTTCCTTCGAAAGGGAACAGAAAAACGGTGAAAATTTTGTTCCTTTGGAAAGGAACAGCAAAATGCAAAAGGTGTTGTTCCTTCAAAAAGGAATAGCAAAGCAGTGAAAGTGCTGTTCCTTCAAAAAGGAGCAACAGAATGTAAAGAAAGAAAGTAAAGAAAGTAATTTACACAAACATAACAGAAAAAGTTATGTACAAAATTTAAAAGAAATCAAATTACTTAGTGAACCAAAGGCAAGGAAGAGTTCTCTTCCTTAGCCAGAATCTGCATGTCAGAATCTTCTCGGAGTTGCTGGTAGAAGGATTCCCAAGTAAGTGGTTTGTGGTACAGTTGAACTCGGTGGCCATTTTCTTTAAAGGTATGTCTAGATCCATCAATAGTGGTCAAAGTAATAGTGCCATTGTCATGCACTTTTTGGATTTCATATGGTCCCAGCTAGCAAGTCTGAAGTTTTCTCGGAAAATCCTAAAACCTGGAATCGTATAGGAGTGCCCAATCTCCTTCGTGGAAGATTTTATTTTTAATCAGGGTGTCGTGCCATTTTTCTCTTTGTTGTTGGATTAATGCAATATGTTGAAGAGCCGAAAGCCTAATTTCATCTAGCTCATTAATTTACTGTAGTCTATTAGTCTGGGCCTCATTTAAATCTAGACTGACCTCCTGTGCTGTTCTCAACGTCTGTATTTCAAACTCTATTGGAAAGATGGGTTCCTTTCCAAATACTAGTTGATATGGTGAATAACCGGTGGTGTTTCTCCACGTTGTTCGGTATGCCCACAAGGCTTCTGGCAATCTTGTAGCCCAATCGCATCTGTGTGACACAATGGTTTTTGTTAATATTGCCTCTATGGCTTTATTCGTGCTCTCTACTTGGCCATTTTCTTGTGGGTGATACGGAGTGGTAATCTTGTGCTGAATGTGATAGTTTTTTAATGTTGCAGTGATTTTATTACCTACAAACTGTGGTCCTTCGTCCGTGATTATGTCTCTTGGGAGGCCATATCGCACAAATATCTGGAATAGGAAATGGATGATAGAGTCCTCTATAGCTCTTGGAAGTGCCTCTGCTTCAACCCATTTGGTCACATACTCAATTGCTACTAGAATATATGTTTTCTGATTTGATGATGGGTTGATCGAACCAACAAAATCGAGTGCCTAACGCTCAAATGGTTTGATTAATAGCTGTGGGTTTAAAGGCATTTCGTCATATTGTCTAGGGCGTCCTGCTCTTTGGCAACTGTCATAGGCTTGAACAATTTTTTTTGCATCTTTAAAGATTGTGGGCTAGTAATACCCTGTTTGTAGAACTTTGTGACCAGTCCTTCAATCTGCAAAATTTCCGCCACATGGTCCATCATGACAGGCTTTCAAGATGTCAAATATTTCATCTTCACGGATGCACCTTCTAATGTGCATATTTTCCCCTGTATGAAATAGGTAGCCCCCAATCCAAGAAAATTGGGTACTACATTGAACAATCGGTTTTCGTTCATTGGGGGTCAGTTGCTTTGGTAATTTTCCTACTGCTAAATAATTTGCAACATCAGCATACCAGGGTGTTTTGACAGTAACAACAAATAAATGTTCATCTGGAAATTGATCTTCCACTGCTGCTGCGTCCACTGGTTTCGGCATTTGTGAGAGAAAATCAGCTACAAGATTCTCTTTCCCAGGTCGATCTTTTATTGTGATGTCGAATTCCTGCAATAAAATCAACCATCTTGTTACTCTACCATTTTTAATTGGTTTATTTGCTAAATATTTTATGGTAGAGTGATCTATATATAAAACAACAGGATATCCAGTGATATAATGCCTAAATTTATTCACAGCATGTATTACAGCTAAAAATTATTTTTCAGTAACAATATAGTTTAGCTCAGCAGGAGACAAATTATTTCTAATATAATAGATTGCATATGGTCTTTTGTCTTCTTCCTGCCCAAGGACTACTCCAATAGCCGTGTCTGAAGCATCTGATGAAATTTGAAATGGAAGGTCCCAATTTGGTCCTCTGAGCACTGGGGCTGTTGACACAAGCTTTTTCAGATCCTCAAAAGCACAGTCGCATTTATCTGTCCAAAAAAAATCAACATTCCCTGTTAGTGCATATAGAGGTGCAGCTATTTGAGAAAAATGTTCTATAAATCTCCTATAATAACCAGAAAATCCAAGAAAACTGCGTACCTCTGTCTGTGTGGTAGGAGTAGGTATTAACAAAATTATTTGAATTTTTGCTGGATCTACCTGTATTCCAGCCACTGAGATATAATGACCTAGGATAAGTCCTTCAGTCATCATCATATAGCACTTTTCATGGCTCAAGCAGAGCCTAGTGGCGATACATCGCTGCGACACCTTTTCCAATGTGTCTAGAGTTGGGTTGAAATCATCTCTGTATGGTGTGAAATCATCCATATATATTTCGAGCCCTTCATTTATTAAATCTGAAAATATGTTGAGGATGGCCCTTTGAAATGTGGTAGGGTCATTGCATAGGCCAAAGGGTAGGACTCTATAGGCAAATGTTCCCCAAGGACAGGTAAAAGTGGTTTTGTCCTGGTCTTCAGGGGCAATTTGAATTTGATTGTATCGACTGAAGCCATTAAAGAAAGAAAATAATTTATTTCCTGCTAATGTGTCTAATACCTGATCAATGAACGGAAGGGGAAAGTGGTATTTCTGGGTTGCTTTGCTTAATTCTCTATAATCTACACAAATCCTCCACTTTCCATTCTTCTTTGGCACCACTACTAGCAGAGAGACCCACTTGCTATCGAAGATCGGATAAATAAAGTTCACATCCAAAAGTTTTTGTAATTCAACTTTCACAATGTCTTTCAGGTGAGGGTTAAGTCTCCATTGGGGTTGGTGAACAAGTCTCGCATCCTTTTCTATATAAATGTGGTGTGTACATAGCTGGGGATCGATTCCCTTCATGTCCAGATAATCCCATGCAAAAGCTTCTTTATATTTTCTGAGTAGTTGGACCGGCTTCTCTTCTTGTTCAGGAGTCAGGTTATTATTGATGTTCAAGGTTTTTCCTGGCTCAATCTCTATAGTTTTACTATTTGAAACAGAGGTAGTGGGTATTGTTTGATCATGAGTGTCTTTGAGAGGATCTTCTTCTAGTTCATTATCAAATGCTGCCTCTATCATGTGACATTGTACATGGGATATGGATTCAGCTTGGTTAATGAAGTTGTTAATAACATCATCCTCTGTTTGATCTTTAAAATCGAGGGCATCTTTTATGGTTGATGGGGATCTAATTTTTTCGGTGAGGTATGATACAAGATGTTTGTTAGTTTTTATTATAGTTACACTTGGCTGGGCTGGAGGGTATAGGGCTAGATTCTTGATGTTACTCCCTCTAGTTATGGTCATACTGCCTTGTTGATAGCCAATGTAAGCATCAACGGTCGCAAGCCAAGGTCTACCTAAAATCAACGGGTGTCCAACAAGTCAGTTTTTGGGGTTTATTATCAGAAAGTCAACAGGATATTCCTAGGAATCAACAGATACCATGACATCATGTAGTGTACCTTCTGGCCTAACCACTGATCAGTCAACCAGTTCTAATAAGGTGGAGGTTGGTTCTACTGATGCAATGCCTAGTTTTTGACAAGTGGTGGTTGTTAAAATATTAATTGCAGCCCCCTAAATCAACTAAAGCATTTGAAAATGTTTGCCCATTGATTTGCACTGTCACTATTGGATTTCTTGGGTCTTCATATTTGACAGGTGCCTCTCTCCCTGATAAAAAATCAGATAGGGTGCCAACTACTTGGACTGTTGGGTTATTTGTTATCTTCCTCGGTTTTTATATACATATCTCTTTGATGGTCTTTGCATATATTGCGATATCTTGGATAGCTTAGAGGAGTGAGAGTTTTATGTACAAATTCTTTAGTTCTCCCACAATATCAAAGTCAGGATGTTCTATAGATCGTGGTATGATTAATTATTCTGGGAATGGGGGAGAAGATGTGGTTTCTTTTTCATGAGTCTATTGTCTGACCACATCTTCCACTTGTAATGGTTGTTCTGTGGATAAATGATTTTCAACTTGAACATTTTTATCTCCCTCAGTTTCTATAATGTGCCCAGACCTTAATTGAAGTTCATTGCACTCCCTTAGATCGGTTTCTAGTTCTGGTGTTTCAATTATTTGAACGGATTGAATCGATCTATTATTTGGGTTCGGGTTGGGTTGGGTTGGGAGTTGCGGTCTTAAGTTGGACTGAGGGTTTTGTTGTAGTGCTGGCAGTGTAGGTTGAGGGAGTGGAATGGTTCCTACTGGTTGATTCATCGGTCTTTGCTAGTTTGTCTGCCAGGCTTGACTCTGCAAAGTGGGAGGGGACCATTGTGTTGGATATGCATTGTTTTACTAGTATGGTGGAGCATAGGGAAAATTTGGCCAATTAGATTGGATTGCTTGATTCGGCCATGGTGATGATGAAGGAAATAGTTGTGGTGACCAGTTTGAGAAGGGAGGTTGATTTTGCCACAATGTATTATATTGCTGAGCACGATATTGCGGAGGCTGGAAAGAAGAAGATGGATCGGGGAACATACCTGATTGTCACGGCTGCCATTGATGGTGCTGATTAAGTAGGTACACCGGTTCTGGTTCTTCTTCCGCTTCTTTTTATACTACTTTCAAACCAGGAAGTGAGAGGCAGCTCTCCATAGAGTGGTCTTTTGTACAAATAGTGCAGACTTGAATTGCGTTTAGTGGGCACTCTTTGTGGCTATGTTTCTTTCTGCATCTGGGACAGAATATTGCCATATTTTTCTCTACCTCCGCTTGTTTCTATTTCACTTGCATAATATCGAGTTGCGTTGTCAGAGTCCCCAATATATTAGTTTTAAAATTCTCCAATAAATTTTCAATTTCTGCGTGAGTTACTCCTTCTCCAGAGATCTTGTTGTCCCTTGTAAACCTGTCATGTTCCACTGGTTTTAGCCTTGTACTGCCTCATGAGCTCCTGATACATAAATCAATGATGTTAGCAAAATCTTCTTGATAGATGTCTCCTTTTCCCATAATATTTAGTGTTTCAATCCATTGTTCCTTCATGCCTTTAATTAATGTTGTTTTCAATACATTGTCAAGTAAGGGTAATGATGCATAAGGAGATCTTTGAAGATTATACTGAAAATGTTCAACATATTCTTCTAGTGTCTCATTAGGTCTAGCTACCATCTGAAATATTTCATCCTTTAACTCTCTAGACCTACAATAATCCTGATATTTCTTCAGGAAAGCCTCTTTCATCTGATCCCAATTTTTTATGACACCTCCACCTAACCCCATAAACCATCGTAAGGCAGCCCATTTTAATGTAGAGGGACATAGTTTCATCTTTTGGGGATCAGTGGTATAGTCGTACCCCTTGCACAGCACATCAAATTCAAACAAAAATGCGTTTGGATCTTCTGATGTTAAGCCATGAAATGTAGGGATATGCTAGAGAGGAATGGCCTTCATAGGTGCATTAACTGCAGTATCTACAATGGGATATTGTAGTGTGGAGGTTTGGGGGGTTTGGTGGTTCTGGGCCATTTGGTCAAACGTGTGCCAATAACCTTCTGGGATTTCTAGGAGGGTATTCCTAGGCTGGCTAGAAGGAGCAGGAATGGCCTTAACAACACTTCCTTTATCTGGGATGATGAGAGTTCCTTGTTGAATTAATGTTTGGGGGGATTTTAGCTCTTTAGGTTTTTCAGCTTCATTCTGGATGATTTTTATAGCACTTCCCTTATCTGGGCTACTTAATGGATGAACTATTCGAGGAGGAGATCTTGGCTCTTTAGTTTCCCCTGTTTCTCCTCTTCCCTCATAGAGATTACTAAGGTCCCCTTATTGCAATGATTTTGGGCTAGAATTTTCAATTTCTTGAAAATCTTGCTCCTCTATTTGGTTTTGCACCTCAGCAAAGGCTACAGATGGTGATCCTGTGGCCTGAAGGGAACTAGTAGGTTGTCTAGAAGCAGCTTTTCTAGGTCCTACTGAAGGCTGAGATTCTTTGTTTTTAAGGATTTCATCTATAAAGGTCAATAGGCCAAGGGTCACCGGCCCCTTAGCTTTATCAGGCTTGGGTAAAGGTTTAAGATTCTTTTCAGGTTTTTTCTGCTTAGTCATACACACAAATCAAATGTTGATTTCTACCCAAAATAAAAAAAAAAACCCTGCAGGAAAACGGGTGGGGGAGTAGGGTTGTTACATGCTCCGTACACAAGTTCTTACCTTCTGTTTTTAAAACCCAACTCTCTCCTAGCAGGTACTTACACTACTCTCAAAAGAAACAAATGGCTACACTCTTCCCGGCAACAGCGCCAAAATGTTGAGCAGTAAAAAGGGTCTTTTTAACCTCTATTTACCCTACATTAATTATCAATCCAGGTATGATTTGTTATCTCAGAAGTGTACTGAGTTTGAGGCGGTCAGTTGTCAAGAGTAATGCTAGTAGTATAGTGCTTTTACAAAAGTAAATAAATGTTGGAAACAAACTCTAAGTGTAATGGCAAGAAATTGAAATGCTTTATAACTAAATCATTCATTTAAGAAACTACAGCACTCATCAGTCAAGGATGCAGTAATGATAACTCTTTCCTTTGTAAACTGATGCAAATGAAAAGAAATCAAAGAGAAGATCTTCAATCTGGGAATTGGACAACAATAGTCAATGTTCGCTACAGTTGCAGATCATTCTGTTCACACCAAAGAAATTACTTGAAATGATAATTCAATTAATAGAAAAGAGAACATCAACTAATCTATTGAAAAGATTGAACAACAAAGCTTTAACTTACAGGAATTAATTAAGCAGCAATCGTAATCTAAAGGAATTGAGCAGCAATCTTTAACTAGTAAATGAATTGAACAGCAAACCAAGAATGGAACAACAAACTTAAGTAAGTCTACGAAATATTGAACAACGAACTAAATCAAAGGTCAACGCACAGCAAACCAAATCAAATGTTAACATACAGTGAATCTATAATGATTAAATCAGTAATATGAGTTTAGCATGATAAATATTAACAACGGTTATAAAAGAACAACAATTGCAATTAGAGGTAAACCATAGCTAAATAAAAAACAATACCGATATGTAAATGAACAGCAATGTTACTTTGTAAATGAACAGTAATGTCAATTTGTAAAGGAACAACAATGTTATACAGTAATGTCAATCTGTAAAGGAACAACAATGCGATGTGATTTCAGAATGAACAACATAACATTTCAGTTGCAAATGATAACCTTACTATTCAAGTACGAATTAAATATAACAGAGCCAGTAAATGAAATGTCAAGGAACGACAGATTACTGAATGAAGCAAGTAAAAGAAATAAAACCACAAACGACTTGTAATCGAAAAAAAATGGTACGCTGGGTCCTTAGCCACCAGGGACGCCCTGCTGCGGTTACTCCAGAATCAAAGATGGAATTGCAACAAGGTTTATGTATTAATCATGAAAATAGAGTTACAGTAATCGCTCTTTAAAGAGAGTCAATGATCAAAGTTCAGTTTGCAACAACAAATTCTATAAAACAACAATAATCCACCCCCTTGGGCTAGCATCGCTATCCCTTTTTATAGTGGCCAGGCGGAAATACCAAATATACAGATATTCTTAAGTTAGAGATCCCTCAGGATCAAAGGATCCTAAGGGATTCGCCATATCGTTATTCTTCAGTTATCTCTTTGTCATCCTGCACTGATATGGCATTTCTTCTTCCTTTTCCTAGCTCATGCGCTCTGATCTGGATTGCCTCATCTGGATGCAGTTCCTTGTCAAAGGGATAACAGTTGGTTTTGCCTTGTCTTTTCCTCTAAAATGGCGATCTCCCATTTTCTTCATTTTCTGCATAGAAAAAGGTAATAATTAGTCATTTTACGTTACTCACAAATATCTTTAACTTTATCATAATCCTTCATCATATGCCCATCTCATAATGTAAAGAAGTTACGAATTAAAGGAAAATATAACAAAATAAGTGGCAATTACATACCTTTTCTAATGCTCAACAGTGCACAGAGCGCGAATTGTAATGGGTCAAGTCTAAGGGTAGTCCGCCCTAAAATATTGTAAATTAATCTAGAATGTGTCGGCCTACCCATGGTTCGCAGACCATGGGAATGTATAAACAAGAGCAAGGCTCTAAGTGTACGAGGGGAGCTTTTTGTAAGGTTAAGAAGTACTATGGGTGTCTAAATGTGGTATTAGATCTAGGTTTGTAAGTTTGAGTTTTGGGTTGTAGTAGGAGATAGAGGCTCCGCAGCTGTATGTGCGGAGGCCTGGTAGAGTCCGCAGCTATGTGCGTGGACCCTTGTAGCTGTATGCGCAAGGTAGGAATTGGATTGTAACTAGAAAAAGGCATTAATAAAGATAAGTTGGTTTTGGAATATTGCGTATCTGTTTCTATATTCTGGTTTATGCATCTGTTTACAGTTTATGATAGCATGCATGTTTGTTTATGTTAAATGATAACTAAAAGTATTATGCCTTCTTAATTCAATTCAAGGTCTATAATAATACTAACATAGAAAGGGGTAAAGAACATTCGTGCTCGTCCTCCAAGCCATGCGAAGATAGTTGCTCTGAATAGATGGCTGCGCCGAAGTAGCGCAGCGAATGCGATCGATTCGCGATTTTCCATACCTCATCAAGACATCCCTAGTTGTGGAAACCTGGTTCCAACACCCTCCCATACTACCTCGGGTGAGACCTCAGTCCGTGTTCCGCAGACTGTTGCTGAAAGGGTAGGTAGTTTTAGGATTTGTTTGGCTAAACATTTCTGAACCTGGGTCAGGTCCCAATAAGCCAATAGTAGCATATACCAGAGACTCCTGGAAGGGAAGAAATTTCCAAATTTTCACCTTCAAGATGCATTGTTATGCCACTTGAGACACATATGTGTACCTTCAAGTGAGCGTGCCAAGATGATTTGGGAGGCGCACTACAGTCGAGTCGCTGGACATTTTGGAGTAGAGAAAATAGTGGCAATATTGCAAAAGTATTTTTGTTGGTTGAAACTTCGTCAGGATGTTGGGAAGTACATTAGATCCTACACCGCCTGCGCCATTGCCAAACCAACCATTAAGAAGCAAGGCTTGTATACTCCTCTACCTACTCCTAGCCGGCCTTGGGAATCTGTCACCATGGATTATATGTCGGGTCTTCCTTCTACTAAGCACGACAACGATTGCATTTTCATGGTCATTGACAGATTCTCTAAGATGGCCATCATGCCAACTTGCAAGAAGAGTATCTCAGTAGAGGCCATTGCTAAGCTCTTCTTTGAGCGAGTGTGGGTACACTTTGGGATCCCACAGTCCATTATCTCAGATTGGGACAACAAATTCCTGAGTGCATTTTTGTCATGTTTCTAGTCAATGCTAGATACAAAACTCACTAAGTCCACGGCTTTCCACCCCCAAACTAAGGGCCAAACAGAGGTTGTCAATAGAATGATCGTACACATTCTGCGCATGTACAACTCGAAGCATCCACACACATGGGATGAAAGTCTCCCCTATGTCAAACAACTCTACAACAGAGCTCTCCACATCTCAATAGTCCACAACCCCTTTCAGGTAAGGTTGGGATTTCAACCATTATGCCCCATTAATGTGGCCATACCATTTATAGCCACTCAGGTAGATTCGGCTCACGTGCAATACAAAGCTGAAAGGGATAACAACTTCATTGAGCACATTCAACACGTTTGCCAACAGGTCCATGATATATTGAACAGGTCCAATGCTAAGTACAAGCAACGCCATGATCAACATCGAGTGTCGCACAAGTTCTAGGTGGGCGACACAGTTTGGCTTCATTTGTTGAAAGAGCGCCTTGTTGGACCTGATTGAAAGCTTTGCCCACTCCGATATGGGCCATACACCATCACCAAGGCTGGCGATGACAATGCCTTCGAGCTCAGCATCCCACTATTCCTTGGTCTGCACCTAGTGTTCAATGTAGATCGCCTTCGGCCATACTTTTGACCATTGTTGGACACATCTGACATTGCAGAACAACTCACACCAATAGAACTAAACCTAGACTGCATGGAATAGGCCACCACTGATCAGATCATGGACACACAGATCAAGAGCACTTGCAAGTAGAAGATCCAACTATATCGAGTTGTCAAAGATGGCCAACTCCTTCACCAAGGAAAGTGGCTAACCAGGGACCAAGTTCAGCAGAAGTTTCCCCATCTCATGGAGGCACTCAACGCAGTGGGGACCATTTCTTCATAGGGGGGAGGAATGATTCAGGTGGATATTGGTGGCCACCTGCCTATTCCACTTGGATCCCCAACACTCTCTTTCAGTTTTTTGGTTTTTTTAATTGTAGCACAATTTACTATTTTTGGAAGATTATCATGTCTTGAACTTCCAGAGCCGTTTTGAGGCCCTAAAAGGCATTTTTACGGAAAATGGAGAGACCAAAAACATTTTGGATTGGTTTGCCCATTTTTTTTTGGCCTTCTCTTTGAGATCTTCGAAACTAGGTATTATGGTAGCCAAACGGAGATCGTATGCCAAAGTTACGACCCCGGGAAGTTTATGTACTAATTTACTCAAACGGGGCCCATAGTTTTGGCGCTTCATCTCCTAGGGTTAGGTTTTTGGATGTGTAGGGTTTTCCATTGTTTCTCAATAATAAATAGGCCTTTGAGCCTCATTGTAACATAGTTCAGAGGCTAGTAGCTACCACATCTCTCCATAGAGATAAGCTAGCATTTCATGAGCTATCTTATTTCCATTCTATTTGTAAGCATAGTTCAGTATTTTTCCATTAATGAAATGAATTATTTTTCTGTCGCATCTCTGTGTTTATGATTATGTTTGTAAGTTGTTGGGTTCCTTTTTAAGTTCGGATCAGTGGTATCAAAGTGGTCTGCTCTTTCTTTGTTTTTCTTTGCATGTCGCCAATGAGGTAAGGGTATAAGGAATTAGGGCTCGATTTGGTTGAACCATTGCAGGAGCCAACGATCTCCCATGGCGGAAGAAAAGAAAGATGAGGGGGCAAGAGATCCTTTCAAAATGTTGGTCGAAGAAACTCTCAAGCAATAGAGGGACACAGTGATGGATAACTTTGCCTATATCCTTCGATGGCTACCCACAGGCAATGCATCTTCATCCAACAGCCACTCTAGCGGCACCATTCCTTTTAAGATACAAGTTAGCTTCGATATTCCCATATCTGAAGGCATGATAGATGCAAACGTTGTAGATGAATGGTTAAAGCTATTGAATGGATAGTTTTTAGTTCATGACTTTTCCAATCGGTAAAATATTACGTTTGCAATTCTCAAAGCCGCCCCACACGTCAAGGACTAGTGGGAAACCTACTGTGAACAAAAGAACGAGAGTGAACCCTCGCTTTTTTCAGCTTCACCCACTTGGAATTCTTTCCGAGACACCATCAAGGAACAATATTACCTTGTCAGGATCTATGAAGATAAATACATAAAGTGGACACTCTACGGCAGGGAAGGGACCAAGATGTGTCGGAGTTCACAAATACTTTCCATACCCTTCACACGAAGTTGGGTATCAAGTACAATGACTGTATACACAAGTACATCCAAGATGAGATTGTGTTCCTGGACATTTCCTCACTCAGCACGGCGTATCGGTACATTGTAAAGATTGAGCAAAGTTTAAATAGAAGAAGCGATACTTTGGAGGTGTGAATCCAAAGCAAGGAAAAGGCACCCCCAAACCACAGAACAAGGGACCAAGCTAAGGCGATGCTACCTAGGACAACCCGCCAAAGCTGCAAGTAAAGAACAACACCACAAAGACGAAGAAGGACACTGGAAAATGGTGTGAGTTCCACAAGAGCTCCACTCACAATACAAGTGAGTGTCAGGCCAAGCAGTCACTGGTTACCATGTTGAAGGCTTCCGAATCAGACGTAGGTCCTGACTTTGAATCAGAACCCGATAAGGGGAATGACAAAGGGAAGCAGATCATTTATGCGGAGCCCAGTGTCACCATGGCCACCACAAAGATCCAGAAAATTGAGCCTGAAGACCCAGAGGAGGGGGAACGCCTCTTCTACTCACAGATGTGGGTGAAGGGTTCTCCGATGTCGTTCATTGTCGACAGCGAGACACAAAAGAACCTCATTTTAGCAGATGTCTTGAAGCGGTTGGGTCTAAAGACTACAGCACAACCACAGTCGTACACCATTGGGTGGCTTCACCAAGGACGAGATCTTCGCGTCAACAAGTAGTGCCGACTTCCCTATAGCGTCAAGCCCTTCATGGACGAGGTATTGTGTGAAGTTTCTCCTCTTGAAGTTTCTAATGTATTGTTAGGACAACCATACTCATGGAAGCAACATGTTGTATATGAGTCTATACCTCGCTCTGTGATTATTACTTTCACTAATAAGTTGTACATGATACCAGAGGTAGCCCCGCCTACCGCCATCTCTTTGACCATTGCAAAGAAATGCAGTAAGATCATTTCCGAGACCAAGAAATTTGTTTTCCTTATGATTTTCCCCCAAGGAAAGAAGAAGGTTGTGGCCATGCCTTCCAGGCAGGGCTCCTCTACACAACATCAACAGATGGACAAGGTCGTGGAGGAGTACAGGGACATTTTCGCCTCACCCACAGGGGTACCTCTACACTGTCAAGTCAAGCACTCCATCGATCTGACCCCAGGCGGGATGCTGCTCAATGGACCGATCTAGCGACACTCTGTTCTAGAGAACGATGAGACCAAGAGGCAGATTCAGGAACTACTGCAGAAATGGCATACTAGGCCAAGCTCATCACCCTATGGAAGCTCAATTGTATTGGTACAGAAGAAGGATGGGACCTGGAGACTCTATATTGACTATCGGGTGCTGAACAAGATCTTTGTTTGGAAGAGGTACCCAATCCCCTGGATTGATGACCTTCTGGACCAGCTCAATGGGGCCAAGTATTTCAGCAAGATTGACTTGAAGTCAGGTTATCACCAGGTGCCTATCGAATGCTCTGATGTGTGGAAGACTACCTTCAAATCCAAGGAGGGCATTTTCGAATGGTTGGTCATGTCATTCGGATTGAAGAATGCCCCTGCAACCTTCATGAGACTGATGGACGACATCTTGCGGTCCTTCACCAATGCATTCGTGGTGGTGTATCTATATGACATCTTGATCTTCATCCAGAGTTGGGAAGAACACCTCCACCATATTCGACAGGTCCTTCAAACCCTTCGACAACACAAGCTTTGTGCTAACTTGGAGAAATGCACCTTTGGCCTGACCCAGGTTCAATATCTGGGGTACATCATTGATGAGGAGGGTGTAAATGTGGACCCATCCAAGATACAAGTCATTCAAGATTGGCCAACCCTAACCACTCTAATGGAGCTCCACAGCTTTTTGGTTCTTGCCAATTTCTACCGTAGGTTCGTGTTGGGGTTCTCTCATATCACTTGGCCTTTAAGTCAAGTCACCAAGGGCAGAGCAAAAGCAAAGTTCTTTTGGTTGGAAACCCAACAGCAAGCGTTCTCCGAGTTGAAGAATTGCCTCTATTCCACACCAATGCTCACATTACTAGACCTACAACAACCATTTGAGATTGAGACAGATGCCTCCGACTATGCTATTGGGGCAGTTCTTACTCAACATGGGCATCCAATGGCTTACCACAGTGAGACACTTTCAGACATAGTCTGAAAGTACCCCACTTATGACAAAGAAATGTATTCCATTGTGCAGGCCTGTCGTTAATGGCAGCATTACATTCTATGGAAGGAAACAGTCATCCACACAGACCACTGGCCTTTACAGTTCATACAGACACAAGGGAATTTGCAGAACGATTGCCATCAGAAATGGTCCACCTATCTGCAACAGTTCCATTTGAACATTAAGTATAAGAAGGGAAACACCAATAATGTCATTGATTACCTTAGAAAACCACCGAACATGCGCTGATCATTGTGCTTGACACCTGTGGGCACAAGACGTTGGGGTGGCCGCATGTTTACAAGAGCGATCCAGAATTTGGCAGCATATACCAGACACTCCTAGAAGGGAAGAAAGTTCCAAATTTTCACCTTCAGGATGCATTGTTATGCCACTTTGGACACATATGTGTTCCTTCAAGTGAACGTGCCAAGATGATTTGGGAGGCATTCTACAGTCGGGTCGCTGGACATTTCGGAGTAGAGAAAACAATGGCGGTATTGCATAAGTATTTTTATTGGCTGAAACTTCGTCAGGATGTTCGTAAGTACATTAGATCCTACACCGCCTGCGTCATTGCCAAACCAATCATTAAGAAGCAAGGCTTGTATACTCCTATACCTACTCCTATCCGACCTTGGGAATCTGTGTCCATGGATTATTGTCAAGCCTTCCTTTTACTAAGCACGACAATGATTTCATTTTCGTGGTCGTTGACAAAGTATCTCAGCAAAGGCCACTGCTAAGCTCTTCTTTGAGCGAGTGTGGGTACACTTTGCGATCCCATATTCCATTATCTCAGATCGGGACAGCAGATTCCTAAATTAATTTTAGTCAAGTCTCTCGTCGATGCTGGATACAAAACTCACTAAGTCCATGGCTTTCTGCCCCCAAACCGATGGCCAAACAGAGGTTGTCAACAGAATGATTGTACACATTTTGCGCATGTACAACTCGAAGCATCCACACGCATGGGATGAAAGTCTCCCCTATGTCCAACACAGCTACAATAGAGCTCTCCACAGCTCAACAGGCAACAACCCCTTTTAGGTAGGGTTGGGATTTCAACCATTATGCCCCATTGATGTGGTCATACCATTTACATCCACTCATGTAGATTTGGCTAACGTGCAGTTCGAAGCTTAAAGGGCTAACAACTTCATTGAGTGCATTCAACACATCTGCCAATATGTCCATGATATATTGGACATGTCCAATTCTAAATACAAGTAGTGCCATGATCAACATTGAGCGCCACACAAGTTCGATGTGGGTGAGAAAGTTTGGCTTCATTCGCTATAACATCGCCTTGTTGGGCCCCATCACAAACCTCGCCCACTCCAATATGGGCCATACACCATCACCAAGGCTGTCAGTGACAATGCCTTCGAGCTCAGTATCCCACTGTTCCTTGGTCTGCACCTAGTGTTCAATGTAGATTGCCTTCGGTCATACTTCCCACCATTGTTGGACACATCTGACATTGCAGAACAGCTCACACCAATAGAGCTAAACCCAGACTACATGGAACAGGCCACCACTGATCGAATCATGGACACATCAAGAGAAATCGCCAGCAGAAGATGCAACTATATCGGGTTGTCAAAGATGGCCAACTCCTTCAACAAGGCAAGTGGCTCACCAGGGACCAAGTTCAGTAGAATTTCCCCATCTCATGAAGGCACTCAACACAATGGGGACCATTGCTTCGTAAGGGGGTAGGAATGATCCAGGAGGATGTTGGTGGCCACCTTCCTATTCCACTTGGACACCCAACACTGTCTCTTTCAATTTTTCGATTTCCTTAATTATAATACAGTTTACTATTTTTGGTAGTTTTTCGGGTCGTGAACTTCCAAAGCCATTTTGAGGCCCTAAACGGTGTTTTTAGGGAAAACAGAGAGACTAGAAATGTCCCAACCTGGTGATGCCAATTTTTTTAGCCTTCTATTCGAGATCTTCGAAATGAGGTATTATGATAGCCAAACGGAGATTGTATGCCAAAGTTATGACCCCAGGACATTGATGTACCAATTTACCCAAACGGGGCCCACAATTTTGGTGCTTCATCTCCTACGGTTAGGTTTTTGGATGTGTAGGGTTTTCCATTGTTTCTCAATAATAAATAGGCCTTTGAGCCTCATTGTAACACAGTTTAGAGGCATGTAGCCACCACATCTCTCCTCAGAGATAATCTAACATCGCTCAAGCTATCTTATTTCAATTTTGTTTGTAAGCATAGTTTAGTATTTTTCCATTAATGAAATGAAGTGTTTTTCTTCCACATCTATGTGTTTATGATTATATTTGTAAGTTGTTGCGTTCCTGTTTAAGTTCGGATCAGTTGTATTAGAGCAGTTTGCTCTTTCTTTGTTTTTCTTTGCATGTCCCCAACGAGGTCAGGGTATAAGGAATTAGGACTTGATCTAGTTGAACCGTTGCAGGATCATCCTCACAAAACCCGACAAACTCCCATGGTGGAAGAAAAGAAAGACGAGGGGGGATGAGATCCTTTCAAAATGTTGCTCGAAGAAGCTCTCAAGTGACAGAGGGATGCAATGATGGATAACTTTTCCCAGAACCTACGACGACTACCCACAGGTGATGCACCTTCATCCAATAGCCACTCTAGAGGCGCCTCTCCTTTTAAGGTACAAGTTAACTTAGATATTCCCATATGTAAGGGCCTGATAGATGCAAACGTCATAGATAAATGGTTAAATCTATTGGAAGGATATTTTTCAGTTCATGACTTTTCCAATCAGGAAAGGATTACATTTGGACTTCTCAAAGCCGCCCCACACGTCGAGGACTGGTGGGAAACCTACTATGAACAAAAGGACGAGAGTGAGCCCTTGTTGTTTTCAGCTCTACCCACTTGGAATTCTTTCTGAGATTCCATCAAGGAATAGTATTACCCTGTCGGAGCTATGAAGATAAATACATAAAGTAGAGCACTCTACAGCAGGGAAGGGACCAAGATGTGCCGGAGTTCACAAATACTTTCCATACCCTTTGCATGAAGCTGGGTATCAAGGATACTGAGCGACATTTGGTGCTCAAGTACCGTGACTTTCTACACAAGTACATCTAGGAGGAGATGGAGTTCCTGGACATTTCGTTGCTCGACACGACGTATTGGTATGTTGTAAATACTGAGAAGAATTTTAAATAGAAGAAGTGATACTTTAGAGCTACTAATCCAAAGCAAGGAAAAGGCACCCTCAAACCACAGAACAAGGGACCAAGCCAAGGCGGGGTTACCTAGGACAACCCGTCGAAGCATAAAGCAAAGAACAACACCACAAATATGAAGGACACTGGAAAATGGTGTGAGTTCCATAAGAGCTCCATTCACAATACAAGTGAGTGTCGGGCCAAGCACTCACTGATGGTCGAGCTGAAGGATTCCGAATTAGACGTGAGTTTTGACTCTAAATCAGAACCCGATAAGGGGAATGACAAAGGGAAGCATATTATTGATGCGGAGCCTAGTGCCACCATGGCCACCACAAAGATCCAAAAAATTGAGCCTGAAGACTGGAACGCCTCTTCCACTCACAGATGTGGGTGAAGGGTTCTCCATCGCAGTTCATTGTCAACAGTGGGAGCCAAAAGAACCTCATTTCAGAAGATGTCATGAAGCAGTTGGGCCTAAAGACTACAACACACCCACAACCGTACACCATTAGGTGGCTTCACCAAGGATGAGATCTTCACATCAGCCAGTAGTGTCACCTTCCCTATATCATCAAGCCCTTCACAGAGGAGGTATTTTGTGACATTGCTCCTCTTGAAGTTTTTGATGTATTGTTAGGACAACTATACCTGTGGAAGAGACATGTTGTATATGAGTCTAGACCTTGCTCTGTGATTATTACTTTGGCTAATATGTTTTATAGGACACCGAAGGTAGCCCTGCCTACCACCATCTCTTTGATCACTGCAAAGCAATGCAATAAGATCATTTCCCAAACCAGGAAATTTATTTTCCTTATGATTTGCCCCTAAGGCAAGAAGAAGGTTATGGCCACGACTTCCAAGAAGGGATCCTCTGCACAACAACAATAGATGGACAAGGTTGTGGAGGAGTACAGGGACATTTTTGCCTCACCCACAGGGGTACCTTTGCACTGTCAGGTCAAGCACTCCATCAATCTGACCCGAGCAAGTCGCTACCCAATGGACCGATCTATCGACGCTTTATTCTGGAGGATGATGAGATCAAGAGGTAGATTCAGGAACTACTGCAGAAAGGGCACATCAGGCCAAGCTCATCACCCTATGGAAGCTCGATTGTATTGGTATAGAAGAAGGATGGGACCTGGAGACTCTGTATTGACTATTAGGTGCCGAACAAGATCACTTTCTGGAAGAGGTACCCAATCCCGCAGATTGATGACCTTCTGGACCAGCTCAAGGGGGCCAAATATTTTAGTAAGATTAAATTGAAGTTAGGTTATCACTAGGTGCCTATTGAACCCTTTGATGTGTGGAAGACTGCCTTCAAATCCAAGGAGGGCCTTTTTGAATGGTTGGTCATGCCATTGGGATTGATGAATGCCCCTGCAACCTGCATGATATTGATGGACGACATCTTGCAGCCCTTTGCCAATGCATTCGTGGTGGTGTATCTAGATGACATCTTGATCTTCAGCCAGAGTTGGGAAGAACACCTCCAAGATATTCAGCAGGTCCTTCAAACCCTTCAACAATACAAGTTGTGTGCTAACTTGGAGAAATGCACCTTTGGCCTGACCCAGGTTCAATATCTGGGGCACATCATTGTTGAGGAGGGTGTACATGTGGACCCATCCAAGATACAAGTTATTCAAGATTGGCCAGCCCCAACCACTCTAATAGAGCTCCGCAACTTTTTGGGTCCTACCAATTTCTACCACAAGTTCATGTTGGGGTTCTCTCATATCGCTTGGCCTTTAAGTCAAGTCACCAAGGGTGTATCAAAAGAAAAGTTCTTTTTGTCAAAAACCTAGCTGTGAGCATTCTCCGAGTTGAAGAATCGCCTCTGTTCTGCACTAGTGCTCACATTACCAGACCTGCAACAACTATTTGAGATTGAGACAGATGCCTCCGAGTATGTTATTAGGGCAGTTCTTAGTCAACATGGAATCTATTGAAAATAGCAACAAGAAATGCTAAATATAGAAGTGCTAAATTTGGCACTACTATAAATAGCATTTCGGGATACCTTCCTATTTTAGTTAGTCCCTGAACTAAAATAGAGAAGTAAAATTCGAATTTGATCTTAGCAGTTGTTTGTAAAATAATTAATTAATTCACCATGAGTTAATTAATTGTGGAAAATCAAACATGAAGTCTATGTGGGGACATGCAACAATTTCTCGATTAATTGAGGAATTTATCCATCAGTTAAAGAGATAAGGATGAATTGTAATATTGAGTTGTAATTAGTTGGCTAAGTTAACTGAGTCAAGTCCAGTTAGATTAATTCAAACAGTTTGTTGAATTAATCGTGAGTTTAGTTAGTTAATGCATGCATGCATGTAACTGTTGCACTTCAGATAACTGAATATTCTCTCATAAATAACTCATGCATGTCAGTTCAGACAGAGACCCAGTTGAGATAAAATGGAGGGACAGTGTACTATCAGTTGCTAGAATATTCCATTGTGAATATCTCTTGCATGCAGAAGGAATTCTTTCCTTGAGGATTGCACAATTACTTCTTCAGTTTTTGTGAGTGTGATGAGGCCAATTCACACATGTGGCATCACTGGACCCCAAGAAAAACTACGCAAGGAAATAGGAGGCTTGGAGGGCTGAGGAAAGGCATATCTGTTGTCTACTCAGTCTATGAGCTGCATTGTTTGATTGCAAAGAGAGCAAGATAGCTTGAGAGCTAATTCTTTTTGTAACTTGAACATATTTCCACTTGTATGATAATATTCCCCTGGTTATTTCTTCTGTGTTATGTGTGATTGATTTCTCATTCTCAGTTATATGTGTTCTCATTAATCTTGCTCAATTCGATTAAGCTTCCGCAAAGTTTGTTGTAGAAGTAGATCTTGTATTTTTCTTTAGTATATTGCATATCTGTTGATCTACAGTGGGAATTTCTACATGGTATCAGAGAATAGGTGATCAAAGTGAAGAAAAATATACAAGAAGGGAGAAGTTTGAAGTTTGAGGTTCCTAAATATAGAAATCGAGTTCTTATCACATCTCAATTTCACCAATGGTGTTCAACAGTTTAAGACTCGAGTATGCCCTTGATGGCAGCTCGGATTATATAGCCTGGAAGGATCACATGGAAGCAATATTAGAGGATAACTGTCTAGAGGACTTCATTGATCAAGAAGTCCCCAAGCCGACTGATGCTATTGAAGCGGCAAAATGGAAGAAATGTGTGGCTAGAGCAAGGAGAATCCTCCTGGAGGGAGTTCGAGACCACATTGTCTCGAGCCTCCATGGGAAGGAGACACTGTTTTCGATGTCAAAAACATTGAAAGATCTATATCAGAACAGTAGTGATCAGAGGAAGCTGGCGTGGAAAGACAAGCTTCAGAAAATCAAGTGTGAAAAGGGTGACACAATCTCTACATATTTGAACAAGCTCACCACCTGCAGGGATGAGCTTGGAAGTGTAGGGATCACGACCGCCGATGATGACATGGTGAGTCTTACACTCCTCGGTCTTCCTAAGAGTTGGCATAACTACCAAGACTCAGTTAATGGAAGAGAAAAACTGCCAGATTGGGAACGACTTTGGTCATATCTGATGCAGGAGGAAATAAGAAGAAGCACCAGAGGTGGATCCTCATCAAAGAAAGATGACGAGGAAAATCTAGCCTAAGTGAGTAAGGCGAGGAAAGGGAAAGAGAAGGTGTCCCATCCAGAATCTGGTTCTTCCCATGGTGGGAATAAGTTTGACAAATCAAAAGTGCGATGCTTTCATTGTCATGAAGTGGGCCATTACGCTACGAATTGTCCTCAGAAGAAATCCAAGAAGGGATCCTCGAAGGGATCTGATGGTGAGGCATTGGCCTCATAGTTTGAGTTGGATTTCTCTCTTATCGCATGCATGGTTTCATCCATGGTGGGATGTGCGTGGTACCTGGATAGTGGAGCTTCATTCCACATGTCAAGTGACAAGAATCCTTTTAGTACCTTGGAGGAGAAGGATTTCCAGATGCGGATCGAGATGGGCGATGATGGAAAGTATCGTGTTTCAGGTGAAGGTATGGTTGTGTTTCAGAGGGAGCATGGAGCTCCCCTCACACTGACTGATGTAAAGTATGTACCAGGTCTAAAGAAGAATCTTGTGTCTGTCGCTATGCTAGAAGATAAAGGCTATGGTGTAGTCTTTAGTAAAGAAAAGGTATTCTTGAGGCATAGCGGTACTGGACAGACCAAGCGAATTGGGATTCGAGTAAAGAATCTCTACAAGCTGGAGGTAGATGACTGTGCTGCATTGAGTTCCAAAGCTGAGATGGTGCAGAGCCAAGATGTTGGCGAGCTATGGCATAGAAGATTGGGCCACTTGCACCATGGAGCCCTGAAGATCATGCAACATATTTCTACCGGACTTCCCAAGGGAAAACTGGAGCAGACGAATACATGCAAAGGTTGTACCTTGGGTAAGTATGCGAAATCTTCCTTTCTGGATCGAGACAGTAGAGCTGGAGCAATCCTAGAGCGAGTTCACTCAGATGTTTGTGGACCATTCTCTACAGCCTCCACCGCTAAAAAAAGGTACCATGTTATTTTTATTGATGATTTTTCTCATAGATGTTGGATCTATTTTATGCAAAAGAAGGATTAGACCTTCTTGAGGTTTTGTGAGTTTAAAGCCTTGGCAGAGAAATAATCTGGAAAGAAGATAAAAGCCTTGCATAGCAACAATTGTAGAGAGTATGTCTCCCAACAGTTTAAAGACTTCTGCACTGCAGAAGGAATTAAACGGGAATTGATGGCACCCCATAACCCACAGCAGAATGGGGTGGCCAAAAGGAAGAACAAATCGATTGTGGGAGCAGCTCGAGTGATGTTGCATGACCAAATCCTACCACTGCATTTGTGGGTTGAGGCATGCAATACAATAGTATACTTGCAGAACAAAAGCCCACACCATGTACTGGGAATGAAGACACCTATGGAGGCCTTTTCTAGGAAGTGACCAAATGTGAGTCACTTTCGAATCTTTGGATCATTAGTTTATTGTCATGTGACCAAAGATGCCTGGAAGAAGCGAGATCCAACATCTGAGTTGGGAATACTTGTGGGGTACACGGATACACCCCACAACTATCAGGTGTACCTGCCTACCAGTCAGAGGACAGTGGTACACAGGGATCTGAAGTTCGACGAGTAGAAAGCCATGTGATTAGCACTTGAGAGGGAGCTCAAGTTGCATGCAAAGGAGGAACTTTCAGTTCCTAAGGAGGAGGAGCCTTAGATTGATCAGGAGCAGTTGCATGTAGAGGATCCAGGAGTGGAGACATCCACTCATCCTGAGACTTCCAAAGATGGGAGGAAATGCTCAAGGGAAGCTGACAGGTTGATGTTGGATGCACGAGAGAATGTGGGACAAACATCTTCTCAGCGCAGACAGAGGAGGTCACCCGAGTGGTACACTGGGTACATGGCCTTGGTTGGGGAGTGTGTAGATACCGAACCTTCTTCGAGGAGGCAGTGCAACAACCAGTCTGGGTTGATGAAATGGTAGACAAGTACGACTCTATCATTCATAACAGTGTGTGGGATGTTGTCCCAAGACCTTAGGCAAGTCAGTGGTGAGTTCCAGATGGATTTACAAGGTAAAGCAGGCAGCTGATGGCAGTTTTGAGAAACATAAGGCAAGGTTTGTTGCCCATGGTTTCTCACAGGTCGAGGGGATTGACTACGATGAGACTTTTGCTCCCGTAGCAAGGTACTCATTGATTAGATCGATGTTGGCACTATCAACTCAGATGGGGTGGAAGATCCACTAGATGGACATGAAGACAACATTCCTCAATGGGAAGATTGAGGAAGAGGTGTACATTGAGCAGCCAGAGGGTTTCGAGACCTTCGATCGAGAGTCACATGTGTGCCGACTCAAGAGGCCTTTGTATGGGCTGAAGCAAGCACCCGGTGCTTAGTACACCAGGATCAACAACTATTTCATCCAGATGCGAACCTTTACCACATCATGGTAGAAGGTAAACCATTGATCATTGTTCTTTATGTCGATGATATGATTTTGACAAGTGATGATCAGCTGATATAGTCTTGTAAGGAGGACCTTGCAAGAGAGTTCAAAATGAAATACATGGGCCTTATGCACTACTTTCTAGGCATGGAGATATGGTAGAAAGATGGTGAAATATTTCTGTCTCAAGGCAAGTATGCCAATGAGATACTCAGGTGCTTTCACATGGAGAAGTGCAAGCCCATGCAAACTCCTCTAGCTAGGAACTCAAGGAAGGAGGATGCTACTTCAGGTGAGGTAGTAGCTGCTACTGTTTATCAGCATCTGGTGGGTTCACTTATGTATTTGGTGAACACATGACTTGACTTATGCTTTGTGGTGAACCAGCTGAGTCAAGCTATGGTTCAGTGTACCAAGCTATTTTGGAAGGTAGCGAAGCATGTGTTGAGATACCTCAGAGGAACATCTCAGTTCGGATTGTGGTACAGACAAATAGAGGGAGTGAAGCTTCATGGCTTCACAGATGTGGATTGGGCAGGGAGTCCATCAGACCAGAAGAGCACTTCTGGAGGAATCTTCAACCTTGATTCAGCTGCAGTTTCCTGGTACAACAGGAAACAGAGGTCAGTTGCACTTAGCTCAGTAGAGGTTGAATACATGGTTGCTATTCAGGCTGCATGTGAGGCCATTTGGATGTGGAAGATTCTAGTGGGATTGTTTGGTCAGAGGATGGATCCAACCGTGATCTACTGTGATAATCAAAGTTATGTCAAACTCTCCAAGAATCCAATTTTTCATGACAGGTCCAAGCACATTGATATTCGGTATCACCATCTTCGAGACTGTGTGGTCAAGAAGATCATGTTGTTGTTGTATGTTTTGACCAAGGAACAGGATGCAGATATTTTGACTAAGGTATTGTCAAAATGCAAGTTCGAGTTCCAAAGAGACAAGATTGGGGTTACTGATAATCCCTTTCTTGTTGAGAGGGAGTGTTGAAAGTAGCAACAAGAAATGCTAAATATAGAAGTGATAAATTTAGTACTGCTATAAATAGCATTTCGGGATACCTTCCTATTTTAGTTAGTCCCTGAACTAAAATAGAGAAGTAAAATTCGAATTTGATCTTAGCAGTTATTTGTAAAATAATTAATTAGTTCACCATGAGTTAATTAGTTGTAGAAAATCAAACATGAAGTCTATGTGGGGACATGCAACAGTTTCTCCATTAATTGAGGAATTTATCCATCAGTTAAAGAGATAAGGATGAGTTGTAATATTGGGTTGTAATTAGTTGGCTTATTTAACTGAGTCAAGTCTAGTTATATTAATTCAAACAGTTTGATGAATTAATTGTGAGTTCAGTTAGTTAATGCATGC
The DNA here is from genome assembly GCA_031772625.1 of Pinus tabuliformis. Taxonomy (NCBI): domain Eukaryota; kingdom Viridiplantae; phylum Streptophyta; class Pinopsida; order Pinales; family Pinaceae; genus Pinus; species Pinus tabuliformis. The sequence goes on along the minus strand of CM062811.1, from coordinate 134,776,136 downwards.
ATGCATGTAACCGTTGCACTTCAGATAACTGAATATTCTCTCATAAATAACTCATGCATGTCAGTTCAGAAAGAGACCTAGTTGAGATCAGATGGAGGGACAGTGTACTATCAGTTGCTAGAATATTCCATTATGATTATCTCTTGCATGCAGAAGGAATGCTTTCCTTGAGGATTGTGCAGTTACTTCTTCAGTTTTTGTGAGTGTGATGAGGCTAATTCACACATGTGACATCACTGGACCCAAAGAAAAACTACGCAAGGAAATAGGAGGCTTGGAGGGTTGAGGAAAGGCATATCTCTTGTTTGCTCAGTCTATGAGATGCATTGTTTGATTGCAGAGAGAGTAGGATAGCTTGAGAGATTATTCTTTTTATAACTTGAACATATTTCCACTTGTATGATAATACAGAGATTGGGGTCTTAGGCTAAGGCTTTCCTCGGGTTATTTCTTCTGTGTTATGTGTGATTGATTTCTCATTCTCAGTTATATGTGTTCTCATTGATCTTGCTCAATTCGATTAAGCTTCCACAAAGTTTGTTGTAGAAGTAGATCTTGTATTTTGCTTTAGTATATTGCATAATCTGTTGATCTACAGTGGGAATTTCTATAGCATCCAGTGGCTTACCACAGTGAGACACTTTCTGATACAGTCTGAAAGTACCCCACTTAAGAAAAAGAAATGTATTCCATTATGCAAGCCTATCGTCAATGGAAGAATTACATTCTGGGCAAGGAAACTGTCATCCACACAAACCACTGACCTCTATAGTTCATACAGACACAAGGGAAGTTGTAGAACGATCACCATCAGAAATGGTTTGCCTATTTGCAACAGTTCCATTTTAGCATTAAGTATAAGAAGGAAAGCACCAATAATGTCACTGATTGCCTCAGCAGACCACCGGTCATGGTGCTGATCACTGTGCTTGACTCCTATGGGCACGAGACGTCAGGGTGGCCGCATGTTTACAAGAGCGATTCAGAATTCAGCAGCATATACCAGACATTCCTAGAAGGAAAGAAAGTTCCAAATTTTCACCTTCAGGATGCACAATTATGCCACTTGGGACACATATGTGTTCTTTCAAGTTAGTGTGCCAAGATGATTTGGGAAGTGAACTACAGTCAGGTCGTTGGACATTTCAGAGTAGATAAAACAGTGGCGGTATTGCAGAAGTATTTTTATTGGCCGAAACTTCGTCAGGAAGTTGGGAAGTACATTAGATCCTGCACCATTGCCAAACCAACCATTAAGAAACAAGGCTTGTATACTTCTCTACCTACTCCTAGCTGGCCTTGGGAATTTGTCTCCATGGATTATATGTTGGGCCTTCCTTCTACTAAGAATGGCAACAATTGTGTTTTTGTGGTCGTCGATAGATTCTCTAAGATGACCATCATGGCGGCTTGCAAGAAGAGTATCCTAGCAGAGACCACTGCTAAGCTCTTCTTTGAGCGAGTGTGGGTACACTTTGGGATCCCACAGTGCATTATCTCAGATCGTGACAACAGATTCCTGAGTGCATTTGGATGAAGTCCCTGATCGATGGTAGATACAATCATAAAAAATTCACTAAGTCCACAACTTTCCACCCCCAAACTGATGGCCAAACAGAGGTTGTCAACAGAATGATTGTACACATTCTGCGCATGTACAACTCGAAGCATCCACGCACATGGGAAGGAAGTATCCCCATTGTCCAACACAGCGACAATAGAGGTCTGCACAGCTCAACGGGCTACAACCCCTTTCAGGTAGGGTTAGGATTTCAGCCACTATGCCCCATTGATGTGGCCATACCATTTACAACCACTCAGGTAGATTCGGTTCACATGCAGTCCAAAGCTGAAAGGGCTAACAACTTCATTGAGTGCATTCAACGCATCTGCCAACAGGTCCATGATATACTGGATAGGTCCAATGCTAAGTACAAGCAACTCCATAATCAACATCGAGTGTCGCACAAGTTTCAAGTGGGTGACAAAGTTTGGCTTCATTTGTAGAAAGAGTGCCTTGTTGTGCCCCATCGCAAGCTTCGCCCGCTCTGATATGGGTCATACACCATAACCAAGGTCGTCGGTGACAATGCCTTCAAGCTCAACATCCCACCGTTCCTTGGTCTGCACCTAGTGTTCAATGTAGATCGCCTTCAGCCATACTTCCCACCATTGTTGGACACATCTGACATTGCAGAATAACTCACACCAACAGAGCTAAACCCAGACTACATGGAACAGGCCACCACTGATCGGATCATGGACACATAGATCAAGAGCAGTCGCCAACAAAAGATCCAACTATATCGGGTTGTCAAAGCTAGCCAACTCCTTCACCAAGGCAAGTGGGTCACCAGGGACAAAGTTTAGCAGAAGTTTCCCCATCTCATGGAGGCACTCAATGCAATGGGGACCATTGTTTCCTAAAGGGGGAGGAATGATCCAGGTGGATATTGGTGGCCACCAGCCTATTCCACTTGGATCCCTAACACTGTCTCTTTCAGTTTTTTGGTTTCCTTAATTGTAGCACAATTTACAATTTTTGGCATTTTTTCATGCCCTGAACTTCTAGAGTCATTTTGAGGCCCTAAATGGTGTTCTTAGGGAAAACAGAGAGACCAAAAACGTCCCAAATGAGCATGCTCATTTGTTTTCAGCCTTCTCTTCGAAATCTTCGAAACAAGGTATTATGATAGCCATACGGAGATCTTAGTCCAAAGTTACAACCCTGGGAAGTTGATGTACCAATTTACCCAAACGGGGCCCACAGTTTTGACGCTTCATCTCCTAGGGTTAGGTTTTTGGATGAGTAGGGTTTTTCATTGTTTCTCAATAATAAATAGGCCTTTGAGCCTCATTGTAACACAGTTTAGAGGCATGTAGCTGCCACATCTCTCCTAAGAGATAAGCTAACATCGCCTGAGCTATCTTATTTCCATTTTGTTTGCAAGCATAGTTTAGTATTTTTCCATTAATGAAATGAAGTGTTTTTTTGTCACATCTCTGTGTTTGTGATTATATCTGTAAGTTGTTGCGTTATTGTTTAAGTTCAGATCAGTGGTATCAGTGTTCTTTCTTTGTTTTTCTTTGCATGTCTCCAACGAAGTTAGGGTATAAGAAATTAGGGATCAATCTGGTTGAACCATTGCAGGATCAGCCTCGCAAAACCCGACAACGTCCCATGGCGGAAAAAAAGAAAGACGAGGGGGCAAGAGATCCTTTCTAAATGTTGCTCGAAGAAGGTCTTGAGCGACAGAGTGACGCGATGATGGATAACTTTGTCCAGATGCTTCGATGACTACCCACAGGCGATGCATCTTCATCCAGCAACCACTCTGGAGGTGCCACTCCTTTTAAGGTACAATTTAGCTTTGATATTCCCATATTCGAAGGCCTGATAGATGCAGACATCGTAGATAAATGGTTAAATCTATTGGAAGGATATTTTTTAATTCATGACTTTTCTAATCGGAAAAGATTACATTTTCACTTCTCAAAGTCTCCCCATACATCAAGGACTGGTGGAAAACCTATTGTGAACAAAAGGACAAGAGTGAACCCTAGTTGTTTTTAGTTGCACCCACTAGGAATTCTTTCTGAGACGCCATCATAGAACAATATTACCCTGTCGGGAGCTATGAAGATAAATACATAGAATGGACCAATCTACGACAGGGAAGGGACCAAGATGTGCTGGAATTCACAAATACTTTCCATACCCTTTGCATGAAGCTGGGTATCAAGGATACTAAGTGGCATTTGGTGCTCAAGTACCGTGACTATCTACACAAGTACATCCAGGATGAGATGGAGTTCCTAGACATTTCCTCGCTCGGCACGACGTATCCGTACACTGTAAAGATTGAGCAGAAATTTAAACAAAAGAAGCAGGACTTTGGAGCTGTGAATCCAAAGCAAGGAAAGGCACCCCCAAACCATAGAAAAAGGGACCAAGCCAAGGTGGGGCTACCCAGGACAACCCACGAAAGCTGCAAGAAAAGAACAACACCACAAAGATGAAGAAGGACACTAGAAAATGGCATGAGTTCCATAAGAGCTCCACTCACAATACAAGTGAGTGTCGAGCCAAGCAGTCACTGGTGGTCGAGCTGAAGGCTTCCGAATCAGACATAGGTTCTGACTCTAAATCAAAACATGATAAGGGGACCGACAAAGGGAAGAAGATCATTGATGCGGAGCCTAGTGCCACCAAGGCCACCACAAAGATCCAGAAAATTGAGGCTGAAGACCCAGAGGAGGGGAATGCCTCTTCCACTCACATATGTGGGTGAAGGGTTCTCCACTGCAGTTCATTGTCGATAGCGGGAGCCAAAAGAACCTCATTTCAGAAGATGTCGTGAAGTGGCTAGGCTTAAAGACTACAACACACCCACAACCTTACACCATTGGGTGGCTTCACCAAGGACGAGATCTTCGTGTCAGCCAGTAGTGTCACCTTCCCTATAGCATCAAGCCCTTCATAGATGAGGTATTTCCTAGACCAGGAAATTCGTTTTCCTTATGATTTGTTCCCAAGGCAAGAAGAAGGTTTTGGCCACGGATTCCAGGCAGGGATCCTCTGCACAACAACAACAGCTGGAAAAGATCATGGAGGAGTACAGGGACATTTTCGCCTCATTCACATGGGTACCTCTGCACCGTCAGGTAAGACACTCCATCGATTTGACCCCAGGTGTGTCGTTTCCCAATGGACCTATCTATTGACGCTCTGTTCTGGAGAACGATGAGATCAAGAGGAAAATTCAGGAACTATTGCAGAAAGGGCACATTAAGCCAAGCTCATCACCCTGTGGAAGCTCAATTTTATTTGTACAGAAGAAGGATAGGACCTAGAGACTTTGTATTGACTATCAGGCGCTGAATAAGATCACTGTCTGGAAGAGGTACCCAATCCCGCGGATTGATGACCTTCTGGACCAGCTCAAGGGGGCCAAATGTTTCAGCAAGATTTACCTGAAGTCAGGTTATCACCAGGTTCCTATCGAACCCTCCGATGTGTGGAAGACTGCATTCAAATCCATGGAGGGCCTTTTCGAATGGTCGGTCATGCCGTTCGGATTGACGAACGCCCCTATACCTTCATGAGATTGATGGATGACATCTTGTAGCCCTTAACTAATGCATTCGTGGTGGTGTATCTAGATTACATCTTGATCTTCAGCCAGAGTTGGGAGGAACACCTCCACCATATTTGGCTGGTTCTTCAAACCCTTCAACAATAGAAGCTATGTGCTAACTTGGAGAAAGGAACCTTTGGCCTGACCCATGTTCAATATCTGGGGTACATAATTGATGAGGAGGTTGTACATGTGGACCCATCCAAGATACAAGTCATTCAAGATTGGCCAGCCCCAACCACTCTAACAGATCTTCACAGCTTTTTGGGGCTTGCCAATTTCTATCGCAGGTTCGTGTTGGGGTTCTCTCATATCACTTTCCCTTTAAGTCAAGTCACCAAGGGTAGAGCAAAAAAAAAGTTCTTTTGGTCAGACACCCAATAGCGAGCATTCTCCGAGTTAAAGAATCACCTTTGTTTTGCACCAATGCCCACATTACCAGACCTGAAACAACCATTTAAGATTGAGACAGATGCCTCCGACTGTGCTATTGGGGTAGTTCTTACTCAACATGGGCATCCAGTGGCTTACCATAGTGAGACACTTTCAGACACAGTCTGAAAGTACCCCACTTACCACAAAGAAATGTATTCCATTGTGCAGTCCTGTCATCAATGGAAGCATTACATTCTGGGGAAGGAAATGGTCGTCCACACAGACCACCAACCTCTTTTGTTCATAAAGAAATAAGGGAAGTTGCAGAACGATCACCATCAGAAATGGTCCACCTATTTGCAACAGTTTCATTTGAACATTAAGTATAAGAAGGGCAGCACCAATAATGTCATTGATTGCCTTAGTAGACGACCAACTCCTATGGGCACGAGACGTCGGGGTGGCCTCATGTTTACAAGAGCGATCCAGAATCGGTAGCATACACTAGACACTCCTGGAAGGGAAGAAAGTTCTAAATTTTCACCTTCAGGATGCACTGTTATGCCACTTGGGACACATATGTGTTCCTTCAAGTGAGCATGCCATGATGATTTGGGAGGCACATCACAGTCAGATCACTAGACATTTCAGAGTAGAGAAAACAGTGGCAGTATTGCAGAAGTATGTTTATTGGCCGAAACTTCGTCAGGATGTTGGGAAGTACATTAGATCTTGCACCGCCTGCGCCATTACCAAACCAACCATTAAGAAGCATGGCTTGTATACTCCTCTACCTACTCCTAGCTGGCCTTCGGAATCTGTCTCCATGGATTATATGTCAAGCCTTCCTTCTACTAAGCATGACAACGATTGCGTTTTCATGGTGGTCGACAGATTCTCTAAGATGGCCTGCAATAAGAGTATCTCAGCAGAGGCCACTGGTAAGCTCTTCTTTGAGCAAGTGTGTGTACACTTTGGGATCCCATAGTCCATTATCTCAGATCAGGACAACAGATTCCTGAGTGCATTTTGGTCAAGTCTCTAGTCGATGTTGGATACAAAACTCGTTAAGTCCATGGCTTTCCACCCCCAAACTGATGGCCAAATAGAGGTTGTTAATAGAATGATCATACACATTCTGCGCTTGTACAACTCGAATGATCCAGGTGGATATTGATGGCCACCTGCCTATTCCATCTGGACCCCCAACACTATCTCTTTTAGTTTTTTCGGTTTCCTTAATTGTAGCACAGTTTACTATTTTTGGCAGTTTTTCAGGTCCTGAACTTTCAAAGCCATTTTGAGGCCCTAAACGACGTTTTTAGGGAAAGCAAAGAGACCAAAAATGTTCCAAATTGGTATGGCTATTTGTTTTCAACCTTCTCTTTGAGATCTTCAAAATGATGTATTATGATAGCCAAATGGAGATCGTATGCCGATGTTACGACCCCGAGAAGTTGATGTACCAGTTTACCCAAACGAGGCCCACAGTTTTGGCACTTCATCTCCTAGGGTTAGGTTTTTGGATGTTTAGGGTTTTGTTTCTCAATAATAAATAGGCCTTTGAGCCTCATTAACACAGTTCGGAGGCTTGTAGTCACCACATCTCTTCTCAGAGATAAGCTACCATCACCCGAGCTAGTCTTATTTTGATTCTGTTTGTAAGCATATTTCAGTATTTGATATTAATGAAATGAAGTGTTATTTCTACTGCATCTTTGTATTTATGGTTATTTCTGCAATTTGTTGCGTTCCTATTTAAATTCGGATCATCGAAGCATCCACGCACATGGGATGAAAGTCTCTCCTATGTCCAACATAGCTACAACAAAGCTCTCCACAGCTCAACAAGCCATAGCCCCTTTCAGGTAGGGTTGGGATTTGAGCTGTTATGCCCCATTGATTTGGCCATACCATTTACAGCCACTTCAATAGATTCGGCTCATGTGCAGTCCAAAGTTGAAAGGGCTAACAGCTTCATTGATCGCATTCAACACATCAGCCAATAGGTCAATGATATATTGGATAGGTCCAATGCTCAGTACAATCAGGGCGACAAAATTTGGCTTCATTCGTAGAAAGAGCACCTTGCTGGGCCCCATCGCAAGCTTCGCCCGCTCCGATATGGGCCATACACCATCACAAAGGTCGTCGGTGACAATGCCTTCGAGCTCAGCATCCCATCATTCCTTACTCTGCACCTAGTGTTCAATGTAGATCGCCTTCAGCCATACTTCCCACCATTGTTGGACACATCTGACATTGTAGAACAACTCACACCAACAAAACTAAACCTATACTGCATGGAATAGGCCACCACTGATCCGATCATGGACACACAGATCAAGAGCACTCTCCAATAGAAGATCCAACTATATCAGGTTATGAATGTTGGCCAACTCCTTCACCAAGGCAAGTGGCTCACCAGGGACCAAGTTCAGCAGAAGTTTCCCCATCTCATGGAGGCACTCAACTCAATGGGGACCATTGCTTCTTAAGGGGGTAGGAATGATCCAAGTGGATATTGGTGGCGACCTGCCTATTCCACTTGGACCCCCAACACTATCTCTTTCAGTTTTTCGGTTTCCTCAATTGTAGCACAATTTACTATTTTTGGCAGTTTTTTAGGGCCTGAACTTCCAGAGCCATTTTGAAATGGAGAGACTGGAAATGTCCCAAACAATTCTTCTTGTTTGTTTTCAGCCTTCTCTTTGAGATCTTCCAAATGAGGTGTTATTATAGCCAAACGGATGTGAAAGTTACGACCCCAGGAAGTTGATGTACCAATTTAGCCAAACGGGGCCCACAGTTTTTGCGCTTCATCTCCTAGGGTTAGGTTTTTTGATGTGTAGGGTTTTCCATTGTTTCTCAATAATAAATAGGCCTTTGAGCCTCATTGTAACATAGTTCAGAGGCATGTAGCTACCACATCTCTCCTCAGATATAAGCTAACATCGCCTGAGCTATCTTATTTCCATTTTGTTTGTCAGCATAGTTTAATATTTTTCCATTAATGAAATGAAGTGTTTTTCTGCCACATCTCTGTGTTTATGATTATATCTATAAGTTTTTGTGTTCTTGTTTAAGTTCGGATCAGATATATAGCTATTTCCATTTCCATTATGAAATGGTGAACGCCCAAAGGTAGAGGGCCAATTGAAGTCGCAAACGATGAACCCTTTGCTCTTGCCTATGCTCCATGAGAAACTCCAGTTGATTCTGCTAATAAAGCTTTTAATGAGAAAACATTTGAAAAGTTGCATACTAAGATGTTTGACGTCACTCTACCACTACCTAGAGTACCCAAGTCAACTTTGGACTGATATGCAACTCAAATATTGTTTGGGATAAGTCATGGTCATACTTATATTCACAATAAAATTATTAGGCCAAATATATTTAAGATACAATCATTGCCTTATTATGTTTCTAAAGAATCATTTTATAGTGAAGTTTTATCCTAATCTGGAGTATAATTCATGCAAAAATAAGGTGATATTATTTATTCTCTCAATGCAATGCGACTGTGGGATCCTTTTGGCGATGCATTGTCATATTATAGAAAATGCACGACTGACTCTAAACAAGGTCTCTAAATGATGATGAAGAAGTTGTAGGAATGCATGTCTTCTATCCATAATACCATGTCTGAAGTCAGTTCCATGGCGAGTTCTAATATTTCTACTTCTCAAATCCCAAATTTTGTTCCCCTTGTTGGTAAGTATTTTAAGTCTCTAGTAGTCCCCTTTGTCTCCATGACTCCAATCTCCATTGCTCCACCTATAGTCTCTGATGTTGCCCCTTCCACCTTTGACACCTTTGATTTTACTCAAGCTTATTCCCAAGGCAATCCTGTTGTTCAACTTTCTCATATTGTTTACCTTACTAGAGATGAGACCAAAGACCCTGTTGAAGGTACTCAAATTGTTGAGGAACATCATGTTTCCGCCCTACTCATTCTACACATTTACCTAGTTCATCACTTCATACCCCCTCTACCACTACCCTGGTTGATAACCATGACTGTGGAAATCCTAGCGAGGATACTACTGAGATGAATATTGAATCATCTCCTCTAGAGACTGCACATATTTTGTAGACTATGGTTGAACTTCAATTGCATGTAGAATAAGTTATGGTGTTGCATGTGCAATCCTCATTTGCATCCTAGCTAGAATCTAAAACAACAATTTCAACAGCTTAGGTTGCTTTGTTGATTGAAGATCCAACTCACTGCCAAGAGGTTTTGTATTTAGTTGCATAATCAAAAGATATTGTCCCTATTTTACATACAAATGTCATTTCTAGGATCTGTGATGAATTTTGAAAGGAATAGAGTCAAGAGCCATAAACGTTTCCTCAGGGATGCTTAGAAAAATCTATTGCCTATGGATGGCCTCTATAAGCACATTTCCTCTAACTGATACCTTATTTGTATATGATATTCAAACTTGGTTTTCATCTCAACTATTTTAATTCATTAGAGCCTCTACCACTCAATTGGAAGATTGCTTGGTCCTTGAGGACTCAAAGTATAATGAACTCATTTCTACTTATGAACAACAACAATAAAAACTCATCGTCGTCACTAGAGAGAGGGACCAACTACGGGGGGAAAAGGAGAAACTAGAAAAACAAATTACAGATATCAGTTTTAAATTTCAATAGATGTGGTTGACCATTACTAAAATTATGCCTAATTTTCTAGAGGTTTTTTCCACATGTCATCCTCTTGAACGCTATGAGTTTATTGAAAATGCTTTAAGAATTGGTTGCTACCAATTGAGAGTTTCATGACAATGTTGCTGAGTTATGTTGAACATTCCTAGATCATGTAGACCAATATAAACACAAAATTTCTCATGAGATTTCTCAAGCCTTTTCTTTGCGGGAAACCCTTCAATAGGTTAACAATGATTCACAGGAAAATTTTCACTAAGTCCAAAATTTGGCCGGTATACTTGCCAAAAATAATCAACCTTTGTATCAGTTGTGGAAGGAAACTCAACAATTTTTTGGCCAAGCACTTTCCACTACTCATCTTCAACAACAAAAAAATTTGTTTGGTGAAGAAAAAGAACTAGAGAAGTAGATTCATTAGTTTGAAGAAGATTCACATACTACTAAAACTCTATTGTGAGATCTTCGGCGACCAACTCAGTCTCATTTCATGGAGCTTTGGAAGCTTAATTTTGATGTTAATGTTTAGTGGTAGACCATCCTTGCATATTGTCCTAAGAAGCCTACAACTAATAACACAACAAAGTTCGTTGATAGAGTTTCTACATTAATCACCACTTGGAAATATACCACCACAAATTATGTTGATTCCAAATCTTAAGTTCTATAGATAGTACCAGAGTTGGGTCCTTTGCTTGAAGTCCAAATAGCAGAGAAGGGAGGAAAAGTACCAAAATAGTCGCACAATCCGAAGTAGAGCCGAGTGCGCAGCCGGAATATTTACTTGAGGATGAGTCATTGAACTGTGGTCAAGTTATGCTAGGTGCTTCATTTTTTGTTATATTTTGACTGGAAAAACATTGCAAAGAAGATCAACGAAAGCAAGAAAGTAAGTGATCAAACTAGCTAGAAGTTGAGAATAGAAAAGTGAAGTGGTAGGAAGAAGTCTAGAATGGTTATCTTGGGACTAGTAGAATCCACATAAGAAGGATATGTGCATTGTATTTGAAAGAATCAAGGTGATGAGTACCAAAGCACAAGGTTTTGTCAAAATGGACTAGATCAAGCGAGCGGGATCAAAATGATCAAAGTGGACTGAATCAAGAGGGAAAGAGTGGAGGGAAATCTATAAAATCCACAAGAATCGAGCAGGAGGAGAGAGAGATTTTATATATGATGAGATGCTGCCGATTGAAGATCAAAGCTTTGTACTTTTCTTTAGATTGTAATTTGGTCTTACTTGAGACTCACTCTAATATGCTTTCCGAATGATCTTGTGAATGCTTGTCGATCTGTAAAGTAATGGTCCACTTATATTAATAAGTAAGGAGTTGTAGGTATTAATTCTATATATGCGTGTATGGAATGATTACAGTTAGCACACCCTTTTAAAAGTTCCTTATGATGTGTTATTGTGTCTTCTACTACTCGTTAATGTAAATGCTTCTATCTTAAGTATATAATTATAGGTGAATATTTTTGTGAATTATGTACAAATAATTTTTTCATTAGGTTGCTTCATGGCACTATTCTTCAATCGATCCATCCTTGACTATATTGGAATGCCTTGTTGAAAAATGTGTAACTAGATTCGGTATTCATAAGTATGAAATGTACTCTTGTAAAGAATAAAAAGAAAATAAATTATTAGTGGAGCATGGGTTTCATGCTCAAGATCTTTTATTTTATAGATCAAGCACCCATTGAGTGCTTATAGGGTTTTTCCTAGGTTTATGAGTCTTTGTCATATATTGAAGACCCTATGGGCACATTGTATCTTGTAAAGGAAAACATATTTGTCTTTAAAGTGTCGAAATACCTCCAAGATCAAGTCGGCCTAAGGAGTTGTCAAGTCAGCCTACATGAAGAGCCATGCATACTCTTGGAAGAGCCTACATATAGAGAGGAACTTTTCCTCCATTATCCACACTCACTCATCTCATTCTATGTGAAGAAGAGGAAGAATAAAGGTCTAATAAGAAGGCACAAAAAGGAAGTTGAAGAAGTCGAAGTGCTAGTTCTCTCTCTCTTATGGAAGTCGAAGTTAGGGTTTTTGCGCTGGGACTATCTCTAGTTCTGATCCAAAAATGGATCCTGAATAAACCTCTAAGTCTAAAAGAATTCATATAAGAGGTAAAAGGTGCCAAATGGCACAAATCCTTTGTAAATTAGAGGAAAATGAAAGTGGCAAGCTACTCTCGGAAATAGCCCCATTGTAGAGATAGTCTTTTCTGAATCTATTGCAACTTGAATGGGCAAAAATGGACTTAGTATGCAAAAGTTATCGCAGAAAGAAGATGCCCTTGGTTCTTTAGAAAAAGAGGAAAATCTTCTAAAAATGGCCTAAAATAATTTATGAGGTAAATGGCCTAAAGAGCGGATTTAAGTGGAAAGGGGAAACCCCCAATCGTTGATCCCCGACATATCGGGTCGGAGGTAGACAGGCGATGTTGCATAAGGACAGGGCCGAGCGATAAGCCGATTGCCAATATCTGCGGATCGCAATCGGCGATGCCATATGGAAAGACCCCGAGCCGATGCGATATTGCGATTGTCGATATCGGCGGATCACAATTGGAGCTACACAGAGGAGCAAGACTATATACATACATATATACGATGTGACTAGCCAGAACTGACGGGCTTATAAGTGATATTTGATATAATTTGAGATCCGTAAAAAGAGCTTTTTCTATGTAAAGTTGTGTTTTTGTTAAATAAACGAAAACCAAGGGAAACGCGATTTGGGTGATGTTGTCAGACCCGAAAGGGTTATTAATACTGTTATATATGATTTCAAGTCTGATAAAGCCATAATACAGGATTTTTCAATGTTCAATGTATTTCTTTAATACAAAGGAAATGAGCAGTATTCGGGAGGAATGAAGGCAGAAAGAGGTTTTGGTTGGGCTCTGCCCAAGCCCATACATTGGTTTCCATGTGTCCAGGCCTAGGAGAGATAAAACCACCCTCATCGGGCGGTTAACCCCTGTACGAAAGGGCCGCTCGAAATAAACCATAGCCGTTGGATCTGGATCTCCCAGATCAACGGTGGAGATGCGGTAAGCGGTGTAAAGGTGGACCTGATAGGAGTATAGACCGGATTTGAGGACTTTTGAAGTCCGATGGACAGTGTTTTGGCAGTTTTTCCCATGTTTGAATGCATTTCTCTATGTAAATAGAGAGCCGCTGTTTCAGGGATTTCAAAGGCCCGATGCACTCTTCCATTGCAGAACAGGTGGCCACCTCCCCTAAAGGCGTTAGCAATGATTATTTAATGCTTAGAGAGGGGATTTGATCAGACCAAAGTAGGAAGTGTTATGAAACCAACTCATAAAAAGATAGAAAATATGGTTGAACACCTTAGAATTCAGCCTCTTCGAGGGGGCAACCTCCTTTACATTACATAAATGAACAATTCTTGGATGATTCAAATGACAAAACCTCATTTCTATATATAGGAGTCTAAGGAGTCACAATATAACCCATCCGACCTAACAATAATAATATAAAGCCACAAAAATAATAATAGAGGGATTCTATGGGGCACAATGATAACAATATGGGGACAATAGGGGCACAACAATATTAATAAGGGATACAACTACAATAGTAATGGGGTAATCACTAGTATTATAGGGACCTAATATGCCCCTCTCCTTCAAAAAAGTATTATCCTCAACACTTGAGTAGTTCTGGATGCTTCTGTATAAAATTCTCATCCTCCCATGTGGAATCTTCAGCGGATATGTTCTTCCACTTGATGAGATACTCCGAAATTGATCGATTTCATAGCTATCGATTTCTTGTTTCTGTGACTGCTTCTGATTCCAATATAATTTTTCCTTCCTTGTCAAGTTCTGGAAATATTGTTTGAACTGGGAGCTTGTCGCCTATAACCTTCTTTAAACATGAAACATGGAAAACTGGGTGCACTTGAGAAGCTGCAGGAAGCTCCAATTTGTATGCCATAGTACCAATCTTTTGCAACACCTTGTATGGACCATAATACTTTGGTGATAATTTATTATCCTTCTTAGCTTGCTTGAGGGAAATTTGTTTATATGGTTGTAGCCGTAGGAATACCCAATCACCTACATCAAAACTTCTTTCGCTGCGATGTTGATTTGCCTATTGTTTCATTCTATTCTGTGTCAACACGAGGTTATCCTTTAAGAGTTGGAGGACTTGTTGTTGATGTTCGATGTGATGTTCCACTGCTTGAACCTTAGAATTTTCTCTTAAATATGATGTGATGGATGGTGGTTGATATCCATAAAGTGCCATAAATGGGGTCATTTTTGTTGTTGGATGGAAGGAAGTGTTATACCATCATTCAGCGAGAGGCAACCATTTGACCCATTGTGTCTGTTTATCAGATACAAAGCAATGAAGATATCCTTCCAAACATTTGTTTACTATCTTAGTTTTCCCATCAGATTGAGGATGATAAGATGAGCTATGAGCTAACTGAGTACCAAGATAAGAAAATAATTCTGTCAAAAAGTTTACAGTGAAAATGGAATCTTTGTCACTTACAGTAATCTTTGGGTTTCCATGTAGCTTTTGAATTGTTTCCATAAATGCAGTAGAAATTGTACTAGCTTTAAATGGATGTGATAATGCACAAAAGTGTGCATACTTGGTAAGTCTGTCAACTACCACCATGATGACACTCTTTCCCTCAGACTTGGGTAAACCTGTGATAAAATCCATTGAAACCTCCTCCCAACGTTGGCTTGGAATGGATAAAGGTTGTCATAGACCCGAGGTCTTAATTGTTTCAACTTTATTTTGTTGGAAAACCAAACATTCCACCACAAACTTTTGAATATCCGATTTAAGGCCATCCCAAAAAAATTCCTTCTTAACCCTGTGGTAAGTTTTTAAAAATCCTCAGTGCCCTCCTAAGGGAGAAGTGTGCAATTCCATAAGAATCTTTTGTTTGAGTTGGGAATTCTTACAGAGGTTTAAGCGATCTTTGTACAATAACGAATCATTTTGCCAGCTAAATGTATCATATGTACTGGAATCTTGTTGTAATTTTTGAATAAGTGCCCACACTTCTTCATCATTCTTCCATTCCTCCCTTGCTTTGTTTATCCAATCTAGTTGGCTAATAGAAATGGCGCACAACAATGCTTCCACATCCTCATCCTTTCTTGAGAGTGCATCTGCCACCACATTTTGCTTCCCTTTTTTGTAGATGATTTCAAAGTCATAACCCAACATCTTTGTGAGCCACTTTTGTTGCTCTTCAAAGGATAATCTTTGTTCTAAAAAGTATTTAAGGTTATCATGATCAATTTTTACCTTGAAGTGTCTTCCCATTAGGTAGGGTCGCCATTTCTTAAGTGCATGTAGTATTGCCAACATTTCCTTCTCATAAATGGCTTTGTGTAAAAACTTTCCCTTGATTGGACGACTTTCAAAAGCAATGGGTATTTCATATTGCATTAAAATAGCACCAATTCCATTTCCTGAAGCATCACATTCCACAATAAAGGTTTTTGTGAAGTCCGGTGTAGCTAAGACCGGTGCTTGGCACATTGTCTCTTTAAGATGTTCAAAAGCCTTTGTTGCTTCTGGAGTCCATGAAAATGCATCTTTCTTCAATAATGTTGTTAGAGGTGCTGCTATTCTCCCATAATTCTTAATAAACTTGTGATAATACTTTTTCAACCTGAGAAATCCTCGCAGATGCTTTATGGATGTGGGGATTTTCCATTCCTTAATGGCCTTAATTTTGCTAGGGTCTACCTTAACTCCTTCATGAGATACAATATGACCCAGATATTCCACCTCTTGTACTCCAAAGAAACATTTGGATCTTTTTGCATATAATTGTTTCTCCTCCAATAGTTGTAGCACCCTGTCAACATGTTCAACATGATCCTTCCAAGACTTGCTGTATATTAGTATATCATCAAAAAATACTAACACAAATTTTCTAAGGAAGGGTTTGAAAATGGAATTCATCAAACCTTGAAATGTAGAAGGTGCATTGGTAAGGCCAAAAGGCATGACCAAAAATTCATAATGACCCTCATGAGTTCTAAATGCTGTTTTCGGAATGTCTTCAGTATTCATTCTGATTTGATGATATCCTGAACGAAGATCCAACTTGGTGAAGTAAATTGATCCATGCAATTCATCTAGTAATTCATCAATGACAGGAATGGGGAACTTATCTTTAATAGTGAGCTTGTTGAGCTCCCTATAATCTGGACACATGCACCATGATCCCTCCTTCTTGTGCACCAATACTACTGGAGAAAAGAAAGAACTTTGACTAGGTTGAATTATACCAGCCTCTAGCATTTCTGCAACCATACGTTCAATTTCACTCTTTTGGGCATAGGGATATCTGTACGGCCTGATGTTTGGAGGAACGCTTCCTGGAATCAGATGAATAGCATGATCATGATCACGAATAGGTGGGAGACCTTTGGGAGTCTCAAATATCTTGGAATTATTGTCCAAGACTTTTTGGAGATCTGGAGAAATAGATGATTCCGATGTGGAAACATCTAGCAAACATAATTGTGCAATTACACCTCTTTTTTCCTTTTTTAGAAGCTTTGTCATACCATTAGAGCCAATTATCTTTCCTGGTTTCCCTGCAATACTCTTTTATTCAACTTCCTTTCCTTCTGCAGAAAATTTCATGAAAAGTTCTTGAAAATTAAAAGCTATTGTACCCAAGGATTGTAGCCATTGGACTCCTAGTACAACATCAGCCAACCTCCCATTGGAATGGAAAGCATTGGGCTAGTCAATACATATTCTCCCATGGATAGCTTGATATTATGTCACTTTCCAGAGCAATTTATCATTCCTCCATTTACAACCATCACTTGACACTCTGTTGCTGGATATAGGAAGCAATTCAATTCGTTTGCTATCTTACAATGAATAAAATTGTGGGTACTTCCTGAATCAATCAACACTATTACCTTTTTCTTCTTGATTTGTCCTTCTATCTTGATGGTTTGAGAAGTGGTAATTCCAGCCAATGCATTACAAGATATGGTCGGATTCATTTCTTTTTTATCTAGGCTTTGTTCCTGGAGTATATCCTCTTCTTTTGACCTTTCTTGCTCCTTTTCTTCTTCCTCTTCACAATCTATGTAGAATAATTTCTTCTCAGCACATTTATGACCTTTAGTGTATTTGTTATCACAACTGTAACAACGCCCTTTTGCTCTTTTTTCTTCTAATTGTTGTGGTGTAAACCTTATAGGTTGTGGAAGACTAGGGGCAACAACACTTCCATCTTTATAGTTGTGAGTGGTATGCTTCCTGGTTGCCATAATTTTGCTTTCCATTTTTCTTGCTAACCTAAATGCCTTCTCTAATGAATCAGGTTCCCAAAGGCGGACATCATGTTGGATATTATCCTTTAAATTCCCTATGAACACATCAATCCTATGCTCCTCTGGAATATTTTTTACCCTTATGTTCAATTTTTGGAACTCCTCAATGTGCTCCATTATTGAACCCTTTTGTTTGAGACTTATCAATTGGCTAAAAAAAGTGTTGCTTTTTGTATCCTCATAATGTGCTGTCAATTCTTCTGTAAAAATTGCCCAAGTGATAATTTGTTTATGAAAGCAAAGCCATTCATACCATACAAACTGATTCAGTTCCAAATATAAAGTTGCAATACGTACCTTTTGTGTGTTTTGCACATTATTGAGATCGAAAAATTGCTCCATCTGTAATATCCATGTTGCGGGATCCTTGCCATCAAACTTACTCATATCGATTTTTGGAATATGGTGGGTCTTTGATCCAAAATTAGAGTCTATGAAATCATGATTAACATTTCTTTTGTTCTCATCATGAGTTTCCTTTACTACCCTTTCACCATTAGTAAGCATTTCTTGTAGAAACTTTGTCAAATCTGTCTTCAAATCTTCCATGCCTGTCTTCAAATTTGTCTTCAATCTATCTTCAAATCATCCATCTTAGCTTCCACATCATTCATCTTAGCTTCTACGCCTTTCTTTAAACAATCCATCTTAGCTTCTGTGCCTTTCTTTAAACCATCCATCTTAGCTTCTACATATTTCTTTAAACCATCCATCTTAGATTCTGTTACTTTTTGTGCAAGTGACACTTGTTGCACTTGGTCTCGTAATTTTGATATGTCATGTTGCATTTCTTCCTCTTCTTCATGAGTTATGCTAAAGCTTTTAGGTTTTTACTAGGTGTTTGCATTTTCTTTCCTCAAGGCATCAATTACCGATAATAATGCTTTACTATGCCCTTCGAATTCCTTCAAACTAATTTTTCAAACCAAGCTTATGCAAAAATTTAAAAAAAACTACACACCTTTTTTCACTTTGTAGGATCTTGATATTGAATTTGATGTATTTCTATAATTTCGTATCAACCAGTTCTAAAATTGTGACGTGTGGTAGCCCTCTGCGTCCTCTTTCCAATGCCACCAATCTGATCCAAATTGGATTCTCCAGGGAAGAGTTATGCCAAATCTCCCACAGTGACCTGATTATAGACTAGTTCAGTAGAACGAACTTGTACGACGTGGTACAAGTCACTATTTCGACCTTTGGCTCTGAAAAATATATACAAGAAACTACAGTCCATCCTCTTTTTGTACCTTCATACGAAATTTCAATCCGATGCTTAGAGAGAAAGTTATGACAATTTTCCCCAGGTCACCTGTTTGGAATGTAATTCAGGAGTATGCAAAAAGATAAACTTCCTCAGATCATATCTTTGCAAATATAGTGCAAAAATCTTTGAAATTTGGACTCGAGGTTCAGTGTGATTTCGTCTCAAATGGGGTTTTTTTTAGCTTCTGAAACGTTGCAGAAAAAAGTTATAGCGAAAATGCCACGATGACCTATTTAATGCAGCAAAACCCTAGAATCCAAAGCTCTGATACCAAATGTTATGAAACCAGCTCACAAAAAGATAGAAAAGATAGTTGAACACCTTAGAATTCAGCCTCTTTGAGGGGACAACCTCCTTTACATTACACAAATGAAAAATTCTTGGATGATTCAAATGAAAAAACCTCCTTTCTATATATAGGAATCTAAGGAGTCACAATATAACCCAGGCGACCTAACAATAATAATATAAAGCCACAAAAATAAGAATAGAGGGATTCTATGGGGCACAGTAATAAAAATATGGGGACAATAGGGGCACAACAATATTAATAAGGGATACAACTACAATAGTAATGGTATTAATCACTAATATTATAGGGATCTAACAGGAAGCCAGATGGCCAGTCGAATAGACAATGCAGAGAAGCCACAGAGCTGTAGGCGAATGATTGGATCACAGAGAAACAGCTAAGGAAGCCAAAAGCCAGGAAGATACTCAAAAGAGCCAGAGAGAATGATTGTGAAGATCAGGAGGAAGAAGGTAGCAAAAGGTCGTTGCAAGAGAATAGAGAGAGCCAAAGAGCTATTGCGCAGAGCAGCTGAGGGAGCCTTTGGGGTCACTTGAAATTCAAGTGAAAAGCCAGAGAGCTGAAGGTTGCAGAGGGCCAACAAGCCAGATCCGAAGAGCTAGAGTCAAAGCTAGAGATGAAGAGCCAGAGCCAAGAGCCAGAGCTAGAGCTGAAGAGCGAGAGTGAGAGCCAAGAGCCAGAAAGTCGAGAGCTTCAAGAGCTAGGGATAAAATGGTGTCTAAACCCATTGTTTTTATGTAAAACAGTGGACTTGAGCCAAGAGATTGTAAAAAGGACTTTGCCATAATCCCAGAGATCCTAGTTGAGTTGACTAGATCTCACGGAGACGTAGCCCAAGAGTTTTGGGTGAACTCCAAATTAATGTTGTTGTTCTGTGTTTGTTTTTACTGCTGCATTATTTACAGTTATATGTATTTATATATCAGTTTAAGCACATTTACATATCAGCACAAAAAGTAGATTTTAAAGCATATAATCAATTTAAATCAAATACCAGCATACACCTATATTTTCAAGCATTTTTAATTCCACATTAGTTAATCATGAAGACTTGGGAATATTTAAAGCTTTGGAAGTGGGAGAGGTTCTTGTAAGTTAGACAAGAAGCCTAAGAGCCCCATTTTCAGATCAAGTATGATCTTGAAGGAAAGAGAGAAGGAAAGGAAAGCAAAGGTCACTTAGGGCATCTCATTAGACCTAATTCTCAAGGAAAAGAAAGCAAAGGGAAGGGAAGGCTATACGAAGGAGATAAAAGTCTCTAAGAGGAACAGCAGCAGTTGCAACAGTTTCTGGGAGACATAATTTTGGATCTATGGTGGGAGATCGAAGTCATTGCAGCAGGAGGCCGTGTTGATCTTCATATTGGAGGGTATTTGTATGATTCATTAGGTAATGGTATTCACCAATTGAAGAATCTATAAGAAGATAAGAGATTTAAGAGTTTTCCCTCAAGAGGAGGGGTTTTGGCCCTAGCTTGCAGCCTATACATTGTGTCATTGTTCTTATTGTTTTGGTAGCTATTTGATGTATCTCACTCTATAATAATAAGGAACAAAGAGATTAAGGAAAAAGGTAACACAAATACTTATTAAGTTAAAGAGAATTAACATATTTACTACCCTATTGAATTCTCAACATGGTATCAGAGCTAAGATTATCTAAGGGCATCATGAAGATCTCCTCTACAGTGAAGAAGTTCATCAAGAAGATTGCAATCCATCTCAAGAACGTATTAAGGAAGCATGTAATTTATTGTTTTCTACAAAGAAGGTATCAATCAAATAAAAGGATGAAGGTCTCTTCTCGACTCTCTCTGACACATTTGAAGATGAAGAAATTTGGGTAATTGACAGTGGTGCATCAAGGCACATGAATGACCATTCCAACTGATTAAAGACCTTATCAAAAGGAAAATCTTCTTATTCGTTGGAGCATGGAGACAACAAGAGCTATCCCACAAAAGGAATTGGATAAACCTTCATAAAGCTAGAAGACGGAAGCAACATTCACCTCAACAACATTCTATTTGTTCCAGGTTTGTACAAGAATTTACTTTCTATTTCAAGTCTAAAAGATAAGGGTGATATAATAGCCTTCATAGATGGAAAGGTCTTTTTTTGGGGAAAAGACTCAAGTATAGATCAAGCCAAAGTTATTGGCATTTGAGAAGAAAGACTCTATAGACTGATATATCCTATGGCCCAAGCCCTAGTTCACATTGAAATTAGCCCATGTGATCTTTGGCATCGAAAATTTGGTCATCTACATTTCAAAATCCTTCCAACTCGAATTCCTCCCTGGCGCGGCGCAACGCTAAAATTCTAGGACTCTAATCGAGGAATGGCTTGCATATTTGGATTCAACATCGAAAAATATGACTACTGGTGTCCGGGCAAGAAATTTTGACAAGATCTGGGTCTCCTAAAGGTCAAAAAACACCCAAAAATGGCCTCTCTGCCACTTTTTGACACACAGAAAGCAGTCTTGGGAGAATGAAGATTTGGAGGGGAAAATGAGCACCAAATTGGGAAATTCCAGTGGGGTTAGAAAGTAGACAGGACAGGATTTCCAACAAGCCCACTTGGGCACATTTTGGACACCTACAAGTGCCCCAAAACAGGCTCCAAAGTGGCGCAATGCACAAAGAATTTGGCGCGGCGCACAGAGGAAAAAACTGCCAATTTGCTCTTGTTTCGCGAAATTTCGGGTCGCGACTTCTCCAAGTGGGCCCGGTCATCTACACTTCGGTTTTTTGGCACCAAAGGCAGCATTTAAAGAGTTTTCTCTCCAGATGGGCATCTATCCAAGTGGCAAAAGAATGCAAAGGGTCACCCCAGCCAAATGTCATGCTTGAGAGCGCTGCACCTGTAGCTGATGGTTGGCTCTCCATCTCCTTTTCATAATGATTTGAGTAACTTACCAACCCCTGGGCGTTCTATCTATTCCTCACACATTCTATATATTGTATGCAAGTTATTTGCAAAGGGTTGGCTGGCTTGTAACTTTTAGGAGACTGTGGGAAAGAAACTCTGTTTCTGCACTATGTATTTTTGACAGAGAATTAATGAAAGGCGGCGGCTCTGTTTCATGAGATTCTTGTGGTTGTGAGTGTAGCAAATGTGTTCTTATGTTCCATATGTATCTTGTTATGTTTCATAATTCATTTCATGTCTCATTTCAGTGAAATTTTCTAAGTGAGATTAGGTAGAATTCAACTTATATTGCTCTGCCTGTGGGAAAATTTCATGTGTAGTGTTATTCTTCTGTTGAAAAGGATTCATGTGACTATGCCCTTTTCACTTTCTTCAGCAATCTTTCCATTCCGTGTTACCTTAAACCGAAATTGCTGCTCTTTCCGCCTACCTTGCCTCACAGAATAATTTGTGCCTTCATATTCAATTCTCTGTTCTTTGCTGAGTGCCAGTCCCATATACATCCCAAAAGCTCGGTCATTCATAAAATTATTTTCAAAATCCCTTTTCACTTACTAGCCTAAGGTAAATATTGCATTGTAAGTCATCTCAGACCATTTTGCGTATCCATTCATTGAGCGTGACTCGGAGAGAGCCCTCTCCTGCTCTGGTAGGGCTAGCTACCAGACTGAGCATGGTTTGTGGTTACCCTAATTTTTGCCTTCCTTCAACCTAAGGCAGATTTAGGTGCTAACATACACCATGAAGAAGAAGGTCCCTTTGAACCCATACAACCTATGGTCATCCATGAAACAAGGAAAAGACCTAATTGGTTGAAATATACACTATTTGATTCAGAAGGTCATGGAGCAGTGAGAGGCTCATTTAGAGAAAGTAAGAAACCTAAGAGATATTTTGGATATGCTGCATACATGAAAAAATTGATAGAAGCAGAACCATCCTCCTTTGAAGGGGTTGTTAATAATCAAGAATGGAAGGATTCCATGAATGAAGAATATCAATCTATAATGAAGAATGGAGTCTGGGAGATCATACCTGGGCTCGAAGACAAATCTATGGTTACTTCCAAGTGGATCTATAAGATCAAACATGCAGCTAGTGGAAGCATAAATAAGCATAAAGAAATATTTGTGGCTAGATGCTTCTTTCAACTTGAAGGCATCGACTATGAAGAGATATTTGCTCCAACAAAAAGATATACAACGATTCAATCATTAACCTCTTTGGCAACATTGGTGAGATGGAACATCCACCACATGGATATCAAGACTGGATTTTTGAATGGCACAATAGATGAATAAGTCTACATAGAGAACCCTTGGGATTCAAATTTAAAGATAGAAAGGCATATGTTAGCAGACTGAAGAAAGCATTATATGGCCTCAAGCAAGCACTAAGGGAATGGTATGCTAGAATGGATGCATACCTTCAAAGAATAGGATTCACAAGAAGCTCTGTTGATTCAAACCTTTACATTAAGGTTGTAGATGGTGAAATTGTAATCATTCTTCTATATGTAGATGATATTCTCTTGATAGGTGTAAAAGTTCGAATTGAAGAATGTAAGAAGCAACTAGAAGAAAAATTTGACACGAAGGATCTTGTGCTGATGCGTTACTATTTGGGACTAGATGTCTCGTAAGGACCTAATGAAGTTTATTTGGGTCAAGGAAAGTATGTGATCGAGATACTGAAAAGGTTTGACATGATGGACTACAAACCTATGACTACTCCGACGATCACAAACTTGAAGAGGCTAAGGAGTTCTGAATCTAGCCTTGTGGATCCTTCCAATTATAGGCAACTCATTGGATCATTAATGTACTTTGTGAATACTCAACTAGACATATTCTTTACAGTAAATGTTCTCAGTCAATTCCAAGTGGTGCCAAAGCATGATCATTAGATAGCATCAAAACATATTGTGAGATAGTTGCAAGGAACCATCCACTAATATCTAAAGTATGATAGAAGGAAAGATGTCCAATTGATTGGATATACATATTTAGATTGGGGAGGAAGTGAGCAAGATGGAAGGAGCACTACGAAAGGATGTTTTAGTTTGGGATCCTCCATGGTCTCATGGATGAGCAGAAATAAACACACAGTTACTTTGAGTAATGTTGAAGCTGGATACGTTGCAACCTATGAAGTAAGCATAGAAGTAGTATGGTTGAGGAAGCTACTATCTGACCTATTAAGTAGGAGTGTTGAAAAATGTGTAACAAGGTTCCGTCTTCATAAGTATGAAATGTATTATTGTAAATAATAAAATGAAAAGAAATTAATATTGGAGAATGGGTTTCATGCTCAAGTTATTTTATTTTATAGGTCAAGCACCCATTGAGTTCTTATAAGGTTTGTCATAGGTTTAAGAGTCTTTTTCATATATTGAAGACCCTATGGGCACATTGCATATTGTAATAAAAAAATTTTTTTGTCTTTAAAGTGTTGAAATACCTCCAAGATCACGTCTGAATAAGGAGCTATCAAGTTGGCCTACATGAAGAGCCACGTCTACTCTTGGAAGAGCCTATATATAGAGAGGAACTTGTCCTCCATTAGATACACTCACTCATCTCATTCTATATGAAGAAGAAGAAGAAGAAGAAGAAGAAACGAAAAGGAAGTCGAAGAAGTCGAAGTGCTTGGGCTAGTTCTATCTCCCTTGTGAAAGTCGAAGTTAGGGATTCTGCGCTGGGACTAACTCTAGTTTGATCTTAAAGGAAAGAGAGAAGGAAAGACAAGTGAAGGTCACGTATGGAATCTCATTAGCCCTAAGTCTCAAGGAAAGGTAAGCGAAGGGAAGAGAAGGCTATACGAGGGAGAACAAAGTCTCTAAGAGGAGCAACAACATTTGCAGTAGTTGTCGGGAGAGAAAATTTCGGATCTACAGTGGGGAGTCGAAGTCATTGCAGAAGGAGGCTGAGTTGATATTGATATTCTAGGGTATTTGTTTGATTCACTAGGTCATGGTATTCGTCAATTGAATAATCTATAGGAAGAGAAGAGATTTAAGGGTTTCCCCTCAATAGGAAGGGTTTTGGTCATGACTTGTACCCTATATATTGTGTCACTGTTCTTATTGTTTTGGTAGTTGTTTGATGTATCTCACACTGTAATAATAAGGAAAAAAGATAATAAGGAAAAATGTAACACAAAAGTTATCAAGTTAAATAGAATTAACATATTTACTGCCCTATTGGATTCTCAACATACCTCGGGTGTGACATTTATCCTCTCACAGAAGAATGAATACCTATTTTTCATTTGGATACCTATTTTTTCTATTGGATACTTATTTTTCCTTGAAGTTCTAATAATTTCATGTATACACAATCATTTTCTTGAGATTACATTTTTCGAATAATGGAATGTGTAGCGTTTTCTCTTTGCAAAATATTTCCAAATACTATATGCATTTTTTATAAGTGTCTTTTTAATGTGTGTGAACAATTAGTGTTGCACGGGAGAATGGGTGTGCATAGGAAGAACATAAAATTTAATTCGTAGTGTAACAAAAGATTTCATTGGCAATATTGCAGTTTAGCATATAAATTTTCCATCAGTAAATTTCTTTTGTGTATCCATTCTTACTTCTTACATTTGTGAATTAAATACTAATTATCGAATATTTAATTAAATGTTTTTTAGTGAGTGTGAGAAACATTATTGTTATTGAACCAATAGTAATGCAAACCATAATTGTAATGAACGCGGAAGGGTCACCCCACAAATGGAAAAGGCACGAAATTACAAATTAGCATTAAAAGGTTTCATTGTGCATAGTACACTTTATTCTTTTTCGTACTCAACATAATGAAATTAATGGTTCAGTATTCTTTTGGTAAATGAACGAATTGACACGTAATCAGGAATGATAAGTGCTACCACCTATAAACTGACATCGATATAGTAGTGGGTGCAAGTCGAACTATGAAGTTGTTTCGTAATAGAAATTATTGATAGCCTATAGGCTAGCTATCATTACTAGAAAATATTCACATTTAATTTGATTTGTACATGGAGTAAATTGTTTCCAAATTTTGGCATTTGTTTTTAAATTTTTTGACTACTTCTCAAAAATGTTGGCTTTGTTATTTTTGAATTGCTATTTATTCAAAATGTTCCACCAAATAGATTCACTTGAAGAATAGAAGCAAATATCACAAAAAAAAGCACAAAATTGAAAATTAATGTTAAAATTTCGACATTCATTTTGACATTGTCTACTGAGAGCACACTTTAATATGGATAACGAATTTCTTGCCATAAAGTAGCGAAATGTTTTCCAAAAAGTTTAACTCTTAGAGTGATAAAATAGTTTTTTTTCCTTTCTTTCTTTTTGGAAGAAATGGATTAAGTACCATCAATAATCATCATGATACTGAGAATCCTGAAGCTTTCCATCTGTAATCCAGTTTTTCAGAAAATTGTACCAAGTTTTCTAAAATTCATGTCATAATTTCATTGTTTTCTAGGCGAAATTGTGGCCTTTTTAGACTATGCCACTATTTCTTGTAAATGTCGACTTTGCTATTTTGAATTTCTATTTATTGAGAGTGTCCTATAAAAAAAAATTCACATGAAAAATAGTAACAAGTGGTGATTGTTTAGCATACCAATAAATCTATACTTAAAGGGTAGTGAAAACATTAATGATTGACAAAATATTTTAAAAGTATAAAGATAAAATGGCTACCAGGAGAAGGAAAGAAGCTATTTGCATTGATATGATTAACTCACTTGCACTTATCGATCAAACCTTTCAGTGGTTGGATGTGTATCAATGATATGTTAATATGTCCACAAAAGAGAACAATAGTGATAAGTTTTGGTCGAATAGATTAGCAAAAGCTGCACGCATCCCAAAAGTGTTTGATTTCATAGAAATTGTTTATTTGTGCGTACAATATTTTATTTAAAGATGAGAAAAATTATGCTAGTATCCAAAAATACTC
Source organism: Pinus tabuliformis (assembly GCA_031772625.1). NCBI lineage: Eukaryota > Viridiplantae > Streptophyta > Pinopsida > Pinales > Pinaceae > Pinus > Pinus tabuliformis. The sequence goes on along the minus strand of CM062811.1, from coordinate 134,749,096 downwards.
CTATTTATTTTACTTCATAAGCATGTAGGCGCACAGTCAGGCTATCGAATCTAGATATATTCTTAGAATTGTCAAAAGAAAACAATTTTTTAGAGTAACAAGCAGGTGGCTCGAACATTATTCAAGAGTTCATTTTGCCAACTTCTGAGGTTCCTTTTGATATTTCCTTTCTAGATATTACTTTGATTAGAAAACCATTTAGAGAGTTTTTTTGGTTTTTTGTCCGTGTATCAGGCCAAGAAACTACAACAATTGTTTTAAGATCCATTATCTATGTGCTTTATTATTCATATAAAACAAATTGTGTATTTGATTGGGTTGATCTTTTTTCAAATTAATTATCTTTTCAATTAGTGATTTTTTCAAAAGTAATAGATTCTTCATGATCGCTTATCTAATAACAACTCTTGTCTCAGGTCATGTAGCATTTAGGGTGATTGGAGGTGCATATTGTGATAAGGAAAGGACAAGTCAACAACTTGGACAAGATCTTCTACAAGATCAACTACTACTTATGGTTGTAATCTCCTTCCATTTATAGTAATGCAAAGAAATCATTTTTTTCCTATATGTGATGTTGTTATTTCACTTATTTTAATACCATGTTGATTTATTGAATGAAGTACTTAGATGATACTGCATAGATCTCATATTTTCTTAGCTTGTGTTATCTGACTATTCATGTTCTAATTTTGGCATTCAGAGCTGGAATTGGAGCTTCCAAGCTAAAGGAGCAAAGTGTGCGAAGGATTCTAGGTAGACCTCACTCTGTCATCTATTTACTTTAAGTAAAAACATTGATTTCCTTGTATCTTTGTTGTTCTAGGTTAACCACCGACCTAGGGGAGATACTTTTGTCCGCAATCGTAAATCACGTATAACAAATTGGTGACTCTGTTGGGGAATGGAGTATTCCCTTGGTAGTTTCCTTGTCCATTATATTCTATTACCTCCTTGACATACCTTTTTTGTATAATCCAACCAAGAATAGACCTAGGAAGTGATTTGATTGAGCCTTTTTTAACAAATTTTATGCCATAATCCTCTTTCCCAAGCCCAACGCATCCCCTATGCCTTTGACAGAGCATTGCACCTCACCCTGGCCCACTCTGCACCAACGTTGCAATGCACTGGTGCTTCTTCTGCACCAACTTTAGCCCTTGTTGTTTAATGAATTTTTCCTTGGTTCTTGAGCCTATCTTTGGTCAGCTTACTTCCAGCTAAACTTCCTAGAGTCTTCAATGTCTTGTGATCTCTCTAAGGCCTTCGTTTGGTTTGAATTTTTGTTTTTTTCCTTTGGTAAGAATTGGTTTTTATTGTTGTCCACACTGTGGAGCTCCCACTCACTCCTCTTTCTGGCCCTCACAAGACCCAATTTTGTTTCTGTAGTTCCCTAAATAGGCCTACAATTATTGCTACCATCACAATTTCTTTCAAGGAGGAATCTACAGTGCAAGCTACTCTGTCTGGTCATGGGAACAAGCAGAACAGGGTAGAGCCAGGAAGTCATGGGATGAGCAACATGCAGCAAGGTGAAAGCAGTCAGGCTCCGCATGGCAAAGACAAAGTTGGGGATACTGGTAAGTGACAAATGGATGCTGAGGGCATTGTGGATGCTCCAAATGTTCAAGGTCGAGGAACGTTTGAAGAGGAAGACGATTGGTATCAGTTTTCCTACCGGATTGAGGAAGAGCTAGCTCCGGAGGAACCTCCAGCCTAACACGTGGCCTCATGCAAAGGCCTTTGGCTCCCAGATGGATTCATCGCACTGTTTTGTGGTTTCTTGGTCTCAAGCACAGGACTCCGGCTTCCAGGTGGATATGTTTCTACGTTTCGTGGTTTTGTGGTCTGTTTGTGTTCTGTCTCCACGCCAAATGTCTTATTTTCTCTGGTTGTTTCTCTGCCAAGTGGAAATGTCATATTGTTCCTTCGCTCTATTCCTGTTTTTTTGGTTTAGGATTTGCATTGTTCCTATCTTTCTGGTCCATTTTGGAAAACCAAGGTTTACTTCGAAATAGTTGTTATGGTTCAATGGCTGGTTTCCCCAATAACAGTGGCAGTCTTTAAAACTTCTTGGACTAGTTTCCCCTCTGTTGGGGTAGTCCAACACCAACAGTTGCATTTTGAGATGATGACTGATGCTTAACTTCTCTGAGATCAGGTTTCTTTGTAACTTTTTTGTATTATATTAATAGATCAATACTACTTAGGAAAAAAAAAGAATTGGTTTTTATTTTTCTTTTTTCTTATCATTTGGTCGCTTGCAATATAATTTCATTTGATTGTTGGTCTCTTGGATGAATTTTTGTTCTAGTCCTCATTCTGAAAAGTGTAATTTAATTAGTAACTAAACATTTTCATCTTAGTTTTCTTCATTTCTAAAATTAAGTGTGGTGAAAAGAAAAAATCTTTTCATTTGAATCTAGGGTTTTGTGTGTGAAATTGCATGTTTTTCTTTCATTTTTGCAAAAAAAAAAAATCCCCCTCAATCACTAAAGGAGGGGGGGGGGGGGGGGGGGGGGGGAGAGGGGGAGGAGGGGGGAGCTACTGAATTGTGTATGAGTGTTAATCACCTTTGAGTGACATCTCTTTTTATTTTTGTAATTTTCACCCAATTTTAGTTTGAGTCCTCTATTCAACAAATCCAAGATTATGTTTGATTTTATTGGAATCCTCTTGTGTTTGTTTTGAAGAATATTCTGGGATAAATCACATTTGCATAGTTAGAATTCTCATTTTCACAACTGAAAAGGAAATTGTGCATAGATTACATTGCATGGTTTGACATCTTTTAATGCTTTGAATTGAATTGGAATAGTGAAATTGAAATATCTACTTAGGAAGCTCTTGTTGATTATAGCATAATTGTTTGCACCTCTTCCCTACACTAGATAAATTTCATTGAAAATGAAAAGAGTTATTTTTGTCATATTAGTTGCATCATAGGTGTGTTCAGGTGACATTGATTTTTGAGCCTTAAAACTAAAACATAATTCAAGATCAACTATAAAATTCATCTCAATTAACCTAAGGAGCATTTGAAACTTAATGACACACATAGAGGTCTAGGCTAGAGACGTGTTCTGGCGTCGTTAAACGTAGGAGTTGTCTTTGTTTACCAGCGTTGTATCCTAGGGGTAAAATATCATTCTACATACATAAGTGTATTGTTGGGTGTGTGTTATATTCTTCCCATGACTACCCCATGCACAGGGAGGCAGTAGTTGCTCCTATACATTGCGTCGGTCGTAGTGCCCTGGGATTTTTCTTTTTGGACCCTATATTAGGTGGGGGGACCTACCTATGGTTTTGTGCATGGATTTCGCACATGGTTTTGGGCATGATGGTTTTCTATCCATGGTATTTTGTAGATCCGGCCAAGGGAACTATGGTATTGTTATAATCCAGGGTTAATGGATTAGGGTTTATGAATGATTCAGAATGTATATATATGTACATTGAAAGGAATATAATGAAAAAAATCTAGTAGTCTCAGTTTTGGGATCCAGGGGAAAATATCTGTGTATATATGTTTTATGTTCTTGCTATTGTTTATTTTCTATTTTTTAGAATTCATGTGTAGGTAATTTTTGTACAGGGTTAAAACCTACATTTGGTATCAGAGTTGTTTTGGCTTCAAAGGGACACCTTTGCTGCTGAGGGATTTTTCTCGGGCCTGTGGTAGACCCTGTTCAGTGGGAGATCTGCGGGATCGATTCTTATGGTGAAAGAAGATGGCGAGCAGTGGAAAGATAGAGATCGAGAAATTTAATGGTCAGAGTTTTGAGTTGTGGAAACTGAAGATGGAGTATTTGTTGGTGGATAAAGATGAGTGGATCGCAGTAGATCTAGATACTAAACCAACAACTATGTCAACTAAAGATTGGGCAAAGTTGGATTAGAAGGCAAAGAGCACAATATGATTTTGTGTCTCAGATTCAATATTATTGAATGTATCAGGGGAAGCTTCGGTGAAGGCTTTGTAGGACAAGTTAGGGAATTTGTACCAATCTAAGTCTCTAGTGAATAAACTATTCCTATAGAAAAAGGTTGTATAACCTGAGTATGAAAGATGGAGACTTGGTGACAGAGAATCTGAATGCCTTTAATATTGTGGTAAGCTATGTATTATCTTTTGATATTAAAATTTGAGATGAAGATAAGTACAGAAGTTTGTTGTGTTCTCTATTATATTTGTGAGATAGAATGGTTGTTGCAATAGGTAGAAATGCAACTACCTTGCGGTTTGATGATATAGTCTCATCCTTGCTATAGGAGGAGATGAGATGGAAAAATATGGAGGACCAAAATGGTGATGCCTTGTCTGTACGAGGATGGTTCCAGAGTAGAAACAAAAACAATTCCTCGAGTGGGAGATCTAAATCTAGAGGGAGATCTAAATCTCCAGGAAAACTTGTAAAGGTGTGCTGGAAATGCGGGAAGGAAGGACACTTCAAAAGGGACTGTAAATATAAATCTCCTGAGAAAGGAAAGGGATCTAATGATGCTCCTTCTGTAGAGGTGAAAACCACCTCAGATGAAGGTGGGGATGTGTACTTTTCTTCTTCTTCAAGTACACATGTAGATCGTGAGGCATGGTTTATTGACTTAGGTGCATCATTTCACTTCACTCCCCATAGAGAGTGGTTTTGTGAGTATGATAAATATGATGGTGGTGATGTCTTCTTAGGGGATGGCAGGAAGGCTAGAATCATTGGTCGCGAAAAATTCTAGTTAAAGTTGCAAGGTGGAAGGATTAGAACACTTTTGGGTGTTCTGCATATTCCTGAATTGGCCAGAAATCTAATTTATGTAAGCAAGATGGATGATATAAGTGTAAAAAAAGTGTTCGATAAAGATACCTACAATATGGTTTAGGGAGCACTGGTATTGATGCGAGGAGTTCGTATTGGAACACTTTACAAGATTTAGGGTAGCACTGTTATTGATGGGTGCAATAGTTCTATGGTTCCTGAAAGTGGAGAAGAAAATCTAGTGGTCTCTGGAGAAAAGACCATGCTATGGCATCAAAGGATTGGACATATTGCTGAGAAGGGCCTTCGAATGCTTCATGGTAATGGTATGGTAGAAGGTATGTCTAATTTCTCTTTGGTTTGATTTATGTGAAAATTGCCTATACGGGAAGTAGAATCGGGTGAGTTTCCCCTTTGGTGCTAAGAGGGCGAAACAAATATTAGAGTTTGTGCACAATGATGTGTTTGGACCTATGTCAGTTCCATCACTGGGTAAGTCTATGTAATATGTATCATTTATAGATGACTTCTCAAGGAATACATGGATATATTTCCTCAGGAATAAATCTGAAGTCTTTGACAGGTTTAAAGAATTTAAGGCTCTGGTGGAAAACCAGACAGAGAAGAAGATAAAGATGCTGAGGACAGATACCGGTGGAGAGTTTTGCAAGAAGGAATTTGAAGAGTTCTGTAAGAAGTGTGCTATAGCACGGTAGAAGACTACTCCATACACACCTCAACAAAATGGAGTTGCAGAAAGTGATGAGCCCCAAAAATGTACAATTATTTGGGCTCATTCAACCTCCTAATTTGGCTTAGTCCACCATTCTCATTTGTTTATTGCATGTTTTTGATTATTTTTATGTTAATAGAGTGAATTTGGTTAGTCATTATGCCAACAAGTCTAATGGGTGCTTTGTGTAGCCTTTTTGGTCAACTTGGAGACAAAATTGAAGGTCTTAATGAGCACTTGGCAGCCAAATTCGTGGGAGAACAAGCTAGAGGATTTGTAGGAAGGTGTCCCCCTCATTTATGGGCCCTTACCTCGAATTCTCCACCATCAGCTCGGAGTTCAAGGGACACCGAATCAATCAGCTCAAGGGCAGCCAAGCAAGTCAAGTAGGACTGCTGTTAACTACAAGTCTTGGGCAGCCAAGTCCCTAACTTTTAGGAGGACTGTTGGGTCCTCAAATTGTATAAATAAGAGGGCTTGGGGCCTCATTTTGGTTAGCTAGTGGTTAGTCATTTTGTAGCTAGTTAGTCATTTTGTTTTAGCCATTAGTTAGCTAGTTTGTAGTTCGATTTTTATGCAATAGATTAGCTTTGCTTTCAGCTCATGTTCAAGTTCTCCTTGTGGACAGTTTTGATGTACTTTTCATTTCTTGATTAATAAAGATGGATCTAGCCTTGAACCAGCTCTAAATCTTTCATGGGAGGCTGTAGCTCTTGGGGTTGGGCCCATCTCAAGCGCCCAGTACCTCCCTTGTTTCTCTTTATGTGTGTTTGCTGCATTCTTGAAAAAAATCTGCTCTTTAGATTTAATTCATGCTGTGTTACTTAGGTTGCTTTCGATGGTTAAAGTAGTTTCTTATGTTTAAGATAGATTGGTAGGAGTTATTCATGCGTTTATATCTCTTTGATAATGTTTTGTTCACAGGTTGTACATGATTCTTTTCATGAATAAGGTTGCTGTCCACCGATTTCACTAACTTGTTAGATAGATTACATGATATTTCGATTGCATGCAAGATGTAGTTGGTTTGATCAAGCAACCACTATGCAGGGTATCTTCATCACCTCCTCGTTCATTTGAGCCTCGTTCAGATCAGCTCCTCCATCACCAAGTCTGTTCCCTCATCTCCCATCTTCTCTTTTGCCAAGTAACCTTACCTTCTTCCCCATTGTTGCCTCAACTACCTTCAAGCCAAGTCAGCTTTCCACATCATCTCACCACTCCATCCATCAATTCTTGGGTCACTTCAGACCCCCATCCTACCTCCATAACCATCCATGCATCTTCCCTCAACCATCCATCCTCAAAAATCCAATTCGTAAACATCCTGTAGAAGAATTACAGAACATCCTGTAGAAACTTCCTGTAGAAGCCCCTGCAGACTTCCTGTAGAAGTTCATGAACACGGTTGCATGTCATCCAGACTTTGTGAAACTCTCAGAAAGGATACTGGGGATCCCTTAGACTCTCTCTGTACCATCCCAACCTTTCCCAAAGCATTTCATCCCTTGATCCATCCCTGCACAGTGGAAAACTAGTTAGAAGCACATGCATGATAATTTCAACAACTTAATCAAAAATACAAAAAGATGTTTTCTTCAGATAGTGATAACGTAGACTCATGCATTTTACCTTCCTAGAAGTAATGGCATCTCTTTTCGTTGTTTGCATTCTTTCCTTTGCATTAGTAGGACTAGCTGGTAGAATTAGGGTTTGCTAGGGTTTGTGTTTCTTTTTGGCTTTCAGTTCATTTTTGCAAAATAGATTAATTTCCTTCGAGATAGCCTTCGTCCATCATTTAGAAAGCTTCTTCTGAGAGCATATAGAAGTTGGCTTGAGCCCTAGCGGACTTGTGCCAGCTGACCAAGTGACAGCTGCGACAAGAGCTAGTACTTGTGCATACAGCACTGTCGCTTCCAAGTTTGTACGAACTACCGGGTTGATAAAATTAGAGATAGGAAGCTCCAGGAGTTGTAGCATTATTGCTACAATACTAGAGCCCACCATCTTTTTGGCGCCGTTGCCGGGGAATCGGCAGAGTATTGGTGATTGTTGCTATTCTTCTATTTTCTACTACAACCTTCTGCTCAGTAGTTTATTTCATTTCCATTCTGCAAAAGTAGCATAGACATTTCCTGCTTTCATAGATTAGCATTTCCTGCTTTCATAGATTAGCATTTCCTGCTTTCATAGATTAGCATTTCAATTCCGCAATTTCATTTCTGCAAGCGTAGATTAGCATTTCAATTTCGCAAGCATAGCCTAGCATTTCATTCCTGCAATTTCATTTGAGCAAAGTAGATTAGTTCTTTCCTGCTTTCAGTTTAATTTTGCATCTTTATAGTTAGTTGCAGTTCAATCTATTTCAGTTTTGCAAGTAGAAGTAGAAGAAAAAAACAAAAATCAACCAAAAAGATTTCATTTCATGCCTTGTAGGAGTAGAGATAAGTTAGAAAAATGATTGCACAACACCCCCACTGCTTCACACAGCCAACGTTCTTCTTCGATGGCTGTGATGAAAGAACCCCTGGGTGGACATCAAGACATATCTGAAGAACCTCTAGGGGAGAAGAAGAAAAAACACTCCTCTGAAGCAAATGGCTACAAGCAGAAATGATTGGAGCAGTCCCTTGTCCAAAGATGCATTTGAAAATCAGATCGAAGGTTTCAAGAGTGATATGAGGCAGTTTCTTGCCATGCAACTGGATACCTTGCGGATCCAAAAGAAGCAAGAAGAAGCCAAGAGGGCTTTGGCCATTTTTTGTCCTAGGTGCACTAGAAAGCATCTTTGGAACGAATGTCCAATGCACTCTCTAGAAGTGTGTTTCATCTGTGAAGAATACCATCCTACAGATCAGTGCCCTTCCTTGCCCAGAATCAAAGCTACATATCAAAGAGCCAAGGGAGCCACTGAATCACTCTGTTATATGAACCAAAGGAGGCCACATGGACCCGTACCCTACCAGCAGGAACTACAAGGGACACCCGAGACCTATTATGACCCTTACCAAGCCACCTTCATGCCTTCTTGGTGTCCCCCTGCTCATCCTTCCTGGTCTACACCTCCTCCTTGGTCATATCCTCCTTGTTCCTTCACAGATCCATATTATGCCCAACCAGTTGCTCATTCATTTCACTCTTATGCTCAACCACAGCCTCAGTGGAATGCACCTTATCAGGGGTGGAGGCCCCAGTACAACTCTCATCCCACTCATTTTCCTCCACCACCTGCTCATCCACAACCATCGCCTCCTCCTCCACCAAGGCAACCCCAAATGCCTACCCAACCACAATGCCATCCATCTCCATCTCAATTTCACACCTCCGCTCAACTACCCATACCACCATTTCCAAAACCACACAATGGAGCAGCTCAACCCCATTGCAAATCTGAGGCACAACATATGCAAACAACTCCTCTTGAGCTCAATGATCTCCACCAAAGCTCAGAAGGAGTGTTGCAAAGCAGAGATTATATTGACAACATTGAAGGACCAAAAGCAAAAGAAGATTCCAAAGAAGAGATCAAAGAACCATGGGCTGCACTTGATGAAGAGAAGAGATCAGAATCAGAGATCGAGAGAGTTCCCTCATGGTTACCATCAAATCTTCCATGTATTCAAGAGAAAGATCAACAAAAAGAGGAAGATCAGAAGGTCATGATAGAAGGTGACATGAAGAATGATCCAAATCAGCAAGATGACCAAGGATATCAAAGCTATATTGAGACATGGTTCCAGAAGGTCACTAAGTTGCAGCAGTACTCTCCTCCTCAGCTATGTTTTGTACTTTCAAAGTCAGATCATGTTGTCTCTGAAAGTTGGATAGTTGTCAAAGCATGCATTCCGAGCCTTTACATCATCTTGTCTCTAATCTCGATGTGCACATGGCTCCATTGGAAGTATTCTTATACTTGAAAATGATTTTGTTTTTCAAGTAGGGTAGGGTAGAAAAAAAATGAAAAAAAAGAAAAAAAAGGTAAAGAAATGAAAAAAAAATGAAAATAAGAGAAAAAACAAAAATCTAAGGTGAAAACCTCCTCGGAGGCGCCTTAGATTGGCTCATTGATTGAAAACCTCCATGAGGCGGTCAATGGGTTGGGAAAAAATAGAGAAAAGAGAATAAGATTTCTGGGTGAAAACCTCCCTTGGAGGCGCCCAGGGCAGGCAATTAGGGTGAAAACCTCCATGAGGCGCCCTAGTTGTTTTTCAAAAAAAAAAGAGAGAAAAATAAAAAGAAAAAATAAAAAGCTAATCTCCATTGAATAATTTCATGTTGCAGCAGTGACATTGCAGTTTGCAAGAAGGACATTGTAGGTCAGGTGGATCACTCAAAACAAAGACAAAGGAGTTTTTGTGCCTTCTACAGGAAGTTTCGTATCTTCTACAGGAAGCTTACAAAAAAGCCAAATTGATCTCCGAGGAGGACCTAAAGGCTTGGAATATGTCCATGAGGCCTACCCACATCCATGTTTCCATTCCTCACCCCTTTTCCATCATTTTTTTCATGTCATTATGCTTCTTTCCTCAAAACTGTGTCTTCTACAGGAAGCTCTGTATTTCTACAGGAAACATCCCGTAGAACCTTTGGACGAGCCAAATACAATTTCAAAAGTGAATCTAATGGTGGGAATCTATTGATTAGGCCTACAAGCACTTGTGTGTCCATCCCTTGCCTTTCTCCATCATTTTTTCACCTCCTTGTGCTTCTCGTTGTGCTTCTACAGGAACTTCCTGTAGAAATTGTGGGAAACTAGGCATGCATTTCAAAAAGTGGTTTGGCAAGCATGGTAGCTTCCTCAAGGGTCCAGAAGACCTCATGCAATCTTCCAACCCCTCCTCCACCAGCTCCATACCTGCATCACAGCCAAAATTCATTTTGTCATCCCATGCAAGCACATGCAAAAAGCCTTGAGGCAAAAATCCATAGAGCAGAATTTGTTTATGCCATAACTTGAAAACCATGCATCCATTTGACAAACCGTTTTATGGGGAATTGTACAAGGTTGATGACAACATGCCTGAGCAGTTTCATGCAATTCCAGTGCACGGTTTCCAAGAAATCAGTCTCCATCACCATCAGCCATTTTTGCATTTTCTCCATAACCGTGCATCCGTTTCAAAACCTGTTTCATGGGGAGATGCACATGGGTGATAGTAGCCTACCCAAGCAGTTTCAGCCGATTCCAATGCACGGTTTCCGAGAAATCGACCTCTGAAATCTTCAGCCATTTTCCATTTTTCTCGAAATCCGTGCATCCATTGATCACGAATTTGCTATGGGAGATGCATAATGATGGTAGGAACATGCTCACCGAGTTTTAGATCAAACCGATCTACCGTTTGGGATAAATGGCAAAAAGAAGTTCTGGTTGTGACCATGCAGCAGCAGCAGCTTGAACAGGCAGAGTTGAACGTGGAAATGAACGCGTGCAGCTTAGATCCGTCCATAGGGCACCTGCACAAGAAAAAACAGCCATAAATCATCAGTCAAGCCACCATACATGCAGCAAATGAAGATCAACACATGCATGCAGCAACACGCTTCACAATCAGCCGTTTAACTTTCAGGTACGTGACTTAACCTTGTTCATCTATTTGCATAGATCTAGTCTAAAGCAATGCATGAATGAATGAGATGAGTGGATTCAGCCAAGAAGGGAGCCACGTTCAATTGCACTCAGCAAGGCAAAAATCATGCATGCATGGATCAGCCATTCACGTGAAGTTCAAAAACAAAACACAGTCAGTTGGGGATATTCTAAACTCTAATTGCAACTAATGAAATTGAGTACAAGCAGAGAACAAATAAATAACAACAGCAGTTCATGACACAACTGCAGTTCATGCACAATTGCATGGGCCAGCACGTCTTTGCCACCTCACTCCTACAGCAATCAACGCAGACCAACAAGAGACAATACGCAGTGGTCATTTAAATGAGGATTTATCACAGCAATCAAAACTTTGGTTTGGTGGCAGTGTACGACAACAAATTGATGGGAGTTAAACTCCTCCTTATCTCCACTCATACTCACACCTGGCAGTAAAAATATGGCACGTTAATCTTCAAGAGAAACACGCACAGCAGATCAACCTCTACGCTGACTGCTATACACAGATTTGATTGGCAGCATTGGCATTTGGTTGCAGACGTGTCAAATCACAGGTTTTAGTTGAAGATTTGGGTGGGAGTTTGTCTCCCGTTTACGTTAGTTATACACATGCACTTGGCAGCCATAAAGAATATGCACAAACAGTTGGATGAACGCTGATTTTCAAGGAAGATATACACAGCGAGTTAGGGAGCAGTTTACAACAGTGATCTCCAGCTATTTCCAAAACATGTCTCGGGATGACAATATCAGAGTTTTGGCCAAAGATATCAGTCCTTCTAACAGCTGAAGGAAGTTTGCAGGGCCCTGAAAGTGGATCTGACCAAGAAATTGATCAATCACAGGTTAAGTGAAGGCTCATTACAAATGGGGACGGTATGAATGTCATGTATGCATTCTCTAATGAACAGTCATGTTATTCACCAATGATGGTCTGTGTTCGTTTTTTCTATAATGTTCAACAGATGCAATTTTTAACATTGTTGTCAAAGCTGATGAATCAATCGAGTCTCCTGTTGAATCTGGAGCACAAACAACAGAATACATGATCAGCCTGTGATCTTATGCAAGAGATTCGCTGTCTTGGTCCAGGTCAAACAATAGAGGCAGAGTTGTATGTTTCTTCTCATCATCAGTTAGTGCCTCTCAAGTTGGGTGCCTGTTGGATAAGCCAACAAGAGGGAAAAAGAAGATTGTTTCGTTGCAGGAAGATGTTGTAGATCTGAATATGCAACTTAACCAAGCATTGCAGAGCAAGTAGATGGATCTTTGACATTATCAACTGAATAAAAAGTTGATGGTGAAAGTTCCAGAGAAGAGGAAAAAGCAGTTTCATATTTGAATGATGCAGTGTCTGAGTCCAATCCCTCTGGTGAAACTATCAGTGTACCTGTGAATGTAAGCTTTCAGCAAGCCACTAAAACAGAACAAGTTGAGACAATACCGCAGGCAAAATCAGAGAAAATTGTTTCTACAGGATGTCGTCTACAGGAAAGGCAGAGAACAGCTCTGCGGAAGGAAAACGCTGAAAGATTCAGTTGGCTTTGTGCAACACCTTCTTGATAAGTATGAAAACATTATTAGCATGGCATTTAGCAATGATAAAACTTTCCAAAATGCTTTGAATTCATCATTTGAATTCTTTATGAATTTGAATACAATGTCACCAGAATATATTTCTTTGTTTGTTGATGATAACCGTCGGAAGGATCCAATGAAATCCGCGAAGAACCTACTTTGGCCGTGCAAGTTCTCACAACAGATTCATGGCCAACAGAGCTAGGTGCATGTTGTAACCCGCCCACAGAAATCTGTGCTGTGTGTGAACTTAATGTTTCCACTTATCAGATGTGTATTCTAATGCTGTTTGAACAGGCAACAGATATCCTAGCTGCAGATCTGAAAAGGTAAATTGATATCTCTCAATGGGTATTTGAATTCCACGGTTGCAATCACAGTTTAGACACACATGGAGATCTAACCTTCAGGTAGACTTCATATGATAAAGAAGCAACAGTGAGGATCTCAATGATGATGTAATAATGGTGCAATAATGAGGACAACCTCAGTCTCAGCGCTGGAAGTATGGGCATAACTACATTCATGGCAAGATCAAGATCTCAATGAAGCAGTGATGAATGATGATGAAAAATGTGACACTGTCACCCGGGTATTCTCACCATGCCTAGCAGCACAGTTCAAGAAGAAGGCACCCTCAGTCGCACAGACCCAAACAGTGAAGACTATTTTTCTACAGGAAGACAGAGACTGTTTCTACAGGAAGACAGAGACTGTTTCTACAGGAAGACAGAGGACTGTTTCTACAGGAAGCCAGCGAACAGTTTCTACAGAAAAGTTTGGAAAGCGGGAAGCCAAAGGAGAAATCGGCCGAGATGCTAGCCAAGGAAGTCACCAGGGCCATCAAAGACAAGGGGAGAGATTTGGTTGCTCAGAGGATGAGCAACACTTTCAGTAGGGGGGTGATGATGAGCCCCAAAAATGTACAATTATTTGGGCTCATTCAACCTCCTAATTTGGCTTAGTCCACCATTCTCATTTGTTTATTGCATGTTTTTGATTATTTTTATGTTAATAGAGTGAATTTGGTTAGTCATTATGCCAACAAGTCTAATGGGTGCTTTGTGTAGCCTTTTTGGTCAACTTGGAGACAAAATTGAATGTCTTAATGAGCACTTGGCAGCCAAATTCGTGGGAGAACAAGCTAGAGGATTTGTATGAAGGTGTCCCCCTCATTTATGGGCCCTTACCTCGAATTCTCCACCATCAGCTCGGAGTTCAAGGGACACCGAATCAATCAACTCAATGGCAGCCAAGCAAGTCAAGTAGGACTGCTGTTAACTACAAGTATTGGGCAGCCAAGTCCCTAACTTTTAGGAGGACTGTTGGGTCCTCAAATTGTATAAATAAGAGGGCTTGGGGCCTCATTTTGGTTAGCTAGTGGTTAGTCATTTTGTAGCTAGTTAGTCATTTTGTTTTAGCCATTAGTTAGCTAGTTTGTAGTTCGATTTTTATGCAATAGATTAGCTTTGCTTTCAGCTCATGTTCAAGTTCTCCTTGTGGACAGTTTTGATGTACTTTTCATTTCTTGATTAATAAAGATGGATCCAGCCTTGCACCAGCTCTAAATCTTTCATGGGAGGCTGTAGCTCTTGGGGTTGGGCCCATCTCAAGCGCCCAGTACCTCCCTTGTTTCTCTTTATGTGTGTTTGCTGCATTCTTGAAAAAAATCTGCTCTTTAGATTTAATTCATGCTGTGTTACTTAGGTTGCTTTCGATGGTTAAAGTAGTTTCTTATGTTTAAGATAGATTGGTAGGAGTTATTCATGCGTTTATATCTCTTTGATAATGTTTTGTTCACAGGTTGTACGTGATTCTTTTCATGAATAAGGTTGTTGTCCACCGATTTCACTAACTTGTTAGATAGATCACATGATATTTCGATTGCATGCAAGATGTAGTTGGTTTGATCAAGCAACCACTATGCAGGGTATCTTCATCACCTCCTTGTTCATTTGAGCCTCGTTCAGATCAGCTCCTCCATCACCAAGTCTGTTCCCTCATCTCCCATCTTCTCTTTTGCCAAGTAACCTTACCTTCTTCCCCATTGTTGCCTCAACTACCTTCAAGCCAAGTCAGCTTTCCACATCATCTCACCACTCCATCCATCAATTCCTGGGTCACTTCAGACCCCCATCCTACCTCCATAACCATCCATGCATCTTCCCTCAACCATCCATCCTCAAAAATCCAATTCGTAAACATCCTGTAGAAGAATTACAGAACATCCTGTAGAAACTTCCTGTAGAAGCCCCTGCAGACTTCCTGTAGAAGTTCATGAACACGGTTGCATGTCATCCAGACTTTGTGAAACTCTCAGAAAGGATACTGGGGATCCCTTAGACTCTCTCTGTACCATCCCAACCTTTCCCAAAGCATTTCATCCCTTGATCCATCCCTGCACAGTGGAAAACTAGTTAGAAGCACATGCATGATAATTTCAACAACTTAATAAAAAATACAAAAAGATGTTTTCTTCAGATAGTGATAACGTAGACACATGCATTTTACCTTCCTAGAAGTAATGGCATCTCTTTTCGTTGTTTGCATTCTTTCCTTTGCATTAGTAGGACTAGCTGGTAAAATTAGGGTTTGCTAGGGTTTTCTAGGGTTTGTGTTTCTTTTTGGCTTTCAGTTCATTTTTTCAAAATAGATTAATTTCCTTCGAGATAGCCTTCGTCCATCATTTAGAAAGCTTCTTCTGAGAGCATATAGAAGTTGGCTTGAGCCCTAGCGGACTTGTGCCAGCTAACCAAGTGACAGCTACGACAAGAGCTAGTACTTGTGCATACAGCACCGTCGCTTCCAAGTTTGTACGAACTACCGGGTTGATAAAATTAGAGATAGGAAGCTCCAGGAGTTGTAGCATTATTGCTACAATACTGGAGCCCACCAGAAAGAATGAAACATTGATGGAAAAGGAAAGAATCATGCTCAGTGGTGTCAGGTTAGGATAGGGATTTTGGGCAAAGGTGATGGAGATTGTATGTTACCTAGTCAACATATCATGTTCATCGATGTTGGAGGATAAGACTCCACAAGAGGTATGGCTTGGTAAGAAACCTTCTCTTTCACATATGAGGGTATTTGGATGTGACGCATATGTACATGGTCCAAAGGAGAAAAGAATAAAGTTGGATAGTAGATCTGAAAGGTGCATATTTATTGGGTAGAAATATGGTTTAAAAGGTTATAAGCTTTGGAACCCAAAAACAAGGAAGGTTGTGTACAATAGAGATGTGGCATTTAGAGAGGTGAAATTTATTATTAAAAATGAATTCCTACAAAAGGAACCTGAGAAGATAGAGTTTGAGCTAAAGGAGGAATAATCAGACTCTACAACAGAAGAGGAATCAGAAGATGAAGAGCCACAAAATCTAGCTATGAGAAGATCAGTTCGAAAAAGAAGGCAGCTAGAAAGGTACAATCCATCTACTTTTTGTTCAATTTTTTCTTTATCTATTACTGATGATGATCCCAGAATTATGAGGGAAGCAGTAGATTCAGAGGATGGAAAACTATGGAAAGAGGCCATGGTTGATGAAATGACATCTTTGCACAAAAATGAGGCTTGGGATCTAGTGGAGTTGTTGGTTGGAAGGAAAACCATTGGCAGTAAATGGGTGTTTAAGAAGAAGATGAATGCAAAAGGCAAGGTGGAGAAATACAAAGCTCGGTTGGTAGTAAAAGGTTATTCCCAGGTGCCAAGAATTGATTTTGGTGATATATTTTCTCCTATTTCCAGGGGAGCTTCTATTAGATTACTTTTATCGATTGTTGCTTCTTTTGATTTTATGGTAGAACAAATGGATGTGAAGACAACATTTCATCACAGGGATCTAGAAGAAGAGATCTACATGAATCAACCTGTAGGATTTGCAGTGAAGGGTAAGAAAGAACTGTTATGCAATTTAAAAAAGTCCCTATATGGGTTAAAACTATCACCAAGGATGTGGTATCAGAAATTTGATACATTTATATGGGGACTTGGCTTCACCAGAAGTAAAGAATATCACTGTGTGTATTTTAAATTAATTGGTGACTATGTTATTTATCTGGTCTTGTATGTGGATGATATGTTGTTGGTTGGAAATGACAAAGAAATTATCCAGGATTTGAAGACCCAATTGTCCTCCAAATTTGACATGAAAAATGTTGGTGTTGCAAACTATATTTTGGGCATGGAAATTAAATGAGATCGGGCAAAGAGGAAGCTCTGGTTAAACCAGAGGAAGTATGTTGAGACAATACTGCAGTGGTTTAATATGTGGTATAGTACACTGGTGAAGGTTCCTATTCCTATAGGTGTAAAGTTATCTGCTAAACAGTGTCCCAAGACACAAGAAGAGGAAGATGACATGTCCCGTGTTCCATATGAAAGTGCAGTCAGTAGCCTGATGTATGTAATGGTCTATACTATACCAAACATTACACATGCAGTGGTAGTATTGAGCAGGTTTATGTCAAAACTAGGGAAGGAGCATTGGACAATAGTGAAGCGGGTTTTTAGGTATTAGTGTGGCACTGGTGATTATGGTTTGTGGTACCAAGGAAGACTAGGATTGGACAAAGTTTTGGACATCCGTGGCTTTGTTGATGCAGACTAGGTTGGAGATCCGGATAAGAGAAGATCTACAAGTGAGTATTTTTTTAACCTATTTGGAGGTGCAGTCAGTTGGATGAGTAACAAACAGTGTGTAGTGGCACTTTCAACTCAGAGGCAGAATACATGGTAGCCACTCATGCAACCAAGGAAGTAGTTTGGTTGCAGAGATTGTGTTCAAGTATGGGGTTAGTACAACAATCTATAAGGATAGACTATGAAAACCAAAGTCTAATTTTCTTGGAAAAGAACCCTGCTTATCATTCAAAGACAACTCACATTGATGTTCAGTATCACTTTGTGAGGGATATGGTTGACGATAAAAAGGTGTTGCTCGTAAAGGTGGACACTTTGAATAATTTTGCAGATGTATTGATAAAGTCTATGAGCACTAAGAATTTCTCTTGGTGTAGAGAAACAATGGGTGTTGCAGGGCTGGACCAATGACTAAGCTCTCCTGTAGAAATAAAACAACAAGTGGGAGAATTTTGGGTGTGTGATATATTCTTTCCATGACTACCCATTGCGCGGGGGGGTGGTAGCCTCCCCTGTATGTTGCGCCAGGTGCAGCTCCCCGTGATTTTTTTTTTGGACCCTATATTAGGTGGGCGGACCTACCTACAATATTTTGCATGGATTTCGCACATGGTCTTAGGCATGATGGTTTTTTGTAGATCTGGTCAAGGGAACTACAATTATGTTCTAATCTAGGGTTAACGGATTGGGGATTATGGATGCTTCAGCATGTATATATATGTATTGTAACATTGAAAGGAATATAATGAAAAATCAATCTAGTAGTCCTAGTTTTCGGCTTCAGGGGAAAATATCTATGTATATCTGTTTTATGTTCTCCCTATTGTTTATTTTCTATTTTTTAGAATTCATATGCAGGTAATTTCTATGTGGGGTTAAAACCTGCATGTGTAGGATCGTTCTCCGCATACCTTCGGGTGTATTGGATGGAACTCCATGCATGATAAGTATATAGAAATTCTCTCATCAAACGATTATGCATTAGACAACACTACTACAGACTACACTCCCACGTACCATCGAGTATATTTTGGGAGTCCCCTATAGGTTTCTATCTATTAGTAAGTAATCGAGTCAGTTTCCTTGTATACCATGATACAATGAACAAAAAATTCGGGGATATTTCTTGCATGTACATTAAGTCCTTGGTTCACCAAGGTGTATATTGCAGTTCACAGTTGCTTAGTAAACATTTATTCCTTGTTACCCCTTTGTTTTATTTGTGTCTTTAATTTCTAAAATCAATTAATTGACCACGAAACAACATCCTTCCTATGGAAATGCTCCTTAGTATATCTTAGGTTGAGATTAATGGCAACAATTCCTGAGTCTACCAATCAAGGAATCTCCTGTGATGGGAATCTTGGTCCTTTTACTTCTTTTGGAAATATTGGTTCTCCCTATATGGCAATGTTGTCCCTTCCTCAATTTACCACTGGTTTTCCAGTTTGGTTATTTTTGACCCCTATGGTTCCGAATGTCCAAACTACTTCTCAATCGAGTTCTCCTCCAACTGAACAACATCAACTTCATGTTGATCCTAAAGTTGACCCTTTTCCTTCTTCACCTATTATTTCTTCATCCCTTTCTTCCTTTTTGCCTGGTGAAATTCTTGATTCTAGTAAGCAAGGAGCTACGAAGAAGAAGAAGAAGCAAAATATGCAAGGGGGTAACCTAACAACCATTGTTACTGATGCAAATAGTACGGAAAATTCTTGCAATCAACCCCATAAATTCAAATTCCCTTACATCTTATGTAAGGGTGACCACCTCCTTAGAGATTGTCCTAGTATTCCCAAGGTATTAGAAGTGTGGTCCAAAAGCTCACATCGACCTTTGTCGTCGGCTTCTGGAGATCATGTTGGTGACAAACCTTCAACTAGTGATAGTAAGGTCCATGGAAAAAAAGGTAAAGTCAAGTTTCCTTGTAATGTTTGTGAAGGGAATCATCCTATTCATCTTTGTACCTTATGGATGAAGCCTCAAAAGTGTTGTAAAACCTTATAGTTTCTCAACCACGACTTCCAGCTAGTTACTGAAAGCTTTCTCCCAATCCTCCACTAGTTGATGAAGTGATTGATCAAAATTTAAATCCAAACAATCCCACTCTCTCTGAACATGAATCCCATGAGTCTGTTCCCAACTAACCATTGGTTGAGAAAATGGTTGACTCGATTCCACGTTCAGTTGATCGTACCTTTCCCGTAGAGAGTGAACTTCATACCGCTTAGGTTCTTCTCATTTCTTCATATTCCAATGAACTAGGGGAAAATCCTCCTGTTCCCATGGTACAGGGGGGAAATCATCCTATTCCCACAATGCAAGGGGGCAATTATCCCGCTCCCGTGACACCCCCTCCAGGTAGTATGGTCACTTCCTTTTAATTGAGTCGACTAACGAGATATCATCTTCCTCCTTACGTGCACTTCCAGATCATAGTACATGATTATAATGTGGTCATACCTAGCACAATCATAGATGAAGGAATGTCTGTTAGTATTATGTCCTCAACTACTTGGAAAGATTTAGGTTCTCTGCAACTTGTGTCTGTTACCTAGAATTTGTTGGCTTTTAACAAAGGAACCAATCAATTATTAAGGATCCTTCCTAAGTTTCCTATTACTTTGGGAGGAAAGATTGTCTATATCGATGTGATGGTAGTCTAAGGCCCTTTTGATTTTAATTTACTCCTTGGGCATGACTATGTTTATGTCATGGGAGCTCTTGCCTCTTCACTCTTTCATGTGATGTGTTTCTCACATGAAGGAATAATCATGACTATTGACTAACTTTCATTCATTGGTCCTAATTTGACTCCCAATCAACCAACATCCCTAAATGGTCCTTATATGCAAGTGGTACCCCCCCGCCCGCCCCCCCCACCCCCACATGTTAATTATGTGGCAACCTATCCCATTCACGTACCTACTAATGAAGATGAGCCTTTCACTGTCTGCTCAACTTATTACAACCTAGATCCAGTAGGTGATATGATGCATCATTTATTGGGGGCATTAGAGTCTGATCTTTCGATCGAATCGCTTGATATATATCCCTTCCAAAATATTGTTCTCCCATATGATGAGAACCTCTTAAAAGCCATGGCCTTCTACAGGTCATGATCAAGGTCCTTTGAGCAAAGTTCCTTTTCTTGTGTCAAGCTCGTTAAGAAATGAAACAAGATCCTTCGAGCATAGTTCCTTTTCTTGTGTCAATCTCATTATAAAATGAAACAAGGTCCTTGGAGAAAAGTTCCTTTTCATGAGTCAAGATTCATAAAAAAATGAAACAAGGTTTCTTGAGCAGAGTTCCTTGTCTTGTATCAAGCTCATTAAAAAATGAAAAAAGGTGTCATGAGCATAGTTCTTTTCCTATGTCAATCTCATTAAAAATGAAACAAATCCCCTTCCAATTTGATTCTTTGATTAGATCTCGTAAATTCCCATTCGAGTCTTTCACTTGATCTCGTAAATGAACCTTCATTCCTTCCACCTTTTAGTACCCATTAGTCTACTTAGGTGCATGAAATGAAGCTTGGGGTGAATGTACCTCAAATTGGGTCATTATGTTGGGGGCATGCAAATTTATTTCATGCATATATTGTCTCCGTTTTAGGCTTGTGTAAAATGAAACAAATTTCAAGCATAGTTTCCCATGTTTCAAGATTTTGTAAAAATGAAACCGTTCTTATCCTATCTCTTGTGATTGCCATTTTTATCAGCCCATTTTTTCCATATGAGCCTTGGTTTTCTCATTCCATCATAACCATCTTCTTAGCCAATCATATGCTTTCACTTGGTTGTTTTTACCCTTTCCTGATTAACAACTATGATGAGTGGTCTTATTAGCCAACCTCTTGACCTTTACATGTTTTGAGAAGTTCCATCATGATCAGAACTAGTTTCTACCCTTTATAGCACTCGTTCCTCCAGGAGGAGTCCAAAATATGAAAATATCACTAAGCACTTGTCTTTTCGAACTCATAAAATTAAATGAAAATAATTCTACTCAGTATATGTTTAACCCTTTTCCAGAATGAGATAGACTAACTACGAAAAAGGAATACCTTATTTAAACATGGCTAAGAAGTTCTCTTAAGTATTGTTTTCTACCTTTTTAGACCTGAGAGACTATCTACAAAAAGGGACATTTGGAGTTTTATTTTTCACCTCTTTTTCAAACTCTCTAAACATGAAAAAAATGTCGAGTTTTACCTTCACTAGACTCATTAAAACATCAAACAATGACGGACTTGTCGAACATGACAAGGCTGAACCAATCCTTCTTAGGCTTTGTTAAATATACTTGGAGGGATTCATCCAAAGGGTGAACTTATAGATCAAGCATATGTTATCCTCCTCAAGCTTGTTAAACAATAAAGAGGTACTGACCAATATGGTTGGGGAAATTGCGAAAATAAGGGATTCCATTTTTCTAATGGAAACGAGTCTCTCTTGAACACAATACTCTTCCACTTCATCTTCATGGCTGCTGGGTTAGGTAATATTCTTTTCTTTTGGTTATCACATTGTTTTTAGAGCCTCCATTTCGGTTTTAGGTCAATGCTTCTAACTCCATTCAGTGTCACCGATGTGTTCAAGAGAAGTCATTCAGTTGATCTCCACTACAATGCTCTTAAACCTTTATTTCATGTCTACCTTTCCTGATCGAATTCCATATCAACATAATTTTGATCATTCTATCTCAATCATGATACCCGTTTCGTGTTGTTGATGGGGGATACATCAAGGCCCTCCTGTGACGGGTCGCTTCCCATCAACATCAACACATCATCCAAGAAGTTGACTTAGAAATGTTATGGCCTAAATCTACCTCAGGCTGAGAAAGGCAGGTCTAGGGTAACATCAAACCACGCTTAACCTGGTAGCTAGCCCTACCAGGTCAGGAGAGGGCTCTCTCCTTGTCAATCTATGAAAAACATGGCCAATAAAGCTTGATATGACTGATATATATACTAAGTTTAGGCTAGGTATATGCTCATAGGAGTTTGATTGAATTTAATGTTGGTTTGCTAGCTCAAATGTGAAAGGCAGATTTGGGTTCGGGGAATGAACTCAGTCTTGCAGAGGTTTCTGTGGGGCGAGGTAGGAAAATGCTTTAGTACCTTAAATTAAGTGAAATGGAGAGTCTTAAGAATAGTGAGGAGTTGGAGAGGGAATGAGAGTCTCAGGAATCCTCTTCAAATAGTTGAAAACATGAATAACTAAACAAACCTTAGGTAGAGTACTGCAACATCAATGAATTCTACCTTTATCCTTGATTCATTTAGTTAAGCTGAAACAGAGAAAGATGATGGCATACATGAACACATGTAAACTTGAATTACAGAAGGAAAAAAAATACCAAATAAACTTGCCACAAGAACCCCACAAAATGCTGCAGACCCTGATCTATTCCTTTGCCAAACTGCAGAGATGAATGTACAATAATGCTCAAAGCATTCACAAGAGTCCAACCTTTACAAATGACTGAAAAAATACTAGATATAGGCAACAAAAAACTCATGCTAGGATTTAGGGGTCAAATTCGTGATTTTAGGAGATGTTTCAACAAGATCTAAACTAAGAACTGAAAAGTAGGCAGTGGAACAACTTGCCTCTAAAACCTAGGAAACTGATTCATTCAGTTCAAAACCACCTAAACATAATGTATCTACCTCCATGAGTGAATTTTAACCATTTTTACATCAAATTCCATCCATTTATATCAAATTACATCGTGAGTTTTACCATGAGAGAGAAAAAAGTCAAATTGAGAAAAAACTAGGCGAAAAACAGAGTTTTTTTTGGCAAAAATGGCAATTTTCCATCCTGTGCACTGCGCCACTTTTCCTGTGCATAGCACTTTTTTCCAGCTGATTTTGGAAGCCTTCTCGTGCACCAAATTTTCTCTAAGTAGATTTTTTGGAAAGGTCTATCTGTCTACTTTCCAAAATGGGTAGAATTTCTGAATTTGGTGTCCATTTTCCCCTCTAAAAGTGAGTTCTCCCAACACTACTTCCTGTGTGGCCAAAAAGGGGCAGAGAGGGCATTTTTGAGGTGTTTTTGACCCTTTTGGAGGCCCAAAACTTGACAAAAATTTCTAGTAATTTCTGGGTATTCATAATTTTGCATGGGGAATCCAAAAATTTAGAGTTTTCCTCCAGATGAGGTCCCTAGCAAAAGCGAGCGCCGGGTGGTGCTACACACCAGGCAGAAAAACCTGTTTTTTCCTTCAAAATTTCAAAATTGTCAAAAAGTGTGCCAAATTTCTTGAAATTTGAGATGAGTGACCTGCATCAAGTACTATGTTGGGCCAAGGAAGCTTCAGCCAAGATCTTGAGCTTATCTTTCTCTTTCTTCCTCCTCAAATTTTTCCTCAACTTGTCCTTTAAGGTCCTTATTCTCACTTTGCAAATCTTGTTTCTTTAGGTGATTGTTGTTTGATGAATGGGACTGATGAATGGGATTGATAAATGAGGGATTTTATGTTGGTTTTAGGGTTTTTGGGAAGTGATAGGGTTTGGGGAATGAGGATTAGGGTTTAGGGTAATAATGGGAATTTATTGTTAGGGTTTTGGGGATAAGGGGGTAGGATGATTATAGGTGAGAGAGGGGTAAGGGAAATGAAATGAGGGGAGTGTAGTGAAGAGGAAAATGAAAATGGTGCAGGGGAAAATAGCAAAAATTACAACTTTGCAAACCCTAGGCAGTTTTTCAATGAAACTGTGCAACAAACTAGGGTTTTCCTTTTCACCTATTTTCACACCATCAAAGATGACTAAAACCCTTGCAACGACACTATGAAATGCTTCACTTGCTTTTTGAATGAAGATTGCACAAATTTGGAGCTTGGCAAAGTCGATTTGGCGAAATTTGAGCTTGGAGGGTAGGTGCGTCGCGCGCACTAACAAGTGCTCCACGCTTCTCTGGTGCATCGTGCCTGTGCAATTTCCAGTTTAAAACCTGCGCTCTGTGTGCCGCACTGACCAGGTGCACCGTGCCTCAACCCAGGTGCACCGCACCCAGTAAGCTTTGCAAATTTTGCTGCAAATTGCCTTCTTCACCTCAAAAACACGATTTAGCTCTTGCTCACTCTTTCTTTGGACACAAATAAATTCTTGAACATAAGAAACACTTTATATACCCTTGGACTTTAATTTTTATTTACAAAAGCCCACTTTTATAAAGTTTGCTTTTCACTTGTTCTTTAAAACTTTGTTTTGGCAGTTTGACTTGTTTTTTTGCCTTTTAATGGACTAATGCTTTAAATTTTTGTCTCTTTTATAGGAGCTGGAGTGCAAGAGCTTGGCAAGGTGACCAGGGCTACTTTTTAGACTTATTACATATAGGAACATTAAATTACATGAAATTTATATAAATAGAAGAAAAAAACTCTATTTTCAATTGTTGAGCATGTGATTATTAAAATTTTTGATGTTGAAACCTTATTTGGCCTCCTCATGTGCCTACTGACCATTATTGAGCTTTTACAAGTCTTAGATGACAAAACCCTAGACCTCATGAGACCTAAAACCCTAAAAATGGCTTTTGCAATTATAAAGACTGAAAATGATTGTAAATGACCTGAATGTATGAAAATGGGCCAGCAGGTAAAGACCATGAGGGAAAATTTATAATATGCCGCTACCATCAGATGATCCATGACCCTAATGGAATGCAGTTGATCGGATGAGACACCTAAAATGCAATGCAACAAGAGAATTTTGCTCACTGGTGGAGGGATGAAGATACCAACACTAACAAGAAACACCCCTTAATACCTTGGTGCTTTCGTACATCAATAGAAAGTTTCCTTTCTCTTGGCAACAAGTTTACATCAATAGCCTTCGACTGAAATATTATGTTTTGTGTTTGACATCAACTCATTCATTCACACACCTTGAGAGCCATGAAAATCATTTGTGGTTTCTCTCGTGTCTGTTAACGACTTACATAATTGGCCAGTAATCAGAGGGTGTCTACCATGTTTGACTCCAACACATTGATTCACATGGTTAGACTGGTACATTGGTTGGTCGTGTGAATGAGATGGAAGACCCCAGATCTAGTTTCATCCATCCAGGCTGTAATTTCAGGAGTTATACAAAGATCAAAATGTATGATGGCCATGATCATATAGACAACCATCTAGTCATGGGTCCACCAGTTGCACATGTGGATGCATCTTTTGATCATTATACATTTTTTGTTAGCTTATGAGATGAGTATGGGTATGCTTCCCTCAGCAAACAAAGATGTCATGTTGTAAATGTATTGTAACATATGAAGCTCGTCGATTGTCCTTAATCCCGACTTGTCACAAGGTAGAGAACTTTAGTAGTTAGTCATCATCTCTAACTTTTTGCTTTAGGGGGCATTCTATTATAGGCCATTTTTTCACATCTGGTTAGTGAGCCTCCTAATGGGATCAATCAACATATTATTCCCCCTTATCACCATCTTGCCAAAATCCCTAAGAATGTACCTTTCATTTCCCAGAATTTCAACCCTAAACTGCTTCATCTGAGCCAGTTTAAGGACCAATGCTCCATGTAAGCCTACTAGGGTGCATTCACTAGCAGGTTACTCCACTATGGCCTGCGTTGGTCACCAACAGGTTTCTCCTCTTTGCACCAGTGTTGGTTCTATAAATTCGAGAGAATGATCAGGATTCTGAAAGCTTCCCCTTCTAGGAGTTTCCAAAAGTTGTTACAACTACTTACCATGGATAAAACATTCAGATCCTATCCTACCCTACTTTGGAGTTTTCACCACTTATCCTTTGATCCTATCCCTCCATCAAAGGTGGATCTGTTACCCTAGATTGGTAATTAGATAAGAACTCCCAACTTACCTTACTTCTATATATATTCCCAGCCTTCTATATGGTTGGGGGTTGGATTTTGGAGAGTGATTTTGCCCTTATGCTGCTACAGTGAGTGGTCATCATATCATTCATTTAGGGTGATTGGAGGTGCATATTGTGACAAGGAAAGGAAAATTCAACAACTTAGAGGAGCTCTTCTACAATACCAACTGCTACTTATGGTTGTAACCTACTTCCATTTATAGTAATGTAAAGAATTCATTATTTTCCTATATGTGATGTTGTTATTTAACTTATTTCAATACCATGTTGATCTATTGAATGAAGTACTTAGATGTTACTACATAGACCTCGTAGTTTCTTGGCTTGTGTTATCTGATTGTACAGGTTCTAATTTTGGCATTCAGAGCTGGAGTTGGAGCTTCCAAACTAAAGAAGGAGTGAAGTGTGTGAAGGATTCTAGGTAAGCCTCACTCTATCATCTATTTACTTTAAGGAAAGCATTGAGTCCCTTGTCTCTCTATTGTTCTAGGTTAGGCACTGACCTAGAGGAGATACTTTTGTCCACAATCGTAAATGTTGTATAACAAATACAATTATTTGATTTTATGGGTTTCGAGGTAAACCAATGTTGCTTCCAAGAATTGTTATAGACATGTATTTTGTTTCCAAAGTTTGCAAGAAATATTACGATTGGAAAGTTATATTTGAATAGGAAAAAAAACAATTTATTTATTTTCCATTTACTATTCGAAAAGTAACTATGAAAAATGGAAGCCACCTTGCAGAGCTTGTGAAGTCATTGCATTATTTTAATTTAAAAGAAACTGAAGCCCGATAAAAGATTGATCTAAAAGGCCTATTTATCGCACATCTATTTTCTACTAAAAACAAGAACTTGTTGAAAATACTTGCAAATGAAAGTGAAGAGAGTCACAGTGCTCCAAGCAATAATCAAGAACGTGAAATGAGTATTAGAGAAATTGCTAAAGAAGCTAGCATCAACACTGAAACAAAGTACAAGCAAAGAGGTAGAAACACTATGCAATCTTCAGCTTGCACATTCAAAATTGGTTCGACTTCATCTTCGAGTGTAAGAAAGAAAAAAATATTGAAAGAAAAGTTGATCCATGGTTAGCTATTAGCTGGAGGGGATGACGAGGAGCCTCTTCAGACATTTATTCTAGATAAAATGCACATCACTGAATTGGCCAAATCCAAAGGTCCCCCAAAAATAAGAAGCATTGAAAAAGGTATGAAAAGTGGAAATTGAAAGTAGTCTGCCACCTAATTGGGTCAGTACTTGTTTGAATGAAAATAATAAAATAATAGATCAAATTTCCAAATAAGCTTCTAGTTTGGATGATCACTTTGTCACTTTTTGAGATGCAAACTATAACAAGGACAGTAAAATATTGAAAATTGAAAAGGTAGAAGTGCATAGTAAGAAAGTTATTGATAAAGTAGAAATTAATCTTGATATGTCTGGAATTGAAACTAGCGGCCTCATGAGATTCCATCAAGCTACTAGTAATGCACTTGCAATGTCTATTGAGAAATAGGAAACATAGAACCTAATACTGAGAACAATAATAGAAGAGATTGAAAATGCTTTAAATTTTGGTCATTTGTCATTGACTCCATTTGCAATACGTACATTTTCATATGCAATTCCCATTTCTCACACATCTCATGGATCTAATAAATCTATAAAACTCGTTAATGCATTCAAATGTCATATTCTGACTAATATATGCCAAATATTAGAAATAATTGAACATGCATGGAAACTAGTTTCTAATCTACTACGATTAACACAAGAAATCAACTTATTTTTCAATTTGGTGAGAAGTAATATTAACGAAGATAAGTATTTCGTTAACAATGACTTATGTGCTTTTAGTCAAAGGCTTGAATTGTTGTCTGATCTAGACAAAGGAAACATAGAACTCCCAAATCCTAATCAAATGAGGCTATGAGCTAAATCAAAGATGGATGGTCCAAAAGAATAAATACACTAAAAAACATTAATTTTGAAGTGAAAGCATAAAGAATAGAAGAAGTGATGCATTTCTAGAGGTGGTGCAATTTTTTCAAGATATATATGGTCCACACATCATACAAAATTATGAATTGATCACAAAATATACACTAACAATTGAATTATAAAAGCTAAAAGAGTCAATGGAAAAATAATTTGATGACATAACTTATTTTACTACAGAAGAAATTAGCAAATGGCTAGTTATCTTTGTTAGTATTAATAACGAGAATTTTGTCTTAACTATTGAATTACAAAAAAAGCCCATGGAGATCAAAAATCATATATTCAGTTAAGATAGAGATTACAATCAATCTAATGAAATATTTGAAATTAAATCTACATTGAAGACATTAGTTCAACAGGTCATGGATGTGGAAGACAACTGATAGTGAAACAATTAGTGTATATGATTTCACATACTGTAAGTGTCCTTAAATCTTCACATATTTGTTTCCCATTTACTAGTATTTATTTATTGGGATTTGTTAATTGTATTAATGTCATCTAGTCTAGTTGGTCAATTCAGTTCCTTGTTTTCTTTTGCATTTGCCTTTCTTCCCCATTGGGATGAACACATTTATTTTTCTAGAATGCAGTAGCAAATAGTTAAAGAGAAGATGCTACAATAGCATAGTGAATGAGATAATGAACTAAGATATTGAACATTTTCATTACCGATATAAGCTATTTCCGATGAGAATTAGGGTTATTAATGTTTTTCATAAGATCTTGTATGCATCTGTATTCTGTGACATTGCTTAGAAACATAAATAGAACATAAGTTATTGATCGTAGTTATTATGAATAGTCGAGAACAACTTTAGATTTTAGATGTATGTTCTGTGTATTATATTTATTTTAATCATAACTATGATGATTGAAATTTAAAACTTGATACAGTTGTTGTTATTGTGATTTTATTTCTTAATGTAGTTAGGAGTTTTTTAATTTTTAAGTACTTTTGTTTGCTATGAAACTTGAATAATGTTGGTTTTTTTAATATTTTAAATTTGTGTAGATTACAGTAGTCTGGGAAAAGGATTTTATTACGCTTCCCCATATCTCCCTACTATGCATAAAGGATGCCTTTTTCTGTATTTTGAAATGAAATTGATATATTGATTTTATGTGATTTCAATTTTCAGGTATATAGTAACTTGATATAAGACATTTTGATCTTGAGAAGAAAAAGAACTTTGTGGAAAACAAAACTATATTCTTCAAAAGAGAAAAAAAAAAGTGTGGAAAGTTTTGTACGAAAATATTTCATTGTATGGAAAGCTTCCATTGTGTAGACTACACAACCTTTAATCAATTAATTAGAGGTAGATCTTTGTGCAGAGAGCTTTAATTGTGCGGACAGATTTCATTATGTGGAGAGATTTCATAAACAATGAATGAATATTCTATTTCACATATTGCTTTCTCCACATTTCTTTACTCTGTCATAATGGAGATATGCATTGCGCATAGTGAAAGCTTTGCAGAAGGAATTTGGTTGTTGATGCACACTCTGTACAATGAAAACATTGGTTGTCCCATCACATAATGAAATATTACACACCTCTACATTTCCTTATAATTCTAAGACATATTGTTGAGTGGCTACATGTGTGAAGTGCAGAGGTGTTGACAAAATATAATGAAGAGATAATAAAAAGTGCAGAAGCACTTCATACATTAGAAATTTTGACTCCAATTTTTCACTTCTTACAAAGAAAATGTTCATTGCCATTCTTTATCGTGCATGAGAAAATGTGGGCTCTACTACTATTAAATATGTTCAATACAAAAAAAAAAAAACAACTTTAGTATCCAAGACACATTGTTGAAGGGCTACATGTGCAAAGTCCACAGGTTGCAACAAAGGCTATGTGTGAAGATAAGAAAATTTGACTCCACTTCTGCACTTCGTACAAGGAAAATGTTGTTTGTGCTTCTACATTGTAACCTTAGTATCTCATATAAAATGAAGTTTCCTTTTAACTATTAACTATGTTTAGTATAATTTATAAGTCTAGACAATGTATGAAGTGGAACTCCACATTTTGTACAATGTATCAAAAAATATTGGTGTTCAGTTAAAATTATAAGAGGGAAGCCAGAGTTGTGCAATGAAACTTTTATTATGAAGAAATCAAATTTAACGTTAACATCATATTGTCACTTATATAAATTTACTTATATTATTGTGTAGAGATGAGGAACAAGTAGCGTTAACACATTATGCATAGGTGTGGAACATTGTGTAGAGTGCTTAATGATTATGTGCATCCTTAATACATTTTCCTATCCTATTTGATATATGCAAAGAAGTTTGATATAGAAGATTCAAAGGACATGGGGCAAGTTCTATAGTGGAAAGACTCTTTTCAATTTTCTGGAAACATAATTAATATGTAGATGCATAATTAATTAATACTAATAGTAGATTTGATGAAAACAGGGCAAGTTGTAAAGTGGAAATACTTTCAAAGAAGTAGTCGTTAAGAACTATTTGGGAAACATTGATGCAAAGATATTAAAAAATTTACATTTGCTACTGCCTATTAAAAATGGAATGGTGGTGCTCTTATTCAGAATTTTATGCAATATTAAATGAACTACCTGTTTTATGCAAAAGACTGCTTCTGCGGGATAGACAATGGTTCTTTGGTTAGTGCTCCCACACTGAGAGCAAGACAATAGTTTCTAGTGTGGTTATCTTGTATTATTTCATTTAGTTTTGTGGAAGAGAAGTTGCATAAGTTATGAATCTGTGTGGAGTACGGGGTTTTTGCGGGAGAACCATGGTGTAGAGAGAGTTGTATTTCATAGACATGAAAAATTTAGTTTGACTAGGAGAAAAAAATTCAATTCAAAATGTAATAGGCAAAACTAGAAAGAGCGGGGGGGGGGGGGGGGGTTCTTCGATTAGTACTTTGTCTTCAACAATAAGACAACTATTTCTATTATGTTTATCTTTTATTATTTTATAGATTTATCTGCATGGAATGAAATATGTGCAGAGGATGGGGTATGTGTGGGAGAAAGCACACCTCTTAGCAAAGTTATCATTGTGTACCATTGTCTCTAACTGTATCTGTTATACTTTTCTTCATTTTCTCATATTTCACATTAAATTAATATTTCAAAGCTACTTTTGCATATTTCTTCCCAATTTTTCTTATACAATATTTATGGCGTAGTTCTAGCACAACATTTCTCTTTCCTCTACATACCACAAAAGTAGCATTATTAAACAAAATAGCTTTGGTTTTTCCATGCAGCTTCAATTTTTCTTGATTTCTACAGATGGTAAACCATTCTTTAAGCATTCCACACAATGTAATTTCATTAGAAATAACCATTAGCTTTTCAGTCACTTTCAACATCTAATTTGAACTAGTGATCTTCAATTAGTTTTAGCACATTTCATTGTCTGAAGCTTTTCTTGTGCGGAGCTTTCATCGTGCACTCGAAGCAGGGGGGGCATTTCTTCGACTAGTTCCCTATCACTGACAATAAGACAACTATTGTTACTGTATTTATCTTTTATTCTTTTACATATTTAACTGTGTGGAACGAAGGATCTATGAAGGACAGGGTATGTCCAGGAGCTGTGAATTGTACGGAATGAAGAATGTGTCAAGGACAAGATATGTACAGGAGAATGGATGTGCATAGTAGACTTTATCTCACAAACACATAATTAATTTTAAACTCTTCTGCATTTAAATTTTTTACAAATTTACTTAATTTATGATTTATTTTAATAAATCGAAGAGAAGCACACCTCTTAGCAAAGTTATCATTTTGTACCATTGTCTCTAACTGTATCCATTATAATTGTGTTCATTTCCCATATTTCACATTAAATTAATATTTCAAATCTACTTCCACATATTTCTTCACTTAATACACTTTAGTATACGATAATAATAATAATTTCGAAGAACGATCTTTTTTACTTTGTACAATGATGCATTGGCAATGACCAAATCAAATTGAACTTTAACTTTATGAGAAAATAAAATTTATTTAATATTATTTTTTTATTAGTAGTAGAAATTTGTTCATGGACGAAATGTGTTAACAACTCCTTTCCTTGCTCGAGACTACAACACTCACCTCATGGTTAAAGTCCACTAACTATCGATTATTTTTTACTACATTTTTTCCTATTTGGATGTCAAACTCCAATGACTATCTAATACGTATGTTTAATATTTATAAGCTAACTTGACAATTGTAACCACTAATTTTGGTTACGTTGTCTGTAGAAGCATTCACTAGATGTTCATCATGCAATATTTTTAGCATACACGTTATGAATGCATGTCACATTACTTTTTGGACGAGATAGTTACAAATAGATTCATTGTATGGGTTGTACGGTGTTGTTATGATATTTTCATGCCATGAGGGATTATATCTGCAAGATTATTTCGAACAAAGGTGCAAAATGTGTAGCATTTTTGAGAGGTAAAGAGTGCATTGTTTCTATTATATGAAAATACTTAGAACGCTTATAAAATATATGATACATTCTTGTAGCAATGATATACAAAGTTCAAATACTAGATAATATGGTAATTCCAAATACATTTACACAAGATATATTATTGTTGTATAGCTCCTACATCTGAATTATATATGTGCTATGAAAATAGAACCTCTTATTTTCGTTATTTCTATATATTTGATCTAACTCATATTGTTAGAGCAAACAAAATGAACACAAGAAAAATAGAACTGTTAAAGACAATGATAACTTTGTTAAGAGGTGCATTTCTCTTTTATGTATTTACATTTGATCATATCTACATTATAACCCAGTGTTTGTTTTTTTTGCTATATTTTTAATGTACTATAACTAAAAGCAAGGATTTTTCAATTTGCAGGTAACATATAAGATTGGAGATTCAAATCCAGGACAACAATTACAAGCAAAAAAGGACTTTGAACATTTCAATAAAACATTTGTATTTTCTGAAACTAAAATCTATTTAGAATTAATGTACATTAGCAATACAAGACAAAAGCAATACTTAGTGTAGCTTTAATAGATAAGAAAACAAAAATGACAATAACATTGATTGTGCCAACACAATTTATCAAATAACATGAGATAAAACGTATTGCAAATGTTGGTGTTTCCATTAAAGATTTGGAAATAATTCCAAAGAATAAATATGACAGTGGTGATTGTGAAGAAACTATTTGTCTAAATAGTTTTAGCAGTGTAGAAAATATTTATCCTATTTGTGCAGAGTATTGATTCTTTCCAAATACAACGATGCAATATGTACTGGAAATCAAAGACGACAATGGAGAACATGACAGGGCAATAGTAAACTTTGATTTATTTAAATGTTTCATTGTTACAAAGTTGTTGTACATTTGTTATACAATTTTCATGTATTGTTTTACAAATGATGCAGATGTAACAGGTTCAAGTACACGATAAACTTGTTCTGACATGTCTTTCAATTCAAAGACAATTCCAAGAAAACATTTTTCCCCTGATCTTGCTAGAATATATAGTTAGAAAACAAGAAAGAGTTTTTCGAACTTCACAATTGATGTTCATATGTCCATTAAAAATAGGAAAGAAAGTCGAAAATATAAGAAACCGTCTTTCATCACCAAGTGGAATATGCACGGTAAACTTTACTATATTATTTATATAGATATAGATAAAGAAAAAGGGATAAAAATACATTTGAATTCATGTTACTAAGCCTTTGTTTTCTATATCAATTGAAAGTACTTCCAAGGACACCTGACAATGACTACTGCATATATGAATCCATTTGAGACCATATGTGCGAAATTCAGCAGTCCAATTACAAGTGCTATAACTATGAATAAAACTATGCTTTATTGCACCACTTCTAAGTAGGATTCTCGCTTATTTTATTTCCATTGGTTAAACTGAATCATACATGCAAATGAAAAGACTGAAATATAATGTGTTTTGAGAGGTGTGGAATTGGAAAATGTAATACCTTAACTACGAGAAGTTTCCTATGAGTAATACTGTACAGAAAAATTAATTGTTATTGCTATGTTGTCCAATTTTTAGATACATGGCACATTTACAATAAACCATCAAAACATGATTATAAATATACAATGATGGTTTTTATTTGTTTACATTATCGAGCAATCTAGTAACAACATAGTTCTTGTTGCTTGCATTGTCAAGCATCTTAACATTGCCTTATAGTTTCTGGTTCAAGAATTGGACTATTGTTGAACATATATTTTGTTTCACTCAATGATTAGGTTTCACATTGTCAAGAAATATACTATACTTATGAGAAAAAGAATAAGAATATAATCATTAGAGCAGACAAGGAGATTGCTTCTACTAATGCAAATGCTAATATGAAGTTGGACAAGAATGTATTTCAATGAACTATTTTTTTTAGGCTTTATGTTTTGTAGTATGTTATGTCATGCTTTCTTTATTGCAGTCTCATTGCTTACATTGTTTTAATGATTGATCAAATTTGCATGTTCTATAACTAATCAAACAATATTGTAACTTGGTTACAGGGGATAATCGACGCATCGTTTTCCAGTGACACTTTTTTAATTAATGGAGTATACAATCATGGTTTTCTTTATTTGCATTTTCGGCTAATCCAATTTTCTTTCTATAAAAATCTATTTCATGTAAGGCTTAAGCAAATATATAAATAAATAATTATCATAGAGAGCTGAAACAAATTTCTAAATCAAATAAGTAAGACTAAGATATAAATTATAAAATATTTTGCATCTATACATACGTATGTATTCTAGAATAGTACGATACGTGTTTTGTTTTAACCGTGCCAAGAATATATATATATATATATTTTTAGACAAACTTCGGTTGCTATATTATAATCTGAAAAAAAGGAGAGGCAGTTCGCCATACATACAATATTTCTTGGACATCATGGATCCAAGGAATTACAAAAAGGGTCCCTTCCATGATCCTTGTTCTAGTATTCTTGCCTCTAAGGCTTCTTATACTACTGTAAAGCCTAACATATTGCAAGCACCAAAATTTACAACTACAAAACATATTTAATCTATCTCTATATGGCTGATCTTCCTAGCTGTGGACTCTTCTGGGTATGGGCCCGGCTCATTCTGTTTTGCACTGGAGGAAGAAGGGGTTTCCTTGAACTTTTTGTCCATCATAAACTTGAGGACTACTATTGATTCTTTGCGTGGCTACACCGGTTGGCCAATTTGTTGAACTATTCATGTAGAGAATTAACTCTGTGCAGGAACAGATTGATCTCTGCCCGATACTTCTCATTGAGAACTCTGAACTGATCTTCCATTCGCGTTTCCAAGCTTCGGACTTCATCCTCCAGTGCACGCTGTTGCGCTCTCAACTCCTCGAACTCTGCCTGAAGGTCTCTGCAGTGGAAGCAATCTTCTGAGCATGCCATTTTCACTGGACATTCCCTGTCTGCGTTGTTGGCTTCTTTACCGCGGGACCTCTGAGTTCTTTGCTTACTGCAGACTACAACCACGACTCTCGCAGGATTTTTATGATTCTGCTGGGCGCTATAACAACTCCCTCAGGCTGATTGGGGATAAACGGGAACGATAATGTCCCGATGCCTGGAGAAACTGGCTGTCTTAGTGTATTGAGGAGTTCTGCCCTCTGGGTTATAAATAGAAACCATTGGCATGCCGTGAGGGCGGGAAGATGCCCGTCTACAGCTCGCAGTAGTCCACGGAATGGTCAAGTGCATATCTTGAACCGCAAATGGGATCCTTCTGCAAGGACGATTCTCTGCTGGATTTGTCTTGATTCCCATGCATTGAATCGATGTTCTGATCTCATTTCTGATCCAAATCCTGCCTACCTTACCTGCTCCATCATCGGCACTGATTACTTGTTTGATGTCATTGGTTCTGTCAGTCGTGGTACACCTGCCGTTGACTAACTGTTGTAGGTTCATGGTAATGGCTGCAGAGAGATAGTGTTGTTACATCTCAGGCTGCCCTTAGAGCGCTCGCATGCCCTGTTGGCATACTTATCAGCCTCCTTGTTCAGGCCACGTAGGATGTGATAGTATTCGGCCTCTTCCATTGAAGCATGGAGGATCTGATTCCGGTGGTTTATCTGCTGGAGGAGGATATTCGGCGTGCTCTGTCTCTGCGCCATAAGCCTGATAATTATTGCTGAGTCCCCAAATACCACTGCCTTTCGTATCCCTAATTTTAGCAGCTGTGTGAGGCCCTGATATAATGCTAATCCCTCTGCCCTGTTGTTGGAGATCTCTCCTAGCCCCCATTCGAAGTGAAGCATGCTCTCTCCATTTGCGTTGCAAATTAGACCCCCTGCACCTGCTTGGCCGGGGTTCGATTTAGAAGCTCCATCAAAAAATAGGTAGAATCTGTTACAATTTCTCAGCCAATTCGAAAATTCCTCATCCTTTAGCCTCAGTTTCCATGCGCTACTTGGTTTTTTCATTTGTGTTCTTCCTTGGTTTGCTTCCTGAGCGCTAGCAATATTCTCTAAAACATAGCTGATCAGGTTTCTCTCTTCCACAGTATAATTTGTTGCCTCAATCTTGCCTTTGGTGTGATTTGTGACTGTCTCCTCCGCTAACATTTTTGCCTTGTGACAAATTATCTTGGTGTTGCAGCCTTTCTCCTGGAAGACCTTTCCATTTCTTGCCAACCAAATGCACCATAAAATGGTTAAAGGAATGGTGTTCCATACCCTTTGCACCAATTTACTCCTTTTCTCTTTCCATCGACAGTTCTTTCTCCATTTATGTATCGTTTCTGCAATAATTGCCTGAGGTTCACAAGAAGCTTCCCCTAATGAGGCCATCTTTCTCCAACATTCATCAGCCACCGGACATTCTATAAACAGGTGTTGAATTGTTTCCTCTGATCTACAGCAGTTTGGGCATCTGGATGGCCCCATTATGCCTCTTTTCTTTAAGTTTTCCGCTGTTAGTGTTTTTCCTTTCAAGAGCAGCCAAATAAAAAATTTGATTTTTGGGGGTGCTTCTGCTCTCCATACAAGTTTCCATTGGTTCCATATTTCCTGATGGAAGTTGCTATCACATAGAAATTAGTGTCCAGATTTAACGGTGTATTGAGTTCCAGTTGGGTCCCAACGATATCCATCGTGCTTGCCTTCTTTGATCGGAGCTTTGCTGTGTAAGAGATTCTTTAGGACAGTGAGGCTAGTGTCTATCTCCCTGGGATGATCCGGGAAATTCCAACCTGTCCATGCTTGAGAATGATTGTCCCATTGTGATATTTGGGCCAAGTGCATTATTCCTTTTCCGTTGAGCCATTTTATGGCAGGGATTGCCTCCATGTTTGTTCCAATCGGATGCTGCCCTAAAATTCTGTCTGTGGAGAAGTTGATGCTGCTCCCCCCTCCTGGGACCTTTGAGATATTCTGAGACATAAAGGTAATGGCCTTCTTACAGAGTTGCCAAATTTTTGTACTATCTCTGTTGGGTATATTAGTATCCAGGAGTTGATGCCTTGTGCAGTTCAGGTATTTTGCTTCTAAAACCTTCTTCCACCACGCTGCAGGCCCTGTGATCAACCTCCATACTATTTTAGCTCCAAGTGCTAAATTTAGCAATTTTGGTGATCTGATACCTAATCCTCCTTTTTCCTAAGATTGAATGATGTTCTTCCAACTTACAAGATTGAATTTTTTTTTATCCGTTTTCCCTCCTTGCCAAAGGAAGTGCCTGAGAGCTCTTTCCATTTTCTGATGAAAAACAACAGGAGCTTGATATAAGGAGAAACGATATATGGGAAGAGAAGCTATACCTGATTTTAGAAGAACTAGTCGCCCTGCTGGATTCAGCCACATGGTGCCCCATTGCTGGATTTTTCTCTTTATTTTGTCAAGAATTTCGTTCCAGGTATCAGCTTTCAGCGGTCCCATACTTACTGGCATCCCTAGATAGGAGAAATGATTCCAGACTAGTTTGCAGGAGACTCCAAATATACTTGCAATGTTATGGATGGTGTGATTTGGTGTGTTCCAACCATATATACAACTTTTTATCTGATTAACCTTCCCACCTGAGTAATCCATGAATTGGTCTAAAATCTTCTTAAAGCGCCTTGCAATAGTGGTGGAAGCTCCTCCTATTAAGAGAGTATCATCTGCAAATTGAGAGTGATTGATGTTCTTTGTTCCTTGTTCGATCTTGATGCCAGTGATTAGACCTATTCTCCAGTTGTAATCCAAGGTTTGACTGAATTATTCAGCCATAAGGATAAACAAGTAAGGTGATAGAGGGCAGCCTTGTCTAAGGCCACGAGAAGATTGGAATGCAGCACACGGTCTCCCATTAATCAAAGGGGAGATCCAGGGATCCGTTATACAAGCTTTGATCATTATGATAAAGGAGGGGTCGAATCCCATTTTATGAAGAACAACATACAGGTAATAATGCCTTACCCTATCAAAAGCATTGGCGAGATCCAGCTTAAGGACAAACCCTTTCTCTTTTCTGCTTAAACTTGAGTGGATGGCCTCTTGCACAAGAAGGATAGAGTCAGTGATGTGCCTATTAGGGAGAAAACCCCCTTGGTTTTCTGAGATCAGGAATGGGAGGTGTGGCTTGAGCCTGGATGCTAGAATTTTTGAAATTATTTTATATGCTGAGTTGCATAGAGATATTGGCCGAAATCTTGAAAAAGTGGAAGGTCTGTTCTCTTTTGGGATTAAGGCTAGATAGGTGGAGTTGGTAAATCCCCCCATTTTGCCTTTTTTAAGAACCCAACGAATCATCTTTGTGAGATCTTTTTTAATCATCTGCCAATATTCTCTATAAAAGCTGATTGGGAACCCATCAGGTCCTGGAGCTTTATCTGGGTGTAAGCTCCAAATTGCTGCTTGGATTTCTTCTTCTTCTACTTCTTTTCTAAGACTGTTGTTCATTTCTTGTGTGACTCCTTTAGACAGGTGCTGCAGCATGCTTGAATAATCCTCCTCATCTTTATCCTCAGTCAGAAGGCTATTAAAGTGTTTGGTGGCTGCTTCCTTTATAGAGTCCTGAGTGTTGTAACTGTTCCCTTCATTGTCCTTTATTGTGCTCACTGTATTTCTGGCCTTTCGAACCGTGGCCTGCTTGTGGAAATAAGCTGTGTTTTTGTCCCCCTCTTGCAACCAGAGTTGCCTTGATTTCAGTCTCCATTTTGTTTCTTCATCCCTTATAGTTTGACTCAGCTGAGAATATAATCTAGTTTCTTGCTCTTTAGTTTGCTGGGATAGCCCAAGAGCTTCAATTCTTTGCTGCACTTCCTCTAGCTCTTGCTTCATTTTCTTTTTGCTCACCTCGGGCTCTTGATAGTTGTTCTTTGCCCAATTTTTTAGAGCCTGCCTTACTCTCTTCAATTTTGTCTCCCAAATATAAGTTGGCGATCCTTCCACATGCTGAATCCAAGCCTGCCGCACCACATCTTTTGCTGCTGGGGAACGATTCCAAATGGAGCAGTATTTGAAGGGTATGGGTCCTAACTGACATTGATTATGGAGAGTAAGTGTTATTGGGTAATGACCAGAGGCCGAAACATTGAGAATATTTGAATAGCTTGTAGCGAAGGTGGGCAGGTATGCTATACTTATAAGGAACCTATCAAGACATTCCATGATATTGCCGGCACCAATTCTTCTGTTACTCCAGGTGTACCTACGGTTTTTGGGTCTGATATCAACAAGGTCTTGCTCCTGCATGATAGTCTCAAGTCGACTTCTGAAAGGATCAGGAGTGAAGTTTCCTCCTCTTTTTTCGTTAGCGTGCATCACCAGATTTAAGTCTCCTGCTATAATGAGATTATTGTTCTGCTCTTCTTCTATACTTGCTTCCAAAGTATTC
This sequence comes from Pinus tabuliformis, assembly GCA_031772625.1. Taxonomy (NCBI): domain Eukaryota; kingdom Viridiplantae; phylum Streptophyta; class Pinopsida; order Pinales; family Pinaceae; genus Pinus; species Pinus tabuliformis. The sequence goes on along the minus strand of CM062811.1, from coordinate 134,709,041 downwards.
CAACACACTTCTTTTTCTCTGTACTGATTCGGTGCATATATGTTGTAAACTGTTACCTTTGAGCCACCAGTTTTGCTTTCCAGTTTGACTCGAATCCAGTTCTGATGGACTCTGGTGGAATCACAGATCCATTTATTGTTATCCCACATAGTTAGTATGCCTCCTGAGGCTCCTCTTGCTTCGCTTGCACATCCATTGAAATGCTTTTGCTGGCTTATTACTCTGCTAATTTCTGACTGATCTTGCTTTGTTTCTTGGATAAGAACAATTTCAGGATTTTCACTGTGTATTAAATCCCTGAGGGCAGCTATCTTGGAGGGGTGCCCTAATCCCCTACTATTCCAAGATAGTATTTTCATCATGATTTACTGGTTGTATGGAGAGGTGCTCGCCTTTCATTACCTTTGTTTCTATTTTCTTTTTCCAAGTGTCCTAGAATGAAGGACTCTATTGGAGTCTGGGAACCCATGGCTATGTCTTTCTCAGCATTTTCCTCCCTCTGTTGCTTGGCCGATTTCCTGCCAGGCCCATGCTTTTTTGGAACATCACTGGGCGCTCCATGTTCCTTTGAAGAGCTCTTGGTAATCCTAGAAGAAGGGGGTTCGGGAGAGGGCTGGGAGTTGTGAGGAGGAGAAAGATGGAGCGGAGGATCTGTGGAAGGGAAATCAGGCCTGGAATCTGCCTCAGAGAGGATCACGAAGGGATTAGAGGATGGAGGGATAGGAGGATTGGAAATCCGAGGAGGTGAGGGAGGATTTTGAAGGGGAGGTTGCTGGGAGGAGGAGGGTTGCTGATGGGAAGGTTGCTGACGGGAAGGATGCTGATGGGAAGGACCAGGGGCCTCAGATTCCGTAGATTTGAGGGGAGGAGTTGGTTTTTTCCTTTTTACGGTTTCACATTGCCCATCCTGCTCATCAGATTCTACATTAACTATTTTAGTGCATCTATTTGCAAAGTGTCCATATTCATGGCATACCTTGCATTTGAAGGGTATCTGCTCGTAGTCCAACTGCTGAATATGGCACCAGTCATCAACTTTCAGTTTGATCGCTTCCGGCAGTCCTCGACCTAGATCGACTTCAACACAAATCCACGCACATGCCTGCATGTTGTCTTTTGGTTCACTGCGATCTATGTATTTCCCAACCGCATTTCCTATTGCTTTAACCGAGTCGTCCCCCCAGCAGTGAAGGGGAAGGTGAGGCAGTCTAACCCAAACTGGGACCGCATTTGGTATATCAAGTTTTGGATCAAAATCCAGAGTCCATTTATTGAGGTAGAGACCTCTGGAGTCCATAAAGTAAGGCCCATTTCTGAATATTAGATCTTTATCCTCTTTGGTTTCAAAATGAAAAGTAAAATATCCTCTGCCACAGAATCTGATGGATATTTTACCCTGGATCTTGTCCGACCAGTTTCGCTCGACCCATCTTTGCACTGTTCTGGGTGATGGCCACAATCCTGTAAATTGCCCGATTAACCCTTTCTCTGCTAGGGAAATGGCTGCCATGCGTGGAATGGTAGGAGGCAGTTCGACTTCCTGTAATACATCAAGCTTCTTCACAAACTTTGTTGTTGTTGGTCTAGGTCTTTGCAGAGGGAGAGACTTTACCAGATTGGAGAAGGCTCTTTGCAGCTCCGGATCCCCACCGGGTGGATCCGGAGGATCCATGCTGAAGCTCGTTCGTTCAGGCGTTCCCAGGCCGAGGCGATCGCGGGTTCAGACGCGCGCGCAGCAGCAACAAAGAAGAAACAAAAAATTTCTGCCAAGAATATTACAATACATAGCCTTTAACATATATTAAATTTCAAAATTGGTTGACAAAATAACAAAATTTACTAACGATTTCTTTACTAATTAACCATTGTTTCTTGAGATTAACGCTTCTACTGATTATGTTTCTAAAATAGAGATATGAGTGCTCTACTCATGTTTTGCGAGAACTCTTCTGACACCATTCTTACTACATGTAGTTCATTTTCAAATCGCCTAAGCATTTGTTGAAGTTCCAATATCTTATCCATTAGCATTAAAATATCTTGACTAAGAATTTATATATCTTGGCTTAACATTATGATATATTGGCTCTCTGCATGTAACTCTTCATGTGTGCTTCTGCGATTTTTTCTTTGGGCCATTTGTTTCACTCTTAGTAACAATTTTTTTTCACAGGCAACATGCCTACATATAACGTGTCAAAGGTGATAAGTCCTTTAAATCAAAAATTGACACATAAGTTTTGAAATGACATTTGACTACTATCGATTTTAATGGTAACCATTAACTAATGATCGTCATCAATATGGATAGCACTGAGTTGCTTGATTTTTAATCAGAAAAGACTATTGTAAAATTGGTTACAATAAATCATATACATTTTTACTTACATTCCAACTTGGCATAGTCCAATTTATACGATTACAGTTCATGATTGATCTGTTCCACTGGCTTTATAAATAGATATCAAGATAATATCCTAAACCACATTCTACTTTGATTAACTAAAGCTCTCCTGCTAATAAAAACAAGTATTTTCAACATTTATTCACTGAACCAACACATATTTAGGACATTTACTTTGTAAACTTGTTTTTCTATCGACCAGTGTTTACTGTGCGGAAGACAAAGTGATTTGAGATCTTAAATGTTAATTTGTGACTTAGATGCCTTATTTCCTTTGTCACATTATCCAAATATTAAATGAACTATGTTCACTCAAATAAGTGAATTAAGTAACAATTTATAACTTGGTATGGTTTCTGTCATTTTGCATCAAGCTAAAAACTAACATTCCAAAACTATTATAGGCTTTTTCTGCACAATAAAAGCTTTGATTGTAATCTCTGCACTTTGAAAATCAAATAGGAAAAGTTTACTATATTAAATGGATTAGAAAGTAGCAACTAACACATGTTTTTATGTTTATATATTTGTTCGTGCATTTCAACATTACTTTCAATTGACTCGAAGAATCAAATCAGATGGAAAAGGGGAAGATTATAGTGTCAATAACAACTTAATAAATTTTTTATGATCCAAAAAACTTTCAGGATCATTACATTCCCAAAAACCACTCTACTCTAAACATCACCGGAAAGATAAGACTAAATAACACTATCCATCTCCATGTTTCAGCTTCATTTAGGCACAACATAATAGATATGAGTCTCAAACTATTTAGTTGAGAAATAGCCTTGGAAATAGGTTCAATCTACTATCAAAGAAATGGATGAAGGTCCATTCGCATAACCATCACTTGGCCCCCAATCTAATCTCTAACTCGTAAGTTTCTTTTCCTCCACATATTCTTTGTCTATGACTAACCTTTATGACTCGTCACAAGTAGATACAAACTACCAATCACCATCATCGGAAACATCTCTAGCTGAATATGACCTTTTAAGAGCATTATGTATACTTGAATTCACCAAATAAATATATGATCCAAGAGGATATTGACACAGTTCTCCAAATTTTACCATGCGAAAGGAAAAGTTCATTGGAGCCTAGGTTATGACTATTTAAATTTTGAATGTAAAGAGTTTGAGCTTCATGTGGATGTGTTCGTGTATTATTCACTTTTATATTTTAAAATAGAAATTGATTTATGAGAGAATCTTCCTAAAAAATCAATTTCTAAATTCAAGTCGAGTTGGGAGTCTCATGGGATTTCCTTATATCCCTTGAGCTTTGGATAAGGTCCAACTTTAGTGGAGTTGAGAGATTTTGTCCTCAAAAATCTTATAGATCCTCTTTTAATGGATTTGGAGAGTTATTATCTCCTTGGAATAGGGATCTAAGGAGATATCCTCTCCTTAGTTTAGGGAGTTTTGAAAGCTATAAATATCTCTTATGTACTCTTTGAAAGAGACTTGGTTTGAGAGAGTTTTTAGAGAGTTTGTTTTGGAAAGAGAGTCTTGTTTAGATAGTCTTGAGAGCTCAAAAGAGGAGGTCTTTATAAGGTATTGAAGAAATGTATGCTATGTGTTGGCCTTCAAAGCTCTTTGGTAGTAGAAGGAAACTGTTTTGGGAGTCAGTCCTTTTTGTAAATCATTGTATACATTCAGTGTCTTTTGAAGAAGATAATAAAGTGATTCAACCTTTGGAGGAAAATATAGAGGCGCAACCTAGTGCAAGAGTTGACTAGATGAACTTCGTTATCATCTCGGTCTTGATGCTTCACTTTATTCATGTTTTGATTAAGTTACAGTTTTATGCGACGTTCTACATGTTTAAGCTATAATTTTGGAACTTAATTTCACAAGCCCTTACAATCAAGTAAAGAGACTTTGTTGTAAGTTTATGCACCTATCATTTTCATATCATTTGGTATCAAAGTGGTTGATTGTTTGTCTTAGTGGGTACATTTGTTAGATTCAATTCAAGCAAAGAGACGGTAATTTCCTTTGACTCAAAATGTCACATTTTGATTCTTTTTTGGAAAATCTTTATCAAGGCTCAAAAGTTTTTCAAGATTTCTTAACCATGAAGGAAATGGTATAGAAATTGTATAATGACAACATAGAAAGAAATGAGTTGTGAAAGTAAATGAAGATATTGGAAGGAAAAAACCAAGAGCTCCCAAATAACCTCCAAGAACTAGAGGGGATTAACTTATCACTTCGAGTGGAGAATATCAAGCTGGGAAGATTGCTTGAAGCCATAAAGGAAGAGAAAAGGAAAACATATATTCAGTTGAAAAATTCTCTTGAAGAGAAAATTGGTGAATATCTGGCCACCTAAAGAGTAAAAAGTCCCTCCAAGACAAAACAAGTTTGTGGTCATGGAAAGTATATAGGATATGGACTTTATCAAGACAATACTGATATTTGTACCCTTTGTAATTTGGAGAATACTTCGTATGAACCATGCAAACAAAGTGGTTTTCTTGAATCTTCAACTACCACTTCATCGATGACAAAAGCAACAGAGGAGTTGACCAATCAAGCAAATGACCAAAGGTCAAAAGGGCTAAAAAAATATTCATTTTCTATATCTCTGTTAACAATGATGATGCATCTTTTGCAGCTTTTGAGAAGCATACCAAGGTGATTGGTATGAATTTGTTAACCAAGATGGGTTACAATGGAAGGGGCCTTGGATTCAATGGTCAAGTCATCGCCAATCCTATAGAAGTAATGAGACAACCTTACAATGAAGGATTGGGATATAGTTATGAAGAAATTGGAGAATGTTCCAAAGTTGCTGAAGCAAAAAAATGGTCAAATATTGAGTTTATGTCAAAAGGACTCTTGCAAATTAATGATGCAACAAATAATAATGGTAATGATGGTGATAAGTTGTCTCCACCAAGAGCTAAGCTCTTCAAAAGAAGAGCCAAATCAAATTATCCTTGTCAAAATCTCAGTCTAATGGACAACGGAAAAAGGTATAAGTCTCATGAATATTCTTTCAATGATCATTTAAATAAGAAGATACATAATATGTTCCCTTGTACCTTTTGTCATAGGGTTGATCATTGTGTTGTTAAGTGTGAAGATCATCAAGGATTAGCTAAAAAAATGAATATGTTTCTAGAGATAAAATTAAAAAACCCTCTTCGAGGTTTAAAGGCATTGTTTCCAAGGAATAAGAACACACATTTTTGTACCCATTGCAAAAGGAATGGGCACTGGATCGAGAGTTGTTGGAATCTACATCCCGAGCTTCGACACAAGCCAAGTAAACAGTCCTTGTAAAGATATATGCCAAAGGAATCTATAGAAGGAGAATAGGTGGTAAGTATGTAGAAAACAAAGCATGGTGAAATCAAATTAAAAGATGATCCTTTTAATTGGATTGGTGAGAAATGGTTAGAAATTTTGCATAATTAAAATTTTTGGTTTTAAGAGTACTTAATTAGGGAAAATTTTAGGGGCTAATATTTGCAAGTGGGATAGTTTTCCTTTGTTTTTCCAAAACAAAAATTCGCTAATTCCTATTTTTTCTAAAAATTATTCGCCCAATTTTTACAAGATAAAATTATTTTACCATAAAAATAGTCATTATTTTATAGAGAATATATATAAAATCTTTAGAAATTTGAATACTATTAGAAGAATATCACCAAACATTTTACATTTCACATAATAATTAGGGACTAGTAAGATTCACCAAGGTTTCTAAACATTAAGATAAATATCCATCCTTAAAATTTTCCTGGGTGCTTAATCTCAATTAGCACTACACAATGTTCTTTAGTCCAATAAGATTAGAGCCATTGGAACAAATGCAATTTTTAAGTTCCACAACCAGACATGCATTTCAAATATGTACCACTGACATTTCTCTCGATTGACAGCCATCCATCTGTTGTGTATTGAACTGCAATATTGTTAGTATTCCTATTTCCATTGCAGATCAAAAACAATGAGAAGCGGTTGTCTATTTCGATTATTTTTCCTATATTTTTGTGGGATATTTTGATTTTCATATTTATAGTGTAAAATTAGTATCGGTGGTGATCATATTGTCCCCACAATTTATGCTCTGATTTTCAGCTTAAGGCAAGTGACTCCAACAAGCCTTGAGATTAACTTTGACCTTCTGCATATGATTGCAGTAGCTCCATTTATTGAAACAAAAAAACACGTTGGTGATAGCTTTGATGGTGGCATTAATATTTTTTATGCTTGAATGAAGGCGATATTTTTTATACGGTTCGAGATTGATCCACGCTTGGCTACAACATTACGTGGTTCCACATGTGTTTTTTTCATGTGGATTCCAAGCCTCTATGACAACACAAGTCATTTGAGGAGGCATACTATCAACATTACTCTTATAACACAAAAAGAAAGAATCGGATGATATGATGAAACCTCCAAGTTAGCAGGCCATGCATGATGTATTACAATGGATCCACGTCAGCATGGAAACCACGAAAATGAAGGTTCTAGGATTGCCCCCCGTTCACGGTAGACAACCCAACAAACCACTTAATGATCTGCATAACTGATGGCTTGAAAATTTAAATGGTGATCATGACATTCAATTCCATAAGTCAAACGGTGGAGTTGCTACGTTTTTAGCACAAAAGTTTATGAGAAATGAGTCCACGACAAGAGTTTTGGATTCCACGTAAGTTTGGTATGCGTAGTGGTTATCTCTCTTTGGAATTCATAGACAACGAATTCCCTAGTCATCCAACTAAAATGAAATTTGGAAAAGAGTGTGTCACTCTGTGGAACAACACGTTGGACATAGAGCTGCTGGTGACATTAATAGAACATGTATGCAATGTTTAAAAGTCGTATTCCATCAAATAAAGAATTACACTTTATATGCCGTACATATTGTTCTAGGTTTGATGCTTTTAGCCTTGATATGGAAGTCAAACTTCCCCCCGTTCAGAAATTAGTAGATATTTTTGCCACTGGGTCATTATTGGCAGTTACCTAGCATTGATGACTATTATATTTTTATGGGCTGATTACAAGACATATTTCTTCCTGAAAACATTTAGTATTTACCTGCAATTCAAGCACTTATATTTGCAACTCATTCCCGGAGTTGGTCTTTTGTGGAGCAACTTGGTTTCTTTCTTGTATTTTATTTTTGTCTTTCACAATTGATTGTGACACTAATTGTTGTTTATGAAAAATGGGGTTGGAGTGGTGAGGTATGGATTTACAATATTATATTTTACTTCTCCCTTGATATAATAAAATTCCTCATTTGATATGCTTTGAGTGGAAAGGACTGATGATGCAATACTAGAGCCTCACAAAGTTGTATATGATGCATGTGAGCCAACTTATCTTAGGAGTTGTGATAGAGCATGTTGCAAACAAAGGGTAGAATTGTAGGTCATTGCTTGAGCAACTCGTAAGCAAGAAGAGCAGATTCTTCATATATGTAATCGAATTGTACCTCATTTTGCAGAAAATCAATGTCCTCATATCAGACTCAATTTCAACTCCGTGAGCTTTTAGTGGACCAAAAGCTTTCCTCCATGCAGAGGTATGATCTAGGAGGATCTTGACACAATTTTCCAAAGTTTACCATGCCAAAGGCAAAGTTCATTGAATCCTAGGTTATGAATATTTTAATTTTGAATGTAAAGTTTTTGAGCTTCATCTGGATGTGCTCATGTATTATTCACTTTTAAATTGTAAATTAGAAGTTTATTTATAAGAGAATCTTCCTCAAAAATCAATTTCCAAATTCAAGTTGGATTTGAGAGTCTCATGGGATTTCCTCATATCCCTTGAGCTTTGGATAAAGTACAAGTTAGGTGGAGTTGAGATATTTTGTCCTCAAAATTTTCATAGATCCTCTGTTAATATATTTGGAGAGTTATTATCTCCTTGGAATAGGGATCTAACAAGATATCCTCTCCTTTGTTTAGGGATATTTAAAAGCTATAAATCCCTCTTATGTAATCTTTGAAAGAGAGCTAGTTTGAGAGAGTTTTTAGAGATTCATTAGTTTTGGAGAGGGAGTCTTGTTTAGAGAGCCTTGAGAGCTCAAGAGAGGAGGTATTTATGAGGTATTGAAGAAATGTATGCAATGTGTTGGCCTTGAAAGCTATTTGGTAGTAGAAGGCAATTTTGGGAGTCAGTCCTTTTTGTAAAGCATTGTATACATTCAACCTCTTTTGAAAAAGACAATAAAGCGATTCGAACTTTGGAGGCAAATCCGGAGACGTAGCCTAGTGCAATAGTTGTCTGGGTGAACTCCATTATCATCTCGGTCTTGATGTTGCACTTTGTTCATGTTTCAATTAAGTTACAATTTTATGTGATGTTCTACATTTTTAAGCTGTAATTTTGGAACATGATTTCACAAGCCCTTACAATGAAGTAAAGAGACTTTGTTGTAAGTTTATGCACTTCTCGTTTTCAAATCAATATCAAAAGGAGTATTTTATAATATTATAGATATGATTTTATTGATATGTTTGCACCTAGTAATCATTACATAAGGCATCAAGGTAAACGTTTTTATGTGCTTAAGCGATAACATAATTTCATATTGATTTGTTGAATAGATATTAATATCACCACTAAGCATTAATCAATTCTTCAATGCTAAGTGTGATTTCCAAGTTTCTTCATCTTCGTAAACATTATCGTCTTGACAAAGTTTTTGCATATAACACATTTGTCCTTTCTCACATGCTCTAGTACTAAATGCTTCCAAAATTTTGTACATTACCTTTTATCATTAGAGTAATTATGTTAGAAAATATTCTATAAACACTAATGTCAAACTCTCAAAATAACGAGTACAATATGTGATATTAAATTTGATAAATGAGATTTGATATTGCATGTTAGCTTTGAAGTGCAGAGAAGTTAATTGTGTGGCATTGTATTTTGGATTTGAACTTTTCTGCACTCACTCTCTGTGCTCAAACAAAGCTCCGCACTCTCACAAGTGTTCCAAGAAAAAGTTTAGAGTGTGTGTATTCAGTGCAAAAGAAAGTAATTCTGCAATAATGTGGGAAAATCACTATTCTCTACGCTTCACAGAAAACTTTCAATACGCGAACAATTTTGTGCAAAAAAAATCATTTTTTTGGAGAGCTTTCATTATGTCAATATCTTTTACTATGCAGAGACATTTGAGTGGATAACTTTCACTATGGGGAGAGAGATTTCATCGTGCGAAGATCTTTCATTGTGCGGAGTTTTCTCCACACTCTGCACAACCTTTAATGAATTAATTAGCGGTATTTTGAATACGATTTAGTATTAAAATATTACCAATAATATATAATAATAATGATGTGAAAGAATTATGCGGAGAGAGAATGTGAATATTTATTAAGCTACAAACAAATTCACATTTAACATTGAAGAATTAATTAATGCTTAGTAGTGCTATTAATATATATTCAGCAAAACGATATGAAATTGCATTATCGCTAAAATGATCAATAGCATTTACTCTTATATCAATAAAATTGTATCTATCGATAATATAAAATAATATTTTCAACATTTATTTAGTGAATTCAAGTATTGTTACTAAGGAATACTGATTCACCACCCCCCCCTCTCAGTATTTTCCAACAATTGGTATCAGAGCTTGGTTCCTTCAGTAACAGCTTAACTACTGGAAGTCAATTTTTAGAGCATAGAGATGGGAAAGTCAAAGAAGCAGGTTACAAGGATTTCAAAGGAAGGTACATGTACAACAAAATATCAAGAAAGTGAGTATTATGTACCAACAAATTAGAATACAAAGAACCTAATGCAATTAAGAGATGAACATGCATATATAGAAGATACTTACCTGTAGCTTACCTCTGCTGCATCATTTTGCTGCACCTTTCTCTTTGCTACCCTAGAAAGTCTGGTCCTTTGCACCCCTTGACAACACTTGATCTAGTTTTTCTTGCCTTCTAGGAGCACGATATTTAATCTGATGTATCTCTGTGATTTTAGATACTCAACATGTGATCTTTGATCCTGTAGAATCCCTCTGAGTCTTCTTTCCAATGCCATAGGTTTGACCCGATTTGGACTCTTCAAGGCAAAGTTATACCCAATCTCTCACAATGACCTAATTATGGACTAGTTCAGTAGAGCAAACTTGTACGATGTGCCACGTGTCATTGTTTCCTCCTTCGCCTCTGAAATTGATACATAGAAAACTACAGTCCATGCACTATCCACCACTTTTTACAGAATTACAATCCTCTTCTCAGAGAGAGAGTTATGACAATTTTCCCAATGTCACTTCTTTGAGATGAAATTAGGTAGCTTGCAAAAACCCTAACTTCCATAGATCATATCTCAGAAAATATAGCGAACCAAGATCTGAAATTCAGTCACGACGTTCATTAGGATTGCAAATCAAATGTGTTTTAATTTCAGAATCTAAGACTTCACAGAAATGAAGTTATAGAGAAAATTCCATGCTCACTGGTTTTGGAGGATATATGAGATTTCTTTTTATAGAGTTGAGAGGGGCTTCTATAGAGAATGTTGGAGGATTTTAGGAGCTTAAATTTTTTTTAATTATTGACTATTCAATGACCAAAACCAATTATGAGTGCCATGTCATGACCCCATTGGGTTTTAGCCCACTAATTGGGGTTACTAACTTCAAACATGAATATCTCTCAAACCGTGAAGAATTACTTGGTGTGCCATATATCAACAGAAATGTCTTGATGAGTAGAATCCATCTAGAAGATCCTCGACTCAAAATAGATTAAGTTGTCAAGTCAAAATTCCCTTGCAATATCAGGGTAGCCCCTGGTGTTGCTTGGGTTGACATCAATGACAACCTCAGATCATCTTTAGATCAACAAGTATATGCATGCGTTTCCACAGCCAATATGCCTCATAGAAAATTGAAGTCATACACAAATCTCCTTCGTACACTTCTATTTTCATATTTCTTTTGTCACAAATACATATATTCAAAATCAGATAGCTAGAAAATGTAACAATAGCTAGACAAAATCACATTGAATATAATAAAGAATCTACTATTATTTTTTCAAATTGCATGGATTATGGAATTAGTTCTTATTGCATATATTCTAGTTATCGTTTACTAGTTTTGTTATTAACGATAGAATGATTGATGAAACTTTGATTGGGAGTGAAATTTACAATACACCATTTCAAAGTTATTTTTTCATATTTGGAAATCCTGTGAGCTTTCGCATCATCAGACAAAGCACTAGCAATCTTAGTCATAATAGTGTCAGATCACTCGTTGACCCTACTTCTACCGCTAATTACTTGTTTAAGGCCATTTTGTGGGGTTCACATTTTCTCATTATTCGAGAAGCTCGCATTTCTACAATTTGTCATTATTGCAGAGTGCAAAGGTAAAGTCAAAGTTTTTATTGTTTGAAATGAATCTCCATAACGATTTCATTATTAGCCTTAGTTAAATTTTTAGTATTTAGTAATCCATGATACAAAATGTTTCTATGTGCAAATGGATAACGTATGCACAATGAACAAAGAGTTAACTACACATATTGCTTTCTACATATCGCTTTACTCTAGCATAACAAAAACTAGCTGCAGAATAATGTTTATGAATGCATTTGTTGAATAAATAGTGAAATGAGTATTTTATAATACTGATTGATTTGTTAAAAAGAAATAATCATTATATAATGTCAATTTTCTAAGTAAATTCTTGCATTATCCAGAAAGTGAAATAGTCAAATCTGCAAATTAAGTTACGAAAATATTTTGAAATTAGGTTACTGAAAGAAAAGAAACAACTAAATCAATAACGATTTACTTTGACATAGGGTATAACCAATGAATTAAGTAGAGTGATACAAATAAATGTCACACATGGAAATTAATTTGTTATTTTTGAATATGATGAGGAACTCAGGTGAAATTCCATAGCCTTGTACATCATCAGCCAAAATTTCTACTTCTGATGTCCAAAAACTCGAAGATGGATTGACACAATTCACAATTGGACTACAAAATCTATTCTAAACTTATTTTCTCCAAACAGTCTCCAAAATACGCCTACAAACACAATATATTTGCATAGAATAACCCAAAAAAAGAAAAAACTATCAACTATCTAAATTACTACATATCCTCCATAACAGAAGCAACCAAGACTTCATTAACTTCTCGCTCAAGCTGACAAGGAGGGGAATCCTAGTCAATTGTGGAGTTAAATCTAATCTCATCATGCTCTACTAAAATCCCATGTTGCGCCATAATATACTCATCTGCTTCATTATCGTCCTCCTCGGCATTGACGTCCTCTACCTGAGCCAAATTATCCACATGAAAACTAAACATTTAATTTGACAATTATAATTGCGCCAGATTCAACTCCAATATTTCCATTTTCACATCTAAAAGCTCAAAATGGACCTATGCTTTAGATAGAATCATATCAACATGCTTTGAGACCAAAGTGATGAGAAATTCCAGCGCACCTACCATTTTAACTAAATAAATACTAAGCTCTTGCTCTCAACTCCATAATCGTGTTCCATAAACTTCAACCTGTGCCACACCTACTAATAAACTTGGTGAATTATGGCTCTAATCCCTGACTCTATTCTTGCAAATTCACTCTAGAAATCTTAATATACCATCGATCTAACTTTCCCGATTCAAATCCTATGTCTTCACCATTAATGCTAGTTTGATCCACAAGTACCAAAAGATCAAGAAAATCAGATGCAATAGTGGAAACTCTGCACAATGTAAATGTTCAATGTCCAAAGGACATGCAGAGGATGGGGTATGTGCAAGAAAAAAAGAGTGCATAAATAAATTTATACCATCAACACATAATTAATTTAACTGTGAACAAATTTTGAATTAGTATTATTATGTTTCCTTGTGCGAATATTTTATTGTGCGGAGGATGAGGAATGTGTGTGAGAATGGGGTTGCAAATGGAAAACTAATTTTAAACTATTTTCCATTTTAAAAATTTACAAATTTAGTTGTGGAGAATGAAGGATGTGTGCAGGACAAGATATGTGCGAGAGAATGGAGGTGCAAAGGGAAATTTATAAAGTTAATTCATAATGAAATGATATTTCACATTTTCCTCTTACATATATACAATTTTTCTCAATATATAGATTTATTAAGGTAGGGCTCTTTCAGTTTGTGTTTTCTATAATCAAAGTTTCGATGTTGCTTTCATACTCTGCAAAACTATGAGATATTTTATTATGAGAGCACAAACTTTAATCAATTAATTAGCAAAGTCTTTAACGCAAAAGTTGATTCTGCAGGAGTGTGTAAAAATCACTATTCTTCACACTTTTGTACTTTGTCCCAAAGCCAACTAATAACATAGTGGTCGGGACCAACATTGTTTATAGGCTTTGACATGAACAAAACTATTTTTGTAAATTTTGTGATTAAAAAAATTGTTTATGAGTGTTGAGCATGTATGAATTGTAAAGAAGGTTTGTCATTATGCAGAGTGTGGAGGTCCACACAATGAAATCTTGAAAGTTTGCTCCGCAGTCCCACACATATTCGTAATTAGACAAATATAGCCATAAATAAAACTTGCATTGTGCAGAGAGATTTCATTACAACCTTTAAGCAATTGATTAGCAAAGTCTTAAGCACAAAAGAATTTGGTTCTGCTTGAGTGCAAAAAAATCACTATTATCTGCACTTCCACACTCAATCTCCGAGAGGCGTTCATCGAAATTTTTTCTTATGCAAAGAGTTTTATACAGAATGCTTTCATTGTATATATTTTTGTTCGCAGTCCTTAAACTTCAAACTATGCCACACCCACTAATAAACTTGGTGAATTATGGCTCTAATCTCTGACTCTATGCTTGTAAAGTTGCTTCAACAATCTAAATATACCATCAATCTAATTTTCCTTGATTTTAAGCCTTGGTCTTCACCATTAATGCTGGATCAATTGACAAGTACCAAACAATCAAGAAAATCAAAGGCGATACAAGAAACTCTACACAATGTAACCGCTCATTATCCGAGGGATGGGGTACATGTAAGAAAATGGGAATGCACAAGGAAATTTATACTATCGATGCGTAATTAATTTAACAATGAAAAAAATTTGAAATATTATTATTATGGTTCTTTTTCCGAAGCTTTCCTTGTGTAAAACTTTTACTATGTAGAGGATGAGGAATGTGCAGAAAACGAGGGTGTAGAGGAAAAATAAATTTTAAACTATTAAACTATGTGTGCAGGGTGAGATATGTGCGAAAGAATGGAGGTATAGAGGTAAATTTATGACTTTAATTTGTAATGTAATGATATTTCATATTTTCCAATTACATATATACAAATTTTCTCAATATACAGATTGATTAAGGTAGAGCTCTTTTAGTTTGGGTTTTCTACAATAAAAGTTTCGATTTTTCTTTCATGCTCCGCATAATTATGAGAGATTTCATTATGAGATAACAACATTTAATCAATTAATTAACAAATTATTTAGCGGAAAAGAAGTTTATTCTACAGGAGTGCGGAAAAATCACTATTCTTCGCACTTTCATACCTCCTCCCTAAGCCAACTAATAACATAGTGGTGGGGACCAACATTGTTTAGCATGTACAAGTTGTGTGGAAGGTTTGTCATTGTGTAGAGTGTGAAGGACCGCATAATGAAAGCTTGAAAGCTTCCTCTGTAGTCTTGCACATATTCCTAATTACACAAAGATAACCATAAATAGAACTTCCACTACGCGAAAAAATTTGTGTGAAGAGCTTTCATTACAACCTTTAATCAATTGATTAGCAAAGTTATGAGAACAAAAGAAATTGATTCTACTAGAGTGTGGAAAAATCATTATTCTCTACACTTCTATACTCGGTCTCTGAGAGGTTTTCACTGATATTTGCACTTATGCGAAGAGTTTTGTGTGAAGAGATTTCATTGTACAAAGTTTTGTTCACACTCCACACAACCTTTACTTAATTTACTAGTGATATTCAAAATACAGAGATATGGATTATTTATTATTAAATATTACCAATAATATTGTATGGGTCCACTGCATGTCTGGTTATTATTGCAAATAGTGGTAGACATAGTGGTATTCACAATACAAAGATATGGATTATTTTATATTAAAACATTACCAATAATATGTATATGCAAGTGAGAGACATCACATCACACTTGTGCAAATAGCTTTCACTGTGCAAAGAGCTTTGTTCCGAGATCTTTCATTATGAGAGCACAACCCTTAATCAATTAATTATTGGTAGACGCAGGGACTATGATGCATGGCAGCTATTTTTCTTGTTTAACTTACATTCTTACGAATTTAACTTGCATTAACTTAAATGAATTGAAGCATTATTAATAAAAGTATCATTGGGATATGAAAAATTCCTTTGAAAGTTTGATGAAAATTAATATTTAAAAAATAATAAATATAAATATTTTTTTAATTATTTGATAATAATAATAATAATAAAATATTTTATCTTTATTGAAATTGAAAATTTTTAAATTTAATATTTTGTTCATAAATTGTAGGGATTATAAGGAAATCAAAGTGGGTGTATATGCACAGGTTACAAAAAGTGATAAATTGTAGGGATTATAAGGAAATCAAAGTGGGTGTATATGCACAGGTTACAAAAAGTGATAAAACTAAGTAAAGATGAAAGAAAACTATTTGAGCTAATGTAGTTTTCTATTGAAAAGGGAAAAATATGAGTAAAACTACATACCTACAGCCATGGCCAACCAACTATCGGTGGATTTGACTCACACATCCCATTCAAATATAGTAATCATTTGCTTGAATATAGTAATCATCATCTATGTATTAATCTCTTAGTATTATCTGTTTATTTGATTCCAGGAACACTATGGCTAACACTAGCACAACCACATTCATAAATGCGGTTGATATACATCGATAGGTGTATATAAATCACATGCACAACTACATTAGTAAATGGCATGGTTAGCGATGTTTTGAATCTTGTTAACGGTAAACCTTAAACCCAAGGGTCCACTACATTGATCCATAAAATCAATTGAATCAATAAAACCCCAGAAGAGTCTTGTTACACATATTCAAGTCATGTTGGGTCTTACAATTCACTCTCGTTGAATATTGTTGAAGAACACAAAAAAGAGACACTATATTATTATAAGCCCTAAGTATTTTAGGGTTTATAATATTTATCTTAGGGTTTATATCCCTTGGGTTTATAATATTAATCCCCTGGGTTTATGACAATGATTTTTACTATTATGCAAATCAATCATGGTCAACCATGGTCAACATTGGTCAAACATGGTCGACCATGGTCAATTATGGTAAACCATGGTCAAACACTGCATTGTGACAAAAATTGTCTTAATATTCAAATCAACCATGGTCAACCATGATCCAATGTCGCATTGTGAGAAAGAATATCTCAATATGAAAATCAATCATGGTCAACCATGGTCAATCATAGTCAACGTTGTTCAATAAACATGGTTACATTGTGACAAATATTCTCTCATGGTCATATGTCTCATTGTGACAACCATGATCAACCATGGTCGACCATCATCCAATGTCACATTGTGACAAAGATTCTGTCAATATGAAAATCTACCAGGGTTAACCATGGCCAACCATGGTCCAATGTCTCATTGTGTCAAAAATTGTCATGATATGAAAATCAATCATAGTCAACCATGCTCAACCATGGTCCAACATTGCATTGCAATAAAGATTGTCTCAATATGAAAATCAACCATGGTAAATGATGGTCAACCATGTTTATTTTAGGGTTTATAATATTTATCTTAGTCTTTATATATCTTGGGTTTATAATATTAATCCCTTGGGTTTATTTTTCCCTTTGATTTATAATAATATAAACCCAAGGGATTCATATTAAACCCTGGGATTAATATTATATACCCTATGAATAATATTATACCCTAGGAATATGAACCCTTAGATTAATAAACCTAAGAGATTGATATTACTATGGTTTACCCTTGGATTTATAATCATGATCAACCATGGTCCAATGTAACATTGTGAAAACCATTGTCATCCATGGTCAACCATGGATGACCATGGTTCGACATAGCATTGTGACAAATATTGTCGCAATATGAAAACTAGACATGGTCAGTCATGGTCTAACGTCGTGTTGTGACAAAAATTGTATCAATATGAAAATCAATCATGGTAAACTGTGATCCAACATCGCATTGTGAAAAATATTATGTCAATATGAAAATAAACCATGGTCAACCATGCTTATTTTAGGGTTTATATACCTTGGGTTTATAATATTAATCCCTTGGGTTTAATATTATTCCCTTGGGTTTATAATCACTTGGGTTTTAAGTATTAATCCATTGGGTTCATTAGTTCCTTGGGTTTATAATATCACATGGTCTAATGTCACATTGTGACAAAGATTGTCTCAATTTGAAAATCAACCATGGTCCTACGTCGCATTGTGACAAAGATTGTCTCAATATGAAAATCAATCATGGTCAACCATGGCCCAACCTCTCATTATGACAAAGATTGTCTCAATATGAAATTCGACCATGGTCAACCATGTTTATTTTACCATTTATAATATTTATCATAGGGTTTATATACATTGGTTTATAAACTATTAATCTTATGGTGTATATTCCTAGGGTTTAATAATAATCTTAGGGTTGAATGTTATTTCTTTGGGTTTTATAATCTTAGGGTTTGTATGCATTGGTTTATAAAATATTAATCTTATGGTGTATATTCCTAGGGTTTAATATTAATCTTAGGGTTGAATGTTATTCCCTTAGGTTTAATAATCTTAGGGTTTATATACATTGGTTTATAAAATATTAATAGTATGGTGTATATTCCTAGGGTTTAATATTGATCCTAGGGTTGAATTTTATTCCCTTGGCTTTAATAATCTTAGGGTTTATATACCAATGGTTTAATATTAGTTCCAGGGTTGAATGTTATTCCCTTATGTTTTTAATATTAATCCTAAGGTTTATAATATTAATGTTAGGGTTTAATGTTTATTTTAGGGTTTATTTTAGGGTTTATATCCCTTTGTTTATAATATTAATCACTTGGGTTTGTAACAATGATTTTATCAATAAGCAAATCAATCATGGTAAAACATGGTCAATAACCATGGTCACATTGTGACAAAGATTGTATCATGGCACTATGTCACATTGTGACAACCATGGTCAACCCTGGCCAACTATTGTCGAACGTCACATCGTGACAAATATTGTGTCTGATATGACAATCAACCATGGTTAACCATGGTTAACCATGGTCAACCATGGTCCAGTGTCTCATTGTGACAAATATTGTCTTGATATGAAAATCAATCATGGTGAACCATGCTCAACCATGTTCCAACGTCGCATTGTCATAAAGATTGTCTCAATATGAAAATTAACCATGGTAATCAATTGTCAAACATGTTTATTTTAGGGTTTATAATATTTATCTTGGGGCTTATGTAACTTGGGTTTATAATATTAATCCCTTGGGGTTTTAGTATTAATCCCTTGGGTTTATCATTCTCTTGGGTTTATAATATCAATCCCTTGGGTTTATTAATCTAAGGGTTAATATTCCAAGGATATAATAATATTCATAGGGTTTATAATATTAATCCTAGGGTTTGATATAAATCCCTTGGGTTTATAATCATGGTCAACCATGGTCAACCATTGTCAACCATCGTCAACCATGGTCCAATGTCACATTGTAACAAAGATTGTCTCGATATGAAAATCAACAATGGTCAAGCATGGTTAAACATGGTCCAATGTCACATTGTGAAAAAGATTGTATCAATATGAAATTAATCATGGTCAACCATGGTCGAACCTCACATTGTGAGAGAGATTGTCTCAATATGAAAATCAACCATGCTCAACCATGTTTATTTTATCGTTTATATTATTTATCATGGGGTTTATATACCTTGGTTTATATAATATTAATCTTATGATTTATATTCCTAGGGTTTAACATTAATCCTTATCTTCAATTTTAATCCCTTTGGTTTATTTATCTTAGGGTTGATATACCTATGATTTAATATTAATGTTAGAGTTCAATGTTATTCCCTTGGGTTTTTAATATTAATCCCTTCGTTTTATAATATTGATTATGAGGTTTAAAATATTAATGTTAGGGTTTAATATTTATTTTAGGGTTTATATCCCTTGTGATCCGGGTGGATGTTGGTGGAAACCCTCCTATTCCACTTGGACCCCCAACAATGTCTCTTTTAGTTTTTCAGTTTCCTTAATTGTAGCATAGTTTACTATTTTTGGGCAGATTTTTGGGTCTTGAACTTTCGGAGCCATTTTGAGGCCCTAAAAGACATTGTTAGGGAAAATGGAGAGATAGGAAAAGCCCCAAATCGACATATCTATTTTTATCTAGCCTACTCTTCGAGATATTCGAAAGGAGGTATTATGATAGCCAAACGGAGATCGTATGCCAAAGTTATAACCCCGAGAAATTTATGTACCAATTTACCCAAACGGGGCCCATAGTTTTGGCGCTTCGTCTCCTAGGGTTAGGTTTCTCCTTGTTTAGGTTTTTCCATTGTTTCTCAATAACAAATAGGCCTTGGAGGCTCATTGTAGCATTGTTCAGAGGCATTTAGTCGCGACATATCTTCTCAGAGATAAGCTACCATTGACCAAGCTAGTTTATTTCCATTCTATTTGTAAGCATATTTCAGTATTATGATATTAATGAAATGAAGTGTTATTTCTGTATTTATGGTTATATCTGTAATTTGTTGTGTTTCTGTTTAAGTTCGGATCAGTGATATCAGAGCGGTCTACTCTTTCTCTATTTTTCTTTGCATGTCCCCAATAAGGTCAAGGTATAAGGAGTTAGGGATCGATTTGGTTGAACCTTTGCAAGACCAGCCTTGCAAACCCCAATGATCTCCCATGGTGAAAGAAACGAAAGACGAGGGGGCAGGAGATTCTTTCAAAAAATTGCTTGAGGAATCCCTCGAGCGACAGAGGAACGTGATGATAGATAACTTTGCCTAGATCCTTCGATGGATACCCACAGGGGATGCATCTTCATCCAGCAGCCACTCTGGACGCGCAACTCAATTTGAGGTACAAGTTAACTTCAATATTCCCATATTTGAGGGCCAAATAGATGCAGATGTTGTAGATAAATGGTTGAATCTGTTGGAAGGATATTTTTCAATTCATGACTTTTCCAATCGGGAAAAGATTACTTTTTCACTTCTCAAAGCCGCCCCACACGTCAAGGACTCATGGGAAACATACTGTGAACAAAAGGATGAGAGGGAATCCTCATTGTTTTCAGCCGCATTGATCCGAATGGAAAATGGCATCCATCCATGGTATTCATCACCCATGGAATTTACCCATGGTATTTATCCACCCATGGAATTTACCATGGTATTGTAAGTGGCATCCACCCATGGTATTTATCCATGGTATTGTAAGTGGCATCTACCCATGGTATTCATCCTCCCATGGTATTTATCCACCCATGGAATTTACCCATGGTATTGTAAGTGACATCCACCCATGGTATTCATTCACCCATGGTATTTACCCACCCATGGAATTTACCTGTGGTATTGTAACCAAAAAAAGGCTATAAGTAATAAGTCACATTTTGTAAAAGGAAATGTTTTCCACCACAATGTAGCCTTTACAGTTATTATTCGTTTTAATAATAAAAAAAGTGTCTTTATGGTTTTGTTATTGTGTGTTTTCCTCTTTTATTCTATAATTTCAATTTTTTAGATCTTGGGGGCCTCCCCCCAAGATCTGGATCACGCACCCACTTGGGATTCTTTTTGAGACACCATCAAGGAACAATATTACCCTGTCGGGAGATATGGAGATAAATACATAAAGTGGACCATGCTATGATAGGGAAGGGAATAAGATGTGCCAGAGTTCACAAATATTTTCCATACCCTCTGCACTAAGTTGGATATCAATGATTTTGAGCGGTATTTCGTACGCAAGTATAGTGGCTATCTACACAAGTACATCCAGGATGAGATGGAGTTCCTGGACATCTCTTCACTCGGCATGACATACCAATACACTGTCAAGATTGAGAAGAATTTTAAACAAAAGAAGAGAGACTTTGGATCTGCGAATATGAAGTAAGTAAAAGGCGGCCCCAAAGCACATACCGAAGGCCAAAGCCAAGGCGGGGTGGCCCAGGACAAGCCTCCAAGGCCACAAGAAAATAACAACACCACGAAGACAAAGAAGGACACAAAAAATTGGTGTGATTTCCATAAGAGATCCACTCACAATACAAGTGAGTGTCGGGCCAAGCATTCACTGGTGACTGAGCTAAAGGCTTCTAAATCAGATGCATGTTCTAACTCTGAGTCAAAAACTGACAAGGGGAATGACAAAGGGAAGAAAATAATTAACACAGAGCCCAATCCCACTGTGGCCATCACCAAAATCCATAAGAATGAGCCTTAAGATCCAGAGGAGGGCGAACGCATCTTCCACTCACAGATGTGGGTGAAAGGTTCTCCGCTGCAATTCATTGTTGACAACAGGATCCAAAAGAACCTCATTTCAGTAGAGGTAGTGGTACTATGTGATGTTGCTCCTCTTGAAGTTTGTGATGTATTATTAGGAAAACCAGATTTGTGGAAGCAACATGTTGTATATGAGTGTAGACCTCGCTCTATGATTATTACTTTAGGCAATAAGTTGTACAGGATACTGGAGGTAGCCCCGTCTACCACCATCTCTTTGATCACTGAAAAGCAATGTAATAAGATCATTTCCTACACCAGGAAATTTGTTTTCCTTATGATTCAACCTTAGGGGAAGAAGAAGGTTGCAGCCACGACTTCTAGACATGGCTCCTCCACATCAATAGTAGATGGAAAAGGTTGTGGAGGAGTATATGTACATTTTCACCTCACCTACAGGGGTACCTATGCATTGTCAGGTCAAGCACTCCATCGATATGACCTAGGCACACCGCTACCCAATGGACCAATCTATCGACACTTTGTTCTGGAGAATGATGAGATCAAGAGGCAGATTCAGGAGTTGTTGAAGAAAGGGCACATCAGGCCAAGATCATCACCATGTGGGAGCTCGATTGTATTGGTACAGAAGAAGGGCGAGACCTAGAGACTCTGTATTAACTATTGGGCACTGAACAAGATCACTGTCGGGAATAGGTACCCAATCCCATGGCTTGATGACGTTTTAAGCCAGCTCAATGGGGCCAAATATTTCAGCAAGATTGACTTGAATTCTAGTTATCGCCAGGTGCTATCGAACCCTCCGATGCGTGGAAGACTGCCTTCAAATCCAAGGAGGTCCTTTTTGAATGTTTGGTGATGCCTTTCGGGTTGAAAAATGCCCCTAAAGCCTTCATGAGATTGATGGATGACATATTGCGACCCTTCACCAATGCATTCATGGTGGTGTATTTAAATGACTTCTTGATCTTCAGCTAGAGTTGGGAAGAGCACCTCCACCACATTTGACAGGTCCTTCAAACACTGTGACAACAAAATATATGTGCCAATTTGGAGAAATGCACTTTTGGCATGACCCAGGTTCAATATCTGGGGTACATCATTTATGAACAGGGTGTGCATGTGGACCTAGCCAAGATACAAGTCATTCAGGATTGGCCAACCCCAGCCACTCTAACAGAGCTTCGTAGTTTTCTGGGTCTTTCCAATTTCTACCATAGGTTCGTGTTGGGGTTCTCTCATATCACCTAGAATTTAAATCAAGTCACCAAGAGTGGAGCGAAAGAATTTTTTTTTTTGGTTTGAAACCCAACAAAATGGGTTTGCCAAGTTGAATCATCACCTCTGCTCTACACCAGTTCTCACATTACCAGACATGCAACAACCATTTGAGATTGAGACAGATGCCTCTAACTATGCTATTGGTGCAATTATTACTCAACAAGGGCATCCAATGGCTTACCATAGTAAGACACTTTTAGACACAGTATGAAAGTATCCCACTTATGAAAAAGAAATGTATTCCATTGTGCAGGCTTTTTGTCAATGGAAGCATTACATTATGGGGAAGGAAACATTCATCCACACAAACAACTGACTCTTGTAGTTCATACAAACACAAGGGAATTTTTAGAACGATCACCATCATAAATGGTCCAAATAACTGCAACAATTCCATTTGAACATTAAGTACAAGAAGAGAAACACCAATAATGTTGCATACTGCCTCAGTTGACCACCAATCATGGTGTTGATCACTGTGCTCGACTCTTGTGAGAATGAAACTTCAGGGTGGCCACATCTTTACGAGAGCGATCCAGAATTCAGTAGCACATACCAGACACACCTAGAAGGTAAGCAAGTTCCAAATTTTCACCTCCAAGATGCACTGTTATGCTACCTGGGACACATCTCTGTTCCTACAATTGAGTGTGCCAAGATGATTTCGGATGCACACTATAGTTGGGTCGATGGACATTTCAGAGTAGAGAAAATAGTGGCAGTACTGAAAAAGTATTTTTATTGGCCAAACCTTTGTCAGGATGTTGGGAGGTACATTAAATCTTGCATTGTGTGTGTCATTTCCAAACCAACCATCAAGAAGCAAGGCCTATATACTCCTATGCGTATTCCTAGATGACCTTTGGAATCCATCTCCATGGATTACATGTCGGGCCTTCCTTTTACTAAGCATGATAACAACTACGTTTTCGTGGTCGTCGACAGATTCTCTACGATGGACATTATGGCAGCCTGCAAGAAGAGTATCACAACAGAGACCACTGCTAAGTTCTTCTTTGAGAAAGTGTGGGTACACTTTGGGGTCCCACAGTCCATTGTCTTTGATCGGGGCAGTAGATTCCTAAGTGCATTTTGGTCAAGTCTCTGGTCGATGTTGGATACCAAACTCACTAAGTCCACGACTTTCCATCCCCAAATTGATGACCAAACATAAGTCATCAATAGGATGATCATACACATTCTGCACATGTACAACTTGAAGCTTCCACACACATGGGATGAAATCCTCCCCTATGTCCAACACAACTACAACAAATATCTCCACATCCCCTTTTAGGTAGGGTTGGGATTTCAACCATTATCTCCCATTGATGTGGCCATACCATTTGCAACTACTCAGGCAGATTCAACTCATGTCCAGTCTGAAGCCGACAGGGCTAACAAATTCATTGAGCGCATTCAACACATCCACCAACAAGTCCATGATCTATTGGACAGAGCCAATGCTAAGTACAAGCAGTGCCATGATCAAAATTGGGTGCCACACAAGTTCCAGGTGGGCGACAAAGTTAGGATACATTTGCAGAAGGAGCGCCTCACTGGACCCCATCACAAGATTCGCCCACTCTGATATGGGACATACACCATCACCAAGGCTATAGGGGACAATGCCTTCGAGCTCAACAATCCATATTTCCTTGATCTGCACCAAGTGTTCAATGTAGACCGTCTTCGGCCATAATTTCCACCATTGTTGGACACATTCTACATTGCAGAACAACTCACACCAACAAAGTTAAACCCAAACTGCATGGAACATGCCACAACTAATCAGATCATGGACACACAGATCAAGAACACTCATAGCAAAAGATCCAACTATATCGGGTTGTCAAAGCTAGCAAACTCCTACACCAAGGCAAGTGGTTCACCAGGGACCAAGTTCAGCAGAAGTTTCCCCACCTCATGCAGGCACGCAACATAATGTGGACCATTTCTTCCAAGGGGGGGGGACTAATCCAGTTGGATATTTGTGGCCACCCTCCTATTCAACTTGGACCCCCAAGACTGTCTCTTTTAGTTTTCTAGTTTCCTTAATTGTAGCACAGTTTACATTTTTTGTAGATTTTCAGATTCTAAACTTTCAGAGTCGTTTTTGAGGCCACAACTGATCGGATCATGTACACAAAGATCAAGAACACTCATCAGTGGAAGATCCAATTGTATCGGGTTGTCAAATTTTGCGAACTACTACACCAAGGCAAGTGGATCATCAGGGACCAAGTTTAGCAGAATTTCCCCATCTCATGGAGGCACTCAACGCAATGGGGACCATTGCTTCATAAGGGGGGAGGGAAGATCTAGGTGGATATTAGTGGCCACCCTCCTATTCCACTTGGACCCCCAACACTGTCTCTTTTAGTTTTATAGTTCCTTAATTGTAGCACAATTTACTATTTTTGGCAGTTTTTCGGGTCTTAAATTTACGGAGCCGTTTTGAGGCCCTAAACGACGTTTTTAGAGAAAATGGAGAGACTGAAAATGTCCTAATTTAGTTCAATTAGTTCTTTTTGGCCTGCTCTTCGAGATCTTCGAAACAAGGTATTATGATATCCAAACAAAGATCGTATGCCAAATTTACGAACCCGAGAAATTAATGTACCATTTGACCCAAACGAGGCCCACAATTTTGGTGCTTCATCTCCTAGGGTTAGGTTTCTGGATGTTTAGGGTTTTCTATTGTTTCTTAATAATAAATAGGCCTTGGAGGCTCATTGTCACACAGTTTAGAGGCATGTAGCCGCTAGATCTCTTCTCAGAGATAAGCTACCATCGCCCGGGCTAGTTTATTTCCATTCTGTTTGTAAGCATATTTTCAGTATTATGATATTAATGAAATGAAGTGCTATTTCTATTGCATTTCTGTATTTATGGTTATATCTGTAATTGTTGCATTCCTTTTTAAGTTCGAATCACCTTGGGTTTATAATATTAATCCCTTGGGTTTGTGGAAAATTTTTCCTCTATAAGCAAATCAATCATGGTCAATCATGGTTAGCTTTGGTCAAGCATGGTCGACCATGGTCAATTATGGTCAACCATGGTCGAACACCACATTCTGACAAAGATTGTCTTAATATGAAAATCAACCATGGTCCAATGTTGCATTGTGAGAAATATTGTCTCAATATGAAAATCAATCATGGTCAACCATGGTCAATAACATGGTCACATTGTGAAAAAGATTATCTCATGGTCCTACATCACGTTGTGACAACCATGGTCAAATATGGTCAACCATCATCCAACGTTGCATTGTGACAAATATTGTGTCAATATGAAAATCTCCACCATGGTCAACCATGGTCCAATGTCTCATTGTGACAAATATTGTCTTGATATGAAAACCAATCATGCTCAACCATGGTCCAACATTGCATTGTGATAAAGATTGTCTCAATATGAAAATCAACCATGGTAAACGATGGTTAACCATGTTTATTTTAGGGATTATAATATTTATCTTAGGCATTATATAGCTTGGGTTTATAATATTAATCCCTTGGATTTATAGTCCCCTAGGTTTTAGTATTAATACCTTGGGTTTATAATATAAATCACTTTGGTTTATTAATCTAAGAGTTCATATTCCTAGGGTATAATATTATTCATAGGATTTATAATATTAATCATAGGGTTTAATATAAGTCCCTTTAATTTATAATCATGGTCAACTATGGTCCAATGTCACATTCTGACAAAGATTGTCTCTTGGTCCAACATTACATTGTCACAACCATCGCCATCAATGGTCAATCATGGATGACCATGGTCCAACGTAACATTGTCACAAAGGTTGTCTCAATATGAAAATCAACCATAATCAACCATGGTCTAATGTTGCAATGTGAAAAATATTGCTTCAATATGAAAATCAATCTGCATGGTAAACGATGGTCAACCATGTTTAATTTAGGGTTTATAATATTTATCTTAGGATTTTTATAGATTGGGTTTATAATATTAATCCCTTGGGTTTGTTATTCCCTTCGGTTTATAATATCAATCTCTTGGGTTTATTAATCTAAGGGTTCATATTCCTAGGGTATAATATTATTCATAGGGCTTATAATATTAATCCTAGGGTTTAATATAAATCCCTTGGGTTTATAATCATGGTCAACCATGGTCCAACGTCACATTATGACAAAGATTGTCTCAATATGAAAACAAACCATGGTCCAACATCGCATTGTGACAAAGATTGTCTCAATATGAAAATCAAGCATGGTCAATCGTGGTCCAACGTTGCATTGTGATAGATTATGTCAATATGAAAATCAACTATGGTCAACCATGTTTATTTTAGGGTTTATATACCTTGGGTTTATAATATTAATCCTTTCGGTTTAATATTATTCCCTTGAGTTTTTACTATTAATCCCTAAGGTTTATAATATCAATTCCTTGGGTTTAAAATACAATAAAGAATATTTATAATTTTCTATAAATAATATTAAAAATTAGATATTTATTATTAATAATTAATAATAATATTACTTTAGATATCATTTTCTGGATTCAACTGTGTTAAGTAAGTCATTCATCTATGACCATTTCCATGAGAGGTAGTCGTAACTGACTAATTTGTCATGATTTTTGAATAATCCACTCATTGCATCGGGTGATGCTCACAGGGGTGAAGAAGTGGGATTGAAAGTAGTGAAATAAATCACATAGCATCAATCATGACTTTCGGTGCTTGCACCCGATAACCAGGACTTCTCGGGAGGTCACCCATCCTAGATCACCTCTGTCTCAAGCACGCTTAACTGTGGAGTTTTTCCCACAATCAAGCCCACTTAGCTGCTACCCCATTTGAAAAACCTTAGCAAGTATTGTGCCTCATGAACCATTCAAGTAGAGTTCCCTTCACTCTTTTGAATTAAGTATTGAGGGTTTTCACAATGCATTATATTAGATATCATTTTCGGGATTCAACTGCATTAAGTAAGTCATTCATCTATGACCATTTCCATGAGAGGTAGTCGTATCTGACTAATTTCTCATGATTTTTGAATATTCCACTTATAACGCATTGCATCGGGTGATGCTCACAGGGGTGAAGAAGTGGGATTGAAACTAGTGAAATAAATCACATAGCGTCAATCATCACTTCTAGGCCTTGCACCCAGTAACCAGGACTTCCTGGGAGGTCACCCATCCCAAATCGCCTTTGGCTCAAGCACACTTCACTATGGAGTTTTCCCCACAATCAAGCCCACTTAGCTTGCTACCCCATTTGCAAAACCTTAGCAAGTATTGTGCCTCATGAACCATTCAAGTAGAGTTCCCTTCACTCTTTCGAATTAAGTATTGGGGGTTTTCAGAGTGCATTATATTAGATATCATTTTCGGGATTCAACTGCGTTAAGTAATTCATTGATCTATGATCATTTCCATGAGAGGTAGTCGTAACTGACTAATTTATCATGATTTTTGAATAGTCCACTTAGCACTCATTGCATCGGGTGATGCTCATAGGGGTGAAGAAGTGGGATTGAAACTAGTGAAATAAATCACATAGCGTCAATCATCACAAATGGTTATAAGTTCATTTGAAAGAGAAGTACCCAGGTAAGAATCATCACAATAGGTTATCTTGTCACGATAAAGAGGAGCTCCTTGAGATTGTGGCTTGTTCTTTTTTGGCAATGGATTGGGATTGGTTTCCAAATCAACCAAGGGGACATTCATAGCGGGAATTTTGTGCCTAGATCTTCCAGCTCGAGAAATTTTCCTTTGAAGTTGCTTTTCCTTGACCATATTATTGGCATTATGATACAGGTGTTGTCCTTGATGGCAACTCACTCAGAGGTATGATACAGGTGTTGTCCTTAATGGAAACTCACTCAGATGAAAGATCATAGTGCAGTAGGTCAAGAGAGAGGTATACGCAGGTTAACCTTGATGAAAGTGCGTATACACGTGGGTGAGAAGAAAAAAAGGCGTGTATGCGTACACACACAGGTTCACAAAAGGAAAGGCGCGCACATGTTGGAAAACTAAGTTTTGGTCCATGGTATTTTGGTATTGGTCCGTGGTATTTGGTCCGAAGTGTTGACCCCAGGTACTGGGTCCAAGGTATTGGTTCTACATGGTTTTGGACCATGGTATTGAGAGAAGCCTAAACCTATATAAGGAGAAGATCATTAGGCCAAGGGGTAAGTGATGAATATCTGATGAAGGGTGAGATCTAGTATGCTGGTTATGGGTTGGTGATGTTGTGCTTGATCTGAATCAAGGATGCACCTATGCAGTTGATGATGGATGATGGATCAGGATCATAAGGCTTGGAATGTATTATCATTATGTGGTTTCATCATGGATAGACTAGATCTGAATTATTGACGCATGTTTTATTGTATGAATGTTATGATCTGGGTATGACTTATGTCTGGAACAGCTGCAAAGTTCTGAGTTAATATTTGCAGATGTGTATGCGGGTTCGCTTTGGTAAAAGCATGTATGTACGCTGGTTTGATTCATCGTAGTAGCGTATACATTATGAAGTATGATATTTGAAGTTGCAGTTGGGTCTGGTTGTTATTGCAGAGTTCTGTGTTCTGCTCTGTGTTCTGGTTATTGTGTTTTGACGACAGGGTTTCAGTGATTCAGTATTGGGTGATTCAAAGATTGATGATGCAAGTGTAGTTGATGATTGTATTGCAGTGGTGATTGTTTTGTATTTATGGATCCAATATGAAAATTTATGAAACGTGGTCCCTGGAAGAAAGAGAAGGTTGTAGCCTTCTGTAGGTCAGCACCTACGTACTAGTACCTCAGCTAGTACAAGAGCCAGGGGGTTGGAGCTCCCTTCCAGTAGTAGCTGGAGAATGAGAGAAGGTTGTAGCCTTCTGCAGGTGGGTGCCTGCGTACTGGTATGAGTCTGTGCCAGTACAAGATTGTAAACAGGTTTTCTTATATTAAAGAAAACAGCAGCAGGTGGTTTTTGTCCCGCATTGGGTTTCCACCTTATATCATGGTGTTCATTTGTGCTTCTTATGTGTGATGATCTATTCTATTTTACTACACCTATTTACTGTTCATATGGTTAATGAAGTTTTTATGCACTGATTAAAGAACAACATATAAAGGATTAAATGAATCATAAGTTTACTGGATATACGCTAGTTGCATTAAACATAGTTGCTTGTACACGCGGGTTCCCTTAACTAAAGTAGCATATATGTATCTGAGTATGGAAATGAAAAAGTGTTTGATTTGATAATACTGATTCACCCCCCCCCCCCTCTCAGTATTATTTCCAACACATATTCTATTTATTTTACCAATTTCTTATTCTTGTGCAGATTGAGCAGACTCTAGTTTGGAATGAGGAGACTCTGTGAAGGGTTTCAAATCATGAAATTTCACCACACTTCTGGTAACATGAAGGGAGGTTAAAATTTTCGATACTTCATCCTCCCTGTCATTGGAAAGAGGTGACCCTAGTGCTTGGATAAATTCCTCACACTCATCCTGTCGAATGTCATAAGAAAGACAATGAGTTGAACCAATAGGAGACGGGTCAAGGTCATTGTAGTAGAATATTGAACAAATCTAAATGAAATAGTCTTATCATAACTATTACAAGCAATAAAGGAATGTCAATTATCACCCATTTGAGCCAAATGATGTTTGACTAGTATGCATATCAAACTATGGTGGAATAGGGAACTTTCAGGGTTCTTGCGATTAGAATGATAGTTCCGAGACATTTTTGTTAAACTCTTCATCAAAGAATAGGACAAGTTTAGCTTTCAACCTAGGAAAACCATTAAAGACCTAAAATGATACATAAACACTATGTTATACTTCCCTTCAAAGGTTCTATACCAACAAATCAAGTGCAACATATTATGCCATTTGGGCTTTAAAGACGAGACATGCATACCTTTGACTTGATACTTGCATTCCTTGCTAGTGAGGAGCTTCCTCCATGGAACATTTCGGACTGTGACATTTTTAGACCTACATTCGCCTTCAAGACAAAGGTGTGTGGTTGTTGCTATGAATTCTAGGTTGATTTCTATTTCTAGGTTGCCCACATTGGTTCTCCTCCCATTAAAAAAGGAAACTAAGGATTTAACCATTTTTTTAACATGTTCCTAAAACAACTATAAAAATTCCAATCAGATGACTTGGCTGAACAAGGCTAGACATTCATCATTGGCCTCAACGGGGTTTAAAAGAATGCAATAGACCAAATCCATAGCACTACAGGGTTCACCAAAACACAATATACCAAATGTCAAAATCCTAGGTTGCAGAGCCTTCATGACATAACGAGAAGGAGACAAAATGGTGATGTTTTTCGAGCCCTCTAAAAATTTCTTAGTAATCAATTCAACAATTGTCAAGTATTGGCTCAAGTTAGAGCCATAATAACCTTGAGATATGGGAAATGAATGATCAATGTAAATTGACAGTCCATATGAAAATTGGAATCACAATAAGTTGACACACATGACTTTGATCCAGATTAGTCGATGTGCAATACTTATAATATGATCAACAAAACCCATCACCCGAAAAACTATTGTTTATCATGTGTGAATCCAAATCTTTAGTGAAATAGATCAGTGAAAATTCTTAAGGTTTTGGGATTTAATTCAGGACGAGTGAATCACTATATCGATACATATCCAAGGTGATCATAATCTAATCCAACTTCTAATACAAATAAAGTGTTTTCAAAACATATAGCACCACCGATGTATAATATATAGTGTGTATACCTTAGGTTATTTCCATTCATTCAACCATCAAAACGTTTGGACTCACACATTAATACATGGAAACATAAGGATTGAAACAAGATTCATCATGATAGTTTATGAAAGTTAACCTATTATCACTATAAATGCAATATAGGTTGCTCCAAAATATCTGATTTCATAGTGGCCTTTAAACTTTAAACATTTTATTGCTAGTAGGAGCAATAATAGAATAGTCAAAGGAAATAATCCTTACGTCACCGATGAATGAAAAAATAGGTCATACAGTGAAACCCCAATCACAAGAAAAAATTGAATTTGTCGTAGAAATCAAAATGATAATTAGAAGAAAGGATGCAGAAATAAAATCAATACCAATCCAATCAAATCAAAACAGCAAAATTAGTAAAAAATTCTAGGAGTGGCCCTTTATTTTTTCAAAATAAAAGGGAGCAGGTTGGTCTGCCAACAATGTTATAAAATATTTCAAATGTAATATGACTTAGTCTATAATCATAGAAGTTATTTAAGAGACATGATATAGTTAAATAATTTAATTGAAATAAAAAGTATTAACTTAATAAGGAAACTATAAAGGAAGCGACACGAGTTGTTAAAATGGAAGAAGAATGTGGCTCTAAAATGGAAATAAAGTTTGACATTAAATTTGAAGCCATACTTGGAGCTATTATTAGCTCTAAATAGGAAGCTAAATTGGTTTCTTAACAGGAAGCTAATTAAGAAGCAAACCCTAACACTAAAATGAAGAAAACTTTGGACCTAAAAAAGAATTGTAGCACCCTCCTCCCACATCTACCCAAGCAACCGGCCAGCCAGGTAAACATACGACAAGAGGTTACTATGATATGATTCAAATTCCTAAGTAACCTTAAGGAAATGGAATCAATGGAAACATAACACATAGACCTCCCTCAGGTGCTTGAGGACCCCTAGGAGCTAATCCACCAGTCCAGGTGCCTAATCCCTAAGTTAACTTAGCATTTAGATGAATTAAACCCAAATTCGTTTCCATGATAGGGCATGCATGTGACTATAACCCTATAGTCCCTCTCACATGCTTGCCTACCAGTGGCCAGAGACCAGATTTGTCAGTGCTATGCTAGTGACTCCGGGAGTTTAGCCACTTTTTCAGGCCCAGAGCCCAGGTCACTACCTAGAATTGAACCATCTCTTCATATTAGTAAAATAACATGGAAATGACAATACTAAAGAAAATACTTGTTCAAGACCTTAACTGGATGCCTACTAGCTATAACATACATTTTTTCAAACACTTAGTAAATATGCAATCTATAGGTGTAAATAATAGATATAAGCATAGGGGCCTCATACTTACCTAAGATTTGCTATGAAGCATTGTCTCCTATCACATTAGCTTCCATTTCATCCATTAGTTTATATATGCATTGAACATTCAATAAAAAGTAAGAACATGATGAGATCCACTCATTGTTGTTATCATTAAACATGTAAATAACTAGCATAATAGGGACAAAAATTCCAATGAAATCACAGCCATATAAACCACATATAATCCATCATAATTCTCATAGAGATACAAGGAGAAATAACATTTCATTAATGATGCAAAATCCAAACCCAAGATGTGGGACTTCCATGTTCCACCCGATCGTAGAATGGTTGAGCCAAATCTCTCTTCAGCCATTCATCCCTGTGCCATATTCCAAGCATGAATGTGGGGTCTCATAGAAAACATTAATCAAATCTCATCCAGGGCTTCCAGAGGCCATCCACCTCAACCCATCAAACATTAATTCCACCTCATGGTCAAACATCACAAAACCATCATCAGATTGGTCTCCATCCTAGCCTTCCAAGGCTTCCAAAGAGTTTGTTCCAACCCAACTTCCAAGACTAGTAACTCAACCCACAGCTTACACCAGGCTCCAGAGCGTTTGTCCAACCAAGGATCTAGGAACTAATAACTCAACCAAAGCTAAGGAAACATGTGAACTAACTAGGAAAAAAATTAATTAATTAATTAATTAATTGAAAAGAAAAACAACAACAACAACAACACCATGGTTATACAGTAAATGGAAAGGATAGGCAAATCCACTATTAATCAAGGAATCCTCCATGCCAGTGACAAATCATGACCAATAAACCACATGCATGCGCCATGCATGCCAAAACTAGTGAAGAAATCATACATGCAACTCGATACCTGCAAGAAAATATGATGTAGTTGCTGATCCCAATGCCCTCTTGCACTTTCCTGCTCTTCCTTTGCCTTCTTTATCCAAGAATCCAAGTATGCCACACCCACCAAGAGTGCTCCAAGAAAAATCTAAGTCTCCAAGAGTAAGAGAGAGAGAGAATAATGAGAAAGCTCCAAAACTGAACTGACCAAGTCTTCCCCACTAATCCTCAGAAGCCTTTTTATTAATGAGGCCTCCATTTTCTTCATTTTCCATTATTTTCTTTCATTTTCCTCCTCACATGAAACCTGTGACCTTTCACCTTCCTTTTCTCCTAATTTCCATTATTTTCATAAATTAATGCCAATTAATGCGTCATGCCTTTCCAAAACCTTAGCCATTGCCTTTGCCAATTTCCTTAGCCATAATAAACCGAATCAACACCCATTAGGATACTTACCCCGCCATTCATCTTGGAATACATGTCCCATCATCCGTGGTATTTATATATATTTTACATGGAATTTTCACCAGGGCTATTACAGAACCCTCCCCCTTGGTGGGACACCATCCTCAATGTTCAGTGACACCTATAACCAACAAGACTGTTGAAAACAAAACATACTTCCCATGGAGCTTTATAACATAGCTCGTTGCATTATTTACAATGAACAACCTGCTCAAAATAAAAACTTCATGACAACATGACCAAATAACAACCATACCACATACTGGAGCTTTATAACACAACTCATTATGGTATTTAGAATAACCACATATACAAATATGCACATTTTCTAAACCAACAAATAAAGGATATGATGCCTACATCCACAAAAAGGGAATCTAGAGGCTCACACCTCCACCCTCAAAGCAATACAAGGATTCACCTCCTTCCCAAGAAGTACAAAATCCACTGCCACAATCAAAGATGCATCCAATGTCCAACACTATAATCCTGCGCCACTTGTCCTCTCAGTGAACAGTTACTGACTCATTGTTCCTAGGCACACTCCCAATGTGCATCTCATTCCATCTAAAAATGCTAATGACTAAAACAAATCCATCCCTGACCTTCCCTTCTTTGCTACACAGTCCCTCGGGCAATCCGGTCAATCGCTTCCGTGTAGTCACTCACCTTCCAAGTTCCACTGGCACCCCCATCTCAGGAACTCCATCCCTTGGCAAGGATTCCTCGCATCAGAAGATATAAAACTCAAGGCATATACCTACCTCAAAACCATTATACCAGTCATAGCATGCTCATGGAAATCAATGGATATTATTGGGTACCAGTGTCCCAGAATGGCCCTGCTCCTAAATGCTTTATCAGCATACTGCTACCTATTTCAATTTATTTTTCCATTGCTACCAATTCTTCAGTCAATTTCAACCACCCAACTAAGCATGTTGATGCATTCATGTTCCAAGCACATAAATTCCATTGGATTTAAAATAAATTGAAATAAATTCACATCATACCTCATTGGTAGCTTGTAAATAAGGTACACTTGTAATTTTGTTCGTTTCCTGTCACAACAAGTCAAACTAATTGTTTGATAAAAACATCATGTATAAACATATCACACCTGGTTAGCTCAAAACACAACCATCATAGATTAACATCATAAAACACATGCAACCATCATAAACCAGAATGCTATATCACATACAGTCATCAGATACCAGAATCATAAATCACATGCATAGTAAAACTGAAATAATATACCGAAACTTATCCTTTAATTGATCCTTACTTCTTCCTTGTTTCTTTCTATACACATACTATATTGATTGTCGCTACCTGAAAACACTCAATGCCTTCTTCTCAACCGTGTGCACATACACATAGTGTACATCTAACACATAGAACCACACACAACATACCACACCATGTAATACATGCAGTCACACCTGACATACAACACATACACCTACACCCAGTGCACAATTCAATACAAACACCTACACCTAGTGCATAACACAACACAATACATACTCCTACGACCGGTGTCTGACATGGCACAACACGTATATGTGCATAATGTACATCACAATATATACATCCACACACAAAGTGCGACATCACAACATGCATACACATACATCCGATATACAACCCAACTCATACATCTATACCTGTTGTACAACGCCACAAAATACATGTACCCACACAAAGTACAACACAACAAGTACGCATGTCATGCCACCACAACTACACAATACACATATATAGTGTTGCATGCCCGCAACACAGCATGTACGACATGCACTCAATCCCACATGTACACTAGTACCACATGTACAAGGCACCACATTCACAATGTGTGCACAACATCACATGTACACAACACCACCTGCACAATGTGTATACAACGCCTCATGTACACTGCACCACTATACAACATGTACACAATACCACATGTACACAACACCACACACATGAGAGGTACGCAGCACCATATGTACATAGCACCACGAGAACGACATGTACACAACACCACCTACACGCAACGCCACTGGTACAACATGTACATAGCACCACATGCACACCACACCATATGTACATAGCAACACATGTACAACATGCATGCAACACCACATGTACATAACACTACATATCCAACACATACATAGCATCACCTGTACATAGCACCGCATATCCCACACGTGCAAACTGCCATATGAATACAACACCGCATATCCATATATCTGACATATACATGGCACCATCTATACCCAGCACTGAATATGCAACATTCATGCAACACAATATGTACTAACACCCTGTACATAACATTGCATAAACAACAGGTACACACACTAAATATACACCACACTGCATGCACACAACATCACAAATGCAACATGTACAACATATATAACATATGCACAACAGTAGTACCACACATCCAAAACCATACTGACTCTACCATGCAATCCTATTTCCAATGTCTTATCCATGCTTGTCTTAGCATGTTGCAGACCATGCTATTTTAATTATGTTGATGTATCCTTCAGTGTTACCTATCATAACATAAATATAAGAATAATACAATCATATAAATTCATATTGACATGATATTGAACTCATATATTTTTCATGACTACTCTTCCTACTTGATTCCTCATAGCTAGGAACTTCTTCATGCCATTAGCCTACATAAGCAATCATTCTGCCACAAGAACGATTCTTGATGATCTATCGGATAGTGACATAGATACATGGATACATACATACATATACGTAAACATTAGCATAAAAATCATAATCCTGTCAGAGAACAATATAGATACACACATAAATGTTAGCATTAACAATCATGATCCATGACAACCCTGTCAAACATGACATACATACACACCTACATGTATACATATATAAACATTAGCATAGTCATGATCATAACATAATTACCAAATATCAAGGTCAAGGGTTAAGAGAACTCCCTTTATCCATGCACATCATGCACAACATTGAGAACAATCATTCCCAACATACCCAATGCATCTGATGTCTCAGATCCATTCACTTCACCTTTCCTATTACCTTTCTCATGACTATACTTCCACTATCCGTTTACACCAATGGAACCAACCAATCTAATCGAATGTCATAGTCTTACCTTCTGCTATGCTTACTCATGCACCAAGCTCCATCCGTGTATTACATTACCTGTTGCATACCACACAACTCTCCCCGAGCTCCCTTAACTTTCCTCTTTCCCAACCAATTCCCAAGGCTCAAAACAATAAAAGGAAATACCAAGAAGCAAAAAATTGAAAACCATGAAAATCAATAACAATATGAATCCACAAACACGGTGGCATGATCATGCACTAGACATAACAAAATTGCAATTCAGACGCAAGCAAACCACAAATGCCAAGAGCACAAGACTAACAGCAGACATCATGGATCAATCCCCATGGTTCCCAAGGAAATCTCAACCCAAGCCTTCTTCAATATTTCATGGCAGTCTCCTGCCATGCAATCCCCTACATCATACTACCATAGACACATAAATGTCAGTGCATAAATAAATATAACAATATACCATTTATCTTACATTTTTTTGCCAAGCATGTTCCTTGCAACTGAACACATCCAAGCCATCTCTCAAGGGACTCCATTTCCCTCCACCTGTAACTAGAAACTAGCTAATATACTTGTCAAGTAAATATTCATGAATTTAGCACATATCCACATAATTTCATGCAAATTAGGGTTAAGATGACTTCTTGTATGAAAAGAACTCACTCGTTTGGAATTAGGGTTTCCAAACATAGCTGAAGGAATTCTTGTGCAAATCATTTCCTTTACCTTTTTACCTTGTTGCAATCGAGGTTTACTATCCGTTGTCACATCATGCAATTGATATTTATATAAACACATCCACTATTACCTTGTCACACTAATATCAAGGATTTTACCCTACAACTTCTCACACATGTAAACCACATGTTCCTAATATCAAGACAATCATTTTTATCAATTTTAAATCAACCTTTACCAAGACTAACAATCCTGTCATAATCCATAGTCAATAGACATAATGCTACACTATCACCTACTAAACTCAAGCACATATTGGCTATCTCAACACATATATGTTAGTACAATCATCTCAAAACAATATCATTGGAACACATACTCATATTATGCAACTCATCAAACATTCAAACATCTTGCAAACATACCATGTTAAATAAATCAACTAGATGACATGATCGACACCAAACACTCAACATCAAATAGATTACATAATCAAGAATGAAGCACCAAGTATACTATATAAGCAAACTCGTACCTTGGTGTACCTCGGGGGAGGCTTTCTTGTCTACACAATCAATCTAGTTAGCAAGATATAACTTTACAACATGTCAACTCAAACATAGATAAGATCATGATATCCATAACACTAACTAGCTAACATTTCACATCATAAACTCATAAGCATTTATCATTTATGCATAACAACCACGTGTGCAAAGTCATCACAAAGATGTCAGATCATACCTGGATATCGTAACCATAACCATCTGCATAGTCCAATCCAATTTAGCATGATACATATAACATCAAGATATTAATGTTACAACCCTAATCATCAAGTTAACTAACATATAACAACAATCAGTTAACATATAACATGCTCATCAACAACATATTACCTAATTGTTAATCTAACTATCATATAACAACAACAAGTTAACCTATAACATACTCATCAACAACATATAACATGATCATCAAGTTATCTAACAGAAAACAAAAATAGCAATGCGTACAACCATAGGATACTATCATTCATGACTATCTGACACATGTGCATGTGACTATACTAATCAAATATCATTTATCATTTATGTAACCATAACATCAAAAATATGTACATAAACCTAATGCATATGACAATCCTTAGCTTACATAGTTGCATGCCAAACATACAATACTTGTATGATGATATTCTCTTGCCTTGAGGTCCAATTCTGAAACTTTACTTTAATGATATACATCTCCTGCTCTATCTCAGGCAACACATTAGCATCATAAAAACCAATAACACCCTGATGACCTAAATTGCATACCATGACGTCACAAGGCATGATTGACCTACTATCCATGCATAACTACAACCAAGACCATACATGCATGAAAAATACATATAGACATATAACACATGAGTACTAAACCATATTCACATCATTCTAGCTACAGTCCAATCATCAATGCATGACCATATAAACTACACAACCCATGACCTCATGCATGACAAAAACAACCACACGTGCATTTGATAACATGTGAACACTGATGTGCATAAAAATGCATAATCAACCATACACACATGAAGACATACTCCATGACAACACCCTCAACATTCACATGGTGACATCACTACAACCATTATCAACACCATGCAAATGAAACAAGCACATGGACTAAATGCATAAGGAACACATATCCAACCAACATGAAAGCATGATCAACACACAGTCCAAGGAGAGCGCAACCACACTCTGATACCACTCTGTAACACCTTCCTCCCACACCTACCCATGCAACTAATCAGCCGAGGTAAACATGCGACGAGAGGCTACTATGATATGATTAAACTTCCTAGGTAACTTTAAGGAAATGGAATCGATGGAAACACAACACATAGACCTCCCTCAAGTGCTTTAGGACCCCCAAGAGATAATCCACCACTCCAGGTTCCCACCCCCAAGTTAACCTAGAATTTAGATGAATTAAACCCAAAGTCACTCTCATGACAAAGAATGCATCCGATTGTAACCCTATAGTCACTCTCATAGGCTTTCCTACCAGCAACAAGAGACCCAATTTGTTGGTGCTATGCTAGCGACTCCGAGATTTGAGCCAATTTTTCAGGACCAGAGCCCATGTCACTTCCTAGAATTGAACCATCTCTTCATATCATTAAAATAACATGGAAATGATAGTACTAAAGAAAATACTTGTTCAAGACCTTGAATGGACCCCTACTAGCCATAACAGAATTTTTTTCAAACACTTAGTAAATATGCAAACATATCCAAGCATAGGGGTCTCATACTTATCTGGGACTCGCTATGAAGCATTGTCTACTTATCACATTAGATACCATTTCATCCATTAGGTCATAGATACATTGATCATTCAATAACAAGTAAGAATATGATTAGATCCACTCATGGTTGGTATCATAAAACACGTAAATAGCCAACATAATAGGGACATAAATACCAATGAAATCATAGCCATTTAAACCACATATAATCCATCATAATTCTCATAGAGATACACGGAGAAATAACCTTTCATTAATGATGAAAAACCCAAACTCGAGATGGGAATTCCACATTCCACTTGATCGTAGAATGGCTAAGCCAAATCTCTCTGCAGCCATTTACCCTCGTGCCATATTCCAAGCATGAATATGGGATCTCATAGAAAACATCAATCAAAGCTCATCCAGGGCTTCCAAAGGCCATCCACCTCAGCCCATCAAACAGTGATTCCACCTCACGGTCGAACATCAAAAAACCCTCATCAGATTGGTCTCCATCCTAGCCTTATAGGGCTTCCAAAGAATTTCTTCCAACTCGGCTTCCAGGACTAATAACTCAACCCATAGCTTATACCAGGCTCTAGAGAATTTGTCCAACCAAGGCTCTAGGAAGTAATAACTCAACCCAAGCTAAGGAAACATGAGAACCAACCAGAGAAACAAATAAATAAACCCACAACTCTATGGCTATCCAGGAAATGGCAAGGCTAGGAGAATCCACTGTCAATCCAGGCAATCCTCCATTCCAGTGACAGATCATGACCAATAGACCACATGCAAGCACCATGCATGCCAAAACTAGTGAAGAAATCATACATGCAACTCAATACCCGCGAGAAAATCTAATGTAGTTATTGATCCTAATGCCCTCTTGCACTTTCCTACTCTTCCTTTGCCTTCTTGCTCCAATAATCCAAGTATGCCATACCCACCAAGAGTGCTCCAAGAAAACTTTGTCTCCAATAGTAAGAGAGAGAGAGAATAATGAGAGAGCTCCAAAACTGAACTGACCAAGTCTTCCCCACTGATCCTCAGAAGCCTTTTTATTAATGAGGCCTCTATTTTCTTCATTTTCCATTATTTTCCTTCATCTTCCTCCTCACTTGCAACCTGTGACCTTTCACCTTCCTTTTCTCCTAATTTCCATTATTTTCATAAATAAATTCCAATTAATGATTTATGCCTTTCCAAAACCTTAGCCATTGCCTTTGCCAATTTCCTTAGCCATAATAAATTGAACCAACACACATTAGGATGTTTCCCCCAACTTTTAGCTTGGAATACGTGTCCCATCATCCGTGGTATTTATATATTTTTACATGGAATTTTCACCAGGGTTGTTACAAGAATCAAACCAGGTGCTAAACAAAAAGAAAACCTTGCAACTAAAAGGAAGAAAACCATGAGGCTAACAAGGAGGAAATTTTTGAAGTAAAAAAGGAAGCAACAATGGAATCCAAAATAGAATCACACCAAAATAAATCTTGGAAGAAAAACTTGGTGTTACCTAAGAAGAAAAAAAGGAGTCAATTTATGTAGAAAACAAATAAGTAATAAAGAGGAAGCAATACTAGTAGAAAAACTTACCGTTACTTGAGAAGAAAAAATAGAAACAATTCAAGTAGCAAACAAAGAAGTAAATAATTGAAGCAATATTAGAAGCCAAACTTGGTGTTCCCTAAGAAGCAAACAAAGAAGTCATTCAGGTAGCAAACCAAGAAGTAATAATGGAAGCAATATTATAAGAAGAAAAAGACACTATATTGGAAGCCATATTATAAGCTAAAGAAGATGCCATAATGGAAGAAAGCTAGATGCAACAAGAAATTCCATATTGGAAGCAAAACTTAAAGAAACAAATGATGCTATAATGGAATCATAACTTGGCATAAATTAGGAATCTAACAAAAATATATTTCAATTGAATACCAAAATCAAAACAGGAAGCACAATTGGGAACAAAACTAGAAGTACAAATGGACACAACAATGGAAGTCATAATGGAATAAACAGTTCTCATTGCTAAACCTGACGGTATTTCAGGTGCTATTACCAATGCTATTTCCAACATCCAAATGAAAATGTATTGTAGGACTGGGTTTTGCGCCACCAATTGAATCCAATTTGCAGGCTCAAATAAACTAATTTTTGTTATTTTTGGTGCTAATGGCATGCTTTTTTGTGGTTTGTTTCCCTTGATAAATAACTAATTTCCTATACTTTTGGGTTTTTCTCCAGTTCTCATTGGACTTGAATTGACATATGTCATATTCCTTGACACCTAGTATGCATGAAACCTTCCACTTCACATCTGACAATGCCTTTTCTTAATTTTTTGTGCCAATTTTAAAAAATATCCCCTCTAAGGTGACATCACTAACTAGGATCTAAACATCAGATTCCCTCATGTTTTTTTCTATTCAACTAAAAATTCTAGAGATATGGAGGTTCAAGATTTTGTGGGGTCCTCTCCCATGCCATGTCATCTCGGAATCTTACATTGACATCTTGACATCAAGCTCCCTCAAATTCCTTTCTGCTCATTTGAAAATGCTTGAGATCTGAAGGTCTGATATCTTGTGGAGCCATCCCCCATGCCATGGCATCTCAATGCCTCGCCATTGATATTTCTCACCTCGCTTCCATTCAACACAAATTGAAACACTGAGGTTTGAGATTTGAAACCCATGGTTTCCCTTCACCATGTTGTGTGCTTAAGGTAGAGCCCACCAATCCATGTCATCTCAACATCTTGCACTTAGGGTTTCCTTCCTCCATTTCAATTTTGGTTAGGAGTGACAAGGTCTGAGGTCATGACCTTACATAAGTCATATTATGATGACATCATTCTTAGTGTAATGCCACATCAGCTACCCACTCAGGCTATCACGTCGGTGTCTCTTATTCCCTTTTTCTTACATGGATCTGTCGTAGCTGTGATGCAGGAAAGTGTTCCCTCTACGGATAGAGGCAACCCCTCTAGCCCTAGAGTGGGTCTAGTCACAAACAAGGACAGATCAACAATAGCTTTCCTTAAACAGTCATAGTTGGAGGCCTACCTCAACCGGTGGTTGATGGAGTTCCGTTGCGCTACTCCAGCTTCCGCTTCCTTCTCCTAATGAGTAATCAACCTGAAACAATGCAAAGGAAATACAACAAAGCACGTAACCGGAACAAAAAATTATCTATTTACTCACAAAGTCAAGAAGTCATGAGCTATCAAGTACATTACATACAAGACATAGGAAAACATCATTGATTGCATTAATTATGAAATAAGAGTAAGCTTACAACCAAAGTCTTGACGTCACAAGCCTTCTCAGAAGGGTCCAACCAGCATGTTCCTCAAGCATTCACTCTTGAAGATGGATCTCCCAATACACAAGTCTCTCTCACTCACAAGTTTTACACAAGATTAAGGGCACTTCACAACCTTCCTCAAGCTATCAACAATCCCACACTTGTCACACTCACACCAGCTATCTAGCAAACTCACAAGCACTAACAACACTATCAGCGACCACTCCAAAGACTAAGAATTCCAAAACTAGCAGCACATAACAATGGTGAGAGTTTAAATAGGAGAAGGAGTTTCCATGAAAGGTGGGAGGATGAGCTTATCTTCAAGGAAGGTAGCACAAATGACAAAACAGCCACACCAGAGAAAGGAGGGTGACATAAACTAGGCCAACAACCAGGTCTGGAGTCATCTAGAAGGCCGACTATTGGAACAAATTCGCCCAATCTAGATCATCGC
This sequence comes from Pinus tabuliformis, assembly GCA_031772625.1. Classification (NCBI taxonomy): domain Eukaryota; kingdom Viridiplantae; phylum Streptophyta; class Pinopsida; order Pinales; family Pinaceae; genus Pinus; species Pinus tabuliformis. The sequence goes on along the minus strand of CM062811.1, from coordinate 134,664,553 downwards.
GGGCACATAACTGGTCTGTCGTGCTGACATTGCTATTGAATAACGGAGCTAGTCAGGTCATCGCGGAAGAGTACAAGCGACAGTTGCCCTGGCACATAAAATCGGACCATCGTGGGAATCATGTGTACTTCCGCGATGGCAGCGCTTCTGGACTGTTTTGGAGCGCCCTTCAGCGCGTTTATTTTGCCAACAAACACGATGAGGCAGAAACCTTTGGAAAAGTGGGTCATTTTGCAACATCAAAGAGCATTTATCTAACATGAGCATGAATGACTTTGGACTCATGACACAGTAGGAAGACTGGGATGAAGACAGTGACAAATTACTGTGTAACAGTAGCCACTCATCCACATCACCTTGATTCCTTTCCCTTGGGTTTTCCTTGCTTCCTCCATTCAAACTTTAGTTAGGAGTGTTGATATTTTAGGTTTGAGACTTGACAAATGTCATATTAGGATAAGGTCATATGATGTCATGCTAACATGGAATTCCACATTATTTATGCATGCAATCTCCCATGTCAGGATCTCCTATTCCCTAAGCCTACATGGATCTATTGTGGCTTCCTAGCTATCCTATTGAGTCATCTAGCAGTCATGCACCCGCTATACTGCCTCGATCAAAATCATTGGTATCTTGGACCCCCTAATGACAATTTCAAGTTTTGGGGAGGGGGGAGGGGTGTAATCCATCTCAACAATCTATTAAGGATGGTCAGTTTGGTGCAAATCCCAACTGCGCATCCCCCCCTCTTGTTAAACATTAACCACCAGGGGGATGATCACTTATGACCATAGATTCGCAATGGTCGATTGTTATTCTATAATGATCCATGGGGTAAAAATTTATACCACACACATCCCCCCGCCCATTAAACCTCAAACATGAGGGGGGGATCCATAATCAACCTAAGTCATTAGAGCTCAGTCGTGCAATTCTTTTCCTCACTAACTTGCATGTATTTTAACATAATTTCATTGGAAAAAAGGTGAAACCACTCTCCATGCATGTGTTCCAAACAGATTAATTTTTACCAATTTGAAAGTATTCCAAACCCACTTTAAGTTTGTGGAAAAACCACCAGAATGATACCACATGTACTATTCCTCTTTTTACCAATTTGCATCAAATTTTCAAAAAATGTTTAGGAATTTGTGGATTTTCCAAAATTCTCTCCAAATTCTTCATGGTTGGATCTATATTTGGCCCTTGTAGTCCTATTTTTGCAACTTGGTTTCCTAACTCATCCAATTCTGAGTCTAGTCATTCTTAGAAATTTCCTCAAGTTCCTCAAAATTCTTATAATCTACCCCAATTCAATTTGGGACATTCTAACAAACACTTGGTAGGCATCCACCTACTAGCATTTGGTCAAATACTTTTCCTACAACATTTATACACCATATCTACATTTGGCCCATACAAGCCCAATGTTATAGCCTACGTTATGCTACCACTTGTGTCACAATCGCATTAACCTAGAAATTAGGGTTTTGAGCTCATTTTTCTCAGGAAAGGTTCAAGGCAAATTTTCATTAGTTCTTCAAGGAGGATCTAGACTGCATATCAGGATGGGTACACTACATAATTTTCAAGGTTTTGGAACTCCGAGGTATGATACAGGGAAGTGCAGGAGGCATGAAAAAATATTATGTACCAGATGCCCCCTAAAGTATGAAGGCAAAACAGGGAGTGATGGCTGAGATGTTGTACGAGCTAGTGCAAGGACTAAAAAAACATTGTCAAGAGACCTACAAATAAAGGATGCATATACATATACATATATGATACCTTTGTCATATATATCAAAACATGAATCTATGGCATGGATGCAACCATCTAGATAGAAAGGACCATGTGAAAATATCCACGGTATGGGTGCAACCATTCGAATGAAAAGGATCATCTAGAAGTCTAAGACCCACGGTATGGACATAGCCACACAATATAGAAGGATCATCATCATCATATATATAAGGTCACATGATATGGTCACAGCCATATGTATAGAGGAAACATGTATACAATCATGAATAATACATAACTCCGTGCAACCTGAGTTATATCGGACAAAACTCAAGGTGTTGTGCTCCATCCTAACCTGATCAAAGTATGAATTCTAACATATGAAAGAATGTGTTGAAGTCGAACATGCTAGAAAACCACCTGATTACCGACCTATGATGTGAACCATTAACAGGCACAAGAGAAACCACCAATAATTACAATGGCTCTTAAGGTACGACAATACAATCCATGAATGTGAAAATGAAGTTGAAGTCGAACACTAATGGAATCATCCGATCGAAGGCCAATGATGAAAACCTGTTGTCGAATGTGAAGAAATTTCCATTAAGGCATGCAAGCTCTAAGATACTGAAAGGGAGTTTATAGATCATCTTCCTGGATAATGAGCTGAAGTCGATAGGAAGTGACCCATCGAAGGAGGGCGATAATGATTCCCTCATCATCGAAACGAAGCAAGGGGGCATGCAAAATTATCTCAAGCATAGTTTATTGTTGTTTCAAGCTTGTGTAAGAATGAAACCAAAACCAAGCATAGTTTATCTTTGTTTCAAGCTTGTGTAAAAATGAAACCAAACCCAAGCACAGTTTGTTTCCATTTCAAGCTTGTATTAAAATGAAACCAAATCCAAGCATAGTTTTTTCCCATGTTTCAAGCTTGTGAAAAAATGAAACCATTCCCACTTTACCTATCGTGATTACCATCTTTATCAGCTTGTTTTGCTAGATGAGCCTTGGTTTTTTCCATTCCATTGCCACCATCTCTTTGGCCGATCATTTGCTTTCACTTGGTTGTTTTACCTCTGCCTGAGGAACAGTTACGATTAGTGGTCTCATTAGCCAGCCTCTTGACCTTTACATGTTTTGATCAGTTCCATCATGATTGGAACCAGTTGATATCCTTTTTATACCACTCGTTCCTCCGGGTGGAGTCATCTTCAAGCTCTTTTCTGACTCTTGAAGGATGAAAAGATTGTCGAGTACTTGTCTTTTCAAACTCGTTAAATTAAATGAATTGACGTCATCTCAGTATATGTTTACCCCTTTTTCAGGCTGGGATTGACTATTTACGAAAAAGGAACACCTTGGTCGACATGGTCAAGAGGTTCTCTTGAATATTGTTTTCTACCTTTTTCGGGTTCGCGAGACAAATTACGAAAAAGGGACCTTATGGAGTTTTCTTTTTCGTCTCTTTTTCAAATTCTCTAAATATGAAAAAGACACCGAGTTACTCTTCCATCGGACTCGTAAAATTAAACGACGAAAGACTTGTCACCATGACGAGACCGAGTTTCTCCTTCCTAGGACTTGTAAAAATTACTAGGATGGATTCATTCGAAGAATGAACTTATACGACAATAATATGCTATCCCTTTCAATCTTGTGATTAAAAATAATTGGGGTACTCACTAGAAATAGTGGGGGAAAAGTGAAAGTAAAACATCTCTTGTATAGGTAGCATGTCGCTCTTGAACATGATACTCATTTGTTTCTTGTATCGGGTTTGGGATGTCCTCACTCAGTCACTTGTCCTTCCAAGTTTGGGTGATCCATTTTGCCTCTCATCTTACTATTCCACTTTGTCATCATGACCCTTGGTCCTATGTTGAGTCAAATGTTGCCACACTCTAGAGTCGTGTCGTTGATATGTTCAAGGGAATTCCTATCTGCAGTTTACTACCTATACATTGCCTAACCTTTTGCCACAATCCTGGAATAAACGAGTATGATCCAGGACTGTGGAAAAAGGTCAAACAATGTATAGGTAGTAAACTGTAGATAGGACTTCTCTTGAACACATCAACGACACGACTCTGGAGCGTGGCAGCGTTTGAATCAACATAGGACTAAAGGTCATGACGACGAAGTGGAATAGTCAAATGAGAGGCACAATGGATCACCCAAACCCAAAAGGACAAGTGACTGAGTGAGGACATCCCAAACCCGATACGAGAAACAAATGAGTATCATGTTCAAGAGAGAAATGCTTCCTATACAAGAGATGTTTCACTTTCACTTTTTCCCCACTATTTCTAGTGAGTACCCAAATTATTTTTAATCATAAGCTTGAAGTGGTTAACATATGCTTGTCATATAAGTTTATTCTTCGAATGAATCCATCCTAGTAAGTTTTACAATTCCTAGGAAGGAGAAACTCGATCTCGTCATGGTGACAATTCTTTCGTTGTTTAATTTTTACGAGTCCGACGAAAGAGTAAATCGATGTATTTTTCATATTTAGAGAGTTTGAAAAAGAGATGAAAAAGAAATCTCCATCAGTTCCCTTTTCATAATTTGTCTCTCGAACCCGAAAAGGTAGAAAACAATATTCAAGAGAACCTCTTGACCATGTCGACCAAGGTGTTCCTTTTTCATAAATATTCAATCCCTGCCTGAAAAAGGGGCAAATGTATACTAAGACGACGTCAATTAATTTAATTTAATGAGTTTGAAAAGACAAGTACTTAGTGATCTTTTCATCTTTCGAGAGTCATAAAAAAGCTTAAAGATGAATCCACCTGGAGGAACGAGTGGTATAAAAAGGATATCAATTGGTTCCGGTCATGATGGAACTTCTCAAAACATGTAAAGATCAAGAGGCTCACTAATAATACCACTCATCACAATTGTTTCTCAGCCAAATGTAAAACAACCAAGTGAAAGCGAATGATTGGCCAAAGAGATGGTGGCAATGGAATGGAAAAAACCAAGGTTCATCCAACAAAACAAGCTGATAAAGATGGTAATCACGAGAGGTAAAGTGGGAGTGGTTTCATTTTTTCACAAGATTGAAACATGGGAAAAGACTATGCTTGGATTTAGTTTCATTTTTACACAAGCTTGAAAACAAACTATGATTTGGTTTGGTTTCATTTTTACACAAGCTTGAAACAAAGATAAATTGTGCTTGAGATAAGTTTGCATGCCCCCATCATAATGACTCAATTCAAGGTACATGCCCCCCAAGCTTCATTTCATTCACCTAAGTAGACTAATGGTTACTAATAGGTGGATGGAATGAAGGTTCACATATGAGATCAAGTGAAAGACTCAACTGGGATTTTACGAGATCTAATCAAAGACTCAAATTGGAAGGGTATTTGTTTCATTTTTTAATGATCTTGACACAAGAAAAGAACCATGATCATCAAACCTTGTTTCATTTTTACCAATCTTGACATGGGAAAAGAACTCTGCTCATAGAGACCTGTTTCATATTTTAACAAGGTAGACATAATAAAAGAACTATCCTCGTGGCCCTTATTTCATTTTTTAACAAGCTTGACACAAGACAAGGAACTCTGCTCCACACACTTGATCACAGACCAAAAGAGGTCATGGCTTCCAAGAGGTTATCAATAGATGGGAGAACAACACTCTGGAAGGGATACATGTCCATGGATCCAATGGAAAAATCAAGCTCTAATGCCCCCAGTACATGGCGTACTACATCACCTACTAGATCATTAGCAGATGTGGGCATGGAACAGGTGGCCACGTAATTCACCTGTGAAAGGAGAGATACCACTTGCACATAAGAACCATTTAGGAATTATGATTAATTGGGAGTTAATTCAGGACCAATGAATGTAAGCTGATAAATGATCACAATGATTCCTTCATGTGGGAAACACATCACTCAAAAGAGGGAAGAGACAAGATCTCCAATGACGTAAACATAGTCACAACAAAGGAGTAGATTAAAATCCAACGAGCCTTGGACAACCATCATGTCTATATAGACAGTATTTCCTCCCAACGTAATAGGTAACTTAGGAAGGATCCCTGACGGTTGACAGGTTCCTCTATCAAAAGCTAACATATTTTGGGTGACGGGGACAAGCTGAGGGGAACCTAAAGCTTGCTAAGTGGTTGAGGATAGGATGCTAACAGATGCGCCCTCATCTATCGTTGTGCTAGGTATGGCCATATGGTAATCCTGTACTCTAATCTAGAAAGGCACATAAGACAGAAGGTGATATCCTACTGGTTGACTCCAATCAAAAGAAGTGACCAAACTACTCAAAGGGGGTGTTGTAGGAAAGTGAGAGTTTCCCTCTTGCTCTATGGGAACGGAATAATTTCTCTCATGCACCTTGGGAATGGGAGGATTTCCCTCCAGTTCATTCGAAACTGAAGAAACTAGAAGAACCTGAGAATTACGAGGTTCACTCTCTACCGAAAAGGCATGGTTAAAGGAAGGTGGATCTATGTCTAGCATTTTCTCAACCAATGGTTGATCAAGAATGGACTCACAAGACCCACTTTCAGAGAGATCGAGGTTGACCAAAGATGACTTTTGATCAATCACTTGATCAACTAGGAGAGGATCAGGGGAAAGATTTCGATAACCAACCGGAAGACGAGACTAGGAAGTAGTATTTTTTTCCAACTCTTTGGAAGCTTCATCCAAAAGAGGAAAAAGGTAAATGGGACGATTGCCTTCACACAATTTACAGGGAAATTTGACTTTTCCCTTTTTCCCATGGACTTTATTATTACTAGCTGAAGGTTTATCACCAGCATGATATTTAGAGGCGGATGAAAAAGGTTGATGTGAACCTGTGGACCACCCTTCTAAGACCTTGGCAATACCAGGAAAATGCCCAAGAAGGTGGTCACCCTTACATAACATGCAAGGGAATTTTACTTTCCAAGGCTGATTGGGATATTATTCTACATCAATTGCATCCATAGCAATGGCCGCTTGGTTGCCCCCTTGCTTATTTTTATTCTTCTTCTTCTTAGCTTCCTAGTTACTAAAATCTAGACTTTCCCTAGGTGAAGAGGAAGAATGAGGTGAAGAAATAGGTGAAGAAGGTGAGGGTTCAACTTTAGGATCAACATGAGATTGATTTTGTTCAAGTGGAGGAGAACTTGGTTGAAAAGCAGTTTTGACACTCGAAATCATCGAGGTCAAAAATAACCAAACTCGCAGACCAATGGTCAATCCAGGAAGGGACAATGTTGCCATATAAGGAGCACCAGTATTTCCAAAAGAAGGAAAAGGACTAGGATTCCCGTGAGAGGGGTTTCCTGAGTGGTAGACTCAGGAAATGTTGCCATTGGAATCAACCTAATATCTACTAAGGAGTATTTCCATAGGAAGGATGTTTTTCCACAGTCAATTAATTGATTTTAGAAATTAACAAAAGAAAATAAATAAGGGGTAAACTAGGAAAGAGGGTTTACCAAGTATTCGTGAACCACAATATACACCTTAGCCAAAACCAAGGACTTGACGTACGGTGACCAATCTCCTTGAATGTTGTGTTTGATGTATCATGTTTCCAAGGCGGCAGACTCGGTTACCTGTGGCTAAAAGATATCAACCTAGTGGGGTCTCCCAATATATACTCGACGGTATAAGGAGCACAAGTCTGTGTTAGCGCTATCTAATGCATAACCATACAGTGAGAGGGTTCCGATATAATTTCCATGCTGAAGTGCCTCTGATATACCTGAAAGTATTAGAGAACCTTCAATATGCTTCCATACTAGAACGGGATTTCACCCATGGGATACAATGCAGGGAATTAACGATAGCTACTATGTTTAAAGAAGTCAGAACATGTCTCTAGCCTAGACCTATAGATATTTGTGTTAGGTTATAAATTCTCCTTAGGTTAATGGAAGTAAATTTTAAGTTTATCTTGAATTAAGTTTCAATTTTATGGATCAACGATGTCACATGAATTCCTATGATGCAACTAAATGAGAAAAATGAAATCTTTTCATTCAATGAAAGCTAAACTAATGAGGGAAGAGAGACAACCAAACAATGCATCAATCAAGCAAAATGCATCAAAACATATCTCCCTAACTTTTTGAATGCAAGATGTAAAAAATGAAAACTACTCTTTCACTTTCACTAATGAATGCAATGCCAAAATGCAATCTTATGAGAAACAAAATCACTTTCTTTCACTAAGATGCACTAATATTTTTGTTCTTTTTCTTTCACTTTGATTCAAAATGCAAACTAATGCATAAGAAAAGGAAAAATGGATTTCAAAACAACTAAAATGAATATTTCATTCACTTTGGTTTCGAATAAAACAAAAATCGTTTCAAAAATACTTTAATGAAGAGATCCTTTCACTTTTCTTTTCGAAACAATGAAATCAAAACAAGCATATACTTTCAGTTTCACCAAAGCAAACAATTGTAATCTATGTTTGACAATGGAGCAAAAATAATTTTCAAAGTACAAATATGATCTAATACTAATGAAAACAACTTCACAAATATGAATTGAAAGAAACTTGAAAATAGTGTCCTGATCGTAGTAAAACTCCTAAATGGAGACAATCGATCTCACAAAGACAAGCCAAGTGATGAGTGAAGGGTAACCTAGACCTAGAAACCCTAGAAGACAATATAACTTCAATCACACACCAACAGAAGCAAAGAGACAATTGAAACCATTAAAGGACAACAATCAAGGAAAACACAATTAGATCACACTGGAAAAACACTCATAGTGGTTGAGACACACTGAAAATGAGAAGAAACCCTAATTTTTTCTAGCCTCTGGGATTAGCGTGCCTGTGAAAGGAAAAGTAGGGCTAAAAGGAAAATAAACGTGACTGTTAATCCAAAATCAGTGCTAGCAGTGCTTCTATAAAAATCAGAAAATGTGTTGGGCAAGGAAAAGAATGAAAAAACAAAAAGTTTCAAAAATCAGACCAGACTCAACACTCTCAAGCAAAAACTAGTGACTGTATAAACCTACAGTGATGCACACAAGCTAAGAAATCGACGGTCGGTAAAACTAATCGAAGGACCAGATCAAAGAAATGGACAGAAAGGTTATAGCTTCCAGAGTGGAGTCACCATTTTATTGAGTAGGTAAATCCTCTCTGCAGACAGAGATGATCCCTCTAGCCCAATGAGTGGGTCTAGCAACAAACGAGACAATCTGCAAGACACTTTCCTAGATTATAATCAAAATAAGAGAAGAGGAAGGAGACCTACCTAACTTTGATTCTATAATTCACTCCTTTTTTGAAGATATTTATCACTTGCTCCTCAGGCTTAGTCCTTGCTGCCCATAGCATATGAATTCCTGCACAAGAGGCCAAACACACGACAAAGCATAAAAGTGCAACAAGCATAATGAAATGTAATCCACTTAACAGATCAAGGAGAATTAAGATAAATGAAGAATTTCCACAATCATTTATGGAAATTGAACCAACAATTGTATATATTAATAAAAAAAAGAGGAAGCATGCAACCTAGGCATTGATGTTAGTAGCCCTCCTTGAGTGAATATCCAAGTCCAAGCTCAATCTCTCCAAGCACTCCTCCTCCAAGCCAAAGTGAATAACATGTAGGCACTATCTCATAATAGGGGTGCAATTAATTAGAGACCAAACATTTGGGAATCGAGGGGGATGAATTTATAGACAGGGAGAGGGAATTAGCATCTCACCAAAGATAGGGGAAGGTCCTCATCTAAAGGAGGAAGCTCATAGGGATAAGATCAAAGGGTAATATTGGGAGAATTCGACCACATCCACAACGAACATCATCCAACTCGCCATTCTAGAAGCCTCTAGATCACAAAGCTTCTCCTCCACTTTGGGAAAACTTTCCTTTTAGGGTTCAACGTGAGTATCCAGGCAAAATCTGCACTGGCAGTGCGAGGCTCATATGGTGCAACCTGCCATCAGCACGAGAGGGCAGTGTCACAGTCGTGCTGACCCAGAAATTAGGGTTTTGAGCTCATTTTTCTTAGGAAAGGCTCAAGGCAACTTTTCATTAGTTCTTTAGGGAGGATCTGGACTGCATATCAGGATGGGTACACTGCATAGTTGTCAAGGTTTTGGCACTCCGAGGTATGACACAGGGAAGTGCAGGAGGTGTGACAAAATACTGTGTAACACATGTTGTTCATTTTCTTTCAAGAATGGTTCACCCCTAAGCTGGGGATTTCACTCCATGGGGCATCAACTTACCCAAATCCTAGTACATGCTCATTACAAACAACCAACCAATGTACTTAACTTGTCATACTCCAACCATCAGTCTCACATCCCTCATCAGCCCCTATCTCAATCGGCCAGGGATGTTCTAGAGTCCTATAGCTTCTAGGAGTTCCACTGCCCTCACAGGTCTTCCAGGAACCCTTTTAGGCCCCACAACCAAGATACTGAACCTAACAACCTCCAACCATAGGCAAACATTCCCCATCAGCCTACACCCAAGTGGTGCACACCTTTCTCTACACCTGTAGTCCCTTGGTTTGTGACACCATCTTCTAGGGAATCTTCCTCAGCTGGACAGGAATGTTCTAGAACCCTATAGCTTCTAGGAGTTACACTTCCCTCTCATCTCTTTCAGGTACCCGTACAGGCTTTCATTTCCACCATAATATCCATGCTTCCATGTTTGTATGTTAGAATGGATGAATAAGAATCGATCCCCTTCATAGTGCCCACATTTCTCATTTATATGCATGTCTATCTAATGCCACTTCACACTTCCCCAAGTCACTTAGTGGACCTTGGTGATTTTCATGTGCATTTTTAATGATTATTAAATCATATGTTCCTATTTTACTCTTCCATGGAGTCTCATCCCCCCATACTCGTTTTCATATTTTCATCTTGTAGCCATTACAATTTATTAATATGCATGTGTTGTCATAATTTCATTACCCCACCCTCTATCTTCCAAATATAAAACATCTGTACATAGGAATACTAGCTCCAAAACCCATAACACTCATGCACACGAGAAAAATGGCCTTCATAACACATACACACACATCTACATGGGAACTATTAGGGTCCTATAATAATAGGATTCATAATTTTGAATTGGATATGGTTAGTCTTGTAATATTGTACATACTTTTGCTTTCTGCAAAATGTTTTCCATATTAAAAAAATAAAAAATGTAAAGAGAGTATGTCCTAAAAGAATAATCAAAGGAAAAAAAGAAAAAGATAAAGATAAAAAAAAAGTGAAAAATATGAACCCCAAAAAGAAATAAAAAAAGATCATGAAAGTGTGCAAATTCAAGTGCCACTACTTTTTACTTTACTATGCAAAATAAGGTTGTATGCAACTTGTTAGAAATGCCACAATCCATGACAGTCAAACAACTTAATCTTGACTCATACATGTTTTAAATTTTATGTTGATAGATAGAGAATAAAGATCTAGCCAAACTGTTTAACCTTGGCAGATTAGTAGTTAGGTAGAGAATAAAAATGTGCTCATCAGCTTAATCTGAGCCATTGGAAGTTATAAGGTTAGAATTAGATAGTTGCTTGTTAAAAGAAAAGGAAATAAAGGGTCTGCAAGCTCAAATGCACCCAATAAAGTGAAGAAAAAATGTTAGAATAAATAATGGGTAGGTAGAAGAAAGGTTGCAAATGTGTAAGGTTGCTCAGTCAAAAACACATTTATCATGCTTAATCCTATGTTTCATGTGCAGAAGCATTTATGAGAGTGAAAAGATATTCACAAGCTTGTTTGATTAATTTCCCCTCATTTCATTTCACCCCCACATACTTGCTAATTTCCCCATTATCCCCTCATTCCTTATAAAATATCCTTTCACACCTCATTTTGACTCTTACCCCATGGTTTCACACATTCCCCTAGGAATTACCTTGCAAAAATCATCCCCCTACCCAAAACCCCTTTTCCCTGCTGTGAAACCCATTCCCCATTGCAAATATTACTATCCCCCCTTATTAATTTCCCTATTTCCCTTCAAAACCCATAAAACCCCTCTTATCTAAGTTTTTATCCCCCCACATAAGTTAACTAACACCCCGCTTCATATTTCCCCAATCAACCCCTTTTAACCCACCAACCCTCAATGCAGTTAAAAAACCTACCACAGTAACCCCTGGTCCCATTCCATTAAACCAACAACTTATATTTTTAAATCTCTACCTTAGTTATTAATTAATTACAATTAGTTGTAATTAAATCCCAGGCCCTGCAAATCCTGGCCCCAATTCCCTCCATGCATCTTGACCACGCGACTATCATCCGATCTCCCACCCTCAGATCCGATGGTGTGCATCCATATCGTGCACGTTCACCGTTCGAGTGTTTTCAGCCTGAGAGCACGCAAGATTCACGTTTTTTCCTGGGCACTATTCTGCTACGTGGAAGCCCCAAGCTAGATTGCGTGCTCGTAAGGAAATACCGCCTACCCTCCAAAAGCAATGCAATGGCCCAAAAAACCACCTCCCCACCAAGACCAAAAACTATCCACTGTTCATTTGTAAATTACGCACCAAAATGTCACTATTGCCAGTTAAAAGGCCGGAGAAGCCCCATTTCACCCTTTTCACTTGTTTTCACTGTGAATGTTGCTCAAGCCATTTTGCGACACCCTGAACCTCTGCAACCAAAATTGACCATCGTCTATCGCCCGAAGAAGCTCTGGACACCGAATTCGAGCATCTAGTTCACAGCTGAAGCCACCATACCCTTTGCATTCACCATTGAAACTAGATTGCAACCCATACCATCAAATTCTAGGTATTCTTGGGAAAAGCATAACGACTCTTTAATTTGAAAGCATACAGTCCAATTAAAAGATTAATTAATTGAAATTAATTAATATTTGTCTAAATTGAATAGTAATTCACTTGAATACCCAAATCCCTTCTTTTGCAAACTATAATTACCCTCGCTCTGAACGAGAGCTTCCAAACCTTACTTCTGCAGCAACTACAAGCCTATTTCATACCTCTACTCCTAAATATGGCTTCCCATACCTCTCTAGACGTGAGACCCCTATCAACCCCTCACCTAGACATTGAGCATTTGGCATTAGCAGACAAGGATTTTCAAATAAAAGATATTTCTTCACCAGCTTACCTCCTAAAGCTCCACTGTTGGAGTAAGGATAAATTCCTAAACCAAAATGATGACATCCACCTTTGGGAATCCAATTTACCCAAGTATTTTTTCCCAGAAGTGCACCCATTCCCTGATATCATACATTTCTGTCATGCTTGCTATATTCCTAGCCAAAGAGCTATTGTTTCCCCTAACCAGCAGTTGTTATTCACCATCACTGCAAAATCCATCAACCAAATGCTGCAGGTCCAACTCAGCCCAAATGAAACCCCACTATCTATTGGTGACTTGCTAGACCTATATGTAAAATTAGACCTGGCCAAAATAGCACAAATTTTCCATACCTTCATCATAGAAGGTCGCCATACTCCCACAAATAGTCCACCTTATGTTGCCACCATTTTTTCAGAGAGACGCAGACAAATAATTACCATGCTCTCTTGCATCCTAGGATATACCTCAGATGAGCATGTGGATGAGGTTATCTTGGCATTTCTCTCCATCTTCAGCCCAGGAAAACCTCCTACTTTCATCTACACCTATGCTCAGTTCATTGCAGATAGGATGCATGAAAAGTTCACAAGACTCCCAACTGAGAGAGTGTTCAAGTAATCTTCAGTACTATTTGATATGTTTTTATATTATCAATCAGATAAATTCCCTGTCAGCATCCGGAAGTTGGATACCAAAGGGAATCCAAGTTCAATTATTTATTCGACACCCTTGATCCAGAAATACTCCACTTCATTCACCTATAAGGACTTCATTGATTCATTTGTCCATCCAGTCATGAACATGCTAACTAGTACCCCTCAGCCCAGAATCAGCCAAGAAATCAAAAGGGTGTTACAGTTGGCCAAGAACAGCAAGGTGGGAGACTGGTATCTGTACCAGAACCACACAGAAATTAGAGTTTATGGATGTCAACTTGCCCCTTATAAACTACCCAAATACCTCCCTATGAGGATATTTGCACTGGAATATTTTAGGCAGATCATCAATTCAGATGAAGTAAACTTCTTAGTAGCTAGGAAGAAGACCCAATTTAAAATGAAAAACCAATTGGGCCCCTTCATATGTAATAATAGAGAAGTTGGACCTGAGGCTGATAAGATATTGCAGGACATGAAATTCAAAAACAGCTTTATGTGGCAGTATGATCCTCATGGGGTCATAAATAAGTTGAGAATCAAGGTCAAATTGGGACATTTCATCCACCATCCAAGACCTGATATTGAGCAGTTTCCAACCAATCAGAATGGTTGGAAAACACATTGACTGACATGGATAGCACAATAGTGGATGTAGAAAACACACTATTTGATGTTGAAAAGCAAATTGATCAAAGTTCTTTCCTGCAAGTTCCAGAACTAGGGGAACCAATGAATAATCCTCCTGTTTTACAAACCCCAACAAATGAGGAGAGGAATCCAAAGAGAAACAGGGAGGAGGGTTCTAGTTCTGCCATGGAGACCACAGATGAGCATTTTGAGCTCAAAAAAAGGCCCAACCTGAATCCCATGTCTGAATAGGAAGAGAACATTGAATCAGTGGAAATCACTGACACTGAAAAAATGGGCGAAAGAAGTAAAGGAACAGCTGCTTCAAGTGAAACACAACAGCCATCAACCTCTAACACTCAAATGATTGAGAGACAGCTAAGTGTTGAGGTTTCCTCCTTCACTAGGCTAGCAGATAAAGAAAAGGACATTAAGGACAGGTACAAGGAGATAAAGATGAGAAATGAGAAGTTGAAGGCTGAAACATACGCCCAATACTTCAAGCACACACTAACCAATCAGAGCAGATTGATGTCATCTTTTGACATCAAAGCAAGAAAGATGCAGGTTTCATTCATGCAGCCAACTATTCAGCAGCCAAAGACCTCAGCTGATTACAGAAAGACTGATTTTGAGGTGTTGGCCAGGGATGTTCATCCCATTGACCAGATAGAATTTCACAAACAAGCTGGAGAGATGATCTACTCCACCCTAACAGGAAAGGCCATGGCTACAGGTTGCAGGGTTCACTAGACAACATTATTTCCCAATACAAATTGGAAAAGGCCTCCTCACAGGCCAAAGACAACAGGATCAAGTCATTGGAGGACTTGGTAATTGAGTTGGGCCATGATCCAAGTGACATCAAAGCTGTTGAAAAGTTGATCAAGAAGAAGAATGAGGATATAGCAGCTCTCAAGAAACAACTAAAGCTGCCTCATTCAGAACACCCACAAACAAAAGAAGTCCTGGAGATACAAACAAATCATGAGGAGATGATGGACCTGCTGCTTCAATTGAATGATCAGCTAAAGGAAATGGAAAAGGAATTAGATAGATTGGTACAGGTAAAACAAGCTAGTCTAGAGACTGCCATTGCCACTGTTATCCCAATAGTAACTATTGTAGTACCTTCCACTTTGGCAGCATCCTTAGCTCCTACAGCTCCAATGGCTACAACATTGTCAACTTCTACACTATCTACATCAGCAACATGGTCTACAGCAACAAGGTCAACAGGTGATGAGGCAAGCAGATTGGTCAAGGCAATGGAAGACATGTCCATTCAGACCACTAAAATGAACAAGCTCAAGGAGAAGGTAACCCGTTTGGAGACTAACTACAAGCTTGCCCAGATTATGCACAAGGAAGAAGTGCAGAAAGCCACCAGGATGAATGAAAGAATAAAAAGCCTGGAGAAGGAACTGACATTGAAGGAACCCCTAGGTCAGGTTAAGGAACAATTGTGGGCCAATATCATTGACTCTGTCAATGATATTTGGCCATCCATCCAAGTAATGTTTGAGCAAATTGACTTAATAAAACAGGTCACAAAAGCCATATAGGGAGTAAAAGTAGAATCGGGAGACATGCTAGAGGAAGCTACAAGGATCATTCACTTCCTCAACTCCAAAACTAAGTATGAATTGCAGGAATTATAGATACCTGACAGAATAGGTACAATTTTGGAAGTGAAAAGGGTCCTCACCAAGAGGAATTTAATGTTAAACCTTGAAGATAAGTGCCAAACCATGCATCTAGCTATAGGCAGATTCATGGTTAAGTTTGAAGTTTTGAGGCAAAAGGGTTTACCAAATCCCTTGGTTATAAATGAAAAGTTAATGACACAGGAGGACTACAATAGAAAAATCAGAGAAGTAGCCAGAGATCAAGTGAATACTTCATCCATGAAGAGGATACCTACTAGCAAGGTCTTATACCAAACTTTTGAGAACTTGTTTTACCTCAAGCATGAGGTAAAACACCTTTTTGTGAATAAGCCTACTTTTACCAAGTATACAGAGGCAGATGAAGTTTATAGGAAGATGATGAATATCCAATTACCAGATGCTGAAACATGGGAGAAATTAAATGACTTTCGGTAGAAATACACAGTCAAAATATAAAAATATACAGTGAGATTGAAAAGCACTATAAAAGGATAAATACAGGTCAGCCAGGTCAAAGTGAATCAGCTGAAAGTGTGTCAGTTGAAAGGTCATAGTAAATAGAACATCCAGCATGAAGACCAAACATCAAAGCAGAGAATAAAAGGAAAAATATCAAATATTAAAGACAGCACAGCCTAATAAACAGGGACAACAAATAGTAGTTCAATAGCTGTCTCTATCTTCTTGCACAAAGATATTTCTTTCTCCTAGATTAGTTCCCAAGATAGTTTGGGATATTTTTTAAATTATGTTTGTATAAATACTTCATAATTTGAAGTATTGAGTGTGGATTGCTATACATTTGTAGAGTTATTTTGATCATAAACCTAAGGGTTATTGTACCAATGTTTCAAGTCAGTAGAGTGGACCAAGTAATAAAGAGATTGCATTACAGGATTCATGTGTTGAGCTATTATAGTGAAGTATTTTCTTTGTCAAATTTGTTATTTTCATATGTTTTTCACAAACTTAAATGTTATCTAAAGTTCAATGAATTAACTGGAAGTTTATCTCAGAATTTTTTTAAGTACACTCTGTTTTTAACAGTTGATCATTTACATGTTTTCTTCTGATATCCGGATCTGAGAATCCTTAATTGCTCTCCCATCCCAGTTGACCTCTTTCACTTTCTTCATAATCCAGCCTAAGGAACCCTTAATTTCTCTTTGGATCCGATTGAAAACCACTTCACCATCCATCCTTGAGATCTGAAGTAACTCTACTATCTTGCCATGTAGACACTGTTTCCAGAACTTGATCCAGTCATGTTTGCTTGACATTTGACCCCATAGCCCAATGGTAAAAGACACCCCTCTTTTCATCTAAGTAAGTGATCCCACCACCAAATCTAAATCAAAACCCAAGCACAATCATAACTAGCCTAAAATCAAATAACTAAACAAAGTTAAATCAAAAAGAGAGAGACCTCTCTGAGAATTAGGAAGGCTAGATCCTAATCTCCAAAGTTGGTTTGTGGTTACTTCTAATTATTTCTTTCTCAAACACTCTAGAGAAATATTGGAGTGATAACAGGAACCATGACCCTTAAATATGTCCTTGGCTCACCAACCTATTTGGTATGTCCTAGCTCACCATTCTAGTTTCGCATATACATGCTATTTACATTCCAGGGGTTGAGCAAGGTGTTACAATTTTGATGATAAATGAAATTGAAATTATTGAATTAATATTTTTGATATTTTTTTTTTCTCGGTAAAAACTAATTCTATTAAGAGGAAGTATGGTACAATATGAAGTTATAGCCAAGAGAAGCAAGAGAACGGGCAGCCAGAAAGGATTGACTATCCACCTCGGCCCCTGAGAGAAACTAGGAAGAGAACATTGCTAAACAAGAAGTAACAAGAGGAACAAAGAAACAAGTGCAGAAACAGAGGATTCTACCCAACGTGGGTAGGATCAACTATTCGGAATTTTTTCCCTTTCTTTTTACCAACTTTGACCCAATCAAGATGACTCTATTGAACTGGCATGATTTGCAAACTGAGTTGGGTTGACGGAGAGGACTCCTTGTCTGAATCAGAGGGAGAGGACTCATGAGTTCTTTTCTGTGAGTTTGGAGGGACAAAAGTTTCCTCATGACCAGTCGAAGGTGGATCCTGTGCCTGCTTTGTTTCCATTCCTTCTGCATCCCCTGCCTCTTCATCTGAGCTGGAATCAAAATCATCCATAGGAGGAGGATAATGAGGCTTCCAGCTTTTGGATTTCGGCTTAGGATTGGCTTTCTTCTTTTGGGCAGGTAGCGAGGGACAAGAGCTCTGAAGGCGCCCTGTGCGATGGCAATTTCGGCAGTGAAAGGCTGTGTTCTCATAGTCTAGGGACTGGGTCCAATGGAAGTCTCAAATTTTGAGATTAATCTGATCCGGTAGACCTTTTCTCATGTCTATTTCTGCACAAATTTTGGCGAAGGTGTATATGCCTTTTTCCCCCCTAGAGGTGTCTGTTGCTAGAAAGCGGCCTAGAGAGTCACCGATTCCTTGGAATACAGTAAATTGCCATAAATGCACCGAGAGGTTAGGAAGTCTGACCCAGATGGGGAGCTTGGTGATGATCGCTGAAGAAGGATCGAAATCTGGGTACCAAGGGGTGAGGAATAGTCCTGTTGAGCCCCAAAACCATGGGCCTTCAGTTAATGCTTTTTGGTACTCTTCGTTGAAAGCAAAAACTACAATGAAGAAACCCTTTGAGCAGAGAAGAACCTTGCAGTTGTTGGTCCAGTTAGAGTGGATCCATTGGTAGAGATCTGTTGTGCGAGGCCATAGTCCATTGAACCTACAAATAATGGCATGCTCTGCATACTTTTGGATTTGCTCATCCAGTGAAGGATGCATTATTTCAATGGAGGGGGTTTCCTCCAGCTTGTCCACCAAGAAAGGTTTAGGAGCTTGAGCTAGTGGAGTAGCTTTCTTGGGCTTCTGAGCATGGACTGCATCTTTGTATGAAAAAGCCGCAGCTGAAGATGACTGTCCAACAGCTCCCCCTCTCAAACGAAGGGTAAAAATGATGGAGGCATTTCTCTTAATGCTGTAAAAAGAAAGGGGATAAATATCCTCAAGTTGTTTACCTTCGTAGAGGAGTCGTTGAGAAGCGGAGGGAATCCCTAGCCTAAATTCCAGAGTTTGCTTGAGGTTCTACACTAGATCTGAAGAGCTTACCCATTATAGCAGATTTTTTCCAGAAAGGAGCCCGATTTGGATCTGGAACGAGGCTGAGAGATCAGACTGCTGCTTTCCATCGCTTATCTTCTCCTCAAAAAAGCGGGCTGTCTCAATTTCTTGCTCTAGAGCTGCTAATTTGGCACAAGCCGGGAGCATACTGGGGAATGTCTTCGTGACTGGCTTCACTCCAGCTTCCTGCATTTGGATAAAGATCTTCATTGCCTCCGCAGCATGCCAAATTTGTGCAGATCCTGAAATCACTACCTCCTCGGCATGCCCATTCTGCATGAACCCTGAAATCATTGCGTTCCACGAGGCCATTTTCTTCTCATGCATTTCATTAAGGAGTTTCAGAGCTTCATCTATAATATCATTCTGAGCATATCCAGATCTCATAACTGTCCAGGATATGACATCTCGTTCAGGCATTTCGTCAAACAATTCGCATGCAATCTTTACCCTTCCACATTTTATAAACACATCCAGAAGGGAATTCACCACAGCCGCATGGAGCTTACATCCTCTTCTTCTGATTCGGCCACGGATCTCCACACTAAGATGCAGAGATGGCAAGGCGATACATGCCGGAAGAACACTGGCGAAGGTGAAGAGATTCTGAGGGACGCCTGTTTCTATCATCTGGTGGAAGAGATACAGGGCCTCCTAGGGAGGGCCAGTCTTTGCGGAAGATCCATTCATCATAGTCCAAAGACACCCATTGCGTTTGGGAATTTGGTCGAAAACCCTGCAAGCGCCCACCATGCTACCGCACTTCTCCATCCTCTGCCGCAATTCAGTTTAATCTATTTTTAACATTAACTATAACATCTATGATTTTTTATTTATTTTTTAATATTTTTGATATTACTGGAGGATGAATTTACATATTATCCTAGGAATTATGTTTCAAGGAAAATAGAATAAATAAATAAATATCTCAACTCAAAATCCTTCTCTACTATGTCTACTCTAATGAATGATAGACATATTATGTCATTTGAAGAAATTTCTTCTTTTCAAGTACTGCAAATATATGATAAAGAAATCATTACCTTGAGAATATGAGATCATCCTTAATTAAAGATCAATGAAAAAAATGGTGTTGGGGGTTATTCGTTACACTCATGTCCTATGATATCGATGAACATTATACCTACCACGAATATCACAAACAAGTGTCAAGTCTGATAGGCTCAAAAGGGCTATGGGTTATGGCCATTAGTAGTTTCCATTCATTGATGCTACCACTTTTTCATGGCTTTGATTAATGTTACAATTTTAGTTCAAATTGGAGCAAGTTAATATGTGTACATTTCAACATTTTTTCCATCAAAATTATTTCTAAAATCTATTAGAAATTTGCTAAAAGTTATAGTTCACTTGAATGATAGGAACTTTGACCATGGAACTTTGTTATTACAAGTTTTAGCCCATTCTAAGAAGAACCATAATATTATAATTTGAAAATTTAAGTATAACAAGGTGGATCTTTTCCGCATTGAATAAAATAAACTCACAATAAAGGTTGAGTTTTTCAACTTATTAATTCGCTCCATCCAATTTTTATCCATATGTGGTTTTATTTGTATTGAATGGAGGACTAGTAGAGCAATCTCTTCCCTCCCTACAACTATTAGTCTTTTCATTTCAAACTTTGGGACTTACTATGCTCTTATCAACCTAAGAAATGCAATGAATTAAATCTTCATGGCGGGTCTCAACTCTATCAGTGAATTGTATTTCATTAGGAGCATTTCTTGTATTGCATGTTGAAATGGCAGCAAGAAAATCTCAGCTTGACTTTGCCTTGGTCAAACTAGAGAAAAATTGAATTTCTATTTCATCTGAAATCTTGGAGGTAGTTAACTGAGGTGACATGGAACTTGTCACTCAATTAACTCAAATAATTCGAGTTGGGGAGGATTTATTTCAGTTCAGTATGTTTGATTGCTAATTTTCAGTAACTTATTTCAGCTAATGTGAGTTAGTGTCAGTTTAACTAGTTCTAACTGTCAGAAGAACTAGTGGAGGTAAAGTTGTGGAAGTGGAACTTCAACCACACTTAGTGACCAACCAGCTAACTAATAAGTCAACCCAAAATAAATGTTGCATGCAGAGAATTCGATTTACCCAGCTGAGATGGAGATTCCAAGGCAATGTACTATTAG
Source organism: Pinus tabuliformis (assembly GCA_031772625.1). Taxonomy (NCBI): domain Eukaryota; kingdom Viridiplantae; phylum Streptophyta; class Pinopsida; order Pinales; family Pinaceae; genus Pinus; species Pinus tabuliformis. Next base: position 134,643,396 of record CM062811.1, on the reverse strand, counting down.
TTGTAGCATATTCCAATGTGTACAGGTGGTGTATGCAGTCAAAGGAAGGAACCTAGTGAATTGTGAAATTCAATAGTGGGAAATTCATAAATAATAGGGGAAAATATCGCTAGGGAACAACGCAAGGAAATAAGATCTTGGGGGGACTAAAAATTGGCTAAGTGTAGGCCAGAGTTAGTCAGTCAGGCAGAGGGATAGAGTGACTTGCAAGGTGTGCTCAGGGTTGAGCAAGCATATGTATTTCATCTATATTCTCTCATTAAGGCAATATAGATAGTAAGGGGTTTTGAGCAATTGCTTTCCCCTAGATAAATCTTTGTGCATGTGTGATGTTTCCGTTTGTGTGTCTATGATTTGTGTTCTAGATGGTGAATTGACTTTTGTATATCAGCAGAGTAGCTTCAAGTCTTGTGATTTAGTAAATTACGTGAGTAGTATTGAATATACGTATTAATTTATACATGGTGTTAGCTCTACTATGCAATGCTTATTTTCTAAGGACAGAAGAGATCTGGTTTTTTTGGTTGTGCTCAAAGAGGTTTCATGTTTGGTCATTTTTCCCTTCTTTCTCTTCTATCATGCTTTCTCTCCAACCTCCATTCCTCCATTTTGCTGCTAAACCCTGCAAAATAAGCCCTTTTTTACTGTAGCCCCCAGCGCAAGCCACAAACCCACCATAAAACCTCACCCATATGACTCCGTGCTCTCAAAACCCATCGCACTTCGCTCCCACCGTTGATTAACCCCCGCCAATCTAACGGCCCACATCGCGCCCAATAAAGTAACTTGTCTGATTACTCTCCAACGTTTGATCATCACCGTAAAGATCCGACGGAATTTTATCTCTTCCAGATGAGAGCGGTTTTTCTCTCTCATCCGCCGCTATGTGTCGATTGCTGAATGGAATCGCGCAACTCTCGGGTTTTACCACTTAGGGCCTGAAAGCGGTGCGATGAATACCATTACTACCCATCCAAACCACCCGCGCCCATTAAATGACTATGCAGCTCCTTAGCCCAATGACGGTCCGATCTATCCGCCGAATATTTGATGGCCCCAATTCACCCCTCTCCCACCTCGACCTATAGCCTCTGTCGAGCCATCTCCGCCGTCTGTTTCCTCGATCCGACGGTCATCCTTCCCTCTCATCCCGATTGACTATTTTCCCATGCATTCCACGTCCTTGACCACTCTGTTGCCCAAGGAAGGAGATAACCAGTTTTCCAGTTCTAGTCACAGTCAATTCCCAACAACCATATTTAACAAAAGACATGGCCAAGAGGGAAAAGGACGCAGTACGACCTTGTAACTGAATTTATCAGTTATGGACTCCACTGGTACGAGCACTCCAATAGCCAAAAAGGGACAGCACAACACCTGAACAGATCGGATTCTTCCACTCAAGAAAGAAAATTTTTTCAGAGACTCCATCAGGCAGTTAAATGCTGTTGGTGGTCAATTATGACCCCTCCATACCTAAAATGGCCAAGTTCCCCTATAATGTCAATCTATAAATACCCAGAAGCAAGATGTAATCAGGGTTGGCATTTGATGTAAAGTTCAACTTCTGGAGACTGTAGATATTTTGTCACTTGCAGCGTCTCGTGTTCATTTTCAGCTAACAAGCTTATTTTGCTGTTAACTGCTCACTTTCCATTTTTCTCTGTTCTAAGTTGTGCCTGATATGCTATGTTCTTGATCTTTGAGGTTTAACATTAGATAGTTGTCATCATATCTCTGTTAGAATCTTGTATGCATCATTGAATAGGGGGTCCAGGTTTCTTTCTATCTAATGCAAGAGAGTTGTCATCCTGTCTTTGCATTAATAAATTAGATTTACAAACTTCTTTACTAGTTGCAGCCGGCTATCACATGGTCTTGTGCATCTGCTAGTGTGGTTAGTATTCTCCATATTCACCTAATAACTCAAACTATGAGCAATTGGTGGTCTAAAGCCTTGTAGTCTAGGGGTGTTCACGCATGTCTAGAGTGAAACAAAGTAGAAGTGGTTATCTAGCTTGAACTAAACCATCAGTCCTTCCATCAAACCTGTAACAATAGTTGAATTTATATGTTACAAGGCATCTCCGAGCTACAACCTAGGAGAGTTTCTTGGAATCCTAACATAATTGGCATTGTTGCTAGGGAGAGGAGATTGAAGCTCAGCTTCCCTGGGAGAACGACACAGATCCAGCTTTGATGATAGACAAAGTCTGGACACATTTTTGTTTGTAATCATCTATCTGGAGACTCTACTGGAGGACCAACCTTTTGGTGACTCCACAACATAGTTATGGCTCAGTTTGTGAGGCATACTAGGAGAAATCTTCAAAAATCACCAACTGACCCAGTGCTTGACCCTGAGAAGATTGTTAAGCAGAAAAAGATCATTCAGAAAGGAGCATCAGGATCAGGTAAGCCTAAACAATCTTATGTATCTTTGTAAGAGAGGTTTGTAACTGAGCATGTTCATTTTGAAAATATAGAGACTAGCATTACCAGTGAAGAGATAATCCCAAAGATTCATAAAGCTCATTGTTCAATAAGTTCCCCTTTGGATCTCAGTCCAAAGAAAACCTCCCCTATAGTCCATTAGATTCCTTTGTCCTTGACAGTCATTTCTCAGCTTCCTACCTTTCAAACTGCCAGTACTTTTCCATCTACCCCATTCATGGCAGGCCTACAAGCTCCTACTAAAATGGAAAGAATCATAGCTGTTAAGTATGGACCCCTTGTCTTGCCTATCCCTTTGAATGCCATGCCTGCAGGAGAATATCATAAATATATGCCTAAGTTCACTGGTACAGAGGGAGTAACAACTGAAGAGAAACTTGAGTCTTTTTATAGCTATGCTGATAACCTAGATATCAACGAAGATGATGTGTGGATGAGAGTGTTTGTCCAAAGCCTTGATGGAGAGGCTAGAAAGTGGTTCAGAGAGCTGAGCCCTAGGTCTATAGAAGGCATTGAAGCATTAGATGATGTGTTTTTAAAGCATTGGGGAGATAAGAAAGACCTGCTATACTACCATACTAAGTTTGGCAACCTCAAAAGGGAAAATGGGGAATCATTGTTTGACTTTAATAAAAGATTCAACCATATGTATAGCAAAATACCAGTTGAAGTGAAGCCTACCCCCACCTCTGCAAAACTCACCTATGCTAATGCCTTTGATTTTGATTTCTGTCTGCTGTTAAGAGAAAGAAGAAGTGCTACTCTAGCTGAGATGCAAGATGCGGTCTTAGAGGTGGAATCTAATATCATAGCTGCAGAGAAACTCAAGGGTCATGCTACTGGCGAGGGTGCAGGCGTTAGGGATAACCTTCCAAATCTGGCAGTAATTTCTTCTATGTCAGAGTCAACTTCCCTTTCCCTTTCTATATGCGTATCAGTCATTAAACTGATAGCTTCATCTTTTTTCCCCGAACCCCATAAACCTTGCTAATTGATAGAAATAGGGGCTTTATTCCTATCGGGCAGTAATTCTAAACGAATTACTTTATAACACTATCGGCACTTTAAAGAGGAATAACACTATCGGCGGCTTTATGCTATCGGCTGTAATTCTAAAAGAATTATTTTAAATACAATTGGCGCTTTATGTTTCCCCTTGCCCTTTTCCCCGATGCGATATCGGCAATCGCTATCGGTGGACTCTATGGTACCAATGCCTCCAATATGCGATGCGAACACCCCGCGGACCCGACGCACCTTATGCTCCCTTCTATATATAGATTTTGGATCCGGATGTCCACACAGTTCCAAAGACCCTTGCGGACCCCACGACCTTTTATACTGCGATTTATATTACTTCGGCTTCGGGATATCGGAGCGCACACATTCCACAGTTATAAAGGCCCTCTCCGATGCGATATTGGTTTCGGACCCGATAAGGGTAAGAACCAATATTGATAAAGCTTCACATCCGCCCACTGTTCCGCTTAAGAGAAATATCGTAATTACTCTGTGTAAACAGAGTTCTCCTCTGACTTTATAAAAATGAATTTAAAGAGTCGGCAACCACCACAATGAAAAGAAAACGACCCAAAATGCTTAAATACACAGTAAATGCATCATGCAGGGAACAGTAAGGAAATTCAACACTTTCAATACACAGTGAAATAAGCTATGCATACATATTAACAGAAACCATTGATTTAGAAACGTCGAGAGAAATTTTTTCAATAATAATGCTTCCGGCACCGCTCCTCTCTCTCTCTTGCGAGTCTCGGTTGCCTCTTTATTTATAATTAAAGGATAGGTCTTCTCGGACCTTATCCGTTACAAACGCATGCTTTACAGGAATGATTTAAAGCGTAAAAGCTTTATTACAGCTTATCCATCTGTGATATAAATAGCATGTTTTATTCTCTATTTTATCATATCTTGAACTAAAGGACCCCACTCCCTTGCCTGTAGATTTTTTTGGATTTTTGGAATATGTTGGAAGACTTTTTCCCTCTGAGTCACATGCTCTTGCATCAGACTCCTGAGGACAAAATTCTTCATGGGCTCCTGTCCATGAGCTCGTCTACAGATTTTCCCAGCTTCTGTAGGACGTCTTCTGTAACCCAAGTAGCTTCAACGGTTGGTTGTCCCTTCTGTTAGTGTCAGTCTTTCCAGCCTTCCTCCAGTGATCAAATGTGCTCTTACAAAGTGATTTTGAAGTGTCAAGGTCAAATTTTGTCATTTCAAAGAGTTTTCAAGCAAAATTTGGTCACTAAGCATTAGGTCTAGGGTTTGCTTTCACTCTGTTCAAAGTTGCCCAAATGTCAGTCTATGTCATCATTCAGCTGAGTGTATTATCATTCATAGGGTTTTCATTATCATCTCAGTGTCTAATGAGTCATTTGATACCTTGTTCATGCTTCAGTTGCGCCCAGGCAAGGTCATTTCCCTCTCTTAGGGTTTTGAAGGCAGTTTCTCTTGGGCGGACAAATCATCGGCAAAACTTGTTTCCTGATGTTCATACACCTTCCCCTACCCTTCACCTACCTTATCAAACACTTCCCAACACTCAGATCCCCCAAATTCCTCATTTTTGCACAAACCCTAGTTTCTAGCTACAACCTGGCAATTTTCTAGGTTGGGCCTGTGTTTCGTCCTTTTCGACCCCTTCCCCTCACTCAATCTCTAAGATTCCACTTTCCCCTACTTCCTAACATCCCTCCCCACTCCCAAAAATTTCCCCAAGAATTTAGAAGCCCTCTATCCCCTTCATTTCGCTCCATTTCGACAAAATCCCTTGTTTCACACATCGGGACAAGTTTCACTCAAAAGCTGTTTCTGAGCAATAAAAGATGAATTTTGTAAAACTGAGAGAGGTTTTTGTCCAAAACATGCCAAGGAAGAAAAACCTCTTTCACTTTTTACACAGGTGTCATGGTTTGAGAGAAATGTCAAAAGTACCGGCGAGAACGAAGGTGCTCCAAGGACGGTTGGCCAAAGCACAAAAACGAAGGAAAACGCCCGATCCACTCCAAAATTTGGCCAAAGCCTCTTTGACTGAGCATGGTACTTGATTGGGGACTCCCAGCCCAAATTTCAAGAAATTTGGAGAAAATTTTGTCATTTGTGAATTTTTTGTGCAATTTACAGGTTTTTCCCGTGGAATGGTCTCACCCCGGGTGAGACCATTTTGGAGGACTGCTCGGAATTTTGAAAACTTGGCATTTTTGGAAAGGGCATGCAAAGAGAAAAATTACCAATACTTGGGAGAAGCCTGATTTTGAGATTTGAGCCTCCAAAAGCTCAAAATACATCAAAAAAATGACTTTCTGCCCACTTTTTGAGTTGCAGAAAGTGACCTTGGGAGAAATGGTTTTTGAGGGGGAAAAACAACTCCAAATTCAGAAATTCCACTTGGAATGGAAAGTATACAGACCAAGCTTTCCAATGAGCCATCTTGCACCTGATTTGGCCCAGTGGAACCCACTCAAAAGTTGCTGCAAAAGGGCGCGACCATTTGAACAGGGGGCGCGACCATTCGAGCCAGCTTTACCAGAATTGACCTTTTTTGTCAAAAAACACTGTTTTGACTATGGTTGACCATTTTTACTTGTAGATGATGGATAAATGTAATATTTTCATGGCACTTTGATAGATTTTATCTCTCTTTACCCTTCTAGAAGCTTCCATGATGTAAAAAGTGAAAAATTAATGCATGGATGAGTTAGCTAAGTAATAGAGGCAAGTTGTTTGGCTGCCTATTTTCTAGTTCTTAGTTTAGAATTAGTTCAAACTACTCCTAGGAAGCTGAGCTCGACCCCTAGAGGTGGGGAAAGGAGTTAGATGGTCTAGATGGTCTATATTATGCTCTCTCCTTCTCATTTTCATGGTTGGACTCTTGTGGGAGAAACATTATTGTGTATTGTACATCTATTTCTGCAAATTTAAGGAAAGGAAAGCCAGGGTTTTGCAGATTTCATTGTGGATTCTTGTGGATCATTGTGTTGATGGTGTGTCTTCTAATTGTTGCTGTAAGTTTGTTTATGTGTTACATATCTCTTTCTTTGCTGCTATTTGAACAAGATGAAGTGATAAAGTTTGAATTCATGCATGCCATGCTCAGCTTTTAATTCTGTTCAATATCTATGTTTTCCACTGTTTAAAGAGGATTCAAAGTCCTTGTTTGCCCTCTTTAACCTCCTCTCTTTCTTCCCTGATCACTCATCCAAGCCAAAGGCATCAGCACAAGTTCCTACCTTGCCCCAAAGAACCCCCTGCAAAAACTGAGCCCAATCCCCGCACCCTGAATTGCACTCCCTCCAATTGCCACCAAAAACCCCAAAAATCTTTAAATCAACCCCCCTTATCAATTTACTAGCCTAAAATCTTCATTCCTAATTGGTCAGCTTATCATATTGAAAGATCTACCGAATCTGACCCGAGAGAGCCTTCTCATACCTCGTAGGGCTAGCTACGAGGTGAAATGGTTTGATGTAGCCTTGAGAGTTTTTCTATCTCAGCCTAGGTGAATTCCAAGCGCTAACACCTTCCATTTTACCAAATACTGGAAGTACTCTCGTCCCCTTGTCTTCTTATGCACTTTCTTGTCCAGAATTCTTTCTGGCTGTAAATTCTTTGCTATGGGTAACTGTTTTACCCAGTTAATCTCTGGAGTCTCCTGATCCTGTGCTGTATCATCTGCAGTTTCATTCTTGTACTTATACAAGTCTGCAACATTAAAAATTGGTGATATTCCCACATCAGGTGGTAATTCAATCTCATAAGCATTTGTAGAGAATTTCTTTAGTATTCTGCACGGTCCAATTTTCTTGGATTTTAACTTATTATACTCCCCCTTTGGAAATCTCTCCTTTCTGAGATGTGCTAAAACCAAATCCCCAACTTCAAAGTTTACCTCTCTTCTCCTCATATCTGCTCTGGTTTTGTACTTGATGTTGCTATCCTGGAGTTGTTGTTTCACTTGTTCATGTATCGCCTGCATTCTTAAAGCAAAGTCTTCACCCTCTGCACTTCTCATTTCTTCTTTTCCCAAATTCCTTAATTCAGATATTCCTCTAGGATGCATTCCATAAACAATATGGAATGGAATCTGTCCTGTGCTCCTGTTTGGTGAGTCATTATATGCATACTCAACTTGTGCTAACACTTGATCCCATTGCTTTGGATGTTCTGCAGTAAGGCTCCTCAAAAGATTGCCTAAACTTCTGTTCACAACTTCAGTCTGTCCATCAGTTTGTGGATGATAGGCAGAAATGAAACTTAATTTAGTCCCCATCTTCTTCCATAGTGTTCTCCAGAAATGTCCAATGAATTTTGAATCCCTGTCTGAGACAATGCTTTTGGAAACCCATGCAATCTTACAATCTCTTTAAAAAACAAATTAGCAATGTGAGAAGCATCACTAGTTTTATAACATGGAATAAAGTGTGCCATTTTTGAAAATCTATCCACTACAACAAAAATTGAATCATAACCTCTTTGAGTCTTTGGTAATCCTAGCACAAAATCCATACTTACCATATCCCAAGGCCTATCTGGAATTGGCAATGGAATATACAACCCTGTGTTCTGGCTCCTTCCTTTTGCATATTGGCAGACTTTACAATTTCTTACGTACTTCTCTACTTCAGATTTCATCCTCGGCCAGAAATAAAATCTGTTGAGCTGTTCAAAAGTCTTCTCTACACCAAAATGCTTTGCAAGTCCTCCACTATGTTTCTCTTTGATTAAATTATCTCTCATTGAACAGTTTGGTATGCACAGCTGATTTTTCTTAAATAACAGTCCATCTTGTAGGAAGTAGTCCAGCCACTTGCTCCTATCCGCCAAGACAGGATTTTTACAAGCCTCAAATGCCTCTTTAAAATCTGAATCGGTCTCATATAATTCTTTACGAAAATCAAAACCCAACACTTGGATTTGACTTTCATGAAGAAATACATTTCTCCTACTTAAGGCATCTGCAACTTTGTTTGACTGCCCAGTTATATGCTTCAACACAAAATGGAAACCTTGAAGATATTCTACCCATTTAGCATGTTTCTGGCTGAGCTTTGGCTACTGCATTATGAACTGCAATGCATGGTTATTTGTATAAAGAATAAATTCTTTTGACATTAAATAATGCCTCCATTTCTGTAATGATTGCACAACTGCGTAGAACTCCTTATCATAAGAAGAATACTTATTTTTTGCATCATTTAGCTTTTCACTGAAATAAGCTATTGGTCTATCTTCTTGACTTAAAACTCCTCCAATTTCTTCTGCGCTGGCATCACACTTTACTTGAAAAGGTTTGTTAAAATCAGGAAGAACCAAAACAGGCTTTTTAGTTATTTTCTTCTTTAACAGCTGAAAATTTTTCTCTGCTTCAGCAGTCCATTTAAATGGCTGTTTATCCTTCTTTATGGTCTCAATAATAGGTGCATTAATCTTACTAAAATTCTAAATGAATTTTCTGTAAAAACTAGCAAGACCGTGAAAACTCCTTACCTCAAAAACACTCTTGGGTGAAGGCCACTCCATAATTGCCTTGATCTTCTATGGATCCATCTTCAACCCTTCAGCAAAAATAACAAATCCCAAGTACACCAGCTCCTCTTTCATGAATGAACACTTCTTCAAATTCAGCAATATTTTTTCTTGCTATAGCTTCTATAAGACATAATTTAAATGCCTCAAGTGCTCCTCCTTGGACCTGCTATAGACTAATATATCGTCCAAATATATTATTACAAATTTACCAATGAACTCTTTAAGAACTTCATTCATGAGTCTCATGAATGTACTTGGTGCATTTGATAGCCCAAAAGGCATCACTCTCCATTCATATAGTCCTTCATTGGTCTTAAAAGCGGTTTTCCACTCATCTCCCTCTCTTATCCTTATCTGATGATACCCACTTTTAAGATCTAGTTTTGAAAAATATTTTGCTCCAGTCAAGTAATCCATTAAATCTTCAATCCTAGGTAATGGAAATCTGTACCTGATTGTGATTTTATTGATAGCTCTCGAATCTGTACACATTCTCCAGTCTCCATATTTCTTTAGGCTCAGTACTGTTGGCACTGCGCAAGGACTCAAGCTTTCTCTGATCAGCCCCTTGTCAAGAAATTCTTGTACCTGTTTCTTAACTTCTTCATTTTCTACAGGAGTCATTCTATATGCTGCTTTGTTAGGTAGGCTTGCTCCAGGAATCAAATCTATATGATGACTGATTCTTCGAATTGGTGGTAATTCATTAGGCAAATCATCAACAATAATATCACAATATTTCTCCAGCATTTCTTGAATTTCAATGGGTAAATCAGAAACTTTAGTAGAAGTCATTATTACCTTGGGCTTGCAAATTACAACAAAATTTACCTCGTTTTCTTCAATCTACTTCAGGTATTCCTTTCCTCCAAGTAACAAAGTTTTTGGATTAGTCTTCTGTCCTGGTACATCTTCTTCTTGCAGAGGTAGTAACGTATGATTGACACCATCCTTTCCAAACTTGTAGGTGTTTCTTTTTCCATCATGTATGGCTCCTATGTCATATTGCCAAGGTATTCCAAGCAATATGTGACACACATCCATAGGCATCACATGACAAACAATTTTATCTTTATACTTGCCCACTTGAAATTCCACTTCACACTGTTCACTTACTAACAGTTAATGTCCCTTTTTCAACCATGACACCTTGTAAGGTGTTGGATGTTTCATTGTCTTTAGCTTCAATTTCTCCACTACTTCTATGGAGACTAAATTATCAGTGTTGCCACTATCAATGATCATCTGGCAACATTTCCCTTGAACCTTACACACTGTCCTGAATAAAGGCTTCCTTTGTGGTCGTTCAACCACCTCCTTTGCTGGCTTAAGTAGGACTTTATTAACTACCAAGGATTCTCCTCTTTCTGGTGTATTTTCTTCTTCTGCTACTGTTGCCACTGGTGCTTCTGTTGGGTCCCTATAATACTAGTGATTACCCCATTACTATTATAGTTATACCCCTTATTTATATTTTTGTGCCCCTATTACCCCCTTATTGTTATTTCTGTGCCCCATAGAATCCCTCTATTGTTATTTTTGTGGCTTTATATTATTATTGTTAGGTCGGCTGGATTATATTGTGACTCCTTAGACTCCTATATATAGAAAGGAGGTTTTGTCATTTGAATCATCTAAGAATTGTTCATTTATGTAATGTAAAGGAGGTTTCCCCCTCGAAGAGGCTGAATTCTAAGGCGTTGATCTATCTTTTCTATCTTTTCTTGAGCTGGTTTCATAACATTTGGTATCAGAGCTTTGGATTCTAGGGTTTCGCTGCTCCAAACAGGTCATCGTGGAATTTTCGCTATAACTTTTTTCTGTGACGTTTCAGATGTCGCAAAAAAAACCCATTTGAGAAGAAATCACGCTGAACCTTGGGTCCGAATTTCATATCTTTTCGCTCGATATTTTCGGAGATATGATCTGTGGAAGTTGGTCTTTTTAGAGACTCCTGAATTACATTCAAAACAGGTGACCTGGGGAAAATTGTCATAACTTTCTCTCTGGGAATCAGATTGAAATTTCGTAAGAAGATAAAGAAAGAGGACAGACTGTAGTTTCTTGTATATCATTTTCAGAACCAAATATCAAAAATTGTACACGTGGCACTTCATACAACTTCGCTCTTCTGGAAAGGTCTATAATCAGGTCATCTTGGGAGATTGTGCATAACTCTTTCTTGGAGAATCCAATTTGGATCAGACTGGTGGCATTGGAAAGAGGACACAGAGAGCTACTACAGCACAAATTCAGAACTAGATGATTGGAAAGTACAGAGGTACATCAGAGGCAATATCGAGCTCCTACAAAGTGAAAAAAGGCGTGTAGATTTTTTTAAATTTTTGCTTAAGCTTGGTTTGAAAATTTATTTTGAAGGAATTCAAAGGGTATAGTAGAGCATTATTATCGGTAACTGATGCCCCGAGGAAAGAAAATGCAAACACCTAGTAAGGAACCTGAAAGCTCTAGCATGACTCATGAAGAAGAGGAAGAAATGCTACATGATATATCAAAATTACAAGAACAAGTGCAACAAATGTCACGCTCACAAAAGTTAACAGATGCTAAGATAAATGGCGTGGAAGCTAAGATAAATGGCGTGGAAGCTAAGATGGACAATTTGAAGATAGATTTGAACACAAATTTGAAGACAGGCATGGCAGATTTGAAGACAGATTTGACAAATTTTCTACAAGAAATACTTACTAATGGTGAAAAGGTAGTAAAAGAAACTCATGATGAGAACAAAAGAAATGTTAATCATGATTCCATAGACGTTAATGTTGGATCAAAGAATCACCATATTCCAAAAATCGATATGAGGAAGTTTGATGGCAAGGATCCTGCCACATGGATATTACAGATGGAGCAATTCTTCGATCTCAATAATGTGCAAAACGCACAAAAGGTACGTATGGCAACTGTATATTTTGAACCAAATCAGTTTGTATGGTATCAACGGCTTTGTTCTCGTAAACAATTTATCACTTGGGCAATTTTTACGGAAGAATTGATAGCACATTATGAGGACACAAAAAACAACACTTTTTTTAGCCAATTGATAAGTCTCAAACAAAAGGGTTCAATAATGGAGCACGTTAAGGAGTTCCAAAAATTGAACATAAGGGTAAAAGATATTCCAGAGGAGCATAGGATTGATGTTTTCATAGGGTCTTTAAAGGATAATATCCAACATGATGTTTGCCTTTGGGAACCTGATTCATTAGAGAAGGCATTCAGGTTAGCAAGAAAAATGGAAAGCAAAATTATGGCAACTAGGAAGCATACCACTCACAACTATAAAGACGGAAGTGTTGTTGCCCCTAGTCTTCCACAACCTACAAGGTTGACACCACAACAATTGGAAGAAAAAAGAGCAAAAGGGCTTTGTTACAATTGTGATAGCAAATACACAAAAGGTCATAAGTTTGCTGAGAAGAAATTATTCTACATAGATTGTGAAGAGGAAGAAGAAAAGGAGCAAGAAAGGTCAAAAGAAGAGGATATATTCCAGGAACAAAGCCTAGATGAAGAACAAATAAATCCGACCATATCTTGTAATGCATTGGCGGGAATTACCACTCCTCAAACCATCAAGATAGAAGGACAAATCAAGAAGAAAAAGGTAATAGTGTTGATTGATTCAGGAAGCACCCACAATTTTATTCATTGTAGGGTAGCAAAAGAATTGAATTGCTTCCTATATCCAGCACCAGAGTGTCAAGTGATGATTGCAAATGGAGGAACAATAAATTGCTCTGGAAAGTGCCATAATATCAAGCTATCCATGGGAGAATATGTATTGACTAGCCCAATGCTTTCCATTCCAATGGGAGGTGCCGATGTTGTACTAGGAGTCCAATGGCTACAATCCTTGGGTACAATAGCTTTTAATTTTCAAGAACTTTTCATGAAATTTTTTGTGGAAGGAAAGGAAGTTGAATAAAGGGGTATTGCAGGGAAACCAGGAAAGATAATCAGCTCTAATGGCATGACAAAGCTTCTAAAAAAGGAGCAAAGAGGTGTAATTGCACAATTATGTTCGCTAGATGTTTCCACATTGGAATCATCTATTTCTCCAGATCTCCAAAAAGTCTTGGACAATCATTCCAAGGTATTTGAGACTCCCAAAGGTCTCCCACCTATGCGTGATCATGATCATGCTATTCATCTGATTCCAGGAAGTGTTCCTCCAAACATCAGGCCGTACAGATATCCCTATGTCCAAAAAAGTGAAATTGAATGTATGGTTGCAGAAATGCTAGAGGCTGGTATAATTCAACCGAGTCAAAGTTCTTTCTCAGCTCCAGTAGTATTGGTGCACAAGAAGGATGGATCATGGCGCATGTGTCCAGATTATAGGGAGGCCAACAAGCTCACTATTAAAGACAAGTTCCCCATTCCTGTCATTGATGAATTACTGGATGAATTGCATGGATCAATTTACTTCACCAAGTTGGATCTTCGTTCGGGATATCATCAAATCAGAATGAAGATTGAAGACATTCCGAAAACGGCATTTAGAACTCATGAGGGTCATTATGAATTTTTGGTCATGCCTTTTGGCCTTACCAATGCACCTTCAACATTTCAAGGTTTGATGAATTCAATTTTCAAACCATTCCTTAGAAAATTTGTGTTAGTATTTTTTGATGATATACTAATCTACAGCAAGTCTTGGAAGGATCATGTTGAACATGTTGACAGGGTGCTACAACTATTGGAGGAGAAACAATTATATGCAAAAAGATCCAAATGTTTCTTTGGAGTCCAGGAGGTGGAATATTTGGGTCATATTGTATCTCATGAAGGAGTTAAGGTAGACCCTAGCAAAATTAAAGCCATTAAGGAATGGAAAATCCCCACATCCATAAAGCATCTGCGAGGATTTCTTGGGTTGACAGGGTATTATCGCAAGTTTGTTAAGAATTATGGGAGAATAGCAGCACCTCTAACAACATTATTGAAGAAAGATTCATTTTCATGGACTCCGGAAGCAACAAAGGCCTTTGAACATCTTAAAGAGGCAATGTGCCAAGCATCGGTCTTAGCTACACCGGACTTCACAAAAACCTTTATTGTGGAATGTGATGCTTCAGGAAATGGAATTGGTGTTGTTCTAATGCAAGATGAAAGACCCATTGCTTTTGAAAGTCGTCCAATCAAGGGAAAGTTTTTAAGCAAAGCTATTTATGAGAAGGAAATGTTGGCAATACTCCATGCACTTAAGAAATGGCGACCCTACCTAATGGGAAGACACTTCAAGGTAAAAACGGATCATGATAGCCTTAAATACTTTTTAGAACAAAGATTATCCTCTGAAGAGCAACAAAAGTGGGTCACAAAGATGTTGGGTTATGACTTTGAAATCATCTACAAAAAAGGGAAGCAAAATGTGGTGGCAGATGCACTCTCAAGAAAGGATGAGGATGTGGAAGCATTGTTGTGTGCCATTTCTATTATCCAACCAGATTGGATAAACGAAGCAAGGGAGGAATGGAAGAATGACGAAGAAGTGTGGGCACTTATTCGAAAGCTACAACAAGATTCCAGTACTTCTGATACATTTAGCTGGAAAATGATTCGTTATGGTACAAAGATCGCTTATACCTCTGTAAGAATTCCCAGCTAAAACAAAAGATTCTTATGGAATTGCACACTTCTCCCTTAGGAGGGCACTCAGGATTTTTAAAAACTTACCACAGGGTTAAGAAGGAATTTTTTTGGGATGGCCTTAAATCAGATATTCAAAAGTTTGTGGCGGAATGTTTGGTTTGCCAACAAAATAAAGTTGAAACAATTAAGACACCGGGTCTATTACAACCTTTATCCATTCCAAGCCAACGTTGGGAGGAGGTTTCAATGGATTTTATCACAGGTTTACCCAAGTCTGAGGGAAAGAGTGTCATCATGGTGGTAGTTGACAGACTTACCAAGTATGCACACTTTTGTGCATTATCACACCCATTTAAAGCCAGTACAGTTTCTACTGCATTTATGGAAACAGTTCAAAAGCTACATGGAAACCCAAAGATTATTGTAAGTGACAGAGATCCCATTTTCACTGGAAATTTTTGGACAAAATTATTTTCTTGTCTTGGTACTCAGTTAGCTCATAGCTCATCTTATCATCCTCAATCTGATGGGCAAACTGAGATAGTAAACAAATGTTTGGAAGGATATCTTCGTTGCTTTGTATCTGATAAACAGACACAATGGGTCAAATGGTTGCCTCTGGCTGAATGGTGGTATAACACTTCCTTCCATACAGCAACAAAAATGACCCCATTTATGGCACTTTATGGGTATCAACCACCATCCATCACATCATATTTAAGAGAAAATTCTAAGGTTCAGGCAGTGGAACATCACATCGAACATCAACAACAAGTCCTCCAACTCTTAAAGGATAACCTCGTGTTGGCACAAAATAGAATGAAACAACAGGCAGATCAACATCGCAGTGAAAGAAGTTTTGATGTAGGTGATTGGGTATTCCTACGGCTACAACCATATAAGCAAATGTCCCTAAAGCAAGCTAAGAAGGATAATAAACTATCACCAAAGTATTATGGTCCGTACAAGGTGTTGCAAAAGATTGGTACTATGGCATACAAATTGGAGCTTCCTGCAGCTTCTCGATTGCACCCAGTTTTCCATGTTTCATGTTTAAAGAAGGTTATAGGCGACAAGCTCCCAATTCAAACAATATTGTCAGAACTTGACGAGGAAGGAAAAATTATATTGGAACCGGAAGCAGTCACAGAAACAAGAACTCGACAGCTACGAAATCGATCAATTTCAGAGTATCTTATCAAGTGGAAGAACTTATTCGCTGAAGATTCCACATGGGAGGATGAGAATTTTATGCAAAAGTATCCAGAATTACTCAAGCGTTGAGGACAACACTTTTTTGAAGGAGAGGGGCATGTTGGGTCCCCATAATACTAGTGATTACCCCATTACTATTATAGTTATACCCCTTATTTATATTGTTGTGCCCCTATTACCCCCTTATTGTTATTTCTGTGCCCCATAGAATCCCTCTATTGTTATTTTTGTGGCTTTATATTATTATTGTTAGGTCGGCTGGATTATATTGTGACTCCTTAGACTCCTATATATAGAAAGGAGGTTTTGTCATTTGAATCATCCAAGAATTGTTCATTTTTGTAATGTAAAGGAGGTTGCCCCCTCGAAGAGGCTGAATTCTAAGGCGTTGATCTATCTTTTATATCTTTTCTTGAGCTGGTTTCATAATAGCTTCTCCTTCAACTGGAGCAACAATTGCATTCCTATGGTTTGTTTCTACATTCTCTGGGCACTCAAAAGCTCTGTGTCCCAGCTTGTTACATCTATAACATCTTATTTCTCTGCCTCTTCCTCTACCTCCTCTTCCTCTAGAAAAACTCCCTCTGCCTCTTGCATCACCTCCTGTGGGTGCATGTTGGGTTGAGCTACTGCTAGCTCCATCTTTAGGTGCTGTAGATCTTCCTCTACCACCTTGACTTCCTTTTCCTTTGAAAGTCCCTCTCCCTCTGGCAGACTGCTTCCTCATGAGTTTTTCTTCAGCTTTCAGTGCTATCTGATAAGCTTCCTCTACTGTTTTAGGAGACAGTAGACTTATCTCATCTTGAATGTCCATCTTGAGGCCATTCATATATCTAGCCACCTTCTCATCTGTATCTTGGGCTTCTCCAGCTCTTATGCTCACCTTATAGAACTCTTCTGTGTATTCTTTTACTGTCAAAGATCTCTGTCTAAGATTTTGCATTTGTCTAAACAATGTTTGCTGATAATTACTTGGCGAAAACTTACCTCTAACTTTCTTACCATCCTGCTCCAATTCTTGATTGGTTTCTTACCAAGTCTCTTCCTTTCTGCCTGCACACCATCCCACCAGAGCGCTGCATGGCCTTTTAACTTGGTGACAACAAACTTCACTTTCTTCTCATCTTCCGTTTCTTCATAATCGAAGAATTTCTCCATGCTATTAATCCAGTCTATCAATTCTTCTGGATTCAGTCCTCCTTGGTATACCGGTACCTCAGTCTTTGGCCTGGCTGTGGATCTCAACACTGACTGAAAGAACCTCATCTCAGGAGTAACCTGTACAGCTTCCTCCTCTGTAGCTTCAACCTCAGGTTCACTAACATCTCCATCATCTATGTTTCTGTCTGAAGTTAACGCATCCAATCTAGCTCGCAGTTGTTGCACTGTTTCCATTATTTCAGCATTTGCAACAGGCCGTCCTCTTCCACCACATCCTCGTCCTCTTCCAAATCTAAAATCCATCATTCTCCTACTTCTGAGATTCAATTCAATGTCAGTTGATGGCTCTGATACCACTAATGATGGAGTGGGTGCAGGCGTTAGGGATAACCTTCCAAATCTGGCAGTAATTTCTTCTATGTCAGGGTCAACTTCCCTTTCCCTTTCTATATGCGTATCAGTCATTAAACTGATAGCTTCATCTTTTTTCCTCGAACCCCATAAACCTTGCTAATTGATAGAAATAGGGGCTTTATTCCTATCGAGCAGTAATTCTAAACGAATTACTTTATAACACTATCGGCACTTTAAAGAGGAATAACACTATCCGCGGCTTTATGCTATCGGCTGTAATTCTAAAAGAATTATTTTAAATACAATTGGCGCTTTATGTTTCCCCTTGCCCTTTTTCCCGATGCGATATCGGCAATCGCTATCGATGGACTCTATGGTACCAATGCCTCCAATATGCGATGCAAACACCCCGCGGACCCGACGCACCTTATGCTCCCTTCTATATATAGATTTCAGATCCGGATGTCCGCACAGTTCCAAAGGCCCTTGCGGACCCGACGACCTTTTATACTGCGATTTATATTACTTCGGCTCCAGGATATCAGAGCGCACACATTCCACAGTTATAAAGGCCCTCTCCGATGCGATATTGGTTTCGGACCCGATAAGGGTAAGAACCAATATTGATAAAGCTTCACGTCCGCCCACTGTTCCGCTTAAGAGAAATATCGTAATTACTCTGTGTAAACAGAGTTCTCCTCTGACTTTATAAAAATGAATTTAAAGAGTCGGCAGCCGCCACAATGAAAAGAAAACGACCCAAAATGCTTAAATACATAGTAAATGCATCATGCGGGGAACAGTAAGGCAATTCAACACTTTCAATACACAGTGAAATAAGCTATGCATACATATTAACAGAAACCATTGATTTAGAAATGCCGAGAGAAAAGTTTTCAATAATAATGCTTCCGGCACCGCTCCTCTCTCTCTCTTGCGAGTCTCGGTTGCCTCTTTATTTATAATTAAAGGATAGGTCTTCTCGGACCTTATCCGTTACAAACGCATGCTTTACAGGAATGATTTAAAGCGTAAAAGCTTTATTACAGCTTATCCATCTGTGATATAAATAGCATGTTTTATTCTCTATTTTATCCTATCTTGAACTAAAAACATGGAAATTGCAGGCTAAAGGACCCCACTCCCTTGCCTGTAGATTTTTTTGGATTTTTGGACTATGTTGGAAGACTTTTTCCCTCTGAGTCGCATGCTGATAGAAGGAGGTAGAGAGGTGAGGCTTCCTCCTCTTCTTCATCTTCAGAGCTTAAAATAGATAAAATGACCAAAATGATAGAGTCATTGGCTGTTGAGATATCCAAACTGAAGGTTGAGCAGAGTTCTGGGAAGGCAAGGCTTCCTACCACATTTGCTCCTAGAATTCCAAATCCATTTAGAAGAGCAAACGAACAATTGCATATCATTCAAAGAGGTAAAGAGGCCAGTGAAGAACAAAGAGTTAAAGATCCTTTCCAGAACGTAGTTATGGAGGAGGAGCAGTTTGATGAAGAAGATGAGATTCACTGCATGAAAGACAAGGGCAATGCTACCTTTTTGACATTGGCTGCCTATGAAGAATCATTACTCAAGGACCAGACTAGTCAAGAGTGGGACAGAGAAGCTATTCTACGGACTGAAGACCAACAAAGATACAACTTGAGGTCAAGAATGATTAATGTCAAAGAGAATCATGCTAAAAGAGCTGTTGTCCCCACAGAGCAGCAGATCAGCAAACAGAAGAGACCAGCAGTTGATCCCATCATCCTCAAAGCACCAGCTCAAGAGGTAAGAGGCCCTGACAAGCTCCCTTCCCCTTTCAATTTTGAATCAGAAGTCCAGAAGTTGAAAATATCTGTCCTCCTGATAGAACTTGTAAAGAGTGAGGTGTTTAGAAAGATCATCCTTGATTCCCTTGAGCTAAAAGCCTCACAAGCCTCCCATGACTATGTGAATTTACAAGATGATAAGCCTACAGTTGTGCTTAGCCCAATGACTGAACCCTCTGATAATAGCTCCCCATCATTTTATGTCTCCTTAAACATTCATGACAAAACCCTCCACAACTGTCTGTTGGACATAGGTGCCAGCCATAATCTGATGCCCAAAGCTATCATGGAAGAGTTAAGCCTTGACATTACCAGACCTTATCATGATTTATTCTCCTTTGATTCAAGGAAGGTGAAGTGTCTGGGATTAATCAAAGACTTGGCTATCACCCTAACTCAGCTGCCCATGAAGAGAATGATGATGGATATTGTGGTAGCAGATGTCCCCCCCAAGTTTGGTATGCTACTTTCCAGAGGGTGGATTAAGAGGCTGGGTGGGACATTGTCGAATGATTTATCTTATGCCACAGTCCTAGTTTTTGGAGGAGAAAGTAGAAGATTATACAGGGAAGCTCAACTAGCCTATATTATCAATGACGAGAAGAATCCCACTAATCATCCTATTTACGCCGTGGTTGGGGCATGTATTCTCCAAATTGAAGAATCCCATAAGGCCTTGGTGCAGCTCAAAAAACTAGTAGACCAGGCCATGGAAGGAGAAGGGACACATGTTTGGGATATGTTCTTTGATGGAGATTGTTCAAGGGAAACTGCGGGAGCAGGAGTGGTGCTAGTGTCTCCAAAACAAGAAAGCACCCATCTGTCTTTCAAGCTGACTTTTCAGGTCACCAATAATTTAGTAGAGTATGAGGCTCTGATATTGGGCTTAAATGCGGCCAAAGACAGAGGAATCAGAAACATAAAGGTGTTTGGAGATGCCAATCTCATCATTCAGCAAGTGAATAAAACATTCCAAGCAAGGCACCCAAGGTTGAAAGCATACAAAGACAAGGTATGGAGACTCAAAGATTCTTTTGACAGTCTTTGTATCTCATATATTCCTAGAGTCAAAAATAAGCTTGTTGATTCCCTTGCTATGTCTGCTAGCATGTTTATCCCTCCCATGCCCCTAGGTTGGTTTACGATGTCCAGATAAAATATAGACCATCCTTGCCTGATAATGTCCAGCACTGGAAAGTTTTTGAGGATGATGACGAAGTGAATAGGTTTCTACAAGTCATTGATGAATTCTCTGAAATGCAAATTAATCAAGAGAATGAGACCTTGGAGGAGTGTCCCAAACCCCAGCTAAAGAGACAAATTGGCCAAGATAACATTGTTCAATTGCCTAGAAATCATATCCCTAAAGGGCTGGTGGCTTTAGAGAAGCTGTTTGACCATAATGATGTGCCTCATAAGATTGCTCAAAAAGAAGATTAGTCTACAGTCCATAGGCATAACATAGGGAGTCCAGATCATCCAAAGTATATAAATTTGTCCACCAATTTGTCTGCTACCCATAGTTCTGAATATCGCATCCTAATGAAGCAGTTTGCTGATGTCTTTGCCTGGGAATATAGTGACCTCAAAACTTATGACAAAAATATCACCCAGCATAAGATCCCATTGGAAAAATACACCATTCCTCTCAAGCAGAAACTGAGACCCATTAACCCTCTGCTCCTTCCTTTGATCGAAAAAGAAATCAAGAAGTTGTTGGCTGCCAAAATCATAGTCCCTCTAAGATATTCAAAATGGGTAGCCAACTTGGTAGTGGTGAGGAAGAAAGGTGGAGAAATCAGGTTGTGCGTTGATTTCAAAAACTTCAAAAAATGCTCTAAGAAAGACAACTATCATATGCCCAAGATGGAGCATTTGTTGCAGAAAGTCTCAGGAGCTAAAGTCATGTCTTTCCTGGATGGATTTTCAGGGTATAACCAAGTTGTTGTACATCTAGATGACCAAGAAAAGACTTCTTTCACCACTCTTTGGGGCACTTTCATGTATTCTAAGATGCCTTTTGGGCTGATGAATGCTAGAGCCACGTTTTAGAGAGCTATGGATATAGCATTTGTGGGAGAAAAGGATAAATTTGTCCTTGTCTACCTGGATGATATAATAGTATACTCTAGCAGCCATCATGATCATTTGCAGCATTTGAAGAAGGTGTTTCTGAAGTGCAGAAGGTTTGGGATATCAGTCAATCCTAAAAAGTCTCAATTTGCTTTAGAAGAGGGCCGACTGTTAGTACACATTGTTTCTGCTACAGGTGTCAAGATTGACCTAGAAAAAGCGAAGGCAATACAGACCTTGTCTGTCCCAAGATCAAAAAGGGACATCCAATCCTTTCTGGGCAAAATAAATTTTGTAAGGAGGTTTATTCATAATTTTGCAGAATTGGTAAAACACATCACCTCTATGTTGAAAAGGGGATCAGATATTAAATGGGCTGATGCAGCAAGAAGATCTTTTGAAGCCATCAAAAGAGCTATTATGGAAGCTCCCACTTTGATCAGCCCAGACTATAGCAAGGAGTTCCATATTTTCCCTTTTGCTTCTGGTGACACCCTTGTAGTAGTTTTATTGTAGAAAGATGATGAGGGTTCAGAGCATCCTGTGGAATTCTTCAGCAAAACCTTAAGGGATGCAGAACTAAGGTATGACATCATAGAAAAGCAGGCTTATGCTCTGATTAAATCCTTGAAAGCTTTCAGGATATACATTCTGCACTCCAAGGTAATTACATATGTGCCCTCTGCTTCAGTAAAGGATGTCCTAATGTAGCCAAATGCTGATGGCAGAAGAGCTAATGGATTGCAAAGCTTATTGAATTCAACATTGAATTAAAACCCACCAAGCTGGTCAGAGGTCAAGGCCTTGCCAAACTAATGGCTGAAGAAAATTGCAGACTTCTGGACATGAATTGGATAGGCACAAGCTTAGATGACAGACAAACAGGGGAAGAAACAGTTGAACCAGGACATAACCAGTCATTGGCAGAAAATCTAGCTTCTTGTGAATGGTATTCTACAATAGTTCAATTTTTGCTAAAGCTAGAAGTCCCTCCAGGCCTAAGTTCGAGCCAAGCCAGAACTATTAAGCTCAGGGCAGCCAAGTTCTGTGTTCATGAAAACCTGCTCTATTGGAGGGATCCATCTGGAATCCTTTTAAGATGCCTGGACAAAGAACAATCCATGGAGGTCATGCATCAGTTTCATTCCAGCATCTATGGAGGACATCACTATTGGAAAACCACATCCCATAAGATCCTCAAAGCTAGGTATTACTAGCCCACTTTGTTTTCTGATGTCCTTTCATTTGTAAAATCTTGTGACAGGTGCCAGAGGTTTGAGGGAAAACAACAATTGAAATCTTTTCCCTTGAAGCCAATTCATGCCAGTGGCCCTTTTCAGCAGTGGGGTTTGGATTTCATAGGAGAAATAAATCCACATTCTAGTGGCCAGCACAGATGGATCTTAGTAGCCACCGACTACTTCACTAAATGGATTGAGGCCATTCCTACTAGGAAAGTTGACCACCATGTGGTCATGAAGTTCTTAACAGAAAATATTTTCACCAGGTTTGTCTGTCCACACAAACTGATTACAGACAATGCAGCAGCCTTCAGGGAAAATGAGTTGGTAGACATGTGTGACTCAATGGGCATTAAACTAGTTCATTCCACCTCATATTACCCTCAAGGTAATGGCCTAGAAGAATCATCCAATAAGAGCTTGATAAGGATAATCAAAAAGTTGTTGGAGGACAACAAAAGGAACTGAGATTCCAAGTTGAAGTATGCATTGTGGCTAATAGAGTGACCACCAAGAAATCCATAGGGAATTCTCCATTCAAGCTGGTATATGGCACTGAGGCCGTTTTCCCAATTCAGTTGACCCTCCCTGTGGCTAAATTCTTGCAGGAAGAGCAAAGTGATGAAAACAACATGACAAAGAGGATTACTGACTTGGAAAAAGTGCACCAGATCAGGGATCAGCGGGTTGAAAAGTCTGCACCACATCAAAAGAGAATTAAGGAAGCCTTTGACAGAAAGGCAAAGATGGACAATTTTCAAATTGGAGACCTAGTTCTTAAATGGGATGCACTAAAGGAAAGGAAAGGCAATCATGGGAAGTTCGATGCTCTGTGGACTGGACCCTTTGTCATTTCTCAGATCCAGGGGAACAACACTTTCATACTGCAAAGTGTGGAAGGAGAAATAGTTTTTGATGGCCCAATCAATGGGTTGTTTTTGAAGATTTATGTTGTTTAAGGCCTTTGGGCCTCAGCATTATAAAGATGTTCTTTTTACTAGTTTTAATGTAGGCTTAATTACACTCCATGCCCAATGCAACACTAGGAATTCTTGCTGATCTGTTTTGTAGGAAAGGCAGTGATCTATAGTTCTTGAGACCTCACAGGGAGGATCTCATCCCCAGAATGAGCTAGTGTTAGCTCTGCTATGCAATGCTAATTTTCTAAGGATAGAAGTGATGTTAGAAAATTATATATTACGGAGCAACGGAACACATAAAATATTACAGAAATATAAACACAGAAAACGCATAAAACAAGAGAGACACAGATATACGTGGTTCACCTAGTTTAGGCTACGTCCACGGAGAAACAACCAGTCCTTCCTTTTATATTATCCGGCAAACTGAAGAGATACAACCTACAACAAATTTGCTGTAACACCCTCTTTGCTCTCAATCTCCTCCTCAGAATACAGATATACATAGACGCAATACAATTCCCTCATATATAATGAGCAGTTGCCTTCTAGGGCAAAAAACCCTAAATTAAACATAACTTCTACCATCAGATCATTCGCCTAATGAACAGCCCAGATTGACTAGAAATTACTAGACTTTTACAAGGAAATTTTACATCTATTTTTTAGCTTCGGGGGTGCTACCCCCGAACCCCCGCCGGGGGATCGCTGGCCCCTAGACCCCCCAGTTGGGGGGGACTAGCCCCCCCAGACCGTGGAGGGGTGTACAGTCTTCCCGGGGTATACATCTGGCTGAAACCTTTGAACGCAGAAGATAATCAGGCTCCACACCCAACAAGAGATCTGGTCTGTTTGGTTGTGCTCAAATAGGTTTCATGTTCGGTCATTTTTCCCTTCTTTCTCTTCTATCCCGCTTTCTCTCCACCCTTGATTCCTCCATTTTGCAGCAAAATAAGCCCCTTTTGACTATAGCCCCAAGTGCAAGCCACAAACACGCCATAAAACCTCACCCATATGACTCCACTCTCTCAAGACCCATCGCGCTTCGCTCCCACCGTTGATTAACCCCCATCGATCTAATGGCCCACATTGCGCCCGATAAAGTAACCTGTCCAATTAATCTCCACCGTCTGATCATCTCCGTAAAGATCCAATGGCCTTTTCTCTCTTTGCGCCCGCAACTCAATTGAACGATAGTGCACGATGAGAGCAGTTTTTCTTTCTCATCTGCCGCTACGTGTCGATTGCTGAATGGAATCACATGACTCTCGAGTTTTACCACTTAGGGCCCGAAAGCAGTGCGATGAATACCATTACTGCCCATCCAAACTACCCGCGCCCGTTAAACGACCGCGCAGCTCCTTAGCCCGATGACCGTCTGATCTGTCTGCCGAAGATCTGACGGCCCCAATTCACCCCGCTCCCACCTCGGCCTATAGCCTCCGTCGAGCCATCTCCGCCGTTTGTTTCCTCGATCCGACGATCATCCTTCCTTCTCATCTCGATTGACTGTTTGCCCATGCATTCCACGTCCTTGACCACTCTGTTGCCCGAGGAAGGAGATAACCAGTTTGCCAGTACCAGTCACAGTCAGTTCCCAACAACCATATTTAACAGAAGACATGGCCAAGAGGGAAAAGGACACAGCACGACCCTGTAACTAAATTTATCAGTTATGGACTCCACTGGTACAAGCACTCCAACAGCCAAAAAGGGACAGCACAACACCTGAACAGATCATATTCTTCCACTCAAGCAAGCAAATTCGTTTAGAGACTCCATCAGGCAGTTAAATGTGGTTGGTGGTCAATTATGACCCCTCCATACCTAAAATGGCCAAGTGCCCTTGTAATGTAAATCTATAAATACCCAGAAGCAAGATGTAATCAGGGTTGGCATTTGATGTAAAGTTCAACTTCTGGAGACTGTATATATTTTGTCACTTGCAGCGTCTCGTCTTCATTTTCAACTAATACAAGCTTCTTTTGCTATTAACTGCTCACTTTCCATTTTCCTCTGTTCTAAGTTGTGCCTGATATGTTATGTTCTTGATCTTTGAGGTTTAACATTAGATAGTTGTCATCCTATCTCTGTGTTAGAATCTTGTATGCATCATTGAATAGGTGGTCCAGGTTTCTTTCTATCTAATGCAAGAGAGTTGTCATCCTGTCTTTGCATTAATAGATTAGATTTACAGACTTCTTTACTAGTTGCAGCCGGCCATCACATGGTCTTGTGCATCTGCTAGTGTGGTTAGTATTCTCCATATTCACCTAATACCTCAAATTGTGAGCAATTGGTGGTCTAAAGCCTTGTAGTATGGGGGTGTTCACACATGTCTGGAGTGAAACAAAGTAGAAGTGGTTATCTGGCTTGAACTAAACCATCAGTCCTTCCATCAAACCTGCAACAATAGTTGAATTTATATGTTACCAGGCATCTCCAAGCTACAACCTAGGAGATTTTCTTGGAATCCTAACACACAGTATTAGAGATGGAATCATTGTAGAATGTATATTTCAAAGTTGTCATTACAGGAGGTTCGAATTTGAATATCATTGTTGCAAGTTTTCCTCGGGATTGAGAAGATGGTTGTTAATGGACTCAAGCTTGAGTATGCCTTGGAAAGCACCTCAAACTTTGTTGCATGGAAGGACCGCATGGAGGTAGTATTGGATGACAATGGGCTTCTAGAATACATTAAGATAGATGTATAAAAACCCCAAGCATATGATACCCATAATCTTTCTCAATGGAAGAAAGATGTGGCCAAAGCAAGGAGAATCATATTGAAAGGAGTATGGGATCATATTGTCTCAAATATTCACAGAAAAGAGACTCCATTCACGATGTGGAAAACATTGACATAATTGTTCCAGAATAATTGTGACCATAGGAATTTGGGACTCAAGGACAAGCTTAGAAGTATCAATATGCAGAAGAATGACACAATTTCGCATTATCTGAGCAGGTTTCTAGAGTGTCATGATGAACTTAGCAGGGTTAGTGTTAATGTCCCTGAATAAGACTCGGTAGCTATAGCCCTTTTGGGCCTTCCCAAGAGCTGGAATAGCTATCAAGGTTCAATAAATGATAAGGAGAATCTATAAGCAAGTTTGGAGCGCTTATGGTCCGACCTAGCACAGGAGGAAATAAGGCAGAATACCAGATATGGGACTTCATCCAAGAGTGTGGATGAGGAGAATTGTGCCTTGGATAGAAAAGCAAAGAAAGGGAAAGGGAAGAAATACCAATCCAAAGTAGAATCTAGTCAAGGGGGCAAGAATAAAGACTTATCCATAATCAAGTTCTTTCATTGTCATGAATTCAAACACTATGCCACGAAATTTCTACAGAAGAAGATAAGAAAGAAGACCTCGGGAGGAGTCGTGGGTGAAGATTTAGCTTCATAGTTCAAGCTTGATTTTACTCTCATTACATGCATGGCCAACACAGTGATGGGAAGCATGTGTACCTCGACAGCGATGCCTCATTCCATATGATGGGGAATAGATATTTTTTCATTTATTTGGAGGAGAAGGATCTCTAGATGCACATAAAGATGGGAGATGATGGAAGGTACAGCACGATTGGGATTGGTACAGTCACCTTTCAAAGGGAGTCGGGCTTCCCTCTCAGGCTCAAGGATGTGATGTTTTTTCTAGGTCTAAAGAAGAATCTTGTCTCCATTGCAGTTTTGGAAGACTGTGGTTATGATGTGATCTTCAGTAAAGGAAATGCATTCATGAGACACATAGCTACAGGACATGTGAAGTAGATTGGGGTTCATGTGAAGAATCTATACAAGCTATATGTGGAGGATTGTGTTGCATTGAAAACAAAGGCGGAGAAGGTGCAGAGCCACGATGTTGGTGAACTTTTGCATAGAAGACTTGGCCATTTGCATCATGGTGCTTTGAAGATCATGGAGCAGATTACCATAGGCATCCCCTAAGGAGAACTAGAGAAACAAGACACATGAAAAGGGTGTACCTTGGGAAGTACACAAAATCCACTTTCCATGATTGGGACAATAGACCACATGTAGTCCTTGAAAGGATCCACTCTGATGTTTGTGGACCTTTCTCGATAGCCTCCACTTCCAGGCACAAGTATTTTGTCATCTTTATTGACGACTACTCACAGAAGTGTTGGATCTTCTTCATGCGGAAGAAGGATGAGACTTTCTCCAAGTTCTTAGAGTTCAAGGAATTGGTAGAGAAACAAATAGGAAAGAAGGTGAAGGCTCTCAAGAGCGATAATGGAGGTGAGTACATGTCAAATGAGTTTAAAAATTTATGTGCAAAATAAGGCGTTCGACAAGAGTTGATACCACCCCACAACCCACAGAAAAGTAGGGTGGCTGAGAGGAATAACCGAAGCAATGTGGGAGCAACACGAGTGATGTTACATGACCAAAACCTACCTCTGCACTTGTGGGTTGAAGCATGCAACACAACAGTCTATTTACATAACAGGATTCCTCATCAAATTCTTGGCATGATCACACCAAAGGAGGATTTCTCAAGGAGGAAGTCGGATGTGTCACACTCCAAGATTTTTGGAACCTCTGTCTATTTTTATGTCTCCAAAGCATCAACGAAGAAGCTAGAGTTGACAACAAAGTTAGGAGTATTTGTGGGTTACACAAAAACTCCCCACAACTATCGTGTGTATTTAACATCCCTCAAAATGACGTTTGTGTGAAGGGATGTCCAATTTGATGAAGGTAAATCCATGCAATGCTCCCTTGAGAGGCAGCTTTTGATCCCACCAGAGGAGGATATTTTAGCTCCAAAAGAGGAGCCTAAGGATGTTATCTAGCAGCCAAAAGTTGAGGAATAGAGAGTGGAGATATCCACTCAAGCAGAACCATCCAAAGAAGGCATGAAGATAACCAAAGAATCTGAGAGATTTGTGCAAGATGCGAGGGAGAATGTGGGTGCTCCTTCAAATCGACGGAGGAATAAAAGGTCACCAGCTCGGTACACTGGCTACATGGCTCTAATGATTGAGCTAGTAGAGTTTGAGCCATCCTCTTTCAAGGAAGCAGTAGAGAAACCTGTATGGGTTGATGCAATGGTGGAGGAGTACGAATCCATTGTGAAGAATAGTGTTTGGGAAGTGGTCCCAAGACCAGTAGACAAATCAATTGTGGGTTCGAGATGGATCTTCAAGGTGAAGCAGGCATCAAACGGCAGCATAAAAAGGTACAAGGCTAGATTTGTAGCCAAGGGGTATTCTCAGTTGGAGGGGATTGACTATGAGGAAACCTTTGCTCCTATATTAAGGTACTCATCTATGAGATCAATCCTTGCTTTGGCTACACAAATGGGGTGGAAGATCCACCAGATGGATGTGAAAACAACATTCCTCAATGGAGTTATTGAGGAGGAGGTGTATATCAAGCAACTAGAAGGCTTTAAGACTTTTGATCGAGAGTCTCATGTGTGCAGACTCAAGCAAGCATTGTATGGTCTCAAGCAAGTACCCCATGATTGGTACACCAGGATCGATAGTTATCTCATCGATTTGGGCTTCACCATAAGTGAAGTGGATGCAAACCTCTATCATATTTTGGTAGAAGGTAAATTGTTGATTATTGTTTTATATGTTGATGGCTTGATCTTGATTGGTGATGAGCAGCTGATAAGATCTTGTAAGGAAGACCTTGTAAGAGAGTTTGAGACGAAGGACATGGGTCTCATGCACTACTTCCTTGGATTGGAAGTATGGCAAGGTGATGGGAAATTGTTTGTCTCTCAGGGAAAGTATGCCAATGAGATACTTCATAGGTTCCACATGGACAGGTGCAAACCCATGGAGACTCCTCTAATGACCAACTAGAGGAAAGAGGATGCCACTTCAAGTGAGGAAGTGGATGTGATTGTTTACTAGAAGTTGGTGGGTTCACTCATGTATCTTGTGAACACATGACTAGACATGTGCTTTGCAGTCAACCAGTTGAGTCAAGCTATGGTTAGGCCAACCAAACTATTTTGGAGGGAAGCTAAGCATGTTCTATGGTACCTCGGAGCCATTAAGTTTGGACTATGGTACAAAAAGATAGAGGGCGTGAAGTTGTGTGGCTTCACAGATGCAGATTGGTCGAGAATTCCATCAAACCAGAAAAGTACATCAGGTGGAATTTTCAATGTTGGGTCCACAAAGGTTTCTTGGTATAGCAGGAAGAGAATTTATGTGGCACTCAGCTCGGCAAAAGAAAAATACATGGTTGCAAGTAAAGGAGCAGGTGAGGCGATCTGGATGAGAAATATACTTGTTGGCTTGTTTAGTCAGATGATGGATCCTATCGTGATTTATGATGATAATAAGAGTTTCATCAAACACTTTGAGAATCCAGTTTTTCACGGTCGATCCAAGCATATCAATATCTGGTATCATCATCTACGAGATTGTGTGCAGAGGCAGATTATGTTGTTGTAGTACATTCTGACAAAGGAATAAGATGTTGATATTTTGACAAAGGCCTTGTCAAGAGGAAAGTTCGAGTTCCAAAGGTGTAGGATAGGGGTGGTTGATAATCCCTTTCTTGCTAAGGGGGAGTGTTGAAAATGTAGCAAGAAAATCTCAGTTTGAGTTTGCCTTGGTCAAACTAGAGAAAATTTGAATTTCTATTTCAGCGAAAATATTGGAGGTAGTTAACTAAGGTGATATGGCACTTGTCACTCAGTTAAGTCAGTTAATTTCAGTTGGGGAAGCTTGAGCTCAGTTCAATAGGTTTGATTGCTAATTTGTAGCTTCTATTTCAGTTATTGTCAGTTTAACTAGTTCTAACTGTCAGAAGAACTAGTGAAGGTCAAGTTGTGGAAGTGGAACTTCAACCACACTCAGTGATCAACCAATTAACTGATCAATCAACCCAAAATAATTGTTGCATGCAAATAATTTGAGTTACCCAGTTGAGATGGAGATTCCAAGGCAGTGTACTATGAGTTGTAGCATATTCCAATCTGTGCATGTGGTGCATGCAGTCAGAGGAAGGACCCTAGGGAATTGTGCAATTCAATAGTGGGAAATTCCTAAATAATGGGGGCCAATTTCCCAAGGGAACATCACAAGGAAATAGGATCTTGGAGGGCTTGAAAATTGGCTAAGTGTTGGCCAAAGTCAGTCAGTCAGGAGAGGGATAGACTATACACTTGCAAAGTGTGCTCAGGCTTGGGAAAACATATGTATTTTATCTATATTCTTTGATTAATGCAATATAGATAGTAAGGGGTTTTGACCAGTTTCTTTCCCTTATATGAATCTTTGTGCATGTGTGATGTTTCCTTTTGCATGTCTATGATTTGTGTTTTAGATGGTGAATTAGCTTCCACAGATCAATAGAGTAGCTTCAAGTCTTGTGATTTAGTAAATTCCATGAGCAATATTGAATCTACACATTAATTTCTACATTGTAGGTTGGGTGACGTATCGTATGAAGAATTACTATGTGATGTGAAAGTTATTGGAGGTCAATGGAAATGAAAAGTAGTGCAAATGAGGGGTGGCAGAGGCTTAGTGGTTTGTGATATCATTTGCTTTCCAACATAGACATTGGTAAAAGACATGAGAGGAAAATGCATTGGTGGAAATTTAAGAGCAAGACATGCAATTGTTCATATTGCTACTTAATTGAGGAAAATGTATGATCTAGAGCATGAGTTTAAGAAGTTTTAGTAATTTCAAAAAAACAAGTATTTAGAATTAGACTTTTGTTTCAAATTTCATGATCATTGCCTTCCCCTACAACACGGCAAAAAAATAAACATATATTTTAAGGAAGATTAACGAGGAAAACTAAGTACTTAAAGATGTGTTAGATAGATAGACTATCTTTTTCAAATTTTTCATTATTTGGAATATCTTGTCAAATTATTCTATTTATTGGAAAATTAATTTATTAAATACTATACCTATGAAGCTACTCAATATAATTACTAGGTAAAAGCTATATCACTTTGTAAAATTATGATGCTTCCCTTTTACTTTTAGCCTACAACCATTTTTTTATCATCTTGTATCACAATGTTGTATAATCTAAGTGCAACTTTTTTTTCTTAATACAAATATACCCTGTTATTATGAAAACGACAAAAGGGAAAAATCAAAGTTTAATGGAGTGGGGAAACAGCTAAAAAACCTTAACCAAATGTGCACTAAGAAATAAAGAAAAGAGTTCAAATTATTATTCGAAATATAGAAGAAATAAGTAACACGCATTAAACTAATTTAAAACCTCAACAAACTCTCGAAAACATTTATATGTTTATAAAATCTTATAATTTTTTATATTTTTTATATAATAATTGTGTGCTCTACATTCACTTAAATATATACTATGGAGGAGAAAGTATGTAAATATTTTTACGTGTGGGTTTAATATGTTGAATTTATAAGAGTTATAAGATTTATAAATATTTACTTAATTAAATAATAATAAATGGTTAAAAATAATGTTGAGCGATAAATGTTGTAGTGTCCATAAAAAGTTAAAAATTAAATATCAAAGTTGTAATCTAACGATTATGCTTTTTTGCCCTGAAAGTTATGGAAATTTCGGCAATATTTTGAAAAATCCGGTAGGGATTTTTGTAAATCCAAGTAAAAGTTGTCAAACTTCATAATTTTAGGTGCCCTAGAGATCTTTGATGGTGCTGAATCCATTTCCACTATCAAAAACATGATTCAAACACTGCATCTACAAATAGACGACTCTAATATCAAATTGTTATATTGTAATTTTGTTCATAATATACATATCACATTAAAATATAGTAGATATAATATGGTCAACATTTCTTTCAGATTAATCACATCAGTATTATTTGGTCGATGTTTTGAACTAGCTAATGTGGTTCATCCTCAAGACAAAGGTGAAAAAATCTATAGTTCCTAATGAATAAATAGCAAGGATGCATCAAAGTCCAGAATTAGACGTTTAAAACTAGCTGTTAGGAAATTAGTTATTTAATTAATAAACTAATATATTTTTATTTTTAAATTCTAATCAAAAGACTCACTGATATAAAATTAGTGGTTAATTATAAATATCTAATTATTTATTAATTATTAAAACTAAAATTATATACTATTATTATTATTATTATTATTAATATCTCACTAAGAATTTATTTATTAATAATATTAAAATAAGACCAGATTGAAACTAATAAAAATATAATTATTTATTTATTATTATTATTATTATTTAACTAACCTAATTTTTATTTTATAAATAAATAAATCATTTTTATTTCTACACTAATTAACCTAATTTCTATTACATAAGTAAATGACTCATTAAAAAAAAATAGGATAAAAGAGTAGGAATCCAACTTTTACTCAATTTCCACCCAGCATCCCTATTGAGATTGTTAGCATGCTTCTCAATTTCAATAGCTTCTCTTAGCTTCCTATGATGGAAATGATCAACTTTGGCAATAACCTTTGCATCCTCAATGCAAACATGGTGATTATATTTCTATGCATGCTCTACAAGAGCTGAGGAGCGAGATCATTTGTGCCTTATGTCTGCAGCATGCTCTTGGATTATCTGTTTTATAAAGCGACCAGTCTCCGCAATGTAGGGAACACCACATGAACATGGTATCGAGTAGATGCCTTTCATGTCTTTGGGGTCAATAGGGTCTTTAACGGATCTAAGAGAGCTTCTAATGGTATTAAGGGGCTTGAAAGTAGATGAGATATTGTTCTTCTTTAGAATATGGAAATCTTGTTAGTAGTCCCCTGGATAAATGGGAGCTGCACCTTAAAGATTGGGTCATCACTAGGAGGCTTAATCTTTGATTATTTATGGGCTCTTTGGAAAGCCTTGAGGCCTGGAGACAGAAAATAATCCATGCGGCATAATTCACAAACCATTGTGATCCGCTTAGTCATTCTTATCTTCTTGCAATTTATTTTTGTGGGAGAAGCATTTAATGAGTCGTTAATATTTTATGTTGAAAACAAAATCTCATATATATATATATATATATATATATATAAAATAAAGATAAATATAATAAAAATGGTTATAAGTTCACATGAAATGTCCAGTTCACTTTCAAATTTAATTCAATTAAGATTATTATGAAATTTGTAAGGAATAATATTTTGAGTTAAAAATTTGTGTTAATTTAAATTTTATATTAATAAGAGAAGATTAAGTTATGAAAAATAAGATTTGTGTCAATTTATGTTCTATATAATAATATAATATTATATCTTAAATCAAGAAAACGAAAACAAAAACAAAAACTATTCTAACCAACAATATTATCTTCTAAAATGAAGTATCCTAGGGTACTATAATCTTTTTAAATCATTCTTATATTCATTATTTGTTACCGTTTACCACCAAACTCGTTAAGGCTCATAACAATCCTTTTCCACTTTTGCCTAAAGGCAACAAATATATATACATATATATAGATTCTCTCAATAAAGACGGTCTTTGACCATTACCACCAATTGCCTCAAAAATCAAACAAAAATAATTTAATAGTTGAACACAAATTCAAGTCCATCGTACAATAAGTTCAAAGTCAAACCTACACCACCACAATCAACCGTTAAGACAAGTTTTACAACCCTTTATGAACTTTTACAACACATCCACCTGATTATATATATTTGTAAGTGACCCGATATAAAACAAAAAATTATTAGTCAATTATTCTATGCCACATATAATATGAAAATGTTAAACAATTGATAGCCTAGTTATTACTTTGTAAAGAAACCATAGCATAAACAACTTGCATATTTTTTATTAGTAGTATATTCCCCGAGACATATTGACTTGCATATTTTTGTTGTCGACAAATTTCAACCAAGATTTAATTATCTTTGGCCTCGTGCCTTCACAACATGCTTATTTTTCTTATCGTTTGAACATATAAGTGTTTATTATTAATATGTGCAACTCTTTCCATCTTATTTAGCCACAGGGAATTAATCTTGTTTTGACAAAAAATTAAACAACAGTTTACAAGGTTAACATTATAAACCAATTTATATATATATACTAAGCCACAAAACTATATGTTTTTATTATTTTCCACTCTAATTTAACTATATTTAAACTAAGCAAGAGTAGCTATTCTATAGTCCTTGTTCAAATGTAAAAACTAATTCATACCTTTCAAAGTTCAATAAACGATAAGAAACGCTAACTATGCAGCTTCTTATATATATAAATAGAATATAAAAAAATTTATTTATATGAAAAAAATATACACATTCTCTGACTTTTAACAAATTCTGCCAGATATCTAGCATAGCAATTGCATAGTGTTAACAAAATTCTTCTTTGTGTTTATAGTTCTCTTGATATATTACAATCAACAAAAGACAATAACGCACATACTTCAATGTTATCAATACACGTGATTGGAATAGATTTACTTTCTATAGTATATAGAAGTTTTCTTGATTGAACCAATTCTTTCAGATGTGACATTTGGAAGAAATTTGAATCTTTTATAAAATCGTAAAGGATCGAACCTACAATAAAATTGAGCATGTCGCTGAGTTATATTCAAATTGCGTACGAGTTATTCTACATCTCCATAAACCATAAATATATTAAAGGAGTACATTACCATAAATATATTAAAGGAGTGGTTTTTAATGTGATTTTTAGTGTTGGAATTTGGTGAAAAAAATTAAGATGAAATATTGATTTGTGTTACTTAAACTGGTTTTTTAATTGTATATATGGATTCAGCATTCTGAAAAATTTTTAGGGCACTTGGATTGTGCAGGGGTTACCCATTAAACTTGTGATTTCAATAATAAATTAGACAAAAACCCCACCAGAAAAACTTCCAAAAAATCGCACTAAACACAACTCATATATTAAATTCTGATAACAGAAAACTATGACTATCCATTATTGATTTGTGAAGTAAATCCAATCCTTAAAATTAAAACTAAGACTAAAAATATTGTATATGAAATAGCAATCATTTAAATAATTTTAAAATTTTAAAATTCCAATATAAACCACGCTTATTGAACTAATAAAAATACAATTGATGTATTATATATTAATTATTATTTAAATATTAATTATGGTTTAATTAGGCAAGGTATTTAGACCTTATAAGGAGTTGCACCCAACACGCTACATATCTTCTTTGTTCGTAGTTTTTATTTCTTATGGGAAAGTGACACTTGAAGTTGTATGCATTTGGAGGGATTTTCAAAGGATATTCCATAAATTTGGAGTCGTATTAAACCAAACCATAACCTTTTCTGAAGACAAGACAATTATATAACTGGAAATTTAATAAATTTAATGTTTAGATTTCAACATATTAAATTTAGGTAATAAGATTTGGTAAGTAACATTATAAAAATAAATTAAATAAGAAGATTTGGTAAGTAGCATTATAAAGAGAATGAAGCATTTAACTTGAGTTTTAAAATATAAAAAGTAAGCATGTTCATATTCGAGGATGCGAAACTGTTTTAGAAAATACAGTATAAATATTTTATGTTTTGTTTTTTTAATAAAAAAATTATTAATTTTATTTGAAATTTGATAAAATTTTAAAATAAAAAATAAAAAATTGAATTTATTTATACATTCAAAAATATAATTTAAAATAATTACATTAAAAATTATTATTACGTTAAGAATTATGTAGTTGGATTTTGGTAAAAAAAATCAAAATGTAAAATAATTATTGTTATTGAAAATGTGATTTATATTTTATTTTTATCAAAGGGAATTGATAAATAGAATACATAATCATCTATGCTGTCATCTCACCGTTGTCATTATAACTCATTGACCTAATATAATAGCTCACAAACCATAATGACCAAGTTTAATGAGGATCTTATCTCACTATTGCCACTATAACCCCTTGACTCAATATTATAATAATAATAATAATAATAATCTAATTTTAAGGTCAAGGCCAAGCCAAACACCAAATTGGTCTATGAGACCCCCTTGTTTGTGGGATGAGAGGCCCACTTTCGTGCAACAATTTGTCTACTAAAGTTTACAGAGGTGTACATACTCTACCCCATTTGAATTTGAATCTATGACCTCTTAAATAGAAACACATGTTCATAACCCACTAGGCCCCTCAAGTTGTACAAACCATATTCAACAAGTTTAACGAGGATTTGAATCAAGGTGTGTAACATTAACACCATGTCCCAACCACTTAGATTGTCCCTAATGGGCTTTAAACTTTTTGAAGGACATGGGGCTGGGATTTGATCCACTTATGTATGCTCTAATCATGAGATCATTGCATCAAAATGTGCTTTCTACAACTCACTATAAGGGAGATAAGTAATTCCTTCCAATGTCAATGTAGAATTTACATATGGCATTTAAAAAATATTATTAACCAAAAAATTTCAATGTTGACCATAAATAAATATTTTAATGTTCACTTTAGGTTTAAAAATATATATATATATACCAGCCTAGATCCATCTTAAGCTTGGATCTATCAAGAGTCAATAGGGATCAAATCTCTCGAGGTGCAAACCTCTTTTTTGAGTGCAAAACTTAAGGAAATTTTTGTACCTCGAGAGGTTTGGTCCCACTTAGTGCTTGATAGATCTGGGGTTAAGATGGATCTAGGCTAGCTTTAGTCATTCACAGTCACACAAAATAATTAGATGTTGAACATCTAATTATTTTGATAATTTGAAATATGCTAAATATGTCTAAGATCAATCTAGTCATTTTAATTTTAAATTTGCTCAGTTACCTTCGTTTGTTGAGATGACAAACTGACTGTTAATAACTTGAATGATGAAAAACAATGAAATAAAAAATTTGAATGCAAAGTGACAATGTGACAATGTTGAACAATAGAAAATGTGAATACTAAGAATGTAGTCAATTACAAATAGTCTTCAGTATGATTAATCTCAAACTATTTTCTTGTATTGTTTTTATTGTCACACATGTTAGTTTTGTCATATTTTCATATTGATCATACGAAAACGGAGCTTGAAATCGTAGACCATTCAAATAT
The DNA here is from genome assembly GCA_031772625.1 of Pinus tabuliformis. Lineage (NCBI taxonomy): Eukaryota > Viridiplantae > Streptophyta > Pinopsida > Pinales > Pinaceae > Pinus > Pinus tabuliformis. Next base: position 134,605,963 of record CM062811.1, on the reverse strand, counting down.
TTAACTCGATCCATTGTAGTAATTGTCATACCTTGTCTCTCTTTATGTCCAATATTAATAGTAGCATTCTCCAAAGTCAATCATTGTGACTTATGGAGTGTTAAACTCCAAGTTTCAATAGTAGTTGTTTTCTATTACCTCGTTTGAATGCAAAGTGACTAACAATGTTGAATGATGGAAAATGAGAATAATAAGAATGTAGTCAATTACAAATAGTTTATAGTTTCAAGAAGCAAACATTTTAGGTAAGTGAACATTTTATTTAAGATGAAAATTCAAGTATTTTATTTATGGTTGAATTACTGTAACACAAAAATCAATGCACGTCGTCAATAATTTTTGTGCTTACACTAAAATCAATGCACACTATTAATCTAATTACTTTGAAATTAATGTACATCATACATCTAGTTACATCAAATTAGAAATCAACATCTACACTGAAATCAATGCATTTAGTGCAAGCAATAAAATAGGATTAGAAATCAACGTTTACACTGAAATCAATGCATTTAGTGCAAGCAATAGAATAGGATTAGAAATCAACATCTACACTGAAATCAATACATCTAGTGTAAGAAATCAAATAGGATTAGAAATCAACATCTACACTGAAATCAATGCACTTAGTGCAAGCAATCAAATAGTATTAGAAATCAACAACTACACTAAAACCAACGCGTCTAGTGCAATCCATCAAATAGGATTAGGAATCAACATCTACATTGAAATCAATACTTCTATTTCAGTTGAAAAAAATATTCATGGCTTTCTAAATCCAACTTCTTTTACCTTTTGTAAAATATTTACATCCTCTTCCTCTAGGCTTAATAATGTTCATTATTATATAATATTTGTATTTGTCTATGTATGTCTATTTCTTCTTCCCTCTCTCTCTCTCTCCCCACATCCCTCCCTCTCTCCATATCTCTCTTCTTCCCTATCTTTTCCCCCTCCATCTATATCTACATCTTCCCCCATATCTCCTTCTATGTCTCTCTATCTCAACCCCCTAAACACACATTCTCTCTCTCTCTCCACATATATCTATTTCTCCATCCGTCCCTCTCTATTTCTATCCCTTCTTCCCTCTTTTCCCCCTCCATGTATATCCTAATCTCCCTTTATCTCTCCTTCTTTGTCTCTCTACCTCACCCCCTAAATATACACACTCTCTCTCCATATCTATCTCTCTCTCTCTCTTCCTCTATTTTCTTCTCACTCCCTCTCTCCCACCCCCCCCTCCTTGTTACTCCCTCTCTCTCTTTGTCTTTCTTATTCCCTCCTCCTCTCCCCCTCCAACTTCATCTCCCTCTCCCTCCCTATCTCCTTCTCTCTCTCAAGCCCTCTCTCTCTTCCTTCCTCTCTCTCCCTTTATCTCCCACCTTCCTTTGTCTCTCCCCCCCATCCCTCTCTCTCTTCACCCTCCAACTCTTTTACTATCTCTCTCCCCCATATCTTTGTGTCTCCCTCTTTCTATCTTCACAATTTCTCCCTCTTCCTCTCCTCCCCTTCTCTCTCTCTCTCTTCCCTCCTCTCCTCTCTTCCTCAATCTCTCTCCATTTATCCCTTTTCACTCCCTCTCTCTCTCCACCTCTATCTCTTTATGTCTTTGTTCTTCCCTCCCTCTCTCTCCCCCTCCAACCTCATCTCTCCTTCCCTCTCTCTCTCTCTCTCTCTCTCTCTCTCTCTCTCTCTCTCTCTCTCCTCTAACTCTGTCACTATCTCCCCCCACTCTCTCCCCCCCTTTCTCTCTTTCCCTCTCTCCCCCCTTCCATCCATATGATTGAGAATTGTCACTTTATGTAATCAATAATATATGTAAGGTCTAATATAATAATACTTATAATGGAGATGATTATTATTATAATATATTGGAATAATAATAATCAATATATATATATATATATATATATATATATATATATACCTTTAAAGAAACAATAGTATGCTAACTTTACATTATAGACAGACTAATTTCTTCTAATAAAATTGATAGCTTTGTGCCTTACATTTTACATTTATATATGTTTTAATTTGAATATTAATTAAAACACATGAAGCCGACATTTAAAAAATGTTGACATACTTACATTATGCCTCAACATCTCCCCATACTAGGTTGATCCAAACTGAAGATGGATCTAAGCTAATTATATACTCCTTTAATCATTCTCCTATAAATATAATATAAAAAAAAAATTAAAAAATAAATAAAAAATAAAAAAATTCAAACTTAAATTATATATATTCTCACATACATACATACATACATAGTCTAACTAATAGATGAAATTGCATTTTTTAGGGCATTTTATCTAGTAAATTTTAACCAAATCTGATAGATATTTTTAAGAACTTGAGTTTAAGTTGTTTAATCTATAAAAAAATTATGCCTGAGGGGGTTTTCAGGGTTTTGAATCTAGTTATTCATTCAAAAGTGCATTTTAAATAACAAATAATCACAAACTTGCTTGAAATTGCATTGCCAGATTTTGGTGAAAAAGACCATTTTGTCTATAAGTTAGACTATATATATATAGATGGACAATAAAAATTCACAACTATATTAGTGTAGTTATGAGCAACCACTGTAATCTCAAGGATGAATTGATTGGGTTAACCCAATCAATTCATCCTTGAGATTACCTCATAACTACACTATTATAGTTGTGAATTTTCATTGTCCACTATAATTGATAACTCTTATTGTTACTAGATTTGCATAATTGGATTAACAGGTGTTCAACGAATTTGAACAAAGTTTTGGCAACTCACAATGATTGGTTGGATACATTGTTTTCGGTATAATGACACAAATCACTGTGTAGTATCAATGCCAAAAGTAATCCAATTTAATAGGTGAGAGAGAGAGAGAGGGAGAGAGAGATAATTTCACTAGGATACGACCATACAATTTTAAGCAAGATTGTGATTTTTTGTTGTTTAAAATACTTTTTTGAATGCATATATGGATTCAACACCTTGAAAAAACATTGGGGCTCTTGAATTCTACAAATTAGACAACTTAAACTCAAGTTTTTGTCAACTCATGCTTAAGATTACAGTGGTTTGGCTTTGTGTTTGCTAAAGAGTACACAAAAACAATGTTCACATAGGATTAGGGTTTGTTATGTGATTAGATGTCATCATGTTGGGAAAACACGTTTGTAATTTCTCCAAAAAAGTGCCACCTTTTCTTTGAAAATTACCAGTAGTTAGTTATACATATTACTTACTCTAATTTAAATCTATCATTATATTCATGCCTATAGCATTTCACTTTTCTCCCAAATACTTCTTACACTTGGATTTTTTATTTCACTCTAAGAGTAAGAATACTTGTGTAATAAAAGGAACCCTTAATCCAATTTGGGATGAAGAACTTATGTTCATTGTAGAGGAAGTTTCTTATTGTGATCGTGTTTAATCACTATGGTATCCTCTCTAAATCTAAATCTAAATCTAAATTTTTTTGTGTGGTTTATAGATTTATATGGGTGATTGTGAAAGAAAAAGAAACATCTTTGAAGAGATTACAAAGATCCATTTTTTTTTAAGATGGATGGGTCATTGGTGGAGATATTACAAAATAATTGTTTGGGCATTTATTAAGAGGTCTGATTAATGCTTCAAATAAAAAAGGTTGGAAAATACGTAGATTAAAAAGATAGAAAATATGCAAAGTAAACTTGTAGTAAATAGATTCATTTTTTTAAAGAAAAATAATAGTTGAATAAGATTAGATTTTTTTGTTACCTGAGTTCAACACAATTAAACTTCCACACATTTCATAATTTTTCTCCAAAATATTTATGCTCAATTTAAAATTTCATGTGTGTCAAAATTTTTCTCTAGACTCCCTTTCTCACCCTTAATCGAAAGTGTTAGATTAATTTGTGTGTTTTGTGCAATTGGATTTTATATTTATACACAATTATATTTTTTAGGGTTGACATTACACTAATAACTCTTTTTTTTATGTGTGTTAAATGTTTACAAACATTTACACCACTACAACATCGCCCCCATAATAAGTTGTAGAGCACCTCTCGACACAATTAAAAAAAAATGAAAGTAAAAAACTATTTACTGTAACACCCTTATCCCACATCTACCCAAGTTACCAGCCAACCAGGGAAAATATGCGACGAGAGCCCCCTATAATGGGATTCAACTTCCTAGATAACATTAAGGAAGTGGAATCGATGGAAACACACCAAACAGATCTTCCACATCAGCAAAAGAACTCCCAAGAGCCACCCCAACCACTCAAGTAACCAGCCCCTGAGACCATTTGAAGTTTTAGACCATTAAACCCCAAAACACTCGCTTTATATGGACATGCATGCGTCCAGAAGGCTCCAGACGCTTCCACATCATGGGTATGCATGCGTCTGGGGACTTTTCTCCTCAGACCTGTGCCTGTGGCACTAGGATTTGTGCCACTTTTTCAGGCCCAAAGCCCAGGTCACTGCCCAAAACTCAATGACACTTTTAAAACTGAAAGATAACAACAGAATAATGATATAAATGCAACTACTTGAAAAATTACTTGAATGGACCCCTACTAGCCATGACAGGAATTTCGTCATACATGTCACAAATATGTAATCTATAGGTTTAAACAACATATCTCAGCATAAGGGTCTCACACTTATCTGATAATCACTAAGAAACATTGTTCCCTTATATCATTAGTTGCATTATCATTTATTAGGTCATAGATACATTATTCATTCGTTTACAAATCAAAACATGAGGAGATCCATACATCATCATTGTCATAATACATGCTTATAATCGACATAACAACAACAAAAATATGAAGGATACATCAGCCATAGAATCCACATATAAACTAGTACATTTACACATAAGAAACCAAGGAAAGAAACTTTTATTAATGGATGCAAAATCCAACCCGAGATGGGACTACCACATTCCACCCAACCATAGATTGGTTGAGCCAAATCTTTCTTCAGTCAATCCCCTCATGCCATATTCCAAGCATGAATGTGGGACTCAAACCAAAAGAACCAACCAGGGCATCCAAAGGCTATACCACCTCACCCTCATCAATAAAAACTAGGGTTTACCGCAATCCACACTGGATCACTAGGTCAACACAATAAACACATAATAACATGCTTTACCATGATCTCCACCATATCACTAGGCCAAAACAAGCATGGATTCCATCAGGTTTCTCCACCTAAACCTTGAAGAATTTTCTTGTCTCCTAGCCTCTCAAGCTTTACCGCAATCCACACTGGATCACTAGGCCCCAAACCAAGACTCCACTCTCCAAGATTTACCACATATCCCATCCCTGGATTATTAGGCCTGATTGGAGAGCACCCACCTCTAAGATTTATGGTATACCCCGTCATTCACCAGTCGAGGATTCCTAGGCCCACCGAGGCAACACAAAATTTGGCTTAACCACAACCCACAGTTTGGATCAGGGATTACTAGGCCATGTGTTCTATTATTCAAAGATCCACCTCACTTAGCTTCGAATCCATCTGAAAATCTAGCTCAACCAAAACATGAGAACCCCATCACACCATGGCTATCCGAAAATGGCAAGGCTAGGCTGAAAGCACTGTCACACCTGGAAAAACCCATGACATAATAGTAAAGAAACACATGCAATACCATGTATGCCAAATCTAGTAAGGAAAACACACATGCAAATTGATACCTGAAAAAAATCATGTAGTAGCTACTTGATCATGCTCTTCCTTTCTTGCTCCTTCCTTCCTCTTGCCTTCTTTTCCTTTCTTGATCCAATGTTGAAGTGCTCCAAGAAAACTCTAAGTGTTCAAGAGTGATAAAGAGAGAGAGAATAATGAGAGAGATCCAAAACTAAACTGACAAAGGTACCAACTGATTCTTAGGAGCCTTTTTATCACTTATGCCTCTATTTTATTCATTTTCCATTATTTTCCTTCATTTTCATCCTCACATGCAACATGTGACCTTTCACCTTCCTTTTCTCCTAATTTCCATTACTTTCATAAATAAATGTGCCAAAAATGCCATTTTGCCTTTCCAAAGCCTTAGCCATTTCCTTTTCTAATTCCTTAGCCATAATAAACCAAATGAACACTCTCACTAGGATTCCTTTCCCAACATTCAACTTGGAATAAGTGTCCCATCAACCATGGTTATTATTTTTCCTTTATTAAATTTTACTATATGGAATTTTCACTAGGGTTGTTACAGAACCCTCCCCCTTGGGGGACACCATCCTCAGTGTTCAACCACACCTATACCTCAGCAAAACCACTGAAAAGAAAACATACTACCCATGGAGCTTTATAACATAGCTCGATGTAGTATTTACAATGATCACCCTGCTGAGAAGAAAACCAACATGACAACATAACAACATGACAACTATAATGACATGACACCCATACCACTTATTGGAGATTTATAACATAGCTCATGGTGGTATTTACATCCATATACATATGTACATATATCAAAACATCACCTAAACATATGCCAAAATATGTACCAAACATAATACCAAAATTGCTTTGCCTCAACTGACAAACAATGAAGGATACATAGCTCACATCTGATCTTCCATATCCCATGTAGCTTCATCGGGCCCAAAGTGCTTCCACTGCACTTTAACCTACTTGATTGTTCGATTCTAGATTATGATCACTTTTCTTTGCAATATACACTAAGGCTCCGGCTGGAATTCTCCATCTGCCTCCACCTGAAATGTAGACCAGTCAATCACATGATCAACATATTTAACATACTTCTTAGGCAATGACACATGGAAAACATCATGGACTTTTACTCATGTTCATTTAGTTTCCGTGATTCATAGCATAGTACATGTCCTTCCTGCATAAGGACTCCACTAAGTCCTCTCTTGCAAGCATATGTACATACTACAAATTCTTTGTCTAAATTTGCAATATTTAACATTGGAGCATGTGTCAACATCTTCTTAAGCTGCTCAAAATTGGCCTCACACTCCTCTGTCCATTCAAACTTCTTACCTTTCCTCTGAAATGATGTGATAGGATAAGAAATTGTGAGAAGTTCTTGATGAACCTCCTGTAATAACTTACTAACCCCATGAAAGATCTCACCTCATCCACATTCTTAGGAGTTTCCCACTCCATGATAACTCTTACCTTTTATTGATCCATTGTTATGCCCTCCTTGGAGACAACATGTTCCAAGTAATGTAACTTAATCTAAAAGAAACTTCACTTCTTGAGCTTAGCATACAATTGATTCTCTCTCAAAAACCTCAACACTGCTGCCAAATGCTCGATGTGATCTTGCTCATTTTTTGAATATACCAATATGTCATCAATGAACACAATAACAAACTTGTCCAAATAGGGATGCAACACACTATTCATCAAACACATAAAGGTAGTTTGAGCATTAGTCAAACAGAATGGAACTACAACAAACTCATAATGCCCATCCCTAGTCCAGAAAGTTGTCTTGTAAATGTCCTCCTCTTTAATGTGTACTTGATGATATCCAGATCTCAGATCAATCTTTGAGAACACTGATTCTCCCTTCAACTTCTCAAACAAGCCATCAATCCTTGGCAACGAATACTTCTTATTGATGGTCACTTTGTTCACCTGCCTATAGTCAATGCACAATTTGAGAGTACCATCCTTCTTATTTACAAACAATATCAGTGTGCCCCAAGGTGATACGCTTGGCCTAATGTATCCCTTGTCAATCATTTCCTTTAACTGCAACTTCAGCTCTACCAACTCTAGAGTGCTCATCTTATATGGTGCTTTTGATGCTTGTGTTGCCTCTGGTACCAACTCAATAGAAAATTCCACTTCCCTGTGAGGTGGAAACTCCAAAATCTCTGCGGGAAACACATCTTGAAACTATTGTAGAAATGGGTACCTACTCAAAACATCTGCATCCTCAACTTCCTTACCTTTGTCGCTAGAAATATGCACTGCAAATAACACACACCCTTTTTTGCGACTGTGGTTTTCCTACATAGCTGTCACCATCCCAACTGACGTGGCTTTCTTCTTTCCCTATAAGACTCTTGGTTCCCCATTGTCACCCAAACACTCAATGACTTTGTCATAACAATCCACCTTGGTCCTATGAAGGTACAACCAATCCATGCCGAACAACATATTGTATGATCCTAATGGTAATACATTTAAATGTGTTGTGGTACACATACCATGAAAATCAAATGCACAAGCTCTTACCCAATGATGAAATCACTTCTTTGTACCTGTAGCCAACTGCACTAACCAAGACTCTACATGCACTTATTTATTCAAACCACACTTATCCACCAAGTTAGGACTAACATAACTATAATTAGATTTGGGGTCAATCAAAATAGAAACAACTTGATCACAAAGCTTACTGTCCATCTCAATGATAGATGCCTGATGGTCTACCTACCTATTATCTAGTACTACATAGGTACGAGAAACACTATTACCAGCATCCCCAATAGTCTGTGCCTCCTGTGCACTATATATATGAGGCCTACCACCCTAATTCTGCATACAATCTCTCTTAAGGTGTTCCTTATCACATGTCAAAAACTCCAACCATCCAGTGCCATCACATATATGTTGTTGATGTGATCCATGTCCCTATCTAGCTACATTGAACTTCTTTTGTGGTGCCACGTTTTCTTTCTCTTTTGCATTTTGAGGCCTTGTTCTTTTCAGCTACCATTTTCCTTTACCTTTATCTTTCCCTTTCCATCCTTGTTGAGATTCATTCTTACGCTTCAAATGCTCATAACAATGCTTCAATTTCCCAATAACTTCCTCAAGTGACCGAGGCTCATCATACTCAATCTGATCTCTAAATGATAATTGAAAACCATTGACAAATTTTTGAACTTTATCCTTCTCATATTTAAGATACGGTACATACCTCAATAGCTCTACGACGTTAGTCATGTACTCTTCATCTGTCATTGATCCCATCTTTAGTTCATAAATTTATTTGGCCCTACCATCGTAGTACCTTTCTGACATTGAACTTATGCCAACTCAAGTCCTATATCCTAATGTCTTTGACCCGCTTCACATCTTCCCACAAATATATGCTTTACCTCTCAGGCTGAATATAGCTACTTTGGCCTCCATATTATTTGTGTAATTATGCGACTCAAGTAACTTCTTCATCCCAAGTATCCAAGCCTCTGCATCTTCTAGCTTCTTCAAATATCCATCAAAAGTAGGTGGATTTTCTTTCTTAAATTCATTTGGAAAGTATCCCCTATCACTCCATTTATAAGGATGATAACAATGATGATCATAATGCCTATCAAAACTAGAACTATAGTAGTGCCTATGTCCATCACCTCTCCTATCCGGAGTATCCAACAGTTTTCCATCTCTCACTGTGTCATCACTATCTGACCTAGGACCACCATGAGGCCTACTACTATATGCCCCATTAGTTTTGTCCTCCTAGCCATGGCTGATCAAAAGCGGCCCTTGTCACTGCAATTATGACAAACTCTGAAGAAGTATTGCATTAACCTCTTCTTTTTTCTCTTGTGCTTGCATGATTTTGTCATTGTCCACCTTACAACTCCTTATTTATTCCTTCAAGCTTATTAATGTGTCTTCTAAGTCAGAAGAGTGCCCAGCACCACACTACTCATCTGATTCATACAGAGAATCTTTGTAGTCTACCATCTTGCTAGTCATTTGATCTCTTTCCTATAAGGCATACTATTTCAGCTAAACCAAATCACAATAAACCAATGTACCTTAGAAAAATTTGAGGAGGATATCTCATCTGCAAGATCAATCAATCAATTTAATACATGTATAACATAACCATGACATCATATATACATATAATACATAATAATATAACCATATAACCATAATTCTAGCTAGAGTCCAGTAATCAATGCATGACCATATCAACTACACATACCATGACCTCATGCATGACAACAACAACCATACCAATGTACACTAACAATACGCAAGCATAACAATATGTAACCAATCACACACTCATGATGACACACTTCACAACAAAAACATCATCTTTCACATGGCGACAACATTACAACCATGATAAACATCATGCAAATGCAACAAGCATATGGACTAGAAGCATAAGGAACACATATGGAACCGACATGAATGCATGACCAACACACACTTCCCATCTAGTCCAAGGGGTGAACCATGCTTTGATACCACTCTGTGGTATCAGATATGGCCCAAAGAGAGCACAACCTCCTCTAATACCACGATGTGGTATCATATATCACACAAGGAGAATGGAAACCAAAAACCACCCAAAGAGAACAAAACTCACTCTGATACCACTCTGTAACACCGTCATCCCACATCTACCTAATTAACCAGCCAAATAGGGTAAATATGCAACAAGAGGCCACTATAATGGGATTCAACCTCCTAGGTTACCTTAAGGAAGTGGAATTGGCGAAAGAACGCCACACAAACCTTTCACATTAGCAACAGAACTCCCATGAGCCATCCCAACTACTCAAGTAGCGAACCCCTGAGACCAAATGAAGTTTTAGACCATTAAACCCCCGGATGCTCCCATGATATGGACATTCTTAGGTCCAGGAGGTTCCAGCCACTCCCATAGCATGGGTATGCATGCATATGGGAACTTTTCTCCTCATACCTGTGCCTACGACTATGGGATTTGTGCCAATTTTTCAAGTTCAAATCCCAGGTCACTGCCCAAAACTCAATGACACTTTCATAAATTAAATATAACAATAGAAAATGAAACAAATGCAATTACTTAAATAAGGACTTGATTGGACCCCTACTATCCATGACATGCATTTCGTCATACATGTCATAAATATGTAATCTACAGGTTTAAACAACATATCTAAGCATATCGGTATCATACTTATCTGAGAATCGCTAAGAAGCATCTTTCCCTTATATCATTAGTTTCATTAACACCTATTAGGTCATAGATACATTTTTCATTCATTTACAAATCAAAACATGAGGAGATCCATACATCGTCATTGTCATAATACATGCTTATAACAAACATAATAACAATAGAAATATCAAGGATACATCAACCATAGAATCCACATATAAACCAATACATTTACACATAAGAAACCAAGGAAATAACCTCTTATTAATGAATGCAAAATCCAACCTGAGATGGGACTACCACGTTACACCCGACCATAGATTGGCTGAGCCAAATCTCTCTTCAGCCAATCACCCATGTGCCATATTCCAAACATGAATGTGGGACTCAAACCAAAAGAACCAACCAAGGCATCCTGAGGCTAAAACACCTCACCCTCATCAATATAAATCGAGCTTTATCGCAATCCACACCAGATCACTAGGCCAACACAATAAACATGTAATAACATGATTTACCATGATCTCCACTAGATCACTTGGCCAAAACAATAATGGATTCCACCGGGTTTCTCCACCTATACAGTGAGGAATTTTCCTGTCTCCTAGTCTCTCAAGCTTTACCACAATCCACACCAGATCACTAGGCCCTAAACTGAGACTCCACTCTCCAATATTTACCACATATCCCATCCCAATATTACAAGGCCTGATAGAGAGCACCCACCTCTAGTATTTACTGTATATCCCACCATTCACCAGTCAAGGATTCCTAGGCCCATCGAGGTGACAGATAGGTGTTTTGAAGATAGATCCCCTCTACAGACAGAGGAAATCTCTCTAGCCCAATGAGTGGGTCTAACAACAAACTAAACAAACTAATACACACTTCCTAGCTTATGTTTAAAAATGCAGAGAGTGAGGGAGATACCTACCTTGCTTTGATGCTAATCACTTAATCCTTTGGAGGTGACTTCGATCCCTTTGCTCCCAAGCTCTCTCCTTTCTTGTTCTTTACGTTTGATTACCCACAAGAGAGATCAAAAAGAAATACAAGATACAAGATACAAGAGCATACATGGCATATACCAAACATAAACTACTTAATAGATTAAGGAGTATTAAGCTAAATGCATAAACATTTACACATTTATGGAGAGTGAACATCAAATGTATATATTAATAAACTAAAAAGCGAAGCATACAACCAATTCCTTGATGTTGGAGACCTCCTTTTGGTGAATGTCCAAGTCCAAGCCAAGACTCTTCAAGCACTCCTTCTCCAAGTTAGAATGGACAGCATTTGGGCGTAATCTTAATATAGGAATGCAGGAAATCAATGACCAACCATTTTGGGATGGAAGGGAGTTGATTTATAGGAGGGGAGAGGGAGTTAGGGATCCACAAAAGAGGGAGTAAGGTCCACATATCAAGGGGAAGGCCCTTAATGGTGGGATCAAAGAGCTCCAAATGGGAGATCTCAACCATATATGCAACCAACAACATCCAGCTTGTTGTTTCTCGAAGTTTCTAGCATACGAAGCTTCTCCTCCATTTTGGGCAAACTTGCTAGAAGAGGTTCAGTGCGAGTTTTCATAAAAAGCTTGGGTTGGCAGCGCTAGGTCAAATAACTGCAACCTACCATCAGCACAGGCACGCAATGGATCAAAGAGCGTTGGTCCTGAAACTTAAGGTTTCGGTTAACCTTCTTCAAAATTGACTCAAGGTAGTTTTCCTTTGGTTCTTCAGGGATGTTTTTGTCTGTGTGTCATGATGGATACACTTCATAGCTGTCAATATTTTGGCACTTCGGGATATGGAACAAGAAGTGAATAGGAGGTGTGACAAAATATTGTGTAACAATAGGAATAGTGACTTAATGTTGGATGCAAATGGTGCCTAGTAAGGATGCGGGATCTATTCCTATCACCCTTTCTTTTTCCGCACTTTCAACAGAAAATTCAACTTTATCGCAACCTACAATCTGGTTCAAGGCTTACTGGGCCATGTGTTCTATTATTCATAGATCCACCTCACTCAGCTTCAAATCCATTCGAAAATCTAGCTCAACAAAAAAATGAGAACCCCATCACACCATGGCTATCTGAAAATGGCAAGGCTAGGTTGAAAACATTATCACACTTGGACAAACCCATGCCATATCAACAAAGAAGCACGTGCAATACCATGCATGCCAAATCTAGCAAGGAAAACACACATGCAAATTGATACCTACAAAGAATCATGTTGTAGTTGCTTGATCCTCCTCTTCCTTGCTTATTCCTTCCTTCCTCTTGCCTTCTTTGCCTTAGTTGATCCAATGCCAAAGTGCTCCAAGAAAACTCTAAGTGTCCAATATTGAGATAGAGAGAGAATAATGAGAGAGCTCCAAAACTAAACTGACAAAAGGTACCAGATAATCCTTATAAGCCTTTTGATCAATTAGGCCTCTTTTTTATTCATTTTCAACTATTTTCCTTCATTTTCCTCCTCACATGCAACTTGTGACCTTTCACCTTCCTTTTTTCCTAATTTCCATTATTTTCATAAATAAATGTGTCAAAAATGTCATTTTGCCTTTAAAATCCTTAGCCATTGCCTTTGCCAATTTACTTAGCCATAATAAATCAAATGAACACCCACACTATGATGTCTTGCCCAACATTCAACTTGGAATAACTGTCCCATCAACCGTGGTTATTATTTTGCCTTTATTAACTTTTATTACATAGAATTTTCACCAGGGTTGTTACATTTACTCTTTAAATACATGCCATATGTTTTCTACATTGTGTATGAAGGTGAATTATAATTCCATCATTGCTTTACATGGAGTTGATATGTGACATTTAAATTTAATTCTATGTCCTAGTTTTAATTGTCAATTTAAATTATTTATTTTGATTTTATGTTCTTAATTTAAAGGTTTTTTTTTTCAATCCTGAATTTGAATTGTCTATTTAAGTATTATTAAATGCGTTGTTATCTTCTAATTCTTATTCTTCTTCTTTTTTGTATCAAAAGGAGCCGAGCAACTCACTTGACACATAGCTACTAGTAAAACTTTGGAGGTCTACGACCTGTCCTCCTCTCCATAAATTGGGTCACAATTGGGGGGATTTGAAACTTAGATCTCTCAGTTTTCATAAATTAAATTGATTTTTATATATATATATATATATATATATATATATATATATATATATATATATATATATATATATATAGACCTTTTACCCCACCCTATCATATCTTTAATATTTTCTTCTCCTATAACTCTTGACCAATTCATTCCTCCCCTTTGATTTTTACTTCGTTTTTTAAGAAATTTGACTCAATTTTAATATTTTCTAATAATTAATTAAAAAAATCATAACAACTAATTTCCTCCCCATTTTGTTTATTCTCCTCATGACACCTAGTCACATCATCTTAAAGATTTTTTGATTTTCGATTTTCGATTCTCTATTTAAATATTTTTAAATTCACATTTATTTTCTAATTTTTTTTTTTTGCAAGAATAGAATTTTCTATTAAGTCATCATAAAGATATATCATGGGAAGCTTGAGTGCAAAATCCTTCTAGCCCATGGAAAATTTTAGGGGCCAATATTCGCAAGTGGGTTAAATTTCCATGAGTTTTCCAAAAAAAGATTTGCCAATTTCGATTTTTTCTAAAAATGATTCACCCAAATTTTACAATATAAAACTATTTTACCTTAGAAATTGCCAACATTATATAGAGACTATATATAAAATCATTATTATTCTGAATAATGTTACAAATATATCAATAAACATTTTATAGTTTGCATGTTAGGGACTAGTGAGATTCACCAATGTTTTTAGACTTCAAGTTAATTTTCCATCCTTAAAATTTTCCCTGTTCTAACCTTATTACTAACAGACTTTTTGGCTAGAAGGTAATGACAAGAAAACCATGACAACAACAACAACAAACTTAAAACCCGAAAGCAGAGTGCCCAAAGTAACCAAAAATGATTGAGAATCAAAATGCACCCCACAATCATCCTCAAACAAATAAATTACCCAGAGAGATCATCTGAACCATTGTTAGGTGACAAAAGAGGGAGGAAAACTCCATTCACATGCACTGCCATATGCACCATCCTACCCTCTAGGCGATATAGCCTCTCTTGTATCTTGTTATGTCTGTGGAAGAGGGACACCAATCGATCCATCATATGCCATTGGTTACATTGGAAGTCATTCAAAAAAGTGATAAGATCCTTACGATCGCCATGCCTATCATGAGACAGCTACTCCACCAACATTATAACTTGCTGATTCTTTTCTTCTAGGGAGTTGAAGGGAGGAGGCAAGTCAACACATCAAGGAAAGGGTTGGGTTGATGTTCCACCTCCTCCTCATAGTCTCGGTGTTCCAATATGTGCCCCACACCTTGATACCAAGGACGAACACCCCTATGGACCTCCTCCTCCTCATACCACCCTAGGAGACCACAACATTGTGCCACAAAAAGTCTTCCTCCCAATTATCTAGAAACTAGATGGAACCCTCAGCTCCTTCTTATATATTCGTCCAAAAAATTTGCAAAAAGAGAGATGGAAAATACACAGATGAGCCTACAACTACCTTCCGTTCCCCCACTTGGGTCACTCTAGCAACCACCCTCTTTAGACCCCTGCCACCACCAGAGACACTAGCCTCTCCAAGCCTTTAAAGATGACAAATAAGACTCGGGCCCCCCACCAAAAACTGAAAAACCTTGGGTCTACCGGTCCACCACCCCATTTTCCTAACAAAGGTGAAATATAAGGGAGGGACAGAGCAAGGGCCACTAGTGGGATTCCTCCCCCACCCCCAAGCACACCAGTAAGCACTAAACCAATGCCATACAACCCTAGATGTTTCCTACCATACTTAACAAATCATAATTGTTGAATAGGAAAGATAATTATACATGAACATTTACCCACATAGTGTTGAGAAGGGGACCCTCGTTGGAAGCCATGAAGCTAACCCGCCCAACTTGGATGCTTGAACATCCCATATCCCCAGCATGAACTTTGAAATGTGAACAGTTCCATCCGGAAATTTTCTTCAGATACCATGGATATTCCACTAAAACAATTTTTCACAATAGATCTGATAAAATACTAAAACATTTATTACGAAAGTTAATTTCCTTTAGAACTCATATACTAGTTTTGCACTTAAATGTATGAAAAAACTAAAATACAAAAAATAGAGAACAAAATACACACACACACACCATCCATAAATAAACACAAGATTTACCTTAGGAAATTCATACAAGAGAAAACATAGCTAGAAGGTGAGGTCACTATGCTCTCTTTTCTCTAGTATGGAAATATGCAGATACAAAGAAAGAGGTACTCTTTGTTGAGTTACTTTAGACCTACACTTTCTTAGAGTGCTACAAAATCTTATCCCTCTCCATTTTCCTCTAACTTCCCATTACTAGTTGCTCCACTCAATTATGGAACAAATACAATGACATAAAGTGGAACCTCCACTCCTATTAGCGACCTTGTACTTAACATAGTCTATAACCATCTAGGAGTAGAGTTTTGACTTCATCAACCCTTAATTAGAGTTATGGTTTTGGACCTTCTAGAATATTCTTGAAATTCCACATGTGGCTAGCCTCATATCCATGAGTAATGGGAACTAACATGGCATCCTCTCATAACATGGTAATCAACATAGTATGTCAAATTGTGGGAGGCATAACGTTTGCATATGAACTCTGGTTGATGCAATCTTCATGGATTTGGAAAGGTACTTGTGTGTATATTAATGTGAATAAGCCAAAGAAAAGAAAGTTTTGACCATAAAAATAGCCATATGATGCCTCAAAATGACTCCAATTGGTTCACACTCCAATTTTCAAAGTTGTAACCACCAATAAAATGATCGTGCAAGTTAATTCCTGCAATTTTTCCATTTTGAAAGCATCAAGATATATGACAAATAATATAATAACACAATCTAGATTAATATATTCCCTTCGTGAAAGTATTCAAAAGGAGTACAATTCAACTACCAACCATAATAAATATTTGTTATGGTAAGAGACTTAATTAAATTTGAACACATGACCTATATATATCATCTTATCTAAAGTATTCAAAAAAAGGATAGTGTAACCACCAAACACTAGTTATGTTGAAAGACTTCATCATATTTGAACTATAACTTATAACTTCTCATTGTAAATATGTTTTAAATAGATAATTTTACCACTTAAATTAAACTTTAAAACTTTGTTTATGAATAAATGAATATATAGATATGAGACCAACATTCATTTTAGCTTCTCATTGAGAACATATTTACACACATAATTTTACCACTTCAATTAAACTTTTTGTTTATAAATATATCAGATACAAGATCATCATTCATTTTTTAATATGTTCTTTGGGACATATAGGATTGGTTGACATATATCCATTTTGTTAATATATTGGGGCAAGTTGTAACCTCTTTAACATTGTATTTGCCAACATCTTTGATGGATTTGCAGTTGGATTTAGGGACCAATTTATAGCATCTTTCCCAACTTTGTTATTGTCATTTCCATTACCAACAACTTTGATGGTTTGGCATTTAATGTTTTGTAGTTGGATTCAGGGAGAAACTTATAACATCCTATGTTACTTTGGTATTTTATTTTCCATTGCAAACCGCAAAAAAAAAAAATGGAATTTAGTCGTGAATTATAGCATCCTTCCTCACTTTGATACCAACATTATTGTCACTGAAAACATTGATACTTCACTAATCCAAAAGCTAGCTTCATGGTGCAAGTTTCCTTCCTTATTCTAGTTTTTTCATTGACACTACCAATAGTGTTATGCTTTTTGGAATCTGAAAGTTTAGTTTTGAGTTGCAAGTTTTAGTATCTTTCCTCACTTTGATATTAATATTGGAGTTGCAGACAACTTTGATGTAATGCTTTATGGGCCTTTTTTATTTGTGCATTGTTATCTATCTAATAGTGTTGTGATGGGATTTTGTTCCACATTAATAGAATTATTTTCACCACTAAATGAATTGATCTTGTTATGGATATCCAGTGATCAGAAATTATATTGGTGGTATTGGATTTTTAAGATCTGGTTTTGATTTTGTGATATCTTAATTGTGTTGGATTTCCTAGAACATCTACCGTTTGCCACAGCTAGTGCAGTCATTATCTATGCAGTCGAGGAGGTTTTCCCCCTAGAAGTAGCCTAGTACAAGGACAACATCCTCTCCTTCCCTCTTGTAAACAAAGAAAGAACATAAACACCATTTTTCTCAATGCAACCCAACCCAATATGAACCCAAGGCGCATTTAATTAACACCACCCACTTGCTATTTATTATTCTTGAGTATATAGCGACTTAATTTGAGAGCCTAATATAGATAATCAACGCCTCCCATTTGTTTTATTTTTTATTTGGTTCAGTAAAGGGTTTTCGGCTCTTATAATCTAATACAAAAAGCCCTGATTGAGAAATTCTCGATGCCTAAGAAGGAAAATCAACATCGTCCTAAATGTTGGAAAATCTATAATGGAAGCTATTAATCTTATTTTCCTTAACCTTGATATTTTATTGTGAATCTTATTTATCTTCTTTATGTTCTTTGGTTAGATAATTTCATCAAACAATATCAAGAATAGTAATAGCAACAATAAAGGACATAGATATTAGGCTCTCAGCCAGGGCAAAACCCCTCCAACGAGAAAAACCCAGAAACTCTTTCCTTCTAACAATATGCTTCAAATGAGATACAAAAACCCAAACCCTAGACCAAGTCCTTCTCCTAGTACCAAATCAACCCTTCTTCAACTCCTTCCTTGATTTTGCATCAAACTACTACACACTGCAACTTCAACTTTCCAGCCTTGATACTGCTACTCAGACTGCAACTTTAACCTGCGATTTTGGTCTTTAACTTCCAAGGAAACCCTAGATCAACCTCCACTTGAGACCTTCTTGGAGAAAGACAACTCCTCCTAATGTCAATGAGGTCTAGATAGAGTATCCTTCCTTTTAGCTAAAAGATGTTGCACTTCGTCCTATTGCAATTCGTTCCTACAACTTCAACCTCTTTCTACAGCCTAGAAACCCTATAATTTCACATCTGTAAGAGTGATAGAACCTAAAAACAAGATATTTGTGTCCTTCTTCCTTATCTTAGACCTTCGTTCTCCTTCTTCCATCTTCCTAGCTATAGATCAAACTCTTTCTTGATAGATTGAACTTCTTAAGTGATTTTCTTCAATGAGGTCAAACTACTTCTTTATATAGCCTTCTCAAGGGGTCAAATTCGCTCCTTTAGGCCAACTTGATGTTCCCAAGGTTGAATTGTACTTTGGAACTTCCAGGACTTTCTATACTAAAAAATTATTATTTGTACAAATAATCTTTTTACCATAAGGGTGTTATAAAAATGATGTTGACTCCTTTAACTCATGACAATAAATCCTAACAAACACTAGAAACACAAAGAACGTGCTTTTACCTAGAAGACCATAAATAATGACTATGAAACCCATGCTTTGATAATAATACTTTTTTCTTTTCTTTTCTTTTTTGTTACATAGGATACATATTGAAATGAGTATAACAATTATGAAGACCGAAACTAGTTACATTTTCGACAATCCCTCTTAACTAGTGAGGTATTCATAATTTTACAACCAGTACAACATCATATATCAAACTGAAGAGTTCTCACAAGAAGACTCATATTGATAAGCCATACTTTAAGTATCGTCATCATGACCAACGTTGTCTTTAATTAAGGGAATTATTGATCTGAACTTAAATAGGAACGCAACAAATTACAGATATAACCATAAATACAAAGATGTAGTAGAAATAACACTTTATTTCATTAATATCAGAATACTGAAATATGCTTACAAACAGAATGGAAATAAACTAGCTCGGGCGATGGTAGCTTATCTTTGAGAAGAGATGTGGCAGATACATGCCTCCAAATGGTGTTACAATGAGGCTCAAGGGTGTATTTATTATTGAAGAACAACGGAAAACCCTAAACAACCAAAACCCTAACCCCAAGATATGGAATGCCAAGAGTTTGTGGGCCCCGTTGGGGTTAGTTGGGTAGCCAACTTCCCAAGGTTGTAACTTGGTCATATTATCTCTGTTGGGTGCATGTGATACCTTGTTGGAAATTTTTCTCTGAGTACTACAGGATTTATGATAGCCCTTGCCCAAACCTCAAAAGACACCATTTACTGGGTCAAAACTGCTCCAGAAGTTCAGGACCCGAAAAAAAATGCTAAAAATAGTAAATGTTGAAATAAACAAGGAAACAGATGAAACTAACTGGAGGTCTAGGTGGAATACACGAGTGGACACAAAAATCCACCTAGATCATTCCTCCCTCCTCAAGAAGTAATGATCCCCATTGTGTGTAGAGCCTCCATGAGGTGAGAAAAGTTTGGTTGAACTTGGTCCTTGGTGAACCACTTTCCCTGGTGAAGGAGTTGGCCTACTTTGACAAATTGATATATTTTATTCTCTATTGGTGAGTGTTCTTGATCTCTATATCCATGATATGATCAATTTTGGAATGTTCCATTCAGTCTGGGTTCAACTCAGTTGGTGTGAGTTGTTCTGCAATGTCAGATGTGTTCAACAATGGTGGAAAGTATGGCCAAAGGAAGTCTACATTGAAAACTGGGTGTAGACCAAGGAAGAATGGAATTTTTAGCTCTAAAGCATTGTTCCCCATAGCCTTGGTCATATTATATGTCCCATATCGGAGTAGGTGAAACTTGTGGTGGGGTCGAGCAAGGTGCTCCTTCTGCAAATGTAGCCAATTTTTGTCGCCCACCTGGAACTTGTGTGAAACCTGATGCTAATTATGGTGTTGCTTGTACTTAGAATTGGCTCTGTTTAATATGTCATACACCTCTGGTGGATGTGTTGAATGCAATCAATGAATTTGTTAGTCATGTTGGCCTCGGACTAGACATGAGCAGAATCTACCTGAGTAGCTGCAAATGGTATGGCCACATCAATGGGACATAATGGCTGAAATCCCAACCCTACTTGAAAGGGGTTGTGTTCCATTGAGTTGTGGAGAGATTTTTGTAGTTTTGTTGGACATAGGGGAGGCTTTCATCCGATGTCTGTGGATACTTCAAGTTGTACATGCGCAAAATGTGTATGATCATCCTATTAGCGACCTATGTTTGGCCATCAGTTTGGGGATGGAAAATTGTGGACTTAGTACTTTTTGTATCTAGCATCGACCAGACACTTGACCATATTGCACTTAGGAATCTGTTGTCCCAATCTAAGATAATGTACTGTGGGATCTCGAAGTGTACCCACACTCACTCAAAGAAGAGTTTAGTAGTGGCTTCTACTATGATACTCTTCTTG
The DNA here is from genome assembly GCA_031772625.1 of Pinus tabuliformis. NCBI lineage: Eukaryota > Viridiplantae > Streptophyta > Pinopsida > Pinales > Pinaceae > Pinus > Pinus tabuliformis. Next base: position 134,584,640 of record CM062811.1, on the reverse strand, counting down.
GAGGGCGCCATAACGGCCATATTAGAGAATTTGTCAACGATCACAAAAACGCAATCATTGTCATGCTTAGAAGAAGGAATTCCTGACATGTGATACGTGGAGATGGATTCCCAAGGTCAACTAGGAGTAGGAAGAGTATATAGGCCATGCTTCTTGATGGTTTGTTTGGAAATGGTGTAGGAAGTGCAGGATTTAATGTACCTCCCAACATCATGATCAAGGTTCGGCCAATAAAATACTTCTGCAGTGTTGCCACTGTTTTCTCTACCCTGGAATGTCCAGCGACCCGAATGTAGTGCGCCTCCCATCTCATATTGGCACGCTTGCTTGAAGGAACATAGATGTGTCCCAGGTGGCATAACACTGCATCCTGGAGGTGAAAATTTGGAACTTGCTTACCTTCCAGGAGTGTCTGATATGTGTTGTCGAATTTTGGATCGCTCTTGTAAAGATGCATCCGCCCTGAAGTCTTGTGCCCATAGGAGTTGAGCACAGTGATCAGCACCATGAATGGTGGTCGGTTGAGGCAGTTTGCAACATTATTGGTGCTTCCTTTCTTGTAATTAATGTTCAAATGGAATTGTTGTAGGCATGTGGACCATTTCAGACGCCGATCGTTCTCCAACTTCCCTTGTGTCTGTATGAATTGCAAGGGTCGGTGCTCTGTGTGGATGACTGCTTCCTTCCCCATAATGTAATGCTTCCATTAACGACAGGCCTACACAATGGAATACATTTATTTGTCATAAGTGGGATAATTTCAAACTGCGTCTAAAATTGTCTCACTATGGTAAGCCACTGGATGCCCCTGCTGAGTAATAATTTCACCAATAGCATAGTCAAAGGCATCTATCTTAATCTCAAATGGTTGCTGCAAGTCTCGTAATGTGAGCACTAGTGCAGAGTAGAGGTGATCCTTCAACTCAGAAAATGCTTTCTGTTGGGTTTTATACCAAAAAAATTTGCTTTCACTTTGCCCTTGGTGACTTGACTTAAAGGCCAAGTGATATAAGAGAACCCCAACATGAACCCGTTGTAGAAATTGGCAAGAACCAGAAAGCTACGAAGCTCTATTAGAGTGGTTGGGGTTCACCAATCTTGAATGAATTGTATCTTGGATGGGTCCACATGCACACCCCTCTCATCAATGATGTACACTATATATTGAACCTAGGTCATGCCAAAAGTGCATTTCTCCAAATTGGCACACAACTTGTATTGTCGCAGGGTTTGAAGGACTTATCGAATATAGTGGAGGTGCTCTTCCCAACTCTGGCTGAAGATCAAGATGTCATCTAAATACACCACCACGAATGAATTGGTGAAGCTTCATAATATTTCATCCATCAATCTCATGAAGTTTGCGGGGTCATTCGTTAACTCGAAAGGCATGACCAACCATTCGAAAAGGCCCTCCTTGGATTTGAAGGCAATATTCAACACATCGAAGGGTTTAATAGGCACCTGGTGATAACCGAACTTCAAGTCAATATTGTTGAAGTATTTTTACCCGTTGAGCTCGTCCATAAGGTCGTCACTTCATGGTATTAGGTACCTATTCCAGACAGTGATCTTGTTCAACACCCGATAGTCAATACAGAGTCTCCAGGTCCCATCCTTCTTCTGTACCAATACAATCAGGGAACCACAAGGTGATGAGCTTGGCCTAATGTGCCATTTCTGCAAAAACTCCTGAATCTACCTCTTGATCTCATAGTTCTCCAGAACAGAGCATTGATAGATCGGTCCATTGGGTAGTAGTGCGCTTGGGGTCAAATCGATGGAGTTCTTGACCTAACAATGTAGATGTACCCTTGTAGGTGAGGAAAAAATGTCCATGTACTCCTCCACGACCTTGTCCATATGTTTTTGATGTGGAGAGGAGCACTTTCTAGAAGCCGTGGCCACAACCTTCTTCTTTCCTTAAGGGTAAATCATAAGGAAAATAAATTTCCTAGTCTGGAAAATGATCTTACTGCATTTGTTTGCAGTGATCAAAGAGATGGCAGTAAATGGGGCTACCTCTAGTATCCTTTACAACTTATTTCCCAAAGTAATAATCACATAGTGAGGTCTAGACTCATATACAACATGCCACTTCCATAAGTATGATTTTCCTAATAATACATCACAAACTTCAAGAGGAGCAACATCACAAAGTACCTCATCTGTGAAGGGCTTGATGTTGTAAGGAAGGCAACATTATTGGCTGACACGGAGATCACATCCTTGTTGAAGTCACCCGATGGTGTACAAATACAGATGTGTTGTTGTCGGTAGGCCCAACCGCTTCACGACCTCTACTGAAATGAGGTTCTTTTGGCTCTTGTTTTCGACAATGAACTACAGTGGAGAACCCTTCACCCACATCTGTGAGTGGAAGAGGAGTTCCCCTCCTCTGGATCTTCAGGCTCATTCTTTTTAATCTTGGTGGTGGCCATGGTGGCACTCAGCTCCACGTATATGATTTACTTCCCTTTGTCATTCCCCTTGTTGGATTTTGACTCAGAGTCGGAACATGTGTTTGATTCGGAAGCCTTTAGCTCGGCTACCAGTGACTGCTTGGCCCATCACTCGTTTTGTGAGTGGATCTCTTATGGAACTCACATCATTTTCCTATGTCATTCTTTGTCTTCGGGTTGTTTTTCTTTGCTTGCAGCTTTGGCAAGTTGTCCTGGGTCGCCCCGCCTTAGCTTTGGCCTTTGTTCTATGGTTTGGGGTGCCTTTTCCTTTCTTCATATTCGCAGATCCAAAGTCTCGCTTCTTCTGTTTAAACTTATACTCAATCTTGACAATGTATCGATATGTCATGTCGAGCGAGGAGATGTCCAGAAACACTATCTTGTCCTGGATGTACTTTTTCAGGAAGCCGCGGTACATGAGTACCAAATGCTGCTCAAAATCCTTGATACCCAATTTTATGTAGAGGGTATGGAAAACATTTGTGACCTCCAACACATCTTGGTCCCTTCCCTATTGTAGCGTGGTCCACCTTATGTATTTATCTTCATAGCTCTCAACAGTGTAATATTGTTCCTTGATGGCATCTCGAAAAGAATCCCAAGTGGGTGCGACTAAAAATAGTTAGGATTCCCTCTTGTCCTTTTAGTCACAATAGGTTTCCCACCAGTCTTTGATGTGTGGGGTGGCTTTGAGAAGTGCAAAAGTAATATTTTCCCATTTGGAAAAGTCATGAATGTAAAAATATCCTTCCAACAAATTCAACCATTTATCTACGAAGTCTACATCTATCTAGCTCTCAAATCTGGGAATGTCAAAGTTAACTTATACCTTAAAAGGAGTGGTACCTCCAGAGTGGATTTTGGATGGAGATGTGTCGCCTGTGGGTAGTCATCAAAGGATCTGGACAAAGTTATCCATCATCGCATTCTTTTGTCACTTGAGGGATTCCTCGAGCAATATTTTGATAAAATCTCCTGCCCCCTCATATTTATTTTCTTCCGCCACAGGAGGTCGTCAAGTTTTGAGAGGCTAGTCTCGCAAAGGTTCAACTAGATCGAGCCCTAACTCCTTATAACTTGACCTCATTGGAGACATGCAAAGAAAAAATAGAGAAAGAGGAGACCACTCTGATACCATTGATCCAAACTTAAATAGGAACACAACAAATTACATATATAGCCATAAATATAGATATGCAACAGAAATAACACTTCATTTCATTAATATCAGAACACTGAAATATGCTTACAAACAGAATGGAATAAACTAGCTCGGGTGATGGTAGATTATCTTTAAGAAGAGATGTGGTGACTACATGCCTCTGAAATGTGTTACAATGAGGCTCAAGGGCCTAGTTATTATTGAAAAATAAGGGAAAACCCTAAAAAACCAAAACCCTAACCCCAGGAGATGGAACACCAAGAGTTTGTGGGCCCTGTTGGGGTTAGTTGGGCAGCCAACTTCCCGGGGTTGTAACTTGATCATATTATCTCAGTTTGGCAAATATGATATAGTGTTGGAAAGATTTCTCTGAGTAATATAGGATTTCCAGCTGTTGTGGACCTCAAAACAACGTCATTTAGGGGGTCAAAGCTGCTCCGGAAGTTCAAGACCTGAAAAACTACTAAAAATAGTAAATGTGGAAATAAACATGGAAATAGATGAAAATGACTAGAGGTCTAGGTGGAATAGGTGGGTGGCTGCCAATATCCACCTGGATCATTCCTCCCTCCTTAGGAAGAAATGGTCCCCATTGCATGTAGAGCCTCCTTAAGGTGAGGAAATTTCTATTGAACCTACTCCCTGGTGAACCACTTGCCTTGGTGAAGGAGTTGGCTTGCTTTGACAACTCGATATAGATGGGGTTATCACTCAGAAGTATTCTATAGAAGTTATCAAAAGAAGGAATAATCCGAGGTAACCACAAACCAATCTTCAAACTCAAGTTCTAGCCAACCTAAGTCCAGAGATGGCTCTCTCTTTATAATTCAACTTTGCTTGGGGTGGGATTTTAGGCTAGTTCTTAATGCTCATGAGGATTTTTATTTTGATTGAAAGTTGGGTGGTGGAATTCTTGAAATAGATGGATAGACCTAGGTCTTTAAGCCATTGGGCTATGGATTCAATCAAAGGATAGCTTAACTGGATCAAATCATAAAGGGATTGTTTACAGGGCAGGCTAGCAAAGCAAAAGGCAAATCTTCAAAGGCTGATGGATGGAATAATTCTAACTAGGGTAAAGGGAAATGAAGGATCCTTATACTGGGATCAAAATGAGGAACAGAGGGTCATCATTAACAAAGAGCAATTAAGAATCCTTTGCTACATAGACCACAGGGAGAAACTACGGAAGTAAGGGAGCATTTAAGAACTCCCTACCTAAGATAGTTTAGAAGAAAACATTAAGAAGTAAACAGTCAAAATAGAGTGCATTAAAACAAGTTCTGAAATATCATTCCTAGTTTACCATTCAGATTTCATAGAAACACATATGATTATTAATAAAAATAAGGAAAAACAATAATACACATGAGAGAATACTTATTTGATCTTCGCTTTACACAAGAATCCTGTAAAATGTCTGAACTTTATTCCATGATCCAGCAAGCCAATCTAGTCTTGATACATTAGCACTTTGATTTTAGATACAAGTCTACAGAAATGTCTTTGAATCCACACCAAATACTTTGAAATGGGAAGTATTTATACAAAACATATTACAAGATCATAACAGTTTGAGATTTAATTAAGGAAATAAAAATATCTTCAAGCATGAAGATAGAGACAAATGGAAAATTGCATCATGTTGTCCCTCTTATTGTGGTAGTGCTGGCTATTGCAGTTGAAATTGAGCCCTTTTAAGCTGGCTGATATGTGTACACTGGAATCATCTTTGTCTTTAGTCTTTTACTAATACTCTTTAACCTGCTACTCTTTGACCCTGTTCACCTGTTTCATCTGGCTGTTATTCAGATTTACTGTGGTAACTTATAGTAAATCTGTCATATTTTCCCACCATTCATCCTCAGGTAACTATACTTTGAGCATTCTTCTATAGATCTCGTCTGCCTTAATGTACTTGGAAAAATTAGGCTTGGTGACAAACAAGTGTTTCACCTCATGCTCCAGAAAGAATAGATCTTCTAAAGTATCGTACAATACTTTCCCTGTAGACATAGTCCAATTGGGTCATAAGTTTGTCATGGATGACCATGGGACTTGGAAGGCCTTTATTCCTCAAAATTTGAAAATTTTCCATGAATCTGTCAATTCCCACCTGCATGTTATGGCATTTTTCCTCCAGGTTAAGCATAAGGTTTCTTTTATAAAGAACCTTTTTTACTTCAATGATGGCTTCAGTTTATCTTCTACACCTATTTCATTAAGTTCATGCTTGTTCTTGTTGTTCAAGAAGTGGATGAGTCGATTAGCATCCTTAGGCTAGTCTCCTAAATCTTCATTTACTTTTTTAATAGCTTCAGTGGCCACTTTCATTAGTTCTGTTTGCTCGAATATTACTTGGATTAATGGCCAAATATCATTGATAGAGTCAATGATATTGGCCCAGAGCATCTCCTTAGTCTATCCTAGTGGCTTTTGTAGAGTTAGATCCTTTTCTAGGACCTTAATTTTCTCACCCATCCTTAGGGCTTTCTATGTTTCTTCTCTTTGCTAAATATGGGCAAGCTTGTAGTCAGTCTCTAAAATTTCAACTTTCTCCTTAAGCCTCTTAAGTTCAGTTGCCTGGATGGAAATTTCCTCCATGGATTCCACTAAATCTGTTGTCTTTTATGTTGAGGTACCTACTATTGTAGACTTAGTTGTCACTGGTTAGTGTTGTGGCAGGTGGAGCTGTTGGTGCCAAGGTTGCTGCCAGTGTTGAAGGGATTGCAGTTGTTACTATGGGAATGGCAGTTGTAGAAGTGGTGGCTAGTTCACTTTGTTTGAACTGAACCAATGTGTCCAATTCTTTTTCAATTTCTTTCAATTGGTCATTTAGCTTTAGGACCAAGTCCATAAGCTACTCTTGTCCTTTTTGGGTCTCTTGCACCTCTATTGTCTGTGGGTGATGCAGTGGTGGAATATTAAGTCGCTTCTTCAAAGCAACTATGTCATCGTTTTTCTTCTTGATCAGTTTTTCAGTGGCCTTCACATCTTTGGGATCACGTCCCAACTCAATGATTAAGTCCTCCAAGGACTTGATTCTAATGTCCTTTGCCTATGAAGAGGCCTTTTCCAATTGGAATTGAGGTGATATGTTATTTCAAGAATTTTGCAATTGGTGAGCTGTGATGGATTTCCCTGTCAAGGTGGAGTAAATCATATCCCCTGTCTATTTGTGCAGCTCAATCTGGTCAATAGGATGTATGTCCTTTTCCAACACTTCAAAATCAATCTTCTTGAAGTCAGTTGCAGTTCTTGGTTGTTGAGTGGTAGGTTTGACAAATGTCATTTGCATATTACCTTCTTTGACATCATAGGCTAACATGAGCCTTGTTTGGTTTGTAGGTGCCATATTTAGGTATTGTGCATAAGTCTGGGATTTTAGCCTCTCATTCCTGGCCAATCTATCCTTGTACCTTTCTCTTATGTCTTGATCCCTGTCATCTGGCATCCTAAATGAGGACACTTCAACACTCTGTTTCCTTTCCAACATATGAGTATTTGATGTGGAAGGCTCTAGTGTGCCCCAAGAAGGAGTGGCAGGCCTGCTTCTTTCTCTTTCTATGCTGGTATCCCCTACTGTTTCTTCTGTAAACTCCTATTTAGAGACATGATTCAACCTTTGCCTTTTGACCTGGCTGGTCTCTGCATATATCTATGTGGTTGCTCTACCTGAGGTAGTGGCCTATTTCCTATTTCTTTTAAGGCGTTTCTCCTCATTTATAGGAGTTTTCAAGTTAGGGGGAGTACTCATTGTGGGTTTTTGTATACCTGTTTGATTCAATTCCTCTGATAGGTATGGCTGCTCTGACTCTTCTTGCCCCTGGGATTCTTCTTCTATTTGGGACTGTCCTTGGACTTGAGATTATCCTGGCACCTACAGGAAAGAACCTTCATCAAGTCTTTTATCTTAATCAATTAGAGCATTTTCAACTGCTAATTCAGTGCTATCCCGGTCCACTAAAGTATTCTCCACCTATTCCAATTAATTTACATATTTCTCTATCTCAGGGATTCGGTGATGAATGTAGGGAGCCATTTTGTTTCTTTGTCTTCTATTGCATATAAAGTCACAGGGGTCATATCTCCACATGAAGCTTTGTTTTAGTTTAAGTCTCTAAAGGATTTCCTCTGCTTCTTTCCCAGCTTCTCTACTATTACATACAAAGGGGCCTAGTTGATCTTTGATTCTGAGTTGGGCCTTCTTTTTTTCCTTAACAAAATGCACCTCATTTGAGTTGATTATTTGCCTATAGTACTCTAGAGAAAATAACCTCATTGGGAGGTATCTGGGCATTTTATATGGGGCCAACTCATAGCCATAGATCCTAATTTTTGTGTGATTTTGGTACAAGTACCAATCTCCCACTTTGTGTTGTTTTGATAGTTGCAGGATCCTCCTGATATCTGAACTGATTCTTGGAGGAGGACTTCCTAGTAGCATGGTCACTACTGGATGTACAAAAAGATCAATGAAATCTGTGTATGGATATGGAGAATCATACTTATGTATCAAAGGAGTCTAGAAAATGACCGACCTAGGATGACCTTTAGTGTCCAGCTTTTGGAGAGTGAAGGGGAACTTGTCAGCTTGGTAATACAAGAAAAGGTGGTACAAAACTAATGAATACGTAAATACTCTTTCATTACTCATTCTTAGAAATTGGTCATGCATCCTATCAGTTATGTACTTGGCATAATCATACATGACAGTAGGGGGCTGTCCTGGAGAGAAAATGGACATGAAGGCTAAGATGATTTCGTCTATGTATTCACTGGTTGTATAGCCTAAGATACTAGATATCATTGACACAATGTCTTGGCCAAACTATGAAAATATGGTGTATATATATGGAGGAGGATCTTGTGGGGTATGTTTTTCTCTACAATAAAATTCTGGAACATTTGAGCAAGCTTGGTAGTGGTGAGCTTGGGAAATTTGTCTAGTAAGTCTCCAATGGAAATAGGGGTTAAGTTCTGCCCTGGTTGTAATTGCAGCATTTCATTGATTGATTTGGCAATGATGGTAAAAAGTATGGTTTAGTTAGGGGACATCACTACTCTTTGACTGGGAATGTAGTTTGCATGGAAATAGTGGACAATCTCTAGAAATATGTGCACCTCAGGGAACTGATACTTGGGAAAATTAGACTCCCAAAGACCTATTTTGTCAGCATGGTCTAGGTATTGGTCTCTGTATCGACAATATAGTTTGAGAGGGGATTCATGGAAAGAGGTGTCCTTGATTTGGAAGTCTTTATCAGTAAGGGGAAGGTGGTCTAGGTCCTGGTGAGGAGGAATAATTGGCTTAACATCCATGGCAATTGGGGCAGCCATTCTTAGTTCTTGTGGATTTAAGAATGGGGGGAAGTAAATTTTCAGTCTTTGAGGTAATTGGGGTTCAATTCTAGGTGGGTTTTATGTTATTAAAGTTTCCTTAAATTTCAATTAATAAAGCTTTAGAGACTGGTTCGGAAATTTAGCAGGGCTTTCAATGGATTCTGGTTTGAATACCTAGAATTGAAGAATGCAGAGTGTAAACCAGGTAACTGGCAATTCTGAATGGTTGAACAGGCTTCAATCAGGCTAGAAAGCAATATGGGAGCTTTTGGCATCTTCAAAGTGCAAGTGTACGTGGGTTGACGGCTTTCAATGTTCACAGGCATGTGCATGGAAAATTACAGTAAAAAAATGATAAAAAAAATGATTTGGGGCTTTTTTGGATTTATGCACGAAAAGTCAATTTGGCGGGTATGGGTGAACAGTTACCATTTGTCGTGTAGCAGCATGAACAATGACTATTTTGGTGGGTAGCGGGCTGGCGGTAAGTGATTTACTTTGCACAGCCTTTGGGTGCTTGGCAGTATTGAAGGGAGGCCACCCGATTCCACTCTTCGAGCGCCACGTCGCCTCGGGGGCCCAGCAGAAAACAACCCATTTTGGGTGGGTATCGTTTGCATCTAGAGCCCTTCCGAAATCAGCATGGGCCATCGAATGGGGAGGGGGGAGATCGTGTGGCGGTCAAGCGCGGGAGTTGCACAGAAGGTAGTGGAGGGGCCCGACGGGTAATTAAACGCGGCGGTTTTGTCTTAATGAGGGATTAAATTGGGGATTAAGGTATTGGGTGGGATATGGTTGGCGTATGGTTTGACTTTAATTAATCGCAGGTCGATTAATTATGTCTTTTGTCGGATTTAGGTAATATAAAGTTTATATTTCAAATTTCGGGGTAGGGATATTAATTTTTAAGGGATTTAATAAGTATATACGGGAAAGGGTTTATTTTTCGGGAGTTAACATATAAATAATGTTAAAAGGTTAATCTGAAAATTGCAGGAGATAATTGAAGTGCGCTAAGCATAATGTGTTTTTGTAATTCCTTCGCTTTTCACTTAGAAACATTACAATTTAGGCTAAGTAAAAAGGGGTATTCATGGGGGTGATTTCTTTTCCTTAGGAAAATGGTGTTTTAACCTTGGGAAAAGGGATTTATTAGGGGAAAAAGAATGAATTGAAGGGGGTGAATGTTTATGAGGGGTTTTTAGTACTTAAGATCTATAAGTGATTGGGCCGAGGGTCTAGTCCCCCTAGAAGTCAGAGAAATGCTCTGAGTCCCTTGGACTTAAGATTTTGTGAATTTTATGCCAGTCCCATTTCTCATTCAAACTTAGAACTTTCATGATGAGGGTGATAAATATTCTTTTGTCTAACAATCATCACAATTCTACAACCTTTCTTCTACTTACCCATCTACTCATCCTACCATTTTTACTTCTCTTTATTAGGGTGCATTTAAGCTAGCAAACCCTTATCAAATGTTTTTCTTTTCTTTACAATGGTAATCTAACTAAATCTAACCTTATTACATCCAAGGGATCAGATTAAATAGTTGAGCTCCTTTTATTTACTCTACCTAATCTACTTATCTGCCAAGATTAAACAGTTTGGTTAGATTTTATTCTCTAACTATAGACATGAAATTGAAACATGAAATAGCCAAGTTTAAGCACTTTGACTATCATGGATTGTGGCATAGGTTACAAACTACACATAATCATTTATTATGCATAAAAAGTAAATAGTAGTGGCATTTTGATTGGCACACTTTCATGGTCTTTTCTTTTCTTGGGGTTCATATTTTTCATATTTTTTGACCTTTTTATTCTTTTTTTCCTTTGATTTTTCTTTTTGGACATACCCTCTTTACATTTTTTAATTTTTTGAATATGGAAAACCTCTGTAGGTTTAATCTCAGCCATTCAAATATTATGACCTCTATTAGTATCCAAACCTAACAGTGGCTCCACTTGGGGATGGCATTTCCTGGTGAAACGTCAAGAACTTGTAGATCAATGGCCTTCTGAATTGTTGTGGAATGGCCCAAAGTTATATGGTACTTATTACATAAATTGTTCTTTTAGACTTGAAGGTTGTTGCATTATCAGTGATGATCTTGTTTGGGCACCCAAATCTAGATAGGATGTTGGATTCAAGGAAGGTTATTATCATAATATCAGTGGCTTGCCTCAATGGTATAGCTTCTATCCATTTGGTAAAGTAATCTGTAGCAGTGAGAATCCATTTATGTTCTGCAGAGGAAGTTGAGTGGATTTCACCAATGAAGTCAAGACCCCATTGTTGAAAAGGTGCTTCAGCAGATATTGGTTTCAGGGGGAGGGGTAAAAGCTTTTTCTTTCCTTCAAAAATTTGGCATTTATGACATGAGGTTACAAATTTCCTTACATGAGAAAACAAAGTGGGCCAATAGAAGCCAGCTCTATGAATCTTGTCAGCAGTAGTTTTCTAGTAAAGGTGTCCTCCACAATCACCTGCATGAAACTCTTGTAACACCTTGTCAGATTCGTCTTTTAATAAATAGTTAAGAAGGATACCTTCATGATTCCTCCAAAACAAAGCATTGTCAAGTATGCAAAATTTTAAAGATTTCATTTTTAAAAACCTACTTTTGGTCCTGGATAATTCAGGAGGAGCTTGTAAATTTTGTAAAGCATATATGATGTCAACATACCATGGTGATTTAATAAAGGCCTGGCTGATAGGTGGAGTCGCCATCTCCTCTCCATTATCCATTTCTGCAATAAAATTTATATCTAAGGCCTGACATTTTGATTCAGCCATGAGCTTGGCTAAACCTTGGCCTTTGATTAATTTTGTTGGCTTGATTTCTAGGTCATATTCTAATATAGTAGCAATCCATTTCCCTATCTTTCCATCTGGACCATCCTGAGTTAGGATATCCTTGACTACTGAATTGGGGACATAGGCTATTATATGAGAATATAAAATGTAAACTTTAAAATCTTTGATAGCTTTGACCAGAGAAAAGGCCTGATTTTCCATTATATTGCAATTTAAAGGGGCATCTCTCAGGGCTTTGCTAAAAAAGGCAATAGGCTGTTCATAACCCTGATCATTCTTCTGCAGTAGGACTGCAACAATTGTATGTTCTGAGGTAGAGGAAAATATGATGAAATCCCTAACAAACTTTGAACTGGCCAAAACTGGTGTTTTTGTTAAGGCTAGCTTAATATATTCAAAGGAGATCTTAGCTTCAATGGTCCATTTTATGGTCGAATCTTTTTTCAACATGTTATTCAATGATCTGATTAGTTTTGCTAAGTTAGAAATAAATCTCCTAAGAAAGTTTATTTTTCCTAAAAAGGCTTGTAATTATCTGATGCTCCTACGTTGTTGTATCTGTAAGATGGCTTCAATTCTGATACCATCTTTAGAGATTATGTGGCCTAGCATTTTTCCCTCTTCTAATCCAAATAAAGATTTTTTAGGATTCAAAGAAATTCCATACTTCCTACATTTGATGAAAACCTACCTTAGATTATCTAAGTGTTGTTTATCAAATTAGAGAATACAGTGATATCATCTAAGTATATTACTAGGAAGTCATGGATTTCATTAGCAAAAGCTATGTCCATAGCCCTTTGAAAGGTGGCCCCTACATTCTTTAATCCAAAAGGCATTTTCAAATAAATGCATGTGCCCCAAGGAGTAGTGAATGTTGTTTTAGCCTGGTCATATGGGTGAACTAGAATCTAATTGTAACTAGAAAACCCATCCAATAATGAGATTATGGTTAACCTTGTTACCCTTTGTAATATATGATCCATTTTAGGGAGAGGGTAATTGTCTTTGAGTGAAACTTTATTGAGATTCTTGAGATCAACACACAGTCTAATTTCACCAGTTTTCTTCCTTGTTGGCACCAAATTTGAAACCCAATCAGAGAACCTAATTGGTGCTATTATCTTGGCTTCATACATTCTTATGATTTCCTTTTCAATAGAAGGTAATAGAATAGGATTGATCCTTCTAAGCTTCTGTCTAAAAGGCTTCTGGTTTTCTTTTATGACAACGATGTGTTGTATTATGTTGGTGTCATAGGACTTGAGGTCCTCATAACTCCAAGCAAAGACATCTTGGAATTCCTTTAGTAGTTCTATATATTTCACTTTTTCAGTAGGAGGTAAAGACTTTGAAAGTTTTATCAATTTTGGATTTTCCTCAGTCCCTATGTTGCACTACTCTATATCAGATTTTAAGGGTTCCATCTTTGGTTTTCTAGGGACATCATTTGAGCCAAACAAGTCTTCCAAAGGAGTTAATCCTTTGGGAAAAATGTTGTCTTTGAGATTAATGATTTCAAAATCTTCGTTAATTATCTCTTCAATTTCAACTTGCTTTAGGTTTTGAACATTTGATTTTGTAAACTTTGTGGGATGGAATATATCTATCTCTTCATTTTCTAATTTGTTAATTTCTATTTTATCTTTAAAATCAAGATCTATTGTTATGTCAGTATTTATATTGCTATTTACAAATTCTTCATCTAAATTTAAAAAATTATTTATTTGTTGGTCATTAGAAAATACTTTCCAGTTTTTCAAGTTGTCTGGAATAACAGGTCCGTGCCTAACCTCAACTGTGTATTGATGGTTAGGTTGAAATGGTAACTTAAAAGTGTTGGCAAACATTGCTAAACTATGAGCCTACATATTATGTTTCCTTGGAATGACTGCAAGCTTAGTTTCTTGAAAAGTGTTCAATATTTCTACAATTGTTCCTCTATAAAAACTTAATCTAGGGTCTTTGGTCATATACACAACATTGATTTGTTTTATAGCCAACTCAAAATATCCCATAATAGAAACTCTTATAGCTCCTAACTTTTTAACCAATTTGAGACCTAAAAGAAGTGCTTCATACTCAGCCATGTTGTTGGTGCATTTGAAATTCAATCTGTATGCATGGCCCTCTGAGTAATCATTCTCTAAATTGTAAATCATACTCTTTCTCCTACTCCTAACTTGGTCACTGATCCATCAAATTAAAGATGCCATAATATTTCATGTTCATAATTCTTACTGTCTGGGGGGGTAAAATCTTCTTTGATTAAGGTATCTTGATTATATTTTTTATCTGAAAGCTCTTGAGTTTGGACAACTTCAGTTTGAACTGTAACTACGATTCTTTTGGTTCTAAAATAATGTTGTTTGAAGCAGTTTCTAGTGTTTGTTCAGCATTGTACAGAATAAAAGAATTAATGTCAGAATGCATGGAATAGATAGGAATGTTCTGAGGCCTAGCCTGGCTACTCACTATATAATTCATTAGAGTCTCTCTATATAATTTTTTAGGATCTCAAAAGACTGAAATTGTATCAAATGACATGTCAAGTTGCAAAGATTCTTGGATTTTAGCCCCCCATGATCTAGACAATAGCATGCCATATTTAGGTGGTATATCAGCAACAACTATGTCCATGAGAATAGTTTTAGCAAGGTATTGTACTAGGGAAACACACAGGTCTTTGATCAACCCTCGGCACTTTAATTGACTTGAGTCAAATGAAAACAAATCCTTGTAAGGCCTAGTGATATCCAAGTTCAATTTTTCCATAACAAATTTAGGCATTAAGTTGTGTGAAGCCCCAAAATCTAACATTGGATTGTGTAAAATCTTATCATGAATGTTAAGGCTAATATAAAAGGGCGGTATCCCTCCTTCTAATGGTTTTCCATTAACATCAAGACCGAATATAAGCTCAGGCTGATCATCAAACAAGTTAACAAAATCTTCATTTTCGACAAAGTTTAAGGATTTTCTTATTTGAGATTTGTAAGTTTCATTGTTAATCAACTCTATTAAGGGGATTGAGATTTTTAGCTTAGCCACCTCTTCTCCCAAATTGAAAGGCAAAGGGGCTTTCTCTATTTGAGGATTTGGAATTTTCATGGTATAGTTTTGAGTAGGTTGGTCTTGTTTTTCTCCATTTGAAGTCTTTTTCTCAGGATTTTCTATTGGGATGTTTGGAGATTCCTCCACTGTCTCCTTGGAGGGGATTGAAGTGGATGGTTGATTATCAGGGGGTTGGTCATTGATTATATCTACAGTAGTGGGACCAGAAAGGTTCTGATTTGGTCTAGAGAGGATTTGGAGAGTTTTTGTAACTGGAACTGCTTTGATTTTCTTAAGTTGATTTGGTACTGCTTTTTTGTTTTGGTCAGGAGTATCAGTGTTCTTTTTACTCCTCAAGTTGTACTGTCTGTGTACTTAGAAGATAGCAGAATCATAACCTTGCTTGTAATCGAATGATTCTCCTGATTGGGTCTGTAATTGCTGAAGCATGTGTAATTCCTGATCATCTTGAGTTAAAAAGATAGTTTCCTCCTCATCTAATCCCATTAAGTTAATTGGGGTGTCTTGTTCAGGGTCTTCTGAATCGGAAGTTTCAGCATAGTTTTCTTGAAAAGGAGGCCTAATATTCTGATCATGTCCATTTTTTCCAGTGTTTTGATTTTGATTCTTTCTAAAGTTTGGATTCCTCACTGGAGGTGCTTGTTGATTGTCCCAGTGAGGCTTCCTTTCAATGTTCTCTATCCTATCCATAAATTTTTCCATTCCTTTGGCTAAGGCATCTATTTTAAGGTCAGAGGGTGAGGCTTCATCTTTCAAGGGTCCTCTTCTTTCATTCCTAACCCTAGCTATTTTTGTTATCAAATTAGCTTCTACACTAACTGTTACACTCGGCATGTCTTCTAAAGTTGGAGGATTTCTCTCTCTTAGTTGAAATTCCATATCAGTATCAAACCCATCAGGAAACTTTATCAGAGCTAAACCAGGTGGGGGTCTGAGATTGACTGGTATTTCATTATATATATTGTTGAACCTACTACAGTAATCCTGGACTGTTTCATTTGGTCCTCTCTTGATGTTTTCATATTCTGAAAGAATCTGCAGAGGGTTATTTTTCTTTTCCCGTCTATTTAAAAATTATTGATAAAAAACTTCTAACGTGTCTATGCTATTAACAAGTAAAGATTTAAACCATGTTCTTACATCACCAGCTATAGTCTGAGAAAAAATTCTCATTTAGACATCTCCAATATCAATTTCATGTAATTCAAAGAAATCTGCCATTTTGTTTGTATGCTATTGTGCTGTGTAAGTTCCTATGCCATCAAATTGGACAATTTTGTTCTAGTAATCTTATGGCATGGCACCTCGTGGAGCAGGCAACACAAGAGGAGCATATCTATTTGCCATGGCTCTAAGTTGGGCAGGACTAAGAAGTGGGGTTGGAGTACCAAGAGGTGATACAGTGGGTGATGGGGAACTGGGAGTAATGGGTGACTGATGTGTAATGGTAGGTTGGTGGGGAAGTGAAGGTATAAATGGAGGTGTGGAATGAACTTCAAAGATGGAAGGGAATAATGGTGAACTAAAGGGAGTTGAAACTGTTTCAGAAAGCTCAGGGATCTTAACAGTGGTAAGGGATGACTAAGGGGAATTTAGAATGTATTGATCAATTGACAAGTTTTCCCTTTGGACTTCAAGTTCTGCTGTAAATTCTGGATCTAGAACTATGTCATCAAGTGCACTTTCAGACCTGGTTCTAAATAGGGAAAGGTCAAATGACTCGTCAAAGGGGAGGTCTTCTAAAAACAACCACTCATCAGGGCATGAATCTGCTTTGATTGAAGGTGTAGGACTGACTGAACTTTCTTGTCTTCTGGATATTCTGGAAATCAGATTAGGATTATCAAATACTTGGGGAGGGTTTGGATCTAGGTTGGCCCTAGTATAGTGAGTTCTCCTTGAAGCCAGAGTTTCAAACTTTTCTAGTTACTTTCTTTTTATGAAATTTTTGTAAATAACTTCTAATAAACCCTTCAAGAGGCTTGAAATAAAGATTTGAAATTTCTCAAAGGTTTATTAAGACTGAGGATTTGACTCCCTAGTATGGTCGCCACTATGTTATCACTCAGAAGCCTTCCCTAGAAGTTATCAAAAGAAGGAATAATCTGAGGTAACCACAAACCAATCTTCAGACTCAGGTTCTAGCCAACCTAAGTCCAGATAGGGCTCTCTCTTTATAATTTAACTTTGTTTGGGGTCGGATTTTAGGCTAGTTCTTAATTCTCATGAGGATTTTGATTTTGATTGAAAGTTGAGTGGTGGAATTCTTGAAACAGATGGATAGAGCTAGGTCTTTAAGCCATCCGGCTATGGATTAAATCAAAGGATAGCTTAACTAGATCATATCATTAAAGGGATTGTTCATAGGGCAGGCTAGCAAAGCAAAAGGCAAATCTTCAAAGGGCAGATGGGTGGAATGATTCTAAATAGGGTAAAGGGCAATGAAGGATCCTTATACCAGGATTAGAATGAGGAACAGAGGGTGATCATCAACAAAGAGCAATTAAGAATCCTTTGCTACATAGACCACGGGAAGAAACTACAGAAGTAAGGGAGCATTTAAGAATTCCCTAGCTAAGATAGTTTAGCAGAAAACATTAAGATGGTAAACAGTCAAAAAAGAGTGCATTAAATCAAGTTCTGAAATATCATTCCTATTTTAACATTCAGATTTCATAGAAACACATATGATTATTAATAAACATAAGTAAAAACAATAATACACATGAGAGAATACTTATTTGATTTTCACTTTACACAAGAATCCTATAAAATGTCTAAACTTTATTCCATGATCCAGCAAGCCAATCCAGTCTTGATACAATAGCACTTTGATTTTAGATACAAGTCTACAGAAATGTCTTTGAATCCACACCAAATACTTCGAAATGGGAAGTATTTATACAAAAAATATTACAAAATATCTCATAACAGTTTGATATTTAATTAAGGAAATAAAAATATCTTCAAGCATGAAGATAGAGACAGATGGAAAACTGCATCATGTTGTCCCTCTTATTGTGGTAGTGTTGGCTATTGCATTTGAACTTGAACCCTTTTAAGCTGGTTGATATGTGTACACTAGAATCATCTTTGTGTTTAGTCTTTTATTGATACTCTTTAACCTGCTACTCTTTGACCCTGTTCATCTGTTTCATCTGGCTATTATTCAGATTTACTGTGGTAACTTATAGTAAATCTGTCATCTTTTCCCACCATTCATCCTCAAGTAACTTTACTTTGAGCATTCTTCTATATATCTCGTCTACCTCAGTGTACTTGGAAAAATTAGGCTTGGTGACAAACAAGTGTTTCACCTCATGCTCCAGAAAGAATAGATCTTCTAAAGTATCATACAATACTTTCCCTGTAGGCAAGGCCTTGATACCTAAAGTGCTTGCTTGGTCCCTTGCCAACTTCCTTAATCTGTCAACATAGTCCAATTGGGTCATAAGTTTGTCATGGATGACCATAGGACTTGGAATGCCTTTATTCCTCAAAATTTGAAACTTTTCCATGAATCTGTCAATGCCCACCTGCATGTTATGGCATTTTTCCTCCAGGTTAAGCATAAGGTTTCTTTTAGAAAGAACCTTTTTTACTTCAATGATGGATTCAGTTCTATCTTCTACACCTATTTCATTAAGTTCATGCTTGTTCTTGTTGTTCAAGAAGTGGATGAGTCGATTGGCATCCTCAGGTTGGTCTCCTAAATCTTCCTTTACTTTTTTAATAGCCTTGGTGGCCACTTTCACTAGTTCTGTTTGCTCGAATATTACTTGAATTGATGGCCAAATATCATTGATAGAGTCAATGATATTTTCCCAGAGCATCTCCTTAGTCTATCCTAGTGGCTTTTGTAGAGTTAGATCCTTTTCTAGGACCTTAATATTCTCACTCATCCTTAGGGCTTTCTGTGTTTCTTCTCTCTGCTGAATCTGGGCAAGCTTGTAGTCAGTCTCTGAACTTTCCACTTTCTCCTTAAGCCTCTTAAGTTCAATTGCCTGGATGGAAATTTCCTCCATGGATTTCACTAAATCTATTGTCTTTTCTGTTGAGGTGCCTGTTGCTGTAGACTCAATTGTGACTGGTAGTGTTGTGGCAGGTGGAGCTGTTGGTGCCAAGGATGCTACCAGTGTTGAAGGGACTACAGTTGTTACTGTGGGAATGGCAGTTGTAGAAGTGGTGGCCAGTTCACTTTGTTTGGATTGAACCAATGTGTCTAATTCTTTCTCAGTTTCTTTCAACTGGTCATTTAGCTTTAGGACCAAGTCCATAAGCTCCTCTTGTCCTTTTTGGGTCTTTAGGACCTCTGCTATTTGTGGGTGATGCAGTGGTGGAATCTTAAGTTTCTTCTTCAAAGAAGCTATGTCATCATTTTTCTTCTTGATCAGTTTTTAAATGGCCTTCACATCTTTGGGATCATGTCCCAACTCAATGATTAAGTCCTCCAAGGACTTGATTCTGATGTCCTTTGCCTGTGAAGAGGCCTTTTCCAATTGGAATTGAGCTAATATGTTATTTCAAGAATTCTGCAATTGGTGAGTTGCGATGGCTTTCCATGTAATGGTAGAGTAAATCATCTCCCCTGTCTGTTTGTGTAGCTCAATCTGGTCAATAGGATAAATGTCCTTTGCCAGCACTTCAAAATCAATCTTCTTGAAGTCAGCTGCAGTTCTTGGTTGTTGAGTGGTAGGTTTGAAAAATGGCATCTGCATCTTACCTTCTTTGACATCATAGGCTGACGTGAGCCTTGTTTGGTTTGTAGGTGCCATATTTAGGTATTGTGCATAAGTTTGGGCTTTTAGCCTCTCATTCCTAGCCTTTATATCCTTGTACCTTTCTCTTATGTCTTGATCCCTGTCAGCTGGCATCCTAAATGAGGACACTTCAACACTCTGTTGCCTTTCCAACATATGAGTATTTGATGTGGAAGGCTCTAGTGTGCCCCCAGAAGGAGTGGAAGGCCTGTTTCTTTCTCTTTCTGTGCTGGTAGCCACTACTCTTTCTTCTGTAAACTCCTTTTTAGAGATAGGATTCAACATTTTCCTTTTGACTTCGTTGGTCTCTGCATATATCTGTGTGGTTGTTGTGCCTGAGGTAGTGTCCTCTTCCCTATTTCTTTTAAGGCTTTTCTCCTCATTTAGAGGAGTTCGCAAGTTAGGGGAATTACTCATTGTGGTCTGTTGTATACCTGTTTGATTCAATTCCTCTGATAGGTTTGGCTTCTCTGACTCTTCTTGCCCCTGGGATTCTTCTTCTATTTGGGATTGTCCTTGGACTTCAGATTCTCCTGGCACCTGTAGGAAAGAACCTTCATCAAGTCTTTTCTCTAAATCAATTAGAGCATTTTCAACTGCTACTTTAGTGCTATCCTAGTCCACTAAAGTATTCTCCACCTATTCCAATTGATTTTCATATTTCTCTATCTCAGGGATTCGGTGATGAATGTAGGGAGCCATTATGTTATTCTGTCTTCTGTTGCATATAAAGTCACAGGGGTCATATCTCCCCATGAAGCTTTGTTTTAGTTTAAGTCTTTGAAGGATTTCCTCTGCTTCTTTCCCAGCTTCTCTGCTATTACATACAAAGGGGCCTAGTTGATCTTTGATTCTAAGATGGGCCTTCTTTTTGGCCTTAACAAATGCACCTCATTTGAGTTGATTATTTGCCTATAGTACTCCAGAGAAAATATCCTCATTGGGAGGTATCTGGGTAGTTTATATGGGGCCAACTCATAGCCATAGATCCTAATTGTTTTTTTTATTTTGGTACAAGGACCAATCTCCCACTTTGTGTTTTTTTTTACAGTTGCAAGATCCTCCTGATATCTGAACTGATTCTTGGAGGAGGAATTCCTAGCAGCATGGTCACTACTGGATGTACAAAAAGATCAATGAAATCTGTGTATGGATATGGGGAATCATACTTATGTATCAAAAGAGTCCAAAAAATGACTGACCTAGGATGACCTTTAGTATCCAGCTTTTGGAGAGTGAAGGGGAACTTGCCAGCTTGGTAATATAAGAAAAGGTGGTACAAAACTGATGAATACTTAAATACTCTTTCATTACTCATTCTTAGAAATTGGTCATGCATCATATTAGCTATGTACTTGGCATAATCATACATGACAGTGGGGGGTTGTCCTGGAGAGAAAATGGACATGAAGGCTAAGATAATTTCATCTATGTATTTACTGTTGTATAGCCTAAGATACTAGATATCATTGACACAATGTCTTGGCCAAACTGAGAAAATATGTTGTATATATATATATGGAGGAGGATCTTGTGTGGCATTTTTTTCTTCTACAATAAAAGTCTGGAACATTTAAGCAAGCTTGGCAATGGTAAGCTTGGGAAATTTGTCTAGTAAGTCTCCAATGGAAATAGGGGTTAAGTTCTGCCCTTGTTGTAGTTGCAGCATTTCATTGATTGATTCGGCAATGATGGCAAAAAGTATGGTTTGGTCAGGCGACATCACTACTCTTTGACTGGGAATGCAGTTTTCATGGCAATAGTGGATAATCTCTGGAAAGATGTGCACCTCATGGAACTTATACTTGGGCAAATTAGACTCCCAAAGACCTATTTTGTCAGCATGGTTTAGGTATTGGTCTCTGTATCGGCAGTATAGTTTGAGAGGGGATTCATGGACAGAGGTGTCCTTGATTTGGAAGTCTTTATTAGCAAGGGGAAGGTGGTCCAGGTCCAGGTGAGGAGTAGTAATTGGCCTGACATCCATGGCAATATGGGCATCCATTCTTAGTTCTTGTGGATTTAAGAATGGGGGGAAGTAAATTTTCAGTCTTTGAGGTAATTGGGGTTCAATTCCAGGTGGGTTTTATGTTACTAAAGTTCCCTTAAATTTCAATTAAGAAAGCTTTGGAGACTAGTTCAGAAATTTAACAGGGCTTTCAATGGATTCTGGTTTAAATACGTGGAATTGAAGAAAACTAGGTGTAAACGAGGTAACTGGCAATTCTGAACAGTTGAACAGGCTTCAATCAGGCTGGAAGGAAATCTGGGAGCTTTTGGCGTCTTCAGAGTACAAGTGTATGTGGGTTGACGACTTTCAACATTCACAGGTGCGTGCATGGAAAATTACAGTAAAAAACGATAAAAATAATGATTTGGGGCTTTTTTGGATTTAATGCGTGAAAAAGTCAATTTGGCGGGTATGGGTGAACAGTGACCATTTGTCATGTAGTGGGATGAACAATGCCTGCTTTGGTGGGTAGCAGGCTGGCGGTAAGTGGTTTACTTCGCATAGCCTTTGGGCGCTTGGCGGTATTGAGGGGAGGCCGCCCGATTCCACTCATCGAGCACTAGGTCGCCTCAGGGGCCCGGCTAAAAACATCCCATTTCGAGTGGGTATCGTTCAAATCTCGGGCCCTTCTAAAATCAATATGGGATGCCGGATGGAGAGGGGGGAGGTCGTGTGGCGGTCAGGCATGGAAGTTACACAGAAGGTAGTGGAGGGGCCCGACGGGTAATTAAATGCGGCGATTTTGGCTTAATGAAGGATTAAAGCAGGGATTAAGGTATTGGGTGGGATATGATTAGCGGATGGTTTGACTTTAATTAATCGCATGTCGATTAATTATGTCTTTTGTCAGGGTTGGGTAATATAAATTTTATATTTCAAACTTCGGGGTAGGGAAATTAATTTTTAAGGGATTTAATAAGTATATATGGGAAAGGGTTTATTTTTCGGGAGTTAACATATAAATAATGTTAAAAGGTTAATCTGAAAATTGCGGGAGATAATTGAAGTTCGCTAAGCGTAATGTGTTTTTGTAATTCCTTCGCTTTTTACATGGAAACATTACAACTTAGGCTAAGTTCTTTTTTGTGGGTCTTTCATAAAAAGGGGTATTCATGGGGGTGATTGCTTTTCCTTAGGAAAATGGTGTTTTAACCTTAGGAAAAGGGATTTGTTAGGGGAAAATGAATGAATTGAAGGGGGTGAATGTTTATGAGGGGGTTTTAGTACTTAAGATCTATAATTGATTGGGTCGAGGGTCCAGTCCCTCCAAAAGTCAGTGAAATGCTCTGAGTCCCTTTGACTTAATATTTTGGGTACCTCAAACTTATTGTGGGAAATTAGTTAAGTAAAGGGTGAAATGAGTGAGGGGAAATTAGTTAATTTTGACTTTGTGAATTTTATGCTAGTCCCATTTCTCATTAAAACTTAGAACTTTCATAATGAGGGTGATAAATATGCTTTTGTCTAACAATCATCACAATTCTGCAACCTTTCTTCTACTTACCCATCTACTCATCCTACCATTTTTACTTCTCTTTATTAGGGTGCATTTAAGCTAGCAAACACTTATCAAGTATTTTTCTTTTCTTTACAATGGTAATCTAACTAAATCTCACCTTATTACATCCAAGGGCTCAGATTAAATAGTTGAGCTCCTTTTATTTACTCTACCTAATCTACTTATCTGCCAAGATTAAACAACCTAATCTACTTATCTGCCAAGATTAAACAGTTTGGTCAGATTTTATTCTCTAACTATAGACATGAAATTGAAACATGAAATAGCCAAGTTTAAGCACTTTGACTATCATGGATTGTGGCATAGCTTACAAACTGCACACAATCATTTATTATGCATAAAAAGTAAATAGTAGTGCCATTTGATTAGCACACTTTCATGGTATTTTCTTTTCTTAGGGTTCATATTTTTCGTCTTTTTTGACCTTTTTATTCTTTTTGTCCTTTGATTTTTCTTTTAGGACATACCCTCTTTACGTTTTTTTATTTTTTGAATATGGAAAACATTTGCAGAAAGCAAAGGTATGTACATATTACAGGTTTAATCTCAACCATTCAAAAATTATGACTCCTATTAGTATAGGAACCGGATGGATCCTCTATTGGCGAGTGTTCTAGATATGTGTATCCATGATCTAATCAGTTTTTGCCTATTCCATGTAGTCTGGGTTCATTTCTATTGGTGTGAGTTGTTCTGCAATGTCAGATGTGTCCAACAATAGTGGAAAGTATGGCCAAAGGCAGTCTACATTGAACGCTAGGTGTAGACCAAGGAATGGTGGAATGTTGAGCTCGACAAAATTGTTCCCCACAACCTTGGAGATGGTGTATGGCCCATATCAAAGTGGGTGAAGCTTACGGTGGGGTCCTGTGAGGCATTCCTTCTGCAAATGTAGCCAAACTTTTTCTCCCACATGAAACTTGTCCGGAACCCGATGCTGATCATGGCGCTACTTGTACTTAACATTGGCTCTTTCCAATATATCATGGACCTACTAGCAGATGTTTTAAATGCACTCAATGAAGTTATTAGCCATGTCGGCTTTGGACTAGACATGAGCCGAATCCGCCTAAGTAGTTGCAAATGGTATGGTCAAATCAATGGGACATAATGACTGAACTACAGACCCTACCTAAAATGGGTTGTAGCTCGTTGAGCTATGGAGAGCTTTGTTGTAGATGTGTTGGACATAGGGGAGGTTTCCATCCCATGTGCATGGATTCTTCGAGTTGTACATGCACATAACGTGTATGATCATCTTGTTGACGACCTTTGTTTGGCCATCAGTTTAGGGATGGAAAGTCATGGACTTAGTAAGTTTGGTATTTGGCATCGACCACAGACTTGACCAAAATATACTCATGAATCTGTTGTCCTAATTTGAGACAATGGATTGTGGGATCCCGAAGTGTACCCACACTCGCTCAAAGAAGAGTTTAGTAGTGGCCTCTACTGTGATACTCTTCTTGCAGGGTGCCATGTTAGGTCCCTATACTACTAGTGTAACCCCTTATTGTTATTAGTACAACCCATGTAGTCCCCATATTGTTATTATTGTGCCCCATAGAAGCCCACTATTGTTATTGTTGTACCCTTACATTATTATTGTTATGTTAGCTCTGATTATATTATGACCCCTTAGACTCCTATATATAGAAAGGAGGTCTTGTCATTTGTATCATCCAAGAATCGTTCATTTGTGTAATTTAAAGGAGGTTTCCTCCTCAAATAGGCTTATTTATAAGGCGTTAATCTATCTTTTCTATCTTTTTGTGAGCTGGTTTCATAACATTTCGTATCAGAGCTTTGGATTCTAGGGTTTCGCTGCTCCAAATAGGGCATCGTGGTATTTTAGCTATAACTTTATTTATACGACGTTTCAGAAGCTAAAAAAACCCATTTGAGAAGAAATTGTGCTGAATCTTGCATCCAAATTTCAGATCTTGTCCCACTATATTTTCGGATATATGATCTGCAGAAGTTAGGGTTTTTGCAAGCTTCTGAATTTAATCTAGAACAGGTCATCGTGGAATTGTCACTATAACGTTTTCGCTACAAAGTTTCAGAAGCTAAGTAAAAAACCCATTTGAGAAGAAATCAGTCTGAACCTCGGTTTCAAATTTCAAATCCTGTCCCACTATATTTTTTGATATATGATCTAAGGAAGTTAGGGTTTTTGCAGACTCCTGAATTACATCCTAAACAGGTGACCTTGGGAAAATCATCATAACTTTCTCTCTGAGCATCATATTGAAATTTCGTAAGAAGTTACAGAAAGAGGATGGACTATATTTTGTTTGGGTATAATTTTCAAAACCTAAGGTTGAAATAGTGACACGTGGAACATCGTACAAATTCACTCTACTGAACTAGTCTATAATTAAGTCATCACGGGAGATTGGGAATAAATATTTCTTTTTGAATCCATTTGCGATCAGACTTCTGGAGTTAGAAAGAGGACTTAGAGGGCTATTACAAGCCAAAATTTCAGAACTTAAAGATTTTAAATTACAGAGTTACAGTCATTTCAAGATCAAGCTTCTAAAATCAAGAAAAAGTGAGATGAGGAAGTTTGATGGCAAGGATCCGATAAATTGGATACTACAGATGGAGAAATATTTTGATCTACACGGTGTACCATTGTTACAAAAGGTATGTATTGTATCTAATTATTTAGAACCAAATCAATTTTTATGGTATAAAGGGCATTGTTCTCATAAACCACTTGTGACATGGTCAATTTTCACGAAGGAAATGATAGCACATTATGAGGATACAAAGAGAAACACCTTATTTAGCCAATTGATAAATCTCAAACAAAAGGGTTCAATGGTAGAGCACATTGAGGACTTTCAAAATTTTAATATAAGGGTAAATGATATTGCGGAGAAGCAAAGATTTGATGTCTTCATAGGGACTTTAAAGGATAACATTCAACATGAGGTTCATCTTTGGGAACCTGATTCATTGGAGAAGGCATTCAGGTTGGCAAGAAAAATTGAAAGAAAAATTATGGAAACAAGGAAGCCCACCACTCACAACTATAAATATGGAAGTGTTTTTTCTCCTAGCCTTCCACAACCTACAAGGTTTACACCACAAAAATTTGAAGAAAAAAGAGAAAGAGGGCTTTGTTACATTTGTGATAGCAAATACACTAAAGGTCATAAGTGTGCTGAGAAGAAATTATTTTACATAGATTGTGAAGAGGAGGAAGAAAATGATCAAGAAACATCAAAAGAAGAGGATATATACCAGGAACCAACCCTATAGAAAGAAGAAATGAATCCGACCATATCTTGTAAAGCATTGGAAAGAATTACCACTCCTCAAACTCTCAAGATAGAAGGACATATCAAGAAGAAAAAGGTTCAAGAAGTGAAAGATCACATTGAGAAAGAATAAAATGAATCCGACCACATCTTGTAATGCATTGGCTGGGATCATCTCTCCTCAAACTATCAAGATAGAAGGACATATCAAGAATAAAAAGGTAATAGTGTTGATTGATTCAAGCAGTACCCATAATTTTATTCATTGTAAGATAGCCAAGGAATTGAATTGCTTCCTATACCCAACACCAAAGTGTCAAGTGATGGTTGCAAGTGGAGGAACCATAAATTGCTCTGGAAAGTGCCATAATATCAAGCTATCCATGGGAGAATATGTATTGAATAGCCCAATGCTTTCCATTCCAATGGGTGGTGTTGATGTTGTGGTAGGAGTCTAATGGCTACAATATTTGGGTACAATAGCTTTTAATTTTCAAGAACTTTTCATGAAATTTTGTGCGGAAAGAAAGGAAGTTGAATTAAGGGGTATTGTAGGGAAACCGGGAAATATAATCAGCTCTAACAGTATTACAAAGCTTCTAAAGAAGGAACAACGAACCATAATTGCACAATTATGTTCGCTATAGGCTCCCACATCGAAAACATCTATTTCTACAGATCTCCAAAAAGTCTTGGACAACCATTCCAAGGTATTTGAGACTCCCAAAGGCCTCCCACCTATTTGTGACCATGATCATACTATTCATTTGATTCCAGGAAGTGTTCCTCCAAACATCAGGCCGTACAGGTATCCCTATGCCCAAAAGAGTGAAATTGAATGTATAGTTGCAGAAATGTTAGAGGCTGGTATAATTCAACCTAGTCAAAGTTCTTTCTCTGCTCTAGTAGTATTGGTTCACAAGAAGGATGGATCATGGTGCATGTGTCCGGATTATAGGGAGCTCAACAAGCTCACTATTAAAGATAAATTTCACATTCTTGTCATTGATGAATTATTGGATGAATTGCATGGATCAATTTACTTCACCAAGTTGGATCTTCGTTCAGGATATCATCAAATCAGAATGAAGACTGAAGACATTTTGAAAACAACATTTAGAACTCATGAGGGTCATTATGGATTTTTTGTCATGCATTTTGGCCTTACCAATGCGCCTTATACATTTCAAGGTTTGATGAATTCCATTTTCAAAACCTTCCTTAGAAAATTTGTCTTAGTATTTTTTGATGATATACTAATCTACAACAAGTCTTGGAAGGATCATGTTCAACATGTTGATAGGGTGCTCAAACTATTGGAGGAGAAACAATTATATGCAAAAAGAACCAAATGTGTCTTTGGAGTAAAAGAGGTGGAATATTTGGGCCATATTGTATCTCATGAAGGTGTTAAGGTAGACCCTAGCAAAATTAAAGCCATTAAGGAATCGAAAAACCCCACATCCATAAAGCATCTGTGAGGATTTCTCGGGTTGACAAGGTATTATCACAAGTTTGTTAAGAATTATGGAAGAATATCAACACCTCCAACAACATTATTGAAGAAAGATGCATTTTCATGGACTCCAAAAGCAACAAAGGCCTTCGAACATCTTAAAGAAACAATGTGCCAAGCACCGATCTTAGCTATGAAGGACTTCACAAAAACGTTTATTGTGGAATGCAATGCTTCAGGAAATGGAACTGGTGTTGTTTTAATGCAAGATGAAAGACCCATTGCTTTTTAAAGTCATCCAATCAAAGGAAAACATTTACACAAAGATATTTATGAGAAGGAAATGTTGGCAATACGACATGCACTTAAGAAATGATGACCCTACCTAATGGGAAGACACTTCAAGGTAAAAATGGATCATGATAGTATTAAATACTTTTTAGAACAAAGATTATCCACTGAAGAGAAACAAAAATGGGTCACAAATATGTTGGGTTATGAATTTGAAATCCTCTACAAAAAAGGGAAGAAAAATGTTGTTACAGATGCACTCTCAAGAAAGGATGAGGATGTGGAAGCATTGTTTTGTGTTATTTCTATTATTCAACCAGATTGGATAAATGAAGTAAGGGATGAATGGAAGAATGATGAAGAAGTGTGGCCACTCATTCAAAAGTTGTAGAATATCCCAGTTCAAATAATATTTCGAGAATTTGATGAGGAAGGAAAAATCATATTGGAACCTGAAGCAGTCATAGAAACAAGAAATCAACAACTACGAAATTGATCAATTTCAGAGTATCTCATCAAGTGGAATAACTTACCCACTGAAGATTCCACATGGGAGGATGAGAATTTTATACAAAATCATCCAAAACTAATCAAGCGTTGAGGACAACACTTTTTGAAGGAGAGGGGCATGTTAGGTCCCTATACTATTAGTGTAACCCCTTATTGTTATTAATACAACCCCCTTATTATATTGTTGTGCCCATGTAGTCCTCATATTGTTATTATTGTGTCCCATAGAAGCCCATTATTGTTATTGTTGTGCCCTTACATTATTATTGTTATGTCGGCTCTGATTATATTATGACCCCTTATACTCCTATATATAGAAAGGAGGTCTTGTCATTTGTATCATCCAAGAATTTTTCATTTGTGTAATGTAAAGGAGGTTTCCCCCTTGAAGAGGGTTATTTCTATGGCGTTGATCTATCTTTTCTATATTTTTGTGAGATGGTTTCATAACATGCCATAATGGCCATCTTAGAGAATCTGTCGACAACCAAAAAAATGAAGATGTTTTCGTGCTTAGAAGAAGAAATTCCCAACATGTAATCCATGGAGATGGATTCCCAAGGTTGACTAGGAGTAGAAAGAAGAGTATATAGGACTTACTTCTTGATGGTTGGTTTGGCAATGGCGCAGGTAGTGCAAGATTTAATGTACCTCCCAACATCCTGACAAAGGTTTGGCCAATAAAAATACTTTTGTAGTACTACCATTGTTTTCTCTATCCCGAAATGTTTAGCGACCCAACTATAGTGTGCCTCCCAAATCATCTTAGCACACTCACTTGAAGGAACACAGATGTGTCCCAAGTAGCATAACATTGCATCCTTGAGGT
Organism: Pinus tabuliformis; assembly: GCA_031772625.1. Lineage (NCBI taxonomy): Eukaryota > Viridiplantae > Streptophyta > Pinopsida > Pinales > Pinaceae > Pinus > Pinus tabuliformis. Next base: position 134,555,130 of record CM062811.1, on the reverse strand, counting down.
GAAAATTTAGAAATTTCTTACCTTCTAAGAGTGTTTGTTATGTGCTGCCGAATTCTAGATCGCTCTTGTAAAGATGCAGCCACCCCGAAGTCTTGTTCCCATTGGAGTCGAGCACAATTATCAATGCCATGAATGGTGACCAGATGAGGAAATATGCAACATTATTGGTGTTGCCCTTCTTGTACTTAATGTTCAAATGAAATTTTTGTAGGTATGTGGACCATTTCTGATGGCAATCATTTTGCAACGTCCCTTATGTCTATATGAACTACAGGGGTTGGAGGTTTGTGTGGATGACCGTTTCCTTCCCCATAATGTAATTCTTCCATTGATGGTAGGCCTGCACAATGGAATAAATTTCTTTGTCATAAGTGGGATACTTTAGAATTGTGTTTGAAAGTGTCTCATTGTGGTAAGCCACTGGATGCCCCTGTTGAGTAAGAAATGCACCAATAACATAGTCGGAGGCATCTGTCTAAATCTCAAATGGTTGTTGCAGGTCTGGTAATGTGAGCACTAGTGCAGAGCAGCGGTGATGCTTCAACTTGGAAAACAAATTATGTTGAGTTTTAGACCAAAAAAAAATTCACTTTCACTCAGCCCTTGTTGACTTGACTTAAAGGCCAAGTGATATGAGAGAACCCCAACATGAACCTAAGGTAGAAATTGGCAAGACCTAGAAAGATACGGAGCTCTGTTAGAGTGGCTAGTGCTTGTGAATCCTTGATGACTTGTATCTTGGTTGGCTCCACATGCACACCCTGCTCATTAATGATGTACCCAAGATATTGAACCTGGGTCATGCCAAAAGTGCATTTCTCCAAATTAGCACATAGCTTGTGTTGCCGCAGGGTATGAAGGACTTATCGAATATGTTGGAGGTGCTCTTCCCAACACTGGATGAAGATCAAGATGTCATCTAAATACACCACCATGAATGCATTGGTGAAGGGTCACAAGTTGTCTTTAATCAATCTCATGAAGGTTGTGGGGGTTTTCGTTAACCTGAAAGGCATGACGAACCATTCGAAAACACCCTCCTTGGATTTGAAGGAATTATTCAACACATAGGAGAGTTTGATAGGCACCTGTTGATAACTAGACTTCATGTCAATATTGTTGAAATATTTGGCCTCCTTAAGCTGGTCCAGAAGGTCTTCCAATTATGGGATTAGGTACCTATGCCAAACAGTGACCTTGTTCAATGCTCGATAGTCAATACAAAGTCTCAAGGTCTCATCCTTCTTCTGTACCAATACACTTAGGCTCCCACAGGGTGATGAGCTTGGCCTAATGTTCCCATTCTGCAACAGCTCCCAAATTTTCCTCTTGGTCACATCGTTCTCTAGAACAAAGCATTGATAGATCGTTCCATTGGGTAGCAGCGCACCCGAGGTTAGATCAATGGAGTGCTTGACCTAAAAATCAAAGGTATCCCTATAGGTGAGGCGAAAATGACCCTGTACTCCTTCACGACCTTGTCCATCAGTTGTTTCTATGCGGAGGAGCCTTGTCTAGAAGTTGTGGCCACAACCTTTTTCTTTCCTTGAGGGTGAATCATAAGGAAAAAAACATTATTGGTCTAGGAAATGATCTTATTGAATTTCTTTATAGTGATCAAAGAGATGAAGGTAGCTGAGGCTACCTTTGGTATCCTGTACAACTTATTTCCTAAAGTAATAATCAAAGAGCGAGGTCTAGAATAATATACAGCATGTTGCTTCCAAAAGTATGGTTTTCCTAATAATATATCACAAACTTCAGGAGGAGAAACATCACACAGTGCCCCATCTGTGAAGGGCTTGATGCTATAGGGAAGGCGACATTACTGGCTGATGTGGAGATCTCTTCCTTGATGGAGCCACCTGATGGTGTATGGATGTGGATGTGTTGTTGTCAGTAGGCCTAATCGCTTCATGACCTTTGCTGAAATGAGGCTCTTTTGGCTTCCGATGTAAAAAATGCACTGCAATGGAGAACCCTTCACCCACACATGTGAATGGAAGAGGCATTCCCCCCTCTAGATCTTCAGGATCATTCTTCTAGATCTTGGTGGTGGCCATGGTGGCAGTCAGCTCCGCGTCAATTATATACTTACCTTTGTCATTCCCCTTGTCGGGTTCTGACTCAGAGTTGGAACATGCATATGATATAGAAGCCTTCAGGTTGGCCACTAGTGACTGCTTGACCCGACACTCACATGTGTTGTGAGTGGAGCTCTTATGGAACTCACACCATTTTCCTGTGTCCTCCTTTCTCTTTGTGGTGTTGTTCTTTGCTTGCAGCTTCGATAGGTTTTCCTAGGTTTCCCTGCCTTGGATTTGGCCTTTGGTGTCCAAGAACTCCATCTCATCCTGGATGTACTTGTGCAGGCAGCTGCAATATTTGAGTACCAAATTCCACTCAGAAACCTTGATACTTAATTTTGTGTGAAGGGTAAAGAAAACATTTGTGAACTCTGGCACATCTTGGTCCCTTCCTAGTTGTAGTGTGGTCCAATTTATGTATTTATCTGCATAGACCCTGAAGGGGTAATATTGTTCCTTAATGGCATCTTGGAAAGAATCCCAAGTGGGTGTGGCTAAAAACAGTGAGGATTCCCTCTCGTCATTTTGTTCACAGTCAGTTTCCCACCAGTATTTGACGTGTGGGGTAGCTTTGAGAAGTGAAAAAGTAATATTTTCCCGATTGGAAAATTCATGAACTGAAAAATATCCTTACAATAGATTCAACCAGTTATCTATGACGTTGCATCTATCTAACCCTCAAATATGGGAATGTCAAAGTTAACTTGTACCTTAAAAGGAGTGGCGCCTCCAGAGTGGTTGCTAGATGAATATGTGTCGTGTGTGGCTAGTCATCAAAGGATCGAGGAAACGTTATCCATCATTGCGTTCCTCTGTCACTCGAGGGATTCCTCGAGAAATATTTTGATAGGATATCCTGCCCCGACTTCTTTCTTTTATTCCATCATAGGAGGTCACTGGGGTTTGCGAGGCTGGTCTTACAAAGGTTCAACCAGATCAAGCCCTAACTCCTTATACCCTGACCTCGTTGGGGACATGCAAAGAAAAATAGAGAAAGAGAAGATCGCTCTAATACCAATGATCCAAACTTAAATAGGAACATAATAAATTACAGATATAACCATAAAATACAGAGATGTAGCTGAAATAACACTTCATTTCATTAATATCAGAACACTGAAATATGATTACAAAAATAAAGGAAATAAACTAGCTCGGGCGATGGTAGCTTATCACTGAGAAGAGATGTGATGGCTACATGCCTCTGAACTATGTTACAATGAGGTTCAAGGGCCTATTTATTATTGAACAACAAGGGAAAACCCTAACCCTAGGAGATGGAATGCCAATAGTTTGTGGGCCCCGTTGGGGTTAGTTGGGCAGCCAACTTCTTGAGGTCATAACTTGGTCATATTATCTATGTTTGGATCGTACAATACCTTATTGGAAATTTCTCTCCAATTTCTACAGGATTTGTGGTAGGCCCTTTCCCTTTCCTACGACTATGAGCCTGTTGTGGGCCTCAGAAAAAAAATGTTGTTTAGGGGGTCAAAACTGCTCCAAAAGTTCAAGACCCGAAAAACTGCTAAGAATAGTAAATGTTGAAATAAACAAGGAAACAGATGAAACTGACTGGAGGTCTAGGTGGAATAGGTAGGTGGCCACCAATATCCACTTGGATCAATTATGTTAGGAGGATTTGTGTGAGATACCGCACTAACTCTATAAGGTACATACCTCATCCGGATGTCCACAAAGTATGTCCTTTTAGAACTATTTTAATCTTGGATCTCCATACCTAAGTCCTCAAATAATATCAGACCTACTCAAGCACTCCTCTTAGATTCCTATCCCATCCTCAAAGCACTTCAGTGCCTTTCCTTTCTTGGATGTTATATCCTCAAGGAAACAACACATGCTTATCCAATCCCCTATCATTCTCTCTTCATCACTTGAATAGAATAATGCACATTTGATGTCCAACATCACTCCTTTAATATTGAGAATAGAACCTTGCTCATATAGAAGGACTCCTTTACTCCCTCTCAAAATAAGAGGAGATCTAGATGTCCTTTCTATTTGGGAAGTCACCATAATAGTCCTTACAACTTGTCTTCATAAGGGTATCAGCTACTAGTTATTCATAGTTGTCTAGCTCCCTCTTTCCTCTGCAACATTAAGCTTTCTTTCTTTTAAGATATCATGGATCCACCTTCTCTCTTCAATCTTGTGACAAGATTTAGTTCACCTTTCTTGATCATAACTTTCATCTTTAACCTGAAGGCACTGCACAAATCCTTCCTAAACTTCAAGTTGATCATAGCTTCCTCTTGAAAGTGATATTTCTTTGACCTTCAGGTTATCTTTTTGTACTACTACCATCCAATTCCAAGATGAATATATCTTGACATCATAGTTTCCAGGTACTAGATATTGAGCTTCCCTCAATATTCTTCATACACTCCATCCATACAATTGAACTTGCCTCAACTGTCATCATGTATTCCTACAACATCCTTCTAGGTAGAAAACTAATATATTGACCAGATAACCAAATCATAAACAAAATATACTTACCTCACCATGGTGACCTTCTCATTCCATCAACATCCTCTTGGTCCATCTCCATATGAATCTTCCTTCATGTATCAGAGTACCCGAGGATCGAACTTGATTACCAAGTTACAACTTTCTTTCAGAGATTATACTAGACGTTAATCATGATTATAAGTATTCTAAAGGAAGTCTTAAATTATTTAAAAATCATTAAGTAATTCAAATCCTATTCTTTTCATGCATCATATATCCATATACCTAAAAATATTTTATGACTAACTTTCTTTTTAAAATACTCTACACATGAATCTTATTCAAAGTTTTGTATCCAACATGAATTCCTATGCTTTCATCCGATCATATATCTATCCATATATTTCACAAAGAACTTGTATCTTGACCCATCACATTCTTTCATCCCTTTACCAGTATTGATTCCAAATTACGTGGAATGTCTATTAACCTTGTCATTATGTTTTTCCCAAATACCTTTCAAAATGAAGGTCTTTCTTGAATCATGATGATTCATCTAAGCTGGATGACAACTTCTAACATAATGTTAGATAATGCATGGATGATCACTATGAAAAATGGTATATATATCCATCTATCTAGATGATCTCTACAAAGCAACTTAATCATGTAAATTCTAGACATGCTATTATCACATGCCTATTTCTATGATGTTATGCAAAACATACTATCCTAAAAGAAAGATTAGTCTTAATAAAGAACCTGATAGTCAATGAACATTATTTAGTAGTAAATATCCTTCGCTTCTTCCTTCTTTTCCTTCTTCTCAGGCTATCCCACTGCCTCTGATACATAATATTCACTCCTTTCCTTTCTCTTGTTGTTCTGCTTGTTTGGAGAATCCCTATTAAAGTGTCCAAATCCATTGCATCCAAAACATTGCACTTAGTACATGTCTTTCTTCTTAGACTTACCAAACTTTCCCTTCTTTAGCTTCTTGACTCAAGCTAGAAAGCCATGATACTGCTCATCTAATCCAATGTCATCTTTGACCTTGACCCTTGATTCTTCCAATATGCATTGAGCCCACAACTCATCAAAGGGAGTTGAATTTTTTTTGGAGTAGATGCTTGTTGCAAAGTTGCTCCATTCTTGTGGCAATGAATTTTGTACACAAATGGTTACTTCAGAATCACTGATTGGTTCCCCAAGTCTTTTAGATGGTCTCTTAGTTGAGAGACTCTCATGAGAAAGGATGCCACATCCTCATCCTTTGATTTCTTCATTTTGTACAGCTTGTTCCTCAACGACATCTTTTGTTTTGTTGTACTTACCAAATACAAATTCACTATCTTATCTTACATGGCCTTAGAAGTCTTAAAATTTGCAACAAATGGAAGAAGAAAATCCTTAACTGATTTAACTATGATCATTTTAGATCTTACTTCCCCTTTCTTGTAATTTTCTAGTTCTTAAGTCTTATCTTTCTGAGGGTCAGTAATTTCCCTAGTAACATATTCCATTACTTCTTATTTTGTGACTATCAAGTCAATTCTTTTCTTCCATGCTAAATAATTTGATGCCCTAATGAGCTTGTTACTCTCTTTTTACAAATAACCCATGTGACTTAAATATTCAGGCATGATTTAATAATATGTTACTTATTTGAGATCAAGATTCTCCATGATGAAGTCTTCAAACTTCTTTTATGCCTTCAAGATTCTTGAAGAGTCTTCAATCATGTCTTTGAAATATGTCTCCTAGGATTCTTCCAACAACAAATTCCAATATCCTTGATGCCTTCCAAATATATCTTCTTCTAGAGAGAGAGATCAACAATCCTTTTGAAGTCTTCCTTTCATATTTTCCTTGGATGCGAGCTGGATGCAGATTTGATCTCCTTGTAGAAACCCTCCTTCTATGTTTTTCAATGAGTGTTCAATCCTTCTTGAACTCTTCTTCTTCATAGTTTAATTTTCCCTTCCCCTTGACACGTAAATCCTTCTAGTGTCCTTCCAACTGCCTTCCTTTATCGCCTTAGCTTTGATACCATGTTGGAAAATCGATAATGGCATCTATTAATCTTATTTTCCTTAACCTTGATATTTTCTTGTGATCTTATTTATCTTCTTTATGTTATTTAGTTAGATAATTTCATCAAACAATATCAAGAATAGTAATTGAAACAATAGAAGACATAGATATTAGGCTCTCATTTAGGGAAAAACCCTTCAAAGAGGAAAAACCCAAAAACTCTTCTCTTCTTACAATATCCTTAAAATGAGATACAAAGACCTAAACCCTAGACCAATTCCTTCTCATAGTACCAAGTCGGCCCTTCTTCAAGTCCTTCCTCGATTCTTCATCAAACTGCTACACATTGCAACTTTGACTTGCCAACTTTGATATTGTTACTCAACTTGCAACTTTGACCTTGAAATTTTGGTCTTGCAGCTTCAAAGGAAACCCTAGATAAAACTCCTCTTGAGACATTCCTGGATATGGAAAGATCCTCCTAAGGTCAATGAGGTCTAGATAGAGTATCCTTACTCTCAGCTACAAACAATTCGGTCCTACAACTTTGGACTCTTTCTTTAGCCCAGAAACCCTATAATTTCACACGTGAGAGAGAGAGCCCAAAAACAAGATATTTTCATCCTTCTTCCTTATCTTAGACATTTGTTCTCCTTTTTCAAATTTCCCAACTATAGATCAAACTCTTTCTTGATAGATCGAACTTCTTGAGTGAGTTGCTCGAAATGAGGTCGAACAACTTCTTTATATAGCCTTTGCAAGGCGTTGAATTCCCTCCTTTAGGCCGACTTGATGTTCCTAGGGTTGACGTGTAATTTGGAGCTTCCAAGACTTCCTAGACTCAAAAATAATTATTTTTAAAAATATATTTTTTCCTGGAAGGGTCTCATAAACATGATGTTGACTCCTTTGACTCATGACAATAAATCCTGACAAACCCTAGAAGCACGAAGAACATGCTTTTACCTAGAAGACCATCAATAATGAGCATCAAACCCATGCTTTGATATGAATAAATTTTTCTTTTCTTTTCTTGCTTTTTATATAAGATACATATTTAAATGAGTACAACAATTATGAAGACCAAAACTAGTTACATTTTAAAAACTAAATCCCTCAAAGCCCTATTGGAATGTTGGATGTCTTTTGTTTAATCAATAACAACAATAATAATACTTCGCGGGAAGCTAGCTTAAGTGTTAACCTCTATGCATTTGTGGTTGGAAAACGCAGGAAGCTCAATTATTACTGCAGTACATGGCTAATGTTTCAGCATGACACTTATTAATTAAACATGAGATTAAAGGCCAAGGACTAAAAAACTAGTCCAACGTTTGTGTGTTGCTTTAGAGGGTTTTAATACCTTTAAGTCCTATGTAGGATTTAATGCCTTTAGATGCTACAGTGGTAAGGGATTTGATCTAATGCTAGTTTATTGATTTCTATGATCCAAGACCTAGTCATAGATCAGGTGCCTAGTTTATTGATTTTTATGACACAGTCGAAGCTGTTCTAAGCTTTCCCAAGACTCCTAACATATGTAACAACGAAATTCGTGAGCCAAGAGAATTTGTTGAATTCGTTCTCTATACTTATTTTGTAACTCTGGGACAGACAAGTTAAATTATAAATCCTGAAAGTTTTGATCAATTATATTCAAAATTTAAAAATCCCACATTGAAGGTTCTGTAAATCAATGGAAAATTGTTCTTTTTTGCTTCTGTGAATGATTTTGTTGGGTAAAAACTATTTGTTCATGATGATTTCTGACTTTTTTAACTGCCAGTAATGTGGGTATGGTACATCCCCGAGGGGGCTTTTAATGGAAAATTATGTAGGTCTACCATCATTATTAATTTGCAATCAAATTTGGAGCATTGAAAAAAGTGAGTCAAGTGGGAGAGGAAGGTGGAACCCTAAAGAAAATGATGATGTGAGGATTCACGAGAATTAGACATGATCAAGCACTATAGTCACCAAGTGTTGAATGATGTGTAGAAATTTTGAATAATATGACACATATTCATAGAGATTATCCTGATTATACACTTATAAGCGGAACATGCATAATACATAACCTCCTCTACGTTGATCATCAATTTACAGAAGCAAAAACATTCACAGGCGTACATAGAAGCATCAATCACACATATCAACACAGTATTTTCCCGGGGAAAGTATCTCGCTAAAAACCCCAACTATCTGTATATTATATTGATTGAGAACATGTAATAATACATAGTACAAATACTCCTCACAAGTATCCAGCACTATCTCCACCTGTTACACACAATACAACCCAGATCTGATCTCCAAATCTCCTCTGCTGCTTGCCTGCCTCCACTGCACAATACCTGCTCAAGAATGAATGAGAATGGTTTACCAAACTCGTATTTAACCTCCAAAGAATCACTCACACTGGGAAAGACGTGAGCAGAGGCTATAATACTTGGTATTGGCCAATTCATTGGCATACTCAATCCCTTTGATTGTGCAAATCCTCATGCACAACTATAGTCACAACTGATAGCAATCTGATCCTCTAACACCCATCCCTCCTGAACTGAACATGCACTGACATGCAACTGAGTTAACTGATGTATTCTATAGTTGCATTATGAGTTAATAATTAGTTTAAAAACTCATCATTAGTCTATTTGCAGTTAGACTAATTACAACTAGTTTAACCAAGTCAAACTGAACACAACTCCATCAACTCTAGAATCAACTCCACCAAACTCAACTGATTAAGTTCTAACTGAAGTCATGCATGCAAAAACTCAACTGACCCACAAAGAAAGCATACTTCCTTCTGACAGCTGCATGTGCCACATCTGTAGCTCAAACTGAAGTGCTCCAAGAGAATAAGATCAAGTTTATAGTCCAAATATTATTATGAGACAATAATATTTGACTTTTCTATTTTTGACAGCCAGTCTAAAAATAGACTTTGATCACTCCTGCTGTGATCACTCCTGTTGTGATCACTCCTACTGTGGTCACTCCTGCTGTGATCATCCCTGTTGTGGTCACTCCTACTGTGATCATCCCTGCTGGGATCCAAAAATAGAACTTGCGCCATAATTTGCCTGCGGGCCCACTTAGTGAAGGTGACTCTTTTCACTAAGCTCCATCATCTTGTTGCATTCTCAACAAGAATTTCTTGTTGCACACTGTTATAGACATTTTTGGGCACTGCAACCCCAAGCATAAAATGTCCATAAACCAAGGGCTCCTAAGTCCCTAAAAATGTTGTTCCAACCCCTAAAGGAACGAGGTCCACTGATTACAGCTTCATTTCACCTGCTCCATAGGCAAAGTGCATTGAATCTCACCTAAGTACACTCAGTGGGTGTGTTGCATTTCAAAAAGCCCTTCTATGGGGTGCGATGGGCGAGAAGAGACAAATGGCAGTGTTAATCCGCGAGGTGGAGAAGCGTGGAATCTTCCAGAAACTTCTCCTGTGACACTTGCCTCTCTGAATTCGACCAAGGATGAGTAAGAGATCATCAATCTCCAAGTGGAAGCAAGAACTATCAGAGAGAAGACACTAATCAAATCACAAGCTGACTCATCTCCCTTACAGAGATCTATATATGGATCCCTCATCCCAGAGATCCGGAGGCTGGAATTTTGCATCTTGTAAGGAATTGCTGTTGGTTTCTTGAGGCAACATCATAGTGTTGGGTGATCTAAGCTTTGCATGAGGTGAAGAAGGGCTCACTTGCTGATAGGATGATGCTGGGTCAGAACAACTAGTTGTAACTCTCTTGGCTCTTTCTTGATTATCAATAAATCTATTTAAGTTTTCCTCCATACTCTTGTGTCATTTGTGTTTTATGCATTTGTATGGTCAATTTACATATGATCCTAGATTGTTTATGATAGTAGATCCATGTTCTTGTATAGTGTTATGATGCTTTGATTCCACAAGTACTCTGTGAAGCTGGGTATACCAGAAAACAAGTAGCAAAGGACTATCAGAAGAGAGAGGAATCGAGCAAGGAGCCAAGCGCAAGACAAAGGTTGGTCTCCTTTATTCTTCTCTCATCTATCTTTCATAAAGGAAAATGAAAGTCGTTTTACTTTGTTTGTTTCTAAGGTAGCTACCACACCTTAGTGGGATTAGCAGTTCTGCATAGACACTTTTCCCTGTAACAAAATGGCGACTCTGTTGGGGAGCGACTAGGTTGTTTGTCTATCTACATTTGTTTACTTTATAAACTTACAGACGGAGCCTGAAGTCGAGCCAGGTAGATTTCGAACTGCATTTGCTATGCAAATGCAAAGTAGATAAATGCCGCTTCAGTCAATCTCCGGGTTTTGTTTATGAATTAAACAACTGATTTACAAACTCTTTGATTGACCTCGTGGTGGCTCTAGTAACCTCCTTAGATCGACCCCTGTTGTTGATTTACTGATTACCACTTGCTCGGCCAAAATCCCTAAACTGAACTGCAAACTGTGACCCAGAACCCAAGAAAAGTCTCGTTTCTGGCCCAGCGCACTCTCTGTTCTGTGAATCTCAAATTCAGTGCACTTCCCGAGTGTAGTAGGTGCGCTGCATTTCAGATTCACTGTGTTACAGGTGCGCTGATCAGACTAGGCATTGTTCCTGAATTTTGGTTTCTGTTCACTCTTTTCAGATCTATTCAAGAATTTTGCTGCCTGTAGTCAGTACACCTCTGTTTGAAACCCCTTTCCTTGCTGTTATTCCGCCTCCATTGTGCAAAGAACTGTAAATGTTTTTGTGTATTTGTTGAGTCATTTTCAGTTCTCCTTTGCAAAAAGGTAATGTAATTATACTGTCGTTTCTTGATTTGAAAGTGTCGCAAGTGTCATTTTCAGTCACATAAGAGAGTCTGATTGCTCTTGATAGTAGATTACCCTGTTACTATTGTATTTGATCTGAATTAGTAGTTTTTCTAGTGTCGAAAGCAAGTTTTCATTTCCAAATCATAAAGTGTTGTCATTATCTTCATTTTTTATTTTGAAAAGAAACTTGTTAGTAATTGTCGCTTTGAAAATAATTCAGATTTGCGCATTAGCTTTCTTTTTATCATTCACATATTAAGAAGGCTGAAAAACAAATACATGCATGTGCATTTGTATTTAGACTGTTTGATTGGTTTGATTTAGGACAATGCATATAGTGTGTGCCCTATGCTCTTTGTGAAAGAATATTGTCTATCTTTCCTTAGTAGCTAGGATTTTCATTGCACAAAGAAGATAAAAAGATTGTTTATCATCTTAGATTGCATTTTAGGAATTGTACATCTACATCACGTGGTGAACCTGAAAGGCAAATTTCTTAAGCAAGATCAACTATAAAATAAATTTAATGAATCTAACAACGCTTTGGAACCTAATGCACAACATCTAGAAGTCTAGGCTAGAGACGTATTCCGGCGTCGTAAAGCCTGGTAACTGTTGTTCTCACTATTGGTTGGGTGATTCCTCCACTTTGAGATAATAAGTGTCGGTACGAACTTGTGCTCCCACGTACCATCGAGTATATTTTGGGAGACCACAATAGGCTTAATCATTTATCTATAGGAAGTCGTGTCTGCCGCCCTATCGATCGCAATGCACTGAACACAGCATTCAGGAAGATTGACTGTCGTGTCGTAAAAAGTATTCTGCAGTTTTGTGATTGGTTTGGTAATACCTCTGCCTAGATTTCCAGAGCAGTCCCTTTCGTTCCTTTTCAAACTCCTTAACGGAAAAGGTCCATCTGAGCACTTGTCACTTCAGGCTCATTAAAAATCGAAGGCGACTAGAGTCATCTTTTGTTTTTTCTCGACTCTTAAAAATTGAAAAAACAAGTTGTGTCAAAGCGTCTAAAATTTATTTTAAACGGAATAATCACCACCTTTCCTACGTTGGTCTTAGGTTGAGAGAATGGAGTCCACCAACCAAGGAGTTCCCCTTGGAGGAAATCCTAGTCCCTTCTCCTCTTGGGGAGATGTTTGTGCACCCCACATGGCCACATTGTCACTTCCAGGATTGACGATTGGTTTGCTCGTATGGCTTTTCTCAACCTCCGTCGTTCAGAACACCGCAATTCTTGAACAATCGAGTCAGCAACTAGACAATTCCAGAGTTACCTCCCAACCCTCTACTTCGTCCAATTCTTCCTCTCCTCCTTCCTCTTCGCTTGATGAGGCTGGTAAAGCCAAAAGTCAAGTACCTGAGAAGAAGAAGGAAAAGAAGAAGAAAGAGAAGAAGAAGAAGGAGCCAAAGGTGAAAAGGGGCAACCAAGCGTCATCTAGCGAAAATCCACACACTACACCGACCAGGCCTAAATCGCCATGTGTCATTTGCAAAGGAGACCATTATCATAGAGATTTTCCCTACATCCCTCGGATCTTAAGGGACTGGTCTCCTCATTTGCACAACCCGATGTCGTCAACCTCTGATGATCATGTTGAAAGCACACCGTCGACTAGTGAAAGTGAAGCCCCTGGACAAAAAGGAAAGTGCAAATTTCCTTGTAAACTGTGTGAAGGCGATCACGTCGTCCACCGTTGTCCCTTCTTAGATGAGGCTAAAAGAGTTTTGGATGATCGTCCGGTTTCACCGTTACGACTTCCTCCTGGATATAAGAAACTCTTGCCGAGTCCATCACTAGTTGAAAATCCGGCTGACCCGCCCAAGTGGTCGACCGAAGCATCTATCATTGAAGATAAACCATCTGAACCCATACCAGGCGAAAGTCAAAAGGTCGAGGCGGCAGTTGACCCGGTCTTGCCTTCAGAGGTTCCATCTTCAGATGATACAGTCACCGAAGAGAACAAGGATGACACCGTCCAAATCCTTTTCGTAAACACAGACTCCGATGAACATGGGGGCAATTTACCCATTCCTTTATCGCAGGAAGGAAGTTCATCAGAGTCGTACCCGGCCGTCTATTTGGCCCCAACTCCAAGCAACCTAGTTGTTTCCTTCGACTGGAATCAGCTAGGCAGACCCCGTTTACCGGCTAGTGTACCATTCCGAATCATTGCTCAAGTATATAGAATGGTTATGGCCGGTACCATCATAGATGAAGGGGATTCTATGAGTATCCTTTCCTCGACTACTTGGAAAGCGCTTGGTTCACCATCGCTTTTGCCTGAGATGAGAAATCTAACGGGCATTGACAAAGGAACCAGTCGACCATTAGGGATCCTTCCCAATGTGCCCATAACATTGAGAGGGAAAATCGTTCACAAGAATGTAATGGTAGTCCAAGGACCCCTGGATTATAATCTACTCCTTGGACAAGACTATATTTATTACATGGGAGCCATTGTCTCATCACTCTTTAGAGTAATGTGTTTTCCGCACGAAGGAAGAGTGGTCAAGCTCGTAGACCAACTTTCATTCCCCGATTCACGCATAGCAAATAGTCATATACCATCCCTAAATGGTCTTTTCACGCTAGGAATGTCTCATCAATCTCCAGCCCATCTACCTGATGAGCGCGAGTGATTTAGAGGACATGACTGAAACCCAGGGGACATGCACCCTGGTCTGCTTCGGCAGGAAAACTTCAGGTTTAAAATAGGTTTCCACGAGAGATATATGACTAGTCTAACACTCCCGTCCGTGATTGGAAAAGGGGGTTGGACTGGAATAAGATTCCCTTGCCAAAGTTATGTGGGTGGAGGCGTCTGCGCCACTCGCCTTTTTCTATTTCGGTAGGCATCGCCGAAGAAGTGTTTTGTTTGCGGTGTAGATAAAACAATCTTTGGTAACCTGAAAGAGGTAGACCTTTCCTGATAAAACAAATGTCTTGTCGGTAGAATAAAAGGTGACCTTGAAACTCTATTTTATACCTGGGGGCATGCAAACCTTTTGGCGTGCAAGCAAAGAGCGACCATTTATTTTTTTAAATTTGTAGGTCCTCTAACCTTTTAAACTCGTAGGATTGGTCGTTTCCTAACTTGCATAAAGAAAGGATGTGGGGCAAAGATTTGAAAAATTGTCGTTTTTATATATGAGACATCCTTATTATACGACTGGATATATCGAGCAGTTTTAACGTGGACTTCATGCTCATTAAAAAATAAACATAAGCAATGAGCAAATGTTTCCCCCAGCGTTTAAGCTCAATAAAAAATGAACCAATTCCCGGTAAATAACCATCGTGAATGTAGTACTTCAGCCTTTAAAGCCTTGGTCGTGTTCTCATCATCACCTCCACTCTGTATTGGCCGATCATTCACCTCCATTTGATTGTTTACCCCTTTTGAGGAACAGCTGCGAAGAGTGATCCTATTAGCCATCCTTGTAACACTGCCGTGATTGGAAAATTCCAAACCTTACCTGGAATCAGCTGCTACCCATTTTTATCACTCGTTCCTCAAAGACGAGTCTCCTTTAAGCTCTTTTCAACTGACTCATAAAATATGAAAATATTGCCGAGCCATTGGCCTCTCCAGCTCATTAAAGGGACCGGAAGTGCTATCCCTCCTTTAGATTTTAATCTTTTTGGACCTGAGGGATTATTACACAAAAAGATCGAGCGCTTGTTTTATTCGGCTCGTTAAAAGTATCCAAAATTCATCCCTTCTGTATTGTTTTATACTTTTTCAGACTTAAGGGATTAGATGACGAAAAAGGATTTTTGGAGTTTCCTTTACGTCCCTTTTCAGACTCTCTAAAATTGAAAAGGACCGAGTTATCTTTGTCGTTAAACTCGTTAAAACCTAATAGCGACAAACTTGTCCATAGCAGACAAGAACGAGTTTCACTATTGCTAGGCTCGTTAAAACATAGCGATGGGTTTGCTCGAAGGGAAAATTATAGAACAAGCATATGTTATCCTCCTCAAGCTTGAAAAAAATAAAGAGGTACTGGTCAGCAATGATTGGGGAAAAATTGAGAAGAAAACTTGAAGAAACTTTGTTGGTAGCAAGTCGCTCTTGAACATGACACTTTCACTCCACATCCAAATCGGGTTGGGTTGTTTCATTCACCGGTCACATCACCATGGTCACATCACACCATCCATATTTGGGGTTAATGCTACCAATCCATCATGTCAGTGTCACCAATATGTTCAAGAGAAGTCACTCAGAGAATTCACCTATGTCTCACCCGCTGCAATACATTTAAGCTCCATTCTTTCATGACCGCCACTCTTAACCTTATATCACCAGATCATTTTCACCTCCATTAAAATCATTTTCTCCGTTCCGTGTCATTGATGTGGGATTCATTAAGGCCCTCCTATGATGGATCGCTTCTTGTCGACATCAGCTCATTATCCAAGAAATCGATCTAGGGACACCCCTTTCAGTACTTTGAAGCTTGCATGCCTCAATGGCAAGTTTCTCACTTCCGGCGACAGGTTTACATCAATGGCCTTCGACCGAAAGATTTTGCGTGGTGTTCGATGCCAAGTCCCTTATTCACACCACATGAATTGTACTGTAGTACCTTGAGGATCATTATCATTATCAGTGATTCCTCTCGTGCCTGTTAACGGCTTACATCATTGGCTGGTAATCAGGCGATGTCTTTCCATGTTCAACTCCAGAACATCTCTCACATGGATCGACTTGTACTTTGAGTGAAGATCGAATGAGATTGAAGACCCCGGATTTAGTTTCATCCATCTGAGCTGTGATATATATTCAGGAAAATAAAGACATCAAATGTACATCATTGTTGCACAGATAATCATCCAATCTATGGGATGATGGCTCCTCCAGGATCATCAGTCTACACTCAGACGATTGTCTGTCCTATGTACATGAAAATGAATTTATAAAGCTGAGCATGGGAATGCCCGCCTCAGCTAGATCATGAAAATATTATGAAGATAATGTATTGTATTTTATCTTATTACAGGTCTCCTCCTAGCTTGAAAGAACTTCAGATCCTCATGATAAAGCATTTCACCCGACATCAAAAAAGATTAACGACCTCATGCTTTAGGGGGCAACTGTTATAGACATTTTTGGGCACTGCAACCCCAAGCATAAAATGTCCATAAACCAAGGGCTCCTAAGTCCCTTAAAATGTTGTTCCAACCCCTAAAGGAACAAGGTCAACTTATTACAGCTTCTCCCAAAAGTTCTCCATGAAAAACTACTCAGAACTGGTCAAAACAGGATCATTTCACCTGCTCCATAGGCAAAGTGCGTTGCATCTCACCTAAGTACACTCAGTGGGTGCGTTGCATTTCAAAAAGCCCTTCTATGGGGTGCGATGGGAGAGAAGAGACAAATGGCAGTGTCAATCCGCGAGGTAGAGAAGCATGGAATCTTCCAGAAACTTCTCCTGTGATACTTGCCTCTCTGAATTCGACCAAGGATGAGTAAGAGATCATCAATCTCCAAGTGGAAGCAAGAACTATCAGAGAAGACACTAATCAAATCACAAGCTGACTCATCTCCCTTACAGATATCTATATATGGATCCCTCATCCCAGAGATCCGGAGGCTGGAATTTTGCATCTTATAAGGAATTACTGTTGGTTTCTTGAGGCAACATCATAGTGTTGGGTGATCTAAGCTTTGCATGAGTTGAAGAAGGGCTCACTTGCTGAGAGGATGATGCTGGTCAGAACAACTGGTTGTAACTCTCTTGGCTCTTTCTTGATTATCAATAAAGATATTCAAGTTTTCCTCCATACTCTTGTGTCATTTGTGTTTTATGCATTTGTATGGTCAATTTACATCTGATCCTAGATTGTTTATGATAGTAGATCCATGTTCTTGTATAGTGTTATGCTGCTTTGATTCTACAAGTACTCTGTGAAGCTGGGTATACCAGAAAACAAGTAGCAAAGGACTATCAGAAGAGAGAGGAATCGAGCAAGGAGCCAAGCGCAAGACAAAGGTTGGTCTCCTTTATTCTTCTCTCATCTATCTTTCATAAAGGAAAACGAAAGTAGTTTTACTTTGTTTGTTTCTAAGGTAGCTACCACGCCTTAGTGGGATTAGCAATTCTGCATAGACACTTTTCCTTGTAACACACACTTTTCAACACTCCCTCTCAACAAGAAAGGCTTCCTCTCAAACCCAATCCTGTAACTCTGGAATGTTCTCCATGCAACACATCTGGCCGGTCCACTTTCTCTGTCATCAAAGTCTCTGACTGCTATTGCCTCTGTCGACTGAAAACTCTGCATCTCTGTGCTCTTCAATATCTGACTGCTCTAGCCTCTGTCACTTTGATCTCTGACTGCATCTGTGCTGCTGCTAGTTCTATCTCCCAGCATTTCATCTGCACTGCACCTCCCAACTGACCTCCCTATTGGGCTAGAAACACCCTCTGATGCTGAAGCTCTACTTGCTGCTGACAAGTGTTCCCTCTCTGAAATTTGCGCTACTGCAACATCTCCATGCATCTCATACGATTGCACACCTCTCTGTGCCACGTAGCACTGTGCAAAACACTTGTGCCTCTCGCATTGCTGCAGCCTGCTAGCTATGCGCTGTCTTGGGATTCCCTACACTGTCGCTCTCTCTAACGCTCCATCCGCATCTGTCTCTACCCAATCAGTCAGTTCCTGCTACTCCACATCGGGGCTCCCATAGCAAGGTATCATCCAAGAGGTTGGGTACCTCAAGGATCCTGCCCCTCCTCCTTGGGACGATCAATCCACATCACCCCACCTCCTACCTGGAGGTATGGTTGCTTGCGATCCCTTAGCCCACCTGGCTTGAAGTTTCCCCCTACTGGAGGTCTCTGCATGAGTAGATGTCTCTACTCGATCTCCTCTCAACTTCCCTTGTTGTGGCTGCTCCACAACCTCCTGAAGCTGCTGCACCAATCGTGGCTCCTCCACAATTGTCTGAGACTTCCTCTGGCTCTGCATGTTGAGAGGTAATATACACTCCCTCTCAACCACCAAGTCTCCATCAGTTGCCTTGCTGCTCAAGGCTTTGCATGCATCTTGAACCTCAAGAGCATACAGATTCTTGACCCGTGAACCAATCTGCTTCACCTGTCTAGTGATGATGTGCCTAAGGAAAATCGTTCCCTTACTGAAGACTACATCATAGCCTCTGTCTTCCAGCATCGCGATCGACACCAAGTTTCTCTTCAGTCCTGGTACATACTTGACATCGGTCAAGGTAAGGCGAGCTCCATGCTCCCTCTGCAAAATAACCGTGCCAACACTTGAGACACTATACTTCTCATCATTACCCATCGCTATGAGTATCTGGAGATCTTTCTCCTCCAAAGCACTGAACAAAATTTTGTCACCGGTCATGTGGAAAGAAGCTCCACTGTCAAGAAACCAACCACTTCCCACCATGGATGAAACCATGCATGCGAAGAGTGTGAAATCCAACTCAAACTGTGAAGCAAGTGCCTCACCTTCAGATCCTTCCCCGGATCCCTTCTTGGACTTCTTCTTTGGGCAATTAGTAGCATAATGGCCCAACTCATGACAACGAAAGCATCGCACCTTCGACTTGTCAACCTTCTTCCCATCATTGGAAGAACTGGATTCGGAAAGAGAAACCTTCCCCTTCCCCTTCTTCGCCTTACTCGCTAAGGCACAGTTCTCCTCATCATGCATAGATGAAGAACTGTCTCTGGTGCACCATCTAATCTCCTCTTGCACAAGATCCAACCAAAGTCTCTCCCATCTTGGCAGTTTCTCCCTTCCATTCACCAAGTCCTGGTAGCTATGCCAACTCTTAGGAAGGTCAAGAAGTGCTAGACTCACCATCCTCATCCGAAAGTCACCCCCACACTTCCCAGCTCATCCCGGCATTGGGTGAACTTCGTGAGATACTGGGGCATACTGTCTCCATTCTCACACTTAATGTTTCTGAGTTTTATCTCTTGCTTTGGAATTAAATTCGAATTCTACCAGCTCAAAAACTCAACCACCTCCAATCTAGAATTCGTGAGAACAAAGTATTTCTTGTACAGAGATTGACTGTTTAGGCATTCACTGGATATCTCACCTTCCAAAAGAAGGATGAATCCAGAGGCTACCTGGCCCGATTACAGACTCTGCCTGAAGAAATAAAATGTAAACACTTTCTGAATAATAGATCCGATGATCAATCCTCGCTTGATATCCTGTAAAAATCTCTTCTACAAATCAAGCAGCTCTAATACCATGTAGAAATTTTGAATAATATGAAACATATTCATAGAGATTATCCTGATTATACACTTATAAGCGGAACATGCATAATACATAACCTCCTCTACGTTAATCATCAATTTACAGAAGCATAAACATTCACAGGTGTACATAGAAGCATCAATCACACATATCAACACAGTATTTTCCCGGGGAAAGCATATCGCTAAAAACCCCAACTATATGTATATTATATTGATTGAGAACATGTAATAATACATAGTACAAATACTCCTCACAAGTATCCAGCACTATCTCCACCTGTTACACACAATACAGCTCAGATCTGATCTCCAAATCTCCTCCGATGCTTGCTTGCCTCCACTGCACAATACCTGCTCAAGAATGAATGAGAATGGTTTACCAAACTCGTATTTAACCTCCAAAGAATCACTCACACTGGGAAAGACGTGAGCAGAGGCTATAATACTTGGTATTGGCCAATTCATTGGCATACTCAATCCCTTTGATTGTGCAAATCCTCATGCACAACTATAGTCACAATTGATAGCAATCTGATCCTCTAACACCCGTCCCTCTTGAACTGAACATGCACTGACATGCAACTGAGTTAAATGATGTATTCTATAGTTGCATTATGAGTTAATAATTAGTTTAACAACTCATCATTAGTCTATTTGCAGTTAGACTAATTACAACTAGTTTAACCAAGTCAAACTGAACACAACTCCATCAACTCTACAATCAACTCCACCAAACTCAACTAGTTGAGTTCTAACTGAAGTCATGCATGAAACAACTCAACTGACCCACAAAGAAAGCGTACTTCCTTCTGACAGTTGCATGTGCCACATCTGTAGCTCAAACTGAAGTGCTCCAAGAGAATAAGATCAAGTTTATAGTCCAAATATTATTATGAGACAATAATATTTGACTTTTCTATTTTTGACAACCAGTCTAAAAATAGACTTTGATCACTCCTACTGTGATCACTCCTGGTGTGATCACTCCTGCTGTGGTCACTCCTACTGTGATCATCCCTACTGTGGTCACTCCTGCTGTGATCATCCCTGCTGGGATCCAAAAATATAACTTGCGCCATAATTTGCCTGCGGGCCCACTTAGTGAAGGTGACTCTTTTCACTAAGCTCCATCATCTTGTTGCATTCTCAACAAGCATTTCTTGTTGCACACTTTTCAACATGATAAAGGCCTCAAAGGAAGGAGATTATCCCTCGTGGTGTGTGACGTCGAGGGGTGCAGGTCACATGGCTCACATAACAGATGCATGATCCTATCGAGCAGCTAATAAATTGACGGTGGATCGAAGTTATTGATGGATGGAAAGATCTAATACAAACCACACCCCCCTCCTTTTTTCATACCAAGGTGAGGTAAGGCCTTGTAATTATCTTATTGGGAAGAGGATGATGTGATCTATAGGATTGGCAAGTGGAACTGGAAATGGAAATTTTAATAAATATGATAAATTTTCTTGTTTTAGTTAGTTGCTTTTTAAAAAGAAACAGGTAGTTTTCATATTAATCAAACTAGAAAATAGGTCAGTGCCAGTACATACAATAGTTGATCTTGTTTATTAACATTAAAAGGCTATTCAAAAAATATCTTATCTCTTCTTTTCCTTTTCCTTGCTAAAATTATAACTACGCTTAATTTATACAACCTCCAAAAAAATCCATTATATATTACAAATTTACAAAACATTTTGAAACAAAACAAGTATATGTAACCACTATTTTCCTTCTGAGCTTGAAGGTATCCTTCTTTACCATTTGGTTTCAATTCCATCTACTGTGGGGGTGTTGAGTCTAATGTTTGGTCTAGAGGTTATTCTAGAGGAGCCATGACCTGCTCATCAGGGGAGGGGAGATTTCAGGGATCTGAACACTTCTTTTAGAATGCCTAAGGTTGCAATTTCCATTTTGATCTTGATATTGTCCATACTCATCTTCAATGAACCAACTTGGTTGCCATATTTTCAACCGTTAGATGTATTCATTCCATGTCTTCACGCGGATCTTCCAGCTGCCTAGTGATCAGGTGAAGTGGGAGCGGTATTCTAGGGTCACATGTTCACCAAGCTTGGCTACCAAGGCCAAGAGGTCATCCAATTTCTCCATCAATTGATCCTTACCAAATTTTCCACAGTTGTCCCTACTTGAAGACATCATCTAACACTGCACTCGAATTCTTACATAAAATAATGCAATTTTCATGACCAACAAACTCCATTTATAATCATCAGCTTGGATTCTTCCCACTTTGATCTTCGTCTCGTCACATTCAATGTCAAAATCCCTTCCTTGCATGCTCTTAAAATAAAGATCCATTGTTGAATCCTTCACTTGATGTCCAAGCTCTATGAAATTAACTTCTTTAGAATGGATGGGGTATCATTATCTGTTTCCTTGAAGTGAGATATAAATGTGGTGAGGGTTAAACTCCACCTATATTCGATCATGACATTTTCCTTCACACTCTCCCATTTTTTTTCTCTTCTCCCACTGATTGACTTGCAAGGATGCCATCCGCTAAAGCTCCCTCTCTCCCATGGGGTTAGATGTTTCATTAATGTAACTAACACACCTTAATTCACATCTAATCAAACCTTTGAGCATGATTACTTGATGCAATTTAGCTTCAATCATATAGCACAATAGTTTCATGGAATAAGAGTTATATAGGTACCTCCTTGATCTTGGACTATTGTTCCTTGGTCAAGAGTCACTCTTTTATTTGCTTGTTCATTTAACCTTTGATTATTTCCCCATTTGATGTGGAAGAAGGATATCAATTCAAACTTTTGAATTTTCATCCATATTCTGAGGGACATTGGTGATAGATCCTTCTCTTTGAGGTCTTTTGCATTATGGAAATTTTGGATTATTATCATTGAGTCCCTGAAGATTTTGAGCTGACGTATCCCTCTTGAGAGGGAAATATTCAATCCTTAACATAGGGCTAAAGCCTCTACTTTATTGTTTGTTTCCTTTCCTAAGCCCCAAGTAAATTTCATCTATATTTCTTCATCAAGGCTATAAATCACCCCTCCTACTCATGCCTCCCCCATATTGACTTTCGAGCCTCCATCAAAGAAGAGTTGATGATGCCCTATTGATCGTCACCACTCCTTGAACTGATCTCCCACTAGCCTGATGATGAAGGAGGGCTTGAGTTTGGGTATCTTGAAGCTTCCATCATGAACATATCGTTTACTTAGCTTCAACCATTCTTTTTCTTCATACAAGAGTTCTTCTATATCATATGGTTCATATCCCCTAAATGAGATGACTTCGTAGAACATATGAGTTTCTTTCAATGTTGAAGAAATATGGCCAGGCTTAATGTTTTGGAATATGGTTTGGTTTCGAGTTAAGAAAATAGACCAACATATATACTTGGATATGGTGACCCAACATCGAACAACTATTGAATCTGACTTTCGTTGACAAAGGTACTTTCATCTCTAGTTTTCAAACATTTCCATCCAGCCTTCAGGAATGATTTATATTTTCCCAATAAGATTTAGAGTGGTCTTCAACACCTATGTGTTAGGACTCTGGACACCACATATCTCCACAATGGTATGATATTGTCCACTTTGGGCCTAAGCCCTCATGGATTTGTTTTTGGGCTTTACCCCAAAAGGCCTCATACCAATGGAGATATTTGTACCCATGATCCTCCCCACTTCTAGTCAATGTGGGACTTTGGTCGTATACCAACAATCCTCCCCTCGAACAAAGGACCATCGAGCCTCCCCTCAAATGATTATCCATCCGTCCACTCTCTACCAACCAGGATTCTCCACTCCAATGCGTTGGAAGCACACGCCTTACATGGAAGCACCACCTGCCTCGAGAGCTTGCTCTATCCCAGGTCAACTCCTCTTCACCGTGTTGGGACTAGGACACGGCCATGAAGAATTCGGAGCACACCACCTATCTAACTGAGCTCATCCACGGATCCCATCGTGATATTACCGAGGCCCACCACCTTCGTTCGGCATTCCGAGGATTCATCCACTTGGTTAACTTCGGGGCATGGCTCTGATACCACTTGTTAGGACTCTGGACACCACATATCTCCACAATGGTATGATATTGTCCACTTTGGGCCTAAGCCCTCATGGATTTGTTTTTGGGCTTTACCCCAAAAGGCCTCATACCAATGGAGATATTTGTCCATCCTTATATACCCATGATCCTCCCCACTTCTAGTCAATGTGGGACTTTGGTCGTATACCAACACTATGTTGAGAAGGGGTGACGACATAATACATGCATTATATATTCTTCATCTGGTTCACAAAGAACATAGTGATATGGGCCTTCCATCTTCCTTTTTTTTAAATTTATTCCATTAAAATCTTTCCATGAACCAATTCCTAGCAAAACAATTTGACCTTGGGAATACCATCTTTGTTCCAAAATTTTCCCCATATTCTAGACATATGTGGATGGGGAATTTGATTAACCAGAGTTTCATACCCCTCTTTTGCTATGTAATAATTCTTCCTTCCTCTTGTCCAAATTTGGTGATCGAAGCGAGTGGAAACCACAAGTGAAATTTCATTTATGGATCCAATCAGAGCTAACCAATGTTGCAAGAGGTGTGATGGAAAGTTGGGGCATTTCCATCCTTTCCATTGACCATATTAATCCCATTTTGAAATGTCGGCTAGCCTATGAAAGCCTTTATCTTCCATCCAATTTTCCAGGTCTCTAATTCCTAGATCTTCGCTGGCCAGAGTGGCGAAAGGGAACCAATCCTTCTTGAGATGGATATGCCTTCCCTTCCCAGGTTGCAGACCTAAATGATATAAAACAATGGGAGTTGTTGTTTTTCACATTTTCCAAATCTTGGTCTCCTGATCGGACCAATTTTCTTCCTCCATCCTAAGTATTCGATTTTTATGGAAATATTCTCTTAAGAATTCTTTCTTCCACAATTCTTGTGAGTCATAGAGGAGATGTCATACCATGTTTTCTCCCAGCGCCAAATTCATATAATCAAGGTCCTTTATTGCTAATTTTCCTAGTTTTTTTGGCAGCCTTACGATGTTCCAATTTATTATATGAAATCGATTCTCATTTTTTTTCCCACCTTGCCAGAGAAATTTTTTATCATGTTTCTCATGTGTTAGATAATGCTCTTGGGAGCTAGGAGTCCAGAGTCGATATACATTGGAAGGGACAAAAGGAATAATTTAATGAGGACACATTTTCCTTCCACATTTAACCATTTCTCTCCATTAGAAAGAATTGTTTTTTTTTTTTTTAACTTATGAAGGACAAACTCCCAATCATCTCCATTCAACGAGCCCAGGGAGATGGGGATACCAAGATAGGTGAAAGATTTCCAAATTTTTACTACTGGGAAGCCTAGAACTCGAGATATTTCTATGAAAGTGGACTCAGAGCAGCTCCATCCAAGAAATTAGCTTTTCTGCTTATTGACTAGCCCACCTAACAAGAGAAAATATGAGTCTAAGATATTTTTGAATTGGAAAGCTATGATTCAAGAGGCACCACCAAACAAAAGGGTTTCATCAGAGAATTGAGAGTGATTGATTCCTTTAACATTGCATGCTATACACAGACCCGATAGTTTCTTTTCTTGCCTTGTTGCCTCCATATTTGTACTACGGATTTCTTCCATGACTATATACAATAGAGGTGATAGAGGAAAGCCTTGCTGCAAGCCTCTTAAGGATGAGAAGAATGTTATTGTCTTACCATTAACAAACACTAATATCTAAGGAGACAAAATATAAGCTTTGACCCACTGAATGAAACCTTTGCAGAACCCCAATTTTTCAATAACAACGAAAAGAAATAAGTGATTTACCTGGTCGAAGGCGCTGGCCATGTCCAACTTGATTACAATTCCTTCTTCCCCTACTTCCTTGCTAGAGTGAATAGCCTCTTGTACAAAAACAATGTCGTCGAGTATATTCCTTTGCTGCATAAAACCCCCTTGATTCCCAGAGATGAAGGGAAGCAGTTTCGTCACCTAGTTGGCTATAATTTCTGTCATAATTTTATATGTCACATTGTGTTAAGAAACCAACTCACAAAAAGATAGAAAAGATAGATGAACGACTTAGAATTCAGCCTCTTCAAGGGGAAACCTCCTTTACATTACACAAATGAACAATTCTTGGATGATACAAATGACAAGACCTCCTTTCTATATATAGGAGTCTAAGGGGTCATAATACTATCAGAGTCGACATAACAATAATAATGTAAGGGCACAATAATAACAATAGTGAGCTTCTATGGGGCACAATAATAACAATATGGGGACTACATGGGCACAACAATATAATAAGGGGGTTGTACTAATAATAATAAGGGGTTACACTAGTAGTATAGGGACCTAACATGCCCCTCTCCTTCAAAAAATGTTGTCCTCAATGCTTGAGTAGTTCTTGATGCTTTTGTATAAAATTCTTGTCCTCCCATGTGGAATCTTCAGCGGGTAAGTTCTTCCACTTGATGAGATACTATGAAATTGATCGATTTTGTAGCTGTTGAGTTTTTGTTTCTGTGACTGCTCCAGGCTCCAATATGATTTTTTCTTCCTCGTCAAGTTCTGGCAATATTGTTTGAACCGAGATCTTCTGTAACTTTTGAATGAGTGGCCACACTTCTTCTTCCTTATTCCATTCATCCCTTGCTTCGTTTATCCAATCTGCTTGGATAATATAAATAGCACAAAACAATGCTTCCACATCCTCATCCTTTCTTGAGAGTGCATATGCAACAACATTTTGCTTCCCTTTTTTGTATATGATTTCAAAGTCATAACCCAACATATTTGTGACCCATTTTTTCTGTTCTTCTAAAGATAATCTTTGTTCTAAAGAGTATTTAAGACTATCATGATACATTTTTACCTTGAAGTGTCTTCCCCTTAGGTAAGGTGGCCATTTCTTAAGTGCATGTAGTATTGCCAACATTTCCTTCTCATAAATAGCTTTCTTGAGATGTAGCCGTAAAAATACCCAATCACCTACATCAAAACTTCCTTCATTGCAATGTTGATCTGCCTATTGTTTCATTCAATTCTGCACCAAAGTGGCGTTATCCTTTAAAAGTTGGAGAACTTGTTGTTGATGCTTGATGTGATATTTCACTGCTTGAATCTTTTTCTTCTTGATATGTCCTTCTATATTGAGAGTTTGAGGAGTGGTAATTTCTTCCAATGCATTACAAGATATGGTCGGATTCATTTCTTGATGCTCGATGTGATCTTTCACTTCTTGAACATTTTTCTTCTTGATATGTCCTTCTATCTTGATAGTTTGAGGAGTGGTAATTCCAGCCAATGAATTACAAGAAATGGTCGGATTCATTTCTTCTTTCTCGATGTGATATTTCACTTCTTAAACCTTTTTTTCTTGATATGTCCTTCTATCTTAAGATTTTGAGGAGTAGTAATTATTTCCAATGCTTGACAAGATGTGGTCGGATTCATTTCTTCTTTCTCTATAGTTGGTTCCTGGTGTATATACTCTTCTTTTGACGTTTCTTGATCATTTTCTTCCTCCTCTCCACAATCAATGTAAAATAATTTCTTCTCAGCACACTTATGACCTTTAATGTATTTTTTATCACAATTGTAACAAAGCCCTTTTTTTCTTTTTTCTTCCAATTGTTGTGGTGTAACCCTTGTAGGCTGTGGAAGGCTAGGAGAAACAACACTTCCATCTTTATAGTTGTGAGGGGTAGACTTCCTTGTTGCCATAATTTTTCTTTCCACTTTGTAACAAAGCCCTTTTTCTCTCTTTTCTTCCAATTTTTGTGGTGTTGCTCTAAAGAAGGTGTTGCTCTTTGTATCCTCATAATGTGCTATAATTTCCTCCATGAAAATTGACCACGTAACAAGTGGTTTACGAGAACAAAGCCCTTTATACCATAAAAATTGATCTTGTTCTAAATATTAAGATGCAATACATACCTTTTGTAACATTGGTACACCATGTAGATCAAAATATTTCTCCATCTGTAGTATCCAATTTACCGTATCCTTGCCATCAAACTTCCTCATCTCGATTTTTCTTGATTTTAGGAGCTCGATCTTGAAACGACTGTAACTTTGTAATTTAAGATCTCCAAGATCTCAAATTTCTTCCTACGGTAGCTCTCTGAGTTATCTTTCTATCCCCACAAGTTTGATTAGAATTTGATTATCCAAGAAAGAGTTATGCCAAATCTCCCACGGTGACTTGATTATAGACTAGTTCAGTAGAGAGAACTTGTACAATGTGCCATGTCTCACTGTTTCGATCTTAGTACCTGAAACTGATATACAGAAAACTACAGGAAGTTCTCTTTCTGAAACTTCTCATGAAATTTCAATCTGATGCTCAGAACAAGAGTTATGACAATTTTTCCAAGCTGACCTGTTTGGAATGTAATTCGGGGGTCTGCAAAAACCCTAAATTCCTCAGATTATCCTCCGAAAATATAGTGATATAGGCTCTGAAATTCAAAGCCGAGATTCAAAACGATTTCTTCTCAAATGGGTTTTTGTTTTAGCTTCTGAAACTTTGTAGTAAAATAGTTATAGCAAAAATCCCACGATGACCTGTTTTAGATGAAATTCTAGAGCTTGCAAAAACCCTAACTTTCTCAGATCATATCTCCGAGAATATAGGGAGACAAGATCTGAAATTCAGACCCGAGGTTCAACGTGATTTCTTCTCAAATGGGTTTTTTTGTTAGCTTTTGAAACGTCGCAAAAAAATAGTTATATAGAAAATTCCACGATGCTTTGTTTGGAACAATGAAACCCTAGAATCCAAAGCTCTGATACCAAATGTTATGAAACCAACTTACAAAAAGATAGAAAATATAGATGAACGACTAAGAATTCAGTGTCTTTGAGGGGGAAACCTCCTTTACATTACACAAATGAACAATTCTTGGATGATACAAATGACAAGACCTCCTTTCTATATATAGGAGTCTAAGGGGTCATAATACAATTAGAGCTGACATAACAGTAATAATGTAAGGGAACAATAATAACAATAGTGAGGTTCTATGAGGCACAATAATAACAATATGGGGACTACATGGGCACAAAAATATAATAAGGGGGTTGTACTAATAATAATAAGGGGTTACACTAGTAGTATAGGGACCTAACACATTGCATAGAAAAATAGGTCAAAATCGAGTGAAATTGGATGGGTTTGATTCCTCTGGAATGAGGGAAATAGAGGAGTTTGTTACTCCAAATTTATTTTTCACTTGAGAATAATTCAACATCTGAAGCAGGTTCTTTTTTATCATGACCCAAAAGTATCGAAAAATGTTGATGGTGAATCCATCAAGTCCCAAAGCCTTGTCTGGATCTAGGTTCCATATTGCCTCGATAACTTCCTCCTCTTCAATATTCTTCAACAGGTCCAGATTGGAGAAGGGTGAGATAACATTGGGAATGACCCAGAGGAACTCCAATGCCTATTCCATATGGATGTGATAAGCCCTATATAAGGTTTGAAAATGAGGGAATGCCTCATGTTTGATATCCTCAAAAGATGTGATTATGTGTTTATCTTCATGAATTACCTCTTTAACTCTATTTTTACATCTTTAGCCTTTTCCTGCTTATGGAAGAATGTGGTATTTTTGTCTCCCCCCTTCAACCACAAACTTCTTGATTTAAGGTGCCATAGCTCTTCCTCTTGACTACTTATTGAGAAGATATTTTGCATCAACTCCCTCTCATTTTTTAGATGCCAATCTTCAACCTGGATCTCTTTGGTTACTTTGTGATGCTCATCCAGCTACTTGACCAGATCTTTCCTCTTTTGAATAGGAGGTTGATATGATTCCTTCAACCATGCCCTGAAGGCCTTCTTAATGCTCTGGATTTTAGATTCTCAGATGAATGTCGGCAAGCCTTGCACTGGAGATTTCCAAGCTTGCATAATGAGATCCACAAACCCTTCCTCTTAGATCCAAGCATGGTTGTAGCGAAATAGGATTAGGCCATAATTCTCAAGCTTCTCCAATTGCTGCATGATCTGGAGATGATCTGATTCCCCTTGGGCTTTTATTTATGCAAGGTAGTCCAACCCTTTCAAAATCTAGCAACTATGGATGAGGAACCTGTCCAAACAAGCAGTTATATGATTGTCCCTCGATTTGTGGTTTGTCCATGTATATTTTCCATATTTTGGAATTCCATCAAAAAAGTCCCAATTTGCAATTAAATATTCCATTCGATCCCTAAAGGGATCTCTAGCTATATTTTCCATATTTTATTACTTCCAGGGAGTCCCATCGCACTATATAGAATGGGAGCATATATGTTGATTGTTGGAATGCACTCCCTAGTTTCTTTTGGTTCCAAAAGGGCCATGATCCAAAATTAATTATTCATGCTTTCTACTAAGGAAAAATGTCTTTCCGACCAAAAGGTGCACAACCTTCTGGACACACCCCTTAAGTTCTGAACTATCTTAAAGCTTCCTTTCCAAAATACTTTCACCTCTTTTTATATTTCTTGCTCCTCAAGCTTTGTTTCCTGGAGAAAGAGAATCCAAGGAGATTCTTGCTTCACTATATCGTTTACAACCATGAACATTACAGGGCTCCCCAAACCCCTTATGTTCCATGATAGGGCTTTCAATTAGAAGAAGGGTTTTGAGGACCCCCTCTTTTATTTCCTTCTTGGCCTTTTCCTTCTTTACCTTTGAAGATTTCTGTAATGATTGGTTGGTTTCCTAATTTTTTGTTTTACTTTGCTTCCTTTTCTCGCACAACTTTATTTTGCGAAAGACCACTCTTTTTTTCTGGTGCTTTTAGTTTCTTAGCTACTTCCCTCATCTACCCACACTAAGGTCTGAGCCATGTGACAAGCGATGACCCCCGTGATTTCCTAGACAATATTTTTGGGTGAAGGAATGTTAGGATGGGACACGCTCTGCATCACTTGCTGTGGATCTGGTCACAGTTGATCGAGGATTGACTAGGGAGGATCTTGCTCAATGATCTCTCTTTCCTCTGATTCTTTAGGGTCTTCTTCATTCTTTAGTGCTTCTTTGTTCACAACAGGGCCTAGAGCTTATGGTCTTTCTCCTCCTTGATCTGAAGGACATTGAAATGGTTCAAGGATATTGATGCTACATTGTTCCCTTGGTTAACCTAGAGTTTTTTAGTCATAGGGTTCACACCCCTCGTTAGTATCAGATTGGACAAACCCTTTGGTGCTTGGGATCTTGGAGTAGTCCTAGGAAAAATTTCTATATTCATGGCACTACCGACATTTAAACGGGATTTGTTCCTAATATAGGATTTGACGATGCTTCCAATCACCTAGGGTTAGATTGATATATGCAGGGAGGCCTTTTTCAAGATCTACTTCCACATAGATCTTGGCACAAGCAAACTGAGAGCCCTTGGGTTCATCTTTGTCAAGGTATTTCCCCACTCCATTTCTTATTGCTTGAAGGCAATCATCGTTCAAACATGAAAAAGGGAAGCGAGGAAGCTTAACATCGATAGGGATTATAGTCAGAATATCCTCATCTGGATTGAAATCAAGAATCCACTTATTCAAATACATCCCGCAAGAGCGGAAAAAGTAAGGCCCATTTCAAAAAAAATTGTCTCAATCTTCTTTGAACTCAAATAGAAAATTAAAAAAACCATTACCCACTATGAAGAGAGAAATGTTACCTTTCATTTTCGCTCGCCAGGTTTTATTGATCCATACCTCCATTGATCTTAGTGGCAACCATATGCCTGCAAACTTCCCGACCAAGACTCTCTCTGAGTAGGCAAGACATGTTATGTGAGTGCCCACAAGGAGGGCAATGTTATGGACTTCATCATTTCTCTTCACAAATTTCAACTGTGTTCCAGTGGTCCTCGCGAGCTTTGGCAAAGAAGCAACCAAAGCTTGAAAGGCAATTGCTTCATCTTCATGCGAGGGAGGAGGAGGGGGGGAGACCCTTTCTGAGGGCACTATCAAAGGGAGATTTGGGGTTTTTACAACCAACGAAGAAACCGTAGAGTGTCAAAACATACCTCCAACTAATTAGAAAGCTCTTGTTTTAGTTAGTTGATAGATTGGCAAGGTAAAATTATTTTAATAAAGATAAATTTTAATAAATATGATAATTAAGGTGCAAAATTCAACTTTTTCCATTTAAAAATGTTTACATTTTAATAAATTTGATTTTTATAGATATTTGATAAATTTAAAGTTAAAATGAATGTGAATAAATAATAGCAAGATGATATGCACAATTTTAAAATGAGCCTTAATGAAAATGCTTTTGATCTTCTAAAATTATATGTAGCTAAAATATTTCATAAGATAATTTTAAAAATAATTTCTTAGGAGTACAACTTTATAAACAGAATATAGTATATTGGACCTTCTTGTCAACTTACTATTCTCAAAATACGAAATTATTACTTAATTTTATTTATTTATTTATTCATAACTCAAAACGCCAAAACATTAGCTACATACAACTTTTGTTATATAAATTATTATTATATAGCTTATAAATTATTATTACATGCGGCTCTCTGCGGCTCTCTGCGGCTCCATTGAATCGGCTCGACTGCGGCTCTCTGCAGCTCCATTGACTCTACTTCGTCCACGCTCTGCGGCTTGTCTGCGTCCCCTCTGCGGCTCGTGTCGTCCAGGCTCTGCGGCTCGTCAGCTCTCCAGATCTACGGCAAAGACTCTAGATCTGCGGCTCCATTGAGATATAGAGCTCATCTCGCTTCTCTGGTAATTTATCGAAGCCCAGATCTGCGGCTCTTTATATGCTCTAGGGCTCATGGTCGTCCAGATCTGGGGCTGCGGCTCTCTAGATCTGTAGCGCCAAAAACTCTGAGATCTAGAACGTCCGTGGGTTATCTCAATCCCTACCGCAAACCCTAATTCCATAAAGTCAAAGTTACCTCGCTTACTAAGGAGAACATTCTCTAGATGGCTCCCAGCTTCGCGAAAATAGTTGCTGGCTCTCCGTCCGCCTCCGAGGGGCAAGCTCCTGTCCATATAGTCAGTGAAGCCCCAGCTCCCACTGTCCAGGTGGTCCAGGATTCACTCGATGAGGCTTTGAAGTTCTCTGAAAGTGCCCTAATATGCCGATTCAATGGTTTTTGGCCGCGGCTCACAGCTCTCCACAGTTGGATCACGGAGGTATGGAAGCCTCTAATTCCTGATGCAATTAATATCTATCCCTGTGCTAGGGGTTTCTTTATAGTAGATTTTGAAAACCGTGAAAGCAGACAATGTATTCTAGATTCTGGCCCTTGGTTTTGGGATAAATCAGGCCTATTCATGAGGCCATGGAACCCATCTTTTGATCCCTCAACAACAGTCATAACCTCAGCACCAGTTTGGGTGAGATTGCCAAATCTACCCTTGCATCTCTGGAATTTCTCTTCGCTAGAAGCCATTGGAAATGCAATTGGAAAATTTTACTGCAGGTGCCCAGAAACAGAGGAATATGCCAGAACCACATATGCACGCATCTGTGTGGAAATGGACTTCAGCGCCGGATTCCCAGCGGAAATACACCTAACAAGTAAAGACTATGTGTGGAACCAGAAACTCGATTATGAAAGTGTCCTCTTCAGATGCCGATCTTGCTTTGAGACAGGCCACCTAGCCAAAAATTGCCCAAAAGCCTCCGAGAAAAAATTTGCTAGAAAAAATCACCACAGATCTACATGGTGGGAAGGAGCACAAAAAGAACACTACACTGTCATCCAAGAAGAATACTCTCGAGAAAACTCTGAATTACAAGAAATCGAGCAAGATATAAACAACTCTCAAGACAAGCAGGGGGAAAGCCCCGCCCAACAACAAAAAGGTGAACTCAACAACCCCTCAAGCATCGACAGTTATGAGGTTTCAAATAACGCGCAAAATAAATCTTCTTTTAACAACAAAGGAGATCTCCTAGACCAAACTTCTTCTCCGACTATCTCCAAAAGGACGAACACAATAGATCGCGAAGCTAAGACACCAATGTCCCAAGAACCAGAAGAGATGAAGGAGATGCAAGATAAAGGAAGTTGGAAGACCATAGAGAAGAAAAAGAAAGCTACATCACCAATCTCGCCAAGAAAGACAAGGAGTCAGACAATTAGAAATTAAGAAATTATAGGTCCGATAGACCAATTTGGTCTCAGTGGACGTTAACCATCATCATCATCATCATCAACAACATATTTTAAATAGATAATTTTCCTAATTAAATTAAATTAAAAAAAAAAAATTATAAATAAATAATAGATTGAAAACCAACCTTCATCATTTTATGTCATGTGGAAAGACTTTATCATATTTGTACATGTAACTTATAACTGCTCAGTGACAACATATTTTTAATAAATAGTTTTACCACTTAAATTAAACTATATATATATATACTAAACCAATATTCATTTTAGCTTTTCATTAACATATTTTAAATAAATAATTTTACTATTTATATTAAAGTTTAAAAAATTGTTAGGAAAATGTTAACTTCCACAATATTATGAATTTTTGATGAATAAATAATTTTACCATTTAAATTAAATTATTTTATCACTGATAACAACCATTTTAACTTCTCATTAACATATTTTAAATAGATAAATATTAAACTTGAAAAAGTTGTTTAAAAAATGTTAACTTCCGCAATATTATGAATTTATTCTTAAATAGATAAATATTAAACTTGAAAAAGTTGTTTAAAAAATGTTAACTTCCGCAATATTATGAATTTGTGATGAATAGATAATTTTATTATTTAAATTAAATTATTTTACCACTGATAGCAGCTATTTAAATTAAATTATTTTACCACTGATAGCAGCTATTTTAACTTCTCATTAACATATTTTAAATAGATAATTTTACCACTTATATTAAATTTTAAAAAATTGTTTTAATATTGTGATGAATAGAAAATTTTAATTTTATCACTTAAATGAATTTTAACTTCTCATTAACATATTTTAAATAGATAATTTTACTATTATATTAAACTATAAAAATTTGATTAAAAAATATTAACTTCTACAGTGTTATGAATTTGTGATGAATAAATAATTTTACCATTTAAATTGAGATTTTTAAGATCCATATTGTAGATAAATATCTTTCAGATTAATCACGTGATTAAAAAAATATTAACTTACACAATAATATAAAATGAATATATAATGTGACCACTGACAAATGTTAACTTGAATATAGAAGTTTGCCACTGACAGCGGCTTTTAAACTATTTGACCACGGACTCAAAATGGCCCAACCAGGTTGGATAAAAAGTTATTTCACCACCGCATCTTCGAAAAGGGCCCAACCGGATTCGAACCGGTGACCTCTTGATCTGCAGTCAAATGCTCTACCACTGAGCTATAGGCCCAAACCTTTCAAAAGATTATTATTGTTTTTTGAATGTAATATCAAACACTAACCTCAGCAGCGCCGCCGACGTTTCAAGGGAGCAATGCAGCAGCATAGTCGAAAGTGTTTTGTACAGAGATCACAGTTTATTTTGTTTGAAGAAAACGAAGCCTACGACCATTTCTCTCTGCTAGTCATATGACATCACAATCCTCGAAAGTAATGGGTTCTCATTCATATATATATATATACCTGTCTGTCTCGTACCAAATTTTTGTTTTACTTCCATTACTTAATTTAGTAGGCGCGTTTTTCAAAATCAAGTTTGCTGGATGTGTTTGCCTCAAATTTGAGATATTAGAACTTGAGAAACAGAAGACTACTTAATATACTGTGACTGGGTTGATTTACCCTTGGTGGGCCTTGTGCCTGCAATATGTTTTCATCAATACTATTTAATTAAATTTGGACTAGTTTTATCTAAGCCCCATTCCAGATGGCTAAAATAAAGCTTTGAAAGTGTAATGTTAGGATTACTGTGTGATTTTTGGTTTTGAGTGTTCTAAAACTAGTTTTGAAAAATGTAAAATTGGGTTGAAAAATGTAAAAATGTGAAATCAAATTCTAAAATTCAAAATTGGAATCCAAAAATGTGAATATTAAATCCTTGATTAATACTTGTTTCATTTTAGTTGACACAACAAATTAACCACACACTAAAAATAGCAAAGCCCTATAAGATGCATAATTATTATATTTCAAAACATTTATCCTATTCCAATCACCACTTTTCAAATTCTCTTAATTTTTTCTTTCCATAATTTATGTTAATCATAAAATATCCTAAACACTTAATTTTTTTTTTTGCTAAGTAAGGTTAATCTATTAAGAGGAAAAAAAGATATTTATAGAGAGGTTCTGGCTATAAATGAAAACAACCTATCTCAGCTTGCCGAAGAACTAGTTCTAAGACTGCCCCAATAGAGGGGAAACCAGTCTGATAGTGCGGGAATTACAAAAAGAAATAGGACATCATTGAACATTTTCCTCAGTTTTTTGAAAAGAGCTAAGAAAACAACATAAAACCAACAATTCATCCTCCTGGATGCGCCTACGTGGACAAAAAAGAGGTGGAACCAAACGTTAGATGAAGTGCCACCTGGCATTGGTAATTTGGTTGATGAACTCCTCTATGGTAGGTTCCTCCACTACCGGGCAGCTCCAATCTTCGCGGTTGTCTGGCTGAGATTGCTCGCCTTCTCCTCTTCCTTCAACCTGTTGCGTGTCCTCCTCGTTCATCTTGCCCATCTCCCTGACTGGCGTGGCACGTTGAGGCTCTGAATCCTCATGCCTTTCCCGCATAGCCTCCTTCCCTTTCCGCTTGGGTTGTCCACCATGCGCAATTGCCTTGTCTCTTCTTTCCTTCTGTTGGGCTTTGTGTTGACTGGGCTCCGCTTTAAGCATATCGCCTCCAGGGCAAGGCATCTGGGTGCTCTGAACCGCTTCCTCGGAGAAGGAGATGGAGATGGTTGCAGTGATAACTGGTTGATTGAGAGTGCTGCGGAAGTGGAAGAGCGTGGTATGGGGGGAGTGGTGCTGGGGCAGAGGAAATGGAGCTGAGCGAAGGCCTGCTCTACCTCGTCCGCTTCTGGTGTTGGGATAGCGAGGATTTTCCGCAGAGGAAGAGGGAGAGCCCGAGGTGCTTCGCCTCCGGACTTGCTGTCGAGAGCTACCACCCCTCGAGCCGCCCCTTCTGCTAATTAAACGTTGTCGCACCATGATGGGATAAGGAGCAGAGAGAGCGCACAGGTACTCTGAGAGTGGAGAAAAGAGCAAATTTGGAGCAGGCGGAGGGCGCGACTCAGAAGCTGAGCGTAACCCAACAACATCCCATAACCCACCTTCGCCCGACCAGCGATGCATATGAAGCTTCCAACCGAGTCCATGGCTATACATGAAATTAACTACAACCACCTCTCCTCGACTGTCCCCCGCCATTACTTCTGCAATAAATGGAGCCGAAGCCCAGCTAGACCTGAAGCATGCGGAGGTGATGGTCCGTTCCAGGTTCCGACTGTGCATGTTGTCTTCCCAATGCTTGAAGCTATCTAAACACTTAATTATTAAAAATATCAAACAAATTTAATAACCATATATTTAACTTTCATATATATGAAAAAAGGTAATGTGTTATTTCAAAAATAAATAATTACATTACAATTTTGTACTTATGCATGTGCATAATACCTTATTATTTTACTTGGAAGGTTATACTTTTAAAATTGAAACCAACTACTTCATAATGCATAACTTTCTAAGATGCCTAAAAAAATACTAGTTTTGATTGGCCCAAAGGTCATTATATACATAACCCCATACATAATTCATCGAATACATATAAAGATACACATATAAAGGTATCCCATTCAGTCCAATAATATCTAAATATAAGACAATCTAAATCAACACATAGATAACATATATAACTTTTAAAATAGTGGTATAAATTATTAACTAAATTTTAATTTATACATTTAAAATATTCTAAAATTCATTTTGCATTGTTGCAACTTTTAAAAATATCAAACTTAACAAAAAATGATTTAACAAAAGCACCAATTGTTGCTCCATCTCCAAAATTCACAGAGCTTTTCATAGGACTAAGAATCCCAATACTAAATCTTCTATTGTATCCCACTTTTGCATTTTTATCTCACTTCCTTATATCCAAGATACTATGGATCTCATCTCTAAATTCTTGGCCAAAAAGAATATAAAGACCCTATTTAAAGCCTATACAATTCTTACTCAATTATTTTGATCTACTAAAGATAAATTAGATCTCATGATGGGATCTAGGATTCACCAAATTCCTTTTTCTTGTGGGAAATCTCACATCAATCGAGCTAGGTGGTCTTTTAAAGATTATATTAAGGAGCACATAACTGACAAAACCCATAACTGCATATCTAAGTTTGCCATTGTTGAACATGTCTTTAAATCAAAACACTTGATATGCTTCTTCAAATCAAAATCTTAACCACAACTCCCTATTACACCTCTCACATCATCTACGAAGCTCTCAAAATTGGAAAACAACAAGATAACTTCAATGGAGAAGATGACTAGGTCCTCCCCTTACCCTACTTAACCTAAAATTTCTTGTCTTTCTCACACAAAAAACTTAAGTTAACATCTTTTTCTTTTATCTTTCCAATTCTCTTTTAGTTGTATTATTTTATCACTTATAATTCTTCATCTTTATCTTATACTATTGACATTTGATCTTATCTTTATTCCTTCCTTCGAAAAATTATTCTCATCATCTTTACTTTGTCCACTTTTTATTCTTTCATGCTCATCTAATCTTTACTTTTTTTTTTTTTAAATAATATATAAATATTTATATTTACCTCAAAAAAAAATCTCAATCCCTAATTTACATTAATAATTACCCCTTCATGATTTATATTTTTAATTTATTTTCCTCAATTATAGTCTTTATATTCATTATAGCATTCAGGGTTCATCATTTCCTTTCTAAATGTATAGGCTAGTCTTTTAGATTTTTTATTACATTTTTATAATCACAAAACCCTACATTCTTTAATTATGATTACACTATATCAATTTCTTTCTTACAATTATTTTATTATTATTTTTTTTTGTTTATCATAACATTTCCCAATGACTGACTCGTTCTTTTATCTATATATTTTTCTTCCTCGCATTTATTCAACTTTCTTTGTCTTTGATGATGAGTTAAATACCTGAAATTGAGACATTTCAAAATAATTTACACAATTTACAAAAAACACCCACGACATACTTGTCATTCATGCATTCATAATAATTTTTTATAATAATATATTTAATTTATTGACACGTCACTACTTTTCCTTACAAGTCCATAAAAACCTTATTTAGCATTATAATGGTAGATACCATTAATTACAATATTTCATAATATTAACATAAATTATTTTATACTTTGGGCTGAATTCCATATTGTCATTACTATTATTTCATAAATCATATAATAACGACACACAATCTTTTCATACATAAATACGGGGTATTGAATTTCTATAATTAGAGTTTCCCTTATAAGCTCTTCATTAATTATTGTTTTTTAAAATGGAAATTGTAGAAAGTGTTAATGAAATCATCGTATCATTTTAACTATATAAATCTCTTTTACTCATAAAAGATATAGCAGCAATAAGCAATTATTAAAATGGAAATTGTAGAAAGTGTTAATGAAATCATCGTATCATTTTAACTATATAAATCTCTTTTACTCATAAAAGATATAGCAGCAATAAGCAATTATTATCTAATATAGTTTCAATATTCTTATAATAGATCTTATATTATTGTTATTATTTATATATTTTATATGAATAACACATAAATAGGCCCTAAAATATATTTATAGTTTTTTTTTTTTTGTTATAATGATTTTATGTAAAGGTTGGTGTTTTATTTGTTCCAATTCCAGTCTGATGATTACTTTGATGATCCTGTGATATAGAAGGTATTTTTTTTAAATTTATTGTATAATAATAAAATGATGTGTGATTTTTCTAATGATATATTTTTGCAATGATTTTAGGTAATGGGTAAGTGTTTTCTTGGGTTTATTTTCAATTTTAGAATAGGTCTTTGTTCATGTTGGTTGGGAATAGTGGGTTTTTTTTTTGAAGTTTTAATGATATTTCTATAATGAAATATAAGTATTTTTTTCCTCATGTACACGCACATATAGATTTGGATTTATAATATCAATATGGCTTAATTATTGTATATAGTGACAATTTTATTATATTACAATTATTAAAATTGTATTTTTTTCAATTTAGGTATATCAAAGATGATCGAATTTCACTATATCTTTCTCATTTTAAAGAGACATGTATACTTTTTGCGTTATATAGATTGGTTCTATGTTATCTATTGTATTTTGAGC
Source organism: Pinus tabuliformis (assembly GCA_031772625.1). NCBI lineage: Eukaryota > Viridiplantae > Streptophyta > Pinopsida > Pinales > Pinaceae > Pinus > Pinus tabuliformis. Next base: position 134,515,094 of record CM062811.1, on the reverse strand, counting down.
TATACTCACTTGTGCCTTAGTGTTGTAATGGTGTCTTAGGAAGTAGGCCTAGAATTCATAATTCTTTACTTATACAATTACTGGTTTATGAAACAATCATTTAATAACTAACTTCATAAACAACACAATCATTATCATTCATATTAATTAATATGGAAAGTATTGAGATAAAATTATGCAATATAGTAATATTAATATAGGTATATGTTTCTTTGATTATAAATATTATTAAACTAAAAATGAAATTTTAACTCTTTCTCATCATCAACATCATAGTGGTTTTGAATATTTATATTTTATTCATCATCCTTGGACAAATCCTAGACCATTCAATTTATTTTTTTTACATATGAATGATCAAATATCCACTCAATGGTAGTTTAAAGATATTGTCCTCACTCTTTCCTTCTAAATGGTATTGAACTTCCTCTTTAAACAATGCCTTTGATTGTGGATATCTACATCCAATGTCGATATATACATTTTCCAATAGTTTTTGGTAAATATTTAGTATTCTCCCAATAAATGCTTATTATACAAACTATTTATGCATTATTTGTGACTCTTCATACATATGAATTTTTCATCATTCAATAAAGAAAAAGTTCTATTGAAATATTGTATTTCTATACAATCTAAATATATCTAAACCACATGGTAATGTAATTATGTTCTTCTACAAAATTTATAATATCATGGCTAAACATCTATGTGTAATACTAGTAATTTCATGAACATTATCAAATCATTTGTAATCTATAGTTATTTTAATAAATCTCAGTATTTCACCCCGATGGGCGTGTTAATATGGTTGCTACGGTTGCATCGGAGAAGGTACCATTAGTACACTTGGATCATCCATAGGTGGGCATGGCGAAAGGTAGTTAAGGGTTGAGCAGTAGCGTGTGTGTTTCCTTGTAATTTTAAAAGCCAGTTTATGGAGATGGAAGGATGAAGGTTCAAGCATATTATGGGAGGAGGTAAGGATAGTTCCGCGGCCTCCATTACAAGGTTCTTATTATTGGCATTTTGCATTTGGTGGTGACTTCTTTGGCTCATATTTCTTCTGATAGGCACTAGGCCTCACTTTGTTGTGGTAAGCTTCAGTTCAATTGTCACAAGTTTATACCTTCCTTTGTTGTTTTTAGAGCATATAGGTGGTTCACATTTTCTTTTCATTGTTGTGCTTGGGCGTTTGGCATGGTAATTTCATGTTAGGTAGTGTCTTTTGTGACTCATACCCCCTCTAGTATACATTGAGCTTCATTTTTTTCTAGTGAGTTTTAGTTTGTTTGTCACAGGCTTACACCTCAATTTGATATTCTTAGGGCATATATTTTGTTCATTTGCTCTATGCATTCTAGTTGTGTTTGGGCGTTTGGGGAAATGTTATCAGTTTCTTTGTTCAAATGAGATTTTGGAGATATATACTCGTTTGTTGAGGATAATTGTGGTACTTTGGGCAGCATGTTATTGGTCTCTAGAATTGGTAGTGTTCATGCTTGTAGCTTGTGATTTTAATTTCCTGAGTCAATTGCAATTGGTTCGAGGCGTGTGGCTGTCCCTATTTATTGGGACGTTTTAGGGGTCTAGGTATCATTATAATTTCTTCGAGTCTAGTTTGGGTAGAAAATATTGTCCAAGGTCTTTCCGCTGGATCATGAAAATGAATTGTGGCAAACTTGATAATCTTTTGGGTTTTGGGTCAGTGGTGTGGTATTTTGGTGACAACTTAATTGTTTTCAAGTCCAAAATTTAGGGTCTTCCTCATCGTTCTTCATCCTATTTTATAAGTATAGGCTTCACGAGTCGTTTTCCCTAGTGTTTATTCACAACAACGCTCATGCCTACAAGACATAGGATGAATAGTCAGAGAGGTGGTGGAGGAAACATTGGGCACAAACGGTTTATCTTTTTTTTTTGATTATGTGGCTATTTCTTTTGATGTTTTTCCTCTAGAAGTGAGGAAGGAGAATTTGGTTCAGAAAATTAAGGAGGTAGGGGATCGTCCTTATTATTTTGACTCTGAATTGGTTGTGGTGGGGGGGGGGGGGGATGTTAAATGGATCCCAACTCTTGGTAGATTCAAGAAAAGAAGGTTGCATTTCATGAGTTCTTTGGTGTTAAATTAGCCAATGACGACTTTGCTACATCTCATCTTCAAGGGCAAACAAGTGGAAAATTATAATGTTTTCTCTCCATTAGAGAAATTAAATGTATGTTCGCAACCAGAGGTTATGTCTGGAAAATATCAAATCTCGTTTAGTGTGGGCGGAAAGTTTCTTTGTGAGTGATTTAGCCTCTGTAGATGTCATTGATCCTCCAGCTGATAATGTTCAGACTCCTCCGATTTCTTCATATCATGACTAGAATGGTGTTATCCAGTAATTTTGTCCTTCATTATTGATAGTGTCTCTAGTATGGTTTATTTTGGGTGGCTTCCTGGGGTATTAGTTCATTGTATTCTCTTCCAAGAATTGTGGGTCATGGGGGTTATAGTTGGTTTTTGATATACTGGTGGTTTTTAGGTGTGTGGAATTTCAATGGTTTTCTAATATGTTGGTGGTTTTGTCTTATCTCTAGATGAAATGGTTTTACTTTAAGTTGAAACGTCTTCTATTCGTATGAAGGAGCATTATGGAATACCTTAATTTAGTGGACATAGCTATATATTAGTGTTGTAGCTCAAGCTATGGAACATTGATTCTTCATGCTTATTTGATGAAGTTGATGCCTTTGGTTTCATTTGGTGTTGTACATTGTTGGTCTTATTTGCATATGGAGATATAATGTGAAGTTACTGTGGGTTTCTCGATAACTCTGTATCCTTGTAATTCTCGGTGGTATATGTTTTCTCTAGTGTGCAAAACTGTGATGGTTTTAGCTTGCCTAGACTCATGGATTTTTTTATCCAGTGCTCGAAGGTCATTGTAATAGCTAGTTGTGTTATTTGAGTTATGTTGTTTATTTGATAAAGGGATCTATATGGTTATGAACATGCCTATTTCTATCATGTATTAATCTTTTTTTATTATTATATGAAATACAAAGTACTTATATTTACAACAATAACAAAAAACTTCATATTTCCAACAACAATCTATCTACTCTTAATATGGATAGTTTCTTTTGAACTTAAGCTTAAATTGCATAAAAATATCTATAATTATAGAAATTTATTTAAATAAAATAAAAAAACACAAAAAAGACATTTTTATAGAAAAACTAAGGATTGCACTTCATTCATAATTATTAAAAACTAAAGTATATTTTTCATTTATACTTTTAAAAATATTTATAGAATGCCAATGTTTCTTATTGTCATTTACACAACAATAAATAATTGAGATATCATTAAAAGCAATTTTATCTTTCATTTATGCTTTCAAAGTGTTTATAGAATGTTAATATCCTTTATTGTTATTTTTGCAAAACATTACACTTCATTCAACCATTAAAAACTATTTTATTTTGAATTTATTCTTTTCAAGAGTGTTTAATTGAAACACATCATATTACTACCCTTTTTTTATTCCTATTTTTTTTCATTTTCATTCTTATTATCATATTATTTTTAATATCATAATACTCATGTTATCATTTACAATATCTAATATAATATTATATCATATATATAATAACATGTGATTATGTGGAAGAGTATGTGGAAACCCTTTCAAGAAAAAACCACAGAACTTAAGTAATTGAGACAATAAGGGAACAAAACTTATTCTCTGCTAGGGTTTTCAGGTCTTGATTTCTGCAAGTTGTGTGATGCAACCCCTGATGTTACTGCCAAGGCAGGCGGATCAAATAATCATTGAGTGCAGTATTAGAGATATTTGAACTGTGGGCTGAGTGGTAAGGTCATGAGTGGCCCCCCGTCGGGAAGGGCAGACCCCTCCTCCTTTTGGGATGCAATAGAAGGACCAAAGGTCACAGTTCCCCAACAATTCAAATTTGGAGGCAATAATGCAGGTGTAGTGGAATCCCCAGCCATGGGAGTGCAGTGGAAGGCAAACAATCAAAGTCACTTCCTCCAGAAAGCTATAAAAAAACCCAAGTTCATTATCCCTAACAATTGTCTAGAGCAATTGTGTCAATTCATGAAAGACCATGCCCTGATCTGCAAATTTATGGGCATATGGCCTAGAGAACATGATATCGTCCAATGGATCTAAACTAAATGGAACCCAAATGGATCGATGGAGCTGCATCTAAGGGATGAAGGATTCTTCAGGGTGGTCTTTGCATATCTAAATGACCATAAATGGGTGTTTGATAATGGCCCATACTCCATAGGTGATTTCGGGTTATTCATAAGGAATTGGGAAGAGTGATACAATCCTAAGAAAGAGAAATGTTTAGAAACCCTGATTTGGGTGAGATTATTCTCCCTCCCAGAGGATTTTTGGGAGTCAGATATCCTAAAAGGAATTGGGAACTCCATTGGAGATTTCATAAAAAACTCAGAAATCACAAAACACTGAAGGCATGCTTTCTATGCTTACATCTGTGTATACATGAACATCTCTCAGCCCCTACTAGAATTAATAGACCTAGAGTACCATGATATGATCTGGTCAAAACCGCTTGACTATGAACATGTACCATTCAAATGCAGGAGGTGCCATGAATATGGCCACCTATTTCGAGACTGCCCCCTCACAAAATAGAAGAATCATTTTCATCCTCCAAGTAGGATGAATATGGCTTCTAGATGGTGGGTGGAAGGAAAAATAAGTAACAATGTCCTCAACAATTGGGAGCCAGTACTCGGCCGAACCAACAAGCACTAGAAAAGGTTTCTCCCCCACAAGGAAACAATGATCCCCCACAAGATAAGGAGGAGAACCCATTTGTGATTCTATGAAACTTGGAAACTAAAGGAAAACTGGTATAGAAATTGTTATCTCAAAATCAGGGCCTGGAAGGCTGCAGACCAGGAAGACTTCAAGTAACTGTTTCAGACCAATCTTTTAGCTAAGGCTTAGCCTCCTTAGCCTGAGAGGGCTCTCTCAAAGGATTTAAGGTTTGTGATTATGATTGAGATGGCTAACTCTTTATGAAACAAATAGGAATGAGGCTGGTAAAATCTAAATTAACAAGCATCCATTGGGCTCATGGAGTCATATGTCATTTAGCATTAACAATGAATTGGCTTTGCAATAAAATCAAGGCATTCATATTTCAATATAGATAGAGTACAACAAACACAAAAGGACAGTCTATGAGTATATGAAGGAAATTAGAACACTGCAAGTGATTTCTAAGTAATCAAAGACTCATAATACTGTATACAACACGAAAAGACAACAAGAGGAATTCATACATTGAAATCTCTATGATTCTTGAGCAGCAGAAGCCAATACTGTATTACCAAAAGAAACAGAGTCTTTACATAAGCTTAACAACAGAGCTTTTTTACATAAACTTCCAACCCTGATTACATTTCCCTTTCTCCTATTTATAAAGTTCTTCTACCTGACTGAGATTCCTCCTCAAACTTGAGGGGAACTCAAAATCTATTTCTAATGACACTTGTTCAACTTTTAACTGCCTATTAAATATAACAAACTGTAACTAGACTTTCTAGAGATTTAAATCAAGTAGGAGTCTAAGTCCTTATTATGTTAATAATAGCCTTGATTACAAACATTCTCGTTCTTTGACATCTGGTCCCTTTTTAGTTTGGCTGTGATGAATGTTCAAAACTCCATGCTGGTCTTCAATGTCACATTTTCTCCATTGCCCTGAAACATAGGAAACTACCCTTGCTCATCGGTCTTTAGTTTGCCTCAAAATTTTTGAATCCAAAGAAGCATGTCCTTTATCTTTGATTATCCAAAATGTAACAAATGGCCACATCATTGATGTGCTGTCCACCTCTTTTATGTGTAAAGGCAAAAACTCTTCCAAGCTGTTTTGACATATCTTGAACTGTGGTAAATGTGCTCACTTTATGACAAAAAATTTAAAGTTGGATTCGAATCCATATTTTCTCCACCTATCTTGACCTGGTTGAATGTTGATAGCTTCAGATGATGCCTTGTATATATTCCCCTTTCAAAATTCCCGCTTATATTTCAAAACCGGTTGATTGATATTAGATTGTTTAGCTTCAGCAGTTTCGTAGCGCGCTACGAAACTGCTGAGCTCTAGTCATCACCTTCAGCAGTTTCGTAGCGCGCTACAAAACTGCTGAGTTGTTTCAAAAATCATAGTTTCAACCCAAAACTTTGCTATTTGAGCACTTTGCTGTTTAAACATTCTTTCAACTGTTCCAAGACCTTCCAAAACTGAATGGAAATGTAGGATTCTTCAAGAAATATTATACCAAGAAAAATCATCAAAATTTGAAACATAGCCTTACTTGAAGTGGGATTTCTTTAAGGAGATTCCTTCAGCTGGCTTAACTGTATTTTGAAGTCTTCAATTTGTTTCTTCATGACCTTGATTCCAGATCTGAGGTTTGTATTGACCTTTCTTATAAATTGAGCTTCCTTTATTGCAGGAGTAGTCCAGCTACGGAATTGAACACTAAAATCAACCACCTCGGGAATTTGAAATGTTTGGTCTTCCCACCGAGCTTGCATTTGGTTGAAATAAGCCTCCTTAACTGCAAATTTCCTGGCAGCTTTCTTCAATCTAGCAATTTCAAAGTTGGCAGATTCCAATCTCCTTTTCAAGTCTTCCACACTACCTTCTTCTTGAGTGGCAACTGTTTTGCCTTTATCCTTTCTTTCATGAGGTCGTGTCACCTCTCCTGTTTCATCTGCTCTTGGCGGCACCTCCTGTACTTGTTTGAACTTCCTCGTTATGTGTCTCCTGGGCTTAAAAACAAATTGATCAACTTGATCATTGAACTTGAGTTTCTTTGAGGCTTTGAACCTCTTAGCCTCCTCTTTTCCTGACTGTATCAACTCAGCTTGAACTAGTGGGGACTCTTCTATGTCAATTGCTTGAAATAAATCATTTAAGTCTCCCTTTGAAACAGGGCTTTCTTCAATACTCATTGACTTACCTTTTTCTTTAGCCACCTGGCTCCTAGTCCTTCTTCTTTGAACTCCTCCACCTGTGCTTGATTCATGTGCAGTTTCTTTGACCTGAGTTTTCTCTTTATTTGACTGCTGGGGTGTATCTTGAATAGTCAATGGCCTGGTAGATTCTCTTACTTGTTTCCTTGCCTTTAACTTTGAAAACCTCTTGGCTCTTGTTTCTGCTTGAGGACTGGTTATTGTTGAAGGTTCTTTTGCAGCTTGAGGGCTGAGACCGGTCTTGCTCTTGAAACCAGACATGAATATGAATGTGTCCCAGTCTCTGCCTACCCTCTGGAGTTCATGCATAACAATCAACTTAACCAAGCCATGGTGGAACAATGAAGTCTCACGGGCTTCTTTTCTTAGTTGCACCTTGTCACACATTTTACTTAAGCTACGGAATAAGTAAAAAGGTAGATCAATAGATGTTTTCCCTGTGAAATGTAACAAAAGTTTAAAATGGTGAATACACTTTGTTATATCTCCCTTCACAGGTCAGGTACTTCTGTATACAGGTAAGCAAATGGGCATATGATTCTTTGACATAACTTCTAGGCACAGACTTGCTCAAATCTAAGTTAATGAACTCCTGCTTTAGAAATTCTTTGCATGGGTTCATGTAAAATTTGAAATTCTTGAACCAATTTTCTTGCCCTCTTGGAATCTCTGTAACTGTGGATATCATGTCTGGTGAGACCTGCAGTTCCAGCATACCAACCTTTGAGTTCAGTCCTGTGAAATTCAGGGAAAATTCCTTAGTAACTTGTGCATGACCTCCCTAGAGCTTCTTGCAAAAATTCCAACACCCAGCTTGTTTAAATGCCTGCTCGACTTCTCTGTTCTTCAAGGTTATGTCTAAACCTTCAGGCTCGTTTCTTAAACATTTGCCTGACCTGTGATCTTTCCTTTCTACTGATCCCTCCATGAAGATTCAGTGTAATGGAGGTTGGAAATGCTAGCGCTGCTCAAACTCCAATCTCTGCCTCACTTGAATGGCTGCCTCGCTTGATAGCTGCCTCGCTTGATGACAATGTTTTCAAATTGAAATCTTGTAGACTTGTTTCTCATGCAAGACATACAATCATCATTAAGACTGTGCATACCTGGCCTTTCTTGGAACTTGTATTCCGTGTGTACCAACGTACCTAGTGGTTGCAATAATGGAGATAAGCGGTTGGACATGATCTGTGGAGTGCATAAACTGACAATGAATGACGCAGCCATAGATTAACGTGACAGATTTGACAGTTGGGAAAGATTCACTGCGGAATGCATGAATCTCCGATTTCGCAGCACGGTCAGTGTAAATTTTGAATTATGCGCTGCGAAATCACCTAAAGGACTTTTGCGCTGTGAAACCACCTAATAGACTTTTGCGCTGCGAAACTGCTAAAAAGGATTAGTGCGTTGTGAAAACACTTCAGAATGGTTACATGCGCTATGAAATCACCTACAACACTTTGTGGTACATCGTAGTTTTTAAACCAAACTAACACATAGCTATGAGACCAGTGATGAATGAGAATGACTAGTGATGAAGGAGAATGCATACTTGACTCAAGACCCCCTAAGACTTAGACTCTAAGTAAAAACAAAAAATAAACTTAGACTAGCATCGACCTTTGTCATCAAGCTAGTAAGGGAAATTTTGACATTAGAATTCTTAAGTGATAACAAGAACCAACTCAATCAGCCATGCAAATCATGGAGGTTGAAAAGGATAACCCAACTCAAGTAAGTAAACAAATGCCAAAAAGGAAAATGTTGGAAGACCCAGAAGAAGACCTTAAGTTGAAGGAGATTCGTATTCAAACAAGAAGGGAGTTAGAAGTGTAAGAGAAGCATAATCGCTTGGGATCAGACGGACGTTCAATGTTGGAATTCTTCCGTAGTTGGAGTAGAATTGAGGTGAAAGATATTCCCACCAGTCAGTTATCTTATTTTTGGAATCTCTTCGGCCAATGGTGTGCCAAACTTCCAAGACCAAAAGGAGACTCAAGGTCTCAGACCCTTGTTAAGGAAGGAGGGTCCCTATCCCTCCCTTCGATGGAGCTACAGTCAATGGAGAAAGGGAAGAAGGGGTGAAAATCAACAAAGGATGCCATCACGGAAGTAGGAGAGTTGTTATTAAACTCGGGGAAAATGGGTTCGCTAACAAACTATTTCCCTCACACACCCCATTTATCCCAATGAAGCTAATCTACTAGAAAATTCAGGGCTTGAATTGCAAAGGTAAGCTTTGATCCTTGAAACTTAAAATAAGGAAAATGAAACTTGATATAGTATTACTCTAGGAAAAAAGGATGGTGGAAAGAAAGTTTTCTGATGCCATAGAATTATGTTGTAAAGAGAGAATGGCTATGGAATTGGATGAAAAAGGTTAAGCGGGTGGAATCACAATAATATGGGACCCCTAGTGCTTTGTCTTTGATGAATGGGTGAGCACTCAAGGTACCCTCTCGGGTAGATTCCAACCTATTGGATCTGTTGCATGGTATACTCTGACTATTGTTTATGGCCCAACAATCCCACAAGACAAATAAACATTCATTTAGGAACTGCATACACTAAAAGACTCTTTTTCAGATGAGGCTTGGATAATAGGGGGACTTCAACTTGATCCAAAATTTGAAGGAAAAACGGGGAGGGATCCACAAGCTAGAATCCAACGTCACATCCTTTAATGAGACTATTGATCGTTTGAAACTGATTGGCATTGAGATGAACAATGGGATCCATATGTGGAATAATTGCAGAGGGACCAGACACCAAGTGGAAAGTCATCTGGACAAATTTTTAATCTCAGAGGTCCTTGTGTTAGAACACTTGGTCCTAGAGGCCACCATAGTGCCATCAGTCAGGTCAGATCATTGGCCGATGAGCATAAACATAGATATGAAGATAGCCCCCAAAAATTGGTCGTTCCATTTTGAAATATTTTCGCTACAACACCCAGGATTCGTGGAGAATCTCCAAGAATGGTGGCAGGATATCAACGTCCAAGAGGGAACCAGGATGTAAAACTTCCAAAGGAAATTAAAGGCCCTCAAGAACAAAACCAAAATCTAGAATAGAGAGGAGTTTGGGGACATATTTAAAGAGAAAAGGAAGTTAGAGGTGAGAATGGAGAAAATCCAAACTCAAATCATCCAAGAAGGAAGGATCGAGTACCTTGCTAATGAAGAGGGTCAAATTGTAATGCAACTTGAAGAATGTCAAAAGCAAGAGGAGACACTATGGATACATAAATCCTAAGTCCAGTGGCCGAGGGAAGGAGAAAGGATCTCAAATTCCTTCCACTATGGGATCAAGATTGGACAATTACTAGGTCATGGAACGAGAACTGATATCTCACTTCTCAAATATTCTTTTAGAGGAGGACCAAGATCATGCACAAAAAATCAAGAGGGTTATCAGATACATCCCACGACTAGTTGCAATTGACCAAAATGAGGCATTGATGTGATGCATCATGTATGAGGAGGTCGAGAAGGTGGTGAAAGCATTTCCCATGAATAATTCTTCGGGTCCTAATGGTTTCACGTCTAAATTCTTCAAGGCCTGCTGTCCCTTTCTGGGTAACGAAATCATAGATCTAGTGGAGGATTCAAAAAGTACGAAGATGATCTGGTCCAAGCTGAATGACACATTCCTTACACTGATTCCTAAGAATATATGTCGCCTCCAACCCCAATGAGTTCAACCCTATTTCTTTATGTAATGTGATCTATAAAATTCTATCCTTGATTCTAGTTCGCAGGCTCAAACCAATTTTTCATCTTATTATTATCTCGGAGAAATCATAATTTGTAAAAGGACGCCAAATACTAGATGGGATAGTATCGGCGCATGAAGTCATTCACTCATTGAAGAGCAACAACCAGTCAGTTATGATGGTCAAGCTAGATCTTTCAAAAGCTTATGACATGCCAAATTGGAAATATCTCTGTGCCATGTTGAGGGTGTTCAGATTTGCAAAGGACTGGATCCATTGTATTAAATTTATGATTTCTACCCCCTTCTACTCAATCCTTCTCAATGGAGCCTTGACCACCACTTTTAGATCATCTTAGGGACTAAAGCAAGGGAACCCTATATCCCCCTTATTTATAATTGTTGTCGAAGCATTGGGTCAGATAATCCAAGCGACGTCCTTGTCTGACCAGATCAAAGGATTATGAATCCCTGGTACAAAGCTATCAATGGCCCATTAACAATTCGCTGTTGAAAATATTATATACTGAGAACCCTTGGTGTAGGAAGCTACCATTACAGACAAAATTCTGGGGGAATTATATGATGCCTTAAGAATGCTCATTAATAAAGAAAAGTCTAATATGTATTTTTTTTAACACCTCTAAATTGGTGTAAGATGTTGGGCATGGGATCCCCCAAGGGAAGTTTTGGGGCTTAGAGCCCAGATTTTGGTCAATTTTGTAATTCCAATGTAAAGACTCCACATTTTGTGGGCGCAGAGCGCATAGTTTGTTAAAGAGTCATAGGGTTGTCCACCCTTATTTTGATAATATAATGTCAGCTATAGAAGATCTACCCATGGTCCGCGGACCATGGGATTGTATAAATAGAGCGAAGCTCTAAGTAGTTAAGGCATCAATCACAGAATGTCTAAGGAAGAATGATGTATGCGAGATAGTTTTGAAGTGTAAAGTCTAGTTTTGGGTCGTAGCATAGGAAGAGGCTCTGCAGCTGAGTGCACAGAGGCCTAGTAGTCTGCAGCTGAGTGCACGGACCCCTGCAGCTAAGTGCGCAGGGTGAGTCGAGTCTGTAAATAGTGGAAGTATTAATAAAGAGAAGTTTCTATCAATTATGCGTCTTTATTTCATGTTTTATGCATATGTTATATTGGGTATGAATTTCACTTTTAATGCTTAAATGATGCATGAATGTGTAAAATTGTATTCGCTAAGTGAAAGTAAGATAGCATATCTGTTTACGCAAAGATAATCAAGACCTGTTAATAAGATAAGTAAGATACTTGGCGTATTTTAGGAGATATCGCAGTTCGCAGCGTGAAAGGACTTCAACCCCTAGTTAGGGCTGCACGAAAGTCAATTATAAGAAATCATGAAGGTATTGAAGGGTAGAACATTGCGCGAAGTGACCTGCACGAAGGTATGTTTAGTTGGACTAAATTGACATCACATCCATCTCAAAGGTGTGGAAACTTGGTTCCAGCATCCCCCCATACTGCTTCGGGTGAGACTTCAGTCTGCGCTCCGTGGGCTGATGCTGAAAGGGACAGTAGTGTAGGGGTTTGTTTGGTTAAATAACTTTGAACTTGGGTTAGGCCCCCATAAGCCAATAAATGGTTCCGTTTCCGAGACTAGAATCTGCATGAGAGATGTGTGATGTCGTATCATTGGAATCCAACTAAGAAAGAAATTGAAGGTTGGTTGGATAGAAGAATTCATGAGTTTGCGGTGCAGGAGAACAGAAACCCGTGACTATCAAAAGAAGAGTGGCTAGACAAATACCTGTATACAGAGATCCACAAAATATTTTTCACGTCCTTCCCTACTGAGCTATACGAGTGGATTACGAAGCTAGCAGATAGCCAAGGAAGGTGGAAACTTGACGGTCCTATTGTGTGGACCCCAGAGCTAGTGCGAAGGTTGGAAGCATCGAAGGATAAGATCGTACGTGTCGTCAATCATTGGCTCGATCATATTATAAAAGGATTCGTTATTGAGTTCGCAGTTGACACCTTAGTAAGCTACAACGAGGTAGAACGAAACTTTCTCAAAGGACTGCAAGGTAAGTACGTAAAGTCTTTAAATACTTGGATTAAAATGATGTTGTGTGAAAAGTGGGTTATGCAGTTACCTTGATGTTTAGGGCTATGTGAAGCGGAAAGGTTTACAGGAATGAAGGAAATAAGGGACCAGAAAATAGCCCCTTGATTTCACCTTCGTGAGGGGACGAGGAAGAGCTCACGAAGGTCTCTCCGCGAAGTGCTATTCATCTGATAAGACAAAGAATTTCGCGAATACCACCTCCACCCACACCACCACTGGCTTCACTGCCATCACCTCCATCTTCACCCGTACCAACTCCACCACCACCGTGATTCAATATGGCAAGCACAATGAAGTTGCTTGTGTTCAAAGGTTTGGGAAATGAGGATCCAAACCAATTTTGGTTCATTGTAAGGGTTGTATGGGAAGCACAAGGTGTTACAGATGACCATATAAAGAAAGCGATGCTAGTTAGTGCCCTGTAGGATCACGCGCTGACCTGGTATATTAAGTACTCCAATGATAACCCAAATGTGAGAGTCGCGGATATCCAAACAGTGCTAAATAAAGAATTTAGCAGGCCTAAATCTGAAGCGCAGTTGATCATGGGATTTAAAGAGATCATGATGCTACCAAGCGAGACTCCTTGGGAACTAGATCAGAGGTTGAAATGTACGATTCATGAAGCAAATATGAATATGACAGATGGACAAAATCGCGAGTGGTTTGTAGCTTCGCTACTACCACATTTAAGAAGTGTGATATCACAACAGAAGATAATGACTCAGGCAGAGGCCTTAGAGATTGCTATGAGGTTACATGAAACCCTGATGTAGGATCCTAACCTAGGATTTCAACAGATCCATGTGCAGCTGAAGAATATGTGCCTTGAGATGCAGAGTCTGAAACAAGATAGAATGGGTCGACCAGAAGTGCACGAAGAAGTGTGGTGCGTAAAATGCAAGAGCCAGGGTCATGACAAAGACCACTGCTTGGTTTTTACAAATTACCTCGCAGGAGGAGGACCGATGCCTTTAAGGCCAGAAGCTCAAGCATGACCTAGTGCGGCGCCTGCTTTATGGTGCGTGATCTGTCAAATAGCTGGAAAACATGCCACGGACAATTATCACTTGTTACAGAAGTATACGCAAAATTTGCAATAGTTGTTTTACAACTTTTGCAGGTTGGTGGGACATGACGAGCGTACCTGCAGAAGTTATGAGTTGATGATGGATAGAACCCCCACCTACAGGGTTCAAGCCAAAACATGGTCCCTTGACCAAAATGCAGAAATGGCGCGAATAGGATTTCAGGGGCGCGGGTGAGGCCGAGGTGGAGGAGGACCTTGTAGAGGTCGCAGATAGTTGATTTGCTACAATTACGTAGGGCCAGGACACTATGCCCGTGATTGCACCAATCCAACACGCTCGTCATGCAAGTATTGCACACTATTCGATAATGAGACAGAAGATTGTCCTACGCTGATAGCTAGGATACGTGACAAGGGAGTGCTACCACCTCCCCCAACTCAAAACCTACAGATGATGAGATCTGAGCCGCGCGAGGAAGACCCGAATGTAAACATTGTGCTCCAAAGTGGAATTGTGACGGGAGATGACAAAGGCAAACAACCAGAAGATAGTACTTAGGTTTGTAAAGCTCCAACGAAGGAAGCAGAGTTTGATTTGTAGCACGCTCGGGAAACCTTCATGGAAACTAAGAAGAGCTTCACTGATGCCTCCACTTCAGGAATCAAAGATAAACTAGAGCTGGAAATGGACCCATCCATGCTGACAACTTTCCTTGAAACACGTATGAAGTTACAGAGTGACAGTAAGGCTGTAAAAGGGTTACATGAACTCATTAACATATGCGCTGGGACCATGCCAGGAGAACCGTGTGTAGTCTAGAATATCGAAAAACATAAAACAAAAACGAGATGAGAAATGAGACTTACCGCACAGATCAGAGAATATGAGATGGATCAAGTCATTCTGGATTTGGTATCAGATGTAAATGTTCTACCGAAGCAGACATGGGAGCGAATGGGAAGACCTGTGCTGCAATGGTATCTAATTCATCTAAGAATGGCGAACCAGCAGATAATAACACCTATGGGGCGATTACAGGGAAAAACTATGGATATTGAGGGAGTGAGCGCCCGGGAAGATTTTGAAGTAATAGAGATTGTTGATGACAACAATCCCTACCCTGCGTTCCTAGGAATTGACTGGGCCACTGATGTGAATGGGGTAATTAATCTGAAGAAGAGAAAAATGATCTTTGAAAAGAAGTCACTACGCATAATTATACCCCTGGACCCTGCTAAAGGATTGCGTTATACAGAGCCGGTCTACAACTATGAAAGTGATGATGATCTAGATTGCATCTACAAGATAACAACGCGAGACCAAGACTGGGTGAATCCCACCACGGATGGATGGATTACATGGGAGTGCAAAAGTTCCTAGACTTCAGATTCTAAGGAAGATGTAGAACGATGGCAGAATCGATTACATGAAGTAACTATGTTGAACTGCAGTATGATGATAAGGTCGTTGCACTGCGTGTCGACATAAGTAAGAGATTTGCCTACTTATGATGCTCTGAATGAGGTAGATACTTTCTTGGATGCCTTTGAAAGGGAGGTGCCGGAAAAGCAACGCTTCCAGGCCTTGGACTAGGTATTGCGCGCTACACCTGCGAGATGGTGGGGTATGCACAAAGGAAGCTTTGATGATTAGCGCGAATGTAGGATAATGATGCAAGTATGATTTGGGAAGCCTAACGTGTGACTGACAGACAAGTATGATGGGCAGGAAGATCCGTGTGCACATATGGCCAAGTGGACGCAGGCCTATGGATAAAAGCCCCAACCTGCACAGAGGCATATGTACTCCACGCTAAAATACTTGGTCAATAAGCATGTGGCTGAACTTACAGATGGATCTTAATGTTGGAAAGACATTATACAGGAAGAGTAACCGCGTAGAAGATTCTACACGCAGAAGCATTCAACAAGGTATGAAACATGCTGACCAAGGTATGTAGTGCGTAGCGAAGTGATTGGGACCTATGCATACCAGCATTCTTATGGGCTTATCGGACGACATGTAAGAAACTAAAGGGACAAACACCTTTTAGGCTTGTTTATGGAGTGGAAGCCATAATTCCTATGGAATAAATCATGCCTAGTCTACACATAGCAATGCTCACAAGTATGACGGGTCGCGGAGCCTTGAAGGAGAGGCTCATACAGTTGGAAGAGCTCGAAGAAGAATGATTTTTGGCTGGATTCCACCAGTAGGTCCAAAAGCAGTGCAAAAAGGCATGGCACGATCAACACATCAAGCTGCGCACATATGAGGTAAACGATCTAGGGTTGTTGTATGATATTAAGTTTGATAAATTCCTAGGAAAGTTCAGAATGCATTGGTAAGGGTCGTATGTTATTAAGGGGATTACAGATGGTGGCACGGTATAGCTGGTAAAGTTGAATGGAGAACCCTTCCTAGGAAAAGTGAATGACAGTCATTTGAAGCCAGAAACAGGTGGCCCAACCACCTAACTAGCTGACCAAAGCACAGTCTTAGCACTCTAGGCAACTAAAAGGAGGCGCGGGACTATAAACTACTCTGCCCAGGAACTGCACGATGTCTGGACTACACGCAGTAGCAAAGTGTCACAGGGTCCGTGACAACGTAGAGACAGTTGCGTTGGCACGCAGGTCTGTCGGAAAGTGACCGTTACAGTCACTATTCATGATGTGATGCTTGGTTTGAGGCCAAATGGAGTGGAAGGCAAGCATTTAAGGTGAACTTTATGGGCTAGATTCTTGAAAATATGTCGCCAATCTAGCATTAATGGACCAAGTGTAGGGGGAACGGTCGAATTCAAATTCAAAAGGCGCTATAAATTACAAAGGGCTGTCCAGCAAACAACACTTGGAAATTTGAGAACTGAGTTGTTGCGCACTTAGATATTCATGAACCGAGACTTGTTTGATATTTTGAAGGTGAATTCATTACTTGAGAAATTACCAGAGACGCTGAGAAAACTATGGAATCGCACTATTGCAGCCCCCAAACAAGTCATGGATTATGGAGCAATGATTACCGAGGAAGCCGCGGAGGAAATTACGGAAGTGGAAGCCCCAGAGAGTGCCAGAATAGTCGCTGACATCCCTAAATCACCGCGCATGCTGAGACCTAAGCAGGACAAGCAGGCCATGATACTGGTGTGCGTCTCACCTATAAATTCGCTGAGGGCCAAGCTCACAATGGAGGAAAAGGGGAAGGCCATTAATTTGGAGGTTGAAGGGGAGGAAGAGTTTGAAGAAATCTTGGTTGAGGAAGAGGATGTAGAGATAGAAATCGAAACCCAGGGTGCAAACCCTCTCACCAGGTTACCTGCATATGTTCCTCCGTGGAAGGGTAAATCCAAGGTGCCCAAGGATATAGATGAGAGCAAGAGCTCTCTACAAACTCCGTTGCTCCCTGATGACATTATTTTTGAAGGAGGGCACTTAGGATGGGTTCCTGTATTGAAATTTGAAGATTGGGACCTCGTGGACCATAAGAATTTCCCAATACGCTAGAAGAAAGACGTGCCAGCTGGAATAATAGAGTTGGAGCCGCGCCAATGGCTCAGAGGTGTTGAGAAAGCAGGGTTGCTAAACCTGCTCTGGATGCCGCATTACCACCATGCCCCAATGACCATTTTTGTCATTAGGCAGCTGCTCTGCTTGGTGCATGATGGGTGCTTGTGGCTGGAGGAGCCCATCCCCATCACAGACCATCTGATTCACAGGATTACGTGGCTACCTTGTGCAAGGGAGGTCCAGCAAACATTTCAGAAGGAAAGAGTGAAGATTTGGCCATCGTGGAGGCCATGAAAAAGAAATTTAAGTTGTTTTGAAGAAGAAGCAAGGGTACGCCATCTCCAACATCAACAACCCTGTAGTTAAGGTCGCGACTTAGATATTGGCAGGGAAGGTGATGTGGAAGTGCTGTGTGGATGAGGTGCCCGTGCCAGTGGTTGCACTAGCATCGCAATGCGAAGAAGGGGTCCAGTTCAACTAGGAAAATTATCTATGCGGAGAGTTCCTTGAGAACTTCCACGAGGCACAGGAGCAGGGTAAAACATTCCATTATGCATGGCTCCTGTTGTCAATAGTACTGGTGGCATGGGAGTTTATTGAAGATAGCTAGTTCCTGTCGATCACGCAAGACCTTCCTAAGGCAGTGAAGTATGCTTCGCTATGGGCAACCAGGGATGCACAGAGGATAAGGGAGAGCAAGATCTTTTGGGTTCTCATGGAGATGAACATCAGAATGGGGATTAATCACAAGCCATGGTTATGCTGAAGGTCTACAAAAGTATGCAGAGCTTCATGGAGTTCAAATCAGACTTCCACCATGTCTTCATCAGGGTGCAGAAGGACCCTATGAAGATGTGGCATGAGTTATCTTACTTAGCGACTGATGATGTAATTTTCACAGTCCTTGAGTCTTGGCAGCCAGAGTGGCACACTCCAGCTGGCTCCGTGGTTGAAGTAGAGAAGTCCACCGCACAACAGAAGAAGGAAGAAACGAAACTATGGATGGCGCAACTGACCGAAAAACGCAGGAAGGAAGAAGTAGTGGCTAAGGCCTAGGTGGCACATGACACTGCGAAGTTGGTTGAGGAACAACTGAAGATAGCAGAAGAAGAGCACGAAGGATAGAAGTCTCCTTCACCCGAGCCAGAAACAGACACAAAAAAAGGTGGCGTGGACCTGCAGACAACGTCCACCCAGCTAAAACGTCCACGCCCAAGAGAGCAGGTAGGGCCACAAAAGAAGATAAAGGCCTCAAAAACTTTGTTCGACCCAATCACCCTCATTGAGGGGGATCTACTTAATATTGGTGAAATGGTGCAGGACATCACCATGGAGGCCCTCCAGTAGTTTGAGGAGAAACACCATATGGTATTGGGGGTTCTCGAGATGTAGATATAGGAGTTGCAGGTGTGCACTCCGTAGGCTGGCACTGTGTCAACTAGCCTCGCAGTTGGCACTTTTGCGACTGAGAAAATGCTGCGCGCCAGCATGACCAACACAATAGTGCTACTAGATGGAGCACTCGTTATAGAAAATGAGGTCGACATGCCTATGGTTAGTAGCTTGAAATGAATC
The DNA here is from genome assembly GCA_031772625.1 of Pinus tabuliformis. Taxonomy (NCBI): domain Eukaryota; kingdom Viridiplantae; phylum Streptophyta; class Pinopsida; order Pinales; family Pinaceae; genus Pinus; species Pinus tabuliformis. The sequence goes on along the minus strand of CM062811.1, from coordinate 134,496,123 downwards.
GGGTTAAACATGATTGCGCTCCCTCGGGAGATGCTCTATATTTTGCAGGATGGAGTCACTGCAGAACTATGCGCCAGGTAGAGTTGCACGCTACAACTAATGAGTGAGCAACGCATCAACATTGAGCAGTTGAACCTGCAGCGCAACGAGGCAGTGTCGCAGAACAAATAGATATTTCAGTTGGTGGAGGAATCCTGCCAAATAGTTCTGGAGTTGGCCATCCAAGTAGAGGAACCGATGGAGGCACACGTCCGAAAGTTAGAAGCAGGCGTACGTGATGCCAGAGCAGAAATGGCCAGGGTTCAGTTGGAACTAAACCTTCAGATATCAGAACTGTAATTGAAGGTGTAACCTTCAACTCCACCGGAGGTTAAGGAATAACGCACCACCGCGATCACAACAACAATGGCGGTGGTTAACAATGTAGTGACAAACTGCATGAAGCTATTCGAGCAGTCGTTCGAGGTCCTCACCACCCTGCAGGAGGATCCGAACATAGAATGCCTGGAGGCAAAGGCACGCGAGCTATAGCAGAGATACAATGAGGTAAAAGGGACCACACAGATAGTTTCCCTTATGTAGAGGCTCACAAGGGTGCAGCAGGAAAAGGCACTCAAGGAGCAGGTGGATGCTGCTCGGCATAAAGAGGCAGTTTTGAAAGCGTGCCTACAGTTGTGGATTAATGAGGCGTATAACATTACAGCCTCCATTGAAGCAAATCTCACGTAGTTGCAAGAAACTTAGGAAAGGATTCAGGGCAGCAGTTCATTGACAGCAGTCACCAAACAATGCGTAGAGGAAGTTCAGCAGGCAGCCACTCAGTGCGCTGCCAAACTTGCAACGATCCAGTCAGAGTTGGGAGGTATTTGCGTAAAGATCTCCGCACCGACAGAATGACTCGAGGGCAAGTCACGATGTTGGTGTTGGGGGCCTATTGGGCATGGGATCTCCCAAGGGATGTTTGGGGCTTAGAGCCCAGATTTTGGTCAATTTTGTAATTCCAATGTAAAGAATCCGCATTTTGTGGGCGCGGAGAGCGTAGTTTGTTAAAAAGTCATAGGGTTGTCCACACTTATTTTGATAATATAATGTCGGCTGTAGAAGATCTACCCATGGTCATGGACCATGGGATTGTATAAATAGAGCAAAGATCTAAGTAGTTAAGGCATTAATCACAGAATGTATAAGGAATAATGATGTATGCGAGATAGTTCTAAAGTGTAAACTCTAGTTTTGGGTCATAGAGTAGGAAGAGGCGCCTAGTATTTCGCAGCTGAGTGCGCAGGGCGAGTCGAGTCTGTAAACAGTGGAAGTATTAATAAAGAGAAGTTTCTATCAATTCTACGTCTTTATTTCCTATTTTATGCATCTGTTATATTGGGTATGAATTTCACTTTTAATGCTTATATGATGCGTGAATGTGTATAATTGTATTGGCTAAGTGAACGCAAGATAGAATATATGTTTACGCAAAGATAATCAAGACCTGTTAATAAGATAAGTAAGATACTTGGTGTAGTTTAGGAGATATCGCAGTTTGTTGCCTTAGCAGTGCAAAAGGACTTCAGCCCTTGGTTAGGGTTGCACAAAAGTTGATTATAACAAATTGCGAAGGTACTGAAGGGTAGAACAGTGCATGACGTGACTTGCACAAAGGCAGGTTTAGTTGGACAAAACTGAAATCACATCCATCTCAAGGGTGCAGAAACTTGGTTCTAGCATCCCCCCATACTGCTTCGGGTGAGACTTTAGTCCGTGCTCCGCGGGCTGATGCTGAAAGGGCCAATAGTGTAGGGATTTGTTTGGCTAAATAACTTTGAACCTAGGTCAGGCCCCCATAAGCCAACATAAGATCACTTAGTGCACCTCCTGGGCTTCTCTATAGACCGCCTCCTATCTAAATACCTGGGGGTTCCCCCATTGGCCAACCCCCGGGAAATTATTTGTTGGAGGGGCATTTGCAACAAACTGGCCTTGAAACTCTCTTGCCGAATATTCCCTATTCTCAACCTGTCTAGCAAAGCCACTCTCCTTAAATTTGTCCTCCAGGCCATCCCCATGTATCAGCTAACATCTCTCCCCGCCCCTAAATTTATCTACCAAGAGATAATTTCCATCTTTCGGAAATTTCTCTAGCAAGGAACTAGTTCAGATAAAAAATGGTCTCTTGTAGCTTGGGATAAACTTTTCCTTCCAAAATTCTATGATGGTTTGGGCCTGCGTGATCCTAAAATATAAAATGAGGTAATAGGGGATAAATTATGGTGGTGTTGGATATAAGGAGGAAATGAACAATGGAAAAGGATATGGAACTGTATGTATGGAAGGGGAAGATCTCAATCGAAGCTACTACACAAAATAACTTGGCACCTGGGATCAACCTTATGGAACATGACATGCAGGAATTTCTACCTCATACAGGATCATTCTTTCTGCGAGGTGCACAATGGCTCCATAACCCTCTTATGGGAAGAATCATGGTAGCAATTTCCACGCTTAGACCAGGACAATGACCTCCAAGGGATAAAAGTGATCCTGGACCATAGGAATTTCAAAGAAGTGGAATACATATGGAAAACTAATATAGAGAATAAATATTGGAGAGAGTGAAAAACAAAGTTGTATGGGCATCTAGACATCACCCCGGACAACTTGTAGCTCTTCATGTAGCATATGAAGGACAAGAGGATTCTCATCATGTACTCTTAAAATCTGATGGGGCCATCGTTTGGTGGGAACACATTCTATGAAGGAAGCATACTTTCTCAAGAAAGAGGATCAATGCCAAAATCACAACATTCTGTTCTAGTTGGAATCGACCTCCTAGAGATAGCCCCTGGGTTAGAGGAAAGACTAGTGCCTAGGAAATCCTAGATGAGTGCTTGTAGGGTTTGCAAGAGTTATCACACACTCCCAATATTTAATATGTCATAGAATAGAGGTGATTTAGAACCCTCCTCCAGAGGAAACACATAACAATCAGATGAAAAATCAACATAGAAACATCAATGCAAATATACAATGACCTTCATCGCTTGGGTTTGCAGTTTAATAATCCATTGTAGTATATGGGATAGAAGAGTTCAACAAGAAGGAAATTCAATACACAGGGCTTATCTTTAAGAATCATATGCAGTGAAAATTAGAGTGAAGCATATTAAGCAAAGATGTCGGATGAGATGAAAAGATACATAGTGTGCACTTTAAGGATTTAATTTCCATGTCCATACAAGCGTTATAAATAAATATTTGACTTCAACGAATCCATTCATTCATGAGAAAAACATCCAACATCTATTTAGGATATAATCTAAGAGGAAAATTGAAACGCACATGAAAGTAACATAGAAAGAACACATACTACAAACTCAGGTGAGCCGAAATAGCCAAAAACTTGTATTAATCTTCAGCAGAGCAATAATACATCAACAATGCACAATGCTAATCTATTGGAAAGCCAAAATTTTACAAAAGTTCTGAACCTTCTTAAAATATCATCTCACTGTCTTTACAGGGCCTCTAAAGGAGAACCCCTTACATAAATATTATTTCTTGATTTTGTTATAAAGATTCATCATGTCAAAATTAAGCATGCTCCGTGACACAATTGTTTGTAATAGAAAACGTCACTAACTAAGAAATAAAATATTTACATAGAAGTAAAAATAACAATGTTGTTATCACTCCTCCGGATCTCCAAGGCTAAGGAAGAGTCCAGCTGAGGTAACCACAGACCAACCTTTTGACTTGGTAGCTAGCCCTACTAGGCCGAAGAGGGCTCTCTCCAAAGAATCACAACCAAGAGGGCTGGATGGATTAGGGTTTTAGGCTAGATATAAAGTGCAGAGGCTTTTGTTTGTTTGAAGTTGGGTTGCTGGATGAGGGTTAGGTCAGGGAAAATAAGATATGATTGTAGACATTCAAAGGGGCAAGGTAGGTATGTAGGCTAGCACATTAGGGTTTCTTGGGATGAGATAATTCAGACAGATGAGGAGCTAGGAAGAGCATGAAAGATTTATTCTTCCTAAACTGAAGAAAGATGAACAAACTATGAAAACTTCCCCAAAACAGAGCATGTGAGATGATTTCTATTTATCAAATTGAAAGAGATCATACAATAGACATGAAATGGAATATGGACCAACAATACATACATACAAATGAAACTAAAGAAAAAATAATGCTAGACAACCATACCACAAGTATCCCAAGGAAATAGCTGCAACTCATATATCGAAACTGGCCAAATTATGATACAATAGTGTCTCTGATCAATCTAACATCATCCAACTGAGTCCAACCTCTTAAAATACTGAAAAATACAAGATATAGGCCTCAAAAAATACTTCTCCCAACCTTAGGGGTCGAATCCATGAGAGGAGCAGTTCCACCAAAATCTAAATTGATAGCTAGAGTGTAGGTTGGTCAAGGTGACTCATCCCTAATTACAATGAAATTGATTCATTACACCTCATAGAGTCCATTTACCTAATGTATTTACCCTAGGTATAGTAAAAATACCATAATTACATTTACATCATCAATTACATCAGTAAAAACTTGATTTCCCAAGATGAAAATCAAATCTGGAGAAAAACCAATGAAAAAGCATAAAACTGTCAAACGCAACATCTCTATGTCAAACACGCCATCCATCTTGTAAATAGGTTTTGAATGCCTTCTCGGTGTCCAAATTGAGCCCAATATAGCTCATTGGAAATCTTGTCCTGTCTAGTTTCCAAAATGGACTTGATTTGACCCTCCAAAAGTTGATTCTCCCAATACTTCTCAGTGCGCAGCACCAAGGTGAAAAAGGAGGCAGAACATTGATTTTTTGTGTGTTTTTTCACCTTTTCACCTACCAGTTGTGCAAACCAAGCCTAGAAAAGTTGTTTTCCTGCATGTATTCATCATTGTTCATCCACTGGTGGTCTTCATTTGGCCAAAAAGTGCCTCAAACAAAAGTGCAGCACCCTAGCATTCTAGCTGTCACAAAATTGTCTATGATTGCTGAAAAACACAAAAACTTCAAAATTACCCCAAAACCTTTCAAAATTGGTGAAATGATTGCTGATCATGTGGTTTATGCATGGAGTGAGGCTTCAGCAAGGATATCAAGTCTTCCTTCCTCTTCTTTCTTGTTTAGGGCTTCAATCTTTGCATTAGCTCTTCTAAGCTTTGCCCTTGCAATCTTGTTCCTCATGGCATAATGTTTTTCCATCTTTCTCTGAATGTCATTTTCTTTGTTGGCCTTGTCCAGGAGCTTCTCCAAATGCTGGTTTACCTTGTCAAGCCAATGCTCTCGGTTCTCATTAATCATGATGGAAAACTGTTCATTCAATGTGAGCTGATTTGCAAGCTCAGCCTCCTTTTGTCTCTCTAGTTCTAGAGCTCTTTTCAGCCCTCTAGTCCTAGGTCTGCTTCTTGGTTCTTGTTCTTGTTTAGTTTCACTATACCTTCCATAGGCCTCATCAAGAAATGCCTTGGATTTCATTTCTTCTCTTTTTGCCTTGAGGAGCTGAATCTCCATGATATCATGCTTGGCTTGAAGCTGCTGGTTTTCTTGCTCATAATATGAAATAATAAATTTATACCTCTCCAAATTGGTCTAGAGATCCCTGATGTATGCATCTTTTTCCTTGATGACTATGCTAATTTCCTCATTTTCATCATGCTCATCTAGGTCAACAAGGTCAAAATCCTTTTCTATCTCATGGAGGTCCTCCTCCTCATGCTTGATCTCTCCCTCTGTTATTTTTTCTTTGCCTTCGTGTACCTGTTTTGTTGGTGAAGAAGGTAGGGCCCCTCCCACAATCTGTGGGAAAAACACCTGCCTATGACCTCTCTAATAAGTATGTGCCAATATACCCAAATCAACCCTTTTATGTTTGATGACCTCAACCTTCTTAGTCTGCTCAGGCTCATTGATCTTAGCTCTGCTAGGTGACTCAATGTGCTCATGAAATGGTGATGGTGAAGGAGACTGATATGATGATGATGCATGAATTGTGGGCTGAGATGGAGGAATGGATGTGGGAAGATGAGATTATGATACTAGGGTTTCTCTCGAGGAAAACATTAAATTTTGCAATGACATTTAAAACACCACAAAATGACTTGAGGAATGTTAGGAGGGTGTATCTTGAATGTTACTTACTTGCTGGAGGATGAAGACAACCAATCTTGAAGTTTGTGAAGCAATGGAACTTTATTTGGAGCCAGCGAGAAATTTTGGGCAAAGGCGCAGCGCACAACACAAGGGCGCCCTCCACAACACAAACATGCAGCGTAACACTGAAACGTGCAACGTGACACACAGACACGCCCTCTTTCTGCCTGGAGCACAATGACAACTTCAAATCAACTGTTAGGTGCCTTCCTGAAGTCAAAATTGAGCTCATGATAGCTCGTTGGAAATTTATCTCTCTTGGATACACAATGGACCTATGAAGTACTGAAAATGATCAAGTATATCCCCTCAAAAATCAATTCTCCCAAGACTGTTCAAAAAGTGCAGAATAAGGGTGCAAAACTGAAGTGTGCACTTGTAGGAAACTTTTGGAGGTATTCCTAAACTCCAAATTGAGCACATGATAGCTCATTGTTAATGTATCTCTGTCTAGTTATCATTTGACTTATCAAGCAAGTCATGTGGACACTCCAGCTAGGAGAAAAAATGATTTTCCCAAGGTCACTCCAGAAGTGCAGAAAACCTCTTGTAGCACCTGTATGTTTTACATTTCTCCAAAACCATAACACCTATGTAAATAATGAAGGAGGGGTTTGTTCCTTGGCCTATGATGGACACAAACCTCTTTCACTTTTGTAAAATTCATCTCTGTTTGGTTGGAAACATACTTTAAATAAAAATTGCCTTATGTGTGGCAAATGATTTTGTCCCTTGGAATGATTTTTTTTGAAAAATGATGGAGACATGATGTTTATGAGTTGGAGTGGCCTCATACTTTCTGATATGACCTCCCTTATGCCTCCTCTTCTCATATGTCTCTGATTCCATAGCAAACCCTAGCTCAGTGGGAGAGGAAATTAGGGTTTAGTGCTTGTGGAAAATGATGATTTAGGCACCCTTGGGAAAAGACAACTCCCTTTGGCATTCACTTAACCTTTTGAAACTTTACCCTTTCACTTGACTATTTCCTTTGACAAATTGATCTTTTGATGGTCTGGCATCTTTGGAACACTAAGTTAACAACTTGGGAACCTTGTACTTATTACATTTAAATGACATAAAATTACAAAATGAAAATTAAAAATATTACATTTGAACTCAAAATTACATGATGAAATAAGAATTTCTCTTTACAAATCATCTTCACATGGTGAAGAGAGGTTACTGATCATTTTGACACTTGTTGGCTTTATGCAATGGAGTGGAATTTTATTGAACCATGAAAACCCTAATGACCTAATGAAAACCTTGACTGGATTGACCTTTGATGACATGACTGATGTGATGGCATGATGTCATTAACTTTATGGATAATGGATACTCAGCAAGGTATGGAAGTGTGCCAACAAGTAATCAAATTTGAGGGAGAGTGATGATTTTTTTATTTTAGGACTACCATCAGTGAGTGAATTTTGGAATGCAACCTAGTGGAATGACAAAATTTCTGAATGAGACCCTAATATGCAATGAAAAGAGGATTTTTTATCACTGATGGCAGGATGCAAATACTGACACTGACAAATGTCATGATTGACACAATCTACAATATCTTTAGTTTTTCCTGGCAAGAGGTGGAGGCTGCATCATGGGGTCGATGATCTGGAGCATGGGCCAATCAATGAATTTCTAACATCTCTGCCACAACACCGGATTTGGGTTAGGAGACTGGAAGAAAAACTGATGTGATATCTTCATATTTGTTAATTCTGAATAGTCCAGCCTAGCCCTGGATATCATTTTCACCAACCCAAGCAATTGGAATTCCTTCTTGAGATAATTTACCACTGTTCCGCCCTTGAAAGTGGTGGTCTTCTTGTGAGAGGAGTCTGCTCCACTTTTGGCCTATACCAGTTGATGTTTGTATTGATCCCAAGTGTTTAGCTCACCCAATTCTTGATAGCTAGGAAATCTTTCCTTTATCAGTGATTTAAATTCCTCATTGAAAGCATTTATCTTTCTTGCCACTACCCCCAAACATTCTTCAACTTTGACTCTGGATTCCTCCTTTTAGATCATCTTAATGATCTCCATAATGGCCCCCCACTCTATCTACCACATCAATATGACTCAGTTCACTAAGTGGTCTCTCATTTACAAACTTGGTGAACTTTTGAGAAATATGGGAATTCTTTACTCCATCCTCCTTAGCTGATAAGATGGAGTAATCAAAGTCTTTGACCCCCACTTCCTTCTCATGTATCATGGTTATAAATTCCTAGTTCCTTCCTATTTCTTCAATAATTTCATCCCACACCATCTTTTTAGCCTGCAACAATGACATGTTCCCTTTTAGCTTACTCCTTAGCTCTGAGATCTGTTGTTTAGCTTCTTGTAGGTCCTTGCTAAGGATCTCATTATTATTCTTGTTGACCTCTACTTGTTTCTCCTTCTGGGCTAAGCTTTTCTTGGCATCCTCTAGATCTCTTTGTACCTTTTTCAGTTCCCTTTCTAAAATTTGAAGTTCAGTAAGGGTCTTGGTGAGTTGTTTAGTATGGTTTTGGGGATCTTCAAGAATGATGACTGCACATATACGTGAATCAATCTTCTACTACAAATCAGCTATTTTTTGCTTGAGGGTTACACCCTCCTTATTCCTGTTAATGATCCCATTGGCTAGGATCTCTTTGTAAGCTTCAACCTACTCTAGCTCCTTGGATTGGACATGCTTGCTGCCTGGCATATTTTTCTTATGCCTTGGTTCCTGAATACTTGTTTGAGAACTCTTGAGCAGAGCCTCAATAGCTAACCTATCCTCAGGATTCACCCCAAGCTTTACCACCAACTCCTTGAAGCTTTCATTTTTTATGTGAAGGGCTCAAGAGTTGGATTTATCTTGTTTCAACCTATTTGCAACTTTCTCCAGTAGTGTTTATGCCTTGTTGATGGTCAAGGAATTCCTATTTAGCTCACTGTACAACATTTCCCCAACCTACCTATGGAAATTGATTTTTTCTAGGAGGGGAACACTTCCCAAATCCAAAGACACATCCAAGGTTTTGAATTGTGATCCTGAAGGAAAAGATTGGGCTCAAGGATGTTGCAAGGAGAATTTCATTTGGTTCCTCTCCAAATCCATTGTAGTCAGCAACCTAGTGTGATGTGGGGATAAATGAGATGCCATTTGTTGTTGCATCTCCTCCCTCACTTTCTTATTTCTTTCTTCAATGGGCTTTCCAGCAGCCCAACTTGATCCTGTGACCGATTTACTAGTTGTTGTACCTAAATAAGCTATTTATGAAGAAGACGAGGAGGTGGACTGTGACAAATCTTCCAATGAGACATGAAAACCTGGTTAGTCTAGGATTGTCTCCACTAGCCTAGTTTCCAATTCTTCTTCTTCAGTTTCCTGAGTCTTAGCCTTTTTAGATGAGAGGGTATCTACCATCTCGGTATCTTCCATCTGGCCCATGGGCCTCTTTTGTGCCTTGTCTTTAGGTTTCGAAGTCTCAATATCCATCTATGTATCAAGAGGCCATGATTCAATGTAGATTTCCATTCCACTTTAGGTTTATCCTCATGTAAATAATTTGAAGCCTTTATTTTGTCTCTCCTTTTGGAAATGACACCATGAGGGTCATAGTGTCAGATCTCTCCTAGGCCAAATTTCATTGCTTTGAGCGAGGCCTCGACATCCTTGAAATTCTGCCTGGAATTAACAATGAAAGGCCCCATAGGAATTCCCAATTTGAACAGATGTCCCTTCTATACATGGACAAAATGGAGTTGATTTGTGGATAGGATCTGCCTAATGAATTCTAAAGAAAATATCCTCATAGGCATGAAAACAGGTAGGTAGTATGGGGGAAGATCACATCCATAAATTCTAATCTTTGTGTGGTTTTCAAACAAATACCAATCCTCTACCCTGGTGTCTTTTCTGAGCTGGAAGAGTTATTTTTCATGGGGGAGAACCCTGGGAGGAGATACACCATGAATGATCCTATATGCAATGGCCATATAGGTGGAGATGAATAGTGAATAGTTCTCAGAGTCAGGTCTTTCTCTAATAGCAACATCCCAATCAAACACTGAGTTTCTCCTCTTGCCTTCAGAGAACAAGTTCAGGCCCAGCCATTCAAATTCTTCAACATGAGAGTACACAAAAATATAAAACAACGAGTAGTATCTGAAGTATGAAGTGGTGGAGAAGTGGTGCATTTGGAATCTAATGGCTTCATACAAGTAAGCTGGGATGTTAAGTACACAACCAGGTTGTAGCATTTGCTTAAGGAAGCCCAAGGTGGCTTTGTTGGCTATGTTGGCATCCTCTTCTCCTAGTAGGTGAGTAATGATGGAAAATATAGGCTAGACAGGCTCTGCATAGAGGGTGATGGGGAAGCTGTCAGCAACAAGCAAGGATTCTATCCCAGGAGATAGGATCATTTGCAAGAAGGGTTGTTGCTTAGTGGTCGGAAGAGTAGAAAAATAATAGATCAGGGTGGTGTCCATGAACTACAGAAGGTCAGGGGGAGAATGGTATACCAATGCTTTCTAAATTAGCTCTAGGGTGATTTCTATGATTTTTGACCCCTTGGGAGGAAATGAAGTAGTTCTTCTTGTCGATGTAGGTTGCTTCCAACCAAAAGACAAATTCTGGGAAGTAATGAATAGAGGGTGCAATATGGTAGTACAACCCTAAATCCACTAGCCCCCCTAACATAATTTCCAAACAGGTCAACTCGGAGGTCAATCAAGTTGTAGGATCAGATAAGGCTTGCAATTTGCTCTTCGAGGTCCATGAGGGGGTCAACGCTTGATGAAGGCTTGGGTTCATGGGTTTGGGGAACCCTAGGTGATTTTTAGGACTTAGAGGCCTTAATTTTCCGATTTAAAATGGTAAACTATGAAAATTACGGAGTACAGGGGAGCACATTACTTGTAGGGAAAATTTTAGGGGCTAATATTCACAAGTGGGCTAATTTTCCATGTTTTTTTCCAGAAAAACAATTCGCCAATTTCCATTTTTTCTAAAACTGATTAGCCCAAATTTTATAATATAAAATTATTTTACCTTAAGAATCGCCAAAATTTATATAAACTAATATGAAATCATTAGAAATAAAAATATTTTTACAAAAATATTTCCAAACATTTTACAATTTGCATATTAGGGACCAGTAAGATTTGCCACAGTTTCTAAACTTTAAGATAAACTTCCATCCTTAAAAATTTCCTTGGTTACCTGGTCATTGCAGAGGAGGCCAAAAACAATACTGGGATGAGTTGTTGGGACGACAGGGTGTGAAAATGACATTCTTCATGGGCTACTAGCGAGAGGAGCACCTAGAAGCAGTGACACAATTTTTAAAAATTCGAGCGAAAGAAACCTTTTTATAAATAGTGTGTGCCAACGGTCAGGTGATGTCACTAAGGGTGGATGAGTGTCATGAGGGGATTCGACGATGGTGGGTGGAGTAGTATATAGAAGTGGGGAGGGGGGGAGAACATGGGTTACCGTTAAAAATTTTAAATTCCACCTTTTTTTCATGAATCATAGTGCTGATGGTTGAAATTCACTAGTTCGCATGGTCCCCACCTTGTTTCAGAGGCCGAACAATGGGAGGACAAACCTCCCCTCTGCCCCCCTGAAATTAATCTCTGTCTTCAGATCAAAATTTGAATAGTAAACTCTAGAGGTGCAGATATTTTTATCATCTGAGCAAGTAAACCCTCCGGACTGCTTCCAGAAAGTGGCAAGGTGGAGATAAGCGACGATCTGCCCAAAAGCTGCACAATTTTTAACTTTACCTTTATTCTGAGGTCCCAAGGTCTAATATAAGACTATGGAGCCTATCATTTTCCACCACGTTCTACAGGGGATGGAGAGAGAAGAACGACTTTCAAGCCTTTGAAAGTTTGTCATTTACCTTCAATTTGAAGTTTGCTCCCTTGCGTTCCGGTACTTAATCTCTTCTTAGGTTCCCCTTTTCAAACATGAAATATACTGCCTTTCCTTGTGAAAAATAGGGCCTCTCAAGCATGAATGTAAAGAGGGGTAGAGTAGGTGACAACATCGACTCTAATTGGGGAAAATGTATTGCAAGCAATGCATTGAGAACCTGCAGATTAGTGTCTTCTCTCCATTGGGCATGGAGTCATTTTATTCAGGTACATAAAAGTAAAAACATAAATATAAAGAACTAAAATTATTCTTGATATTTTATACTAGCTCACCAATATGTACAATGGGTGAAAAATGAACCTCTTAGTGTTGGAAGTAAAGCTTGAGGAATTTCCCATTTACAGGCAACTCAAGCACTTCACCCTCCAAGTTTTCTAGCAAGAAAGTATTGTTTCCCTTTGCCTCAACAATCTTGAAGGGTCCAAACCATAAGGGATCAAATTTTCCATGTTTTCCTTTGTCTTCTTTTCTTACATCCCACCTAAGCACCAGATCTCTAGGTTGTAGTAGTTTGTCTTTGGCTCTTCTGTCAAAAAGATCCTTCATATTTTCTTGGTATTTGACCAAGTTCTGAGTCACCTCTAGCCTGGTTTCTCGAAGTTCCATAAGTCGATTGATTCTCCTAGTTAGAGAATTTGGCTCTCCCTCAACATCTTTCAGCATTTTAGCCACTAGCATTTCTAGTTTTATGGGAAAAACAACAACGTTCCCATACACCAATTCAAATGGAGACTTACTAGTCGATCTCTTAGTCATGACTATGTTTTCCCACAAGGAAAACTTCTGTTGTGAATCCCTATTTTTTTGACTCTCTAATATGGTATTTTTTCAGGATTCTCACAAGAGTTTTATTGGAGGATTATGCCAATCCATTCCCCTGTGGGTAATAGGTAGTAGAGTGGCCTACAAGTATGTTGTATTTTTGGCAGAAGCTCAAAAACTTGGCAAATTTGAACACTTGGGCATTATCTGTGATTATCTTCCTTGGGCACCCAAATTTGGCCAGAATGTTCTCTTCCATGAATTTTATGACAACTACATCAATTGCATTCTTGGTTGGGATAGCCTCCACCCACTTAGTGAAATAGTCAGTTGCAGTGAGAATCCATTTGTTTTGATCATTGGATGGTGGGTGTACTTCTCTAATAAATTCCAACCCCCACTGTCTAAAGGGCTCTTCCACAAATACAAGGATCAAGGGGAAAGGAGCCAATATCTATTTTTCAGCAAACCTTTGACACTTTTCACAGGCTCTGACATAAGAATAGACTTCATTAAATTTTTTGGGCCAATAAAAACCTGCCCTGAGGATTTTATGTGTTGTAGCTTTCCAAATATAGTGCCCCCAACAAGCACAATCGTGAAACTCATCCATTACTTTGCAAATCTCTTCTTCGACTAAGCACAACAATAGAACACCCATAGGGTCCTTCCAATATAACTGACCACTTGAAATGACAAATCTCTAGGCCCGCAGCCTCACAACACAGTATTTACCCTTGTTAAAAATTACTAGGCATCTTAGGAACAAAAAGTAATGAACTATGTGTTTGTACTAGTGGGATATGGTAAAATTCATTTGGATTTCTTGAGTTAGGCTCTTGACCTCTCGTTTCTCCTCTTCACCTATGTTTTTATTTTCTCTCTCTAATAAAATATTGAATCCAAATGATTTGAAATTAGATTCAGACATCATCTTGGCTATCCCCTGTCCATTTATTAGCTTTGTGGGCTTGATTTCCAAGTTATATTCTTGGATCTTGTCAATCCATCTACCCCTCTTGCCTTTGTTGTCTCCTTGCACAAGAATATATTTGCAGAGGCCATAGGAACATAGGTTATTGTTCTTGACTGCAACACATACACTCGGAAATATTTCAAGGCTTTGAATAGGGCATAATATTGTTTCTCTAATATGTTATATTTCAGTTCAACATCTCTTAGCACTTGGTTGAAAAATGCCACAGGCTGCTCATGTCCTTCATTATATTTCTGCAACAGAATAACAACCACTATATCAGGGGAGGAAAAAGAAAATATAAAAAAGGGTGTTAGATAGTTTGGACTGATTAACATAGGTGTTTCAACTAAGGTCTTTTTGATCCCGAGGAATGATTATTGGGCTTCTAGGGTCCATTTGACCTCCTTGTTCTTCTTCAACATCTCAGTGATCTCTTTCACTATTTCAGCATAGTTTGGCACAAATATTCTTAGGAAATTTATTATGCCCAAGAAAAATTGAATCTCTTTCCTATTCTAGGGTAATGATATGTTGTGAATTACCTCCACTCTTTTATGGTCAATCCTCAATCCCTTATTTTAGACTACGTGTCCAAGCATCTTTCCCTCACTTAGAGCAAGCTGAGACCTTTTTGGATTCAAAGGCAGTCCATACTTTTTGCATTTCTCAAAGGTATGCCTTAGGTGCTCAAGGTGTTCTTCATCTGTCTTTGAAAAAATAGTGATATCATCTAAATAGATAACCACAAAATTATCTTGTTCTCCCACAAAAGCAATGTCCATGGTTATCTAAAAAGGGGCTCCAAAATTAATCATACCAAAGGGCATTCTTACATACATGAATGTCACCCAGGGTGTGGTAAAGGCAATCTTCTTCTAATCTTTTGGGTGTACAACAACTTGGTTGTACCTAGAGAAACCATCCATCATATACATCCTTGTTGACCCTACCACCTTCTATAAAATGTGGTCCATCTTGGGTAGGGGGTAGTTATCTTTCAAGGAAGCCTTGTTTAGGTTCCTGAAATCAATACATAACCTTATTTCCCCATTCTTCTTTCTAACTGGGACCAAGTTGGCAACCCAATATGAGTATCTCAGCGGCAAAATGATTCTAGCTTGTAATAACTTCCTCACCTCTTTTTCAATATATGGAAGTATTAAAGGATTGATCTGTCTAAGATTTTGTTTGTAAGGTTTCACCCCTCCCTTTAAAGGTATCTTGTGTTGGATGATGGTGGTATCAAAAGTTTTCAAATCCTCATAAGACCAAGAAAATACATCCATGTAATTCTTAAACAGGTCAAGGTATTTTTTCTTGTACTCACCACATATTCCTTTTGCCAACTTTATCACCTTTGAATCTCGGTCAGTGCCAATGTCATGGTCTTCCACTTACCCATCAAATTGTTTCTTGGTTGACTTGGCTGCAACATCATTCAGATTGAAAACCCTTTCCAACGTGACTATTCCCCTAGGTATAATGTTTCCTTTCAGCTGTAGGATTCTGTGCCCACCAATGGTTTCTTCCTCATTTTTTTGTTGTTCCTCTATCACCTCCTCATCCTCTTTATCGATCATCGAATTGGAGAACTCCCCTTCCACTTCCATGAAGAGTTTGATTTTTTCTTCATCTTCAAACACTTTCCAATGTTTGATGTTGTCTGGTAGTGAAGGTCCGTACTAGACTTCAACTTCATACCTCAACAATGGATTTTGGGTGGTTTGAAGTTACTTGCAGCTATAGCCAAGGAATCAACCCTCTTGTTCCCCTCTGAGGGAAGAAATTGAATATGAAAAGCCAATAATTTTTTTTCAATTAGATCCCATACCTCATTTCGATAAGTCCTTAGCTATGGATGTTTAGCCTGACATTGATTCTTGATCTGCCTGATCACCAACTCTGAGTCCCCAAATACATTTAGGCACCCAATATTCATATTTTTGGATGCTTGTAGTCCCAACAACAAAGCTTCATATTCAGCAACATTATTTGTTGCTTCATACTCTAGTTTGAAAGAAAGAGGGATTAGGCTACCTTCAAGAGACATCAACAATACTCCTTCCCCATTACCTTCCCTGGAACAAGCCCCATCAAAATATAGTTTCCAAACCTTATCACATTCCAGGGTTTCTTGATTTGGCTGTGCAAAACATTTGACCTGTGTCTCTTCTAAGATCAAATCATCCTCTTCTAGTAACATGCAAGAGAGGTATGTCTCTTTCCCATACAGAGGTGCATTTTTCGAACAATCAACTTTTGTGATAATCTTCACAAATCTTGATTCTCTATACAACCTGCATCCTTGTCCACAAAAAATGGGGATAGTGGCATAAGTCAAATACAATTTAATGGATCCTCCAATATTAGACCCCCATGATCTGGATAAGAGCATCACAAACCTTGCAAGGATGATTGAAACTACAATATCCATCACTACACTCTTCGCCGAAATCTGTGCCAAATTTACCATAAAATCTTTGACTAACCCCAGGAGTTTCACTTTTTTGGAGTCAAATGAGTAAATATCCTTGTATGGCCACGTTATTTGTAACCCTAAATTCTCAATTACTGATAGTGACATCAAATTATGACAAGCCGCTAGATCAAGCATGAAATTGTGCAACAATAGCTCATGAATTACTAAAGTCACATGAAAAGGGGTTGTAGAAGAGTCTTGTTATTCAACATGGGGTCCAAAAATGACAATGGGCCTTTCTTCTTGTAGATTTAGGTTGTATTACACAGGGGTTGTGGCAGGTGGGTCAATAAACTAAGACACTTGTGCTTTGTAGCTTGGCTGTCTCAATAGCCCAGATAAGGGGACAACAATTTTAACTTTATCTAATTCCTTTTGCAGATTGAACATAGAGGGATTCTTGTCAGCAAAGACAATATCAGCTGAATATTTTACCTTATTGTGGATTGGTTGGGATGATTGGAGGAATTGCTCTAATTTTGACACTTCAGGCTTATGGGGTGGAGGACTCTTTCTTTTTAAGTGAAGGATGCTCTAGAGGATTCTTTCCATTTTCTGGTGATTTAGCAAGATTTGAGGTAGAAGGCTCTTCCCCTTGGTATTCCCTCTAGATCCATTTTTGGAAGACCTAAGGTCATATTTCTTGTGAAGCTGAGCTTGCATGAAGTTTGCAAACTGTCTGAAATAGTGATCAATATCTCCGTCATCCAAAGGAGCATTCAATTCCCCTTCTTCTTCCTCAAGTGCTTCAACCTCATACTCCTCTTAAGATAGAGAAAAGAAGTAATGTTATGAGCTTCCATATATTTTTTAGTTAGCTCCTCTAGGCCATCCTCCAAGTATAAGGGAGGTTGAATGTGATCTTGTTGTTCCTTTCTTTCTCTTTGCAAAAGTTGCAATGGAGGTCTTTTATATGGAGGATTGAAATTTCTATATGGGGCCAAGAGGGTTTGTTTGGGTGAGTTTTTATTTTCTAGCTTCATCTTTACAAGTGTGTTAGACAATCTCTTAATCAACTTGTTCATTTCTTCCAGCTTATGCCCTTGAGTTTCCTTCCCTTGATCTGAAGAGCTAGCTTCCTCTTTTCCTCTCCTCCTGTCAGCATAGTCAAGTTTTCCTCTTGATTTACTAGTGGAGCTGGAGTTAGCTTCTACCTCAAGTGCATCAATCTGAATTAGATCAAGGGTGTGGGATTTTCTCTCCTTGAGAGTAAAACCAAATTCAGACTCAAAATCCCCAACAAAAACCACCTCAGCAGTAGCTTGTGGTGGTTTAATTTTAGTAGGCAAGCTATTATATATTTTGTTAAACCTTTTGATGAATTTAGAAACATCCTCATTGTGTTTCTTCTTTATTGCATTAAAACCACTTTCTAGCCTCCCCATCTACTGATTTGACAAAAGGCCTCAAAATCACATCTAGGTGCTCCACATTCTGATTTTCTACAAAGGGGCAGAAAGTGTCTATATGTTTTAGTGCGAAGATTTCATCCTCTCCAGTAAATCTTGATAGGTTTTTGAGATAATATTGAGGCATGTCATTCATGGATTGAGGTAGATTAAGAGTAGCATACCTATTAAGAATAAAACTAGGGATAACCATATTTTTTAAAGGTGGAGGTGGCAAGATATTTATCGCAGGCCTCTGTTGAAGAATTGGCTGAGTTGTGGTTGTTTCAGGCCAAACTAGAAAGCTATTGACAATGGGTGTTGGGATATCTTCAAGTATTTATTTAACCTCTTCAGGTTCTCAAAAAATGAGAGAGGTGGATGAGGGAGGGATAGGAGGAGTTCCTTCATCTTGAACTCTCGGAAAAAACAGGACAAACAATGAATAATGCTCTTTTGTATATTTCAGGACTTTGGAAGAGGGTTCAGGATGACTTATTATAGCCTTCTGCGAGCTGGTTGATGATATCTCTAGAATGAATATCCCAATACTTGGAGTGGTTGGTGTTTTCTCTTTCCAACCCCCCCTTGATATTATTCTTTATGGGTCAAAGACTAGAGGGGTCTTCTGATAGCTTATGTTGGAGCAGGTATGAGGTCTCTTGAAAGCCAGTGTGAGGAAATAAGGGATCCCCAGTGGAGTCAATAAAAAAATTTCTTAATGTGGAGTCGCCAAGGTGAGAGAGATCCAACCCTACACTTCCTTTTCTAACCTATTAAAAGGAATGCCATAATAGTCATTATACAAGGAATTTTTTCCAAATTCGGTCCTTGGCAATGATGCCAGAAGATGTTGTGGCTGGAATCAACTTCCTAGAGACAACTCCTGGGATGGAGGAAACAATAGTGCCTAGGAAATCCTAGATGAGTGCTTGCAGGGTTTCCAAGAGCTGTCACAGACACTCAGTATTTAATATGTCACATAATAGAGGTGATTCAGAACCCTCCTCCAGAGGAAACACATAACATTCAGATGAAAAATCAACTCAAAAAATCATAAACACAAATATACAGTGACCTTCATCGCTTGGGTCTAAATTTTAATAAATCATTATAGTATATGGGATAAAAGAGTTCAACAAGAAGGAAATTCAATACAAAAGGCTTATCTTTAAGAAACCTATGTAGAGAAAATCAGAGTGAAGCAGATTAAGCAAAGATGGAGGATGAGATGCAAAGATACATAGTGTGCACTTTAAGGATTTAATTTACATGTCCATATAAACGTTATGCATCAATATTTGACTTCAATGAATCCATTTCATGAGAAAAAAATCCAGCAACTGCTTATGATATAATCTGAGAGGGAAATGCAAATGCAAATGAAAGTAACATAGCGAGAACACATACTACAAAATTAGGTGAGCCAGAATTACCAAAAACTTCTACTAATCTTCAACAGAGCAATAATACATCAACAATGCACAATGCTTCTCTATTGGAAAACCAAAATTTACAAAAGTTTTGAACTTTCTTAAAATATCATCTCATTTTCTTTATAGGGCCTCTGAAGGAGAACCCCTTACAAAAATATTATTTCTTGATTTTATTATAGAGAGTCATCATGTCAAAATAAAGCATGATCCGTGACACAACTATTTGTAACAGAAAATGTAACTGATTGAGAAATAAAATATTTACGTAGAAGTAAAAATAACGGTGTGATGATTGACACAATCTGCAATATCTTCAGTTTTTCCTGGAAAGAGGTGGAGGATGCATCGTGGGGTCGATGATCTGGAGAACGAGTGGATCAATGAACTGATGACATCTCTACCACAACACTGGATTTGCGTTAGGATACTGGAGGAAACACTAATGTGATATCTTCAGATTTGTTAAGTCTGAGTACTCCAGCCTAGCCCTGAATAACATTTTCACCAAATCAAGCAACTGGAATTCCTTCTTGAGATAATTTACCACTATTCTACCCTTTAAAGTGGTGGTCTTCTCGTGGGGAGAGTTTTCTCTGCTTTTGGCCTCTACCAATCATTGTTTATATTGATCCCAAGTGTTTAGCTAGCCCAATTCCCAACAATTGGAAATCTTGCCCTTATTAGTGATTCAAATTCCTCAGTGAAACCATCTATCTTTCTTTCCACTACCCCTAAAAATTCTTCATCTTTGACTATGCTTTCCTCCTTTCGGATCATCTTAGTGACCTCCATGACGGCCCAACTCTGTCTACCACAACAATAGGCCTCAGTTCACTTAGTGGCCTCCCATTTACAAACTTGATGAAGTTATGAGAAATATAGGAATTCTTCACTCCGTCCTCCTTAGATGATAAGATGGAGTAATCAAATTCTTTTACCACCACTTTCTGCTCATGCATCATGGTTTTAAATTCCCAATTCCTCCCTATTTCTTCAATAATTTCATCCCACATCAGTTGTTTAGCCTGCAATAGTGACATGTTCCCTTTTATCTTACTCTTTCGCTCTGAGATCTGTTCTTTAGCTTCCCATAGGCCCTTTCTAAGGATCTTAGCATTAGTCATGTTGACCTCTACTTTTTTCTCCTTCTAGGCTAAGCTTTTTTGGGAAACCTCTAGATCTATTTGTACCTTTTCAGTTCCCCTTCTGAAAGCTAAAGTTCAGTAAAGGTCTTGGTGAGTTGTTCAGTATGGTTTTGGGTATCTTTAGGAATGATGAATACACATATATGTGAGTCAATCTTCTGCTACAACTCAACTATTTGGTGATTGAGGGCTACAACCTCATTGTTCCTCTCAATGGTCACATAAGCAAGGATCTGTTTTTCTGCTTCAACATGCACTAGCTCCTTGGATTGGACATGCTCGCTTCCTGTCATATCTAGCGAATGCCTTAGCTCCTAAATCTCTGTTTGAGAACTCTTGAGCAGAGCCTTAATAGCTGATCTATCCTAAGGATTCACCCCAAGTTTTACCACCACCTCCTTGAAGCTTTCATTTTGTATGTGGAGGGCTTGGGAGCTGGCTTTCTCTTGATTTAGCCTATTTGCAGCTTTCTCCAATAGCATTTCTTCCTTACTTATGTTCAAGACATTCCCATTTAGCTCATTGTATAACATTTCTCCATCCTGCCTATGGAAATCAATTTTTTCTGGGAGGGGAATACTTCCCAAATCCAAATACACATCCAAAGTTTTGAATTGTGATCCTAAAGGAAAAGGCTAGGCTAAAGGATGCTTCAAGGATAATTTCATTTGATTCCTCTCCAAATCGATTGCAGTGAGTAGCCTGGTGTGATGTGGGATTAAATGAGATGACATTTGTTGCTACATCTCCTCCCTCACTTTCTTTTGTTTTCTTCAATGGCTTTTCTAGCAAGCCAACTTGATCCTATGATAGATGTACTAGTTATTGTACCTAAAAAATTTATTTGTGAAGAATATGAGGCAGTGAACTGTGATGGATATTCCAATGAGACATGAAAAACTGGTTGTTTTAGGCCTGTCTCCAATAGCCTAGTTTCCAATTCTTCTTCTTCAGTTTCCTGAGTCTTAGAATTTTTATATGAGGGTGTATCTACCATCTTGGTATCTTCAATCTGGCCTACTAGCCTCTTTTGTGCGTTGTCTTTTGGTGTCGGAGTCTCAATCTCCATCTTTGTATCAAGAGGCCATGATCCACTGTTAGCTTCCCGTTCCACTTTAGGTTTAGACTCATGTAAATAAGTCAAAGCCTTTAATTTTTCTCTCCTTTGGGCAATGACACTAGGAGGGTCATAGTGCCAAATCTCTCCTAGGCCAAAATTCATCTCTTCAAGTAAGGCCTCGAATGCCTTGAAATCCTTCCTGACATTAACAATGAAATGCCCCACAGGCATTCCTAATTTGAACAGATGCCCCTTCTTTGTAGGGACAAAATGGAGTTGATCTATGGATAGACTCTGCCTAATGAATTCTAAAGAAAATATCCTCATAAGCATGAAAATAGGTAGGTGGTAGGGGGGGATATCACACCCATAAATTATAATCTCTGTGTGCTTTTCAAAAAATACCAGTCCCCTACCCTGGTGTCTTTGTTGAGCTAGAGGAGTTCTTTCTATTAGGGGAGAACCCTGGGAGGAGACACACCATGAATGATCCTATATGCAATGGCTATATAGGTGGAGATGAACTATGAATAGTTCCTAGAGTCTGGTCTTTTTCTAACATCAACATCCAAATCAAATAGTAAGTTTCTCCTCTTTTCCTCAAAGAACAAGTTCAGGCCCAAACATTCAAATTCTTCAACATGAGAGTACACAAAAAGATAAAACAACAAGGAGTAGTATCTGAAGTATGAAGTGGTGCATTTGGAATATGATTCTTCAAATGAGTAAGCTGACATGTTAAGTACACAACTAGGCTATAGAATTTTCTTAAGGAAGACCAAGGTGGCTTTGTTGGCTATGTTGGAATTGTCTTCTCCCAACAGGTGAGTAATGATGGACAAGATAGGATGGAAAAGGATCTACATAGAGGGTGATGGGGAAGTTGTCAACAATAGGCAAGGATTCTAGCCCAGAAGCTAGGATCATTTGCAAGAAGGGTTGTTGCTTAGTGGCTGGGAGAGTAGAAAAATAATACATCAAGGTGGTGTCAGTGAACTGTAGAAGGTCAGGGGAGAAGGGTACACCAATGTTTTCTGAATTAGCTTTGGGGGTGATCGATTTTGACCCGCTAGGAGGAAACATAGTTCTTCTTGTCAATATAGCCTACTTCCAGCTAGGAGACAAATTTTGGGAAGTAATGCATAGAGGGTGCAATCTGGTAGTATAGCCTTGATTCCACCACTTAGAAAGGGTCTTCCCCCCCAACATAATTTCCAAACAGGTCAACTCAGAGGTCATCCAGGTTGTAGGAGAAGACCAGGTCCGTGATTTGTGCTTCCAGATCCATGAGGGGTCAAGGCTTGGTGAAGGCTTGGGTTCATAGGTTTTGGGAACCTTATGGGTTTTTGAGGACTTCAAGGCTGTCATTTTTCGATTTAAAATGCTAAACTGTGAAAATTACAGAGTACAAGGGAGCATGTTACCTGGTTGTCATAGAGGACCCCAAAAATGACACTAGGATAAGCTATTAGGATGACGTGGTGTGAAAACGGTGTTCTTCACAGGTTACTAGTGGGAGGAGCACTAGGAAGCAGTGACACAATTTTTAAAAATTTGAGCAGAGGAAGCCTTTTTATAAATAGAGGGGGCCAATGGTCGGGTGACATCATGATGACCTCATAGAGGGTGGACATGTGCCATGATGGATTCAATGATGGCAGGTGGAGTGGAAGATAGGAGCAGGGGGGTGGAGAGAGAATGGGTTACTGTTAAATTTTTTAAATTCTTCCTCTTTTCATGAATCATAGTGCTGACGGGTGAAATATGCCACCTATCATTGTCCCCAACCTATTTCAAAGGTCAAATAGCAGGAGGACAAAACTCCCCTCTGACCTCCCAAAATTAATCTCCACCGTTGGATCAAAATTTGAATAGTCAACTCTAGAGGGGCAGAGAAGTTTATCGTCTGAGCAAGTAGACCCTCCGTACTGATTCCAGAAAGTGGAAAGGCGGAGATGAGCGAAAATCCTCCCAGAAGTTGTTTGGTTTTTAACTTTACCTTTATTCCGAGGTCCCAAGGTCTGATATGAGACTTTGAGCCTATCGTTTTCTGCCACGTGCCACAGGGGGAGGAGAGAGAGAAGAACGAATTTTGGGCATATGCATATTTTTCATCTACCTTCGATTTGAAGTCTACTCCCTTGCGTTCCGGTACTTAAGCTCTTATTAGGTTCCCCTTTTCAAAAATGAAATATATTGGCTTGCTTTGTGAAAAATAGGGCCTCTCAAGCATGAATGCAAAGAGGGATAGAGTAGGTTACTACACATTCTATGGGAGAAAATATGGAGATGGAACCTATGGCTGAAAGTCTCTCACTTCCTGTGGTTGTTGGGGCATTAACACATTTTGATATGGGATAGGATTCTAAAAAATGGCTTCATAGGACCATCTCAATGCCTAATTTGTAGACATAATGTAAAGATGCCTAAAGTGATCTAGTCTGAAGCTCAGGTACCTATGATTGTGATCCATCTTATATAGCCAATACTATAAAAAAATGGTGACCATCCTACTTTAAAATCCCTATTGTTAACCGTGCATGGATCCTAGTCATGGGGTTCATCATCTAGAACATTTGGAAAGCTCGGAATGAGCTCGTATTCCATGAACATGTGTCCCCTCTAGCTACTATTTTGAAGACAATAATTGAAAATATAAGGGAAACCATTCTAGAAGAAAAATGGAAAGAGGATGACAGGAAGTTGAACCTGAAAGAAGTAAGAATTCTAAATTCCTTGTGGCTATCTGTTAGGAGGGTTTTCTTGCTTCTAGAGAGAAAGAAGGAGCATCTACCTCATTCTCCTTCCACATTCCTCAATCCCCATAAGGATTTGTGAAACTCAATTCATATGGGACCTCTAAAGGGAACCTTGTCCCAATAGGGTTTGGTAGTATCCTATGAGATGAGGGAGGGAGACCAATGGGCATATTCACGGGGCACTATGGATTTTCTTATGACAATGTAGTGGAAATTATTTCTCTAGAAAAGGGACTTCATCTAGCTAGAGATCTCAGGATATCCAAGATAAAAATCACGTGAGACTCAAAACTAGTAGTTAACATATCCCATAAGATTATCAATGGAACCCTCACATCAAAACTTATTCAGAGTTGGAGATTAGAATCAATCACTATGAGGATCAAAGGGTTGCTAGACCCCTTCCCCTATGCCATCACCTAGCATGGTTTGAGGGTCAGAAACTTGATAGTTTATTGGTTAGCCAACTGGGGCACCAAAGAGGAACATGAAGACTTCTCCCTTCATTGGAATGCAAACTCTGACTATGGGCACTTGACCCCTAGAGACATGGAGACTCTCTCTCGAATGGTTGATTAGGACATATCCTCCCCTGATGGGGGTGACAGATAGGATATCGAGGAGGCCTCAGGATCCCCACCCGCTGCTAGCTGGTAATCATGCGAAGAATGATGGGACATGACAAGGGGCTCCTGGCCTATCCAAGGAACTACCGTGAGAATGAGAGGCTTAATTACTTGTGCTAGAGGAGGAGGGTTGTAGTGTGTCTTTGGTAGGCGATGAGAACATGGGAAGAGTGGAAGGGCAACATTTTTTTTCACTATCTAGGCTTCAAGCGAGATCCAAAAGACCGGAGTGGGAAACTGTTCGTGGGAGCGACAAGCCTGTGTGTCTAGTATTTCCTTCAAGAATTTGTCTAGGATCCCGGGGCACCATTTTTAGAGATTTGGAGTCAAGTAGCGGTCTATATCCTCATTAGTTTGCAACATTCTCTTATGCTGGTCGCTTATAGACTGCTTTTGTGGAAATATGCTATCTTCCAATCTTGGATAATTCCCTCGTGCTTGGTCTAGCTTTTGTGGGTAGGTTTTGACTTCGATTTCTTTGTTAATTTTAGGGTCACTAGATAAGGGGGTGGATGGCTTTGGTGGAATAAGTTTGTTGATTGCCCGGAGAGGGAGCTTGAGAGCCCAATGAATTGGTAGGGGAATTGTTGGAGAGAGAAATTTTTTGAAGTTATAGGTTGGATGTTTAGGCCCCTAGTGGATCAGATTTTGTGCTTCTTCAGTCCTTCAGGTGAGAGCCTTCATCTGACCCTTCTATTCATTAGTTCGACTAGTCAAGATACTGTGGTGCCTTGGGACTTTGAGGGGACGAAATATTATACCTAGAAGTACTCATACAAGGATCCTTCTTTAGTTGTCTCATACAAAGATGTTGCTTGAGCAAAATCTAATACAGTTGAACAACCTTTATCCCTTCCAAGCCCCTCTATTGTTGAAAAGTCAGATCAAATGCCAACACTAGATATCAATATTGAAGAGATGAATTTTCTCTTCTCTGAAGAAAAATCCTCAATCATTATCTATAGATTTAATGGTTTTTGTCCCAAATCATAACATCTACACTAGTGGGTCTTTTCAACCTAGACCAAAAAATATGACATATATATTTTCTCCAAAGGATTGTTTGTGGTACAATTTACATGTCATGAGGATGTAGAGTAAGTATTTAAGGATGGGTCATGGTTTTTGTGGTGGTGCCATAATCTTCATCTCCCATTGGTTTCCAAAATTTGATTCTTCAATGATGGTAGTAACTAAAATGTCTGTCTGGGTCAAGCTACTAAATCTTCCTATACCTTTTTGGCATTAAAATGTTCTAATGGGGATTGGAAATTCCTTTAGCTCCTTCAAAACATGGATACAAAAAGAATGGCGAATGGTTTATTTACCTTTTCTCATATCTCTGTAGAGAAAAATCTAAGAAAAGGACTTCCTGATCGTATTTTATTGAATCATGGATCCCATTAATTGATCCAAATCTTATATTATGAAAAAAAAAAGATTCAGATGTCATATTTGTTTCCAAACTAGACATTTACAAGATTTTTATTCATAGATCAAGAAACCTCAAAAAAAGAAAAAGGCACAGGACGGTAAGGCAAATGGTTGGAAACCCTCCACTCCTACCTCTACTATAGCAAAAAATGTGGAAACCAAGGATGATCCTACCAAGAAAGAGTATATGAGTATTCAAAATCCTAAGGATCTAGAACATCCCATGTGAAAAATTACAAAACCAACCTCAATCCCTAAATCTATGACCCGCAAGGAGGATATTTTCGCAGGACCAAAGTGCTAATTTTTCATAGGGATATATTGTTCTTTTCTTTGATAAATGCATTTCTTCGTAAACACATTAAGTTCACCCCTTAACATCATAACATTATTAATATTTACATCCTTATTCAACATCATATGCAACTATGTAGAAATAACAATATCATTATCATCAAAGGAACAATAGACAAAAAGCATTCACACATAGAGATACTAGGATTGGTCAGAGACCAAGGAAAAATCCATTATGGGGAAAACCCTTTCAAATTCTTCTTCTTATTATATCATCATCAAATGGTTTAGCAAAAGAGAGTACAATGATCCATATCTTCATCTGTGAAACTATATAGCAAAAAATACCACAACATCCATGAAATAAACCCAACAAAGTTTATACTCAAAATATTGATTATGAAGTCTGTACTGAACTGTCACTGACTATAGGAAACTAGCAAACCCTATATCCATTGAGTGAAATCTTCAAACAAATAATATTTCATATTTTGGTTCCCAGACACATGGAGGAGAAGTCATCTAAGTTACTATACCAGCCCAGTCACACCCTTAAGCCTGGCAAGCGAGCAACTAGGGTTGGATCTGATCTGTGGAGAGCGAGCGACTGTGTCTATGAAAACCCTAACTCCTAGTCACATGCACAATGAGTTTTTCATGTGAATGGAAGGCTCCAATCACACACATGAGACACTATGGGAGTGGCTATGGTCGAGATCCTTTTATGTTGTGCCTGCAACTGTGGCCCAAAACCCTATATCTAAAATGCGAGATTTAGATCTTGCAATTTCACCTCAGAATGAACCTATTTCTCTGCGGACAAGCCTAAGACCTATGCGAGCCAAAAACTAATATAGAAGAGTGTCTCATGATTGTGTCCAAATGAGGTAGAGGTCACTTGTATTTATAGCCTTCCAAGAGGGTCCACTTTGCTTTAGGGTCGACCTTATCAAATATGCACATGTGGGTTTTTATTCATAAATACACTTTCCCTTATCCGATTTGAGTGATCTTTAGGTCGATTTTGGTCCTCTAGAAAAGAGGAATTCAATGCAATTATTATCTCCATTAAATGAGCTGTCTAAAGTGGAATTTGATCGTAGTTGCATATTTTTAACACTCTCTCTCAACTAGGGAGAATTCCACTTGTCAATATTTGTCCATCATTCAGTATCTCATCTTGATATCATATGTCCTATCTCAAGTATCCCATCATCTCGAATCGTCAATGTTCATCTTGATTCATCTCTTGCTTATTCTTTCTTATCTCTTGATTGTCCCTACTCATATGTTGAACATTATCGAGTCTAAAAGAAGAAGAATTTGTGATCGGAGGGGTGAATAAACTACCACCCTTTTTCATCAGGCTACTACTTGGAAACATTAGCGAGGAGTCATTTCTATGACCCGTATCATCATCGAAGAGCATATCATTAGGGAGCACATCTCAACCTGAAATCTCATGGGGGAGCTATACATCTAAAACCCCATATCGGGAAATAGGATATCTAAACACATAGGGGAGAACATCTCAACCCTGACATCATTTCAGGGAGCTCATTCTCAACCTGGAATCACATAGGGTTTTATCAACCCAATCCCATTACCTACTGATCTTCTCATCGATGACTCTAAGTTGTCATGTGGTAGAAAACCTGTATCATAATAAAGATTGTACGAGATACCCAAATTACCAATAGGTAAGGAACACATGCCTCCAAGCCTCCTCAACCCATTGGCCAGATGGGGAGGGACAATCCCAACAAGCCCTGCTTATGGGTATGATGTCAACTGGGATATACTCTGCAATGACAAAAGGTGGTGGAGATACTCGACTTTTCAAAATGGACAAGGATCACACACATCCCACGGGTGACAGATAGGGGAGAAACATCTATGACCCTATTGTCCAAAGTTCCTTCAACCTTAGGAACCCTTCATCTCAATTCCACACCCTGGGAACTCAAATAGGGGAGGAAGAGTTGGCTCAGTGTCCTCGATCATCGATGCTCTCTATGAATCATCAACATATCATCATATTTGTATCTAGAAATATTCATGACTCAATATCATATGTCTCTTGTTCATACATTGAAACAAATCAAATATCATGTTAGAACATAAATAATCATATAAATTAAAAAGGGATACCATATTCATCCTCCCTCTCAAGGAGGTGCCAACCACATGGCTAATCATGTCTCGTAAATTGCATTGTCTCAATATATGAAAGTATCTCGGTCCCAACTATATATGGGATTCTCTTCCAATCGAATCCCACTCTTTTTCATCGCAATGTATCCATGTCATATCCAAATCATGCTCAGACAACTCTCTATGGATCTTCTTCATCCTGCCTCACAGCTAGCCATGCTAGAAACATCATACTTAACCTCAGTCGTGTTATGGACCTCTCATCCAATATATCATGACATATCTTATACTAAATTAGCATCCAAGTGTGCTTATAAATAATAATCCCAAACATCATTAATACATTCATGTAGCCACATATTGTAGGATAAATATCTCAGATCAAAATTGATCGTCTCATGCAAGTAACTTGAAGGGTGCTTGGTGGTAACTCAATGTGTATGAATCAGCTTAATCGACTCAGGTTCTATGCACATCATATATATATATATATATACATGGACAGATGTTCAAAAACAAATCATCAATGCTTCAATCGACTATTAGTTGTCAAGTTTAGTTCAACAAGGTTTCTTCACAACATATTGAAATGCAATAAGAGTGTCCAAGGATTTTCATTTCCACTTTCCAATACTGCTTCAATAGATTCAAAATATAGATTATCTTTTCCCAACTTCAGAAATTGATTCATCATGCCATGATTCATCATTTCGAGCTTCAGAAGACATATCCCTCTTACTTAGATCATTAGAGGCTCATTACTTGTCAATAGTAGACCATCAGTATATAAAACCAAAACCAAGATCAAATTTATACCTTGGAACACTTCTGAAGTAGGGGTTTGGATCAACACATCTTCTTTGCATCACTAGATAATAACCAATGCAGTCATATCTGGATTGGGGAGATAGCTTCATTTAAATCTCTCTGCAATGATAACACTTTTCCAAACCAATATGCTCAACCTCACATAAATCAATATTGTTCATTTAAATCAGCTAAGTCAGCTCATCAAAATTTAGAAGCCATATCAAAACTAATATCAAAGTCATCGATATCACAATATCAATTCTTTAGACCAAGTGACAGGTAGAGCTCATATCAAGTCTTGAATTCATCTATTATCATGCCAACATTTTTTCATCTATCACACAATATAAATTCAAACTTCATCAAGTCATTCTCATGATCATAATACAAGTAATTTTATGTTACTAGATGAAAATTCATACACCAAGGATGAGTCATGCATGTTCCATCTTCATATTGAATTACAACTGTTAATAATTCAACCATTGTGCTAGGAACAAGGATGCCAATACAAAACCATCCATATAAGTAATTGGAAGTCACTATGATCATATATTATTGTCATCAATGAAAATCATCAGTTGTCAAATCAAATCATTTGTCATTAGGTCAAATCCAACTTTTCTATCATAGAGATATCTACACACTACAACAAAAAAAGGACATTGGTGAGGGTCGAAAAATGTCACCATAATCTCATTGGTGACGGTCAAAAGAGCCTCTGTCACCAAAATATGAATGTCACCAAAAGTGGTGTCACCAAAAGTATATGTGTTTTAGTGACATTCAAGGTCTGTCACCAATAACTGTTTATAATGATGGATAGTGACCGTCACCATTTCATATGAGAAAATGTGACAGACCTTAGCCTATGTCACCAAAGAACTGAACATCACCAAAGGTGGCATCGCCAAAAGTATAAGTGTTGTGGAGACATTCAAGGTCCTTCACGGATAATGATTATAATGACGGATAGTGACCGTCACCATTTCATATGAACAACAACGATTTATTGTGATGGAACTTTCATGGCCATCACTATATATATATATATATATATATATATATATATATATATATATATATATATATATATATATATATATATATATATATATATGGCGATATTTGTTGACCATCACCATTTCATATGAACAACAATTTATGATGATGGACCTTTCATGGCCATCACTATTGATGCATGTATACGATGACATTCATTGACCATCACCATTTCATATTTTTGTGAGAGTTGAAAAATGTCACCATAAGTTCATTAGTGATGGTCAAAAGAGCTCCCATCACCAAAAAATTATCATCATTATTCCATATGAATATCAGGGCACGATGGAACTGAACCACCAACCTCCTGCTTATAAAGTAGGTTCTCTTCCATTGAGCTAGCACCCTTTAAAGAAATAGAATTTAAAAAATTAGACCTTAAAACTTTATAAATTGTAAATCCTACAACTTTCAATAAATTATAAAACTTTGCAAAATATTGGCAAATATTTTACTAAACAAGAAAAATAGCAACAAAGTTTCTAGTCTCTGCCTAATGGTTATGGAAGCTATGAAAAGTGGATGGAGGAAAAAATAGTTATGCATAAGATACTCAATATGTTCAGTTGAATACTCAATTAGAAGTGAAAATTTTAAGACTTTTATATCCTATAAATTACCTATAATTATCAAACCTAAAATCTGCAATTACACTAAAGATTGATTTCTCACCTTGTGAATCATGTAAATATGTTTTGACAACATAAAACTTTGCCTCTAGAATATTGGTTTGCTGCCAAAAAGTAAAAAAAAGTGAGTGCATATCATGCAATAATGAATAATGAGCTACATTCTTGAAACCTATTAGCTATGAGGCACTCTCATTATTAATTGATTCAAGATGTCAAAATACAACAATCAATAACAATGACCCTTAAATGTAACCACTAAATAAATGTTAATATTGTAAGCACCAATTTTGGCTAATATTTGTTACATCAACAAAATATCCAAAAGGCATTAAAACACTTCCAAATCCACACCAAACACAAGTATCCAAAGATTAAATTGCATGGATACAAGGAAAGCACTCTCTACTTCTCAATGATAACTATGTCCTCCCATAAGTACTTCAACTAGCAAAGGGGTGCTAAGATAAGAACCTCAAAGAAAAAATAACTATGCAATCCAAAAGCGCACTTCATCCCCCCTCTACCTTTATAGAATAGATCTAGGGGAATAACAAAAATATCCATAGAGAATAGGATTAGAGTGAGAAAAATAAATATGATAAGTAAAAAAATAGCCAACAATGAAATCTACTAATTTGAACATGTGTCCACATGTGCTCAATGATTAGAGGAAACAAAATAACCTAGCATGACTGATTATGCACTTGATAAAATGGAATTTACTTGTTTAGTAAAAAGGAAGAAAATCACAACCTATTCTCTATATTCCTCTGGAATAAATCCTCTATGTGTGGCATTAGAGATTTGTGCTACACTATGCTTACTCTCAAACATTAAAACAAGAGTTGCAGGCAGTGATAGTCCCATTTGGGTCTGAAATATTGAAGGAATCCATGCTAACAAGTGCTTTATGAAAGGACTCCATGTATTCATGTATGTTTAATATAAGCAGAACAAAGTGCTTTACAAGTTCCAAAGGCTGACAAGAGGAACATCTTCCACTAAACCACAAAAATGAACTATATTAAAAATATTACAACTATACAATATCACCATATATTGCAAGTTTTACAATACTTAGATTAAGAATTGTTATCAATCAATGGATAAAATTTAGGCTACAGATGGTTGTCATTTCCTACATATACTTCTAGCTGAAATATACAATGGAAGATAAAATAATACCCTCCTAAATGATTGTTGCAAGCTTCTTTGGGAAATATATCCTTGACATAAATGAGGAAAATGACAAAATGACAACCTTGTGTGTTTAATATACACCTATATGCTAATGGAGCAAGATTGTGAAAGTCTTCTTGAACATGATATCATTTGTAAGAGATTATGAAAACACAACTCTGTGCAGTTGTTTGCAAGGTATGACAAACTTGGTGATGAATGCTTACATTCAGATCTTTATATCTTAGATGGATATAAAGAGGGGTTTAAGTGAGAGTTGGAAAATTATAATGTGACTCTTGGTATTTCGAAGAAAAATCTTCCTCTCGTAGCAATTTTTTTGCTCCATACGAAGCTCCACAAGATGTATTCTATGAAAAATTGATAGGTGACAATGGAAATCCTTTCCTTATGAGTTGTGTGTCTCGAACAAGAGGATTGTCAGAGCAAGTACAAGGTGACCCATAAAAGTATGGATGATAATTTTTTACATTTTCTTGATCTCCATATTAACTCTACATAGTTTAAATAAATATTAAAAAAAAATTGCAACATTATGTATGAGAAGTAACTAAATTACACCCAAAATAAGAAATATGACCAAGGTAAAGAACATCTATCCAAAATACCAATAAATAAAGTTTCAGAGAGCAAGGCTTCAAAAAATCATGCATTCAGTTCACTCTATACATGTTTGACATGATGTTCAGATGAGTTCTTAAACCCTAGCCATGCGACATACACTTGCATAGAGCTAAAACCAAAGGAAAATGACCATGACTCCCAAAAATGATAGAAACTATTAAAACTACCCTTTTAGAAATAATTCCAACACCCACCAGTAGGACCATGAAGATTATGTGAAATATTACAAGAAGCACAAATATTATCAAGATTCCACTCAACATGCTTATGTCTCTAATGGCATACCATAGAATCATATATGAAAATAAAAGTTATAATCTTTAAGCAATCAAAATAGGGAAAATGACATCACATGCAATTCCTTTTATCTGGTAAACATCTAATTAAAAAACTTCATGAAAAGTATATGTAACAACATTCTTGTTATATCTTAGCTACCATATTCCTAGGGGCGTGGGGTACAAGCTAGGAGCATCCTCAGAATTTGTGTGGTTTTTTACTTGTTAGCTATAATCTATCTTTCCCAGAGGTTTAGATGGTGATGGGAATAAAAGAACTATTTATTAAAAGGACAAGTTTCATCAAATCCAAGTCTAAGCACAAGACAACAAACTAACATCAAATGCATGTTTTCCTAGTCAACATAATATGTGCCTAAAAAGACATTATTCTGTAGAGCTCTTAAATGTCCTGGATAGCAGTGCATATTGAACATAGTCTTCAAATTTATAGGGTATAAAAAAGAAAGAAAGTTGTTTCAATACAAGTATAAGGAAAATATTACCTTGCTCAATAATATCTCTAAAATTTCATAACTTTGTTCCCCTTCATTTCCATCATTGCATAGCTGGAAGCAATACGTCAAAGATCAGGAATCAATGGAAAACATTGAAAAAGAAAGTTGTAGTACTACAACAAGAAGAAATTATGGAAGAAAGACAAATACACTAACCAAATAGCCACTTCCTAAATAATGGCCATAAAAAGTTATCAACATACTATAGATAGTTTTAATTTCCTAGAGACTAAATGCAAACTGCACAAATATATGTACAATATGTATAAAATAAAATTATCAGTTTAATAAGAGTCTCATATGCTTGAAACTTTTCTAGTTATTCTTGCAAATAATTTACCAAAATTTGGAATGTATTGCTCTTAAGTTGAACCTCTGAATTGTCCTCTCATTTTCTTGGGAATGAATTGTGTTTATGTGTTCATTCTCTTTCCATTGTCCTTCGTATTGTCTTACTTACCTTCCTTGTATGTCATTATATCATTTCTTGGGGGCTGGTTGTAATATTAATGTCACTGAGAACCACTGTCGACTCTTGCTTTTTAGTACTCCATGTATTATCAAAAGTTCTTGTGGCACATACGAGTGGTCAGTCTCTGAGAAATTTTATATAATGGACCTGATTGTTTAACTGTACCTTCATAGGTTTGATATCAAATAATATTGTTAATGCAAATCAAAGAAAGGAACAAATGTTATTAATGCACATAGTTGAGCCAAAGTACTAACAAAGTTATGCTTACGGCTAATGCTTTCAATGCTCATGGTAGATCTAAAAAGACAATGTTCAATGTTGAACCAAGCAATCAATAAGATGTGCATGTACAGAACTTGAATGTGTATATCATATGCATCATCACATTAGAATCATATCTATCCAATATTAGTCACTACATCTGAATATAATCTAGATGTCATATGTAGAAAAGATTTGAATAGAAATCAAAAATCTCGATAGTTGCAAAAATGAAATAAATATCATAGCCACAACATTGAAATATATATCATAGCCATAAGAGATTTTAACAAGCCCTTTGTTTAGTTTTCCTCCAACTAAAACATGTTAGTTTGTCATATTATGTTCTTGCATTTGTGAAAGATAGAATGTATAAGAAGAAAGGATGTCAACATCTATATTGTATGTTAATATCCAGTAGTGATAGGTTGGATATGCTAGTACAATTAGAGGCACATGAGTTTTTGGTATGATAGCATGTATTTCAATGCCTGGTCCTGTGACTGGGAAAATTGATGATACATGATCCTTTTTCTTGGCAATCACTTGTTAGATACCAATTCTATTGCCCAGATTAGTAACCTGTGGGTAGAGAAAGTATATGCAATATCAATTCTGCATGGATACTTTTTGAAAAGAGTGGAAAAGTGTTTCTAGCTTGAGAATAGCATGAAAAATATTACTTATGGATTAAATGAATAATCTAATGCAGGGTAGCCATTGTGTAGTTACTCTAAAACCAAGGGTGATTTCCAAACACGATACTCATCTCCACCGTCAGAACTAGAATTCAACCAATTAACAAGTGATCACAAATGATAAATGTTGATATGATAATCATTCATGAAAAAAGACAATAGAATGTTACCCTTTTTCTTCTCATTCTTCAGAATGGCTTGAACAAAAGCAGAAGCAAAAAATCTTAGCAGCCATAACACATTATCTGGTACAAGTTTCAGAATATTGCACTTGAATGTATGAAATAAAAGTCCATCAGGTTAAATACTTTCCAATAGATAGTTGTATATGAAATCCAAATTAGCATATATCACATAGTTGTATGTGAAATCCATATTAGAATATATCACATCAGTAAGGTTGTGTCTAGCGCAGAAAAAGTTGGCATTGGAAATTAAAATCCAAGACATCTCTCAATTTTTCTGAGAAGAAAAAAAGTTAGAAAAGACATGTTTTCAAATTTTCCAACATATTATAAATGGGTTGTACTTAATTAAAATTACTTTTAAAATTTTATAAAGGCATAATAGATGTCGATACTACCATCCAAACTTAGTAAGTGTTTATCAATTTATGTGAAAAAAAACATTCTCATATAATGTTCACCAAGAAACATCATGCCTGATTCTCAGTAGAATACAGAGGAAACCCCAACTTCAAGGAAATATTGAAAATATATATTCTTTATTACTCAAAAAATTATTTAGGAGATTTACAATTGGGTTAAAAGCCCTTTATTTTGTGCCTTGCCTTTCTAAATAACTCCCTTTCTCGGCCTGATTTTTCCTCTGCAGGTGTCGCGCATATACAGTCTAGTTGTATGGCCTGTACCATTGGTCCATATTGTACGACCAAGTTGTATGAATGCCTTTGTGCCCCCAGAAAGACATCAACATATTGCTGATTCGATACCCAGGTCATATGGTCCTGTCTCCTCAACTTGGATGTTTAACTTTTGTTGAAAGCTGAGTTGAACCTACTGAAAAACAATTTTCTTGACCTGAGCACTAGAACACCCACTGATGCCAAATCGATTTACTTCACTTCCGCCCTTATCTCCTTTATATAACTTGACTTTGGCATTCTAGAAGCATTCAAGGGTTGAGATTTACTCTTGAGCTTCTAAGATCAATGGAAAAGATCTAACCTCTTGTTGACTTAATACTTTTTAAATTTTCTTAGGTCAACATTAGGAAAAAATTAAAATAATTATGGCTAAGTGATTGATCTCTGATTTTGTGTATGCCTTGGCATCTAGGAAAGTGCAAAATCCTTCATGTTCTACTCCAATCAACATAGTCCACATCTTAAAGAGCTCCCCATTGATTTGTTAGATAATGTTACTCTAATGGGAGTGGATGTGAAGAAGCTACCTTGAAAAGTATTCCAATGAGAAGACATACATGTGGCACAACAAACCCTAGCATTTGGTCAAATGAGCACATTTCATGGGAACATTTTGGCTAGGAGGATGACAAAAGGTATCACACATAAGCCCTCTCCATTGTAAAGTCATGGATGGATTAAAGGGAAATTCCCCTGTGAACCTAGTTGAAGATCTATTGGAGAAAGAAAGTTCAAGGATTTCTTTTGTGATATGAAGTTCATCATTGCATCCATATTGCAGTTTGTCTATTGATAGAAATTTATCAAAAATTTCCCACAAAATTAGGCTTCATATTAGGGAAAAGTATGTCATTTGAAGAAGGGCTTTGGTTGAGGTGTTCCTATCAATTTCCTTTGTTGATTACTATTAAGTTATACAATTTACAATTGTCATTTTAGTTAAAGGTAGGACGGATTTGTAGTTTTTAGTACAATCACCCCTTTTGTTGCCATGCATGTGTATTAAGGAGCACCTTTGTAAGGGCACTCTATGTAAGTTTTTGCAATCTCAAAAAAAACATTCATAGGTTGATTTTTTGGCATGTTGTAATAGCAATATTATGCCATCCACATTCACAATTTCAAACCCTCTAAAGGTTGTCACTTAACTCCATTTGCCCTAATTAGATAGGAACTAATACCAGTGTTCCATCACAATCTATTTCTAAGTCTATCTAATATTTTACTTAAGGAAACCCCCCTTGTTCCATGGGATAGATGGTCGAAATCAAGAGAGGAAATTGTTGTGGTGACAATGGACAAACCCTCTCAATTCCCCTAAATGTTGTACATGTGTTTTAAGGCTTTACCACTTAAAGTGCATGTTTGTGAGGTAACAAGAATCATCTGTGTATCTTAGCATTTTGATAAATCTCAATGTTGGGCATTGACCTAGTTAAAAGAAAGAAGCACGCATTCTTTATGTTAAATGAAAAACACAACTCAAGATAGTAGTTGTGGATTCACCTCTTCAATCTTCTAAAATATTAGAGCTTGTGCTTTATTTTTGGTTTACAGTTTCATCATTACCATACGTCCATTTTAACAATTTGTGATATCAATGCTTTAATTGGGTAAATCCAAAGAAAATATATGACCGCGGTGCATGGATGTGATATTTCAAATCATATGACAACATCTTGAAAAGCAGAGGAAAAATAAGGATGGGTATCATAAATGTCTTCGTTGTAATAGAATGGGTAATATATAATGATGTCCCACAATAAAAAAGAGTTGTAGGGTGCTCTTCTTATATCTAAGGAGATACACATTTTCCTTGAGAGGGATCTCCACAATGTAGTCCTTCAAGGGGACACTACACATTTGGAAATGACAGTTCGTTTGGAATGGGACTGCATTCCAAGGGGTGCCAGGGTGCATTCTCGATTGTAGTAGATTTTTGAAGAGGATGAGGGATCCAAATTCCAAAGTTTACTATGACTACTTGAAAAGAAATGTGGAAGCTACAAGATTCTTGGTTTGCATCAAGGGGATTGATCTCTTGCAAAGGATAAAACAAAGGTCAAAGGTATGTTTAGATTGCATTTTCAAAATGTCTTCTCTTTATGCTTTGACAGATCATGTGGTGGATGTTAGGAACGCTCATTGTAGAGTCATTCCATGAAATGTTTCTATCTATTGGTATAGTGATTGAGTCAAATTGGATAGTTACTTGTTGAAAGAGGGTGGTTGTTTTAGCTCTTAGTTCTATGAAGAATAACAAGTCATTAGGAATGGATGTTTTGATTTTTTCATCAGGAATGGATGGCCTTTGTTGTGATTTTTCATCAGGAATTATTGGTCTTCATTGTGATTTCTACAAGGCCATGTTGGACACAATACAAGATGATTTCTATTCTTTGACAGCTAAATAATTCTCTTCTAGAAGGCTATGCAAATCTCTCAATCAAGGACTTCGTAAACTCATTACCAAGAATGTAGCTAGGGGCACCATTGGAGGTTGGAGGCTCATTACTTTCCTTAGTGTCTCATACAAGATCATGGCTAAAGAAATGGCTCTACAAATACACTCAATTGCATGGAAGGTAGTTCAACAAGCGCAGATAGGTTTTGTATAGGGTCCAATTATTCTAGACACATAATCTAGACTTGAGAGGCTTTGGAATGGGCTTGAGACAGTGGCTAGCAACCTCGTTTTCTTCATATTGGAGCTTCATCACAGACATGTTGGTTTTTCTTGGCCTTTGGACCACGATATGTGCCCATGGTGAACACACTATTCTCTAATGCATCAACATTTCTCCTTGTTAAAAACTCATTATCCCCTCAAATTTTGTTGAATCAATCTATTTGTCAAGAGTGCCCCTTTGCCCCATATTTGTATGTTTGACAATGGATGTTTTGAATCACTTATTTGAAGTTGATAGCATTTAGGGGCATGTGAAGGACATATTATGTCCTGTTGGGTTAGACATGGTCAACAATCATTTTGCTAATGGATCCTTTATTTCTATGAGTGTTAAGAAGAGTTTCATTGATGGTTCTCACACATGTTCGTACATATTTGGAACTACATTAGATGTTTTTATTAGTGACCATGAGACAAATTTTTGGTTGTTAGAGTTAGAATATCAACTTACTAGATTCCTATAGCTCGAACTTATGTTCGAGCCAGGGTAATTGTGAGGTATCTAGGCATAGCATTTGAAGTGGGGCTTTCACCAGTGGCTATCTAGGATTGGTGTACCATGTCTTCAACAATTTTAGAGTACGCCTTGATTTTGGCATCATAAGGACCTAACATTAGAAGGGAAGTTGACAAGGGTTGGACATATCTTCTATGCCTCACACATGTATTATGTATCTTTTTGGTTGCCTAGTAAGACTCAATTTCAGCATCTAGAGCAGATCATGCAATCATACATGTGGTCAAAGTATGGTGGGAAGAACAATCTCCCACAATGATGGGGGGGATCATCCCTCGCTCGACATGTTGAAAAAAAACATTGTGACATCAAGGCTATTTTACAGGGATGTGGGGTGGAGCTTTAGTCAGTCCTTGTAGTAGTATCAACCACAAAGGCTTTAATCTTTGTTTCTTTAGCAGAATCTATTAGCTCCAACTCTCAATGCAAGATGGTTTGTTGGTTGATCTAGAAGAGAGGAGAGCACACAAATTACACAGTTTCTAATATGTTTGGAAGGATAATCAGGACCAATATTTAGTTCTCCTTTAATGCAGGGTTACTAGTGTGCTGCCTTGTTTGAAAATTGTAGTTATCTGGTCCACTCTTCCTTCATTGGGATTTGGCAGTGATTGAGAGTCTCTGCTCTATTTTCCCTTGGAAGATTAAGTGTAATTTTGTTTTTGAGCAAGAATATAGTAATTTTCTACTCTTTGTTCCATGTGGTGTGATGAGGTATATCACTAGTTGTTAATTGAGGGTGCATTATTGATAAGAGTTGTTCAATATTAGATTTAGTAGCCTATACATGCTTTATTTTTTCATTACTAGTCTTACAGAAGAGGATACTGATATAAGATCCATTGTATATACACTTCCACCTTTTGATTTGTTATTTGTACATAGTTTTTTGTAAATATAATACAAATTTTGAAAAAAACAAAAAAAATAATAATGGGTGACCTATGCTAAAATCTATTTCTTTTCTTGCATTCTTCAACTGCGTTGGAGCAGAAAAAGAATGACAATCACTAGAAAAATAATCATGCCACCAAGATTAGAGAATGACCAGTGCAAACGAAGTTAGTGCCATGGAGCACATGGTTCTGTATCTTGTGCTACATGATAAGTTGAAAGGAGTACCAAGTCTTCTTAGATTTCATAACTTTTGATCTAGTTAATCTTAGATTGGAAAACTTGTTAGATGGGACTATGATAAGAAGATATCAATCAACACAAAAAATTGTAATGGGATTTTAGCTTTAAAGGGCTTTTCTAGAAGTTGGTACGTTCAATCACGATAGCTAAATGGATTATCTGGTAGTAAATACATAACATGGTGCATATCAAAATGTATGATGACAAGAAAGAATCACTACTCCTGCCTCCTACAGGGGGTTCAATAGGATGGCCAGTGTGGGCTGGAGAGGGCTAGCTAATATCCCAACCAACAGATTTCTTTCCTAAGCCAACAAAGTTCTTTATGGAGACACTAGAATAGACAACTTCGGGTGGTCCAGCTGATGCTCCTTCACTCAACCAAGGGTGTGGGAAGCATCCTAACCAATCTCGATACGTTACTATCAGGAAGGGGTGAAGCTTTACTCAACTGGGGAAAC
Source organism: Pinus tabuliformis (assembly GCA_031772625.1). Classification (NCBI taxonomy): domain Eukaryota; kingdom Viridiplantae; phylum Streptophyta; class Pinopsida; order Pinales; family Pinaceae; genus Pinus; species Pinus tabuliformis. The sequence continues at coordinate 134,455,267 of CM062811.1, read as the reverse complement.
ATGGAACTTCCTTATAAACAATGCAACTGGGGCTTCTGGATATGATACTAATGGAGGGTGCTGCCTAACTCTGTTTAGCCAACTAAATTATCTTGGATTGATGCTCCGACTAGAGGCAAGGAATAATATGAAAGGCTTGTACAACTAGATTGATGTTCGAGGGACGCTCACTCGGACCATGGCCAAAGAGTGTAAATGGATGGCACCACCAATTATCTTTCTTTTCTTCTTTGTCTAATAGCCAAGAAAAGCAGTTCATTCGTCTACTCGGTCCATTAAGTCATTTGGCCAAACATTCATTCCTTCACATCTCATCCACCTTCTCTTTGTCGTAGATAATAACCGGATGGTCGAAGTGGGTATTATAATTGTTGAATTATCGATATCTCGATACAAGAAAGAAAGAGCTTGTGGAGGTGAGGGAGCATCCCTTGAATGGATTGATTAGTCAAGCAAGATTCTCTCCCATACAATAGGATGCTCGATGCAGAGTGTAGGGATCTAATCTATGTACTAGGAAATGTACCAATGCTCAGATCACAAGATTCAAGCTCTGTCAACTCCATCTAGTACCATCTCAATACCAATACCATCCTTACGAGCTCACTAGCTACCCTAGTATCGATACCATATGCTCGTATATAATTGCAATGAGTAATTGTACCATTTTCACTACCATCTTGGTACCAATACTACCCTGTATAACCATACTATTCCCACTACATAGATTTGGTGTGGGAATGAACTACAAACTAATAATTAGATGCACTTCACCTCCTTTGGGGTATACCCCCTCACTCAATGCTTTCAACCCATGATTTACTGATGTTGGCATTATGATTCTGGTATGGCTCTATGTTACAGATATTGTACTTGATGGCAACACCCGTGGCAATGCTCTGATCAGGCTCTCGAAATGTTGAAAATTAAGAAGTACGCAGGAGAACAGTTTAGAAGAAGCGTACACGCAGGTACACCATGAAGGGACCGTGGCCAGACACGCAGGTCACCCGTTCAGGAGGTGCGTACCCCCAGTTTCACTTACTTCAAGGCAGAGAAGCGCGTTCACATGGTGTTTCCTATGTTTGGCCCGTGGTATTTAGCCCGCCGCTCTTGATTCTATGGTTTTGGCCCATGGTATTGTTTTATATTATTATTATTATTGAGCCCCATGTTTTTGGGTCCCTTGTATTGGTTATCTATGGTATTGATCCATGATTTTAGGAGGAGCTTGCCTATATAAAGCAAAGGAGATCACTTGGCTAAGCATCTTTTGCAAATTGAATATCTTGAGATATGAAATATTGGGTTATTGTTTTAAAAGCTTGATCTATATGAAAGTAAAGTTGAAAGCGAATCTGTGAAGGGTGATCTCTCGAGCGCATGATCAGATCTAGGCATCTGACTAATTGTGGCACACTGGTGGACTGCCAAATCGGCCCTAATCAGAAGTACGCAGGTGATTTACGGTATAGGTGAGTGGGTACGCAGAGCAGAAACAGGAGAGCTGCGTGGGTACGCAGAGAAGAAGAAGGGGTACTGCGTGGGTACGCAGAGCAGAAGAAGGAGAATTGCGTGGGTACGCAGCGCGACAAAGGTTCAAGTGCGTACACACAGTAAAAGTACGCGGCGCGATAGTATCTTTGATGTGTGGCTTCAGTAACAGTACGCGACGCGATAGTGTCTCTGGGTGCGTACCTACAGTAACAGTACGCAGCGCGATTGAAGAAGCAGTCCATGGGTACGCGGTGCAGCAGAAGGCTCTCTGCGGGTATACGTAGGGAAGCAGAAGGTGAAGTGCGTAGCGACGCAGGCCAGAGAAAGAAAAACTGCGTATCTGTCTTAAGATCTTCTGTTGACTGAATTTTTCTGTTGATAAGGTGTTCTGGGTTAGTTCTGTTATTTTTGATCTGGTTACTGTAGTTGACTGTGTAATTTACATATACTTGATGATCATTTGATGCTTATGGATCCAGTTTGAAAATTTATGAAAAGTGGTCCTTGTAAGAAAAGAAGTAGGGGGTTGTAGCTCCCTTCCAGGAAAGACTGGAAAACGAGAGAGAGTTGTAGCTCTCTGCAGGTTGCAGCCTATGTACTGGTAAAGGACTGCACCAGTACAAAATCATTGTAAAAGGAGTTTCTAATTTGAAAGAAGATAGAGACATATTGCAGCAGGTGGTTTTCACCCACATTGGGTTTCCATCTTATATCTGGTGTTCTTTGGTGTGACTATCTGTTTTTCTTGTTCATGCTCATTATTTTATGGTACTGATATGCAAAAATAATTCAAAGTATAAATAAGGAAGATTTGTTAAAAGAACTTGATAATACTGATTCACCCCCCCTCTCAGTATTATTTTCAACAATTGGTATCAGAGCAGGTCCTTCGGAGAAGCTTGATCGCTTGAAGGAAGATCATTCATCATGAGCAACTACGAGAGGGAAGCATCAATCAGGCCACCAATTTTTGATGGGACAAACTTCAATTATTGGAAGGTAAGAGTTACTGCCTATCTTCAATCTCTTGGTACAGAAGTTTGGGATATCATAGATACAGGCTATACTTTTCCTTCAGCTACTCCTACAGATACGGCCGAAAAGAAGAAATATGAAACAAATGCTAAAGAAGTCAATACTTTGCTGGGATGATTATCTCAAACAGAATTCGTAAAGGTTATGCAATATAAATCCGCAAAAGAAATATGGGACAAGATTGTCTTGAGCTACGAAGGAGATGAATAGGTAAAGCGTGCTAAACTTCAAACCCTCAGGATTCAGTATGAGAATCTCAGGATGTATAATGATGAAAGTGTGGCTAACTATTTTCTTCGGGTAGATGAGATTGTTAATTGCATGAAAAACTTGGGTGAAGAAATAAAAGAGGCTATTGTGGTTGAAAAAGTTCTAAGATCATTGTCCCCCAAGTTTGAATCTAAAGTGTCTGCAATAGAAGAAAAGGAAAATCTACGAATTCTTACTATGTCTCAGCTTCACGGAATTCTAACTGCTTATGAAATGAGAAAGGGAGGTCCTTCAGACAGAAGAGAAGCTGATTTCAAGGCTTCAGGCAAAGGAGATTATTATGAAGCAAGTCACGTGCCAGAAGAAGAAGAAGAAGAATCAAATTTTGTCAGAAATCTTCAAAGGGGTTCTGGAAGGTTCAGAGGTAAGTTACCTTTTAAATGCTTTGCTTGTGGAAGAGTAGGTCATTATGCTGCAAAATGTCCTTATAAGGATAACGGAAAGGAACCTACTAGATGGAACAAGAGACAGAGTGCAAATAAGAAAAGCTACTACACTCATGAAGATAGTGATGGTCTATCAAATAGTGATGAAGATGAACGAGGTAATGACTATAAATTGTTAATGGCATTTGAAGATGATGATTATATGGATGCTATAGATGTGGATAGCCTTTATGAAGAAATTACTAGACTCAAGAGATGTATAGAAGAAAAGAATATGATCATTGATACTCTACAATTTCAAATTGATGAAAAGGAAAAACATCTTGAAAAATTAGAAGGTGAAATTGTTGGTCTTAGAAAAGAGATTGAGAAAACAAAAGCTATTAATCTTAAGTTTGTCAAAGGATCTGAAACTTTGGATGATATTATCAATGTACAACGTTCTCCACTAAATAAGACAGGTCTGGGCTATAATGGAGAAACTTCTCAAGCATCCACCTCAAAAAGTTATCTTGATGCAGCAAGAAGGAATGAGCAAAAGCACAATGGAGACCATCAGGTAAAGCAGGGACGAATTGCAAACAGAGACTATCAGGGGAAATCCGTCTTAAGGGTGAACAAAAGCTACAACCAGCCATAGGTAAAATTTTCTCAATTTGGTTCAAGAATGGATGACAATAGAAATTACAATCATTTGGCCGGTAGATTTGATAACCGCAGAAGTTTCTTCAATGGACAATGCTTTTCTTGCCATAACTTTGGTCACAAAGCAGCTCAATGTGTTGCATATAAAACGATCATGACTAGAGAAGCTCAAAAACAAAGAAGTATGATCGGGATTACAAAAAGGACCTATAACAACTTTTCGATTCTTGAAAATGAAGTTGAATGTTCTATTTGCAATAAATTTGGTCATGAAGATTCTGAATGCAGGAGCAGGTTTCAGTAGAAAAAGGAACAAGCCTCAAGCACCAAAACATGGAGAATAAAGGAACCACAAATAGAAAGATGTGGGATAGCATTTTATGCAGAGGGACAGGAAAATCTATGGTACATTGACAGTGGATGTTCGAAGCATATGACAGGTGATAAAGAAAAACTTGAATCATATTCTGCTCTAGAAAAAGGAAAGAAAGTTTCTTTTGGAAATGATACTCCTGCAACTATAAAAGGAAAAGGCACTGCTCAGTTAAAAGAAAAGGTCAAATCTGGAAATGTTTTGTATGTTGATGGATTGAAACATAATCTTCTAAGTGTCAGCCAGATGTGTGATCAAAGAACCGAGGTGATATTCAGATCAAATGGATGTCTTGTTCGTGATCTTGATACAGGTAAAACAGTTATCAAAGGTAAAAGAACTCCAAATAATCTATACATATTTGAAGAAGGACAACAACAATGCTATCTGAGCAAGGATGATGAACACTGGTTATGGCATCGAAGGTTGGGGCATCTAAGCTTTACACAAATAAGGAAAGCATGCAAATATCAGGCATTTCGCGATCTTCCAGATATCAAAATTCCAGACAACACCATATGCAAATCATGTTAGTTTGGAAAGCAAACCAGAACTAACTTTCTAGAGAAGGAAGGATCAGCTAGCATGCCTCTTGAGCTAGTACATACAGATACATGTGGTCCATTCAGGAAAAGGACACCTCGAGGAGAAGAATACTTGATATTATTCATTGATGACTTCTCCAGGTTTGTCTGGTTAGGACTTATGAAGCACAAAGATGAAGCATTTGAAAAATTCAAATCCTTCAAAGCCTTGGTTGAAAATGAATCAGGACACAAAATTAAGTGCCTCAGATCCGACAGAGGTGGGGAGTTTACCTCAAATGAATTTTTCGATTTCTGTGAAGAACATGGGATAAGAAGAGAATTATCTACAGCTAGAACTCCTTAGCAAAATGGAGTTGTGGAAAGAATGAACAGAACAGTCCAACAAATGGCTCGTGCTATGCTTGATGAGTTGGGAACTCCCGCAACTTTCTAGGGTGAAGCTGCACATGCTGCGGTTTTTATTCTCAACAAAACAAATGTCCGGGTGAACAACACTCAAACCCCTCATGAGCTCTGGTGTGGTGAGACTCCTTCGGTAAAGCACTTCAAAATCTTTGGGAGCAAATGTTATATTAAGAATACTGATGAGCAACTTGGCAAACTTGAACCTAGAGCAGATGAAGGCATTCTTCTTGGTTATTCTCCTCATAGCAAAGCATACAAGTGTTACAATAAAAGACTTGGCAGAATTGTTGACAACATTGATGTAGTGGTTGATGAGAAGGGATACATTCCTAGGCAAGTACATTATGAAGACATCGAAGAAGATAAAGGCTACCCTCAAAGATAGAATGATGAAGAAGAAGAACCTCAAGAAGATCCAGAGGAGCAGACAAGAATAGAAGAGAAGACTCCATCCAGATATGTTCAGAAGAATCATCCAGAATCTCAGATTGTGGGGCAGAAAGAAGCAGGTGTACAAACAAGAAGAACAGTTGCAGAAGCTTCAAGCTATTTGGCATTACTCTCCTCCACTGAACCACAAAATGTGAAAGAGGCATGCAAATATGAATGTTGGGTGAAAGCAATGGATGAAGAACTTGAGCAAATCGAAAAGAACAACACTTGGGAGCTGGTCCCTAGACCAAAGGATAAGAATGTTATCGGAACAAAATGGGTCTTCAAAAATAAATTGAATGAAAATGGAGAAGTAATTAGAAACAAGGCCAGACTTGTTTGTAAAGGGTATGCGCAGCAAGAAGGAATAGACTTTGAAGAAACCTTTGCTCCTGTTGCAAGACTTGAGGCCATCCGAATGTTCCTTGCTCTCTCAAGCTTTCAAAACTTCAAAGTATTTCAAATAGACGTGAAATCAAACTTTCTGAATGGAGACTTGGAAGAAGAAGTATACATTGAGCAGCCAGATGGGTTCATTCTTGGAAATGATCCAAATTTTGTATGTAGATTGAAAAAGGCTCTCTATGGTCTCAAACAAGCTCCAAGGGCTTGGTACTATCGTTTGGACAAATATCTTCATCAACAAGGTTTTTCAAAAGGATCAGCGGATAGCAATCTTTATATAAAAGTTGAAAATGACAAATTGCTAATACTTGTTGTGTATGTAGATGACATTATCTTTGGCAGCAATGAAGAAGCTATGAGTCAAAGCTTTGCCTTGGTCATGCAGAAAGAATTTGAAATGTCCTTGCTAGGAGAACTGACATATTTCCTTGGTTTGCAAATCCAACAAAAAGAAGGAGGAATCTTTTTGTCTCAAACCAAGTATCTCAAACAGATTTTGAAGAAATATGGCATGGAAGATGAAAAACCAGTATGTACACCCATGGTCACAGGATGTAGCCTCAGTGAAAATGATGAATCTGCAGCAGTACATCAACCAACCTACAGATCTATGATTGGAAGTCTACTTTATTTGACTGGTACCCGACCGGACATCATGCATGCAGTCGGAATAGTTGGAAGATTTCAGGCAAATCCAAAGGAGACTCATCTTCAGGCAGTGAAGAGAATTTTCAAATATCTTCAAGGGACACAAAATTATGGCTTATGGTATCATAGAGATACAGATCTCACACTTCATGCTTATACAGATGCAGATTGGGCCGGAAGCGTGGATGACAGGAAGAGCACAAGTGGTGGTGCGTTCTTTATGGGTTCCAGATTAGTATCTTGGTTCAGCAAGAAACAGAGTTCGATTGCCTTGTCTACAGCTGAAGCGGAATATGTTGCTGCTGCATCTTGCTGCACTCAACTCCTTTGGATGATGCAGACCTTGTAGGATTTTCAAATCACTTGTACACCACCTATATCCATCTTATGTGATAACACAAGTGCAATCAGCATCTCAAAGAACCCAGTCATGCATTCAAAAACCAAGCACATACCAATCAAGTATCATTTTCTCCGAGAACAAGTGCTTGAACAGAAGGTCAAGTTGGAGTATGTTCCTTCTAAGGAACAAGTTGCTGATATACTCACCAAACCATTGCCCAGGGAGACTTTTGAATACCTCAGGCAAAATATGGGGGTTGTTGATGCATCATCTTATTAAAACTCTTCTGATTGATGGTTGTACGAAAGGTTCATCTGGGGTATATGCGTACATGTGCTGGGTTGCGGTTTGATTGAAGATAAAATGGCACATGTTCTTAGGGGGAGCATAACCCTTTGCCCTTGATATCAAAGGGGGAGAATGAAGCTGAAGATTTTGAGGTTGCCATCAAGTCCAAAGGGGGAGATTGTTGGCATTATGATTCTGGTATGGCTCTATGTTACAGATATTGTACTTGATGGCAACACCCATGGCAATGCTTTGATCAGGCTCTCGAAATGTTGAAAATTAAGAAGTACGTAGGAGAACAGTTCAGAAGAAGCGTACACGCAGGTACACCGTGAAGGGACTGCGGCCAGACACGCAGGTCACCCGTTCAGGAGGTGCGTACCCCCAGTTTCACTTACTTCAAGGCAGAGAAGCGCGTTCACATGGGGTTTCCTATGTTTGGCCCGTGGTATTTAGCCCGCCGCTCTTGATTCTATGGTTTTGGCCCGTGGTATTGTTTTATATTATTATTATTATTGAGCCCCATGTTTTTGGGCCCCTTGTATTGGTTATCTATGGTATTGATCCATGATTTTAGGAGGAGCTTGCCTATATAAAGCAAAGGAGATCACTTGGCTAAGCATCTTTTGCAAATTGAATATCTTGAGATCTGAAATATTGGGTTATTGTTTTAAAAGCTTGATCTATATGAAAGTAAAGTTGAAAGCGAATCTGTGAAGGGTGATCTCTCGAGCGCATGATCAGATCTGGGCATCTGACTAACTGTGGCACACTGGTGGACTGCCAAATCGGCCCTAATCAGAAGTACGCAGGTGATTTACGGTACAGGTGCGTGGGTACGCAGAGCAGAAACATGAGAGCTACGTGGGTACACAGAGTAGAAGAAGGGGTACTGCGTGGGTACGCAGAGCAAAAGAAGGAGAACTGCGTGGGTACGCAACGCAACAAAGGTTCAGGTGCGTACGCACAGTAAAAGTACGCGGCGCGATAGTATCTTTGATGTGTGGCTTCAGTAACAGTACGCAGCGCGATAGTGTCTCTAGGTGCGTACCTACAGTAATAGTACGCAGCGCGATTGAAGAAGCAGTGCGTGGGTACGCGGTGCAGTAGAAGGCTCTCTGCGGGTATACGCAGGGAAGCAGAAGGTGAAGTGCGTAGCGACGCAGGCCAGAGAAAGAAAAACTGCGTATCTGTCTTAAGATCTTCTGTTGACTGATTTTTTCTGTTGATAAGGTGTTCTGGGTTAGTTCTGTTATTGTTGATCTGGTTACTGCAGTGGACTGTGTAATTTACATATACTTGATGATCATTTGATGCTTATGGATCCAGTTTGAAAATTTATGAAAATTGGTCCTTGTAAGAAAAGAAGTAGGGGGTTGTAGCTCCCTTCCAGGAAAGACTGGAAAATGAGAGAGGGTTGTAGCTCTCTGCAGGTTGCAGCCTGTGTACTAGTAAAGGACTGCACCAGTACAAAATCATTGTAAAAGGAGTTTCTAATTTGAAAGAAGATAGAGACATATTGCAGCAGGTGGTTTTCACCCACATTGGGTTTCCACCTTATATTTGGTGTTCTTTGGTGTGACTATCTGTTTTTCTTGTTCATGCTCATTATTTTATGGTACTGATATGCAAAAATAATTCAAAGTATAAATAAGGAAGATTTGTTAAAAGAACTTGATAATACTGATTCACCCCCCCTCTCAGTATTATTTTCAACAACTGATTTCCATTCCTAGGGACGGTATAAACCACTTAGACATACTCTTTATACCAAAGCTAATATACAAACAATTAACTTGACCTACTTACCTACTAAGCGAATACTTTCAATCCTGAATAATATAGCTCAATCGTTGGAACCCTAACCCCATCCACATTCCACCGTCCTTCCATCGTTTGATTGAACTAAAAAATTTTGTGCCATAACCAATGCATTAAAATCCACTCTGTGTGAAGCATGGCTTTTGTAGCATAGTACCCTCAAGGTACACAACCATACCCTCTTCCTATCTAGTCTCAGCATCATATGAATCATACTTCCTTTTCCTTGAATAATTCCTCTTCTTGTGAAGATTCATTCCAAATCTTGCACATCAATCAAATTCGTCTCTCATTAGGCATTATCCTTAGTCCTTATGCTCCTCATTTTGGGGGTCATTAGGGGGGTGCCTAGCTGTGATACAAGATTTCCTTGTGCTCGCTATTTGGTAGAATTTAGCTTTGTCTTATGGTCTTAAGGATGGGTAGTATTGGTGAGGTTTATTACTGTTATACCTGCTTCACCAATATCATTTTCCTTGGCCATGCTATTTGTTTATCTGAAGGTATGATGCTTCATATCTTTATGGCGATCGGTGTTGGTAGAGGTGATTTGAGGGCCCCCTGTTGTCTCTCATGCCATGTTAATATTACTACTTATTTTAGAGGGTGAGATGCGTGCATTCATTAGTGAGGTGGATGCTAGTTTTAGGAAGGTGGTTTCCTGGTTGAGTACCTTCCTTGTAGAGCCTCAAGTCTCCCTTTTGCACCCTTTTTGGGGAGAGTTAGGGGAATCTTTCAAATTCGAGACAACTTCAACTGATCAGAAAATGGACCAATCAATTTCTCCAATGGTTCCCTCTCATGGATTCACCCCAACGATTTGGTTGGGAGGGCAAACTCTCTTTCTCCTATGCCTCGAGAGTTTGACTTTGGAACAATTAAGTTCTTACAGTAACTTCATTGTTATATGAGGGTGTCATTCCTCTTTCCCTTATGCCCCCACCTAGATTTCAATGCCAAAGATGATGATTCTTCAGACTCATCGTGTCAAAGTTCTTACTTTGAGTGATGCTTTATTATATATGTAATTATGTTTTTCTGATTCTTTTCTTCGATAATTCTTTATTATATATGTAATTACACTTTTTCCTTTTTCCATTGGTCCTTGCATATATTATATCTGTAATTATGCATTTATTCCCTAATTATATATGTAATTAAGATTTATTATATATGTAATTATGTTTTAGCAGAAAATGTTGCTATTATATATGCAATTTTGAAATTATTATATATGTGATTACACTCTTGAATAATTGAACAAATAATTGATCGAAAGAGATTCTCACTCCCCAACCTTGTGCTAGGGGAGAAACCCTCATCCATATGAAATAGTTTCGTGTTAAAATCCTTTGGTCAATCGAGCAACTTTGTTATGAAATTATGATTGTGCCGTGGGGGCATGGGGTGGGGGGGAGATTAGGGCTCAAGAACCTATTGAAACCCATTTGATTTGATGCCAAAAATAAAGGTGTAATTACATATATAATGATATATATCCTTGTATATGATATTATTCTATGATTGAGTCACTTACTGATAGATAGGAAAGTTCCGCACCCCAACGCACACCTTCATTTAAGGACCTTCTCAAAGCTAGTAGGTATGTGGTCCTATTCAGCATAGCTTTGACAAGTTTTCTCGTTCCCACGGCAACCAATGTCCCGAGGGAGAAGGGAATAAGAAATTACTTCAAGAAACCTCACACACAATAGCTTTCAAACAAGCTATCCCACCCAGTACCACTATCACTCCTACTGTTACTCACACTGAACTACACCTATTGACCTTACTACACTTGGTTCAATCAACACTTGCTTCATATGGTAGAATTGGCTTGTTGTCGAAGTGAGAGAATTAGTATATCAAGAAGTAGGAGCATCACCTTGTGGGAATACCTATGCATAGTGAATGTTGATTGTTTCTCTAGCAGGACAAACCTTAGAACCAGTGTTTGATGTAGTAGGTTAAGCAGATGACGAAGGAGATAAATTTCGTGGACCAAAAGATTATAGAGCTAGTCTAGATTTTCTAGTTATTTTGTCATTCCCTCTACATAAAAGTTGGGCTTTATCCAATAGCAGTACTATGAAAGGCATAGGTAAATGGGGTAGCCTTAGTTTATTGGGTCATTTTATAATGCCAACCAGACGTGGAATCATATTTCCATTGAATACACATGTTGAGTGTTAGTGTTGTTGTTGCATTATATGCCTAAATATTCAATATCTAGTGTAACAAGTACATGTAACCTAATTACAGTAAGGGAACATTTTAAGGATTTCCCTAATACATGGATTATAGAATAATACCCATCAATATAACTAGAACAAGGTAGTAGTATTGATCATGCTTTGTGATCTATGTAATACAAGTCAATTTGTTTGAGCATAGTTACCATTAGTATTCATAACATCTTAACTCTAGTTTGATTACAGTTCTACTTATGTTGAGTCTACTATAACAATGGAAACAAGAGTAAGCTAAGTCGGTTACTTCTATTATGTGAATAGTGTAAGAAATGGAGTTATAACTGGCATCATTTATACAACAGGTTATCATTAGGTGGTAAGTGAAACCAATACACAGTGAAATCAAACATGATGTTTATCTCATAATCAATTCAACTGCTTGTTACAAAGTAATGTAACACAACCCGTAGATCAAATTCCATGTCAAATATTGGTTTGTTCTATCAGCTAAGTGTGTTCTGTAATCAAGAACAAGTATATTGTGTATAATTATGCATTTACTATATTTGTACTATGAATAGAGTAGAACAACCTGTACAACATTAAGCTTCTTGTATTGAGTTAGTGTAAGCATTGATAATAAAGTCAAAAGGATGAATATAGATGAAAATAAACTTTAAACAAATAAATCTTCAGAGGTGGTGATTCCTGAACATCATCCTTTAATCATGGGGGACATAGAATGCAAGATAAGCAATGAGAAATCTTTCCAGTGGGGAAGAGTTTATCAAATGTTCAGCTCAGGGGATTTCTTAGGAGTCAAAACTCATCCACAATGATCCTAAACATGACCTCAATATCAACATTTACAAGAATGTGACTAAATTAGGCCTCTAAAGGATTGCTTCCAGATCTCATATTCTTCCTTATGTGGAGGTAATCTCCTAGCTCATAGGCCAAGTGGACTTGTCCAATATATGGATCCTAAACCAACACCAGAGCCTAGTTGGAGGCTACCAGACCTTCAACATATTGTCAAGAAAGTTCCTCCCAGAGCCTGAAGTATGTCTATCTAAGGAGTGGGTGAAAAGGGCTATGGATGAGGTACCTCCTAGAATGCTACTAAAAAATGGTGGTTTTATGCAAAAATATTTAAGACCAAGATATCAAAGGTGTATCCAACTTCTAGATTGAAGCATCATTTCAGAATTTCCATGTTGTTGTTGGCTAAACTATATGGAGAAAAGGATGGCACCATGTTTCATGAATCATGGGTGCCTATGGTGAATGAAATTTGTACTCATGGGTCAGCATTCAATTGGAGTGCAATCATGTCCTCTTCATTATATAAAGCTACCAGGGCAATGAAGAGTGCCAAGCCTACTAGTTTATTTATGTCAAGCTACCTATTGGACTCCATCTATTCAGAAAATCAATTTCCAGAACTAGGATGGAAATGGTCGAAGTCTTTTCCTCCAATACATGTTTAATGCAAGCTCTTATGGGATTACAAGCATAAATCAAAGATGACAAGAATATGCAACCATTTTATTGCTCCAGTGTACTCTTTGTTATTTGAGAAAGAGTGTCCATGCCTCTCGGAACAAGCATAGTGTTGGGTCCCTATAATACTAGTGATTACCCCATTACTATTGTAGTTATACCCCTTATTAATATTGTTGTGCCCCTGTTGCCCCCATATTGTTATTACTGTGCCCCATAGAATCCCTCTATTTTTATTTTTGTGGCTTTATATTATTATTGTTAGGTCGGCTGGATTATATTGTGACTCCTTAGACTCTTATATATAGAAAGGAGGTTTTGTCATTTGAATCATCAAAGAATTGTTCATTTATGTAATGTAAAGGAGGTTGCCCCCTCGAAGAGGCTGAATTCTAAGGCATTGATCTATCTTTTCTATCTTTTCTTGAGCTGGTTTCATAACATTTGGTATCAGAGCTTTGGATTCTAGGGTTTCGCTACTCCAAACAGGTCATTGTGGCATTTTCACTATAATGTTTTTTCTGTGACGTTTCAGAAGTTGAAAAAAAATCCCATTTGAGAATAAATTGCGTTGAACCTTGGGTCCGAATTTCAGAGCTTCTTGCACTATATTTGCGGAGATATGATCTGAGGACGTTGGTCTTTTTGCAAACTCCTGAATTATATTCCAAACAGGTGACTGGGGAAAATCGTCATAGCTTTCTCTCTGGGAATCGGATTGAAATTTCGTAAGAAGGTACAGAAAGAGGACAGACTGTAGTTTCTTGTATCCATTTTTCAGATCCAAAGGTCGAAACAGTGACTCGTGGCACGTTGTACAAGTTCGCTCTACTGAACTAGTCTATAATCAAGTCATTGTGGGAGATTTGGCATAACTCTTCCTTGGGGAATCCAATTTGGGTCAGACTTGTGGCATTGGAAAGAGGAAACATAAGGCTACTGCAGATTACAAATTCAGAACTAGATGATCGAAAATTACAGGGATACATCAAAGGAAATATCGAGCTCCTACAAAGTGAAAAAAGGTGTGTAGATTTTCTTAAATTTTTGCTTAAGCTTGGTTTGAAAATTTATTTTGAAGGAATTCAAAGGGCATAATAGAGCATTATTATCGGTAACTGATGCCCTGAGGAAAGAAAATGCAAACACCTAGTAAGGAACCTGAAAGCTCTAGCATGACTCATGAAGAAGAAGAGGAAATGCTATATGATATATCAAAATTACAAGAACAAGTGCAACAAGTGTCACTTGCACAAAAAGCAACAGAATCTAAGATGTATGGTTTAAGGAAAGATGTAGAAGCTAAGATGAATGGTTTAAGGAAAGGCATAGAAGCTAAGATGGATGGCATGGAAGCTAAGGTGAATGGCATGGACACTAAAATTGATGGCATGGATGATAAGATGGAAGAATTGAAGATAAATATGAATAAGTTGCTACAAGAAATGGTCACTAAGGGTGAAAGGGTACTAAAGGAAACTCATGATGAGAACAAAAGAAATGTTAATCATGATTCCATAGACTCTAATGTTGGATCGAAGACTCACCATGTTCCAAAAATCGATATGAGGAAGTTTGATGGCAAGGATCCCGCCACATGGATATTACAAATGGAGCAATTCTTCGATCTCAATAATGTGCAAAACACACAAAAGGTACGTATGGCAACTTTATATTTGGAACCAAATCAGTTTGTATGGTATCAATGGCTTTTCTCTCGTAAACAATTTATCACTTGGGCAATTTTTACGGAAGAATTGATATCACATTATGAGGATACAAAAAGCAACACTTTTTTTAGCCAGTTGATAAGTCTCAAGCAAAAGGGTTCAATAATGGAGCACATTGAGGAGTTCCAAAAATTGAACATAAGGGTAAAAGATATTCCAGAGGAGCATAGAATTGATGTGTTCATAGGGTCTTTAAAGGATAATATCCAACATGATGTTCGCCTTTGGGAACCTGATTCATTAGAGAAGGCATTCAGGTTAGCAAGAAAAATGGAAAGCAAAATTATGGAAACTAGGAAGCATACCACTCACAACTATAAAGATGGAAGTGTTGTTTCCCCTAGTCTTCCACAACCTATAAGGTTGACACCACAACAATTGGAAGAAAAGGAGCAAAAGGGCTTTGTTACAGTTGTGATAACAAGTACACTAAAGGTCATAAGTGTGCTGAGAAGAAATTATTCTACATAGATTATGAAGAGGAAGAAGAAAAGGAGCAAGAAAGGTCAAAAGAAGAGGATATACTCCAGGAACAAAGCCTAGATGAAGAAAAAATAAATCCGGCCATATCTTGTAATGCATTGGCAGGAATTACCACTCCTCAAACCATCAAGATAGAAGGACAAATCAAGAAGAAAAAGGTAATAGTGTTGATTGATTCAGGAAGCACCCACAATTTTATTCATTGTAAGGTAGCAAAAGAATTGAATTGCTTCCTATATCCAGCACCAGAGTGTCAAGTGATGATTGCAAATGGAGGAACAATAAATTGCTCTGGAAAGTGCCATAATATCAAGCTATCCATGGGAGAGTATGTATTGACTAGCCCAATGCTTTCCATTCCAATGGGAGGTGCTGATGTTGTACTAGGAGTCCAATGACTACAATCCTTGGGTACAATAGCTTTTAATTTTCAAGAACTTTTCATCAAATTTTCTACGGAAGGAAATGAAGTTGAATTAAGGGGTATTGCAGGGAAACCAGGAAAGATAATCAGCTCTAATGGTATGAAAAAGCTTCTAAAAAAGGAGCAAAGAGGTGTAATTGCACAATTATGTTCGCTAGATGTTTCCACATCGGAATCATCTATTTCTCCAGATCTCCAAAAAGTCCTGGACAATCATTCCAAGGTATTTGAGACTCCCAAAGGTCTCCCACCTATGCATGATCATGATCTTGCTATTCATATGATTCCAGGAAGTGTTCCTCCAAACATCAGGCCATACAGATATCCCTATGTCCAAAAGAGTGAAATTGAACGTATGGTTGCAGAAATGCTAGAGGCTGGTATAATTCAACCGAGTCAAAGTTCTTTCTCTGCTCTAGTAGTATTGGTGCACAAGAAGGATGGATCATGGCGCATGTGTTCGGATTATAGGGAGCTCAACAAGCTCACTATTAAAGATAAGTTCCCCATTCCTGTCATTGATGAATTACTGGATGAATTGCATGGATCAATTTACTTCACCAAGTTGGATCTTCGTTCAGGATATCATCAAATCAGAATGAAGACTCAAGACATTCTGAAAAGAACATTTAGAACTCATGAGGGTCATTATGAATTTTTGGTCATGCCTTTTGGCCTTACCAATGCACCTTCAACATTTGAAGGTTTGATGAATTCAATTTTCAAACCATTCCTTAGAAAATTTGTGTTAGTATTTTTTGATGATATACTAATCTACAGCAAGTCTTGGAAGGATCATGTTGAACATGTTGACAGGGTGCTACAACTATTGGAGGAGAAACAATTATATGCAAAAAGATCCAAATGTTTCTTTGGAGTCTAGGAGGTGGAATATCTGGGTCATATTGTATCTCATGAAGGAGTTAAGGTAGACCCTAGAAAAATTAAAGCCATTAACGAATGGAAAATCCCCACATCCATAAAGCATCTGCGAGGATTTCTCAGGTTGACAGGGTATTATCGCAAGTTTGTTAAGAATTATGGGAGAATAGCAGCACCTCTAACAACATTATTGAAGAAAGATGCATTTTCATGGACTTCGGAAGAAACAAAGGCCTTTGAACATCTTAAAGAGGCAATGTGCCAAGCACCGGTCTTAGCTACACTGGACTTCACAAAAACCTTTATTGTGGAATGTGATGCTTCAGGAAATGGAATTGGTGTTGTTCTAATGCAAGATGAAAGACCCATTGCTTTTGAAAGTCGTCCAATCAAGGGAAAGTTTTTAAGCAAAGCTATTTATGAGAAGGAAATGTTGGCAATACTCCATGCACTTAAGAAATGGCGACCCTACCTAATGGGAAGACACTTCAAGGTTAAAACGGATCATGATAGACTTAAATACTTTTTAGAAAAAAGATTATCCTTTGAAGAGCAAAAAAAGTGGGTCACAAAGATGTTGGGTTATGACTTTGAAATCATCTACAAAAAAGGGAAGCAAAATGTGGTGGCAGATGCACTCTCTAGAAAGGATGAGGATGTGGAAGCATTGTTGTGCACCATTTCTATTATCCAACCAGATTGGATAAACAAAGCAAGGGAGGAATGGAAGAATGACGAAGAAGTGTGGGCACTTATTCGAAAGTTACAACAAGATTCCAGTACGTCTGATACATTTAGCTGGCAAAATGATTCGTTATGGTACAAAGATCGCTTATACCTTTGTAAGAATTCCCAGCTAAAACAAAAGATTCTTATGGAATTGCACACTTCTCCCTTAGGAGGGCACTCAAGATTTTTAAAAACTTACCACAGGGTTAAGAAGGAATTTTTTTGGGATGGCCTTAAATCAGATATTCAAAAGTTTGTGGCGAAATGTTTGGTTTGCCAACAAAATAAAGTTGAAACAATTAAGTCACCGGGTCTATTACAACCTTTATCCATTCCAAGCCAACGTTGGGAGGAGGTTTCAATGGATTTTACCACAGGTTTACCCAAGTCTGAGGGAAAGAGTGTCATCATGGTGGTAATTGACAGACTTACCAAGTATGCACACTTTTGTGCATTATCACATCCATTTAAAGCTAGTACAGTTTCTACTGCATTTATGGAAACAATTCAAAAGCTACATGGAAACCCAAAGATTATTGTAAGTGACAGAGATCCCATTTTCACTGGAAATTTTTGGACAGAATTATTTTCTTGTCTTGGTACTCAGTTAGCTCATAGCTCATCTTATCATCCTCAATCTGATGGGCAAACTGAGATAGTAAACAAATGTTTGGAAGGATATCTTCATTGCTTTGTATCTGATAAACAGACACAATGGGTCAAATGGTTGCCTCTGGCTGAATGGTGGTATAACACTTCCTTCCATACAGCAACAAAAATGACCCCATTTATGGCACTTTATGGGTATCAACCACCATCCATCACATCATATTTAAGAGAAAATTTTAAGGTTCAGGCAGTGGAACATCACATCGAACATCAACAACAAGTCCTCCAACTCTTAAAGGATAACCTCGTGTTGGCACAGAATAGAATGAAACAACAGGCAGATCAACATCACAGTGAAAGAAGTTTTGATGTAGGTGATTGGGTATTCCTACGGCTACAACCATATAATCAAATGTCCCTCAAGCAAGATAAGAAGGATAATAAATTATCACCAAAGTATTATGGTTCGTACAAGGTGTTGTAAAAGATTGGTACTATGGCATACAAATTGGAGCTTCCTGCAGCTTCTCGATTTCACCCACTTTTCCATGTTTCATGTTTAAAGAAGGTTATAGGTGACAAGCTCCCAGTTCAAACAATATTGCCAGAACTTGATGAGGAAGGAAAAATTATATTGGAACCGGAAGCATTCACAGAAACAAGAACTCGACAGCTATGAAATCGATCAATTTCAGAGTATCTTCTCAAGTGGAAGAACTTATCCGCTGAAGATTCCACATGGGAGGATGAGAATTTTATGCAGAAGTATCCAGAACTACTCAAGCATTGAGGACAACACTTTTTTGAAGGAGAGGGGCATGTTGGGTCCCTATAATACTAGTGATTACCCCATTACTATTGTAGTTATACCCCTTATTAATATTGTTGTGCCCCTATTGCCCCCATATTGTTATTACTGTGCCCCATAGAATCCCTCTATTGTTATTTTTGTGGCTTTATATTATTATTGTTAGGTCGGCTGGATTATATTGTGACTCCTTAGACTCCTATATATAGAAAGGAGGTTTTGTCATTTGAATCATCAAAGAATTGTTCATTTATGTAATGTAAAGGAGGTTGCCCCCTCGAAGAGGCTGAATTTTAAGGCATTGATCTATCTTTTCTATCTTTTCTTGAGCTGGTTTCATAACACATAGGTAGTCATAGGAGGTACTAGAGACTGAATTTGCATGAACAACGAGTCTACATAAGGGTTTATGGTGCATCGAGAGCTCCTCATCTCTACCCTTATATGATTTGGACATAGTGGTTCTGTTGGAAATATTATATCCAACATTTCCTCGTCGAGTGACAAGTACTCTTAAGAGGGAAAAGAGGTCAATATGGCCTATGCTTCCTATTAGGATCAAATACTATGGAGTTGATAGCACTAGCCAAGCCATGAAAGAGGCCAATGAAATTGAATCATATCATTTTGGAGAGATAAGATTCAGGACACATGATCTTGAAGCTGTGGTTCTTGGTCATTGTGTTGTTGTCAACCAAATTGTTAGAAAATTATATATTACGGAGCAATGGAACACATAAAATATTGCAGAAATATAAACACAGAGAACACATAAAACAAGAGAGACACAAATATACGTGGTTCACCTAGTTTGGGCTACGTCCACCCCGAACAGCTAGTCCTTCCTTTCTATTATCCAGCAAAATGAAGAGACACAACCTACAACAAATCCGCTGTAATATCCTCTGTTTTCTCTCACAGTCTCACCTCTCAGTTTCTCGCTCACAGAATACACATCTATATCTCAGCCTCCAATACAATGCCCTCATACAAAGAGAGGGGTTTCCTTCTAGGGCCAAAAACCCTAAACTAAACATAAGTTCTACCGTCAGATCATCTGCCTAATGAACGACCCAGATTGACTAGAAATTACTATACTTTTACAAGGCAATTTTACATTTGTTTTTAGCTTCGGGGCGCTACCCCCGAGCCCCCGCTGGGGGACTGCTGGCCCCCGGACCCCGCACCCCCCTGCGTGGAGGGGTGTACAAACTTCCTGGGGTATACATCCGGCTGAAACAAAGACCTCTGAACAATAATGCTCCACACACAACACAAATGTGGTCTTATACTCATGAGAGGGATACTAATGAGGAAATATTCAAGAGACTTATTTATCCATCTGAGGTTAAAGAAAAGCTAAGTCAAGGACCTCAGAAGAAGGCCAAATAAACCCATGCTTCACCTATTTTCAACCTCCAGGAAGAAGTTGAAAAGCTCCAGATAGTGTTAGAAGAGGTGAAGGAGATGAAGGAAGCATTGGAGAAAGACGAATACAAAATCAACATTGAGATTGAAGAAGAGAAAGAAAAAAAGGAGGCATAAGAATAGAGAAGGAAAGAAGAACAAGATGACCTGGAGAAACAATTGGATTTGGAAACTAAACAATGAATCAAGCAGTAGAAAAAAAAGGAAAAGAGATGTAGAGCTTCAGAGGAAAAGAGATGAGGAACTCCAAAAGGAGAAGGAATAAATCATGTGAAAAAAGAAAATGATTAAACACCTTGATATTCCATCATATCTGAAGATACCCCCCACTCCTCAGTCTCCAATGGAACCATGTCAGATTGAAGAAATAGAGAAGGATAAATTTTCAATTTTCCCCATGACCATGGTTGATCTGAAAATGGGGTTCTCAGGATTCTTGTCTAACTTACAAGCACCTCTCCCACTTCCAAATCTTTAAATTTTCCCAAGTCTATTTGATCAACCAATGTGGAAATAAGAAATGCTTGAAAATATGGGTGTATGCTTGTATTTGTTTTCAGCTGATTATTTACTTTAAAATCTGTTATTTGTGTTGATATGGGGAGGTACTTAAACTGATATATAAATGCATATAATAGTAGTTAAAGCAGTAGTAAAAACAAACACATAAGGCAACAATATAATATGGAGTTCACCCTGATATCTTGGGCTACGTCTCCTTGAGCTCTAATCAACTCGATTAGGCTCTCTAGGATTATGGCAACTGTTCTTTTACAAGTTCCACACTCAACTCCAATGTTTTACAAAGGAAAATTGGGCTCAAAACACCATCTTATCCCTTGGCTCTTGGAGCTCTTCGACTTTCTAGCTTTGGCTCTTGGCTCTGGCTCTAGCTCTTGCTCTAGCTCTTGGCTCTAACTCTAGCTCTGGCTCTTTGGTGCGGGCTCTAGTTCTGGCTCTCAACTCTCACTTTTGGTGCTCGCTCTGGCTCTTGGCTCTGGCTGTGGCTCACAGCTCTCTGCTATGGCTTCTATAAGCTCTTTCTCTCGGCCTTTTCATGCCTCTGTGAGTTGCTCGACCTCCAAGCAACTCCAACAACAATATGCTGCTGTCAATTGAGCTCTCAGGCTTTTCACTCGACCTTCGAGTGACTCCAAAGACTCTCTGCGCCTTCAGCTTTTTCTCGCTATTCACTCTCCTCTCTTCTTTTGTCCCCCCCCCTTCTCTCTCTATCCGTGTCAGTCTGTGGCTTTAAGCCATCTGCTTCATGACCCACTTTCTACTCTCTCGTTCCCTGCCTTTGTCTATTTGAATCCATTCTTTCGGCTATTATGGTCACTGCATCACACCTCATAGGGAAGAGTCCACCTATTTCGTAACGAATAAGTGTCAGGTTCACTGGAAACACTCAATCATTTGAAACGGTCGTTATTTCTGTTTAGTCCAAGAATTCCCGCGAAACACGAATCTCTGCCGACTCATCATCCACGTCGGACTTGAAATCTTTATGCGTTGTAGCTTATTTCTCCCTCCAAATTTGGTCTCCCATCGGGTGCAATCTCTGTCGTTAGATTTGGGGCCTCCAAATCCTACGGTCATCACTCTTATCGCGTGGTTGACTTGCTCGATCATTAGCCCACGATGAGAGCGGTTTTCTCTTTCATCTGCCGGACACGTGTCATTCAATGTATGGCATCGCTTGGTCCTTTGACAAACCTGCATATCTCCCAAAACGCCTCTGATATTCCACCGGTTTTGGAGTGCGGGACCCACCGGCCAGTTTCAGTGCTTTTCCCATAGTTTTTCGGTTCCCCTTGTGACCGAGTGCTCAGGGCTTTTCCTTCTTGAGGGGTTTTGCCCAATGATGTGTGATCGCGCAATCAGAAACAGCCTTCGTTTCTGGGTTTGAGCTTCCCAACTGCGATTTTTGTGCCATGCACAGTCTCCATGGGCCAACGGTCAAGCGCTTTGACCGAAGGTCCTCGTTGCTCCTTGCTGGCTGCAAATTACCATTATTCAGAGGTTATTTCTGATAAGCTCGATATCCACAAGACTTTGAACTTTAGCATGAGTTTCTTTATAGAGTTTAGGTAACTTTAAGAGGGTTTAAGGATCCAATTCGGATCATGCCTTCCCACTAAGAGAACTTTTTGTCCACCAAAAGACTGATATACTGATCTGAGCAGTAATGAGAGTAACAACAACCTCTTCTTTCAGCCTCCCTACACTTGCCTTTGCATAGTGCTTATGAACCACAATCTCTAACCACTTCCCTTCTTGGATGGGTTGGTTGTCTTAGGAAGAACTGTTTTCCTCCTTGACTTCATGTAGAACTTGTGAAGTTTACAAAAGGTAGTTTGAACTTCTTTTCCTTGATCCTTGATCCAAGGTCGCTCAAACAAATGTGAAGTACATCTACTCCACAAAACTTTTGTTTGTACCTGTTTGAAAAGCTTCTAACAAAAACTGTTAACAACAACAAGTATACAGACTCAACTGCATGGGCTAACTACTGCTTCAACAAAGAAATAGATTTCACATCTTGTGAACCCTTCCATGTCTTATATCTGCATACAAATGATTAACTAGATAACAAGCCAATAAAAAATGCCTTTAAAACAAATGACCCTTCAGGTCAAGCATGTAGAAAAAGACCTTTAGGTTTTATTTTCCAAAAGATGAAACACTTCATCCTTATCTCCACTTTGGAGACCAAGTTAAATTCTCCCAAGCCAACATTACATGCATCTCATGCTCATGCATGCATTCCATCTATCAACTTTCGCTTAAGTACACTGTACTTTCGAAGCTGAAATGAACATATTGTTGCAGCAATAAAGTGAGTTTCCTACTCAACTTATTTCTATTTACCATTTTGGTAAGATCCTGCAACTTGCATTTATTCCACAAAGAAATGCAAACAGATGCATCAAAGGACATGCAGTCTTAATTGGATAAGAATTCTAACCATTTCTTACCAATCCATTTCAAAGGTCCCTCCTTTGTTTGCACATCAGCATCAATATGTGAATCATCCTGAACCACATCAATCATGGAATTTTTATTTCCATCCTTGCCATTTTCTTTTTCCACCTTCTCCTTCAGCTTTGGTGGAAGCAGTGCTGGATTCAAAGTCCAACACCTTTCAGTAAGATGCCCTTGCTTATGGCAGTAAGTGCAACACATGTGCATCCTTTTGACAACATGATTTGCCTTGTCCTGTGGACCTCTGGCTGCTGGCTTCTTTTCCTTCAAAACTTCCTTGTATGTGGCCATCCTCTTCCAACATCTAGAAACATAATGGTTATCCGAACCACAAAAGGAACATGCAATTCTTTTTCCATGCTTTAAAAAATCAAAAGGAATGTGTTTAGAACTAGATTTACACTTGTCGTTTTCACCTTTATTGCCTTCATGAGGAGGTGAGACAAATGAAGAAGCAACTCCCTTTGGAACGCTATCACTTTCTTCAAGGCTGTCAGAGTTTCCACAACCCTTTGGTTCAAGTATGTGCTTCTGAACACCTGCATCCTACGAATGATGTTTTGAGCTACTGCATTCCTCCTGAATACAATCTTCACACTTCTGAGGTAGAGGACTTGCAATGAAACTCCTTTTTGGAACTATTTCAATGGCCTTCATGGTAGCTTTGGAACTCTCTCCATAATACTATCCATAGCCAAGACCCAAATACTTAGGCCTTTCCTCAACCATTATTGGCTCAACAATACCTTGTGTGTGTTTTCCCAAGCCCTTTCCTTCATAGCCCATCTTGGACATTAGCTTGTAACCTATGCCTCGAGTATGCTTTTCAAAAGAACCAATATGAGAATTCTTAGAAGAGTTTGAAGACAAATAGGAATGGTTTACCTCTTCTTCAAGATGATACTTGGCCAAGGCTTCTTTTGCAACAAAGAGTTGTGACTCTAACTCATGCATCATTTTCAGGTTCATACTTGCAATATGAAGTTGCCTCTCCATTTCCTGCAATTTTTCAGAAAGCATCTGCTTCTCTTCCTCCACGGAATTAAACTGCTCTTTAAGTATGCTACTCTTCATTCCATCCTCATACATTTCTCTCACCATATCCATCATGGTGGAAAAGTATTGCTTCATGTCTCCATCAAAGGAACTTGTGAAGAAAGAAGAATTTGAGAACTCACTTGTAGAAGTTGTCATTTTCAAAATGCACAAAAGATCTTCAAACAAGATTATTAAAGAGCTTACTTTAGCAACCTTTTGCAACAAACCTCTAGTGATTCAAGGGTTGCTTTGAGGTCCTCTGGGATCGAAGAATGTCTTCAACCCTTCTTCCTTCTTATCCTTCCTAGAATGAGCTATCAATAGCTTTCCCTTCACCTCTGCAAACTCAAACAATAGTCAGTCTGCAACCAAGCATACAATCGATGAGGTAATCAATCCTTGACTATCCAAACACCTTTCAGACAAGCAATCTCTGCCCTACCAATCAAGCCTTATGATACAACATTCTTTGAAGGTGGGGTTAATCAATCTAGAGCTCTGATACCACCTAATTTGAAAATGGGGCTCTCAGGATTCTTGTCTAACTTACAAGAACCTCTCCCACTTCCAAAGCTTTAAATTTTCCCAAGTCTATTTGATCAACCAATGCAGAAATAAGAAATGCTTGAAAATATGGGTGTATGCTTGTATTTGTTTTCAGCTGATTATTTACATTAAAATCTATTGTTTGTGCTGATATGGGAAGGTACTTAAACTGATATATAAATGCATATAATAATAGTTAAAGTAGCAGTAAAAACAAACACATAAGGCAACAATATAATATGGAGTTCACCCTGATATCTTGGGCTATGTCTCCTTGAGCTCTAATCAACTTGATCAGGCTCTCTGGGATTATGGCAACAGTTATTTTACAAGTTCTACACTCAACTCCAATGTTTAACAAAGGAACATTGGGCTCGGAACACCATCTTATCCCTTGGCTCTTGGAGCTCTTCGGATTTCTAGCTCTGGCTCTTGGCTCTGGCTCTGGCTCTTGCTCTGGCTCTTGGCTCTGACTCTAGCTCTGGCTCTTTGGCGCAGGCTCTAGTTCTGGCTCTCAGCTCTCACTTCTAGCACTCACTCTGGCTCTTGGCTCTCGCTGTGGCTCGCAGCTCTCTGCTCTAGCTTCTCTAATCTCTTTATCTCGACCTTTGCATGCCTCTGTGAGTCGCTCGAACTCCAAGCAACTCCAACAACAATATGCTGATGTCAATTGAGCTCTTTGGATTTTCACTCAACCTCTGAGTGACTCCAAAGACTCTCTACGCATTCAACTTTTTCTCCTTGTTCACTCTCCTCTCTTCTTATGTCCCCCATCCTCTCTATCTTTATCTCTATTAGTCTATGGCTTTAAGCCATCTGCTTCTTAACTATTTGTTTCTGCTTTCAGCTCTCTCGTTCCCCGCCTCTGTCCATTTGAGTCCCTTCTTTTGGCTATTACAGTCACTGTATCACACCTCACAGGGAAGCAACCACCTATTCCGCAACGAATAAGTGTCAGTTTCACCAGAAACACTCGATCTTTTGAAACAACCGTTATTTCTGTTTACTCCAAGAATGCCCGCGAAACACAAATCTCTGCCAACTCATCCTCCATGTCGGACTTCAAATCTTTATGCGTCGTAGCTTATTTCTCCCTCCAAATCCGGTCTCCCATCGGGTGCAATCTCCGCCATTAGATCTGGGGCCTCTAGATCCTACAGTCATCACTCTTATCGCGCGGTTGACTTACTTGATCGTTAGCTCGCAATGAGAGTGGTTTTCTCTCTCATCCGCCAGACATGCATCATTCACTGTATGGCATCGCTTGGTCCTCTAACAAACCCACTTACCACCCAAAATGCCTCCAATATTCCACCGGTTAGTTTCAGCGCTTTTCCCACAGTTTTCTGGTTCCCCTTGTGACCGAGCGCTCAAGGTTTTTCCTTCTCGAGGGGTTTTGCCTAGCGATGCACGCGCTAATCGTGCATAAAAAACAACCTCCATTTCTAGGTTTAAGCTTCCCAACTTCCATTTTTGCGCCATGCACAGTCTCCATGGGCCAACGGTCAAGCGCTTTGATCGAAGGTCCTCGTTGCTCTGTGCTGGCTGCAAATTACCATTATTTAGAGGTTATTTATGATAAGCTCGATATCCACAAGAATTTGAACTTCGGCATGAGTTTCTTTATAGAGTTTGGGTAACTTTAAGAGGGTTTAAGGATCCAATTCGAATCAATGGTAGACCTAGTAGTGGTATTGAAAACATTCAATTATGAATACAAGAAGAATAAGGTCAACAGGAGAGTTTCCAAAAAGGATAAGGTTGGGAGAGAGATTTTCACTAAGGAGGTTCTCATTCATGATACAACAACTGATCTAGAGATGACTGCAACTGCCAGTATTTCCATGGCCCAAGCAATAGGTGATAATGTTTCCAAGCTAAAGAGAAAGGTCTATGATGCTTAGTTGGAACTCAATGTTGCTAAGCAAATAATTACAAAGCTAGAATTCCAGCAGCAAGGTGAACTAGACTCAGTTAAAGAGTTCAAAGGGAAATCACTTGAGATCCAAGAGGAATTAAGTATGGTTCAAAAATAATTATACAAGACATTTTAGATCTAGGGTTTTGGGCCACAGTCGCAGGTGCAACATAGAAGTATCTCGACCACATTCGCTCCCACAGAGGCTCATGTGTGTGACTGGAGCCTTCCAATTGCATGGACAAATCACTACACATGTGGCAAGGAGTTAGGGTTTTCACAGACACAATCGTTTGCTCTCCACAGATCAGATCTATCCCTAATCGCTTGCTCACCAGGCTTAAGGGTGTGCCTGGGATGCTAAATTCACTCAGATGATTCCTGCCTCATGTGAGTGGGAACCAAAAGATGAAATCTCAGTTGTTTGAATATTTCGCTTAGTGACCGCAGGGTTCGACAGTTGACTCCAGTGAGTGACAGTTTAGTACAGACTTCAGAATCAATATTTTGAGTATAATATTTTTTGAGTTTATTTCATGGATGTTGTAGTAGTTTTTGTTGTATAGTTGCACAGATGAAGATATGGATCATTGTACTCTCTTTTATTGAATCATTTGATGACAATCTAATAAGATGAATAATTTGAAAGGGTTTTCTCGGGTTTTTCCCTAGTCTCCGACCAATCATGGTTTCTATATGTGTGAATGCTTTTCTTCTATTGTTCCTTTATCTTCTGTTGCATTGATGATAATGATATTTTTCTCTCTACATAGTTTCATATGTTGTTGAATAATGATGTAAATATTAATAATTTTGCGATGTTATGGGGTGAAATTAATGTGTTAATGAAGAAATGCAATTATCAAATCAAAGAACAATATAGCCCTATGAAAAATTAACATGGAATCAGAGCTGAGATGAAGAAAAGTCATGGAGATCACCCCTGTAGAGCTATAAAAAGGGTCTCTTTCACCTCTAATTACCTCACATTAATATGTCAATCCGGGAGCGTTTTGTTATTTCAAAGAGTGACTCAGTCTGAGGCTATCATTTGTCAGAGTAATGCTAGTAGTACAGTGTTCAACAAAAATACAAGAGTAAACGGATGCTTGTCTATAACTAAGTTACTTCAAATGAATAAATCACACACTCTAAAGCTAGGAAACTTATCAGTCAAGGGTTCGGCAGCGATAACCCATCCCTTTGGAAACTGATGGAAAGGAAATTAGAGCATGGACCATGGGTCTGGGAGCTAGACAGTAAATGCTGAGGCTCACTACAGCCACAGATCGTCTCTCACACCAAAACAACAAATGCGAGTAAATGAAACAGCAGGTAGAAAAATGGAACAACAAATAAGAAATCGAACAACAAATCTGGAATGGAACAACAATGCTAAAATGGAACAACAATTCTGAAATGGAACAGCAATCGAACAACTAAGTCTCGCAAGCAGTAATCAAGCTTTATTAGACTAACTCAAATGCACTCATTGTAATCAAACAACAATCTTTCATTCTCCAGGCAAATCAAGCAACACACACTAATGGAACAACATTAATTACTAATAAGTTATGGAACATCGTTTGGAAATCATACACACACACAACACGCTTGGAGAGTAATCTGATCTAGCATCAATCTTCATTAATAGGAATACAACTGCGTTTCAAAATGGAACAACATCATTCTGGAATCATAAAGAACATAACCTTCAGATAAATTCTATCACACGAATATACAGCATAAGAGCTCTATAACAAAATAGTAACAATGTTCGGTCAAGACTAATAATATTCAATCAACTCTGAAAGGATTAGTAATATAATGCAAAGTCAATACAACAGTTCTTGTCTGTAAAATCCTTAATGAATGAATCTTAACAGAGCATATGATGTAAACTTATAAAGCATATCAGATTACCAAATAACGACGATAAGCAAACCATGCAGAAATCAAATCGTAGTGATACAGAAGCAAGTGTCCTCCGGGGCTGGGCCCTTAGCCTCCAAGGGTACACCGCTTTAAGTTAATCCAGATGCAGAGATAAGATAATCACCAAGTTTATATTAATGCATAAAACAAAAGTACAATGAACCAGTTTCAACGAGACTCGATGATCAAAGTTCGATCTTTAACAGAAAGTTACATAAAAGCATAATCCCCCAAAGCTAACAGTGTCGTCCCTTTATATAAGGGTGATGGCGGAGATGTCTAAGTAATAAGATAAATAAAGCAGTGATCCCTTAGGATCAAAGATCCTGAGGGATTCGCCAAACTGTTAATCCTTAATCACTTCTTTTCTCCTCCGCCGAGCTGGTGTCTTCTCCTCCTTTTCCAGACCGGTTTGCTTCAACCTGCTTAGCCTCGTTTGCACTCGGTCCTTCGTCAAAGGGACAGCAGTTACCCTGTTCTTGTCTTTTTCTTTGGAACAACAGCTCCTCGTTTTCACCCCTTCCTACATAGGAGAATGACAACTATCAGCGGTTAAGTCTTGCATACTAATCCCACATGTTTTGTTATAATTCTTTATTGTTTTCCACGTTCATGATTCAAAAAGGTTCACAAGTTCCACTGAAAATCCATTGAAATGATCATCAAAAACATACCTTTTTAGTACTCCACACACCCCCCTGCTTATCCTATTTCATGCCCTCATGAAAACGTTGTAGTTGACATGCAAAGCAGTGAGAGAATAGGCTGGAGAAGGAATCTCATGCGGAGGCCTACAGCCATGGTGAGTGACTAGGTAGTCAAAGAACTCGCCTGTTTGACCCTCAGGCATCTCATATAGGGCTTGATATCCTGGTGCAGGGTGCCAGATAGTTGGACTGCGGAATCTATATCCTAACCAGGATGGCCCTGCCCTCAAAATGCTTTAGCCATAGAGGTTCAAACGGTTGGCAGCTAATTGAAAATTCTCATACTTAAATGGCTCCCTGAGATGGATGTTTGGATTAGAGATTCGGTATCGAAATTTGGCTGCATCAATGGCGAGGTCTTTGATAGAAATAAAATATTCTAAACTTTGTCGAATGAGTGCCTCGTGCATGGGTCCTAACGTTTCAATGACACCCAGAGTTCTCATGAGGTTTCTATGTGCTTTCCACAACTGTACTGGGTCCCTAGGCTCAGCCCTTACCCACAAGTCTAGGCCATTTTCCTGCCTCTGGAAAGCATTATAGGCTTTGAGCCATTTAATCTGATTAACCTTGAATGAGATGAATGCTTGCAATTGGATGTCTCCAACAAAAGGGCCAGGGTTCAGTTCAGTCTCCTGATCTAGCACGAGGTTATGCAACTAGAATTCACACAGCAATCTCTAGACCTTCACTCCATAATGTTTACAACAGTCTATAAAGTCATTGACAGTGTTAATTTGTATAGGGGCGCCTGCTTTAATAGCTTTTATTTTTAATTGTAAGTACCATTCCAGTAAAAACAGAGCATAGTTTTTGGAAGGGGCCCTACATGCTAAAACGTCATTGTATAAAGAACACAAGGTATCCATCTGCTTGATAACAGTATCTAGCCTACGAGTTATCTTTGCAACTTTCTCTTTTTCCTTTCGCCACCCTTCAAAGGCCTGGCTTTCGAATTGATTGACGTTCCTTAGTTGCTGTTGTAGTTCTTCATACTTCTCACGAGGGACCGTTTGCTCTCTAAGCCTTTCTGCTTCTTGCTGAGCCTGTTTCAATCCCTTGCGCAAGGTCACTGTCTTTGGATCTCTTCTCCATGCAGCAGTGGAGGCCGGGATTTTTACTGAACTTTCTTATTGCGTTGTTTCGAGTTCAGAACCCTTATCACCCCTGAGGGTGGTGCCTCCGTCTGAATTTTCTTGTTGTCCGTTTATTTTTTAACACGAATATCAGCTTGCTGCTGTTCCTTTTCAAATGGAACAACAGTCTGTTCCTCAGCATTATTTGGAACAACAGCTGGATCTTCAGCAGGGTTTTGAATAGCAGGGCGATTTTTGGTCCTCCGCCTTTTTACCTTGCGGAATTTTACTGCAGTGGTCACCTTTTTCTTCCTTGCGGTCTTCCTTACCCTCCGCCTTTCTTTCAGGATCCTGATCTGCTGGTGGAGCTGGGCTATTATGCTCAATAATCTCCGTTGTTCCTTTCGTAATTCCCTAATTTCTAGCATTTTATTAGAAGGAACAGCAGGCTTTTTGCTGCGTTTTGGGCCGTGACTAGTCCCTGGATCTTTCTCCTGGGGTGCTTCTTCGTTGTTCTGTTCTGGCTGTTTTGGGGTCGGAACCCTAACTTGTTCCATCACTTCCTGGGCAACTTCTTTTTCTACTCTTACTTCCTCTGGAATTTCCTTTGGGGCCTTGGGAACGGATTGTTCCCATTCAGTGTCTCTTATCTCCTCTTCATCATTAACAGGCAGATTTCCTTCTTCTGCCTCTTCTGCATGTGGTTTTTCAGATGCATTTTCTTCCTGGGGTTTGTCGTGGAGGTCTGTTGGACTGGAAGGTTGGCCATACTCACTCATATTGGCCAAAACTACGGCCAATTCATCTTCTCCCACTGGGTCCTGGGGTGGGCTACCTTCCTATTGTCCCATTTCCTCCTCCTGCTTGGATTATTCAGCTTCTGCCTCAGAATGCTCAGCTTCTGTTTCAGAATGTTCAGCTTCTTCCTCATTTTCCTCTTTAGATTGCTCAGCCTCCTCGGCTGGAAGATTTCCATGATCTTCTATAATCTTTCCTTCTTTAGTGTCCATACAGGTCCGGTGGCTGGTAGTCCCGAGACTTCTGCGATTATATCATCGGTGACCGCTATCTGCTTCCCCCTTACTATGGAGTGATCCTCCTGCAGATTCTGCAGGAATTCAATCACCACTGTTTCATTAGACTCCTGCAAGCGACTAAGATAAGTCAGCCACCCTGCTCTTTCCAGGATCTCCCGGGCAGCAGCGGAGACTGCCAACTCCTGAGGTTCCCTTCGAATTGCCCTTCCTCCCATCATTTCACTGTGGATTCTCAATGGAACAGCAACTGCTTGTGCTGTTTGAAACACAGAGAGGGTAATAATCGCAAGATTTTGAAAAAAAACACAGAGTATGCAACAGAAATGGCTTATGAACAACAACTTCTGTAAAAAATAGAAATATCATGCCGTTAAGCCGTGCCATTCCCTAGTACACTATCTTTCCCAAATAGTGAGCTGACACATAATCCGGGGAATAATGAGGTTAACCTCCCCCCCCCACAATGTGATAGGCTATCCCAACCGTCAAAGAAAGGAGCAGCACCCGATCTGCAACCGAGTCAAAAAGGAACAACGTATGAAAATATGCCATGTTTAGAAAAACAACGAATTACCGAAATCGAGGCATAAAGTTGGATCGTGTATTACGTAAGACGCTGCTGTGATATGATGCGAGGCTGAGGGATAGGACGTCTGTCGTACTTGCTAAATCTCAAGTGGTCATTGTCACCTCCTTTGCCATGATTGGTGGTAATAAATGTTCATGCGATATATAAGTCGGGAGATAAGGTATGATTAGTGCCTAGGATATAAGAAACAAAAGAGTATTAGTATCTTACCTATTGGTGTAATCAATGTGACTTAAATACCATTATGATCCGGATCTTGGGGGGAGGCCCCCAAGATCTAGAAAATTGAAATGAATCTTGGGAGGAGAGACCCCCAAGATCTGGAAACTTGAATTGCCAGAAGAAAAATAGGAGAATGCCCAATAAACAAAACCACAAAGAAACTTTTATTTAAAATAGTAATGAAAATAAACCAGCTAGGGCGATGGTAGCTTATCTCTGAGAAGAGATGTGTAGCTACATGCCTCTGAACTATAAAGGTTACATTGTGGCGGACAATCTGTCCTTTTACAAAATGTGACTTGTTACTTATAGTATTTTTCAGTTACAATACCACGGGTCAATTCCATGGGGGAATGAATACCATGGGTGGATTTTACAATACCACGGGCGGATGCCATTTACAATACCATGGGTAAATTCCATGGGTCGATGAATAATATGGGTGGATGAGTACGATGGGTTGATGCCATTTTCCATTCGGATCATTCCTCCCTCCTTAAGAAGCAATGGTCCCCATTACATAAAGTTCCCTCTTGCAAAGCCTTTGTTGAATATGAAGAGCCACTAAAGATAAGGGTTTTATGTGGTTAACCCAAAACCTTGATAAACGAAGATCCGAGGATAGAGATACCCTGTAATGCTTGTGACCAACTGTGATTCTGACAGTGTGCGACCTAGCAAATGAACTTCGATGACAAGGATTTTATGCGGTTGACCCATAACCATGATGTTAGTTGCTGATGAAGTAGCAGGTGCCTACATAGCCTGGGGTGGGAGGGCACGTCTCCAAATAACCTAAGCCAAATGCTGCTATGTTGAAACTGATGAATGTGAAGCAGGTGCCTACTAAAGTGGGGTGGGAGGGCACGTCTCCAATGAAAACCCACTCTGAATGCTACTCCAGAATTAAAATGGGCATAACTCAGTCAATATAACTCAGAATATTTATTATAACCTATTTTTGGAAGCAGAAGGATCATTTTGCATCTTCCCATGTGATGGAAATCCTTATCTAGACACTCTAGAATCTCAGATTCGCGCTGCAATAGTTCCACCATCACAAAAATTCGGATAAAATAGTTGATTTTAAATCAGCGATATCTCCCACATCCAAACTCCGATTTGACCTATTTTTTTTTTGAAATTGGGTGATTTTTCGAGAGGAATCCAGATCTGGTATTTGTTTTTGTAAATTTTGTACCAAATGTTTCAGATTTGATCTGCAAAGTCGCCACCCAAAAAAAAAAATTCCTGCAAAAAAATGAGAAAAGAAAAATTCTTCCTGCTTGACCCAAGAAAGTGCTCTGTGCAGGTTGTAGCACATGCCTGAAGTTTGTTGAATATTGCTGCAAAATTTGAAACTAAAATATGCATCAAACCCTCATTCCCATGGAATCATAACCTGCTCTGATACCACTGATCCGGATCTTGGGCGGAGGCCCCCAAAATCTAAGAGATTGAAATGGATCTTGGGAGGAGAGACCCCCAAGATTTGGAAACTTGAATTGCCAGAAGAAAAATAGGAGAATGCCCAATAAACAAAACCACAAAGAAACTTTTATTTAAAATAGTAATAAAAATAAACCAGCTAGGGCGATGGTAGCTTATCTCTGAGAAGAGATGTGTGGCTACATGCCTCTGAACTGTAAAGGCTACATTGTGGTGGACAATCTGTCCTTTTACAAAATGTGACTTGTTACTTATAGTATTTTTCAGTTACAATACCACGGGTCAATTCCATGGGTGGATTTTACAATACCACGGGCGGATTCCATTTACAATACCATGGGTAAATTCCATGGGTCGATGAATAATATGGGTGGATGAGTACCATGGGTTGATGCCATTTTCCATTCGGATCACATTAACAGTGCTCTGTTGTCGACAGGTGTCCATAACCTTGGCAGAGTTGTTTATTTCACCCCTGGAACCATGATCCTTTATGTGCATATGAAGGAATGTAATGTCAAAGTGTAGGCCATTATGCTGGCTTGGTAACCAGTTAGCCATAATGCCATTCATGAGGAGGGAGCGAAAAGTGGGCAGGCCGGCTCGTGATGAGACCTCCTATTCCAAGGTTTGTTTATTTGATATACCTTTTGGACCATATCCCTGGTGTGGTGGCCATAGTGGGAATGCCACTTCACTTCCATCCTCATGATCATGGTAGGTTGGCTCTTGATGAGACCCCCTATCCTGCATTTGACAACTTATAATTCATCTTTTTACTTTCTTCTTTTTCATAAAGCACTTTTCCTTATTTATACACAAAGGGTGGTTCAACACTCCTTAAGAGTAGGAATGGTGGAAGAAGTCTTATCATCTCAATAGGAAGATATAAACCCTTTGCTCTTATTCCTAAACAATAATCAAAGAGGATTAAAGGGAATGTCATGATAAAGATAACCAATCAAGGCAAAATTAGTAAGACAATGACAACAAAAGATGATGAATAAGTATGTCCTTCCTTTTGTCCTCTTACCAATACAGAGCCTTATAAAGATAGCGATTTATAATTTGCTGATTTCAGTATGTTGTGATTTTGTGTTCATTGCATAAGTGCATAACTGTCTCTAAAAGAATTTGAAAGAACAGGAGCAAGAAGCATCCTCAATTTAGATCAGCAAAAGGGATAAGCTATTTCACAAGGAGAGAAAAAGTATGCTAGAAGTATTTCTTTTGGAAAGAGGAACAACAAAGGAGCATAGGTCTCAAAAGTGTAAATGCCGTTCCTTTTGAAAAAGGAACATCAGAACACACCAATGCTGTTCCTTTGAAAAAGGAACAACAGAAATTAAAAAAATGCTATTTCCTTAGAAAAGATATTAAAACACTCGAAATGACATTCCTTTTGAAAAAGGAACAGCAGAAATCAAAAATATGCTACGCCTTTGGAAAAAGGGGCAGCAAACACACCGCAGTGCCGTTCCTTTTGAAAAAGGAACGACAAAAATAAAAAATGCTGTTCCTTTTAGAAAAGGAACAGCAAAACAAGCAAATGTCGTTCCTTTGAAAAAGGAACAACAGAAAAATCAAGAATGTTGTTCCTTTTGAAAAGGAACAGCAGAAAAATCAAGAATGTTGTTCCTTTTGAAAAGGAACAGCAGAAAAATCAAGAATGTTGTTCCTTTTGAAAAGGAACAACAGAAAAATCAAGAATGCTGTTCCTTTTGAAAAGGAACAACAGAAAAATCAAGAATGCTGTTCCTTTTGAAAAGGAACAGTAGAAAAATCAAGAATGCTGTTCCTTTTGAAAAGGAACAGCAAAAACACGCAAATGCCATTCTTTTAGAAACGGAACGGCAAAAATCGAAATCTTGAGGAAGAAAAGGAGCAGCAAAAAATGACAAGAAAACATTTAGTTCAAGCATATGTACAAGAACGACTTAAAGAAAAGAACTTATGTACAAATTGTAAAAAGAAATGAATTCCTTAATGAATTACAGGTGAGGAAGACTTCTCTTCCTCTCCTAAAATCTCCATATCAGTGTCTCGGCGTAGCTGCTGGCAGAAGGATTCCCGAGTGAGTGGTTTACGATAGAGACGAACTCGGTGGCCATTTACTTTGAAGGCATATCCAGAACCGTCAATGGTGATTAGAGTAAGGGTCCCATTGTCATGTACCTTCTGGATTTTGTATGGTCCCAACCAACGAGTCTGGAGTTTCCCAAGGAAGTCCTGAAACCGAGAGTCGTACAACAGAGCCCAGTCTCCCTCGTGGAAGACTTTGTTTTTGATGAGCGCATCATGCCATTTAGCTCGCTGTTGTTGAATCAGTGCTGTATTTTGTAGTGCAGAGAGCCTAATTTCATCCAATTCATTGATCTGCTGTAGTCGATTAATCTGTGCCTCGCTTAGATCTAAGCCAACTTCCTGTGCTGTTCGTAATGTTTGGATTTCAAATTCTATAGGAAAAATGGGTTGTTTTCCAAACACTAATTGATAAGGTGAGTAACCAGTGGTGCTTCTCCATGTTGTTCTATAGGCCCAGAGTGCTTCAGGTAGTTGGGCAGCCCAATCACGCCTATGTGACGCAATGGTTTTCGTTAGGATTGATTCTATTACCTTATTGCTACTTTCTACTTGTCCATTCGCTTGTGGGTGATATGGAGTAGTGATTTTATGCTGGACATGACAATTATTAAGTGTTGCAGCTAATCTATTCCCAGCAAATTGTGGTCCTCCATTTGTAATTATTTCCCTTGGAAGGCCGTAACGTACAAATAGATGGAACAAGAACTGTATGACAGAGTCCTCTGTGGCTCTTGGCAATGCTTCTACTTCAACCCATTTGGTGACATATTCTGTTGCCACCAAGATATATGTTTTCTGATTTGATGATGGGTTGATGGGTCCAACGAAATCAAGAGCCCATCGCTCGAATGGTTCAATGACTAACTATGGTTTCAGAGGCATCTCGTCAGCTTGACCAGGACGTCCTGCTCGTTGGAAGCTGTCACAGGCTTGGACAAATTTCTTTGCATCTCTGAAAATCGTGGGCCAATAATACCCTGTCTGTAATACTTTATGTCCAGTTCTACGCTCAGCGAAGTGTCCACCACGTGGCCCATCATGATAGGCTTTTAGGATGTCAAAGATTTCATCTTCTCGAACACATCTCCTGATATGCATGTCTGCCCCTGTGTGAAACAAATAGCCCCCAATCCACGAGAACCGAGTACTCTTCTGAACAATCTGTTTTCGTTCATTAGGGGTTAGGTGTTTTGGTAGTTTACCTACTGCAAGGTAATTGGAAACATCAGCATACCAGGGTGTTTGAACGGCAACAACAAATAGATGTTCGTCGGGAAATTGTTCTTTGACTGCTGCTGCATCGATTGGCTTTGGAATTCTTGAGAGAAAATCAGCTATAGGGTTTTCTTTGCCAGGCCGATCCTTGATTATGATATCGAATTCCTGCAATAAAATCAACCATATAGTTATTCTGGAACTTGTGACAGGCTTATTTGCTAAATATTTTATGGCGGAATGATTTGTATACAAGATAACAGGATAGCCTGTAATATAATGTCTAAATTTATTGACAGCATGTATTACAGCTAGGAATTCTTTTTCAGTAATAGTGTAATTTAATTCAGCAGGGGATAAATTTTTGCAGATGTAATAGATAGCGTATGGTTTTTTATCCTCTTCCTGCCCAAGGACTACGCCAATGGCTGTATCTGAGGCATCAGATGATATCTGAAATGGCAAATCCCAGTTTGGTCCTCGAAGGACTGGGGCTGTGGATACGAGCTTCTTTAAATCCTTGAAAGCACGTTCACATTTTTCTGTCCAAAGAAAATCAACATTACCCGTTAGTGCATATAAAGGTGCAGCAATGTGTGAATAATGTTCTATAAATCGTCTATAATAACCAGAAAATCCAAGAAAGCTGCGTACCTCTGTTTGAGTAGTAGGAGTGGGAATAAGCAAAAGTATTTGGATTTTGGCCGGGTCTACCTGAATGCCGACTGCTGAAACATAATGTCCTAGGATAAGTCCTTCAGTCATCATCATGTAACATTTTTCGTGGCTTAAGCAAAGCTTGGTAGCTATGCAGCGTTGTAGGACTTTTTCTAGGGTGTCTAGTGCTGGATCAAAATAATCTCCATATGGTGTAAAGTCATCCATATATACTTCAAGTCCATCATTTATTAAATCTGCAAAAATGCTAAGGATAGCCCTTTGGAATGTGGCAGGAGCATTACATAGGCCAAAAGGTAGAACTCGATAGGCAAATGTTCCCCAAGGACAAGTAAAAGTAGTTTTGTCCTGGTCTTCAAGGGCAATCTGAATCTGATTGTATCCACTGAAGCCGTCCAGGAAAGAAAAGAATTTCTTTCCTGCTAAAGTATCTAGTACTTGGTCTATGAACGGGAGAGGAAAGTGGTCTTTTTGTGTTGCTTTATTGAGTTCCCTGTAATCCACACAAATTCCCCATTTCCCATTCTTTTTTGGTACCACCACAAGCGGAGAGACCCATTTACTGTCAGAAATAGGATAGATAAAATTGACATCTAAAAGTTTTTGAAGTTCAGCTTTTACCACATCCTTTAGATGAGGATCAAGTCTTCTTTGCGGTTGACGAACAGGTCTAGCATCTTTTTCTATATAAATGTGGTGTGTACACAATTGTGGATCAATTCCTTCCATATCAGGGTAATCCCATGCAAATGCTTCTTGATATTTTCTTAACAGATGGATGAGCTTCGTTTCTTGTTTAAGTGTGAGGTTGGCATTGATATTTAAAGTTTTTCCCGGTTCAATTTCCACAATTTTACTATTTGCAACAGAAGTAACAGGTATTGTTTGATCATGTGTATTTTTCAGAGGATCTTCTTCTAATTCATTATCAAATGCTGCTTCTATCATGTGACACTGTGTGCAGGATCCGGATTCAGTTTGACTAATGAAGTTGTTAATGGCATCATCTTCTATTTGATCTTTAAAATGAAGTGCCTCTTGTATAGTCAATGGAGATCTAATGTTATCAGTAAGGTATGATACAGGGTGCTTGTTAGTTTTAATTATTGTGACACTTGGCTGCGCTGGAGGGTATAGAACTAAATTCTTGATATCAGGTCCTTTGGTTATGGTCATATTTCCTTGTCGGCAACCAATGTAAGCATCGGCAGTGGCAGGCCAAGGTCTACCTAGGATTGGTGGGTGTCCATCAAGTCGGGTTTTTGGATTAATTATCAGGAAATCGGTTGGATATTCCCAGGAATCTACAGAGACCATGACATCATGTAGAGTACCCTCTGGTCTAACCACAGATCGGTCAGCCAATTCTAACAAAGTAGAGGTGGGTTCTACAGATGTAATGCCGAGCTTTTGACAGGTAGTGGTTGTTAAAATATTGATTGCAGCTCCTAGATCAACTAAGGCATTAGACAGGGTCTGACCATAAATTTGAACAGTTACAATTGGATTTCCTGGGTCTTCATATTTAATGGGTGTTTCTTTCCCGGATAGTAAATCAGATA
Organism: Pinus tabuliformis; assembly: GCA_031772625.1. Classification (NCBI taxonomy): domain Eukaryota; kingdom Viridiplantae; phylum Streptophyta; class Pinopsida; order Pinales; family Pinaceae; genus Pinus; species Pinus tabuliformis. Next base: position 134,416,341 of record CM062811.1, on the reverse strand, counting down.
AAGTACCGAATACTTGGACTCTTGGATTAGTTGTTATGTTCCTCCTTGGTTTCTTTATGCACAATGCTTTGATAATTTTTACGTATATAGGAATGTCTTGAATGGCTTGGAGGAATGGGATTTTTATGTACACATTTTGTAATTCTCCCAGAATGTCGAAGTCAGGATACTGTAAAGGTCGAGGTATGACTAATCATTCTGGGAACAGAGGAGAGGATGTGGTTGCTTGATTATGAGTCTGCTGCTTATTTACATCCTCTTGTTGCAACTGATGTTCTCTTGATAACTGATCTTCAATATGAACTGTTTTATCTCCCTCAGTTTCAATAATACGTCCAGATCGTAACTGAAGATCGTTACACTCCCTCAGGTCAGGTCCTATTTCTGGTGATTTTATGATTTGAAGAGATTGGACCGGTCTGTTATTTGGATTGGGGTTGGGTTGGGCTGGGAGTTGCAGTCTCAGATTAGACTGGGGATTTTGTTGTAAAGCTGGCAGAGTAGGTTGAGGGAGCGGAATAGTTCCTACTGGCTGGTGCATCGGTCTTTGCCAGTTTGTCTGCCAGGGTGAACTTTGTGAAGTAGGGGGAGTCCATTGTGGAGGATATGGGTTATTTTGCCAATATGGTGGAGTGTAAGGGAAATTCGGCCAACCAGATTGGCTTGCCTGATTCAGCCACGGGTTTGAAGAAGGAAACAATGGTGGTGACCAGTTTGAAAATGGGGGTTGGGACTGACTTTGCCACATACTATATTGTTGAGCATTATACTGTGGAGGCTGAAAAGAAGAAGTTGGGTCTGGAAACATACCAGATTGTCTCGGCTGCCACTGGCGGCGCTGGTTGATCAAGTACACCGATTCTGGTTCTTCCTCCACTTCCTTATATACTGCTTTTAATCCAGGAAGTGAGGGGCAACTTTCCGTAAGATGATCTTTTGTATAGATGGCACATGTTTGGACTGTATCCAGTGGACACTCCTTGTGACTATGCTTTTTCCTGCATCGGGGACAGAAGATCGCCAAATTCTATTCTGCCTCCATCTGCTTCTGTTTAGCTTGCATAATATCAAGTTGTGTAGTTAGTGTCCCTAGAATATCAGTTTTAAAATTTTCTAATAAATTTCCAATCTCTACACGTGTTACTCCTTCTGTTGATATTTTGTTGTCTCTTGCAAACCGATCATATTCTGCCAGTTTTACTCTTGTGCTGCCTCTCGAACTCTTGATACATAAATCAATGATGTCAGCAAAATTCTCTTGATAAATATCCCCTTTTCCCATGATGTTTAATGTTTCAATCCATTGTTCCTTCATGCCCCTTATCAATGCAGTTTTTAACACATTATCAGGTAAAGGTAGTGATGCATAAGGAGATCTTTGTAGATTGTACTGAAAACGTTCCACATACTCCTCTAATGTTTCATTTGGTTTGGCTGTCATTTGGAATATTTCGTCCTTTAATTCTCTAGACCTACAATAGTCCTGATATTTTTTTAAGAAAGATTCTTTCATTTGATCCCAATTGTTGATGACCCCACCACCTAGTCCCATAAACCATCTTAAAGCAGCCCCTTTTAATGTAGAGGGGAATAATTTCAATTTCTGGGGATCGGTGGTGTAATCATATCCCCTGCACAACACATCGAATTCGAATAAAAATGCATCCGGATCTTCTGATGTGAGACCGTGAAATGTAGGGATATGTTGAAGAGGGATAGATTTCATGGGCGCATTTGCTGCAGAATCCACTATAGGATATTGTAATGTAGAGGTTTGAGTATTTGGCTGGTTCTGAGCCATAGGATCGAATATATGCCAATAACCTTCTGGGATATCTAGGAGGGTATTCCTAGGTTGAGAGGGAACGGTTTTGGCAGGGATAGTTTTAATAACACTTCCTTTATCTGGGATAATGGGAATACCTGATGTCTGAGGAGATTGGATTCCTTCAACAATGATTTTTGCAGCGCTCCCCTTATCTGGGCTATTTAATGGCTGATTTGTTCCAATGGGAGATTTTGGTTCCTCGGTTTCCCCTGTTTCTCCTTCTCCTTCACAAAAGTTGCTGAAATTCCCTTCCTGTAATAGTTCTGGAGTAGAATTTTCAATTTCTTGAAAATCCTGCTCTTCAAGTTGACTATGCACCTCAGCAAAGGCTACAGATGGTGATCCTGTGGCCTGAAGGGAACTAATAGGCTGTTTAGAAATGATTTTCCTGGGGCCTACTGATGGCTGAGATTCTGTTTTCTTATAGATTTCGTCTATGAAGGTCGTTTGGCCAAGGGTCACCAGCCCCTTAGCTTTTTCAGATTTGGATGGAAGCTTAATATTGTTTTCTGGTTTTTTCTGCTTAGTCATGCACTCAAAGGAACTACTGAATTCTATTCAAACAAAGCAACAACAAATCTGTTAGGAAAGCGGACAGTGGAGCAGGGCTTTTACATGCTCCGCACGCAGGTTCCTACCTTCCGTTTTTAAGATCCAACTCTTCCCTAGCAGGTTTGTACACTACTCTGAAAAATACAAATGGCTACACTCTTTCCCCGGCAACGACGCCAAAATGTAGAGCTATAAAAAGGGTCTCTTTCACCTCTAATTACCTCACATTAATATGTCAATCCGGGAGCATTTTGTTATTTCAAAGAGTGACTCAGTCTGAGGCTATCATTTGTCAGAGTAATGCTAGTAGTACAGCGTTCAACAAAAATACAAGAGTAAATGGATGCTTGTCTATAACTAAGTTACTTCAAATGAATAAATCACACACTCTAAAGCTAGGCAACTTATCAGTCAAGGGTTCGGCAGCGATAGCCCATCCCTTTGGAAACTGATGGAAAGGAAATTAGAGCATGGACCATGGGTCTGGGAGCTAGACAGTAAATGCCGAGGCTCACTACAGCCACAGATCGTCTCTCACACCAAAACAACAAATGCGAGTAAATGAAATGGCAGGTAGAAAAATGGAACAACAAATAAGAAATCGAACAACAAATCTGGAATGGAACAGCAATGCTAAAATGGAACAGCAATTCTGAAATGGAACAGCAATCGAACAACTAAGTCTCGCGAGCAGTAATCAAGCTTTATTCTACTAACTCAAATGCACTCATTGTAATCAAACAACAATCTTTCATTCTCCAGGCAAATCAAGCAGCACACACTAATGGAACAACATTAATTACTAATAAGTTATGGAACAGTGTTTGGAAATCATACACACACACAACACGCTTGGAGAGTAATTTGATCTAGCATCAATCTTCATTAACAGGAATACAACTGCGTTTCAAAATGGAACAACATCATTCCGGAATCGTAAAGAACATAACCTTCAGATAAATTCTATCACACGAATATACAGCATAAGAGCTCTGTAACAAAATAGTAACAATGTTCGGTCAAGACTAATAATATTCAATCAACTCTGAAAGGATTAGTAATATAATGCAGAGTCAATACAACAGTTCTTGTCTGTAAAAACCTTAATGAATGAATCTTTAACAAAGCATATAATGTAAACTTATAAAGCATATCAGATTACCAAATAACGATGATAAGCAAACCATGCAGAAATCAAATCGTAGTGATACAGAAGCAAGTGTCCTTCGGGGCCGGGCCCTTAGCCTCCAAGGGTACACCGCTTTAAGTTAATCCAGTCGCAGAGATAAGATAATCACCAAGTTTATATTAATGCATAAAACAAAAGTACAATGAACCAGTTTCAATGAGACTCGATGATCAAAGTTCGATCTTTAACAGAAAGTTACATAAAAGCATAATCCCCCAAAGTTAACAGTGCCGTCCCTTTATATAAGGGTGATGGCGGAGATGTCTAAGTAATAAGATAAATAAAGCAACGATCCCTCAGGATCAAAGATCCTGAGGGATTCGCCAAACTATTAATCCTTAATCACTTCTTTTCTCCTCCGCCAAGCTGGTGTCTTCTCCTCCTTTTCCGGACCGGTTTGCTTCAACTTGCTTAGCCTCGTTTGCACTCGGTCCTTCGTCAAAGGGAAAAAAGTTACCCTGTTCTTGTCTTTTTCTTTGGAACAACATCTCCTCGTTTTCACCCCTTCCTGCACAGGAGAATGACAACTATCAGCAGTTAAGTCTTGCATACTAATCCCACATTTTTTGTTATAATTCTTTATTGTTTCCACGTTCATGATGCAAAAAGGTTCACAAGTTCCACTGAAAAGCCATTGACATGATCATAAAAAACATACCTTTTTAGTACTCCACAACCCCTATGATGGAACCATTCATAGTCAATGTGAAGATGCTCAAGCACTTGTGATAGATATGATGAAGCCATAGATGGGATAGTCTCTAGTAGGACTAGTTGTTGATAATGTTGATTTAAATAGTTAAGGCATCAAGTGGACTATGGATAATGATGGCTCTTGAATCCTGGTTCAAGAGGGAGAGGATCACCTCTCATTGAAGATAAGCATCTCTTGACTTATGATGCTCCTTTATGTCTTTAATTTTGTTTAGAATTATAGATCTAATTATTGTTTTGATCATTACTTATACTTCTTTCATGTGTATTTGAGTATATGGATGTTTCTAACTTCCTGAATGAGATGTGATAAGTAGATCCCTCTTGAGGATCATTTGAGATGTAGGAAAGAAATTCTAGAGCTAGAAAAATGTAAAGAGGCACCTGATGAAAAGATGACTAAGTGCTACAAGCCGCCTATGTCAAATAAAAGGGTGCACAGGTATTTGAATACTAGAAGGTATGCATGGTATATTATTTCAATATTGGATGGAAAGGTAAGCCCTAAGGTATGTTGAGAATATCTCCTTCTCAAATGGTTCATGCATGCATATGAAAGTGATTTGGATTCTTGATTCTTATCATAAAATGGTGCACTTGGTATTGAACAAGTATCTTCTTGATTCTCTGAGGCTACATATTGTTGTTCTTTGATATAGTGGCATACTTGATGTTTTGATAACATCTACCATTTTGGATATCTTGATCCCATAAAGAAGGTTAGCACCTTGATTCTAGAAGATGATACTCTTAACACTTGACATGCATAATACATTATGGATTTCATATATAAGGTTAGTTCATTGATTTCTATATACAATACTATTAATGATTCTTGTGATGATCATGATGAAAGTATGGAAAAAAGGTTTGACACTCTTGTTGTTTTGGTAAAGTTTTATTAAATGACCTGGATTTATCCTATTGATAATGATAAGCATGTTAACCATGATAATAGAAGCATAACTATGAGATTGATATTATATATCTTTTATTAATTGTGGTTATGTTGTGATATGATTAGTAACTATTACATATGATAAAATTGAATGCCCTAACTTGATGGGTTGACTTGACAAAAGTAATATTGTGCTCATGATATTTGAAATATGATGTTACACCTTTCTGATGCCCTAATTGCTTGACATTAACCCTTGATGAAAGATGATGTCATGGTGTGATGATGTAGTAGCTGATGTGAGCATGTTATGACCATGATGGGTATATGTTTGACTTTATGATCTAACAGATATGTTGATGCATGATAGTTTTATAGTAAAGTAGATGACATGAATGAAGATGATTGGAGTGGTTTCCCATTCAGAGGGAGAATATCTCCATAATATTCTTACTCCTATTACCATTTGTATTATATGTATATTCTAACTGTTGAAAAATTATTTATGGGCATGAATAGATAGATATTTGAAATTGTTGATATGTAGCAAAGGTATGAGCTAAGGTGAGATAATTTTATCTCGTTCTAAGCTTCAGTCACACATAATAAAGCCTTCATGTGTGATTATAGCATCCCATCTGCATAGATGTAAGCTTAAGGGTGTGACCGAGGCACTAAGTCAGTTCTGAGCTAGGGTTTGGTAGTTGGGGAGCCACAATTGCTCACATAACATCTTAAAGAGTGTGACTGTAATCTCCCAACCACTCAGAGGAAGGCTTATGTGTGCAACTATGCCTGCTGGACATAAAAATGAAGTTTTGTGCATGAAATTATATTTTCTCTTGAAGGATATTAGTCCTACAGACATGAAACAAAAAACAAAAGGATCTATAAGAAGGAAATTTTGAATGTTTACTATACTATGACCAAGATATGCATATAGATGTGTCATTATGATTAAAGTTTGTGCTACAAGAGTTTGACATGATTTGGTTGATAAGTGTTTGGATTTTTGACATGATGCTTGATAATGACTTAGAACTTTGACTTGATGATTGATATATGTTTTGGACTATCACTATAACAAAACAGGTAATTAGTGAGGTTCATGCATGTGACAGACCTTTAAGTTTCATCACCAATGTCGCATATGGTGATGATCCTTAAAAAAGTGTTGTTGTAAGTGGATATAGTGATGGTCCTTTAAGGTTTGTCACCAAAGCCATTTTCAATGACACTTTTGGTGAGGGTTGTTAAAGGCCCATCAGTAATTCTCTCTTTGCTAACACTTCTAGTGATGATCTTTTATTATCCCTCACCAATGCTCTTTTTGGTTACTTTTGGTGATGGTAAAACAATGTTGGTCATCATTGATCATTCCAATGAGACTTTGATGATGCTATATGTCTGTTACTATATTTTTTGTCAAAATATAACAATTTAAGACCATTATTGTGGAGTCTTTTTCATTATGTGTCCAATGCCATAGTGGTTAGAGTAAGCCAATTTGTTAAGAAGTAATCAATGTGTATTATTTCCCTCAAGTAATGAGAATATGTTTTTCCTATGATTCAACACATGATTCATCTCTATTAGGTTTATTATTGAGAAAATTCCTTTTAGATAAAGTTCCACTAGCGCGTGTAGGAAATATATTATTTAACACATAATCAAGATCTGTCAATTCTATTAATGAGAGAGACCTAACACTACTCAAAATCATGACACACCTTAAAATGCTTTGGCACACACTAACATTTCTTGGCACCTCACACGTCTTGGAACATCTTTGTACCTAGAACATCTTTCCATGACTAGGAAGCCCAAGCACATGTTGGCATGCCCTAGAACAACATAGCACTCTCCTAGCATGTGTCAGCATGCCCTGCAGTCCCTAGCATGCCTTGGAACACCTTGGCATGCATTGACATACAATAGAACTTAGCACACATTGGCACTTGGCATGTATTGGTACGTATTATTAACGTGCCTAGCATGCCCCTTTTGAAAAAGATAAAGCCTTGACTTATTAACCCTCTTATGTGTTCATTTCCTTGCATTTTAGATTGCTTCTTCCTTTTGTTTCCTTGACACTCCTTGAAACATATTGACATTCCCCAGTTCCCTGCACATCCTAACATGCCTTAGCACCTAGTATGTCTTGGAATAACTTGGCACATGTTAGCACACCCTCAATCTCCCTAGCACACTCTATCACTTCTTGACATGCCTTGATATTCCCTAGCATGCCTTACCAGTGCTTAGCATACCTTTTCACTCCCTCCTTGGAATGAAAACTAGCACTCATTAACACTCCCTAACACACCCTCATATTCATTCACTTCAATGAATTTTGACCTAGTGATCCCTTGTGTTTTCATAGTACTCCCTAACACTCCTCAGCGTGCATTAGCACTCTCTAGCACATCTTAACACTCTTCAACATTCCCTGCCACTTCATAACATGCATAACACTCCCTAACACATATTGGCACTTGGCACATGTTGTCGCTTGGAAAGTCTAAGCATGTCTAGAATGAATTGAGATTCCTTGGTATCATTTAGCATGGTTTAATATTAAATTTATTTGAGATCAATTATTTGAAAGTAGATGAGAAGCAACGGAGGAAGATTTCGCACTTAGAATGCACTAAAACTTGGCACTTGGCACCTATTAGAACCTAGTGTTGGTGTGCCTAGCATGCCCCTCTTGGAAAAGGTAAATTGATGACTTATTAACCCTCTTATGTGTTCATTTCATTGTATTTTAACTTGTTTCTCCATTTTTTCACCTTAACAGTCCCTGGCATGTATTGTCACACCCTTGCACATCTTTGAATGCCTTAGCACTTGGCACATCTTAACATGTTTGACATGCCTTCACACTATCTAGCACATGTTAGCATTCCCTAACACACCTTGGCACTCATTCCCTCACATCTAGCCTTACATTTTTTCACGACTTGGGAACCCAATCAAGTCCTTGGCTACTACAGTTCATGTGACATTTTCCTGCTTCAACTGTAACAACTTGACCAATTGCACCTACTACAAGTAGAATGTGCCTTGTTCACCTAAGAACTGCCAATAACTCATCTTAGGCCACTCATGTCAAAGCTTAATTTGGTCTACTTAACTAGTTACCAAGACAAGGGTCACATCTAGCCATGGTAATAAAACAACTAAGCAACATAGCTTAGATAAGCAATATTTCACATGTATGTTTAGTTCATATAAACAATAAAGACTTAACTGAGAGTTTGCAAGAACCACAAGATGCACAAGACACATAAGATATAAGCTGACACAAGATGATTTCCCCAAAACTTATACACAACAATGTACAATATGGAATTATCTAGAATAGTTTAAAACACGAGCATGTGGCCAAAGTGTGCCACATCTCATATAAAAATAATAGCTAAAGGTGTTGTAGTGTTTTCTTCTCAAAGATGTATGAAACGTTGTCACACAAAATAGGCCCGGTGGGGACCATGAAAAGATGAGTAAATGATGGTTACTCATGACAAAAATGGACACATGGTACGACAAGTATTAAAAGGAGGTGGTCCTCAAAGTACAAGTGTCGCTTTATGAAGAAATTCGATTTTGAGAGGCGATGAAGTAAACCTTCTTGGAAAATATGTACGCAAAGAATCCACTTAAGGTTGTGGATGACAAACAATCTCAACAATATAAGTGGCTGCTAAACATTGTAGATCTGCAGCAATTCATAGAAACAAAACTTGCTAAAGCCATGATCTATGCCACAATCATAGTTAGAAAGCAAAAATAAATAGTAATAACTCCAATCATCCAATGGAAAACAGATATACAAAGAATAGTTTTATTATAACAACTATGAAGGGAACAAATAAATGTTACCAGTCCCCCTTTATGGGATGGGTTCTTGGCTATCCTCAAACGTCTTCATCTTGTGTAGAGTCTATCTTCTTTATAATGTGTAAACCCAACAAATAATGGTTTGCAACAATGAAAATAATCAGAGTTACAATAGTGAGTGCAACAACGAAAATAATCAAAAGTAAATAATGGATGGAAAACCCTTTTATTTATAACACAATATTGAGTTATCCTTGAATATTGAGCAATAATAACATATTATTAACCCCACTCTTGGAATAACCACTTGGAATATGTTATTATATTTGGTTAGGAGGGAAAAAGTTTTTAAACTTTTATTTAGAAATAATAAATAAATAAATGATTTATTTATCATCTCAAGGAATTGGTTAAGGAATAATAAATAAATAAGGATTTATTTAATTATTCCTAAGGGATTTAGTCAAATTTGACAAAGAATAATAATTAATTAGTGATTAATTAATTATTATTAGAGAAAAATAAGATAATTAATGATTTATTTGTTTATTTTTCATGATTGGGCCAAATATGACAAGGAATAATAATTGAACAATGGTTTAATTAATTATTCCTAGAAGAAAATCAAATAAATAGTGATTTATTTAATTATTCTTCATGAGTTTAACTACAAATTACTTAACAAAGGTGGTTTATTAAATAATTTCTCACAGTGAAAGAAATTTTACTATCGGAAAATTGTCTTTACATGGTGTACTTCTATCCATCTAGTAAATTAGGCTAGATGATCAATTTTTTGGTGATAACAAAAGGAAAAATAGTGTTGTTCCCAGCATAAAGTCTCCCTTTGTCTAAAACTACTATTTCAAGCCCCTTCTCGCAACCACAGGCTTGCCTCTTGTAAATCCTATTCTAAACTTCTCCTAACACACTTCATCCTTGCCACACTTGAATTCACTAACACTCCCTGGCACACACTCTTATTCGTTTCTTTCCATGCATTTGACCTAGTTCTCCCTTGTGATGCCCCAAAACTCCCTAACAATCCTCAACATTCATTGACATTGTCCAACATGTGCTAGCATGACTTTTCATTCCTTGGCATGCCCTGAACCTCCCTAGATATCATGCCCTCACAACTACCCTTAATTTGTAACTTGGGAACCGAACCAAGTCCTCGCTTGACTACAAGAGCTTGACCAAGTTATGATTACTACAAATAGACTGTGTTGTTGAATTATGTAGCTTGGGAGGTACTCCACAAGCTTAGTGAGATGGTATTGTGTGAATGGTCACAAAAGGCTTTGTTGGAAAAGAACCCAAGCGAAGGGGTTTTGGACCCAAGATGGGGTTTAAAATATAAAAGAAAATTAAAAAGGAAAATTAATATTTCCTAAGGTCTAAGTGGATAAAACCTATAAGTTCTAGAGGGTTCCTAAGAGGGCTAGGAAAAAATATTTAAGGAGGCCTTAGGATGAAGGAAATAACATCAAGTGAGAAGAAGCTCATTTGATCAAGGAGGCCAAGAGAGATGTAGTCCTAAAGTAGGTCGAGTTAGAGGGCCGAGTAAGGGTTACTAAAGGGAGGCCATGATCATCCACCAAGAGCAAGATCATCATGTGAGGGTTAACAAGAATGCTTCATACCAAAATGGGTTCAAGATAAGAAGTAGGATGGAATATTATTGGTTCTCTTCTAGAAGATAGATCTTAAGAGAGGTTTCTCATGAGAATATGGGCTTGTGATTTTAGTGGTGTCTTTGTGTGAAGGTCACATCAAGTTCTAAAATAGTGGAGATGGATGAGACCAACTTGTCTTGTGGTGGTTAGTAGGCCGCAAGGTCTCTGATAAAGACCAACACAAATGGAGGAGGAATTTCACTAGAATTTAGGGCGAAAATAGAAGTATACACAGGTGTAATATTGACTCAGGTAACCCTAGTTTTAGGCTCATATAGATCTGAACTTCATGTCAAGATTCAGTAAAATAAATGCCCAGAATCTATGGATCCATATGATCTAGTTCGAGTCCCTTATGGAGGTAAGACTTGTTATTTTTGCTATGGATGGATAGGGTTTGTTGTAAAGAAATTACAACATAAGTATAATGCCCTAGTTAGGATAGTTTCCTAGCATGTTTAGTCCATAAGGTATGCCCATAAGACTATGATAAATATGCATAGAAGAAGAGGGGTTGTGACCCTTAGAGTGAGGTTTATCTCTGCAATATAGACCACAAATATGGAATATGGTTTGCAAAAGTATGTGTGGATATTGTAGATCCAAAGGATGGTGGAACCTGAGAAGAATATTGAGCAGAAGAAATGTGTCATATTAATAATGGATTGACATGAAGAGGAGTTGATTTTGGTGGGATTTCCATTGAGTTTTAGACAGAGATATGAAGTAGCCTATAAACAACTAGTCAATGGACTGTTAGTGGCTGATTTGTGACCCTAGTTTAGTCATCTACAGATTATTAGAAGGATGATAAGAGGAATAGTTCAGATATGTTCATATATTGGAAAAGAAAGAAATTGGTACACAAGAACAATGATTTTGAGAGGACTCAAATCATTGTTAGGTGGAAGATTTGAAGATCCCTGGATGAGGGCATTATTTTGGGCCCTAGATTAGTAAAAGCATTGACTATGGTTGGGAAGATTGATGGTAGTCTAAAAATAGTTGGAGGGTTGTTAGGTGACTGTCAAAGAAGATCCATAATTCTTGTACTTGTGAAGGACAACAATAATAGTAGAAGGGAAGATGTATAGGTCCTAAGGATATGCAAAATTTGAAGGACTAAAGTAGAAATTAAGTGGGAAAACCCACTCACCTTAGTTCACTATATTACAAATGATTGATTTAGTGAGAAGAAGGGAAGCCTCCATAGCCCTATACTTGTCATCTTGGAGTTGTAGTATGGAAAATGTGGGAAAACCAAAGAGTTTTTCACAAACTGAGTTGTGAACAACTGATCGAAGACCCTAAGTGTTGCAAACCTTAAAGGACAAAGGAGATAACTAGTTGGTAGAGTTTTTTTAGTCGAGTTAAGTAACCTAAAGGAGTTGAGCTCATTGATAGAGGAAGATTGAGGAGTTGCAGAATGGGAGGCAAGAGGACCTACCAGATGTGTTCAGGACACATGGACTGAAAGGGTTGTGTGTGGCCACCATCAGCAACTAGGTCAAGGTTGTATTGTTTGGGAAAAATTCATTATCAAAGGACTAACACCAAGCCCTAGTTGTATTCATTGTATCAGTGTGATTGTAAAGGGTCATGACCCCTAGTACAAGATCTCTAGCATGTTGTATTATAGTTTGTAATATAATGAAGAAGGGTTTGAAAAAGTTAAAAATTATCATGTGAACTAGTTGATTCTTTGATGTGTGTAGATTTCGTTGTGCATTAAAGTAGATGTGTTGTGGCACTTGAGTGTGTTTGCATCAAAGATTCTAAGACCAAACCCATATTCTCACGTGTTGTGGAAATTCAACATATTCCTTGTTCACTTAAGAACTATCGATAACTCATCTTAGGCTACTCATGTCTAATCGCAACTCATCCCACTTAATAAGTTACCAAGACAAGGCTCACATCCAAACATGGCAATAGAAACACAGTTTACATCTTGACATGCCATATCACTTGGCACATCTTAGAATTCCTTGGCATTATGTGGCACGTGTTAACATCCCTCCATTCCTTGGCATGCTTTGGCACTCCCTAACACACACTGCCATTCCCTGACATGCCCTCGCACTCTAGCATGCCTTGGCACTGCTTAGCATATAACCTTGTCACTCCCTCCTTAGCACACATGAAACTCATTGACACACCCTATCACACAGTCTTATCCATTCATTTCCATGCATTTTGAGCTAGTTCTCCCTTTTTTTTCCATCTCACTCCCTAACAATCCTTGGCATGCATCGACACAACTTGGCATTTGGCACATCTTGGCATGCCACCCTGGCACTCTAGAATTCCTTGGCACTACCTATCATAACTTGTCACTCCCTCCTTAGCACACCTAGAACTCACTGACACACCCTGTCACACACTCTTATTCATTCATTTCCGTGCATTTGAGACTAGTGCTCCCTTGTTTTCCCCTGGTACTCCTAAACACTCCTTGACATTCATTGGAACACCCTGGCACCTAGCACATCTTGTCATGTTGTCTTGGCATCTAGCATGCCTTAACAATGCCTAACATACCTTGTCACTCGCTCCTTAACACACCTAAAACTCACTGACACTTCTTGTCACAAACTCTTATTCATTCATTTCCATGCATTAGTTTGACCTAGTTCTCCTTTATGTTTCCCTGACACTCCCTAACACTTCCTAGCCCATGTTAGCACACCTTGGCACCTAGCACATCTTGGCTACATGTTTCCCTGACACTCTAACATGCCTTAGCACTTCCTAGCATACCATGTAACTCCCTCCTTAACACACCTAGAACTCGCTGACACTCCCTGTCACACACTCCTATTCATTCATTTCCATGCATTTTGACCTAGTGCTCCCTTGCATTTCCCTAGCACTCTCTAACATTCCTTAGCACACATTGGCACACCTTCGCACTTAGTACATCTTAGAATGCTTCCCTAGCACTCTAGCATGGCTTGACACTGCCTAGCATTCTTTTTCACTCCCTCCTTAGCACATTGGAACTTTATAACACTCCCTATCACACAATCTTATTCATTCATTTCCATGCAATTGAAACTAGTGCTCCCTTGTGTTTCCCTAGCACTCCTTAAAATTCGCTAGCATGCATTGGCACCACACCCTAGCACCTGGCACATATTGGTATGCCTTAGCAATTGGCATGTCTTGGCATGCCTAACATGCCTTAGAACTATCTAGCATGTGTTAGCACTTCTTGGCATTCCCTCGCACACCTTGGCACTCCCTAGTTGTCATGCCCTTATAGATATTGTTACTTTTTTTGTGACTTGGGAACTGTTGATGGTGATGGACCTGCCAACATGTCAAGGGGATCTCCCTAGTAAGAAGTCCCAATTAGACCTCAAACTATTTGGTGCAGGAGTCCCAGTAGTGGGTTGTAAGGTAATGCCTTGACTGTGGTGTTGCACAAAGGCAAGTAAGATAACTCTGTCAGTAGCAAGGGTGTGATTGCTTCAGAGAGTCAAGGAAGGTGTATGAGAGGTTCTAACACATAAGGGGGGAGATAAGGGTGAAGGTGAGTTCCAGGTTGAAATGGATCAGTCCCAACTCAGCTAGGAACCCACAACACAAAAGGACATACATAGCTTCCAGTGGAGTAGTCCACTCGGATGCAGTAGTTACAACATACAAGGTAAGATAACATGTACAACACTCACGGATCAGTCTGAACGAGTGCAACGGTTGTTACAACAAGGTTCAAGTGAAAATTTTGTCTAGTGTCTAGAAAAGAAGTCGACACGAACGATGACAACATTAACAGCATATACAACACATTTGCAATAAGTTCATATAATTGCATGTGAATTAGTTCATACACAAATACGTAAGTTAAACAACATTTCTCATTAAGGCAATTGGAGCAGTCCAACTACAATAACAACATATGCATGAAAATGTGTTGGCTCTTATTATATAAAGTGTAAGTTCCAATCATACAATACATCCATGTAAACCTGCTAGCCCCATCAGTGAAACATTACAGCCACATCCGCCTACTCCTCCAAAGAGATGTACTAGCTTCGTGCAATGGAGAAGCCAAGGCGCATTACAATATTGTCCAAGCTTTCTTCAAGATAGTCTTAGTAGAAGCTTCACTGACCAAAAGCCTATACAATGAGTTATGAGGGACTATTTATAGCAAAGGTTGGGGTGACCCTTGACATTCCCCTTTGTGACAGTTCAACTACCCTCAAGACTCTTCACCTACTCTATGACTGTTACGTCCAACTATTGACACTTGACTTACACTTGACATGACTCAACGTTACAATGCACATGTACTCATGTGAGACAACAAGGCTTGAGCAAGTCAAGAAAGACATTACTGACACTCGGTCCACTATGGTGAAACCAACTCTTTGACATGCTTGTGATGGTGAAGGTGGTGAGTTGATGCCAAGCTTGGTCGTACGTGATGGTGTGCATGCACCTCATGGTGACATCTTGCTGAAGCGAATTCTTGCCTCTGTTGCAACCAGTGCATTGGTTCGGCCCCTTCATCCAACTTGTCTGCTATCATGCGCATCATATTCTTGGGTGTGGTTGAACCGACAACACGCTGATGCATAGTGTCCGTGATGATCTTCAAGTGTGTGTTGGTGGTCATGTGCATCAACTTGTCGAAGTACATGTTCAGCTCCAATTGGACTTGCTTCTTGTCTTTTCCTTGGTGAGTGTGATGAATGGGTTGGATTGCATGTGTGTGCACAATAGTATGCGTGTTGTTGAATCCCTTGCATGCGGTCAACAACACTGATCACCATGATTACTCCTTGCCAGCTACTGGGATGGATCTTTAACTTGTACAGGTGTAGTTTCATCCATGAGTGCATGTTGCGCCCACTTCTATTCCTGTTCCTGCTGCAACTCACTTCTCTGTATGTGCAGCTTCATGTTCTTCCTTGAGTTGTTGCTTCAACACATGAAACTCCATATTTGTTCCATTCCATGTATTCATGTGATCATCATCTAGCACCGTCACCTCATAGCCTGAGTCTCCAAAGTTGCTTTCATTATCAGTGGATCTGCTTGATCTTGCAACTTTGTCCCGCCTCTATGCTGTCAACAACCTTCCTCTTGCATTCGCTACATTTGGTATGCTGCCTTTAGCTGTTGTTCATGATGCTACTCATTTTGATTCTGCTGCTGTCATATCTTGATGTCCTTGTCTACGAACAACTTGATGTTCTTGTGAGTAGGCAAGCTCATAGACACTTGATCGATTGCATCTCCAGGTCTGCTATGAAAGGTGTCTTCGACTTTGCTCTCTTGGAAACCATTGTACCTACACTACTGAGAGGCAGATGAGCACCTGCAATACCTGGGGACATGGCAAAACTCATGGAAAGCAATCTGTCAGTTGAAAACCAAAATGAACTCGAGAACTGACTTGCAACATACCTATGTGACTAATCATGAAGGTTGCGCAATGTCGACCGGGAGGTCGGGAGATCGACTACCAAGACTACACAAGGCAAAGTTTGGGCTGTTGGGAGACTAACAGACTATTGGAACTGGGCAATGCACAGTCCAATATGGCTGCTAGGTGCTGGGATTGTGCAATACGCAATTCCAGCTGGTAAGGATTACTGGCCCTGGGACAAATTTGCATTATTTCTTGGGCCTAGCAGCAATTGTCCTCCAGAAATGCACAAAAGAGTCCCGGAGACCAGTGCTGGGCAGGAATGTGCAAATCTGGAGAGGAAGTTGATCCTTCCTTTCCTGGTTTGTGTATTACAGCCTTGGTGATGGCAAAGCCCGGGCCAAGGTTGGACCGACTCGCTAATGAGCAACTGAAAGAAAATAAGACAGTAAATGCATGGCAACATTAAGTGATAGAAGAAGTGATTGACAGTGCATGAAAAACATGAATGAAAGATTCAACAAATAGATCAACATGCATGTGGGTGAGGCAGTTTGCCGGTTCAATGAATTTCCATGCAAAACAGTTTCATGCACACGACAGTAGTGAGATGGCAACGAAAACTGAAATAGAGCTAGGACAAGCTAGTATACATGTAAACAACAACAAGTGTTCAAATAAATCAAGAAAACAATACACACACAAGCGAAAACACAAAAAGCGACAGAAATGCAAGACAAGGCATGGGAAACAGGCTTACCTCAAAACAGTTGAGCTAAATGTGCCAACTGCTCCTAGATGTGATATGGGATGTCAGAGTTGTAAGATTGAGATGAGGAATGGGCTCTACAGCATCTGGTTGATGATTTTTGATAACATCAAGGTTGTGACGCGCATGCCACAAATCTAGGGAAAGTGACACTTGGTGGGAGGTTTCTGAAATGATCCTTGCATGTAACATCCAACTGCTAAACATAGATCCCTGAAACAGGGGATGCCTTTGCATGTTTCCTTGGGAGAAGAAACCCATGCATGCAAGTCAGTTTTTGCTCGGTCCCGGAGGGAACTGGTCAAGTCAGCTACACATGCAAGACACTACTCGACTGTTGGAGAAAAATGTGCATTTCTGGCTGGAAGCTAGGCTGACTTCCCAAGAGGTTTGTGTAATTTCTGGCCAGAGCAGCTGACTCCTACCCAAATTTGCGTAACTCCTGGGTTGAACAGCCTTGCTGGGGAAATTTGTGCAAATCCTGCTGAGAGTGATGGCTGGCAGGATTGCGCAATCCTGGAGCCCAGTAGGCTACCAGAGAAGATTGCTCAATTTCTGGAGGGAAGGCTGGTTGTCCTCTAGAAATGCATAACTTTCAAGGGGAAGCTACTCAGCCTGTAGATAGACCAAGTCTGGATGAACAACTTGTGAGGGAAAAGGATCAACTGTGATCGATAGGCTGCCTTTGTGCACAGAAAACATTGAAGCTTGAGTGCTTGACGAAGCAAGACAAAGTGTTGTTTAAGGTTGGTAGGGAGGCTCCAAAACAGGCTAAGGAAATTTTTTTGGAGGGTGGCTGTAGCTGCTACAACACTTGGTGACACACTTGTAGAACTCCAACTCTCTGAATGGACCTTGTTCATGAAAATCAAGTGTAACACCTCCGAAAGTATTGTTCAGTTCTCAACTCATATTGGCTTCACACTAGCTTGATTGTACGATGTAGCATCTGCCAGTCTCTTGGTCGATTGACACACATTCCAAGCTAGGGCAACACAGTTGTTTCGATTGGGGTTGAGGGGTATGTAGGTGCACAAGTAGTATAGTCATCAGGGTATAAGTTTCATCTCTGGTGTTGCTCCATTGCCAGCAGGCCTAGACATTACCCCGGTGGAGTCACATAGGAACACAAGCATGGCTCCGCTGCCAGCGAGACTGGTGAGTACCCTGGCAGATTTACTTACATCACCTCCCTGTGTAGGAAGCCTTTCTTTTCTTTTGTCTTATTCATTTTTCATTTTTTGACTTTTCATTTTTCATTTTTCATTGTGCATAACACTTATTCATTTCAAAGGCAGAAGAGGGATCTCGACTTATTAAGAGCAGAAGAGGTTGTTCCAACAGAGAAGTAATTTATTGTATCTTTGACGTGCCTGTTAAAGTTTTCCCCCTCACCTTATTCTACTTAACTAGCTGAAAATGGTTAACCCAAAAAAAAAACGAAAAGAGAAGGTGACACTAGTTAGCGCGCAAGCGTTATGTTATCACTAAGGTTCACTTCGAACAATACGTATTTTCCTTCGACATATCATGGACTAAGAGTAACAAGCTCATCGTATAGAGGCAAGATGACAGATAACCAAGTAGTGATAGTTGTACAAGTCCTCTTGTACTTTACCCATCTTGCTTCAAGAGTCATACATGGTTTCATGCAAAACTAACCTACGAACGAAACAAGTGACTAACAAACAATCAAAGAAAAGTGAAAGTAGAAGTGAAAGTGAAAGAAAATCAAATAAGCAAAAAAGCAAGCAAACAAACCAGAAAACAAAGCATGTAAGTAGACAAGCATGAAAGCAAAAAACTAAAAGCAAACACTACTCCTACTCCTACACTAACGATGCATGGGCCTGATCAAGTGAAGTGATACTTCCAATGCCACCATCGGCGCATTGGTAAACCCATGTTGGTGAAGGCTTGGTCCATGAGCAACCTATTTATGCAAACCAACAAGCAAGAAAGATATAACAATGAAGACAGCCACACTTCATGTTTCACCATGCCAATGGGACATAAGTGAGTGCATGTGCATGAAGGGTAGTTTGTGGACTTATCGTGGGGTTATGTGACACTGTGTGTAATTTTGAAGCATAAGCACACTCTTGACTATGACAATGAAGCAAACAAAAGAAACAAAGATAACTTGTGTCGTGAACGAGTGCTTGCAACATAAGACTCCTCCAATGCATGAGCAATGGGATCGTGTAGTTCTAGTGGAGGAAGTGTGATCTGTGTGTGATATGGATCTTCAATGCATACATATGAGTGATGAGGAGCCTTCGGTGATTGAACAGTTTCAGGATCAGAAGTGAGACTAAACCCAAGAGAGTGAGGACTTGACATAACCATCAGCTCAGGATGAAGTGCCTCGACAGTCTTGGGTTCCTTGACTTCATCATCAGGTAGATCATCATAAACTGGTGGCTTCGAAAGATCAACTGCGATAGATTCATGATCGTGATAAAAAAAATGGAAGCAAATGTATCACGACCGCCACAATCCGAAAAATCAATGAATTCTTCAACATCCTCATGATCAGATGAATCAAACAGAGGGGTAGATGAAAAGCGAACAAACTCATCCTCCGTGTTTCCAAAAAAGACAGATGAAGGATCAAGTGGATTTTTAATGAGTAACTTATCCTCGTTGTTGTCGAATGAGGGACTAACATCCGGTGAGTCCTGCGAGTGATAAAAAATGGGTGCGTTTATGGATGAAGACACACATGAAAAATCGGATGGCAGGTTCACCAAAGAGGTCAGGAGAGAAAAAATAGGGCTCGGACGGAAGGGAGTCATCCTTCGTTGAGTGTTGATGTTCAAGCTCCCACTCATACTCTTCATGAATGATAGCACATGTTGGTTGTGCAACACAAACTTCGTCAATGGGTTGTTCCTCGTTCACAACAAGTGAAGAGTCTAGAATGGATGAACACAAGACAACACCATCTAGAGGAACACCCAAGTGCGAAGACAAAGGTCGAAGAAAAGAATGCATATGAGAGCTTGAAGAACTCATAACCAAATTTGTGTGAAAATTGAGTGAAGTGATGTTGGGAGAAATTGAAGGATGAACAGGTGTGTGAGCATGATCCTCAACATCACTGGGCAGTGGTGGAACTGTTGAATGAGAGGAAGGTAGATAGTCATTTGAGTGTCCAGTGACTGCATCCCCATGAGATTGCGCAGTTCCATCAATGAAAAATTTTGAGCAAGGATTTATTTCAAACTTCCTCTTGGGACATGCAGATTTCTTAAGGCAATACTCGAACCGGTCCCAAATATAAGAAAATTTCATTTGGCTCTTCGGAGCTTGAAACTGCAAGTCATTGAAGCATTGCCAAAAATCAATAACTAATTCATGTGGAGCCCTCCGTTGTTGTAACATTTTCCGGTCAAGATGGTCTGGATCAAAATGAAAGAACGTGTCTTCAATAAGATCACATAAGTGCTGAAATGAGTGCATGGTGTCAGCCGATAGGCTGAGCACCCAACAAAATGGAGATTCGTGAAGTGTATGCAAGTAGCAAACCAGCTTGGTCAGAAAACTCATCTTCCTCATGAAGCATGGAAAGAAAGTTATGTAAGTGCTTAGGCCAGGCCACTTTTCCTTCACCATCATACATGTGAGGGGACAAGAGATTGAAAAGCTTCCCCGTGATGGAGACATCTTCACGATTTGAAAAACACCGTGGGGGAAGAAGAGTACAAGACTCCATGAAATATGTGCAAAGGTTCAAAACTGGATGAGAGGACACACTTGTCATCATGCCCTCCTTCTAGCACCAGAAATGTTTACGGTGCTAGACCCGCCAACATGTCAACGGGATCTCCCCGGTAAGAAGTCCCAATTAGACCTCAAACCATTTGGTGTAGGAGTCCCAGCAGTGGGTCATAAGGTAATGCCGTGACCATGGTGTCGCACAGAGGCAAGTAAGATAACTCTGTCATTAGCAAGGGTGTGACTGCTGTAGAGAGTCAAGGAAGGTGTATGAGAGGTTCTAACACATAAGGGGGAGATAAGGGTGAAGGTGAGTTCCAGGTTCAAAGGGATCAGTCCCAACTCGGCTAGGAACACAAAACACAAAACGACATACACATATTCTGACGGAGCAGTCCACTCAGATGCAATAGTCACAACATATGAGGTAAGATAACACGTACAACACTCACGGATCAGTTCGAATGAGTGCAACTGTTGTTACAGCAAGGTTCAAGTGAAATTTTTTTCTGGCATTCGGTAGAGCAGTCGACACAAACGGTGACAAGATTAACAACATATACAACACATTTGCAACAAGATTCATATAATTTCATGTGAATCAGTTCATACACAAATACATAAGTTAAACAACATATATCATTAATGCAACCAGAGCGGTCCAACTACAATAACAACATATGCATGAAAATGTGTTGGCTCTTATTATATAAAGCGTAAGTTCCAATCATACAATACATCCATGTAAACTTGCTAGCCCCATCAGTGAAATGTTACAGCCACATCCACCTGCTCCTCCAATGAGATGTACTAGCTCCGTGCAATGGAGAAGCCAAGGCGCGTTACAATACTGTCCAATATTTCTTCAAGATAGTCTTAGTAGAAGCTTGGCTGACCAAAAGCCTATATAATGAGTTATGAGGGACTATTTCTAGCAAAGGGTGGGGTGACCCTTGACATTACCCTTTGTGACAGTTTAGCTACCCTCATGACTCTTCACCTACTATATGACTGTTACGTCCAACTATTGACACTTGACTTACACTTGACATGACTCAATGTTACAATGCACATGTACTCATGTGAGACAACATGGCTTGAGAAAGCAAAGCAAGACATCAATGACACTTGGTCCGCTGTGGTGAGACCAACTATTTGACATGCTTGTGATGGTGAAGGTGGTGAGCTGATGCCAAGCTTGGTCGTCCATGATGGTGTGCATGCACCTCATGGTGACATCTTGTGGAAGCAAACTCTTGCTTCCGTTGCAATCGGTGCATTGGTTCAGCCCCTTCATCCAACTTGTCTACTATCATGTGCATTGTCTTCTTGGGTGCGGCTGAACTAGAAACACACTGATGCATAGTGTACGTGTTGATCTTCAAGTATGTGCTAGTGGTCATGCGCATCAACTTGCTGAAGTACATGTTCAGCTCCAGTTGGACTTGCTTATTGTCTTCACCTTGGTGAGTGCGTTGAATGGGTTGGATTGCATGCATGTGCACAATAGAATGCGTGTTTCTGAATCCCTTGCATGCGACCAACAACACTTCTCACCATGTCTACTTTTTTCTAGATGTTGGGATGGATATTTAACTTATACGGGCGCAATTTCATTTGTGAGTGCATGTTGTGCCCACTGTTGTTCCTATTCCTCCTGCAACTCACTTGTCCATCTATGCAGCTTATTTTTCTCCCTTGAGTTGTTGCTTCAGCACATGCAACTCCATCTTTGTTCCATTTCCTGTCTTCGCACGATCATCATGTAGCACGGTCACCTCATAGCTCGAGTCTCCAAAGTTGCTTTCATAATCAGTGGATTTGCTTGATTTTGCAACTTTGTCCCGCCTCTGTGTTGTCAACAACCTTCCTCTTGCATTCGCTTCATTCGTTGCGTTCACTGCATTCGATATGCTGCCTTCAGCAGCTATTCATGATGTTTCTCGTTGTGATGTCTTCATGAGTAGACAACTTGATGTCTTCGTGAGTAGACAAGCTCATAGACACTTGATCGACTACATCTCAAGGTGTGCTCTGAAAGGTGTCTTCAATTCTTCTCTCTTGGAAACCATTGTACCTGCACTGCTGAGAGGCATATGAGCACCTGCAATACCTGGGGATGTGGCAACACTCATGGCAAGAAATATGTTAATCAAAAACCAAAATGAACTCGAGAACTGACTTGCAACGTACATGTGTGACTGATCATGAAGGCTATGCAATTTCGGCTAGGAGGTCAAGAGACCGATTGCCAAGATTGCACAAGGCACAATCTGGGCTATTGGGAGACTAACTTATTGCTGGAACTATGAAATGCATAATCCAATATGGTCATTGGCTGATGGGATTGCACAATGCACAATTCCAGTTGGGAAGGGTTGTTGGCCCAGGGATAGATTTGCACAATTTCTTGGGCCAAGCAGCCACTGTCCTCCAGAAATGTGCAAAATAGTCCTCGAAGCCAGTGCTAGGTACGAATGCACAAATCTAGAGAGGAAGGTGAGCCTTCCTTTCCCAGATTGTGCAATGCAGCCTTGGTGAGGGCAGAGCTCGGGTCAAGGTTGGCTCGACTCACCGACGAGCAACTGAAAGCAAATAAGACAGTAAATGCATGGCGACACTAAGTGATAGTAGAAATGATTGACAGTGCATGAAAAACATGAATGAAATATTTAGCAAATAGATCAACATGCATGTGGGTGAGGAAGTTTGTCGGTTTGGCGAATGTCCGTGCAAAATAGTTTCATGCATGCGACAACAATGAGATAGCAATGAAAAATGAAATAGGGCTAGGACAAGCCAGTATACATGTAAACGACAACAAGAATTCAAAGAAATCAAGAAAACAATACTCACACAAGCAAAAACAAAAAAAGAGATAGAAATGCAACACAAGGCATGGGAAACGGGCTTACAATGCACATGTACTCATGTGAGACAACATGGCTTGAGCAAGCCAAGCAAGATATCAATGACACTCGGTCCATTGTGGTGAGACCAACTATTTGAAATGCTTGTGATGGTGAAGGTGGTGAGCTGATGCCAAGCTTGGTCATCCATGATGGTGTGCATGCACCTCATGGTGACATCTTGTTGAAGCAAACTCTTGCCTCCGTTGCAACCGGTGCATTGGTTCAACCCCTTCATCCAACTTGTCTGCTATCATGCGCATTGTCTTCTTGGCTGTGGTTGAGCCGGAAACACACTAATGCATAGTGTATGTGTTGATCTTCAAGTGTGTGTTGGTGGTCATGCGCATCAACTTGCCGAAGTACATATTCAGCTCCAGTTGGACTTGCTTCTTATCTTCACCTTGGTGAGTGTGCTGAATGGGTTGGATTGCATGCGTGTGCACAATAGAATGCATGTTGATGAATCCCTTGCATGTGATCAACAACACTTCTCACCATGTCTACTTTTTTCCAGATGTTGGGATGGATCTTTAACTTGTAGGGGTGCAGTTTCATCCATGAGTGCATGTTGCGCCCACTGTTGTTCCTATTCCTGCTACAACTCACTTGTCCGTTTGTGCAGCTTAATTTTCTCCCTTGAGTTGTTGCTTCAGCACATGCAACTCCATCTTTGTTCCATTCCCTGTCTTCACGCGATCATCATGTAACACCATCACCTCATATCCCGAGTCTCCGAAGTTGCTTTCCTAATCAGTGGATCTGCTTGATCTTGCAACTTTGTCCCGCCTCTTTGTTGTCAACAACCTTCCTCTTCCATTCACTTCATTCGTTGTGTTCACTGCATTCGATATGCTGCCTTCAGTAGCTGTTCATGATGCTACTCGTTGTGATGTTGCTATTGTCATATCTTTATGTCCTTTTCTATGAACAACTTGATGTCTTTGTGAGTAGACAAGCTCATAGACACTTGATCGACTACATCTCAAGGTGTGCTCTAAAAGGTGTCTTCGACTCTTCTCTCTTGGAAACCATTGTACCTGCACTGTTGAGAGGCATATGAGCACCTGCAATACCTAGGGACGTGGCAACACTCATGGCAAGAAATCTGTTAATCGAAAACCAAAATGAACTCGAGAACTGACTTGCAACGTACCTGTGTGACTAATCATGAAGGCTGCGCAATTTCGGCTAGGAGGTCAAGAGACCGACTGCCAAGACTGCACAAGGCACAGTCTGGGCTACTGGGAGACTAACTTACTACTGGAACTGTGAAATGCATAATCTAGTATGGTCATTAGCTGATGGGATTGTGCAATGCACAATTCCAGTTGGGAAGGGTTGTTGGCCCAGGGATAGATTTGCGAAATTTCTTGGGCCAAGTAGCCACTGTCCTCCAGAAATGTGCAAAACAGTCCTTGAAGCTATTGTTAGGTAGGAATGCACAAATCTAGAGAGGAAGGTGAGCCTTCCTTTCCCAGATTGTGCAATGTAGCCTTGGTGAGGACAGAGCTCGAGTCAAGGTTGGCCCGACTCACCGACGAGCAACTGAAAGCAAATAAGACAGTAAATGCATGGTGACACTAAGTGATAGTAGAAGTGATTGACAGTGCATGCAAAACATGAATGAAATATTTAGCAAACAGATCAACATGCATGTAGGTGAGGAAGTTTGTTGGTTCAGCGAACGTCCATGCAAAATAGTTTCATGCATGCGATAACAGTGAGATAGCAATGAAAATTGAAATAGAGCTAGGCCAAGCCAGTATACATGTAAACGACAGCAAGCATTCAAGGAAATCAAGAAAACAATACTCACACAAGCGAAAACACAAAAAGAGATAGAAATGCAACACAAGGCATGGGAAACGGGCTTACCCCAAAACAGCTGAGCTGAATGTGCCTACTACTCCTAGATGTGATGTGGGATGTTAGAGTTGTAAGATTGATGTGAGGAATGAGCTCTGTAGTGTTCGGTTGATAAGTTTTGATAACATCGAGGTTGTGATGCGCCTGCCACAAATCTAAGTAAAGCAACACTTGGTGGGAGGTTTCTAAAATGATCCTTGCATGTAACCTCCAACTGCTAAACATAGATCCCTGTCACAAGGGATGCCTTTGCATGCTGCCTTGGGAGAAGCAACCCATGCATGCAAGTCAGTTTTTCTCGGTCCCGAAGGGAATGGTCAACTCAACTGCACATGCATGAGACTGCTCTATTGTTGGCAAAAAATGTGCATTTCTAGTTGGGAGCTAGGTTGACTGCCCAGGAGGTTTGCGCAATTTTTGGTCAAAGCAACTGACTACTGCCCAGATTTGCGCAAATCTTGCTAGGAGTGCTGGCTGGTAGGATTGCGCAATCCTGGAGTCTAGCAGGTTGCCAGAGAGGATTGTGCAATTTCTGGAGGGAAGGTTGGTTTCTCTCTAGAAATGTGCAATTTTCAAGGGGAAGCTGCTCAACCTGCAGCTGGACCAAGTCCAGATGAACAACCTGTGAGGGGAAAGGATCAACTGTGATCCACATGCTACCTTTGTGCGAGGAAAGCACTGAAGCTTGAGTAATTGACGAAGCAAGACAAAGTGTTGTGTAAGGTTGGTAGGGAGGCTCCAAAACAGGCTAAGGAATAAAATTTGGAGGGTGGTTGTAGCCGCTACAATAGGAACCCAATCAATTCATTGAAAAAATAGAGTTGTGCCTAGCCCAAAGTCTCCCTTTCTTTGAAACAACTTTATCCAACCCCTTATCACAATCATAGGCTTGCCTCCTACAAAGTCCTATTCTAAAATTATCCTAACACACTTCATCCTTGGGACACGTGGAATTCACTGACGCTCCCTAGCACACACTCTTATTTGTTCATTTCCATGCATTTTGACCTAGTTCTCCCTTGTGATGCCCTGACACTCCCCAACACTCCTCATCATGCATTAACACTATCTAGAATTTTTTAGCACACCTTTTCATTCCTTGGCACACCCTGACACTCCTTAGCTATCATGCCCTCACAACTACCCTTACTTTTTTTGCAACTTGGGAACCCAACCAAAACTTGCCTCGACTACAACAATTTGACCAAGTTACAGTTACTACAACTATATTATTCCTTTTTCACCTAAGAACTTCCTATGACTCATATTAGGATACTCATGTCAAATCTCAAATCATACAACTTAACAAGTTACAAAGGCAAGGTGAACATCCAACTGTGGTCGTAAAACAACTTAGCAACATAGTTTACATCTTGATATGTGAGAAAACCTGGCACGTCTGACAATCCCTTGGAAGTATGTCGCATGTGTTAGCATCCCCTACATTCCCTGGCATTCTTTGGCACTCCCTGACACCTAGAACTCACTGAAACTCCCCATCTCACTCTTATTCATTCATTTCCATGTATTTGAAACTAGTGATCCCTTGTGCTTCCCTGGCACTTGTCCTTAACACACCCTAGAATGCGTTGGCGCCATACCATGGCACCTACAACATCTTGGCTTGTATTAGCATGCCAACATGCCTTGGAACTATCTAGCATGTGTCAGTACTTGCTAGAATTACCTGTAACACGTTTGCGCTCCCTAGGTGTCATGCCCTCATAGATAGCCTTACTTTTTTTGCGACTTGGGAACCTAACCAAGTCATTGGAAAAACAATGTTGTGCCCAACCCAAAGTCTCCCTTTCTCTCAAACTTCTTTATCGATGTATTATCACAACCATAGGCTTTCCTCCTATAATTCATATTCTGAACTTCTCCTAAAACACTTCATCCTTGGGACACCTGGAATTCACTAACAATTTTTGGCACACACTCTTATTCGTTCATTTCCAAGCATTTTGACCTAGTTCTCCCTTGTGTTCCCCTGACACTCCTTAACACTCCTTAGCATGCATTGACACTTTATGACATATGTTATCATGCCTTTTCATTCCTTGGCATGCCCTGGAACTCCTTAGCTATCATGTCCTCACAACTACACTTACTTGTTTTGAGACTTGGGAACCCAACCAAGTCCTGCCTCAACTACAACAACTTAACGAATTTACAGTCACTGCAACTAGACTATGGGCCTTGTTCACCTAAGAACTGCCTATAACTCATCTTAGGATACTCATTTCCAATCTCAACTCATCCCACTTAACAAGTTACCAAGTCAAGGCTCATGTCCAACCGTGGGCATAAAGCAATTAAGCAACATAGTTTACATCTTGACAGGCCATAACACCGGGCATGTCTAACAATCCCTTGGTACTATGTGGCACATGTTAGCATCCCCTACATTCCTTGGAATGCTTTGGCACTCCCTAACACACCCTAGCACTCCCTGACATGCCTTCACACTCTAACATGCCTTGGAACTCCCTAGCATATAACATTGTCACTCCCTCCTTGGCACACTTGGAACTCATTGACACTCTATCACACACTCTTATCCATTAATTTCCATGCATTTTGAACTATTTCTCCCTTGTTTTTCCATGGAACTCCCTAATACTCCATAGCATGCATTGGCACACACTATCACATGAAACATCTTGGCATGTCTCCCTCGCACTCTAACATTCATTAGCACTACCTAACATACCTTGTCACTCCCTCCTTAGCACACCTAGAACTCACTAACACTCCATATCACATACTCTTATTCATTCATTTCCATGCATTTGAAACTAGCAATCCCTTATGTTTCCTTGACACTCCATAATATTCCCTGACATGCATTAGCACACCCTAGAAACTGGCACATATTGGCATGTTTCTTTGGCCTCTAGCATGCCTAGAACTACCTAACATACCTTGTAACTCCCTCCTTACCACACTTGGAACTCATTGACACTTCCTGTCACAAAATCTTATTCATTCATCTGCATGCATTAATTTGACCTAGTGCTCCCTTGTGTTTCCTTTGCACTCCCTAACACTTCCTAGCGCATGTTGGCACACCCTATCACCTAACACATCTTGGTCACATGTCACTCTTACACTCTAGCATGACTTAGCATTGCCTATCATACCAAGCCACTCCCTCCTTAACACACATGGAACTCACTAATATTACCTATCACACACTTATTCATTCATTTCCATGAATTTTGACCTAGTTCCCCCTTGTGTTTCCCTAGCACTCCCTAACACTTCCTAGCACATGTTGGCACACCCTGGCACATCTTGGACGCATGTCGTCCTGACACTCTAGCATGACTTAGCACTGCCTAGCATACCATGTCACTCCCTCCTTAGCACACCTGGAACTCATTGATACTCCCTATCACACACTCTTATTAATTCATTTCCATGCATTTTGACCTAGTGCTCTCTTGTGCTTCCCTAGCACTCCCTAACACTCCTTATCACACATTGGCACACCTTGGAACTTGGCACATCTTGGTATGCCTCCCTAGCACTCTTAAGATGCATTAGCACTTCCCAGCATACCTTGTCACTCCCTCCTTAGCACATCTGGAACTCACTAACACTTCATTTCCATGCATTTGAAACTAGTGTTCCCTTATGTTTCCCTGACACTTGGCCCTCGCACTCCCTAGCATACATTCACGCCACACCCTGACACCTAGCACATATTTTCATACCTTAGCACTTGTATTGTCTTGGCATGCCTATCATGCCTTGGAACTACTTATCATGTGTTAGTACTTCCTGGAATTGCTTGACACGCCTTAGTACTCTCTAGTTGGCATGCCCTCATAGATAGCCTTACTTTTTTGTGACTTGGGAACCCAACCAAGTCATTGACAAAAAAATGTTTTGCACAACCCAATGTCTCCCTTTGTCTAAAATTGATTTGTCCAACCCCTTATTGTAACCATAAAATTGCCTCTTACAAGTATTGTTTTTACCTTCTCCTAGCACACTTTATCCTTAAGACACCTGGAATTCGTTGGCAATCCTTGGCACACACTCTTATTTGTTCATTTCCATGCATTTTGACCTAGTTCTCCCTTGTGATGTTCTGGCACTCCCTAAAACTCCTCAACATGCATTGACATTGTCTGACATGTGTTAGCACACCTTTTCATTCCTTGGCACTCCTTAGCTATAATCCCCTCACAACTACCCTTACATATTTTGGGACTTGGGAAACCAACCAAGTCTTGCCTCGACTACAACAACTTGACCAAGTTACGGTTACTAAAACTACGTTGTGTTGTGTTCACCTAAGAACTAACTATAAATCATCTTAGGCTACTCATTTCCAATTTCAACTTATCCCACTTAACAAGTTACAAGTTACCAAGTCAAGGCTCACATCCAACCATGGCCGTAAAACAACTAAGCAACATAGTTTACTTCTTGACATGCCATAACACCTAGCATGTCTAACAATACCTTGGCACTATGTGGCATGTGTTAGCACCCCTTTCATTCCTTGGCATGCTTTGGCACTCACTCACATACACTACCACTCCCTGACATGCCCTAACACTCTAGCATGCCTTGGCATTTCCTAACATATAACCTTTTCACTCCCTCCTTAGCACACCTAAAACTCACTGACACTCACTGTCACACACTCTTTTTCATTCATTTCCATGAATTTCTAACTAGTTCTCACTTGTGTTTCCATGACACTCCCTAACACTCCCTAGCATGCCTTGACACACCCTGGCACTTGGCACATCTTGGCATTTCGCCCTAGCACTCTAACATTCCTTGGAAATACCTAGTATACATTTTCACTCCCTCCTTAGTACACCTAGAACTCACTAACACTCCCCATCACACACTCTTATTCATTCATTTCCTAACACTCCCTTCGCACTTGGCACATCTTGTCATGTTTCACTAGGCTTTAGCATGCCTTAGCACCACATAGCATACCTTGCTTGTTATATATCTAGGGGGGATAATATGGGGTACCAAGGGAGGTACCCATGGTAATAATGTAATAATGGGATGGGCCATAGTAATAAATAAGGTGGTTAACCCATATCATGTAAGGGACCACAAGTAGTTAATAATAATGTAATGGGCCCATGGTATTAGTTTGATGGTATGAGGGAACCAAGGTAATGGCCCATGGTATTGTATGTATGAGGCCTATATAGAGGCTAGAGACTCCATGTGAAGGAAAATAGTGAAGGATTATTGTATGAACAAGCATATGGCTTGTGGAGTGTTCTCCTTCCTTAAGGAGTGAATGTATGGTGTTGCCCTACCTTAAGGGTTTGATCAATAAAGAAGCATTTCTATCTATTTCTATCTTGTTATTCTTGGGTTATTTCTATTATCATAATATCTTTGGGTTAGATCTACAACAAGTGGTGGTATTATAGCTCTGATACCACTTGTTATAGCTATGATACCAATTGTTATAGCTCCGATACCACTTGTTATAGATCTAACCCATAAATATATGATAATGGAAATAAACCCAGAAACAATAAGATAGAAATAGATAGAAATGCTTCTTTATTGATCAAACCCTTAAGGTAGGGCAACACCATACATTCACTCCTTAAGGAAGGAGAACACTCCACAAGCCATATGCTTGTTCATATAATAATACTTCACTATTTTCCTTCACATGGAGTCTATAGCCTCTATATAGGCCTCATACATACAATACCATGGGTCATTACCATGGTTCCCTCATACCATCAAACTAATACCATGGGCCCATTACATTATTATTAACTACTTGTGGTCCCTTACATGATATGGGTTAACCACCTTATTTATTACTATGGCCCATCCCATTATTACATTATTACCTTGGGTACCTCCCTTGGTACCCCATATTATCCCCCCTAGATATATAACATTGCCACTCCCTTAGCACACCTGGAACTCACTAACACTTTCTATCACAAACTCTTATTAATTCATTTCCATGCATTAATTTGACCTAGTGCTCCCTTATATTTCCCTCGCACTCTCTAACACTTCCTAGCATGCATTGGCAAACCCTAGCACCTGGCACATCTTGGACACATGCCGCCCTGGCAAGCTAGCATGACTTAGTGCTTCCTAGCACACCATATCACTTCCTCGTTAGCAGACCTGGAACTTGCTAACACTCCCTGTCACACACTCTTATTCATTCATTTCCAAGTAAATTGCTTGCAATCTATTTTGGTCATCATCACGGTTTCTTGGGTGGAAACCATAGATGGAATAGATGATACCTTGTTTGGAGAAAAATTACATCATCTTATCAACAAGAATATACTTGGAAGTTCCTATTGCATTTTCTTACTTCCTTTTCAAATATTTTTATTCATTGTTTTTTAGAAAGCCATATACCATGAAAAGACATATATCATGGCCTGGAAATTTTATTTCAAAATCAATTTTCCATGGCATGGAATTTTGTCCCTCCTATTACCTACTTTCAAACCATTTTTTTATGCAGTTATAGTTTTTCTCTACCCCCACTTTTAGTGAAACTCCAAGTTGTGGATTACTTTTTATCTAAACCCAAGAACTGAAATTTGTCGCTCTATATTCACCATACTCAATCGATCTTGCATTCGATTGCAAAGGAGCATAGCAAACCAACTGGGCTTTCTATGTTTCCTCAACATCAAAGATGATGCATGTGTTGGGGTTTCGAACACCCACAACATTGGGTAAGCAGAAGGAATCTGATCTCTCTCCTACAAGTCCTTTGACTCCTATAGTCACGGGTTCAACTATCTCGATGAGGTAGCTGAGGTTAGTGTACTGTAATGAGAAGGGAAAATTTAGAATGGAATTGAGGCCTCAGTACTCTTCAACTAGTCAAAGGGCCTATCAATGTCATTTTTGTCTGCATCCGAACGCATTAAGGGAAGAGCTTCATTTTAAATCAAGTTTGTGGAGAAAATATTTTGTGGAAGATATTTGTTTTCTATCAGGGAAGACATAGTAACATTTTTTATTAAATTTGAATAACAACAATATTTACTTTGTATCTCATGTAACTCATACAAAAAGTGGGGTAATAGTGGGCATGTAGCAGCAAGCTTGCCTCCTTTTATTCCAAATTTCTACATGGAAACGTTTGTGTCACTTGCACTGCAAAGCCTTCATTATAGAGTGTGGAGTTAGCACCTACCTCTGCATGGCACAAGCTACACATACCTTTCGACTTGGTTTTTTCACCTTTTGTCCATTCTTTGTGTGGAGTCTGGGACAACAAGCTTCACATACTTTCTATCCATACATCTATGTGAGTGTAACTTTGCACATTTTCTTTGCCTCAACCAATATCAAAATCATTTGTGAGCTTCTCTCAAGGCACAAATACATGCTTCAAGCATGGAAATTAGAAAAGTTTCTAAAGCATAAAATAACCATGGAATTAACCTCTTCCATTTCAAATCTTTCAGGATTCTATTGAGAGTTTTTTAGAGACAACTATTAAATGGGCCTCTTTTTTGCCCATTTTCTTAATATAAGGTGCATCTCTTATTACATTTATAATCAAGAGATTTACATCAAATACTGGATCAAAGGGTCAAGGACTCTGCATAAATGCTTCCTTGTCCAATAGAAGAATAAATGGTTAACATGTCAACTTGGCTCCAATGTCCTGGGAATTAATAATTGTTCTGAAAAATGACTACTCTTGTTTGAATCTAGAAATCTATTTAAGCTTTGAAAATGGATTTTCCTCCAAACTGATCTTGGACGGGTTCTTATTAAAGGCTTCTCTATATCTCCTCCACTAGAATGAATGGCTTGTATGTTGAAAAGTATAACAAAGTTCCCTTCTGTGAAACCTGATCATCCCATTGTCACCAAGAGCTCCTCCTTTTCCCCAAATTGGACCCAAAACAACAATGAGTACTCAATTATGATCCAATTTGAGAAATCCTGAGTGACACTACAACTTAAGAGGGCATCCTCCATCATCTTTTGCTTTCAAGTCTTAACAAGTCACACAAATTCCTGACCATCCTGCATTGTGCACTAGACTATCTTTATCTTCTAAACTTTGATTGAATGTCTTCCATCCAGAAAATTGGAATTTAAAGGAAGCTCTGGTTGTCTATTTAGACTTTCTTCATTGTTGTTTGAAACTTTGAAAATGTTAAAACTGGACAAATGCAATGTTACCCAGTGAACAAATATGTGTGAAATGGTTGTCTAACAACAACTTGAAGAAGCAAAAGTGGGATTTATTTATTTTTTGAATTGTTAGGAAGGAGGAGAATAGTTGTGTAGATGATAATGACAATTGAAGAGCTAATTGAATTCATGTAGTTCAATTCCTGAATTCGATAGTGGCAGTGCATGTTGTTTGATGAGTTATTTGTTACAAGATTTATTTATGAAATTATTCAAATAGTGGAAGGAATGTCCAAAGTTTCTTCTATGATTTTTTTTCCCATGGAGAAAATGTATTTTTTTTAGAAGAACCAAAAATACAATCTTCAAGTGCACACTACACAGTCAAAATATAATGTTTCATCACTATCTGTCTACTTGATTTTAGTTTACTTATTCATATGCCCTTGAAAAAAATATGACTCTTCTACTAAAGGGAGATCATTTCTAGTGTCCATGACTTAACTCTAGTTCATTGTTTAACCTTGTATAAAGCATATGACTAGTCTAATAAAAACAACTACCACAAAGTAAAAATTCCATAAAAGTGACATATTATGTATAAGTTCAACAAGAAGATAACAATTAGAAAGGACTTTAGACCAACTACCTCGAGGTCACTAAATGACCACCAAGGTATTCCTTCTCTAGAACTTAGTTTTCCTACAACTGAAGTCCTTCCTTTGAGAGAGTATCTGTTTTCCTATTAAGTTCTCTGAACACATGAGAGATTATGATCATCTGGAATTGCTTAGAGAGCTCTTTTAGTTGAGCAACTAAGGGAGATAAGGAAGTATTTTGAATCTGAACTTGTGCATTCATCCAATTAATTACTAGTGTTGGGTCCACAAAGACCTATAGATGACCAATATCCTTGTCAAAGCTATTACAAGTGGCCAAAATAATGGCCTTTTAACATAAAGAAAGAACCCCAGAGGTCTAAACTCGCAATAACCTTAGAATCAACTTCCCAGAGGTGTAATTTTTGCATACAGTCTCTGTTTGGGGCACAAAATAGTCCATTTGAAAGAACTATATGAGGATTACAACTTTTGGTTGGGCATAGGGAATGCAATGAAAACATTTGGACCCCTATATTGCCAAAAAAAAATCATTTAGGGCCTAAAAATGAGGCTAGCATTTTGATACCTAAAAAACCATAGAAAAATTGATAATAGATAAAGAACCATTGAGTTAGTGGAAGAGGTGGGTGGCCACCAATATCCACCTGAATTAGAGTGCCACATAATTTTAGGGTGGGAGATAAGGTATGGTTGCATTTGTATAAAGAACACCTCTTAAGATCCCATTGGAAGTGTCCCCTCCAACTCTCCATTATGATATAGGCCTTACACCAACACAAAGGTTGTGGGTGAAGATGCTTCTAAATCAAATATTCCATTTTCTTTGGCTTGAACCTTATATTTAATGTGGAGCTACTTCAACCATATTTTCCACCTCTCATAGGCACCTCATGTTCCTACTTTGGCGCACGTGTCTCACTAGGAGTCATATTCAACAAAAGTTTACCCACTTGATGGAGGAACTTGACACAAAATGGACCACTTATTCCTAAGAGGGGGAAATTGATTCAAGAGAATACTAGTGACCACCCACTTGTTCCATTGATTCAACATTATTCCACATCTTCGTAGTTCTAGTATAGTGTTTTAGGTCTCAAAATTTCACTGCCCTTTTGGGCATTTTACTTGCATTTTTGGCATTTTTCATAGGCTAAAGGCACATGGTATGGATTTTAATGATCTAAGAAATTTCCTAAATGGAGTTTGCATGCAAAATTTGTAGCCTTGGGAAGTTGATATATCAATTAGCCTCTTTGGGGTGCACATTCTTTTTGGCACATCATTTCCTAGGGTTAGGGTTTTTGCATCTTAGGGCATCATACTTTATGTTCAAAGGTAGTTTTGGCCTCTTGTAATGTTTTCTTGTGATTAAGAGTAGTTGACACATCTCTCTTCATATATAAGCTACCACCATTCCAATTAGTTTGTATCACTTTGCAATTTATATTTTTTTCTATTTCATTCATTAATAAAATTTGTATTTTGTTGTATCACTGTACTCTTTGCAATATATTTTCTATGTTTCCATTTATGTTTTTGCATAATAAAATCCCCTTCAAACCTCAGGTCTATCTATGAATTTTTTTTTTGGTAGAAGCTTCTACCTTTGGATGGTCATGGGTCCTAATATTTGAATATTGGAGCAAATTGCCAACTTTTTTATATCTTTATAATGGTTAAGAACATGTGCTTCCTCATAAGAGGTCATAGGTTCAAATCTAAAGGGGGGTAGAGTATGTACACCTTTGTATACTTTAGCAGTCAAATCATTATGCAGACACAGGTCCCTTGTCCTAAAAACAATGAGATCTCATACACCAATTTGAAAGTCCATTGTCCTACAAACAATAAGGTCTTATTGTCTCGCTTAGCCATGAACTTAAAAATAGATTATTACTACTATATTACATATATTAGCTCTACTTAACCTAGATTAACCTCAATCACTATTTTCCAATGAAAAAAAATTATGCTTTAAAAATCTTCAACATTTTTTTATATATACTTATTTTAAGTAATAAAATTTTACAGCTATTGTTTACCCTTACCTTATTTTCATTAATATGGCAAAGCATATATCAAAATATCTAGAGGCAAGGTGGATGCTTGTTATACTTTTGAAATTTGGTGGGTATGTTAAGCATTTGAACTTTGGTGGCTTATCAATTGGAGGGAAAGCCAAGGTGCGAGCCCAGGGAGACTTGTATAGTAAAAACAACGCAACCTATGGTTCCTGGAGATTTGAGGGTTGAGCATTTTTTTCCATTAAACATTTTTTCTAAGACAAAGCTTTGACAGATTCTGTGCAGTGATAGTTTCAGTAGCCTTTTAAACGGGGCAGAATTGAGGGATTCTAGGTCACTGTAAGTACGAATTTAGGCATTTTGTTTTGCTTCCTTGTATTCAAGAGGTTAATTAACAAAGAGTTTCTTCAATGGCTACTACTTTCGGCACCATCGATACTGCTACAAGTCCTCACAATCCTAACAAATCTTTAGCAATTATCTTTGTAATTTTTTTGTTTTGCAGATCGTGCAGCCCCCAAATGATAGTATCTCAAGCCTCTCTTTCAGTCCAAAAGCTAACTATTTGGTGGCCACATCCTGGGATAATCAGGTTTGTTCTCAACTGTCTCCATTTACTGAAATGTGGACTCATTCATATGAGATTTTGGGGATAATGATATTATTGTAATAATTTTGGACTGGTGTTTTGTTTTGATCTTTTGTTATATTTTGGAATGTAGGTTACCATGTTAGATGTTGGAAGGTCCTTCAAACTAGGGCTAGCATGCCAAAAGTAGCAATGTCACATGACCAACCGATGAGGTGCTTCAAATTGTGGTTGGAATTCTAGTACCTATTCTTTTTTCTTGTGAAGTTTATTCAGAAGTTGTAATATGCTTGCAGGAACCAAGGCTATAGCTTACTTATGGCAAGAACCATTAATGAAGTTTCAGAGTGTGCTTCTAAGTTTTTATATTATGTAATGCTTCATATGTAGGTTCTTTACTTGACATGGAAGGATGATGGCACTATTGTTTTCTTTGCTAGCTATGATAAACAAGATAAAATGCAGCCACTGTTTACCTATTAAGGAAATTGCATAGATTCCAGAAATGAACTTGCTTGCAACTGGAAGCTGGGACAAGACACTTAAGTATGTATATGATGGTTTTCTTTGATTCTGTCTCTCTTTGCTTATTTATGTTATGAGGTTGCTTGTAATTTTCAGTGGAGTTGTGACCTTATGAATTTTAAACCCATTGGAACATAGTGCCAAAAATTTAATATCTTTTAGGCTTTGAGTCAAATAGAAACTTCTCATCTAGCCAAAATCTTTATAAAATTATGAGATTAAAGGGTAAAAAAAATGTTAGATTGACCCAGGTCCTAGATTAACTACTCAACATTCTTCTTATATACCTAATACTTGTATGTCACTTATTGTCATAGCCTCGTACCTATACAACCTTTTTAGAAATAGACATACCTGCCTTTTAATTTGCATCAAAATTGTATTCTGCAAATATTCATATAAATTATGTTATCCCTGGTGATGAATTTTAATACCTGGATCTCCTACTTGCAGATGTCTATCACTCTCCTTTTATTCTAGGCACTGCTCCACAGGTACATGACCAAAGGTTAACTGGAACATCTGTAAGTTGAAGTTATTTAAGATTACATCAAAATCTCCTTCAAACTTGAAGCAAATTTTGAAATATTCTTGAGCCTTTTCCTATAAGGTTCTAGCCCTGTCTAGACATTTCCAAGCTTCGGAAAAACAAATTATTTTCTCCAAGTCACTGAGCTGAGGAATGTCTACCCCCTTATCATGATACTATATTTTCCATTGAATGATGTCATCTAGAATATTTGAAATATTCTCCAATTATTCCTTGAGAGGCCCCATCCTCTTTATATAATCATCAAACTTAGGAGTTTTATCTTTGATTTCTTGAATACGAGCTTTAGACCCTGTAAATTCACCTCAGAGCGAACCTATTCCTCTGCAGACGATCCACATACCTGTGTGAGAAAAAAACAAATATGGAAGAGTGTCTCATGATTGTATCCAAATGAGGTAGAGGTCACTTGTATTTATAGGCTTCCAAGAGGGTCCACTTTTCTTTAGGGCGGACCTGATCAAATATGCACATGTGGTTTTTTATTCATAAATACACTTTCCCTTATCTGATTTGAGTAATATTTAGGTTGATTTTGGTCCTATCAAAAAGAGAAATTCAATGAAGTTATTATCTCCATCAAGTGAGTTGTCCAAAGTGCAATTTGACCATAGTGTCATATTTTTAACAAAAAAGAGATTCCATTCATCAAAAACTTCTTATTCGGACAAATAATCCCCCACAGAGGTGGGGGTTGAGCTGATAATGATTCCTTTTGTTTCATCTATAGGGGATTGGAAAAAGGTCCAAAGGCAAAAAAAAAGAAAAAAATAGAAGTTAATTGACTATAATCATTATTAGTTTGTTCATCCTTATTAAATCTTCTCTTCATGGTTTCAATTGATGGCTTATGGAAAATTCTAGGGGTTTTGTTTTCTTTTCAGTAAAAATAACATGCATGTATAGTTTATAGAATGTTTTGACATCTACATATGCAATTTTATTAAGTATTAATGGAATTACAGATTCTTTTCCTTGGAAAAAAAAATCTATATTATAACTTTTAATTGGAATTAAATTATTTCATCATCTATCAATAACTTGACTTACTTTCTTGTTCATATAAACCAAATATTTAAGTTAAAAACATTTTCAATTCTATTCATTAAATATTGTAAACTTTTCAAAGTTTATTCATCAAGCATCATATTTTGTTGATCTAGACCAAACTTCTTTTTTAAAAATATTTTCATACATGTTTCTCGGAGAACTATCTCTATAATAGAAATTAGTTTTTTTATCTTTAATTATTTTGACAAAGAAAATAAATTTACATTCAATATACAATTAAATAATATGAGTATCAATGTGATGATACAAGAAATTTTGGTCCTTTCTTTTATGAATACATGTTCTTGTAGATTCTATAACCTGGTCTATTTAAAAGTTAGTGTTAATAAATAGCATGCATAAGATAGGAAAAGAGACAAAAGAAGTGGTGGAAAGGGCCTCAAGCCATATTCTCAGTATTGTGATCATTCCAATGATAAAAATATGTAATACATGATTAACCATCTCAATTTCTTCGGCATAAACACCTCATTAGGAGATAAATGAGGTGAGGCAAGGTATAAATCTAGAAACACACTTAGGATAATGACTATATCCTAGAAAGTGAAATACATTAGCTTGTGTAATAGGAATTCATGATTGTATAGGAATCACAACTTAACATTCCCTCTCTCAATCATAAGTTCAAACAATAAAACAATTAAAGCAACATAAAGTGTATCATCTCTAAATATTCATACTGAAACTATTGAACTAAGTCTCAATAAAGTATATCTTGCAAAAGCATCAAATCTAGATGATGATCTCCAATATGATGAGAGTGAACCAAGGTAAGTGAATTCGTTGCAAGTTTGAAACATCCTTAAATTCCAAGAAACAATGTGGAAGTATACAATTGTTGCTATGTTGAGTGTCCATCTAGGTAAATAAAATGTCCAAAATATTTCTCTCAAATTTAGCATCCCAATCTTACATTGTGTGTATGATTGAATTGCAAAACATTGGACCATAATTCTACCAAAGTCTTCCATATACAGATTGGTGATGCCCATTTGGTGATTTTTTGTGCATCTAGTCATTTTTTGTTTCTCATCTCGATATTTTTTGGTTTCCCATTTGAGGATTCATTTGCTCATTTGGAAATTTGTGTTATTTCCCATTTGGAATTTTTTTTATTTATTTTTATTTCCCATCTAATGTTTTTTCCATCTAGAAATTTTGTTTTTTCTTCGAAACTTTAAGTATAACAACCATATTCAATTCCCCCATTTATCAATTAATAGGAGATCAGTGGTTTTTAATGGACCACAAAGCATATTCACTAGATTTGTGAACTCGCACACCCCGCTTAAGGTATAAGAGAGTTTTATCACTGTACTCCCCCCTTTGAGGTGCAAGATAGTATCATTATGCTACAACATTTATCTTTACTTGACATTGAATTATTTGGTAAGACTGATATAATGACTTCGTTGTTTCTGACTATTTCCAAGGACTGATCCACTCAGAATGAATCTATAATCTTGAAGTTTTTATTTTCTTTTGGAGAATTTGTTGGATGAACACTTTAGTTTTTCCTCATTGATTTATGATCGAGAAATCCTCCACTCACAAACTTAATTGGTTTGGAGTAATATAGCATATGAAAGCTATTGTTAGACAAATATCCTAGGCCATGTTAATTTTTGTTGACTTGTTTTTATTCCCAAGTCATTACAATGTCATTGGAAATATCATGTTGAACTTTAGCATGTATATCTTCATCTTCTTCTACAATTGAAGTTGTGTTTTTTAATTTCTCATGAGTGGGTTTTTTATCAGAAGCATTGACATCATGAAATAGAGAGTTATTTTCAACAAGGACTAGTTCAGAATGCTTCATGGACTTCTGACTTGAGATCCATCAACTCACAATTCAAGAGTTGGGATTGAGGTTGCAACAAATGAACCTTTGTTTGCATGAATAAAAAATATGTGATCACATTTTCCAATTACTTTTTATTTTTATTTATTTATATTCATTTATTTATTTATTTTAATTTTATTACTATTATTATTAGTAATAGTATGAATGAGGTGCTTTTGGTTTTTTCCAACAAAGTCTCCAACAAGGAAACCAATTCCATGATCCAAACAATCATTACATTTGCTTACACTCGATCACTTCAATTTTCTTTCTTGAACATGATTGATTGAAGTTTCTCTCTTGCACTTCTTTCTTTTTTATCATGTTTGCTTAATTTTTATTTTTAATAAGTGGAGGGTGTTGGATACTATCGAAAAATGCACCTCAAAAGGAGGAGGAAAATGATAAATTTCTCTATTAATAGAATGTGGAATGCATTAGGTGGTGTACTAGGATCTCATGATCACATAAGAGTCATGGGCTAATAATTAGTATATCCAGTTATGGTACATTTAGATCTCTCTATTCTAGATCTATATCAATAATAGAAAGCATTAGAATGTTAAACTATATAACAAATAATCCAATGTAGAAATTATTGGAATAATATTTATAGATCCCAATGTATAGATACTTTATTATAACCCCCTATCTTTCTTGCAATATTGGTAGCACACTTGTTTAATGACATGTAGCATATACATATCAATTAGAGAATAACGACACAAAATGTTATTAACTCAAAGACACCATTCTTTGTCTACTTATTAACATTTTTACTCATATCAACAACAACCAATCCACGACAAAGACATTGAAGAGAAATATTGTTGCTTAATGTTGTTCACAACGATGATGGATATTAACATCAATAAATAAATTTCCAAATATTCAAATTCTACTACAAAACCAATTCTTTTTTTAATATGAGATCCAATAATTTTTTTTGTAACCTTAGGAAATTTAGACTCAATTTCCTCATCCTCTTTCTTCTTTTTCTTCCGTATTTTTTCTTTATTATTTTTTTCCACTTATAAAAATGTGTATTTATATAAAATGGTGTTGTTCAATTTGATAGGCTTCACAAACATGATTATACCTACCGCGGGCATGGTGTCATGCATTCAATTTTTCTTTGATTGCGTACTAGTTTATCTTTGACCAAAATTTATGTAGCTTATCCATAGTTTAACATTGGAGATTCATTTTTTGTTATTTTTATTATTATTTAAATTTATTTTTTTGGAAGGTGATTTTTTGAGGTCTTATTATGGGCTCTTTAGTAACTTCTATTTCTATTAGTTACTGATTTTTTTGTTTTTAGTTTTATTTCCTTTTTCTTTTTCTTTTTGTTTGTCAAGTTGTCAGTGATCCTCCAGACTTGAACTGTGGTTTGAGGAGCTGGGAGCATCTAAGTTGTCAAAGTCACCCAAGGTTTGCACCCAGCCTAGGCCACACCATCCCTTAGCTGATTGGATTTTTTAGCATGTCTCCTCCCCCTAGCACAGAGCACAACCACCCCCCATGAGGTTTGATCCTGGGTCGCCTTGTTGATGAGGCCCATCATCAACTGGTTGTGCTAATGGGACTTGACACGTTTTTTTTCCCTTTTTATTTAACTTTTTTATTTTATTTTATTTTTTCTTTTTCTATTATTTATATTTTGATGAATTATAGTTTTTTATCCATATTTTCAATTTAAATGACTTATTATTACATTAAAAACATATTTTAATAAATTTAATATGTATATATATCTATATACATATATATATATATATATATATATATATATATATATATATATATATATATATATATATATATATATATATATATATATATATATATATATATATATATATATATATATATATATATATATATATATATAATAAAGTGTATATAGCTTAATATTCCTTGTGGCATTATTTGTGTGTCATGAGGATGCAGAGAAAGTACTTAGGGATGGGTCGCGGTTTTGGGGTAGTGCCAAACTCTTCATCTCCCATTTGTTTCCATAATTTTATTCTTCAATGATGGTAGTAACCAAAACACCTATGTGGATTGGGCTGGAAAATCTTCCTCTACCTTTTTGGCACCAAAAAGTTCTAATGGGTGTTGGAAATTCCCTGGGCTCCAAAAAATGGATATGGAAAGAATGGTGAATGGTTTATTTACCTTTGCTTGTATCTATGTTGTTGGGCATGGAATCCCCTTGAGGC
Source organism: Pinus tabuliformis (assembly GCA_031772625.1). Taxonomy (NCBI): domain Eukaryota; kingdom Viridiplantae; phylum Streptophyta; class Pinopsida; order Pinales; family Pinaceae; genus Pinus; species Pinus tabuliformis. The sequence continues at coordinate 134,373,393 of CM062811.1, read as the reverse complement.
ATGTTTTGGGGCTCAAAGCCCATGTTTTGACCGAATAATGTTGTAAAGCCCTGCGAATTGCGGGCGCGGAAGTATGTTAGAGTCATAGGGTTGTCCAACCTAGTTTGTAATGTAATGTTGGCCTACCCATGGTCCGTGGACCATGGGATTGTATAAATAGAGCGAGGCTCCAAGTATAAAAGACAATTATAGAGGGAAGGATGAGATAGAAAAGTAGAAGCATAGAGCAAGAGTATAAGTGTATCATGGGTCGTAGAGTAGGAGAAGGCTATGCAATTGAGTGTGTAGAGGCATACTTGTCTGCAACCGAGTGTGCGGACCCCTGTATCTGAGTGCACAATGTGGAGTCGAGTCTGTAACCGAAGAAGAGAATAATAAAGAGAAGTTTTATCCAAATTCGGTGTATCTGTTCTTGAGTTATTACATGTTTGATATCAATTGCAAATATATTGTTTATTTACTGCACGCACTTGTATGAATGATTTATATTGTTAAGTATACTTTAAACATGCAAATAAGCTAAGTTAACCAACTAACGGTGGAATACTAGTAAGGACTTGGGTAATAACAACGTCCGGTCCCCGACTAGGGCTGCGCGAAGGCAGCATCTCAGGCTGCGAGGTACGGGTAAGTGCGCGTAACGACGGGCGTGCAGGGTCGAACCACGGACCACTTGAACTCATCAGACATCTCCAGGGTGTAGAAACCTATTCTAACACCCTCCCATACTACTTCAGGTGAGACCTCAGTCCGTGCTCCACTGACTGTTGCCAAAAGGGCTAGTAGTATCGGGATTTGTTTGGCTAAATCACCTCCGAACCTAGGTTAGGTCCCAACAAGCCAACAAATGGTTTCGTTGCTGGGACTGGGATTTGCATAAGGGATGTTTGATGTCATGTCACTGGAATCCAACAATGAAATAAATTGAAGAGTGGTTGGACAGAAAGATTCACGAGTTCGCGTCGTAGGAAAATAGGAATCTGCAACAATCGAAGGAACAATGGTTAGAGCGCTACTTATATACAAAAATCCACAAAATTTTCTTTGCATCCTTCCCCTCTGAGTTGTACGAGTGGATTGCGAAGCTAGCAGATAGTCAAGGAAGGTGTAGGCTCAACAAACCGATTGTGTGGACTTGAGAGTTGGTGCGTAGACTAGAAGCATCTGAAGATAAGATCACATGCACTGTGGACCATTGGCTCAATCGAATTATAGGAGGGTTTATCACTGAATTCACGGTAGATACTTCAGTCAGCTACAGCGAGGCGAAACGACACTTCCTTAAAGGACTGCGAGGTAAGTACATTAAATCTTTGAACACTTGGATTAAAATGCTACTGTGTGAAAAGCAGGTTATGCGAATAAATTGATGTTTGGGGCTACGTGAAGTGGAAGGATCTATAGAAATGAAGGTAGCACAGAGATAGAAACTATCCCCTTGATTTCGCCTCGGCGAGAAAGCGAGGAAGAGCTCGTGAAAGTTTCACCAAGGAGTGCGATCAGTTTGATAAGGTAGTGAATTCTGCGCATACCACCTCCACCTATGCCACCACTAGTTTCACCATCTTCACCCCCATCTCTGCCCACACCACCTCCGCCACCACCACAGTTCAATATGGCGAGCACGATAAAATTGCCGGTGTTCAAAGGGGTAGGTAACAAAGATACAGACCAATTTTGGTTCGTGTTAAAGCCTGTATGGGAAGCATAAGGAGTCATGGATGACAATATAAAGAAGGAAATGCCAATAAGCATGTTGTAGGATCATGCACTGACATGGTACATTAAGCATTCAAATGACAATCCAAACACAGGCATTATAGATATCCAAGCTGCGCTGAACAGGGAATTTAGCAGGCCAAAATCGAAGACACGATCGATTATCAGGTTTAAGGAAATCGTGATGCTTTTAGGTGAGACCCCCTGGGAGCTAGATCAGAGACTGAAGGGTATGATTCATGAAGCCAACATGACCTTGATGGATGGGCAGCACTGTGCATGGTTTGTAGGGTCACTAACACCACATCTAAGGACGGCGTTGTCACAGCAGAAGTTATCCACTCAGGCTGAAGCTTTCGAGATTGCAATGAGACTGCATGAGACCCCAATACAAGATCCTAGCATGGGAGTCCAACAAATCCATGCACAACTAAAAAATTTGTGTTTAGAAATGCAGAGCTTGAAATAGGACAAGACAACTCACCCAAAAGCACGTGAGGAGTTATGGTGCATAAAATGCAAGGGCCAAGGGCATGACAAGGACCATTGTCCAGTCTTCACAAACTACTTAGCAGGAGGAGGGAAAATTCCATTGAGACCAAAGGCATAAGCGGGGCCAAGCATGGCGCCTGCACTATGGTGCACGATTTGTCAGATAGGAGGGAAGCAGGTTATAGATAATTGTCACCTACTACAGAAGTATATGCAGATGTCCCATTAGTTGTTATGTAACTTCTGCATATCAGTAGGCCATGATGAGCGCACCTGTAGGAGTTATGAACTGATGATGGATTGGAATCCTACCTACAGAGTTCAGACCGAAACACAATCCCTTGATCAAAATGCAGGGATGGCATGCACTAGGTTTCAGGGGTGCGGACGAGGTCGAGGAGGAATGGGACTAGGAAGGGGTCGTGGACAGCTGATTTGTTATAATTGCGGAGGGCCAGTGCATTATACCTGCAATTGTACAAATTCGACGAGAGCATCATGTTTATATTGCACCCAGTTTGATCATGAGGCAGAGGATTGCCCCACACTGATAGCGAGGTTGCACGATAAAGGAATACTCAAGCCTCCATCGACTCAGAATCTGCAAATGATGAGGTTTGAGCTGCGCGAAGAGGACCTGAATGTAAAAATCGTCCTCTGAAGTGGTATCATGATAGGAGATGACAAGGGAAAGCAACCCGAAGAGAGTGATTGGGTTTGCAAGGCTCCAACAAAGGAACCAGAGTTTGATTTGGAGCGCGCAAAGGAGACATTCATGGAAGCTAAGAAGAGATTCATGGAGGCCTCCACTTTAGGTAGTAGAGACAAACTAGAACTAGAGATGGACCCATTAATGCTTACTACCTTTTTGGAGACATGAATGAAGCTACTGTGCGACAGCAAGGCTATGAAGGGACTGCAGGAACTCTTCACTAGGTGCATTGGGTCAGGAGAACCACACGTACTATGGAAATTTGGGAAGCATATTACGTGAACAAGAAGGGAGATGAGATTGATTGCGCAAATCGGGGAATATGAAATGGATCAAGTGATTCTGGATCTAGGATCGAACGCGAACGTACTTCCAAAGCAGACATGGGAGTGCATGGGCAGGCCAGCGTTGCAATGGTCTCATATTCAATTGCGAAGGCCAACCAGTAGAAGATCCTACCGACGAGAAGATTGCAAGGAGTAATGGTAGATATTGAAGGTGTGAGCATGCTTACAGATTTCAAAGTGATAGATATTTTCAATGACAAAAATCCCTATCCTGCGCTACTAGGAATAGATTGAGCCACTAATATGAATGGAGTGATAAATCTAAAGAAGTGCAAGATGATTTTTGAGAAAAAGTCACTATGCGTAGTGGTACCTTTAGACCCTATGGAAGGATCGCGCTACACAGAACTAGTGCGCGACAACGAGAGTGATGAAAATCTAGACTGTATCTACAAAATCACCACATGGGAATCGGATTGGGTGAATCCAACTATAGATGACAGGATTTCGTGGGAGCGTGAGAGCTCCTACACATCAGATTCGAATGAGGAAATAGAACAATGGCAGAACTAGTTACATGAGGTAACAACTCTCAATTGCAACATGATGGTAAGATCACTGCGCTGCGTGACAATAAAGGTAAGGGATCTGCCTATGTATGATTGGTTGACAATGGTGGATGACTTCCTGAACAAATTTGAAAGAGAGGTGCTAGAACAACAGCATTTCGATGCTTTGAAATGGGTACTACATGCTACACCCGCAAGGTGTTGGGGTACGCATCAAAGAAGTTTTGAGGACTGCACAGATGTAGAAGGATGATGCACCTACGATTTGGGAAACTGCAGATGTGGCTAACAGACAAATATGATGGACGGGATGATCCACGTGCACACCTCGGGAAATGGACCAAGGTCTACGGGGAAGAGCCACAACTGAAATGGGTGCATTTGTTCTGTCATACCCATGAATTGGTATACTGAGATAGAGCTCCGCCATGGCATGAGTGAATGGGATATCTTGCGCGAAGGATTCCTGTAAACCTTCACGTTTGAAGACTATTGGTGGGATACTGTTGATGATGCGCTACAAGCAATAAAAGCAGCTATCTTCAAAATAACTCAGGAACCAATGGAAGTGCTTCAGCTGGAATGGGTGACCTAGTTGAGCTGCACGCTGGAGTGTTATAATGTAAATATTGAGGAAGATGATGAGGATCCATGGAATATTAACATTCCAGAAACTAAAGAATGTCACGAGTTTTGAGGACCATTGATTTAGGATCCTGACATCACCGTGCTGCTAAAAATGAAGCAGGTAATCATTGGGATGGAGGCAGAACGGAACTATGCAATGCTCAATGACTATTGGGATGATGCCACGGTGGAGAAGGTCATTGAGTTACTCCGCAAGTACCAAGACTTATTCCTGACCAAGATTACGGACTTAAAAGGGATCGTTGGCGACTTAGGGATGATGAAGATCACCCTAAAACCCAACGCGAAGCCGGTTAAGCAAAGGCCTTACCACTTGAATCTGAAGTATAAGGAAAAGGTCCACATAGAACTAGACAAGATGCTTGCAGCAGGAATCATTGAGCTGGTGGAAGAATCTGACTAGATGAGCCCTATGGTGGTGCAGGAGAAAAAGCAGAAGGGTGAAATAAGAATATGCGTGGACCTCAGGAAGCTGAATGATGCCTGTGTACACGACCCATTCTTAACACCATTCACAGATGAAATATTGGAAAATGTAGATGGACAAGAAGAATACTCGTTCACGGATGGGTTCTCAGGGTACCACCAGATCAAAATCGCACTGGAAGACAGAAGCAAGATGACCTTTGTAATGGAATGGGACTACTTTCAACACACTGTTATGCTATTTGGGTTGAAGAAAACGCTAGCCATCTTTTCGCGCATCATTGTTGCCGCATTCAAAGAATACATCCACAAGTTCTTGGAGCTCTATCTAGATGATTGGACTGTCTTTGGATTGGTTAAGCACCACGTAGCAAGCTTACACTTGATGCTGGATACTTGCCGACGACACTAGATTGCGCTGAACCTTAAGAAGTGCACATTCCTCATTCCCTTTGGGAACCTATTGGGACATGTGGTCTACAAACAAGGACTGATGGTGGACCCTGTGAAGATTGCAGTAATTCTAAATTTGGAAGCACCGCAAAGTGTTAAACAGCTGCGCGCTACCTTGGGACACACAGGATACTATAGGAAGTTCATCAAAAGCTATGCCTAAATCACCGTGCCAATGGAGAAACTATTGAAAAAAGATGTCACATTCTACTGGAATGATGATTGCATGAAGAGCTTAGATGTCCTAAAGGAGAAATTGGCCTTCGCTCCAATCTTGGTCTTCCCAAAATGGGATGTGGAGTTTCATGTACATGTTGATGCGTCATGTATCGCGCTGGGAGCAGTGCTCACACAAGGGGGTGGAGAGGGCTTGGATCATCCTATTGTGTTTGCAAGTCGTATATTGTCTAAATCCGACAAGAGATACTCCACAACTGAGCGCGAGGGGTTGGTGATGGTGTACGCGCTCCAAAAGTACTGGCACTATTTGCTAGGAGGACATTTCAAGATGTATACAGACCATTCCGCACTGAAATACTTGGTCAATAAGCCTATGTTGGGGGGGCGCATATGTAGGTGGCTCTTATTGTTCCAAGAATATGACTTTGAGGTCGTGGTAAAACTTGGACGACTAAACACAGGACTAGATCACTTGTCAGGGATTGAGACGAGCGAGGAACCTACTAGTTTGGAGGAAGGATTACTTGACGCATAGCTTTTTGCTGTATGCGTCGCGAATGGACACTTCGAAGATATAATCCACTTTTTGACAACAGGGACCGCGCCAAAGGAATACCCTATCCAACAAAAAAAGGAATTGGCGGTGCGCGTGGCAGATTTTTCTGTCATCGCGGGGCACCTATACAAAATTGGAAATGATGAGATATTGCGAAGATACGCACCTGAATTTGAACGAAGTCAGATCCTCGCAGAAGCACATGCGGGCGCTGTAGGAGGACACTATGTAGGATGTGCAACCACACAAAATATTCTTCGTGCAGGGTGGTGGTGGCCAACCCTTCACCAGGATTCAAAAGAATACTGTAAGGCCTGCGATATATGTCAAAGGACTAGAAAACCATCACAAAGGGACGATATGCTATTGAATCCACAAATGACACTGCAATCATTCGAGAAATGGGAAATTGACTTTGTGGGACATATCAAAACTCAGGGAAAGACGAGCGCGTGCTATATCATCATAGTGACAGAGTACTTGACACGATGGGTGGAAGCGCAGTCCGTTAAAGACTGCACGGCCACTATAGCTGTGAAGTTTTTGTTTAAAAATGTGTTGATTCGATTTGGCTGTCCGAAAATCTTAATGAGTGATCATGGCACACATTTCCTGAACAAAATCATCAGCGCACTCATAGAAGAGTTCCAGGTGTATCATCAGAAAAGTACATCGTATCACCCACAAACCAATGGGACTGTAGAAGCATTCAACAAAATACTAGAGATTGCACTGACCAAAGTGTGCAACACACAGCGAAACGATTGGGACCTGCACGTACCTGCAGTGTTATGGGCTTACAGGACAACGTCCAAAAAACTGATAAGACAAACACCTTTTCAGTTAGTTTATGGTGTGGAAGCTGTCATGCCGATGGAATATATCGTACCTTGTCTACGCATAGTAGCACTCATAGGGATGACGGACCGCGAAGCTCTCGAGGAACAGCTCACACAATTCGAAGAACTTAAGGAGGAGCAGTTCTTAGCTGGTTTTCATCAGTAGGTACAAAAGCAGCGTGAAAATGCCTGGCACGATCGCCATATTAAGTTGTGCAACTTCAAGGTAAAAGACTTAGTGCTACTGTATGATAGTAAATTTGAAAAATTTCCAGGAAAATCCAGAATGCATTGGCTAGGACCATACGTGGTTAAGGAGGTCACAGAGGGAGGCGTGATCCAGCTAGTCAAACTAAATGGAGAACCCTTCCCTGACAAAGTAAATGGCAGCCGCTTGGAGCCCTACACAGGTGGGCCAGCTATCTGACTAGCTGGTTGAAGCACAATCTTCATACTCCGAGGAGTCGTACAAAGGTACGGGACAATAAACATATGTAGCAAATATTGGTACAAATGTAGGGAAACAATTCAGATATAGGGGTCTCAGAACAGAGGATGCAACAGATTCAACAAGTAGCGGCTCAGTGCACTGCCGACATCACCACAATTTGAGGATAGTTGGAGGAACTCCGTGCCAAGATCACCACACCGACAGAGTGACTCGAGGGCAAGTCACGATGTTTGTGTTGGGGGCCTGTTGGGCATGGAATCCCCCCGAGGCATGTTTTGGGGCTCAAAGCCCATGTTTTGACCAAATAATGTTGTAAAGCCCCGCGAATTGCGGGCGCAGAAGTATGTTAGAGTCATAGGGTTGTCTGCCCTAGTTTGTAATGTAATTTCGGCCTACCCATGGTCCACGGACCATGGGATTGTATAAATAGAGTGAGGCTCTAAGTATAAAAGACAATTAGAGAGGGAAGGATGAGAGAGAAAAGTAGAAGCATAGAGCAAGAGTCTAAGTGTACCATGGGTCGTAGAGTAGGAGAAGGCTCTGCATCTGAGTGCGCAGAGGCCTAGTTGTTCTCAACCGAGTGCACAAACCCCTGCAGCTGAGTGCGTAGGGTGGAGTCGAGTCTGTAACCGAAGAAGAGAATAATAAAGAGAAGTTTTATCCAAATTCTGTGTATCTGTTCTTGAGTTATTACATGTTCGATATCAATTTCAAATATATTGTTTATTTGTTGTGCGCACTTGTATGAATGATTTATATTACTAAGTATACTTTACACATGAAAATAAGCTAAGTTAACCAACTAACGGTGGAATACTAGTAAGGACTTGGGTAATAACAGCATTCGGCCCCCGAGTAGGGTTGCACGAAGGCAACATCTCAGGCTGCGAGGTACGGGTAAGTGTGCATAGTGAGGGGCGCGCAGGGTTGAACCGCAGACCACTTGAACTCATTAGACATCTCTAGGGTGTGGAAACCTAGTTCTAGCACCCTCCCATACTACTTCGGGTGAGACCTCAGTCTGTGCTCCACAAACTGTTTTCGAAAGGGTCAGTAGTACTAGGATTTGTTTGGCTAAATCACCTCCAAACCTGGGTCAGGCCCCAATAAGCCAACATATGTAGAGATAGATTTAAGCAAAGGACTTCCTAATCATATTTTATTGAAACATGGATCTCATCAGTTGATCCAAAGCTTGGATCATGAAAGATCAACATCTAGATGTTGTATTTGTTTCCAAATAGAACATTTTACAAGATTTTTGTGTGTGTTGTTTTTCCATGGCACTAGAGAATCTAGGTTAGGGTCTTACAACCTCTGACACTACCAATTCAAATTCCACAACAAACTACTTTTCAGAGTGGAATAAATACAACAGTAAATCAACGTGTGCATAAATAGACAACTTTTTTTATAGTTTTTCAATAACCCAACTTCGTTATATTATCAATATATAATACAATTGTATAGGTCTCTCATAGCATGGATCATGGCTCTTATACAATCACTGATACAAGGAATCAAACTAGGGTTTTGTGTCAACAAATTTGACCACTAATCTACCCTGAACAAGAAAACACTTGACCTACTTGTTGATATAGAACTCCACAACCCTTTCAGTTCACATGTCTTGAACACATACGTGAGTGTTTTTTCTCCTAATCTGCAACAACACCAATCCACCTCTATTAATGAATCCTACTCCTTTAGGTCACTGAAAATGGTTTTCCAATCTTCCCTCTAGTTGATTATTAATCCATTAACGAATCAACACATAGGGTCTTCTCGTGAGTTTCTCATAACTTCATTTATGAACAAAACCTTGACTTCCCACTACTACTCCTTAGCTCTTAGGGATTTCTTCCCTCTATTTCCTTCTTGTGTTGTTCAAATGAGGAAAAATTAGGGCATGGAGGGATACCCTCTATCACTGTAATATGTCCATCTCTTCACCAAACTTGGGCTAGAAAAAATTCTTCCTTGAATTCCTTCTTTTGTCCTTCAAATATCATTCCTTGAGCATCACACAATTCTTCCTCTCCTAGCAGACCTATAGTCCCTCAAGGTCTACACTTAGGCCACATAAGACACCTACTTTTTTCCTTCCAAACAACCACAATATGCCCAACCAATATTGTCTAACCTAGACCATCTATCCACTAGCAACACATAAAAAAAGGAGATGCACATACCTTGTTTTTTGTTCCTCTTGTCCTCAGCTTCTATGCACTTGTATTGAGGTGTTGTAGGATTGGTTAGGGCACATGTCAACCCTAATTTTTGTTCCAAATCCTATGTTTTATCCTCACTACAGACATTCCCTTGTTTTACTGCCTTATTTTGTGCTTGTGGCCTAGGTTACACCTCATCCTAGGCCTCTCATCCTTCTTCAATAGATGATTCATTCACTACAACTTACAAATGAACTATGTGGCTTGCAACAGAGATAAAACACTCCTAAAATGTGCAACAAAACTACCCATATTTCTCCTCCTATCCCTTGGCCTCCTGGCTATCAAAATCGACCCTCAGAAGAGTTTTTAGAAGTCACAAAATAGATCGTTTACCCTTCATTTGAGCTCCTTTTGATCTGCATCTAGTTCAAAGGTATATTCATTCAAGTTTACTACACTTTGGATGTGGCTAATGAGCCTCCACATCTCTCCTTTTTATATGTTTCTATGGGTGTAATGAACAACCCTTGAAAGGAACCTCTAAGTCTAGGCCAACTTGAAACACTTGCTAAAAACCCATTCTTTAACACATAAAAATTCATATCTTCATTTTTTCAAGGTTTCTCTTGGTGCTTGAAGCAACCCCTTGCTCCTTTAAGGGTTCTCTTCCATCTACAAGTGCGAATTCATCAAAATCATCTTTGATTTCACACCCATAAGCTTGGATACAAAGCCCACCTCTTGGGCTCTTAGCCCACAAAGCCCTTTTGTGGTGCAAATTCTTCCACAACCCTAAACCCTAGGGTTTGGATTGCCTCCCAAGATACAAATCTCAACACTGCCTCTTAACGAGGGAGGTACTTCCAACACTAGGACGTCTTCATCATCATCACCGATGACACTAGCCCATATGGTGTCCATCACTACAACATACTCTATAGAATGAACAACGCTATCTCAGCAGTACCTCTGCCTCATCTCATCTGATCTTGAAGATCTCAACACTTCCACTAGGTTGCGCCCTCTGAAGCTAAACTCTCTCTGAGTCTACATGATCTCCACTAGCTCAACTTGATATTGATCTCGTGTCGTACAAGGTCATTTTGAGTTGAAATTGAACATGGCTTATCATCACCATATCTCAGTCCTTCAAGCACTGATCCTTCTAGATCAAACACCGTTCATGCACATCTCTCCAATCTCGGATTTGAAACATCATGATCTAATGAAGAAAATAGCCTGCCAAAGCCAAAGAAATGCTTGAGTTGTCCCAATGATCCATGGAAAGTCAAAGGAAGTCCATGATCAACAACCTACCCTACAACAAACTGTTACTCACATGGTTCACCACTAATCCACCAGAACTCCCATCCTATCTCACTGCCAATCTAGTCAAGTCCACAACTCCATGTCTTCAGCTGAATCCTTTGCTCCGTGATCTAGACAATCTTAGCTCCCTCTAAGCCACTTTGTTGTGCACATGCTGATTCACTGGACCTTTAAAGTAGCTCAGATACCATGTTATTTTTCCATGACACTATAGAATCTAGGTTAGGATCTTATAATCTCTGACACTACAAACTCAAATTCCACAACAAACTACTTTGCACATTGGAATAAATACAACAGTAAATCAACACGTGCACAAATAGAAAACCTTTTTACAATTTTTAAATAACCCAATTTCATTATATTATCAATCGATAATACAATTGTCTAGGGCTCCCATACCAGGGATCATGTCCCTCATACAATAACTGATACAAGGAATACAACTAGGGTTTGGTTTCAACAACTCTGACCACCAATCTAGTTTAAATAAGACAACACTTGACCTACTTGTCGATGTAGTGCTCCACAACCCTTTCAGTCCACGTTTCTTGATATACAACAACACCAATTTGCCTCTATCAATGAATCTACTCCTTTAGGTCACTAAAAATGACTCTCCAATCGTCCCTCTAGCTAATCATTAGACCATCAATGAATCAACACATAGGGTCTTGTGAGTTGTTCACTGTTGGGTCCCTATAATTCTAGCGATTACCCCATAACTATTGTAGTTGTATCCCTTATTAATATTGTTGTGCCCCTATTGTCCCCATATTGTTATTACTATGCCCCATAGAATCCCTGTATTGTTATTTTTGTGGCTTTATATTATTATTGTTAGGTTAGCTGGGTTATATTGTGACCCTTTAGACTCCTATATATAGAAATGAGGTTTTGTCATTTGAATCATCCAAGAATTTCTCAGTTGTGTAATTTAAAGGAGGTTGCCCCCTCGAAGAGGCTGAATTCTAAGGCGTTGATCTCTCTTTTCTATCTTTTTGTGAGCTGGTTTCATAACATTTGGTATCAGAGCTTTGGATTCTAGGATTTCGCTGCTCCAAACAGGTCATCGTGACATTTTCGCTATAATTTTTTTTTTTTTCTGTGATGTTTCAAAAGCTAAAAACAAAACCCATTTGAGAAGAAATCGTGCTGAATCTCAGGTTCGAATTTTAGAGCTTTTCACGCTATATTTGTGGAGATATGATCTGAGGAAGTTGGTCTTTTTGCGGACTCCTGAATTACATTCCAAATAGGTGACCTGGGGAAAATCGTCATAACTTTCTCTTTGAGCATCGGATTGAAATTTTGTAAGAAGGTACAGAAAGAGGACGGACTGTAGTTTCTTGTATATATTTTTCAGAGCCAAAGGTCGAAACAGTGACTCGTGACGTGTGGTACAAGTTCGCTCTATTGAACTAGTCTATAATCAGGTCATCTTGGGAGATTGTGCATAACTCTTCCTTGGAGAATCCAATTTGGATCAGACTGGTGGCATTGGAAAGAGGAAACAGAGGGCTACTAGTTGTAATTTTAGAACTGGATGATCCGAAATTGCAAAGATACATCAGATTCAATATCAAGCTTCTACAAAGTGAAAAAAGGTGTGTAGTTTTTTTAAAATTTTTGCATAAGCTTGGTTTGAAAAATTAGTTTGAATCGATAATTGATGCCCCAAGGAAAGAAAATGCAAACACCTAGTAAGCAACTTGAAAGCTATAGCATGACTCATGAAGAAGAGGAAGAAATGCAACATGATATATCAAAATTACGAGACCAAGTGCAATAAGTGTCACTTGCACAAAAAGCAACAAAATCTAAGATGGATGGTTTAAGGAAAGATGTAGAAGATAAGATGGATGGTTTAAAGAAAGGTGTAGAAGCTAAGATGGATTGTTTAAAGAAAGGTGCAGAAGCTAAGATGGATGGCATGGAAGCTAAGATGAATGGCATGGACACTAAAATTGATGGCATGGATGATAAGATGGAAGAATTGAAGATAAATATGAATAAGTTGCTAGAAGAAATGGTCACTAATGGTGAAAGAGTAGTAAAGGAAACTCATGATGAGAACAAAAGAAATGTTAATCATGATTCCATAGACTCTAATGTTGGATCGAAGACCCACCATATTCCAAAAATCAATATGAGGAAGTTTGATGGCAAGGATCCCGCAACATGGATATTACAGATGGAGAAATTTTTCCATCTCAATAATGTGCAAAACACACAAAAGGTACGTATTGCAACTTTATATTTGGAACCAAATTAGTTTGTATGGTATCAATGGCTTTTCTCTCATAAACAAATTATCACTTGGGCAATTTTTATGGAAGAATTGACAGCACATTATGAGGACACAAAAAGCAACACTTTTTTTAGCCAATTGATAAGTCTCAAACAAAAGGGTTCAATAATGGAGCACATTGAGGAGTTCCAAAAATTGAACATAAGGGTAAAAAATATTCCAGAGGAGCATAGGATTGATGTGTTCATAGTGACTTTAAAGGATAATATCCAACATGATGTTCGTCTTTGGGAACCTGATTCATTAGAGAAGGCATTCAGGTTAGCAAGAAAAATGGAAAGCAAAATTATGGCAACCAGGAAGCATACCACTCACAACTATAAATATGGAAGTGTTGTTGCCCCTAGTCTTCCACAACCTATAAGGTTGACACCACAACAATTGGAAGAAAAAAGAGCAAAAGGTCTCTGTTACAGTTGTGATAGCAAATACACTAAAGGTCATAAGTGTGCTGAGAAGAAATTATTCTACATAGATTGTGAAGAGGAAGAAGAAAAGGAGCAAGAAAGGTCAAAAGAAGAGGATATACTCCAGGAACAAAGCCTAGATAAAGAAGAAATGAATCCGACCATATCTTGTAATGCATTGGTGGGAATTACCACTCCTCAAACCATCAAGATAGAAGGACAAATCAAGAAGAAAAAGGTAATAGTGTTGATTGATTCAGGAAGTACCCACAATCATATTCATTGTAAGGTAGCAAAAGAATTGAATTGCTTCTTATATCCAGCACCAGAGTGTCAAGTGATGGTTGCAAATGGAGGAACAATAAATTTCTCTGGAAAGTGCCATAATATCAAGCTATCCATGGGAGAATATGTATTGACTAGTCCAATGCTTTTCATTCTAATGGGAGGTGTGGATGTTTTACTAGGAGTCCAATGGCTACAATCCTTGGGTACAATAGCTTTTAATTTTCAAGAACTTTTCATGAAATTTTCTGTGGAAGGAAAGGAAGTTGAATTAAGGGGTATTGCAGGGAAACTGGGAAAGATAATCAGCTCTAACAGTATGACAAAGCTTTTTAAAAAGGAACAAAGAGGTGTAATTGCACAATTATGTTTGCTAGATGTTTCCACGTTGGAATCATCTATTTCTCCAGATCTCCAAAAAGTCTTGGACAATCATTCCAAGGTATTTGAGACTCCCAAAGGTCTCCCACCTATTCGTGATCATAATCATGCTATTCATCTGATTCCAGGAAGTGTTACTCCAAACATCAGGTCGTACAGATATCCCTATGCCCAAAAGAGTGAAATTGAACGTATGGTTGCAGAAATGCTAGAGGCTAGTATAATTCAACTGAGTCAAAGTTCTTTCTCTGCTCCAGTAGTATTGGTGCACAAGAAGGATGGATCATGGCACATGTGTCCAGATTATAGGGAGCTCAACAAGCTCACTATGAAAGATAAGTTTCCCATTCCCGTCATTAATGAATTACTGGATGAATTGCATAAATCAATTTATTCACCAAGTTGGATCTTCATTCAGGATATCATCAAATCAGAATGAAGATTGAAGAAATTCCGAAAACAACATTTAGAACTCATGAGGGTCATTATGAATTTTTGGTCATGCCTTTTGGCCTTACCAATGCACCTTAAACATTTCAAGGTTTGATGAATTCCATTTTCAAACCATTCCTTAGAAAATTTGTGTTAGTATTTTTTGATGATATACTAATCTACAGCAAGTCTTGGAAGGATCATGTTGAACATGTTGACAGGGTGCTACAACTATTGGAGGAGAAACAATTATATGCAAAAAGATCCAAATGTTTCTTTGGAGTACAAGAGGTGGAATATCTGGGTCATATTGGATCTCATGAAGGAGTTAAGGTAGACCCTAGAAAAATTAAAGCCATTAAGGAATGGAAAATCCCCACATCCATAAAGCATTTGCGAAGATTTCTCGGGTTGACAGGGTATTGTCGCAAGTTTGTTAAGAATTATGGGAGAATAGCAGCACCTCTAACAACATTATTGAAGGAAGATGCATTTTCATGGACTCCAGAAGCAACAAAGGCCTTTGAGCATATTAAAGAGGCAATGTGCTAAGCAACGGTCTTAGCTACAACAGACTTCACAAAAACCTTTATTGTGGAATGTGATGCTTCAGGAAATGGAATTGGTGCTGTTTTAATGCAAGATGAAAGACCCATTGCTTTTGAAAGTTGTCCAATCAAGGGAAAGTTTTTACACAAAGCTATTTATGAGAAGGAAATGTTGGCAATACTCCATGCACTTAAGAAATGGCGACCCTACCTAATGGGAGGACACTTCAAGGTAAAAACGGATCATGATAGCCTTAAATACTTTTTAGAACAAAGATTATCCTCTGAAGAGCAACAAAAGTGGGTCACAAAGATGTTGGGTTATGACTTTGAAATCATCTACAAAAAAGGGAAGCAAAATATGGTGGCAGATGCACTCTCAAGAAAGGATGAGGATGTGGAAGCATTGTTGTGCACCATTTCTATTATCCAACCAGATTGGATAAATGAAGCAAGGGAGGAATGGAAGAATGAAGAAGAATTGTGGGCACTTATTCGAAAGTTACAACAAGACTCCAGTACATTTGATACAATTAGCTAGCGAAATGATTCATTATGGTACAAAGATTGCTTATACCTCTGTAAGAATTCCCAGCTAAAACAAAATATTCTTATGGAATTGCACACTTCTCCCTTAGGAGGGCACTCAGGATTTTTAAAAACTTACCACAGGGTTAAGAAGGAATTTTTTTGGGAGGGCCTTAAATCAAATATCCAAAAGTTTGTGGCGGGATGTTTGGATTGCCAACAAAATAAAGTTGAAACAATTAAGACACCGGGTCTATTACAACCTTTATCCATTCCAAGCCAACATTGGGAGGAGGTTTCAATGGATTTTATCATAGGTTTACCCAAGTCTGAGGGAAAGAGTGTCATCATGGTGGTAATTGACAGACTTACCAAGTATGCACACTTTTATGCATTATCACATCCATTTAAAGCCAGTACAGTTTCTACTGCATTTATGGAAACAATTCAAAAGCTACATGGAAACCCAAAGATTATTGTAAGTGACAGAGATCCCATTTTCACTAGAAATTTTTGGACATAATTATTTTCTTGTCTTGGTACTCAGTTAGCTCATAGCTCATCTTATCATCCTCAATCTGATGGGCAAACTGAGATAGTAAACAAATGTTTGGAAGGATATCTTTGTTTCTTTGTATCTAATAAATAGACACAATGGGTCAAATGGTTGCCTCTGGCTGAATGGTGGTATAACACTTCCTTCCATACAGAAACAAAAATGACCCCATTTATGGCACTTTATGGATATCAGCCACCATCCATCACATCATATTTAAGAGAAAATTCTAAGGTTCAAGCAGTGGAACATCACATCGAACATCAACAACAAGTCCTCCAACTCTTAAAGGATAACCTCGTGTTGGCACAGAATAGAATGAAACAACAGGCAGATCAACATTGTAGTGAAAGAAGTTTTGATGTAGGTGATTGGGTATTCCTACGGCTACAACCATATAAGCAAATGTCCCTCAAGCAAGCTAAGAAGGATAATAAATTATCACCAAAGTATTATGGTCTGTACAAGGTGTTGCAAAAGATTGGTACTATGGCATACAAATTGGAGCTTCCTGCAGCTTCTCGATTGCACCCAGTTTTCCATGTTTCATGTTTAAAGAAGGTTATAGGCGACAAGCTCCCAGTTCAAACAATATTGCCAAAACTTGACGAGGAAGGAAAAATTATATTGGAACCAGAAGCAGTCACAGAAACAAGAACTCGACAGTTACAAAATTGATCAATTTCGGAGTATCTTATCAAGTGGAAGAACTTATCTGCTGAAGATTCCACATGGGAGGATGAGAATTTTATACAGAAGCATCCAGAACTACTCAAGCATTGAGGACAACACATTTTTGAGGAGAGGGGCATGTTGGGTCCCTATAATACTAGTGATTACCCCATTACTATTGTAGTTGTATCCCTTATTAATAGTGTTGTGCCCCTATTGTCCCCATATTGTTATTACTGTGCCCCATAGAATCCCTCTGTTGTTATTTTTGTGGCTTTATATTATTATTGTTAGGTCAGCTGGGTTATATTGTGACTCTTTAGACTCCTATATATAGAAAGGAGGTTTTGTCATTTGAATCATCCAAGAATTTCTCATTTGTGTAATGTAAAGGAGGTTGCCCCCTCGAAGAGGCTGAATTCTAAGGCGTTGATCTCTCTTTTCTATCTTTTTGTGAGCTGGTTTCATAACCTTCACAACTCTATCTGTGAATAACTCCTTGACTGCCCATTGTTGCTCCTTAGCTCTTAAGGACTTCTTCCCTCTATTTCCTTCCTGTGTTGCTCCAATGAGGCAAAATTAGAGCATGGAGGTCTTCCCTCTATCATTTTAATATGTCCTTCTCTTCAAAAAACATGGGCTAGACAAACTGCTCCTTTGACTTCCTTCTTTTGTCCTTCAATGATCAATCCCTAAGCATCACACAATTTTTCCTCTCCTAGAATGCCTATAGTTCTTCAAGGTCTACACTTAGGGCACATAGGACACCTACTTTATGCCCTCCAAACAACCACAATATCCCAACCAATATTGTCCAACGTGGACTATCTATCCATTAGAAACACATCAACAAAAGGAGACAAACATACATTGATTTATTCTCCTCTTGTCGTCGACTTTTGTGCACTTGTACTGAGGATTTGCAGCTTTGGTTATGGCACACATCATCCCTATTTTCTACTTCAAATCTCGTGTTTTATCCTCACTACATACCTTCCTTTTTTTTGTTGCCTTATCCTGTGCTTGTGACCTAGGTTAGGCCTCCTCCTAGGCCTCTTAGTCTCCTTCAACAGATGAGTCATCCACTGCAACTTACCTAGGAACCATACGACCTGAACCATAGATAAAACACTCCACAAATGTGCACCAAAACTGGCTAGATTTCTCCTCATAGCCCTTGGCCTCATGGCTATCAAACTCTGCCCTCAAGATAGTCTTTAGATGTCACAAAATAGACCTTCTACCCTTCATTTGAGCTCCTTCTAATCTACAGCTAGTTCATAGGTATATTCATTTGATTGTGTTGCACTTTGGATGTGGCTAATAAGCCTCCACATCTCTTATTTGATTCTATGTGTGTAAGGAACAACCCTTGAAATGCGCAAATAAGTCTAGGTCGACTTGAAAAACTTGTTATAAACTCATTCTTTAACACATAAAAATCATATCTTCATTTCTACAAGGCCTCTCTTGGTGCTTGAATTAGCCCCTTTCTCCTCTAAGGGTGCTCTTCCATCTCTAAGTGTTAAGTCATCAAAATTATCTTTGGTTTCAAACCCACAAGCTTCGGTCCAAATCCCACCTCTTAGGTTCTTAGCCCACAAAGCTCTTTTTTGTTGTAAATTCCTCTACAACCCTAAACCCTAGGGTTTGGAGTACTTCCCAAGCTACAAAACTTAATGGTCTAAAGATAAAGCATCCTCAAAAAGAGAAAATGGCACAAGATCGTAAGGAAAATGGTTGGAAACCCTTCAATCCTACCTCTATTATAGTAGAAAATTTGGAAACCAAGGATGAGCCACCCAAGCAAGAGGATAGGAGTATTCAAAATCTTGAGGATCCAGAACATCCTATGAAAAAAATTATAGAAACAACCTTGACCCCTAAATCAACACTTACTAAATTCGTGACACACAAGGAGGATATTTTGGTGGGCTCAAAGAGATTCCATTCATCAAAAATTTATGATTTGGATAAAGAATCCACCATGGGGGGTGGTTTTGGGGGGGGGGGGGGTGTTGGGGGGGAGTTGAACTGACAATGATTCCTTTCTTTTCATCTACAGGGGATTGAAAAAAGGTTCAAAGATAGAAAGAGAAGTTAATTGACTATAGTCATTCTTAGTTTGCTTATCCTTTTTACATATGATCGACATGGCAATTGATGGCTTATGGCCAATGTTAGGGGTTTTATTTTATTTTCAATAAAAATAGCGTGCCTGAATGGATTTTTGGAATGCTTTGGAATCTTCCCATGCAATTTTATAAGTATTAATGGAATTACATATTTTTTTCCTTGGAAAAAAATCCATATTATAATTTTTAATTGGAATTAAAAAAATTCATCATGTCTTGACAACTTGACTTACTTTCTTGTTCATATAAACCAAATATTTCTATTAAACACATTTCTAATTCTATTCATCAAATATTGTAAAATTTTAAAATTTTATTCATCAATCATCATATTTTGGTTATCAAGGCCAAGTTTGCTTTCTAAAAATATTTTCATACATATTTCTCGAAGAACTATCTCTATAATAGAAATTAGTTGGTTATCTTTAATTATTTTGACAAGTAAATAAATTTACATTCAATATATAATGAAAGAATCTGAGTATCAATGTTACAATCCAAGAATTTTTGGCCATTTCTTTTATAAATACATGTTCCTGTAGAGTTTATAATTTGATCATTTTAAAAGTTAGTGTTAATAAATAACATGCATAAGATAGGGAAAGAGACACAAGAAGAGGTGGAAAGGGCCTCAAGTCATATTATCAACATTATATTCATTCCAATGATACAAATATGTAATATGTGATTAACCACTTCAATTTCTTTGGCATAAACACATCATTAGGAGATAAACAAGGTGAGGTAAAGTATAAATCTAGAAACACACTTAGGATAATGACTATACCCTAGAATGTGAAATGCATTAGGTCGTGTACTAGGAATTCATGATTATATAGGAGTCATATCTTAACATTCCCTCTCTCAATCATAACTTCAAACAATAAAAATATTAAAGCAAAACAAATTGGTATTATCTCTAAATATTCATGCTAAAACTCTTGAACTAAGCCTCAATGAATAATTTCTTCAAAAAATATCAAATCTAGATGATGAACTCCAATATGATGAAGAGTGAACCAAGATAAGTTAATTAGTTTCAAGTCTTACACATCCCTAAATTCCAAGAAACAACGTGGAAGTTTCTAATTGTCCTTTTCTAGGTTGAGTGGCCATATAGCTAAACAAAATGTCCACAATATTGCTCTCAAATTTAGCATCCCAATCATACATCGTGTGTATTATTGAATTGCAAAACTTTGAACCATAATTCTACTAAAGTCTTCCATCTACATATTGTTGATGTCCATTTTGTGATTTGTTTGCTCACCTAGTCATTTGTTTATTTCTTATCTAGAGAATTTTTTGTTTCCCATGATGATTCATTTGACCATTTTGCAATTTGTGTCGTTTCCCATCTAGAATTTTTTATTTTTATTTTTGTTTCCTATCTAATTATTTTTTTTTCCATCTAGAAATTTTTATTTTTGTCAAAAATTTAATTCTAACAACCATATCCAATTCCCCACTTTATCAATTACTAGGAGAGCAGTGGTTTTCAGTGGACCACAACATATTCACTAGATTTGTGAACTCCCACACCCACCTTAAGGTATAAGAGAGTTTTATCATTATACTTCCCCCTATGAGGTGCAAGAAAGTATCATTCTGCTACAAGATTTATCTTTACTTGAGATTGAATTATTTCATAAGATTGATATAATCACTTCATTGTTTATGGTCACTATGAAGGATGAATGATTCTTCTTGTCATAGTGATGATAAGGATGAAGATCAAAACATTGATCATCCATATGATTGGTGTGATTACAATGTTGACACTTTAGTTTCTCCTCATTGATTTATGATATCTATCTATCGAGAAATCCTCCGCTCACAAAATTAATTGGTTTGGAGCAAAATATGATATGAAAGCTATTGTCATCCAAATATCCTAGACCATGTCGATCTTTGTTGACTTGTGTTTATTCCCAAGTCATTACAATGTTGTTGGAAAGATCATGTTGAACTTGAGCATGTACAACTTTATGTTCATCTACAATTGAAGTTGTGTTGTTTAATTGTTCATGAGTGGATTTTTTATCGAAAGCATTGACATCACGAAATACATAGTTAGTTTGAACAAGGACTAGTTCAAAATGCTTCAAGGACTAGTTCAAAATGCTTCATGGAATTCTCATTTTTTAGGTCCATCAACTCATAATTTAAGAGTTAGGATTGACATTGCAACAAATGAACCTTTGTTTTGCATGAATAAAAAATATGTGATCACATTTTCCAATTATTTTTTATGTTTTATTTATTTAATATTTGTTTATTTATATTATTTTTCAGTTAGTATGGCCGAAGTGCTTTTGGTTGTTTCCAACAAGGAAACCAATTCCATGATCAACAAAGTAACCAATCAAATGGGAACTGAAGCAAGTTCTTAATTTTTTAGAGGTAGCAAAAAATCATCCGATTTTGAAAAATGTTGATTCATAATACACCTTTTTTTGGAGCATATTTTTGATACTTTAAATTTTCTTTGCACATTTGTTTTTTAAATGTTAGTGACTTTCATGCCAATTTTGAAAAGTGTTGATGTAGTATCAACCCCTTTTTTTTGGGGGGGCTTATTTTTGACACTTCAAATTTTTTGATATATTAAGTATGGATGTTTTTTTAAATGTTGTTGATTTTCATGTGGATTTTGAAAAGCATCAACCTTTTTTTCAAGGCATATTTTTTACACTTTAAATTTGTTTATGTCTTAAGTATGCATTTTTTAAAAATATTTGTTACTTAACAATTTAAATTAAAAAAATAAAAATAAAAATTGAATATAAAGAAATTGTATGAAAAATGAAAAAAATAAATAAAAAATAACCAAAGTAACTCATAAAACGATGAAAGTTCAAACATAAAAAATAAGAAAAAAAATTAAAAAAGGCCTGAAAAAACAAAAGAAATTATAAAAAAAAAAGATATATATATATATATATATATATATATATATATATATATATATATATATAACTAACACCCTACCACCCCTGCCCAATGGCCAAGGGGTTGAGGGCCAAAGTGGGCGTGATTCCTAGAATCACTCTTTAGCCCCTAGCACAGTGGAGGGTGATTCTGGGAATCACCCACGATGCCCTCTCGCCCCCAGCATGGTAGAGGGTGATTTCAGGAATCACCCTCTAGCCTCGACACAATAGAGGGTGACTCCCTGAATCATCATCTAGTCCCCAACACAATGGAGGGTGATTCCATAAATCCCCCACGGTGCCCTCTCACCACCAACATGGTGAAGAGTGATTGCTAGAATTGCCCTATGGCCCCGACATAGTAAAGGGTGATTCTAGGAATCACCCTCTGGCCCCAGCATGATGGAGGGTGGTTCCCAAAATCACCCTCTAGCCCCTAGCATGGCAGAGGGTAGTTATCAAAATCACCCTTTCACCCCCAGCATGGTGTAGGTTGATTTTGGGAATCACCATCTAGCCCCATCACGACAGAGGGTGATTCTTAGAATCACCCTCTAGCCCCCAACATAGTGGAGGGTGATTCCAAGAATCACCCACGGTGCCCTCTCACCACCAACATGATGGAGGGTGATTCCTAGAATCACCCTCTAGCCCCGGCACAACGAAGGGTGATTCTAGGAATCACCCTCTAGCCCTAGCATGGCAGAGGATGATTCCTGTAATCACCCTCTGGCCCCGACACAACGAAGGGTGATTCTAGGAATCACCCTCTAGCCCTGGCACAGTAGAGGATGATTCCTGGAATAACCCTCTAACCCCTAGAATAGTAGAGGGTGAATTTTAGAATCACCCTTCAGCCCCGTCATGGTAAAGGGTGATTCCTAGAATCACCCTCTAGCCCCCAATGTGGTGGAGGGTGATTATGAGAATCACATATGGTTCCCTCTTGCCATCAACACAATAGAGGGTGATTCCCGAAATCACCCTCTAGCCTCAGCATGGTGGAGGGTGATTCTGGGACTCATCCCATGGCCCCGACATAGTGGAGGGTGATTCTGGGAATCACCCTCTTGTCCTGGCATGACAGAGGGTGATTCTGGGAATCACCCTCTTGTCCCGGCACGGTAGAGGGTGATTCTTGGAATCACCCTTTGGCCCCCAACACGACGGAGGGTGATTTATGGAATTGGCCTGCCATCCTCACCCAACTACCAAGGGGTCACGTGTAATAGCCCCTGGTTGATTTTCCATGTAAAAAAAATATAAGACCAAGGTCATGGGACACGTATTCCAAGTTGAATGGTAGGAAGATATTATAGTGGGAATCAATTTAGGTTTATTTATGGCTAAGGAAATTGGGAAAGGGAAATAGGCAATAATTATCAAAATAAAGGAAAATAGGAGAAAAGGAAGGTGAGGGGACACATATTTCATGTTAAGTAAATTAGAGGGAAAATGAAGAAAATAGAGGCCTCAATGATAAAAGGCTTATATGATCAGTTCATATTCCTTTTTATAGTTTTGGATTGAGCGATCTTTCATTCTCTCATTCTCTCATACTCTCACACACTTAGAGCATTATTGGAGCACTTTGGCATACAATTTAGATTTGTATAAAGAAGGCAAATAAAAGTAAGAAAGCACAAGGAAATAGTTGGATGAAAAATGATAGTTGGATTTCTTGGTAGGTAACAAGTTTCATGTGTGATTTCCTTGCTTATTTCTAGATGCATGGTATGTGCATGTGATTTTATGGTTTTGTGTTTTCATTAGAATAGAGATTTTCCTGGAGTGAAAGTGGTTTTAGCCTTGCCTTTCCATTTCCTGGATAGCCATGGTGTTGTGGGTTTTTCCACTTTTCGATTTTTGGATTGGTGCTCAAGTTCCTGATGATTGTGGGTTGGAACAAATGCTCTAGAAACCCTGGAGCAGCTTGGGTTGAGTTACTAGTCCTGGAGCCTAGGTTGAGACAAACACTTTGGAGTCCTTGGTGGGTTGAGTTACTAGTCTCTGGTGGGTTGGACAAATGCTCTGAAGCCCTTGAAGGTTTTCGATTGAGATACTAGTTCCTAGAGCCCTGGATAGCTTGGGTAGAGACCAATCTAGTTAGTGTTAATGATGTTCGACCGTAGAGGTGGAATCACTGTGGTTGAGGGTTGAGGCGGTTTGGCCTCTGGAAGCCCTAGTTTGGTTTGGTTTATTCCATGAGATCCCACATTCATTCTTGGAATATGGCATGGGGGTGATTGGCTGAAACAAAGGTTTAGTTCAGCCAAATCTATGGTCAAGTGGTATGTAGAAATCCATGACTTGGTTGGTATTTTCATATATTAATAAAAGTTATTTTCCTACTATGATTTATGAATACTTATAATGATTATGTTGGTGATATTATGGTTGAGTTGCCATGGTTTCTATGCTAGTTATTTGTTGGTTATATGTTGGTTATATGATATATGTTATCTATGGATATTGTCATGATTTGGTAAATTATCGAATGGTTTATGAATGTATGGACTAAGTGTTATTGTAACTAGATAGAGAGGATTTAGAGCCTTCTCGATGATTCTTAGATGAAGACTCCTAGTTTATGATTATATATGCATTCATGACCTATAACTTACATGTTTGACGAAATGTCTATTATGGACTAGGAATCTTTGGGTCAATTTCTTTCCTGATTTTTTATTGACTAGCATCGTCAACACCTTTAATTACATTCTAGAAAGTTTCAAGCAATTTTGGGTAGTGGTATGGAAGCTAGCCTGAAAAGGTGGCACAAATCCTGGGACCGCAAGCTCAGAACTAAAGATTTTAGGCCATAACCTCATGGAGGCAAGCCTCTAAGTGCAGTTATATCCTCATAATTGCATGCAAGCAGTGTCAAGGGTGTGGTTGTGGGTCTAGGCTAGTGAAACAAGGTTCCAACTCAAGGATTGACCGCTTGGGATGTTCCTTCAGCTCCTGGGTGAACTATAGTCCCTGTAGGGTGTCATTTTATGGTCATTCTGTAGGCCCAACTTCCTTAATTTGAACTGGGAGGTTGGGTCATGTCATAATGACGAGTCACTTCAAATTTACCTAGGAGGGCTTGTGAAAGCGTGTAAATGTTAGCATGTTACAAATTGGTCAGAGCAAGTTTTCATTCTCTTTGGGTGGTAGTTGATACCACAAGATGGTATCAGAGCTTCCACGTTCAAACACTTAGATTGGATAGGATAAATTTATATGGTTATGCATGCATAGTAGGCTAGACATACATCATGTTGGTGATTATGTAGTTTGTGTCATCATGATGTTGTTGGTATGTTATGATGTTGATATTTTGGCTTAGATTGAGCATGAGATGAAAAATCTCAGAGCGAGGTTACAGAACTGGACCTTAGGGTAAAGGAATATCATCATATAGGTATTGTGTGTTTGGCATGCAGGTATGATGGTTAATTATTTTTATATGCATTATGGTTATATGTGTGTTTGTCATTATATTGTTGTTGTGGTTGCATACATGATAGAAGCTAGTTGATCAGTGTGGCCATATTCACATGCATCAGATAGTCATGCATGGTAGTTAATTTGTTGTTTTATGCATTACGGTCATGTGCATGATGATTATGGTCATTGTAGCTAAGAAAATGATGTTATATGTATCTTGCTAACCTAGATCGACTTGTGTAGAGAGTTATGGTTATGATATTCAAGTACGAGTAGATATATTTGTGATATTGTGTCATACTAATTTGGACTGACTTGTAAAGAAGTGATAGCCTCCTCTAGAGATACATTGAGATATGAGTGTGATTATGTCATCTATTTGGTTTATCTAATATGGTTTATTTATAGGAGATAGAAGAGTAGGGATGAAGAGCATAGTAGTGGACTACGATTCACTTAGCTCCCCTTACAGACCTGATGTGAAATCTATGGAATTGAAAAGTGGCATGATTATGTGATATGTTTTCAAGTACAAAATGTGTGAGCAATGAAATCAAGTTTTGGAAAATGTGGTTAAACTTAGTATAGGTTTAAAGATCCCATTTCCATAATTGGACAATGAAGATTGGGCCATTATAGTAGTTGCCTCCTTCTACCTTAGTGTGGACCATGGATAGTAAGTGGTTATGTTTACAAGTTGTTTGAATGTTTGATTAATTGCATGATATGAGTATGTGCCTATAAGATTGCATGAAGAACGATCTTGTTTTAAAAGGGTTGTACTAACATAATATGTGCTGAGACAGTTGAAATGCACTTGAGAGCAAGTGGGAGCTAGTTGTAGTATTATGACTATTGACTGTGAGTTTATTATGACGTGGTTGTTAATCTTGGTAAAGGTTGTTTTCAAATTAATAGAAACGATGTCTTGTATTTGGAGCATGTGAATGACATGTGTGAACAGTTGCAAGGAAACATGATTGGTGTTAGTGTGACAAGGTAACAATTGATTTTTTATATAACTAACAACTGGGTGATGTGATAGCACATAATAAGAATTAATTGAAGCAACGTAAAAGGTAAAAGAAAGGAATTGGGTGACAATTCCTTTGGCTAGGTTTGTAAACCACAATTTCAAATGAATGAGAAATTTGCATGAATACAAGAAGTCTTTGTAACTTTGATTTTGTCTGAAATTATGTGGATATGTACTATATTCATGAACATGTATTTAACAGGTATAACAGTTGGTTTCTAGTTATAGTTGGATTCATCAAGAGAGTTGGAATCCCTCGAGAGATGTTATATGTACGTGTTCAATTACAAGGAAGAGTGTTTGGTAGAACAAGGTAAGGTAACCGGTATGTTGTTATATTTATTTATGCACTAATAGTTATGTGTTTATGGCAATATGATGTAGGGAATTGCCTAGCAAACGATACTACAATGAAATCTTAAAGAAGGATCAGGTTGAGATTTCCCTTGGAAGCATTAGGAACCATGGGGTTGAGTCATGGTGTTTGTTTCTAGTTTTGTAATTTTGGTATTTTGTGATTTTTTTTGCGTTTGACTTGCAGTTTTGATTGTTTCTGGTGCACGGCCATGCCACTTTGTTTGTGGTATCATATTGCTATTAGATTTTCATGGTTTTATTCTTGTTTGTTTCTTTTTCTTTCCTTTTAAGTTTTTAGGGTCTTAAGAATTGGTTGGGGAAAGAGGAAAGTTAATGGAGCTCAGGGAGAGTCGAATGAAACCCAATAGGTAATCTAAGATGTGGATGAAGCCCATCACATGTATAAGGATAGATAAAGGCAAGAATATGATAGCCAGTTGGGTTGGTTGGGTCCATTGGGATAAATGGATAGTGGTAGGATAGTCATGAGAAAGGTAACAAGAAAGATAAATTAAATGGATTTGAGGTGTCAAATGCCTTGGCTATGTTGGGAAATGTTGCTCTCAATGTTGTGCATGTTCTGCACGGATGAAGGTAGTTATCTTAACCTTGACCTTATGATATCTATTAATTATGTTGCGATCATGATTTTGTTTATGTCTATATATGTATACATGTATATATGTATATCATTGTCTGAAAGGGTTGTCAAGGATCATGATTGTGTAGGAATGATTTCTTATGCAAGTGAATGGCATGAAGATATTCCCAGTTTATGAGGAATCAAGTGAGAAAAATATCCCTGACAGATCTATGAGGTTAGTATCATGAGGATATGATTTGATATTATGTGCTTATAACTATGCCTATTTTTATGCTATAGACATACTATGCTAAATATTACATCAGCTAAATGAAAGAAATGTGATCTACGACATGTTGGGACAATCATGGATAAGTGGAAAGAACCATAGACCTGAAATTTGGATTGTGGATGCATGCAGTAAGGTGTGGGAAAGACCCTAGAAGCAAGGTTTCTTGGTAGAGATAGTGTGGTCTTTGGATGTACAATACTACTACCATGTACATGTGGTGTTGTGCACATGTTATACATGTGGTGTTGTGTACATGTTGTACATGTGGTGTTGTGTACATGTTGTACATCAGGTGTTATATACATGTTGTACATCTGGTGTTGTGTGCATGTTGTTCATGTGGTGTTGTGTATATGTTGTACACATGGTGTGGTGTACATGTTGTACATTAGGTGTTGTGTACATGTTGTACATCTGGTGTTGTGTGCATGTTATACACGTGGTGTTGTGTATATGTTGTACACGTGGTGTTGTGTACATGTTGTACATGTGGTGTTATGTACATGTGGTATCGTGTACATGTTGTGTTGTGTACATGTGGTACTGTGTTATGTGTATTGTGTAGTCATTGTATCATGACATGTGTATTCATTGTGTTGTACTCTGTGTACATATATGTATTGTGTTGTACAATGGGTGTAGGTGTATGTGTTGTGTTGTACATCAGGTGTAGGTGTATGTATTGTGTGGCACAACATGTGTGGGTGTATGCATGTGATGTACATTATGTGTATGTATACATGGTTGAAGAGAAGAGAAGGCACTGGGTGCTTGTTGGTTTTGGAAACTGATTCAATGTGTGTACGGAAAGGATAAAGAACAAAGGAAGAAGTAAAGAATGTTAAAATGTAGCAAGAAAATTATCCATTTAAGTTGTGCCTTAGTCAAATGGAGTGTTATACTCCTATACCAATAGGTGTCATATTTCATGATTGACTTGTTGAAGCTCTGTAATATGTTCATTCCTTTCCTTGTTGCAAAGGTTTCCATATTATCAAAAAAATAAAAAAATGTAAAGAGTGTATACCCTAAAAGAAAAATCAAAGGGTGAAAATAAATAAAATAGTCAAAAAAGTGAAAGAAATGAACCCCAAAGAAAGAAAGACCAGGAAAGTGTGCAAGTCCAAAAATGCCACTACTTTTCATTTTCTGTAATAAGCATTGTGTGCAGCTTGTTAATTTATGCCACAATTGATGAATGGCCAAACAGCTTAATCTTCGCTAGTTCACATTTGAATTTCCTGTTTTAGAGATAGAGAATAAAATCTGACCAAACTATTTAATCTTGGCAGTTGAGTAGATAGGTAGAGAAGCAAAGGAGCTCAACAGTTTAATCTAAGCCCTTGGATGTAATAAGTGCAGACTTAGGTAGGCTTGCCATGAAGAGAAAAGGAAAGTTGATAAGGGTTTGCCAGTCTAAGTGCACCCAAGTAAAGAAAGGAAAAAATGCTAGGCTAAAGTAGGCAGGGTAGGTAGATGGTGTTGCAGAATGATAATTGTGATAGATTATGTCGCTAAATGTGTTAATATTTATCTCTATCACAAGTGCCAGGCAGATATTATACTTGATGCATTTCAAGTGAGGCAAGGTTGAATAACTAACTCTCCTTCATATTTTTCCCTAATCATTCACTAATTCCCCCTAAAATATTAAGATATGTTCTTAGTATCATTCATAAATCATTCATTTCATTTCATAAAGTTTGCCTAAGTAAAATCCTATTTTACTTAGGAAAATTTACAAATCTCACCCATAAACCCATTTTCCCACTTTAGCCTAAGTTTGAATGTAAAAATTTTTAACATTTAAACTTGGCGCTTTTCATTTCATTTCATAAATTCATATTAATTTTTAACTGTTATTATTATATAAACCCTGCACCTTATTACCCTCCCCGTATTATATTATTATATTAAAAAACCCTAAATATTATTTAATCCCACCCCCGGTCGAATACGACCATAGTCGCTGTATAAACCAAGGTTAATGAATTTGTTTGTAATTCATTAAAAACCTCCCACCGCGCTATAAGGAATTAACCATCTGGGTTAATTAAATAACCATTACCTCGATCAATAAAATCATGCCCGATATAATTATAATGTGTTTAAATGCACCGGGCCCACAACAGTTAAACCTCCGCCATGTTCCCTGCTCGTCCGTCGTCTGATCTCCGTCGCCACATCCAACGGCCTGTATTGATATCGCGACCCACCTTTTGACCGCTTTTTAACTCGCGATTGGCTGACGGTTTTCTGCCCATACCTTTGCCATGCGTCGTGCTGTCAACTTGCTCGCTCCCTCCTGCTCAATACCACTCAGCCCCAAAAGCGGTGTGGGGTAAACCGCTTACTACCTACTACTGACATCATCCACTGACATCAGGTCTGGTACAGCTGATGTCATCCACTGACATTAGGTCTGGTACAGCTGATGTCATCCACCATGTCATCTGCCACATCATCCGTCTGCTGAAGTCATCTGCCCAATCAAATCAAAAAGTCTCACCAAACCTTCATTTTGTCAACTAAAACTGATAAAACGCCATTTTTGTTACAGTTTGCTGCATACCGCACTCTCGTGAAAAAAATGATCTACTCCAGTTTCTCGACCGCCTCCTGACCAGAAAGACGATAGCACGAGCTCCGCAGCCTACCATTCAACCTACATTGTGCAGTCTTCCTCTCTAAATACAGTTTGAACCAACACCGAGGGACTTCCAAGCTTCCAGAAGAGAGAAATAAAAAGAGATACAGGGAGATTGCTACCATAACCAGTGGACCTTCAGAGACACAAATTTCCATATGAAAGATGATCAGAAGACACATTAGCAGTTTTTTTTTACCAGAGCAGGATGAACAAGGGTCAAAACAGGTCAAAGTGTATCAGATCACAGTCAAAGAGTATTAGAGCAGTTAAAGAGTATTAGTTAAGACAGGCAGCCAATGCAGAGTAACTGAAGAAGACAGCTGCAAGCTGAATCCTAGGGCCTGCCTCCAGCGCATTCAAAAAAAACAGGACCAGCACAACATTAGTTCATCTTTCCCTATTTTCAAGGCTAGCTGTTTCTATTTTCATCCTAGATATTATCTCACTGAGATATTTGTTGTATAATTTTCTGCATAAATACCCCCTCAAATGGAGTACTGAGGGTGGATTCCTAAACTTTGTTGTAATATTGAATTTTTGGAATAAAGAGATGTTGGAATCAACTATTGCATGGCCTACTGGATGAAGAATTGAAGCAGAGGACTTGTCACAGAATTCTTGAATCAACCACTCGATCAATAAGTCCTCTATATCTTGCGTTTTAAAGTTTTCTTAGTTTATTATATCATCTGTGTTTCACAATCTGAATGATAAAGAAAATATTTAATTTCAAAATATGCTTGATTTCACTCTGTTTTCAGTCATTATTGTTCTCTGTGTTTTCTTCAGAATTAGGATAAGCAGTGAAATCTTAATTGCTCTTGTTTCTTAATTCTTTCATGTTGATTATTTTCTAAAGAATACTTAACTGCTCCTTATCAGTAATCATCCAATTTCCCTCTTTAAGTAGGTTGAAGGATCCTTAACTACCCTTCACCCCATTTGAGCCCATTCCATCTATTTCAAGTATTTATTTGTTCCCTATTTGACTATCTTTCTTTGTGAAACCATCCTCCGTTAAGAAACCAAATCCAGAAAGCCATCTTCTTTGACTCCATTAGCCCAATGGACTAAACTACTCTGTCTTACCTCTTTGTTCTATTGAATCTCACCACCCAAACTCAAACGAAACCCTTGAACTTCATAACTAGCCTAATACCTTTAAAAACAAAGCTAAATCATAAAGAGAGAGCCCTCTCTGGATATATATTGGCTAGATTATATATCTAAAAGATTGGTCTGTGGTTACCTCGGCCTCCTTTCCCTTTCTTACAACTTTTGGGAAAACCTGAGTGATAACATGGAGAAAATCGATTTTCCACATCAGTGAGATGACTTGGATTGCAGTTAGCTGGAGTGACATGGCTTTGTCTCCTAGTTAAGTCAGTAAATTCAAGTTATAGGCTAGAAGTAGAGTTGTGCATGGGTTGATTGCTAAAATTTAGCACTCTAGTGGAGTTATTGTTATTTAAACTCAGTTAGATGAGCTCTAATTTTTAGTGGAGTCAGTAGAAGTTCAATTGAGTAGCTATAAAAATTGTTAACTCACTGATCTCTCAGTTAACTGATCAATTTACTAAAAATAAACTTAGTCATGCATGGAATTTAAATTTCCTAGTTGGAGTGGAGGAAAAGGAACATTGTAATTATCAATTGTATACTAGTTGAGTGTATAGTGTTTTTGCATTAACTGGGTGGTCAATTCCTTTAGTATTTGTGCAAGGAAATAGGGAATTCTCCCATTTTTTAAGGGCTAATTTCCTCAAGGATTGGACAAGGAAATAGGAGGAAGGTTGAGGGATATTTTGGTTGTTGTTCAAAGTAGGTAAATCAGTAGAAGATCAAAATTGTAGTGCAGTTTGTGCTTCAGGTTTGAAGCAAGACATTATAATTGATCCATATTATCATCTAAATTACTGCAAAGCAGGGGAGGTGTTATAGACATTTTTGGGCACTGCAACCCCAATCATAAATGTCAATAAAAAAAGGGCTCTTAAGTCCCTAAAAGTGTTGTTCTGACCCCTAAAAGAACAAGGTCAATTGATTACATCTTCTCCCAGAAGTTCTCCATGAAAAACTACTCAGAATTGGTCAAAACTGGACCATTTCACCTGCTCCATAGGCAAAGTGCATTGCATCCCACCTGAATACACACAGTAGGTGCGATGCATGTCAAAAAGCCCTTCTATGGGGTGCGATGGGTGAGAAGGGACAAATGGCAGGGTCAATCCGCAAGGTGGAGAAGCATGGAATCTTCTAGAAACTTCTCCTGTGACACTTGCCTCTCTAAATTTGACCAGGGATGAGTAAGAGATCATCAATCTCCAAGTGAAATCAAGAACTATCAGAGGGAAGACACTAATCAAATCTCACAAGCTGACTCACCTCCCTTGCAGACATCTATATATGGATCCCTCATCCCAGAGATCCAGGAAGCTGGAATTTTGTATCTTGTAAGGAAGTGCTGTTGGTTTCTTGGTGCAATATCATAGTGTTGGGTGATCTAAGATTTTCATGAGGTGAAGAAGGGCTTACTTGCTAAGAGGATGATGCTGGGTCAGAACAATCGGTTGTAATTCTCTTTGCTCTTTCTTGATTATCAATAAAGCTATTCAAGTTTTCCTCCATATTCTTGTATGATTGATTATTTATGCATTTGTATGGTCAATGTACATCTGATCCTATATTGTTTATGATAATAGATCTATGTTCTTGGATAGTGTTATGCTACTTTGATTCTACAGGTACTCTTTGAAGCTGGGTAGACAAGGAAGCGAGTGGCAAAGACCTACCAGAAGAGAGAGGAATCGAGCAAGGAACCAAGCGCAAGACAGAGCTTGGTATCCTTATTCTTCTCTTATCTATTTCTCATAAAGGAAAACGAAAGTAGTTTTTAGTGTGTTTGTTTCTAAGGTAGCTACCAGCCTTAGTGGGATTAGCAGCTCTGCATAGACACTATTCCCGATAACAAAATGGCGACTCCGTTGGGGAGCGAGTAGATTGTTTGTTCATCTACATTTGTTTACTTTATAAACTTACAGACGGAGCCTGAAGTCAAGCTAGCTAGCCTTTGAACTGCATTTGCTATGCAAGTGCAAAGTAGATCAACGCTGCTTCAGTCAATCTCCGGGTTTTGTTTATGAATTAAACGATTGATTTACAAGCTTTCTAATTGCCCTCGTGGTGGCTCTAGTAACCTCCTTAGATCTACCCCTATGATTGATTTACTGATTACCACTTGCTTGGCCTAAATCCCTAAACTGAACTGCAAACTGTGACCCGAAATCCAATCAAAGTCTCGTCCTTGGTCCAGCGCACTGTCTGTTATGTGAACTTCAAATGCAGTGCACTTCCCGAGTGTAGTAGGTGTGTTGCATTTTAGTTTCACTGTGTTACAGGTGCGCTGATCAGACAAGGCCTTGTTCCTAAATTTTGGTTTCTGTGTTCACTCTTTTCAGCTCTATTAAGGAGTTTTGTTGCCTGTAGTCAGTACACCTCTGTTTGAAACCCCTTTCCTTGCTGTTATTCTGCCTCTATTGTGCAAAGAATTGTAAATGTTTTTATGTATTTTTGAGTCATTTTAAGTTCTCCTTTACAAAGAAGTGGCGTAATTGTACTGTCGTTTCTTGATTTGAAAGTGTCGCAGGTGTCGTTTTCAGTCATAGAAGAGAATCTAATTGTTCTTGATAGTCGATTACACTGTTACTCTTGTATTTGATCTGAATTAGTAGTTTTTCTAGTGTCGAAAACAAGTTTTCAATTCCAAATCGCAAAGTGTTGTCATTGTCCTCATTTTGTATTGAAAAGAAACTTGTTAGTAATTGTCGCTTTGAAAAAATAATTCATATTTGTGCTTAGCTTTCTTTTTATCATTTACACATTAAGAACGCTGAAAACAAATACATGCATGTGCATTTGCATTTAGACTGTTTGTTGGTTTGATTTAGGACAGTGCATATAGTGTGTGCTCTTTGCTCTTTGTTGAAAGAATGCCATCTCTCTTTCCTTAGTAGCTAGGATTTTCATTTGCAAAAAGAAGACTAAACGACTGTTTATCATCTTAGATTGCATTTTAGGAATTGTACATCTACATCACGCGGTGAACCTGAAAGGCAAATTTCTTAAGCAAGATCAACTATAAAATAAATTTAATGAATCTAAAAACGCTTTGGAACCTAACGCACAACATCTAGAAGTCTAGGCTAGAGACGTATTCCGGCATCGTAAAGCCTGGTAACTGTTGTTTTCACTGTTGGTTGGGTGATTCCTCCACTTTGAGACGATAAGTGCCAGTACGGACTTGTGCTCCCACGTACCGTCGAGTATATTTTGGGAGACCACAATAGGCTTAATCCTTTATCCATAGGAAGCCGTGTCTGCCGCCATATCGATCGCAATGCACTGAACACAACATTCGGGAAGATTGACTGCCGTACCGTAAAAAGTATTCTGCAGTTTTGCGATTGGTTTGGTAATCCCTCTGTCTAGATTTCCATAGCAGTCCCTTTCATTCCTTTTCAGAATCCTTAACGGAAAAGGTCCATTTGAGCACTTGTCACTTCAGGCTCATTAAAAATAGAAGGTGACTAGAGTCATCTTTTGTTTTTTCTCGACTCTTAAAAATTGAAAAACCAAGTTGTGTCAAAGCGTCTAAAATTTATTTTAAACGGAATAATCATCACCTTTCCTACGTTGGTCTTAGGTTGAAGAAAATGGAGTCCACCAACCAAGGAGTTCCCCTTGGAGGAAATCCTAGTCCCTTCTCCTCTTGGGGAGATGTTGGTGCGCCCCATATGGCCACATTGTCACTTCCAGGATTGAAAATTGGCTTGCCCATATGGCTTTTCTCAACCTCCATCGTTCAGAACACCACGATTCCTGAACAATCGAGTTAGAAACTAAACAATATTAGAGTTACCCCCCAACCCTCTACTTCGTCCAATTCTTCCTCTCCTCCTTCCTCTTCGCTTGATGAAGCTGGTAAAGCCCAAAATCAAGTAACTGAGAAGAAGAAGGAGCCAAAGGCGAAAAGGGGCAACCAAGCATCATCTAGCGAAAATCCACACACTGCATCGACCAGGCCTAAATCGCCATGTTTCATTTGCAAAGGAGACCACTACCATTGAGATTGTCCTTGCATCCCTCGGATTTTAAGGGACTGGTCTCCTCGTTTGCACAATCCGGTGTCATCAACCTCTGACGATCATGTTGAGCATACACCATCAACTAGTGAAAGTGAAGCCCCTGGACAAAAAGGAAAGTATAAATTTCCTTGTAAATTGCGTGAAGGCGATCATGTCGTCCACCATTGTCCCTTCTTAGACGAAGCTAAAAGAGTCTTAGATGACAGTCCGGTTTCACCGTTACGGCTTCCTCCTGGATACAAGAAACTCTTGCCGAGTCCGTCACTAGTTGAAAATCTGGTTGACACACCCTTGTGGTCGGCTGAAGCGTCTATCATTGAAGATAAACCATC
Source organism: Pinus tabuliformis (assembly GCA_031772625.1). Taxonomy (NCBI): domain Eukaryota; kingdom Viridiplantae; phylum Streptophyta; class Pinopsida; order Pinales; family Pinaceae; genus Pinus; species Pinus tabuliformis. The sequence goes on along the minus strand of CM062811.1, from coordinate 134,337,541 downwards.
TGAATCCACACCAGATGAAAGTCAAATGGTCGTGGTGGCAGTTGACCCGGTCTTGCCTTCAGAGGTTCCATCTTCAGATGATACAGTCATTGAAGAGAACAAGGATGACACCATCCAAATTCTTTTCATAAGCACAGACTCCGATGAACATGGGGGAAACTTACCCATTCCTTTACTGTAGGAAGGAAGTTTGTCAGAGTCGTACCCGTCCGTCTATTCGGTCCCACCTCCAAGCAACCTGGTTGTTTCCTTTGACTAGAATCTACTAGGCAGACCCCGTTTACTGGCTAGTGTACCATTCCGAATCATCGCTCAAGTATATAGAATGATTATGGCCAGTACCATCATAGATGAAGGGGCTTCTGTGAGTATCCTTTCCTCAACTACTTGGAAAGCACTTGGTTCGCCATCGATTTTGCCTGAGATGAGAAATCTAACAGGCTTTGACAAAGGAACCAGTCGAACATTAGGGATCCTTCCCAATGTGCCCATAACATTGAGAGGGAAAACCGTTCACATGAACATAATGGTAGTCCAAGGACCCTTGGATTATAATCTACTCCTTGGACGAGACTATATTTATTGCATGGGAGCCATTGTCTCATCACTCTTTAGAGTAATGTGTTTTCCGCACGAAGGAAGAGTGGTCAAGCTCATAGACCAGCTTTCATTTCTTGGTTCACACATAGTAAATAGTCATATACCAACCCTGAATGGTCTTTTCACGCAAGTAATGTCTCATCAATCCCCAGTCCGTCCTCCTGATGAGCACAAGTGATTCAGAGGATATGACTGAAACCCAGGGGGCATGCACCCTAGTCTGCTTCGGCAGGAAAACTTCGGGTATAGGGTAGGTTTCCGCGAAGGATATATGACTAATTTGACACACCCGTCCATTTAGGAAAATGGGGATTAGGCTAGAATAAGATTCCCTCATCAAAGTTATGTGAGTGGAGGCATCTGCGCCACTCACCTTTGTCTATTTTGGTAGACATCGCCAAAGAAGTGTTTTGTTTGTAACACAGATAGAACAATCTTTGGTAACCTGAAAGAGGTAGGCCTTTCCCGATAAAACAAATGTTTTGTCTACAAATTGAGGGGTAACCTCAAAACTCTATTTCAATATACCTAGGGGCATGCCTTTTGGCATGCAAGCGAAGAGCGACCATTTATTTTTTAAATTTTTAGGTCCTCTAACCCTCTAAACTCGTAGGATTGGTCGTTTCCTAACTTGCATAAAGAAAGGATGTGGGGCAAAGCTTTGAAAAAATGTCGTTTTTAGATGAGACATTCTTATTTTATGACTGGATCGAGCAGTTTTAACGCGGACTTCAAGCTCGTTAAAAAATAAACATAAGCAATGAGCAAGTGTTTCCCCCAGCGTTTAAGCTCATTTTAAAATAAAAAATGAACCAATTTCCGGTAAATAACCATCGTGAATGTAGTACTTCAGCCTTTGAAGCCTTGGTCGTGTTCTCATCATCACCTCCACTCTGTATTGGCCGATCATTCACCTCCACTTGATTGTTTACCCCTTTTGAGGAACAGTTGCGAAGAGTGATCCTGTTAGCCATCCTTGTAACACTGCTGTGATTGGAAAATTCCAAACCTTACCTGGAATCAGCTGCTACCTGAATTTATCACTTGTTCCTCAAAGACGAGTCTCCTTTAAGCTCTTTTCAACTGACTCATAAAATATGAAAAGATTGCCGAGCCATTGGCCTCTCCATCTCGTTAAAGTGACCGGAAATGTTATACCTCTAGATTTTAATCTTTTTGGACCTGAGGGATTATTACACAAAAAGATCGAGCGCTTGTTTTGTTCGGCTCGTTAAAAGTACCGAAAATTCATCCCTTCTGTATTATTTTATACTTTTTCGGACTTAAGGGATTAGGTGACGAAAAAATATTTTTGGAGTTTCCTTTACGTCCCTTTTCAGACTCTCTAAAATTGAAAAGGACCAAGTTATCTTTGTCGTTAAACTCGTTAAAAGCTAATAGCGACAAACTTGTCCATAACAGACAAGAACGAGTTTCACTATTGCTAGGCTCGTTAAAACATAGCGATGGGTTTGCTCGAAGGGAAAATTATAGAACAAGCATATGTTATCCTCCTCAAGCTTGAAAAAAATAAAGAGGTACTGGTCAGCAATGACTGGGGAAAAATTGGGAAGAAAACTTGAAGAAACTTTGTTGGTAGCAAGTCGCTCTTGAACATGACACTTTCACTCCGCATCCGAGTCGGGTTGGGTTGTTCCATTCACTGGTCACATCACCATGGTTCCATCACACCATCCACATTTGGGGTTAATGCTACCAATCCATCATGTCAGTGTCGCTGATATGTTCAAGAGAAGTTGCTCAGAGAATTCACCTGAGTCTCACCCACTATAATACATTTTCGCTCCATTCTTTCATGACCGCCACCCTGAACCATATATCACCAGATCGTTTTCACCTCCATTAAAATCATTTGCTCCGTTCTGTGTCATTGATGTGGGATTCACTAAGGCCCTCCTATGACAGATCGTTTCTTGTCGACATCAGCTCATTATCCAAGAAGTCAATCTAGGTACAACCCTTTCAGTACTTTGAAGCTTGCATGCCTCAATGGCAAGTTTCTCACTTCCGGCGACAGGTTTACATCAATGACCTTCGACCGAAAGATTTTGCATGGTGTTCGACGCCAAGTCCTTTATTCACACCACGTGAATTGTACTGTAGAACCTTGAGGGTCATCATCATTATCGGTGATTCCTCTCGCGCCTGTTAATGGCTTACATCATTGGCTGGTAATCAGGTGATGTATTTCCATGTTCGACTCCAGAACATCTCTCACATGGATCGACTTGTACTTTGAGTGAAGATCGAACGAGATTGAAGACCCCGGATCTAGTTTCATCCATCCGGGTTGCGATATATATTCAGGAAAATAAAGAAATCAAATGTACATCCTTGCTGCACAGATAATCATCCAATCTAAGGGATGATGGCTCTACCAGAATCATCAGTCTACACTTAGACGATTGTCTGTCTCATGTACATGAAAATGAATTTATAAAGCTGAGCATGGGAATGCTCACCTCAGCTAGATCATGAAAATATCATGAAGATAATGTATTGTATTGTATCTTATTACAGGTCTCCTTCCAGCTTGAAAGAACTTCAGATCCTCATGATAAAGCATTTCACCTGACATCAACAAATTAACAACCTCATGCTTTAGGGGGCAACTGTTATAGATATTTTTGGGCACTGCAACCCCAATCATAAATGTTAATAAAACAAGGGCTCTTAAGTCCCTAAAAGTGTTGTTCCGACCCCTAAAAGAACAAGGTCAACTGATTACATCTTCTCCCAGAAGTTCTCCATGAAAAACTACTCAGAACTGGTCAAAACTGGACCATTTCACCTGCTCCATAGGCAAAGTGCGTTGCATCCCACCTGAATACACACAGTAGGTGCGATGCATGTCAAAAAGCCCTTCTATGGTGTGTGATGGGCGAGAAGGGACAAATGGCAGGGTCAATCCGCAAGGTGTAGAAGCATGGAATCTTCCAGAAACTTCTCCTGTGACACTTGCCTCTCTGAATTCGACCAGGGATGAGTAAGAGATCATCAATCTCCAAGTGGAATCAAGAAATATCATAGGGAAGACACTAATTAAATCTCACAAGCTGACTCACCTCCCTTTCAGACATCTATATATGGATCCCTCATCCCAGAGATCCAAGAGGCTGGAATTTTGTATCTTGTAAGGAAGTGTTGTTGGTTTCTTGGTGCAATATCATAGTGTTGGGTGATCTAAGCTTTTCATGAGGTGAAGAAGGGCTTACTTGCTAAGAGGATGATGCTGGGTCAAAACAATCGGTTGTAATTCTCTTTGATCTTTCTTGATTATCAATAAAGCTATTCAAGTTTTCCTCCATATTCTTGTATGATTGATTATTTATGCATTTGTATGGTCAATGTACATCTGATCCTATATTGTTTATGATAATAGATCTATGTTCTTGGATAGTGTTATGCTACTTTGATTCTACAGGTACTCTTTGAAGCTGGGTAGACAAGGAAGCGAGTGGCAAAGACCTACCAAAAGAGAGAGGAATCGAGCAAGGAACCAAGCACAAGACAGAGGTTGGTCTCCTTATTCTTCTCTTATCTATTTATCATAAAGGAAAACGAAAGTAGTTTTTAGTGTGTTTGTTTCTAAGGTAGCTACCAGCCTTAGTGGGATTAGCAGCTCTGCATAGACACTATTCCCAGTAACAGGAGGGGTTTTATCCAGTTGTGGTCCCCTGTAAAATCATTTTGTTCCTTGTGTGTTTTGATGGTTGCATGTTATTGCATGTGTTTTCCTTTCCGTAGTAGTAAAAGAAATTTTTGTCTCTTAATTTTAGTTCAATTTTATTAGAAGTAGAATTTTTTTTTGCAATTTCTACATGGTATGAGAGCCTTGGAATACTACATATAAACCTTGCTCCATATATTCTCTTCGAGAAATTTTGATTTGCAGAGTTTTGGTTGCATATTCTCTTTAGTGCAGGAAAAATTATTTCAAAAGATTAAGGCTTGAGTATGCATTGGAGCGAACCTCAAATTTTTGTGCTTGGAAAGATAGGATGGAAGTTGCCCTGGATGAAAATGGAGTATGGGAGTATACACAAAATGATATTTTGAAACTAGCAGCATCAAATGCACAAGGACTTTGTCAATGGATGAAAGACTCAACAAAGGCCAGGAGGATTATTCTGGAGGGTGTCATAGATCATGTGGTTTCAAACTTGCATGGAAAGGAGACTCCTTTTGCAATGTCAAAAAATCTCACATATCTCTTCCAGAGCAGCAACAATGCCAGGAAATTGGAATTGAGAGATAAACTCAGGAGCATTCGAATGCAAAAAAATGAAACCAATCCACAATACCTACCTAGATTCACTGAGGGCCGAGATGGACTTGTAGGAGTAGGAGAAAATGTGCCATCATCTAAACTTGTGAGCTTAGCACTCCTTGGCCTTCTGAAATCTTGACACGACTATCAGGATTTAGTTGATGGAAGAGAAAAGCTACCATATTAGGAGTTGATACTTTGGATTGATTTGGTGCAGGAGGAGAACAACAAAAACACTATAGATGGTATCACATCCAGAGATGAGGAGAAACTTTTCCTTGGTAGGCAAGGGAAAGAAAGCCAGGGGAAAGAAGGCCCAAGGCAAGGCAGAATCCAAGCACAACCAGGGAAAGAATAAGTACCTCAGCAAAATTAATTTTTTTCACTACCATGAATATGGATACTATGCAACCAAGTGTCTTCACAAGAAATCCAAGAAGAAGCCTACAATAGGAGCATGAGGTGATGCTCTTTCATCACAATTAGAATTGGATTTCACCCTCATTGTATGAATGACAAGTATTGTATGAAGAAGTGTATGGTACTTGCACTTTGTAGCCTCATTTCATATGACAGGATCTAAGGGGTTCTTCAGCAGCTTGGAGGAAAAGGACCTACAATTACACATAGAACATGGAGATGATGGGCGGTATAGTACCAAAGGTATTGGTACTACCACCTTTAAGAGGGAGTCAAGCTCCCACTTCACCTGAAAAATGTAATGTACGTGCCTGGGATGAAGGAAATTTTGATTTTTGTAGTTGTATTGGAGAATAGAGGTTATGATGTGGTGTCTAGCAAAGGGAAAGATTATCTGAAGCATGTTGCTAGTGGACAAGTAAAACAAATTGGTGTTAGAGTGAAACATCTGTACAACATAGAGGTGAATGTATGAACTACATTGAGAAACAAAGCAGAACATGTTCAGAGTCAACATGATGGAGAACTTTGGCATAGGCGCATGGGTCACCTACACCATGGAGCTTTGAAAATCATGCAGAAGATCACCATAGGACTTCCAAAATGCACTCTTGACCAACATGATGTTTGCAAGGGATGCATGTTGGGTGTGGATTTTTACCTATTTTCTGCACCTTCTTTCCCCATTTTTTATCCTTTTATCCTCCAGGCCTATGAACTTTCCATGATTAATTCCCCTTTTTCTCACTTTTATAACCTATTCTACTGTCTTGTTATTTTTCCGTATTTTACTGAATAATAAGATACTTTATTCCTTTTTGTGGCTAACTGGGGGAGCATTGAAGAAGTATTTTGGGAAGTTCTTCTCCTTTTCAGGGTTTGCTCGCAGGAACAAGGTTATGTAGTAGACAGGCAGCACTGATTAACTACATAGCAGGGTAGAGAAATTCACTGTTACACCTGTATGCTGTTACAGGTTGCTATTACACATTGAATGTTGTTACAGGGTGCTATTACACCCATGCTAATACAAAGGTATGTTTTTACACCAAAGGTTTTGTCACCAACAATTGTCGTAACATCCCAAACTACTATTCACTCATAGGATGTTTTTGCACCGGAGCTGGCAAGTGTGGGTACTATTCCACAAAACAGTTGTCGTCATTAGGAATTGTTTATTTTGGAAGCAACACACCCAAGCGGTTGCAATCCTAACTAATGTATATTTGTATTTAGAAATAGGTTGTAACTACTTTTATTTTTTATTAGCATGAGAATCATGAGATTCTCATGACTGATCTGTTTCTAATTTCAGGTATGTAATAAGTATAAAAGAAACTCAATTTCCTTTGTACAAGGACATGACATATAGAAGAGTATTGTTAATCTACTTCTATAACTCTAAATTATTTTTAATATTAATCATCACGGTGATGCTGTTACTCCTCTTCAATTGATTTGTTAATTACTTTTGTGTTATTCCTACACGCTGCTAAGGAGGAAGGACCCTTCTCTTTGGAAGCGACTACAGTGATAGAGGTAGTGTACATTCTAGTTTCACTAATTGTTATATGGTTTCTTGATGTTGCTGTACAAATTGTGAATTACATTCACTGCTATTACACTGAGTTAATCAATAGAATGGTACTAACCAGATGGAGTAGATATTAGTCACTGTGTGGCGTGCCCTTACTTTGATAGTTGCGAAGTGTGATTCAATTCTGTTGAGTGTTTTTATTTCTACATGAATGATTTGATTCAACAATTTGGTTCAGTGACATCTTTTACTGTTTTCTCCATTTTCTCACTCTTGGCTGTAGTGCATCGACATAAATAGTGTGAACTCCATTGAAACAGTAAGACCTACCATGGGTTGACAATTAAATGTTGTAGCCTCAGTCAATTAGGATTGATTAAAACAACACTACATTTTGGTGCCATTACCGAGGATGGTAGTTGACGATATAGTCATCCAAGTTGTTTATTTGATGATAGAGTGTTCCTAGTCCACAATCGCTGGGTGGTAAGATGAGAGGAAAGAGCCTGTGCATCTCTCTAACATACCTAGGCAAGCTCACCATTGTGACCACTATGGCACTTAGGGAATTTTGGTGTTTTGTTTAGTGTGCCTTCAACTCTTCAGTCACTAGGTGGTAAGGCGAGAGGCAAGAACCTACGCATCGCTCTAACATACCTAGGCAGGCTCACCACTGTTGAAGACTGAGACACTTAGGGTGTGAGTTAATATACATAGGGTCCATGTGTGCAACTGTAGGAATTACAGAGATACCAAAACTACCCCCACTCTAATTAGTCATAAGAAAAACGGGTCGTAGTAAGGAAAGGAAGAGTGTAGATTTGGGAAGGAAAAAATTTATCCAGGAACTAATCTCTAAGGCAGAAAAAGAACAGTCCAGCTCTCAAAGGAATGCAAGGAAAACGGGTCGTAGAAATATGTTACTCCCATAGCAAGAGCAGAAACCTCTGATTCCTCTATCTTGGGACCATATCATTCTAAAGTTGGCACCCACATCTCCAAGATCAATAATCCAATTCAGGAGCAGGAGGGGGAAGCTAGTAGCCAAAACTTGAGGACCAAGGGACAAGGGGAAACTGAGGGGGAACATCAAACACCTGAGATGGAAGAGCACCTGTTGGTTTATCAATACCTAGATACAGGTAGTGTGGTGAAACAACTAGCCCCAAGGATACCTGAGCCATCAATCATACCTGCAAGACCACCATAAGAATAGTTTGAAGGATGTCTGTTATAGCAAGGGTTAGAAGGATTAGTCATGGGGGACAACAATGACAACAACCCTAAAACAGATGCTACTATCACCACTTTTGAGTTCCCAATCAAGGATATTAGAGGCGAAACTCCTATAAAAAATATTCCTCTATTTTCCTTACCATCCTTCCAGGGGATGACTGTAGAATATCCATACACCTTTCTATTTGAGTTTGATGTCTTATGCAGAAGTTATGATTATACCTCAGATGCTTAGATATTGAAATTATTTCCTGCTACTTTAAAAGGGGCAACCTTGAGATGGTTCATGGGACTAGGCTCTGCCTCTATTTGAACATGGAATGATATGAAGGAGACGTTCTTATCAAAGTACCAAGACTATTGCAAAACCAGGGATTTAAGGGAGGAGGTATTTAGAATGACGCAGAAGGAGGATGAGATCATAGAAGACTATGTAGAATGGTTCCACTATAATCTGCAGAGGTCTAAACATAGCGATTTAGAACACGACATCTTCAAGATTATATTTATCAGAGGAATGAGGGACAACTGCCTTGACACCCTGAACCTACTAGGGAAGGGGGATATATCACAAGAACCATTTGCTGAAATTGTAAAGCTCTGTCTAAGATGCTCTAGAGGATCGTCTAAGGGGAGGAGCATAATTTAAGATGCCTCTGCCCGAATACAAAAATATCTAGGAGGAGGAGTAACCAGAGCAGAGATTGAGAATTCGTTCGAGAATTTCAAGACCGATATCCTCAGTACTCTCTCTACCCAGATAATGATAGTGCAGATCAATAAGGCACAAGTAGAAGCTGACACACCTCTGGCCGTGTTTTGTCCAAATTGCCAGAAGAAACATCCTTTGAGGGAATTGAATTGAGCAACATCAGCTTGTGTAATATTTTTGAGCTGGAACATTCGACAAAGAAATGTTCAGAGCTTCCTAGACTAAAGGCAGTACTTAAAGAGTCAAGCGAGGAAGTGCAGTCCTCTTATTTCATCGCACCAAGGAGGCCATGAAAACCATGACCTCCAGGTATGTGTCAATATTTTTCCTCCTTCAATTTGTGGAACAATGCATATAATACTCAACAATATCCATGGCAATATCCTGCTCCTTCTTCAACACAATTTCCTTCACCCTAGAACCAGTGTTCTCCATTTCCCTCTATCCAATATCCTCAATCTCAACCATATCCTTGGAATCAGAACTAGCGAGGAAATGCCCAAATTTCAACTTTACCTAGATTACCCATGCAACAACAACTGCAGTTACCTCCTTTCCAAACTCTTGCTCCTTCACTGCTTGTGCGGCCCTAAATACCTATGCAATCTAACCCAAACTCGAACAATAAAGAAACTCAAGGCATAGAGGCTCCGACTACCTTCCAGACCTACCTTATTACCCCCATGGGGCTTAATGAAATAAAATTGCTATTAGGCAAGGTAATTAAACCAAATCACTCCCCTATCATTACATAGGAGGAATGTGAACCATCCATAAGAGATGTTGGAGGCTTTGAGGTGGCTACTGTGCCTATAACAACCGATATAGAGGAAGTTGTTACGTCTGTAACAGCCAACCCACGAAGAACTGTTACTACTATAGCAACCAACTCGGGAAAGGCTGATACACCTGTAACAACCGATTTGACTGTCATAACTTAGGACCCTCCATATCCTCAAAGATTGGCTGAACCTAAGATGACTTAACAGCCTGAATCTGACTTTCTTAGGGAGTTGCAAAATCTGCATGTACGAATTCCTCTTCTACAATCGCTTAAGGAAGTACGTATTCATGCTAAAACAGTGAGAGATTTGTGCATCAAGAAACCTGGGAGGAAGCCTAAAGACCCTTCCACCATACATGTGATGGGGAAATTATCCCAATTAATGTCTAATCAACCTCTTCTAACTAAGAATAATGATCCAGGAACTCCTACGATTACTTTCTACATTAATGATCAGCCCATAGCTAACACGTTGATCGATCTCGGGGCTGCCATTAATGTAATGACAAAGGACCTCTTTACCAATCTCGGGCTATAGGGACTTATACATACTCCTACTGTACTTAAATTAGCGGATAGGTCCCATGTTAAACCCGAGGGGGTGTTAGAGGATATAATGATTACAATAGCTTCCTAGAAGTATCCGTCTTACTTTCTTATCATACAGCCCAAATCCAATTTGGGGGGCATCCTTTGATCTTAGGTAGACCTTCGCTAACCACTGCAGATGCATTTACAGGCTGCAGATTTGGATCTATGGTGATCTTGGATGGCCAAGTGACAAAGAACCTTAATCTTTACCCCTCAAAACCAAATGTGGATGTATACAACCCTTTGTGGGATGAGTTTGAGCCTGAGTCAAATCTTTCCCTGCCACTCCTCACTCTGGGGAAAGCCCAATATTTCAAAGATGAGATAGAAGATGATGGCATTAATGGTTTTATTAATAACTTTCTTTTTGTTGCTTCTGTTAAAAATGCAAATGAGGAAGAAGAGGTGGAAGATATATATTTTGAACAAATGAGAACCGCTCTGAATATTGAAAGCAGTCCAATTGAGATAGAACCTGGAAAGTTTTTGAATATTAACCCCAACTTGACTGCTAAGCAAAACCAACTGCTGTTATAATTGTTATAGAAATAAAATAAGGCATTCGCATGGGACCATATGGATATGAAAGGGATCCACCCTAACCTATGCACTCACCATATTTATTTGAAGGATGGCAGCAAACTAGTCAGACAACCATAGTGTCGCATGAACCCTCCATTGAAGGAGGTGGCGGAGGAAGAATTACAAAAACTCCTGAGTTCTAATTTTATTTATCCAATATCTGATAGTGAGTGGGTGTCCCCACTTGTCATCGTTCCTAAAAAGAATGGCAAGTGGAGAGTATGTGTATATTACAAAGAACTCAATAAGGCCACTCAAAATGACCACTTTCCCTTACCATTTATAGATTAGGTCCTTGATACCCTTTCTGGAGAGAAATTCTTTTCATTCTTGGACGAATTCAGTTGTTACAATCAGATACATATTGCCCCAGAGGATCAGGATAAAACAACCTTTACTTGCCCTTGGGGAACTTTCACATACAGAGTACTTCCTTTTGGACTCTGTAATGTGCCAACAACCTTTCAAAGGGAAATACTGGGAATTTTTTCTAACCTGTTGAGTTACTACCTTGAAATCTTCATGGACGATTTTACACCTTATGGAGATGCTTTTGAAGCAACATTAGTTAATTTGGAAAAAGTGTTGGAACGGTTTGTACAGACTAATGTTGATTTGAGCACTGAAAAATTTCACATGATGATGACTGAAGGGGTCGTGCTTGGACAATACATTTCTGCTAAAGGAATCAAGGTAGACCCTACAAAAATAGAGGTAATTCTAAAAATTCCAACCCCCAAAAAGAGGTACATGGTTTCTTGGGGCATGCAGGGTATTACAAGAGATTTATAGAAAACATTTCAAAAATTGCATCGCCATTATTTTCCTTGCTCATGAAGGATGTCGACTTTTTGTGGACAGGGAAGTGTGAACAGGCCTTTTTAAAGATGAAATGTTGTGTATCAGTAGCTCTGGTCTTGCGAGGACCTAATTGGGAACTATCATCTCACATAGCTACAGATGCATCTGATATTGATGTAGGTGTTGTTTTGGGCCAACTGGAGGATAAGAAACCTTATGCTATTTAATACATAAGCAAAACTCTAACCCCAGTCGAGCTCAACTACATAGTGACTAAGAAGGAGTTATTAGCAATCGTGCACGCCATCAATAAATTCCGACATTATATCACCGAGTATCAAGTATTTGTACACACTGACCATTCTATCATTCATTTTTTAATGAATAAGCCAATTACCAATGTTAGGATCACACGCTGGTTATTGCTGTTACAAGAATTTGATGTCACAATTGTTGATAAACTTGGAAAAGATAATGTAGTAGCTTATTTTCTTTCTAGGTTAACTATTGATGACAATTGCATTCCTACTGAGGATTCTTTCCCGGATGAGTACTCTTTGCTATGTCTACTTACTCACCTTGGTATGCAGATATAACCAATTACCTTGCTGCAGGGAAGTTTCCACACTATTTTTCCTCCAAGTAAAAAAGAAAGATCATATAACAAAGTGCTACCTATACCTAGATAGATGGGAACCTCTATCACACTGGACCAGATTTCTAGACCAGACGTTCTGTTAGAGAAGATGAGGTCTTTGACATCCTTAAAGCTTGTCACGAGGAACCTTGTGGAGGGCACTTCGCAGACAAACAAACAGGATACAAAGTCCTTTCAATGGGGTATTATTTGCCAACAATATTTTAGGATGCCAAGAAGTTTGTGAAGGGATGTGACAGTTGCCAAAGGATGGGCCAACCAATGCAATAAGATGAGATGTTGTTACAACCCCAAATCGTCTTAGAAACTTTTGAGAAATGGGCCCTAGATTTTGTGGGACCAAGCAATCCTTCATCTAGATATAAATATTACATCTTGGTCTACACTGATTATGTCACAAAATGGGTTGAGGCAAAGGCACTAACCAGGGCCATGGAGCAGGTTGTTTCAGACTTTTTTTTTGAAGACATCTTTTTCTGATTTGGCATACCTAGGGAGATAGTCACAGACGGAGGGCCCCAGTTCACATCTCATATGATCCAGAAGTTGGTTGAAAAATATAAAATCCATCATAGAATCACAACACCTTATCATACACAAGAAAATGGCTGAGTGGAAAGCACTAACAAAGTCATTGAGGGGATCCTCACTAAGACCGGCCAATTAGTGAATAAATTGGGCCGAAAAACTTCCAAAAGTGTTGTGGGCATACATGACCACATGGAGGAATACCACGGGATTCTCACCATATGAACTTATGTATGGTAAAAACCCCTTATTCCCCATTGAGTTCAAAATCAAGACACTAAGAACGACATTACAGGTAAATTTGGATTTGGCTACAACATAAAAGCAGAGATTGAACTAACTCTATGAATTGGAGGAGAAATTGTTAGCTACTATCCAGCAAATGGAGATTATCCAGAAGCAGAGAGCTAAGTGGCACGACAAATTCATCAAGAAGAAGAAGTTCCAGGAAGGAGATTGGGCTCTCTTAAATGACTCAATATTTAAAGACTTCAAGGGTAATCTCTGCACCATATGGCTAGGTCCCTATGAGGTAGATGCAGTCTTTGACAATGGGACTATAAATTTGGTGACCATTGATAGTGTGAGGACACCATTGCTTGCAAATGGGCACGTCTTCAGTTATATCACAAACCTACTTCAAGGGGTTCATTCATCAACATTGTCACAAATTTGGATCTTCAAATTACATGAACAGGGGAAATCCCCCTTGTGCTGCAAAAATTCTAATTTTTCCAATAAGTGTAAGAGCTCAAAATCAACCTATGGTTGGCAGCTGTTACACCTTCAAACTTAAAAAAAAAAAAAAAAAAAAAAAAACATAATAAAATAATCTGGCTGTGAAAACCTTTCCGAAGTGGAGGTAGCCAATTTCTGTAGCAGTTGAAAACCACCTTGTGGTGGCTGTTACACACTTTGTAACAACATTTGTTATTTCAAAGCATACCTTACGATAGCATTATTACATGATCTTTTCTTCTCTATTTTTGTAAAATCTAAATAATATATACCCGTTGTCTTAGCTGTTACACCTGTAACAGCCAATGACTTTTAGAAATAAGTGGAATAATATATTTTATTGCAATAAATAGCAGGCATCATCGTGGTTCTTGTCATCGGAGTTAAGTTCGTGCGTCTCACCACCGGAGCTAGGTTCACGCATCTCGCCACCCATGACTTCTCCCCATGTCACCCAAGTATGTCATACAAAGGTAATATTGTTATTCACTTTATTCGGTAATTATGGCAACTTAACACGACTTTTGACGGCCGAGGACGGCTGTCACATTTAAGCCAGGGGGGAGCAAATCATATTGCGACATGACCTTCGCATGACCTGTGATTATTCAAAAAAAAACTTGCAATTAAGGCATGGTGACCTGGTAATTATTGTTACTTAATTCCCGATCATACCAAAAAGGGGAAGTGTACCTTCGATGAGACCTCCCATAACCCAGCGTTAATAAGGCAATATTACTGTGTAGTATGAACCATGATTGCAAAATCCTAATTTGAAATCCTCACCTGTGCCACCCTACCATTTACCCCTGCTGGAGCATTGCATCCCCATTCAGAGTGCTCAAAGAGGTGGGAAAAGAACAGTGTAGGCTGAAACAGCTAAGTAGTGTGCCGACTGCCCCGGAACTTCTAAAGGAAAGGAGAAGGAAGAGAAACAACACTGAATTTGCATAGAAATGGGTGGAGCAAAAATTTGGCATGAGCTAGGGTCCACAGAAGCCTTGGAGAATTGCCCTGAAGCATGCCATATTTTCAAGGACACAAGTTGGTTTGAGTTCTTCCAGAGGTTGGAGGGATCAGACGGCAATGTTGCCATGGAATTTGCAAGGAATTTAGAGAGAAACTAGACAGAGGTTAGGGGATTGAAGGCAAAGGTTACAAAAGAAGTGATTTCTCAAGTAATGGGATTACCAGTGGAAGGAAAGAGGTTGTTTAACAAGAAGGTTAATTACCCCTCCTTGAAGGGGGACTTCCTCCAAGAGGAAGAGTCACTGGTAAAGAAAGGGTGGGGGATGAACATGTTGTCACTTCCCCATCCACGGGCTGATGTTTCCCTCTATCTCATCAAGTACATTACTTGTGAGGGAAGGGAAACAATTTTGTTCAATTACCACTTTCCATTTCTAAATCACCTTCGGCATCGGCAGCTGATCAATCTTCCCTACTTCTTGTTGGGAAACATTAGGCATATGGCCATGAAAACAACTGAGCATCCATAAACATGCATCACCAACCATGGCCTCATCAAGCTGATTGTGTTGGATGCCTTAAGCCAATAGGGCAAGAATTGGGAAGAATTCATGAGGAGGTAGGCGAGGACCACCTACAGAAGGCAAACCGGGACGTTTGAGGAAGCTCCAGCGGTGACAAAGGAGTAGCCCCAACCATTGACAGTAAGGGTTGGTAAGAGGCCAGTCAAAAAACCAATTGGTGATAGGTGGCCAAAGTAGAGGATAAGGGTTAGTGGGCACCTAGAGTCCCCATCCATGTCAAGGAAGAACAAAGAGGCAGTAGAGCAGAAGGACGAGGAGTAGGCTCAGCTAGAGCAACCTTCTTCACTTGGTAAGAGAAAAACTCAATCCTTGCTATTAAGAATTGAAAATTTAGAAAAATAAAATAGAGAGCTAAGGGAACAAATAACAAAGGGAAGGCATAGGCAAGAGCCCTAGGGTTAGACACTTTGGCTGAGGTCGTGGACAAGGCTGGAAGGGGAGATGTCCCGAGCACTGTGTGCACGCCCTGTGCTAAGAAGCTAGTGACAGCAGGGTTTAAAGTCCGTGTAGCAGAAACCATCTCAAGGGAAACACAAACTGAAATCGAGGCTGGAACACAAGAACCTGTTGAGGATGTTTTTGTTACACAAGAACCAATAACTGAGATGGAACAATCCACAAAAAGTGATATGGTAGCAGATACGCTGGAGCCCTTGGCTAACATTGCTGTTACACAACAACCAATAATGGGAATGGAAGCTGATTAGGGAGATAAGGAAACTATAACAAAATCCATTGATGAAGCTACTGTTACACAAGAACCAGCAACCGAAGTGGAGCAGCTTCACCCTCGGGAGGTTGCACCCTCAATTGATAGTGCATGTGGGAGAATATCGGGTCTTGATGAAGGATGGTGTTCTGAAAAAATGTTGTTGTTACCAGAGCTACAGAAATAGAAGCAATAGGCACTCTCTCTACAAGAGGGGGTGATCTCTCTCAAGGCACACAAAAGGATGATGGATTCCCTTAGGGAGAAGTGGTTAAAGGAAGAATGGGAGAGAGAATGGGAAGCATGGAGGCACAAGGAAGCCATGAAGAAGAAGGATGAGCAACTATATTAGCTACATCAATAGGTCTCGGAGCTGATGAATGAAAAGACCAAGCTCCATGACCTTGCTCTAAACCTACTAGCATGCAGGCGGTTGTCCCCATTGTATCTAGTGTTCCTTTGGGAACAATATTATTTATTTCAATTAAAAGCAGCTTTTGAGAGTAGGTCTTATTTGGGTTCTTCAACTCCGAATTTTCTTGAGATTTTTCGCTCCTACGATTTTTATGAACAAAGCTTGCTTTGCGAGGTATTTTTGCATAATATCATGTGTGAGTATGTCAGCACGAAAATGGTAGAAAGTTTCTTCTCCTATATGGGAGATTTTCAGTTGCGGGCCTTCCTTTCATTTATGAGAAACCATATTGAGTAGCATCTGGCCATGAAATCAGTAGAATTTAATGAAGAAAGGAAAACATTATGGGTCAGAGCCGAACCAAGGATGGTTTATGAAATCAGGCGTGAGTTTAAGCTATTCCTAAGCACTCCAGAGATCAGTGTTGGCATTATGATTTTGGTATGGCTCTATGTTACAGGTGTTGTACTTGATGGCAACTCTCTTAAAGTGGCAATGCTCTATTCAGGCTCTCAAAATGTTGGAAATTAAGAGGTACGCAGGTGAATGGTTCAAAAGGTGCGGACCCACAGGTACGCCAGCCAGGAAGTGCGTACATACCCGCAGGTACACCATGTAAAAGGTGCGGACCCCAGTTCACTCACTTCAAGGCAGAGAAACGCGCTCACGTGGGGTTTCTTATGTTTGGCCCGTGGTATTTAGCCCGCCATTCTTGATTCTATGGTTTTGGTCCGTGGTATAGGATCTAATTTAGCCCCGGTTTGGATCCCTTGTATTGGTTATTGATGGTTTTGTCCCATGGTGTGAATAAGGGCTTGACTATAAATAGGGAAGGAGATCACTTGGCTAAGATATCTTTGAGAATTGAATATCTTAAGATCTGAAATATTGGGTTATCGGTTTAAAAGCTTGATCTATATAAAAGTGAAGTTGAAAGTGAATCTATGAAGTGTGATCTCTCGGGCGCATGATCAGATCTGGGCATCTGACTATCTGTGCCACACTGGTGGACTGCCAATTTGGCCCTAATCAGAGGTTCGCAGGTAATTAACTGTGCAAGTGCGGGGGTACGCACAGCAGAAGAAGGCGCAGTGCATGGGTACGCAGAGCAGAAGAAGGCGCAGTGCGTGGGTACGCAACGCGATAGAGGTTCAGGTGCGGAGGCACAGTAAAGGTACGCGGTGCTACAGAAGCCGTAGGTGAGAGGTATGCGGTGTGACAGAAGCCGCCGGTGCGGAGCTACAGTAGAGGTACGCGGCGCGATAGAAGCCGCAGGTACGGAGCTACAGTATATGTACGCGACGCGACAGAAGGTGCAGGTGCGTAGATACGCAGTGCAGCAGAAGGCTCTCTGCGGGTATACGCAGGGGAGCAGAAGGTGAAGTGTGGAGCTACGCAGGCCAGATAAAGAAAAACTGCGGATCTATCTTAAGACTTTTTGTTGGCTGAATTTTTCTGTTGATAAGGTGTTCTGGGTTTAGTTTACTGTTATTGTTGATCTGGTTACTGCAGTTGACTGTGTGATTTACATGTACTTGATGATCTTTTGATGTTCATGGATCCAATTTGAAAATTTATGAAAAGTGGTCCTTGAAAGAAAAGAAGTAGGGGGTTGTTGCTCCCTTCCAGGAGAGACTGGAAAACGAGAGAGAGTTGTAGCTCTCTGCAGGTTGCAGCCTGCGTACTGGTAAAGGACTGCACCAGTACAAAACCATTGTAAAAGGAGTTTCTAATTTGAAAGAAGATAGAGACATATTGTAGCAGGTGGTTTTCACCCACATTGGGTTTCCACCTTATATCTGGTGTTCTTTGGTGTGACTATCTGTTTTTCTTGTTCATGCTCATTATTTTATGGTATTGACATGCAAAAATAATTCAAAGTATAAATAAGGAAGATTTATTAAAAGAACTTGATAATACTGATTCACCCCCCCTCTCAGTATTATTTCCAACAATTGGTATCAGAGCAGGTCCTTCAAAGAAGCTTGATCGCTTGAAGGAAGATCATTCATCATGAGCAACTACGAGAGGGAAGCATCAATCAGGCCACCAATTTTTGATGGGACAAACTTCAATTATTGGAAGGTAGGAGTTACTGCCTATCTTCAATCTCTTGGTACAAAAGTTTGGGATATCATAGATACAGGCTACACTTTTCCTTCAGCTACTCCTACAGATACGGCCGAAAAGAAGAAATATGAAACAAATGCTAAAGCAGTCAATACTCCGCTGGGATGCTTATCTCAAACAGAATTCGTGAAGGTTATGCAATATAAATCCGCAAAAGAATATGGGACAAGATTGTCTTGAGCTACGAAGGAGATGAACAGGTAAAGCGTGCTAAACTTCAAACCCTCAGGATTCAGTATGAGAATATTAGAATGTATAATGATGAAAGTGTGGCTAACTATTTCCTTCGGGTAGACGAGATTGTTAATTGCATGAAAAACTTAGGTGAAGAAATAAAAGAGGCTATTGTGGTTGAAAAAGTTCTAAGATCATTGTCCCCCAAGTTTGAATCTAAAGTGTCTGCAATAGAAGAAAAGGAAAATCTACGAACTCTTACTATGTCTCAGCTACACGGAATTCTAACTGCTTATGAAATGAGAAAGGGAGGTCCATTAGACAGGAGAGAAGTTGTTTTCAAGGCTTCAGGCAAAGGAGACTACTATGAAGCAAGTCACGCGCCAGAAGAAGAAGAAGAATCAAATTTTGTCAGAAATCTTCAAAGGGGTACTCGAAGGTTCAGAGGTAAGTTACCTTTTAAATGTTTTGCTTGTGGAAGAGTAGGTCATTATGCTGCGAAATGTCCTCATAAGGATAAGATTGACAAAGGAAAGGAACCTGCTAGATGGAGCAAGAAACAGAATGCAAATAAGAAAAGCTACTACACTCATGAAGATAGTGATGGTCTATCAAATAGTGATGAAGATGAACGAGGTAATGACTATAAACTTTTAATGGCATTTGAAGATGATGATTACATGGATGCTATAGATGTGGATAGCTTTCATGAAGAAATTTCTAGACTCAAGACATGTATAGAAGAAAAGAATAGGATCATTGATATCCTACAATCTCAAATTGATGAAAAAGAAAAATATCTTGAAAAGTTAGAAGGAGAAATTGTTGGTCTTAGAAAAGAGATTGAGAAAACAAAGGCTATTAATCTTAAGTTTGTCAAAGGATCTGAAACTCTGGATGAGATCATCAATGTATAACGTTCTCCTCTTAACAAGACAGGTCTGGGCTATAATGGAGAAACTTCTCAACCATCCACTTCAAAGAGTTATCTTGATGCAGCAAGAAGGAATGAGAAAAAGCACAATGGAGATCACCAGGTAAAACAGGGACGAATTACATCAAGAACAAACAAGGACTATCATGTAAACCAGGGGCAATCCGTCTTAAGGATGAACAAAAGCTACAGCCAGCCACAGGTAAATTCCTCTCAATTTGCTTCTAGAATGGATGAAAATAGAAATTACAATCATTTGGCTGGAAGATTTGATAACCGCAGAAGTTTCTTCAATGGACAATGCTTCTCTTGCCATAACTTTGGTCACAAAGCAGCTCAATGTGTTGCATATAAAACAATCATGACTAGAGAAGCTCAAAAACAAAGAAGTATGACCGGGATTACAAAAAGGACCTATAACAACTTTTCGGCTCTTGAAAATGAAGTTGAATGTTCTATTTGCAATAACTTTGGTCATGAAGATTCTGAATGCAGGAGCAGGTTTCAGCAGACAAAGGAACAAGCCTCAAGCACCAAAACATGGAGAATAAAGGAACCACAAACATAAAGATGTGGGATAGCATTTTATGCAGAGGGACAAGAAAATCTATGGTACATTGACAGTGGATGTTCGAAGCATATGACAGGTGATAAAGAAAAACTTGAATCATATTCTACTTTAGAAAAGGGAAAGAAAGTTTCTTTTGGAAATGATACTCCTACAGCGATAAAAGGAAAAGGCACTGCTCAGTTAAAAGAAAAGGTCAAAGCTGGAAATGTTTTGTATGTTGATGGATTGAAGCATAATCTTCTGAGTGTCAGCCAGATGTGTGATCAAGGAACCGAGGTGATATTTAGATCAAATGGATGTCTTGTTCGTGATCTTGATACAGGTAAAACAGTGATCAAAGGTGAAAGAACTCCAAATAATCTATACATATTTGAAGAAGGACAACAACAATGCTATCTAAGCAAGGATGATGAACACTGGTTATGGCACCGGAGGTTGGGGCATCTAAGTTTTTCACAAATAAGGAAAGCATGCAAATACCAGGCAGTTCGTGGTCTTCCAGATATCAAAATTCCAGACAACACCATATGCAAATCATGTCAGTTTGGAAAGAAAACCAGAACTAACTTCCCTGAGAAGGAAGGATCAGCTAGCATGCCTCTTGAGCTAGTACATACAGATACATGTGGTCCATTCAGGAAAAGGACACCTCGAAGAGAAGAATACTTGATATTATTCATTGACGATTTCTCCAGGTTTGTCTGGTTAGGACTTATGAAGCACAAAGATGAAGCATTCGAAAAATTCAAATCCTTTAAAGCCTTGGTTGAAAATGAATCAGGATACAAAATTAAGTGCCTCAAATCTGACAGAGGTGGGGAGTTCACCTCAAATGAATTTTTCGATTTCTATGAAGAACATGGGATAAGAAGAGAATTCTCTACAACTAGAACTCCTCAGCAAAATGGAGTGGTGGAAAGAATGAACAGAACAGTCCAAAAAATGGCTCGTGCTATGCTTGATGAGTCTAGAACTCCCGCAACTTTCTGGGGTGAAGCTGCATATGCTGCGGTTGTTATTCTCAACCAAAAAAATGTCCGGGTGAACAGCACTCAAACCCCTCATGAGCTCTGGTATGGTGAGACTCCTTCCGTAAAGCACTTCAAAATCTTTGGGAGCAAATGCTATATTAAGAATACTGATGAGCAACTTGGCAAACTTGAACCTAGAGTAGATGAAGGCATTCTTCTTGGTTATTCTCCACACAGCAAAGCATACAAGTGCTACAATAAAAGACTTGGAAGAATTGTTGACAGCATTGATGTAGTGGTTGATGAGAAGGGATACATTCCTAGGCAAGTAAATCATGAAGATATCGAAGAAGATGAAGACTACCCTCAAAGACAAAATGATGAAGAAGAAGAACCTCAAGAAGAACCAGAGGAGCAGATAAGGATAGAAGAGAAGACCCCATCCAGGTATGTTCAGAAGAATCATCCAGAATCTCAAATTTTTGGGGCAAAAAGAAGCAGGTGTACAAACAAGAAGAACAATTAAAGAAGCTTCAAGCTATTTGGCATTACTCTCTTCCACTGAACCACAAAATGTGAAAGAGGCATGCAAAGATGAATGTTGGGTCAAAGCAATGGATGAAGAACTTGAGCAGATCGAAAAGAACAACACTTGGGAGTTGGTTCCTAGACCAAAGGATAAGAATGTTATAGGGACAAAATGGGTCTTCAAAAATAAATTGAATGAAAATGGAGAAGTAATTAGAAACAAGGCCAGACTTGTTTGTAAAGGGTATGCGCAGCAAGAAGGAATAGATTTTGAAGAAACTTTTGCTCCTGTTGCAAGACTTGAGGCCATCCGAATGTTCCTTGCTCTCTCAAGCTTTCAAAACTTAAAAGTATTTCAAATGGACGTGAAATCAGCCTTTCTGAATGGAGACTTGGAAGAAGAAGTATACATTGAGCAGCCAAATGGTTTCATTCTTGGAAATGATCCAAATCTTGTATGCAGATTGAAAAAGGCTCTCTATGGTCTCAAACAAGCTCCAAGGGCTTGGTACTATCGTTTGGACAAATATCTTCATCAACAAGGTTTTTCAAAAGGATCAGCAGACAGCAATCTTTATATAAAAGTTGAAAACGACAAATTGCTAATACTTGTTGTGTATGTAGATGACATTATCTTTGGCAGCAATGAAGAAGCTATGAGTCAAAGCTTTGCCTTGGTAATGCAGAAAGAATTCGAAATGTCCTTGCTGGGAGAACTGACATATTTTCTTGGTTTGCAAATCCAACAAAAAGAAGGAGGGATATTTTTATCTCAAACCAAGTATCTCAAGCAGATTTTGAAGAAATATGGCATGGAAGATGCAAAACCTGTATGTACACCCATGGTCACAGGATGTAGCCTCAGTGCAAATGATGAATCAGCAGCAGTGCATCAACCAACCTACAGATCTATGATTGGAACTCTACTTTATTTGACAGGTACCCGACCAGACATAATGCATGCAGTAGGAATTGTTGGAATATTTCAGGCAAATCCAAAGGAAACTCATCTTCAGGCAGTAAAGAGAATCTTCAAATATCTTCAGGGAACTCAAAACTATGGCTTATGGTATCCTAGAGATACAGATCTCACACTTCATGCTTATACAGATGCAGATTGGGCCGGAAGCGTGGATGACAGGAAGAGCACAAGTGGTGGTGCATTCTTTATGGGTTCCAGATTAGTATCTTGGTTCAGCAAGAAACAAAGTTCGATTGCCTTGTCTACAGCTGAAGCAGAATATGTTGCTGCTGCATCTTGCTGCACTCAACTCCTTTGGATGATGCAGACCTTGCAGGATTTTCAAATCACTTGTATACCACCCATCTCCATCTTATGTGATAATACAAGTGTAATCAGCATTTCAAAGAACCCAATCATGCATTCAAAGACCAAGCACATACCGATCAAGTATCATTTTCTCCGGGAACAATACTTGAAAAAAAGGTCAAGTTGGAGTATGTTCCTTCTAAGGAACAAGTTGCTGATATACTCACCAAACCATTGCCCAGGGAGACCTTTGAATACCTCAGGAAAAAGCTGGGGGTTGTTGATGCATCATCTTGTTGTTGAATATCTTCTGATGGTTGGTTGTACGCAAGGCTCATCTGGGGTATATGCGTACATGTGCTGGGTTGCGGATTGGTCGAAGATCGAATGGCACAGGTTCAGGGGGAGCATATAATGCATTGTTGGCATTATGGAGGAAGTACAGAAGGAGATCATGGATGCTGGTCTGAATATTGCTGCAATATGTCTCTATCTCTTTCATGGTCATTTATGGTGTTTGGTGGATTATGGTTCTTCTTTGCAGATCTGGTTTATAGTCAGGGGGAGCATGTTCTTAGGGGGAGCATAACCCTTTGCCCTTGATGTCAAAGGGGGAAAATGACGTTGAAGATCTTGAGGTTGCCATCAAGTCCAAAGGGGGAGATTGTTGGCATTATGATTCTAGTATGGCTCTATGTTACAGGTGTTGTACTTGATGGCAACTCTCTTAAGTGGCAATGCTCTGTTCAGGCTCTCAAAATGTTGGAAATTAAGAGGTACGCAGGTGAATGGTTCAAAAGGTGCGGACCCACAGGTACGCCGGCCAGGAAGTGCGTACATACCCGCAGGTACACCATGTAAAAGGTGCGGACCCCAGTTCACTCACTTCAAGGCAGAGAAGCGCACTCACGTGGGGTTTCTTATGTTTGGCCCGTGGTATTTAGCCCGTCGTTCTTGATTCTATGGTTTTGGCCCGTGGTATAGGATCTAATTTAGCCCCGGTTTGGATCCCTTGTTGATCCAGGTGGATATTGGTGGCCACCTGCCAAGTCCACCTGGACCCCCACCATTGTCTTTCTCAGCATTTTCAGTTTCCTTAATTGTAGCACAACTTACTATTTTTAGCAGTTTTTCGGGTCCTGAACTTCCGGAGCCGTTTTGAGGCCCTAAACGACGTTTTTTGGGAAATCTACCGCCAGTGATTTTTCTGATAAAAATTGTCTTTTCCGTCGTAGTCCTCGGAGAGATCTTTCCAACGGGCTATCATGCACGTCAAACGGAGATAGTATGACCAATTCGCGACCCCGGGAAGTTGATGTACCAACTTACCCAAAAACGGGGCCCACAATTTGGCGTTTCATCTTCTAGGGTTAGGTTTTGGAATGTGAAGGGTTTTCCATTGTTTCTCAACAATAAATAGGCCTCCGAGCCTCATTGTAAGACAGTTCAGAGGCATGTAGCCATCACATCTCTTCTCAGAGATAAGCTACCATCGCCCTAGCTAGTTTATTTCCATCTCTGTTGTAAGCATATTTGAGTATTTTCCATTAATGAAATGAAGTATTATTTCCGCTGCATCTTTGTGTATATGGTTATCTCTGTCATTTGTTGCGTTCCTGTTTAAATCCGGATCACTTGTATTGGTTATTGATGGTTTTGTCCCATGGTGTGAATAAGGGCTTGACTATAAATAGGGAAGGAGATCACTTGGCTAAGATATCTTTGAGAATTGAATATCTTAAGATCTGAAATATTGGGTTATCGGTTTAAAATCTTGATCTATATAAAAGTGAAGTTGAAAGTTAATCTATGAAGTGTGATCTCTCGGGCGCATGATCAAATCTGGGCATCTGACTATCTGTGGCACACTGGTGGACTGCCAATTTGGCCCTAATCATAGGTTCGCAGGTAATTAACTGTGCAAGTGCGGGGGTACGCACAACAGAAGAAGGCGCAGTGCGTGGGTATGCAGAGCAGAAGAAGGCGCAGTGCATGGGTACGCAGCGCGATAGAGGTTCAGGTGCGGAGGCACAGTAAAGGTACGCCGCGCTACAAAAGCCGCAGGTGCGTAGGTATGCGGTGCGGCAGAAGCCGCAGGTGCGGAGCTACAGTAGAGGTACGCGGCGCGATAGAAGCCGTAGGTGCGGAGCTACAGTATATGTACATGGCGCGATAGAAGGTGCAGGTGCGTAGATACGCAATGCAGCAGAAGGCTCTCTGCGGGTATACGCAGGGGAGCATAAGGTGAAGTGCGGAGCTACGCAGGCCAGATAAAGAAAAACTGCGGATCTATCTTAAGACTTTTTGTTGGCTGAATTTTTCTATTGATAAGGTGTTCTGGGTTTAGTTTATTGTTATTGTTGATCTAGTTACTACAATTGACTGTGTGATTTACATGTACTTGATGATCATTTGATGTTCATGGATCCAGTTTGAAAATTTATGAAAAGTGGTCCTTGAAAGAAAAGAAGTAGGGGGTTGTTGCTCCCTTCCAAGAGAGACTGGAAAACGAGAAAGAGTTGTAGCTCTCTGCAGGTTGCAGCCTGCGTACTGGTAAAGGACTGCACCAGTACAAAACCATTGTAAAAGGAGTTTCTAATTTGAAAGAAGATAGAGACATATTGCAGCAGGTGGTTTTCACCCACATTGGGTTTCCACCTTATATCTGGTGTTCTTTGGTGTGACTATCTGTTTTTCTTGTTCATGCTCATTATTTTATGGTACTGACATGCAAAAATAATTCAAAGTATAAATAAGGAAGATTTATTAAAAGAACTTGATAATACTGATTCACCCCCCCTCTCAGTATTATTTCCAACAATCAGGGAACAGTCAGTCGTCTATAGGAAAAGGATTGTGAGGATCTGCCTCAACCCATATGCACATATAAAAATTCGAGCGCTAACAGTATGTCTTAAACGCACCGAGACCTGTAGCACTAAGTTGCAAGAAGTGGATCCTTTTCAGTACAGAAATTTTGTGGTTGTTGTTACACATGTGCCTGAGTATGCTCAGATCGTGCAAACATTGGGGGCGTTTTGGATTGGGATAAGATTTAAATTTCCTTTAATTTGGTTGCCAATGGAAGAGTATCATCTAGACTACCACCTATGTGATTATGAAGAAGAATCATGGTCACATCAGTTGATGGCCATTCAAGGGTACAGAGCTCCGGGTGAAGACACTACTGGTGCTTACAGTTTTACAGACTTGCATCGGGGGTATAGCAGGAGAAGCTGAGATTCTACATGGGGACATGCAGTTGCTTCAGTTGGGGGGAGATGTTGGGTGTGGCTTTTTACCTATTTTCTGCACCTTCTTTCCCCAGTTTTGATCCTTTTATCCTCCAAGCCTATGAACTTTACATGATTAATTCCCCTTTTTCTCACTTTTATAACCTATTCTATTGTCATGTTATTTTTCCATATTTTACTGAATAATATGATACTTTATTCCTTTTTGTGGCTAATTGGGGGAGCATTGAAGAAGTATTTTGGGAAGCTCTTCTCCTTTTCAGGTGTTTCTCACAGGAACAAGGTTATGGAGTAGATAGGCAGTGCTGATTAGCTACAAAGAAGGGTATAGCAGTTCGTTGTTACACCCTGTATGATGTTACAGGTTGTTCTTACACATTGAATGTTGTTACAGGGTGCTGTTACACCCGCGTTGATACAAAGGTCCGCTGCTACACCAAGGGTGCTGTCGCTAGCTATTGCTGTAACATCCCAAACCACTATTCATTCATAGGATGTTGTTGCACCAAAGCTGGCAAGTGTGGGTACTATTCCACATAATAGCTGTCGACATTAGGAACTGTTTATTTTGGAAGCAACAAACCCAAGCAGTTGCAATCCTAACTAATGTATATTTGTCTTTAGAAATAGGTTGTAACTACTTTTATTTTTTATCAGCATGAGAATCGTGAGATTCTCATGAATGATCTATTTCTAATTTCAGGTATGTAATAACTATAAAAGAAACTCGATTTCCTTTGTACAAGGACACAACATATAGAAGAGTATTGTTACTCTACTTCTATAACTCTAAATTATTTTTAATATTAATCATCATTGTGATGTTGTTACTTCTCTTCAGCTGATTCATTAATTACTTTTGTGTTATTCTTGCGCCCTGCTAAGGAGGAAGGGCCCTCCTCTTTGGCAGGGACTGCAGTGATAGAGGTAGTGTATATTCTAGTTTCGCTAATTTTTATATGGTTTCTTGCTGTTGTTGTACAAATTGTGAATTACATTCGCTATTGTTCCAATTTACATTATGTTGTTACACTGAGTTAATCAACAGAATGGTAGTAACCAGTTGGATTAGATATTAGTCACTGCATGGTGCAGCCTTACTTTGATAGTTGCAAAGTGCGATTCAATTCTATCGAGTGTTTTTATTTCTACATGAATGATTTGATTCAGCAATTTGGTTCAACGACATCTTTTACTATTTTCTCCATTTTCCCATTCTTGGTTGTAGTGTATCGGCAGAAACAGTGCGAACTCCATTGAAACAGTAAGACCTAACCTAGGTTGATAATGAAATGTTGCAGTCTCGATCAATTAGGATTGATTAAAACAACACTACAATGCACTCTTGGAAAATATGTTAAATCCTCCTTCGAAGGTCGAGATAGCAGAGTTGGAGCCATCTTGGAGCAAGTCCACTCAAATGTGTGTGGGCCATTTTCTAAAATCCCAGTTGCAAAACATAGGTATTATGTCATTTTTATAGATGAAATTGCCCGCAAGTGCTAGATCTACTTTATGAAGAAGAAAGATGAAGTGTTTGTAAAATTTGTTGAATTCAAAGCATTGGTTGAAAATGAGACTAGTGATAATGGAGGAGAATTTGTGTGTAGAGCATGATTAGGGACTACCATTATATTTGTGAGAAGAAGCATGTAATACAATAGTTTATTTCTAGAACTAGAGCCCACACAAAATACTTGGCACAATCAAACCCGAAGAAGCTTTCTCTGGGAGGAAACAAAATGTATCCCATTTTTGAATTTTTGGAGCTACACTTTGTTGTCATGTCTCCAAGGATAGAAGGAAAAATTTGGAGCCTACAACTGAGATGTGAATCTTTGTAGGATACATAGAGACACCTCATAACTATCGGGTGTATTTTACCTCACTTAGGATGACAATGATGAGGAGAGATGTTAGATTTGATGAGGAGAAGGCTATGATAAGCTCTCTAGAGTGATAGATGAGTATTCCACTAGAGGAGGAGCTTATATCTCCAAAGGAAGAGGCTCAATCAGAGCCTCAGGATGTTTTGGAATGGCCACATGTGGAGGAGCATAAAGGAGGCTGAGTGGAGGCACCCACTCAACCAGAATCTTCCAAAGAGGGGAGGAAGAGAACTAGAGAGGTTGACAGGGTTGTGTAGGATGCACAGGAGCATGTAGGAGATCCTACTTCCTTGCACAGACAGAGGAGAACACCAAATAGGTATACTTGTTATATGGAATTCATGACATAACTCAGTGATTTTGAGCCTTCTTCATTTGAGGAGGCAGTTTCCAAACCAGTGTGGGTAGATGCCATGGTGGAGGAGTATGACTCCGTCATGAATATAAAAGTATGGGATGTTGTGTCGCGACCATAGAATAAGTAAATGGTTGGTTCCATATGGATATACAAATTGAAACATGTAGCTGCTGGCAGTATTGAGAAGTACAAGGCCAAATTTGTGGCCAAAGGCTTCTCTCAGTTGGAGGGAGTTGATTATGAGGAGATATTTTCCCCTATGGTCAGATGTTCATCCATCATAACCATTTTATCAATAGATGTGCAAATGGGGTGGAAGATCCACCAGATGGATATGAATATTTCCTTCCTCAGTGGAGTGGTCGAGGAAGATGTTTACATAGAGAAACCTGAGGTATTTGAAACTTTCGACAGTGAGACACATGTGTGTAGACTCAGGAGATCCTTTTATGGTCTCAAGAAAGAACCCCATGCTTGACAAGCTTAGATAGAGACATATCCAAGTGGATTGGGCTTGACTGAGAGTGAAGCAGATGCCAATCTCTACTACATTGTGGTAGATGGAAAATTGCTCATTCTAGTCATGTATGTATATGAAAATACTGACAGGGGATGAGAAGTTGATACAGTTCTTCAAGGAGGACCTTGCAAGAAAGTTTGAGATGAAGAACATGAGCTTGATGTACTACTTCCTTAGTTTGGAGGTGTGGCAAGAAAATGGAGAGTTTCTTGTGGGTTAGGGGAAGTATACTTCTGAAATACTTTAAAGATTCCATATGTAGGACTACAAGCCTATGGAAACTCCTCTAGCTACCAACTGGAAGAAGGAGGATGCTTCTACAGGAGAGGCTATAGATGTTACCATCTACAAAAAGTTGATGGGGTCCTTGAAGTATCTGGTGAACACAAGGCCCGACATTTGTTATACAGTTAATCAATTGAGTCAGTTTATGGTGAATTCTACCAAGCTTCACTGGAAAGAAGTAAAACATGTGCTTAGATACCTTATAGGCACAAAATATTTTGGGCTATGGTATAGGAGGATTGATGGTGTGAAGCTCCAAGGCTTCACTAATGCATATTAGGTAGGGAGTCCATTAGACAAGAACAACACTTCAGGAGATATATTCAATGTTTGGTCAACAATTATTTCCTGGTATAGCAGGAAACATATATCTATAGCACTCGGCTTAGCAGAGGCCGGGTATATTGTTGCTAGTCAAGCAACATGTGAGGTTATATGGATCAAGAAAATTCTTGTTGGTATTTTTAGTCAGGAGATGATTCCTACTGTGATTTACTATGATAATCGTAGTTGTATCAAACTATTTGAAAATCCAATATTTCATGAAAGGTCCAAGCACATTAATATCAAGTATCATCACTTGAGAGTTTGTGTGAAAAGGAGAATCATGATGTTACAATACATTCTCACAGAGGAGCAAGATGTAGATATTTTGACAAAGGCACTGTTAAGAGGCATATTCAATTTCCATAGGTGCAAGATAGGGGTGGTGCAGAATCCTTTTCTTGCTATGAGGGAGTGTTAAAATGGATCAAGAAAAGTCTTGATTTAACCTATGCCTTAGTTAAATGGAGAAATTCGATTTTCCACATAAGAAGGATCATTTGGATTGCAGTTAGCTAGAGTGACATGGCTTTGTGTCCTAGTTAAGTTAGTAAATTCGAGATGTCGGCTATAAGTAGAGTTGTGCATTGGTTGATTGCTAAAATTTAACAATCTAGTCAAGTTATTGTTAGTTAAACTTAGTTAATTGAGCTCTAGTCTTTAGTGGGGTCGATAACAGTTTAGTTGAGTAGTTATAAAAATTTTAAACTCACTGATATCTTAGTGAACTCATTAATTTACTAAAAACAAACCTTTTCATGCATGGAATTTGAATGCCCTAGTTGGAGTGGAGGAGAAGGTACATTGTAATTATTAATTGTATACTAGTTGAGTGTACAATGTTTTTGCATTGAGTAGGTGGACAATTGCTTCAGGATTTGTGCAGGGAAATAGGAAATTCTCCTGTTTTTAGGGGCTAATTCCCTCAAGAATTGTACAAGGAAATAAGAGGAAGGTTGAGGCCTATTTTGGCTAAGTTTTGGTCAGATCAGGCCAGTGAGTAGAAGATTAATATTATAGTGCAAGGTGTGCTTCAGGATTGAAGCAAGACATTGTAATTGATCCTTTGAATTAATTCAAAGCAACATAGGGGTTTTTCCTAGTTGGGTTCCCCTGTAAAATCATTGTGTTACTTGTATTTTAATGGTTTCCTCTTTTATTGAATGTGTTTCTATTGTGTGTTTTACTTTTCGCAGAATAGCAAAAGAAATTTATCTTTTATTGAATGTGTTTCTATTGTGTGTTTTACTTTTCGCAGAATAGCAAAAGAAATTTATGTCTCTGGATTTCAATTCGATTTCATTATCAGTAACAAATTTCTTTCAATTTCTATAAAGAATTATTCGAAAGACAAGTAATTATTTTATTTCAATTTTTTATTATGCATGTTATCTATGATTCTGATTTATGATGGTTGTGTTTGAGCTAATCGGATGTGATATGTTTATGCATGATGATTTGATTAAAGAGCTAGTTTGAATTGTTGTGACAAGAAGTAAAAAAAATTGCAGGTGTACCTCATTGATGAGCTACCAATGAGGTATGATTTGAATTTATTGCAATTCCATTTGAATCTAATGGAAATTATGTGCTTGGTATAGGAAGTCATGTAAAATTCCTAGGTTTGGGTAGTTGAAAATGCTTGGTTTGGGTAGTTGAAAATGCCTAGTTTAGGTGGTTGGAACTAGCTGCAAGAATGTTAGAAACAATAGTGAAAGAAATTGGAACATGCAACAATGTGATGGTAAATCATTCAAGAGCATGGTGATTGTGGGACACTGGTACCCAATAATTTCCATTGATTTCCATGAGCATGCTATGATCAGTATGATGGTTTTGAGGGAGAGATATGCCTTGGTTTATAAATCTTCGGATGCGAGGAAACCTTACCAAGGGATGGATCACTCGAGGGACTATGTAGTAAAGAAGAGGATGCTAGCATAATTTAGAAGGTGTGTAACTACATGGAAACAGGTAACTAGATTTCCTGAGGGACTGTGTAGCAAAGAAGGGAAGGTCTGGGAACGATGTTTTTTCGGCCATTAGCATTTCCAAATGGAATGAAAAGCACATTAGGAGTGTGCCCTAGAACAATGAGCAAGTAATTGTTCACTGAGAGAACAAGTAGCACAAGGATCACAGCACTGGAAATTGGATGCATATTTGACTTTGGCGATGGATTCTACACTTCCTGGGAAAGAGGTGATTCCTAGCACTACTTTTGAGGGTGTAGGTGTGAGCCTTTGGATTCCCTTGTTGACTAATGTGGGCACCATATCATTTTATTTTTTGGTTAGATAAAATGTGCATATGTATATGTGTATATTATTGTAAATATTGTATCAAGTTATGGTTATAAATCTCCATAGGAAGTATGATTATTTGTTGGATGAAGCAAACAGGTATAAGTATATGTGGTTTTGATTGTAAATACCATAATGAGTTGTGTTATAAAGATCCAATAAATGGTATGATTGTCATGTTAGCAGTAGGTGGTCATTGTAAATATTGCATCAAGCTATGTTATAAAGCTCCATAGGCAGTATGTTTTTATTTCAAAGGTTTGTTGGTCATAGTTGTCATAGAACATTGAGGACGGTGTTCCCCAAGGGGAAGGGGTTTGTAACAACCCCTGGTTGATTTTCCATGTAAAAAAAAGAAGACCAAGGTCATGGGACACATATTCCAAGCTAAATGGTGGGAAGATATTATAGTGGGGATCACTTTTGGTTTATTTATGGCTAAGGAAATTTGTAAAGGCATAGGCAAAGGCAAAGAGATAATAATTGGCATTTAATTATTAAAATAAAAGAAAATAGATGAAAAGGAAGGTGAATTGACACAGATTTGCATGTTAAGGAAATTAGAGGAAAATTGAAAGAATGAAGAAAATATATGCCTCAATGATAGAAAGGCTTATGAGGATTAGCTCATAGCCTTTTTAACAGTTTTGGGTTGAGCTGTCTTTAATTCTCTCATACTATTGCACAACTAGATCATTCTTGGAGCACTTTGGCATATAGGTTTGATTTTAAGAAAGAAGGAAAAGGAAAGTAGGAAAGTGCAAGGAAACAGTTGGGTCAACAACTACAACTAGATTTCTTGGCAAATAATAAGTTTCATATGTGATTTCCTTGTTGATTTTTGGATGCACGGTATATGCATGTGATTTTCTGGTTGTGTTTTCATTGGCATGGATATTTTCTAGGAGTGATAGTGGTTTTAGCCTTTCCTTTCCATTTCCTGGATATCCATGGTGTTGTGGGTTTTTACACCTGTTGTTTTTCTGATTGGTTCTTAGGTTCCTAATGGTTGTGGGTTGGAACAAATGCTATAGAAGCCCTAGAACATCTTGGGTTGAGTTACTAGTCCTGGAGGCTAGGTTGGTACAAACACTCTCGAGCCCTTGGTGGTTTGAGTTACTAGTCCCTGGAGCTAGGTTGGACAAATGATCTAGAGCCCTAGAAGGCTTTGGGTTGAGTTACTAGTTCTTAGAGCCCTGGATGTCTTGGATAGAGATTGATTTGGTTGGTGTTAGTGATGTCTGATCGTAGATTTGGAATCACTGTGGTTGAGGGTTGAGGTGGTTTGGCCTCTGGAAGCCCTGGTTTGGTCTATTCTAGTTTATTCCATGAGATCCCTTGTTTCTCGGATGGAGCTCTGCAACCTATTAAACGTTGGATCTAGTTACATAAACTTTA
The DNA here is from genome assembly GCA_031772625.1 of Pinus tabuliformis. NCBI lineage: Eukaryota > Viridiplantae > Streptophyta > Pinopsida > Pinales > Pinaceae > Pinus > Pinus tabuliformis. Next base: position 134,304,477 of record CM062811.1, on the reverse strand, counting down.
TCATTTGTAGAATCGCTATGATTCGGTAGCTTAGGTAGATATTAAGTCAAATAATAAATACAAATGACACTTATGAAATATATGATGATTATATACCTATTATGCTTCAACCTTGTAAATTGATACCCAGATTGTAACTTATGAAGGTCAAAAAGGAAGGATTAAGGTGGAAAAAGGAGTGTCAAAAAGAAGAAATTATGGGGTTCAACATTCCCCCACACAGAAGACATTGCATGTCCTCATGAAAAATTTCAAAATTTGTAAGTCCTCCTTGTTACTGAACTGCCTCAGATACTTGAGCAAGGACATCCAAATTACTTCTCCTTTATTCCTTAGTGGTGATTGTCATTCTTGGCTTCTTCATTAGAATTTTCTGTTTCAAGCCCATAATCTTCATCTTAAGAAATTTTTCCTGAGCATTCAAATTCTTATTTTTCTTGTGCCACATACTAAGGTGTAATAGTATATTGTCATTCTAGGTTCAGTGGATTTCATTCTATGCCTTTATTGCTTCATTTTCCTATTTTAAATGTCTATCAAATACCTCTAACTCATAAATTTCTTGTTTGAGGGTTTCTTCAACCTGAAGATCCCATGAAATATTTGAATTGAGTGCTTAATTTTCACCTTGAGTTGAAAATGATGCAATAACTTTGCCTGTAGATTTTCTTTTCAAGGACTCTATATAGTTGTAAATTTCTTGTTGTACTGGATCAATCTATGGAGTTTTCCTTACTGCTTAAGCAATTGGTGATGGAATCAGTGATGGGACTGAAGTTTCCATTTCTAAATCAACAAATAATGGGGATTGTCAATGTTTTTCATGCATTGATTTATTGAGCCTTTTCACTCCTCCTTACAAAAGATGATAGCTTAGTAGCAAGGGATTGCTCCTTAACCTTTCTCTGCCTTGTTTTATCTTTAGATGAATTTTCTTCTTGAGTGTTGTCTTATGTTCTTCCAACATTTTTATTCTTAAGATTTAGTAGCATATCTGTAAGAGGAGTTTCATATTCTAAGTGTTTCTCTTGTGAGTTCTCTTTTATGGGTTGTGTCCTTCTACTTTTCTTTGTTTTATCATTGGGCTCTTCGATTTCTGCTTCCTTGAAATAATTCCTATCTAGGAAATCTTCCCAATTGTCTCTAGTGTTTCTTAGGTGTGCCTCAATCAAGATTTTCACTAAACCATGGTGATAGGAAGCACTATTTATAGATTAAATTTTACTTTGAATGCTTTTAGCCATTTTTCTTAAACTTTGAAGCAGAAAATATGCTAATTTAATTTTATTTCCATCTAGAAATTTCATCACTAATCTTGCATGATAAAATAACATATTGTCAACTATTAATGCAAAAGTTATAAACTTTTGGATGATCAACAATAGGTTTCTCCATTTATTTTCAAAGCCATAACTATAATTCCCTTTTTATATTCAGAAACTTTCATACCTAGATTTTTGAGAAAAACACTCCATTCTCTTTCTTCAAATCTTTTGTTCCAAACTAAATTTCTCCAATTCTGCTATGAAGGATTATGTCAATACCAGCTTTATGTCCCTGATTTCTACTTCAATGTCTTCATACACCCTAGAAAAATATTTTGTTACCTCCTTTTAATGGTCGTTGAATTTCTCCATAAATTTCAACCATCGAGCTTGTTGCAACATTTGTTTGACCTGTGGGTAACCCTCCAGAAACCTAATCCCATTTGGCTTTGACATCACAATGACTCCCATGGCAAAGGAAGTTTAACCCACAATCGCTCTTTTTGACAAGTTCAGGGAATGGGAAGGAATTTGAGTATGAGACGAGTCAAGAAAACATAGTTTTAGGTGAAGTTAGTCTCGACACTAGAATAGGGTTAAATGAGATGGAGGTGTTCGACATGCAGAGGAAATATGAGTGGAGAAGTGAGGTGATTTTTGAATGATATCAGGATTTTAAGTCTTCCTCAGTCGACAGGACATTGATATTTTTGTTAGAATCAAAGTTGTGTTGAATCAATTAAGGGTAACCATCACTCGAAATTGCAATAATGAGGGTTATCCATCATTTAATTTCACAATTCAAATGTTTTTCCTTTATTATATAACTCAATATTTACATACCTTTTCTCCCTTTTCTTAATTCTTTTGACTTATCTTTTGTAGCTTTTCAATTTGCTTCAGCTGCAACCTTCATTGAAATTTTGCATTTACTATAATTTCCATTTTCTTTGGTCATAATTCATCAATCCAGCTACATAATTTTGTTAGACCTATAGGTTGTTGACAATTTCGTAGTTGTATTATTTCAAAACATAAAAAGAGGAATAAAAATAAAATGGGACTAGAATAGGGAAAATAAAATCTAAGCTACCAAGAATGCTTGGTTTTCAACTTGTATTTTCTGTATAAACATGCCAACAATGTTGGTTTTCATGTTTATTTATTATATTATATGATATATATATATATATATATATATATATATATATATATATATATATATATATATATATATATATATATATATATATATATATATATATATATATATATATATATATATATATATATATCTATATATATATATATATATATATATATATATATATCTATATCTATATCTATATCTTAGATCTATATCTATATCATATATATATATATATATATATATATATATATATATATAGAAAATCCTTAAATTTTGAATCAAAAAGCAATGCCCAATCACCAGGCTAAAATTTCCTTTCTTTGATAAACTTATCATGCCACCTAGATATTTTCTACTGGACTATATTAGTTCTTTGAATATCATCTTGTCGCATCTCATCAAGTTCATTCAATTATTCTATTCTTTGTCTTTGGGGTTCTAATAAATCAAGACACAATTTGGCTACTGTTTTAAAAGTCTTTATCTAGAACTCAATAGGAAATAAGACTTGTTTTCCATAAACAAGTTCATAAGGAGTGTGGCCAGTTGTATTTCTCCATGTGGTACGATATGCCCACAAAACTTCTGGAATCCTTTTTGCCCAATCACTTCTATGAAAATGCACAGTTTTTGTAAGAATTGCTTCAATTACTTTGTTGGTAGATTCAACTTGTCCGTTGGCTTGTGGATGGTATGGAGCTGACCTTCTATGTTTGATTTTGTATTCCTCCACTATCTTTTGTGCCAAATTGGATGTAAATTGAGTGCCTTGATCTGTCAAAATTTCCCTTGGGACACCAAAATGAGTGAAAATATCATCAAAAAGAAATGAAACTACAATATTTTCAGTAGCAGAAGAAAGTGCTTTAGCTTCTACCCATTTTGTGACATAATCTGTACAAACAACAATATACCTTTTTTTCTTGATGGTGAATTGATTGGACCAACAAAATATAAAGCCCATTTTCAAAGGGTTTAATAAGTACCTGAGGATGTAAAGGAATTTCATCTAAAGGAACATGTTTTCCATTCTTTGACAACTATCACATTTCTTAACATATTCCTTGACATCTTTAAAAAGGGAAGGCCAATAATATCCTAAGAAAAGGACTTTATAAGTAGTTATTTTATCATCAAAATGTCCTCCACATGGCTCATCATGACAAGCCTTCAAAATCTCTAGTACTTTATCTTCTTTAACACATATTGAAATGATTAAATCAAGTCATGTTTTGTACAATTCTTCATTTATCCACGAATAGGATGCACTAGTTTGAATAACATTTATTTTCTCTCAAGGAAACAAATATGGTGGTAACTTCCATGTAGCCAAGTAATTAGCAATATCTGCAAACCAAGGAGATTTAATAGATACTACAAAAACATATTCATCAGGAAAATTATCTTCTACAGGAGCATCGTTATTATCATTTTGAATCCTAGATAGAAAATGAACAATTGTATTTTGTTTTCCAAGTCTATCCAAAATAATAGTATTGAATTCTTGTAACAACAATAACCATCTTGTAATTCTGCCATTAGTGATTGGTTTATTCATTAAATATATAATTGCAGAATGATCTGCGTGTAGGAAGGTTTCATAACAAGTGTTGTAATGTCTGAATTTATTGATGGCATGGAAAACAGCTAAAAACTCCTTTTCTATTACACTGTAATTTAACTCTTCAGGATTCAAATTTTCACTGGTGCAGTAAATGGTATAAGGAGTTAAATCCTTTTTTTCTAATACAACTCCTAAAGTTGTGTCAGAGGCATCATTCGAAATGTGAAAAGGTAGTTTCCAATTTTGTCCTCTTAGAATGGGTGCTTCAGAAATCTTTTCTTTAAATGTTTCAAAATCTATTTGGAAATCATAATTCCAAATGAATTCACAATCTTTTGTGAGTAGTTTGAAAAGTGGAGAGGCTAAGTTTGTAAATTTTTCTATGAATCTTCTGTAATAGACTGTAAAACCAAGAAAACTTCTAAAATTTCTTTGAAAAGTTGGAATTGATAATTTAGAAATAACTTCTACTTTAGATGTATCCACTCTAATTCCATTTCTTGAAATATGGTGTCCTAAAAAATTCACTCAGTAAACATCATAAAACATTTTTCAAGGCTTAATGAGAGATTTTATTCTTTACATCTAGTGAGAAATGTTTCCAAATTTTTAAGAGCTTCTTCAAAAGAATTTCCAGAGACAGTAAAATCATCCACATAAACTTCTACACAATCATGAATTAGATCAGAGAAAATGCCTAAAACAGCCCTTTGGAATGTTGCAGGTGCATTACATAACCCAAAAAGAAGTACTCGGTAGGCATAGGTTCCCCATGGATAGGTAAAAGTGGTTTTATCTTCACCTTTAGGAGCTATTTGGATCTGGTTATATCCACTAAAACCATCCAAGAATGAAAAATATTTCTTTCCTGCCAATGTATCTAAAACTTGATCTATGAAAGGAAGTGGAAAATGATATTTTAAAGTAGCTTTATTCAATTCCCTATAATCAATGCATACTCTTCATTTTCCATTCTTTTTAGGAACAATTACCAATGGTGAAACCCACTGGCTATCTAATATTGGATAAATGAAATTCACATTTAACAATTTTTGTAGTTCCTCTTTAACAATATCTCTTAAATTTGGATTCATTCTTCTCTAAGGTTGTTGGATTGGTTTGGAATTTTCTTCAATATAGATATGATGTATACAAGTATTGTGATTAATTCCTTTCATGTCAATGTATTCCCATGCATAAGCATAGGAATGTTCTTGTAACAACTTTACTAATTCTTTCTTTTGAAATTCTTCCAGATTATTATTGATGCTCAAAGTTTTTTTCTGGAAATATTTCTATTAAAGAATTGCCAAATTTTTCCATAGAATGTAAAGAAAACTGACGAGATGACAGATATTCAATATTACATTTTTCTTGAAAACTTTGATTAGGTTCACAATATGAGGAAGATTCATTATTTTCTATTAAATTCAAAATCTGATCGCCTTCATCTATTTGTGAAGTAACAAAGATTGGTTGTATATCAATATCATCATTTATCCATTCTTCACTTTCTACCTCTATTGTTGCTTTTGCAGGAGGATATAAAGTGAATTTCTTTGTTGAAATTCCATAAAAAATAAACATATCACGAGATCTACAACTTATAGAGGCATCAGTTGTAGCTAACCATGGTCTTCCTAGGATCAATGGATGTCCTCCTAAAATATTCTTGGGTATCAAGATCGTAAAGTCAACATGACATTCCTAAGAATCTAAGGATACAAATACATATTCTAACACACCATCAAGTTTGATAACAAATCTATCTACTAATTGCAATAATGTAGGTGTATATTGAAGATTACGAAGTCTCAATTGATTCATAGTTTGTTTACTCATGATGTTTATTGCTTCTCCTAAATCAATCAATGTATTTGGAATTTTGATACCATTGATGTGTGTTTTCATAATGGAACTTCCTGGATCAAGATATTTCTGAATTGTTATTTTTTCCATCATGATATCTGCAATTTTTCCAACTAACTGAATTCTTTTGACTTCTTTTCCTCTTTCTTCCTAGTATTTTAATACTTAACTCCCTAATTGTCTTTGCAAATATTGGTATTTCTTTGATAGCTTGTAACAAATAATTTTTTATAAAAACATTCTTTACTTCATCTATCGTATCATAATCAGGCAACATAATCTGTTTTTCCACCCCTTTATCAATTTTCAATCTCTCAAAAAAAGGTGGTGTTTGAACAAAAACTAAAGGTTGTTCTATGATGGGAGTTGAGTTTATTGGGATATCATCAGAATGTGTAGGGGTGGTTTGTTTTTGAGATTTTTCCTCTTGATGAAGAGATTTCTCTTCCTTAGAGAGATTTTCTTTTTCATATTCTTGAATAACAATTGATGGTGACTTCTCTTCCAATACTCTACTAGATCTAAGTTGGACATTGTTTCGATCTAATGGAGTTATTATGTAGGTTTGGAAATTTTTTCCTTCCACATTTTAAACAGGTTGTGAATTTTTATTATTATTTGGGTTTGGAAGTGGTTGAGCAGGAAGTTGATTTGGTCTTTGAGGAAATCGTAATGAAAGTTATGGATTTTGATTCTGAGGTTGAGTTGGTTGAATGGGATGAGGAAAATATTGTGGTGGAAAAACAGGGTATGGTTGTTGATATTGAGGATATTTAGGATATTTTCCACAAGAATATTTCCATCCTTGTACCCAAGGTTGAGGCTAGATTACTAAGGCATGGGTGCAGTCCAATTTCTTTGTGATGGTGTGCAAATGTTTGAGTGTTAAAACCTTGGGTCATATCTGGTTGTGAATTTTGCCATGGTCTCTTAGCAATAAAACATAGGGTTTCTACTTGATTTGGTATTACTTCCTCTTGATAGGCAACTTTAAGACCTGGTATGGAAGGACATTCCTTTGTACCATGATTTTATGCACATATAACACAGGTTTCTAGTCTTTTTAAGTCAAGAGGGCATTCTCTCAAAACATGCTTCTTTCTACATTTTGGACAAAAAATAGATAATGCAACATTTTCAACATTTTAGTTGTTTTTTACTTTAAGGGTATCTATTTGTTCACAAAGACTCCCCAAATATTTGTTATAAAATTTTCAAGAAAAATTCCTAATTCATCCCTACTTACTATCCTGGTTGTAAATTTATTAATCCTAGACATGACAGGGTCTCTTGGATTTTTCCCAATTCTTGCTTTACCTCTTGAAATGTGTAGGCATAACTCACAAATCTCTCCAAATGTTAACTGGGAAATATCTCCCTTACCCATCAAATTGAGAATATCGATACACTCATCTCTAATGGATTTTAATAAGAGAGCTTTCAAAGTTTCTTCATCTATATTATGCATTTTAGCCCTTTTAACATTATAAGCAAATCTTTTAATAAAATCTTCAAGATTTTAATCTTATTTTTGCATCAATTTAAAGACTTCATCCTTAAGGCTATGGGGCATATAGTAATCCTTATATTTCTCTAAGAATGTAGTTTTCATTTGTTCTCATGTTCTTATAGAATGTACTTCTAATCCCATGAACCATTTTAATGTTGCACCCTTAAAAGTTGCTAGAAACAATTTCAAATTTTTAGTGTCAAGCAAGTATTCATAAGATCTACACAAGACTTCAAATTCAAAGAGAAATGTTTAAGGATATTCACTCCTTAATCCATGAAAATTTGGAAGGATGGAGGGTGAGATATTTTTCATTTTGATTGTGGTATCTTCATTGAGGATGGGAAATCCAAAAGGTTATGGATCTCCTCTACCACCTCCTCTTCCTCTTCCTCCACCTCTTCCACATCCCATATTTCCTCCTCTTCCTCCTCCAATCCTAGGTTGTTCACCATTCACATTATGTACTTCTCCTTCCCCTTCTCTAGCCATTGTAGATTCTTTAGAACTAATGTAAGGTTCCAAAATTGGATTTTCTAATTCCTCTTCTAGTTCTTTTGGTTCTTCTATCAATGGAAGGTTAAAATAAGTTTCTTCCTCTTCTTCTTCACTAGGGATTTCTAGTTCTTGTCCTAGAAGTTGCTCTCCAGTTGAAGATAGAAAAATTACTCCTTCTGTTGGGGATGTAGGATCCTCTTCTTCTATTATGGCTTCAATTGATGAAGTTGGTGTATCTCTATGTTTGATTTCAAGTTTAAGTACCTCAGGAAGTTTGTGTTTTCATACAATATATGGAATATGAGTTTGGGTGGATGGTGTGGCACTACAAGGCCATGCTGTGCTGAGTGATGATGTTGGAATCAAACTTCTACCTCTACCTACAAATCTACCTCTAAAATCTCTTTCTCTATGCATACCATTTTTTTTTTACTTTATTTAAAAAGTAAAAGAAAAAGACTACTATATACACTTCCCTGGAAATGGCACAAAAATGATTGGTAATTTAATTGATGTTAAATCACTTACATAAAATTATCAACCAAGGCTAGTAAACTGATGAAATGTATGTGCACGGTATGTGCTAGAAGTTTTTTGTCACTTATTAAACGCCTAAATCAATTTGAGTTATCAAGATGCACATGTTTCTCTATGGCTATATAAGTAAACAAATTGCTTATATCAAATGAAATCAATTTTTCTCTCCTTGCTTAAATAACAATTTCATCCTACTTAAAAGAAAATTCAAACTTGCTTCATAAGATCACACTCACACTTGTTTGAAATAAAATCACTCACACACTTGCTTAAAGTAAAATCACACCTGTTGTAATGAAAATCAAACACACTTGCTTAAATGAAAATCATTCTTGAAAATTAAATTCATTCAAATGGAAATCATACTTCCTTGAATAAGAATCATAACCCACACTTTTTTGAATGAAAATCACACTTGTACTTAAATAAAATCACTCTTCAAATTGTACTCATAAATACATCTATTTCTATGAAAAATGTGATTAAAAACTACTGTAATATAAAGATTTAAATTCCTATTGCTATTTTGAATTAAGCTCTATCCATATGCATCTGATATATCTCCTTTCCTAATCAATAAAATGATTAGTAAAACAATTTCAAATCTATATCTAAACATCAAAACTTGAATACTTTAATGAATCGACAACATCTAAAGGAAATTTGTGCAGAAATACTAAACATAAATAAACGAAATCCTTACTGTCTCAAGGGCTCCCTCGTACAAGAAGCATCCAATGTTATAAATCTTTCACGAAATGATTATTCATTGGAACACACAAGAAGCAATGGAGTTGAAGCAAAGTTTTTATATCAAAATGGAGTAATTCACAAATATAATTCTCATCTTGTTTAGCTAAGCCGAGAAGCATATTTATAAGACCCTTATGCAATAAATGTTTTCAAAGCTTTACACCTATGCTAATCAACATCAACTATAATTATCCTAAGAGATAATATATCGTAATATTATTTATGATTTGCAAACAACGTAGAAAATCATGAAACAAAAAATCTGCAACTCGCTTGCTTGATCTGTGCCTTCCACATCGTGTGACTTATCCTTTGACCGAACTGATAAGGTTCCTTTTTCATCGATCCAACTTCTGCAAATAGGAATGAATCATTGTCCTCATTATTTTACAGCTACCAATGTGCCCTATTTCTCAGATGGAGCTCTGCGACCTATCAAACCTTGGATCTAGATGTAGAAACTTTTATCAGTTGTAGAATCACTATAATTCAGTAGCTTGGGTAGATATTAAGTCAAATAATAAAGACAAATGAAACTTAGGAAATATATGATGATTATATAGCTGTTATGCTTCAACCTTGTAAATTGATACCCATATTGTAACTTATGAAGGTCAAAAAGGAAGGATTAAGGTGGAAAAATGTGTATACAAGAGAAGTAATTCTGGGGTTCAACAATTATATGATGTATGTTATTTATGGCTCTTGTCATGATTTTTTAAGTTTTTGAATGGTTGATGAATCTATGGACAAATAAATGTTATTACAGCTAGCTAGAGAGCATTTAGAGTCTTCTCGGTGATTATCATATGAATACTCTCAGTTTATGATCAGATATGCATTCATGACTTGTAGCTTACATGTTTGTCGTATGCTGACGAAATTTCTGTTATGGATTAGGAATATTTGGGTCAAGTTCTTGCTTGAGTTTTGATTGATTAGCATCATTGATACCTTTGATTACATTCTAGAAAGTTTATGGGTAGTGGTATGGAAGCTACCCTGAAAAGGTGGCACAAATCGTGGGACCGCATGCTCAAAACTAAATATTTTATGCCATAAATGCATGGAGACAAGCTAGTGAGTGCGGTTATAGCCTCATGACCACATGTAAGTAGTGTCAAGGGTGTGGTTCTGGGTCTAGGTTAGTGAAACAAGGTTCCAACTCAAGGATTGACCATATCGGGTGTTTCTTAAGCTCTTAGGTGATCTGTAGTACCTGTAGGATGTCAGTCTGTGGTCAGTTTGTAGGCCCCACTTCCTTATCTAGAACTAGGAGGCTAGGTCATGTCATAGTGACATCATCTCATGTTTACCCTAGCAAGCTTGTGAATTTCAATAAATGTGGGAGGGGTGGTTACATCACGGGACAGGGTGGGCGCCCTAGTTGGGCATCAAAGTCAACCTGCCACCCTCGCCTAGCGATCAAGATGTTTTCCCTAGCTCGCGGCCCCTTAGCCGTTGAGAGAGGGTGCCCACCCCCGCCCAACCACCAAGGAGCCGCAGGCTAGGGCGAGTGCACTTGCCAAGTGGCCAAGGGGTTGCGAGCCTGTTCACCCTCGTCTGTAGCCCTTTAGCGGTTACATGAGGGTGGCAAATCGATATTGACAAGTCGATTATATATATAGAGTAAATTTTTCTTTTCTTTTTTTTATTTTTATAGAAAAAAATTACATGTTTTTTTATCCTTTTTTTATATTTTTTTTCTTTTCTTATTGTTTTTATGTTTGAATATTCATGGCTTTAAGGGTTATTTATGTTGTTTTTTAAAAAAACTTATGTTTATTTTATTTTTATCTTTTTTCTATACATTTTTTTATATTAGATTTTTTTGTCATTTTGTCATTTTTAATTTTTTTCTCAGTTTTTTAATTTTATTTAATTTTATTTTTTACTTATTGTTATTTTTTTTGGGTTTTGATTTTATTTTTTATTTTTTCTTTGTTTTGTTTTTTTGTTTCTATTTTATTGATTTATTTTTTTGTTTTTTGTTGTAGGGGTTGTGTCGATGTTCGACTAGCAACTTAACCCCAACATGTGTCAATTTAATAGTTGATTTTTTAGTTTTCATTATAAAAATTAGGTCTGTCTCTAATTTGTGTTAATTTGATGGTCAATTTTTAGTTTCAAATGCAATGGGTCAAACACGCCCCCACTATGTGTCAATTTGATGGTTGATTTTTACGTTTTCGTTGCATTATGCCAAGTTCTTTTAGGCTAGGATTTTAAAAGAACTATATTTTTAGCATTTGGTATAATGAGTTTTTTTATTTAGGTATTTATTTTTAACGTTTAATTTAGTCATGATATTTGATATTGAAATATGTTGAAAATCTAAGGTTTGTTATAGTCATGACATTTTTTTTAATTCCATAGCTAAAAAATGTTGAAATTTTAAGGTTTTTTGGAGTCATGATATTTTATGTTTAATGCCATGGTTGAAAAATGCCTAAATTATAACGTTTTTCAGAGTCATTATGCCATGGTTGAAAATTGTTGGAAGTTTAAGGTTTTTTGGAGTCTTGATATTTTATCTTCAATGTATTGTTGAAAACTATTGGAATTTTAATGATTTTTGGAGTCATGGAATTTTATTTTTAATTGCTTTGCTAAAAAAAAAAAAAAAAAAAAAAACAAAAACAAACAAACAAACAAACAAACAAACAAACAAAAAAAACAAACAAACAAAACAAAACAAAAACAAAAACAAAAACAAAAATAGAAAACAAAAACAAGAAAAAACAAAAAACAAAAAAACAAAACAAAAAACAAAACAAAACAAAAACAAAAACAAAAACAAAAAAAAAGAAACAAAAAACAAAAAAATGCCAACATCAACACTTTTTTTTATTTTAGGGTGTTTTCTGCACAAAAAAATTAGTTTTTATATCTTCTTGGAGCAATGATTGCCTTAGGGAAATAGGGAACGGGGTCAGTAAGTACATTGATCGGGCGAAACCAAAAGGTGGTAAGTTTGCATGCACCAAGATTTGTGTTGAGGTTGATCTTGAGAAGGGTCTCCCCGCTGAGATCTTCTTAACCATTGGAAAATGGAAGCATTGTCAGATTCTGGACTATGAGAAAATACTATTCAAGTGTATAACTTGCCATGAGTATGGGAATTTCACGGGAGATTGTAAGAAAGCTCAATCTAAAGTCCTAGAAAATCCCCAAACTGGACAAGATGAATAGGTAAAGAAATGGAAAACCCAAAAAAAGGTGCAGGGAGAAAAGGTCCAGTGAACAATAGGAAAATGAAAACAATAATGGAACATCAACTTCAACAAACTCTTTTGATTTCCTTTAAACCCTAAATGTTGATCCTTCGCAGGAGCCTTCAACAAAGGATGGCGAAGGATCAATAGAGGAAGAGGCAATGGAAGAAGGGGAGATCAATGAAGTAATAGAAGGCATCAGGGAAGGAGAGAATCAAGAAAATCAGATCCCTATTCAAGACAGAGGACCAGTCTTATGTCAGGTAGCACAACCTTCATCCCCAGCGAAAATACATTCAGAGCCACAAGAGGGACCAAGAAAAATCATCACTAGAAACATGTCTTACTCATAGCAAGGTAGCGAAGATAACAACGGTTGAGATATGGAAATAAATGCTAAGAATAAGGATGGCATTCCAAGAAGGAAATAAGGGGTTGGAAGCCGAAAAAAATAATAAGTTGCGAAGTCAACTTCAAACCTCCAATCTGTTAAAAACTACTGGACAAAAAGGTGTAGCGAGATTGAATGAGGGGATTTCAAAATCAACATTGACTCCCAATAAATGAATATACTCTCATGGAATGTAAGGGGTTTGGGAGGACCCTCTAAAGCCCTCTCGGTAAAGGACATAGTAAAAAAGGAATAGTCATAAATTCTCCTCTTACAGGAAACAAAAGTTGAAGAAAGTGAGTTAAGGAAAATATCCCCAGTATTTTGGAGTGGTTGCGAAGGTATTGGACAGAAATCTAGAGGTGTTTCTCGAGGTTTGGGGACCTTTTGGTGAAAGGAATTATTTACTATGGTAAATAGTATTAAGTCCACCAACTAGTTGGGGGTAGATCTAAAGGTGAATAATACAAATGAAAGAATCAAAATTATAAATGTTTATGCCCCAACCTTATATGTTGAGAAGCAAGAATTTTGGGACAATTTGCTTCCTCTAAAAAAAGATAACTTGCATCAAGATGGGATCATGGGGGGATGCTTTAACACTACAATTTATTATTCCGAGCACAAAGGAGGGAATATCATCAGAGATCCCTTTTAAGAAAATCTCGAAGATCTCATGGATGAATGGGATTTGGTAGATGTCGTTCCAAAAAATGGGAAGTTCAATTGGAAAAACATAAGGGCAAGAAGCGGTCACATTGCAGCTAAGCTTGATCGATTCCTTCTTAATAGCTCTTGGATTCTCCGAGACATTGATCCCCATTCATGGATTCTAGCTTCTGGAGAATCTAATCATAGGCCAATTTTTCTAGTGTTGTGGAAAAAAGAGAATCTTAATATGATCCCTTTCCCCTACAATCTAGGATGGTTCATAGAGGATGGTGTCAGAGACATAATAATTAAATCATGGCAACAAGAATTTGTAGGATCCCCAGCTTTTGTGTGGGAATCGAAGATAAAATCAGTGAAGTAAGCTCTATGAGTTTGGGCCAAGGAGGTATACATTCCACCAGAAAAGAAAAAAGAAGCTCTGATAAAAGATCAAGAGAGTTGTATCAAAATCATGGAAGATGAACAACTAGAGGATTAGCATCTGGAAAATGAAAAAGATTCTAAATAAACAAAGCTTCCAAGAAAGTAGAAAAGAAGAAAATATGTGGAGGCTAAAATCTAGAAGTATATGGACACTTCTTTCTTCCTTAAGCGGACCAAAGCGAGAGATTTGAAAAATTGGGTCAAGGAAATTATTCCCAAAGGAAAACCCCCTATCTCAAATTTTGAAGAAATAAAGGAGGAAGCATTTTTTCACTTTCAATCCTTATATTATGCGGATAGGGAGGTCAATGTGTCCTTGAAGGAAGCCTTTCTTGCTTCATTCAACTCAGAAATAATGACTTAGGAGAACACTTATCTAATGGAATAAATTAAAGAATACGAGGTGATAGAAGCAATTTGGTCATTTAGCCCCGATAAAGATCTGGGCCCAGATGAATTATCTATTATCTTTTATCACTCCTTTTGGACTCTTATAAAAAAATATTTTCTTTGAATGCTCAACTGGTCTAAGATAAAAGGGAAGCTAGGAGGAGGCACAAATTCAGCTTTCTTGGCATTAATCCCTAAGGAGACGAATGCATCAAATTTTAACAAGTTTCATCCCATTTCCTTATTTAATGCTTTGTACAAAATTCTAACTAAGATTATAGTTTGATGCCTTAAGAATATCCTCCCTCAACTCATAGTCAAGAATCAAGGAGGGTTTCTAAAAAACAGAAATATTCTAGACAACATCATTCTAGTACAGGAGGCAATCCATTCAATCCATGGAAATGGAGAGCTAGACATCATCATCACATTGGACATGGCGAACACTTTTGACGAGGTAAGACACCCATTCTTGTTCAATATTCTTGATAAACTTGGATTTAGCAAAGAATTTGTTTCCTGGACCAATGCTTGCATTGGCAGCCCTTGGATTCGCCCTTTGATCAATGGAAGACTAACTTCCTTTTTCAAAGCCTCCATAGGATTGTGGAAATGATGTCCTCTTTCTCCATTTCTCTAGTTATTAGTGGCGAAAAGTTTAAGTAAAAATTTGGGGACTTCCTGTCGTGCAGGTGCTCTACCTAGCCTCAACATCTCTAGACAGGTCAAAGTGATCAATCATTCACAATTTGTTGATTATATGATCCTTATGGGGGGAGCTTCCAGAATTATCACCACCAGATTCAAAAGAATGATGGAATCCTATCTGGAGCTATCGGGAGGACAATAAAATAAAAGGAAAAGTTGTATTTATAGATGGAATAGCCTAGAAGAATTTCTACAGGAGATAACTGCAATTTTTGGGTTCACAGTACAAGAAAAATGGAGATCCTTTAAGTATCTTGAGATTCCCATCTCTCTTGGAAATCCACACAAGGAGAACTAGGAGGAGGTTTTACAAAAATTTCAAAAGAAAATAGCAAGTTGGGGATCCTAGTGGCTAAATATGGATGGGAGAGTAATCTTGATAAAGGAAGTTCTCTCATCTCTTCCTATCTACCTCTACTCTAGGGCCCCGAAAGGAATCTTAAATTAAATGAGTATCATGATTCAAAAAATTCTTTGGAAGGGGGGAAAGAAGAATGAAAATAAGTTTCATTTAGTTAATTTGAATATAGTCAGATTACCAAAGGAAGCAGAGGGATTGGGAATCACAGATCCATTAATGGTTAACATTACTTTGGTAGCAAAGTTGATATGGAAACTACTATCAAAAAATGAAGAGTGGTGGAAAGAAGCTTTCATAAGAAAATACTTCCATAAATCTCGTTTAGTATGACTAGAGGAGGTGCAACGGATTGGGGGAGGATAAAAAATCTTGAGGCTCTATAAGAAAACAACTTCACTAATCATCAACAATTTTGGATGGAAAGCAAGAAATGGTCCCCAAATAAATTTATGGATGGACAAATATCTGCCTAACTCTATATTCTCCTTTGAAAATTTACATCCACTAATTGAATGGATGAAAGGCAACAAGACCAAGAAATTGAGGGATATTTCTATGTGGGATGATTCGGGGAATTGGAAAGGATGGGTCTATCAAGGAATTCCTTCAGAACTACAGGAAACCTAGGAAAAATTTGTCCCTTTGTTGAAGGGGCTTGCACTAGTTCATATTAGAGAAAAATATCTAAGATCATGGACAACCTTCAAGTCAGAAGCATACAAAATCAGGGATGGATATCAATTTGTATTAAGAAGTATTCCCTCTCTTTGTCATTCTAAACTTTGGAAGGTTATCTAGGATAATGTATCCTTTCCAAAGGTTAAATCCTTTTGTTGGACCCATGCTCATGGAAGTATTCTTATTGCTGAAAATTTAAGGCACAAAAATATTCAAGGGCCCTCAAGGTTTGCTCTTTGCAAACATGATGAAGAATTGATCTGTTGGCTTAGGGGGTCCTGGCCTAGGTTCAGAGTTAGTTGTGCCAACCAAGAAAACCCTACACTACTGGCCCTTTCGGCAACAACCCATGTAGCGCAGGCTGCAGTCTCACCTGAAGTAGTATGGCGGGATGCTAGAACTAATTTTCCGCATCCAGAGATTAATGTGATGTCTTTTAGTGCCCTAGATCTGCCTTCGTGTAGATCTATAAGCCCCTAAGGCTTGATACTGCAACTCGATCCTGACATCCTTCAAACCTTCACAAAGGTCCATGATCAGTCTTTGCAGACCCTTAATAGTCTATTCATCCACTTACGCACACCAGAAGACAACCCTGGATTATTGTTCGCGTAGATCTACTTAAGTTATTTAGAAAACATAATAGAATTCATTACCATTTTTGCGAAAGCACTTAACATGTATTGCATACATCTATTCATATTTATTCAAGTGAATCATGTACCCTTAGATCAATATCCCATAAACATATTATTCATCAACAACATAAGTCATAAATAGAAGTAAACAACAATACACAAGATTTTTCCAGAAACAACTTCTTTATTAATTTCCAGTTCTTAATACAGACTCAAAACTACCCTACGCACTCAGTTGCAGACTCTACCTAGGGCTCTGCGCACTCAGTTGTAGAGCCTTTCTCTCCTATCTGACCCACTTCTCTGCACTATCACTCTAAGACTCCATCTATTCTTCTCTATACACATGCCTTAGAGTCTCTAAGGCACACCTATTTATAGATTTTTACATACAATCCCATGGTCTGCGGACCATGGGTGGAACTCAAAATTGACTCAACTTTTACACAAGCAAGGGGCTAGAACCCCTTTGACTCCTAACCATATATGCACTACGCATCCATAAATCACGGAGACTTTACATTACTTACAACAATTACATCAAAACTTGGGTTATTTTAACCCAAAAACGGACCCTAGGGACGCCATCCCAATAGGCCCCCAACACAAAGATCATGACTCACCCTCCAGTCACTCAGCTAGCATTGCGAACTTGCTACGAAGATCCCCCAACTCCACTTGCACTACTGCAACCTCGGTAGCTCTCTGCGTAGCTGCCTGCTTGACCTCTTCAACTAGTTGCTCTGTAGCTAGTCCTTCTGCGGCCATCCTCATGCTCTGTTGCGTCTGCTGCAAGCCCTTCATCTTGTCCTAAATGGTAGTTGTGATATGGTAAGCTTTGTCTAACCAAGGCTCCAACCTGGTCTTAAGTAAGGCCTCCTTCTTTTATGCTACTTCTACCTATGCGAGGAGTTTCTTTCCTTCCTGTAATTTGGCTAGGCATTGCGTTGGTGCAATGGAGCGTGTTGTTGCCCTAACCTCCTCGTACTACCACTACAGCTCCCTAATCTCTGTGTTTAGTGTCTGCAGGTTTGGATCCTTCTGCAAATTTTTTACAAACTCCATGGCCTGCTCGAATATTGTTGTGCAATCTGCAACTGTGGAATCTAGAGTGGATAGTCCTTCCTTGATTGCGGTTTCGCACTACTCTCGCACCTCTGACGAAGTTGATGGATGCAGCTTCAATTGCAGCTTAGTGATCTTCATGTTGAGTTCAAATTGAACTCGACCAACCTCTTCCTTTGCTTCACACACACCAATGGCTAACTTCCTAATCTTCACTTCTGGTTGGCATCTTTAGGAATATGAAGATCTGGTATTGTTCTGCATGCCTCCATGACTACTGACTCAAGTTGTGAACTATGCACCTGGAGCGCCTCCTTTTCTTGCAGAATCTATTTTTTCTCGGTGAACAACTACTGATTATTAACCTTGATCTCACTGACAACACTAAGTGCTTGCTATTCCCGAATGTGAAGCTCCTCCACGACTCCCTGTGATAGCACATACAATGACTCCAGTTTCATCGTGGCAAGGTTTAGGCCCATCTTTGGGACTCTATCAAGGAGGGTGCACTGTTCCTTGGTGTCAGTGCAGACTGAACCTGGAGGCAAAGGGAAGACTCACACATCCATCGACAGCCACGGAATTATCTCCACGCCTGTACTTTGACCTTGTGCTGAACTGCCTCTTGCGCCACTCACTTTTTTGATGTCTCCTTGGATCTTGGTTTCTTGCAGCTGAAACTCGCAAAGATCCTTCTAAAATCCTCCTAAGGTTTGTACGTACTATTATTACAACTCCTATAGTACCTTTGTGGTGGTGTCCCTGACTTTATTGTCGATCTCATTTAGATCAATGTCTGTGAGCACTAGGGGGTCAACCTGTGTTTTCTGAGCATTCTGCTTCTTCCTTGATTCATCTTGTTGTTCCAAGTCTCACCCTTTCACAATGAATGGGGTGTGTTGCCCTTCCTTGTCTCCACCACCTTGCCCTGTAATCTCTTCGGTTTCAGTGTCTGGCGAAGGTGACTTTTCACATTTTCGGGTCTCGTGTTGCTCATGTTTTTCCTTCTCCTTATCAGCGCATTCCTTCTCGGCTTGAGCCTTCTCTACAACATCTTTCTTTTTCTATGTAGTTAGCTTGGCTACTTCCTTCCTTTTCTTCATGGTTGCACTCTCTACACCTATTCGTGGCCCAACTTCTAGATTTGAAGGGGTGCGCCACTCGACGGACCAGCGCACCACTACCTCTTGCACATCGGTATCTGTTACCAAGTATGGAAAATCATGCCAATTCTATGTGAGATCCTTCCATGCCTGCACAGTTGCGTGTACAAGGTTGGGGACAACCTTGGAAGTTGGTTAATTTCCATGCAAAAACTCATTTCCATTAGGACCCAAAATATCTTCGTCTCGGTGACACACGTAGGATCCTTCATAGCGCATAAGGAGGAGAATTGTGCTATCTCCGACAATCCTTCTTCAAACAGAGGAAACTGGCTATCCTTCGGCAGCTCCCATGTAACCAACACAATGGAGAGCAACAACCAAGTGTAATGGAATGGATTTCCATCCTGGGCCTCGTTGCAATTCACAAGGAACTCTTGGCATAGGTATCTGGACCAATTGAACAGTACGCCTTTTGCGCATTGAGCCGCTAGAGATACTACGAGCGTCGGAACTTCATCCATGCGACATTTCCTCATCACCTTTTCGGCCATTATCTACGTGTCCAATTGAAATGTGGGGTCGTTTATTGACAGGATGGAATACCTATGTGCCTTCTTCATAGGTTCAAAATATTTTTTCATTCACTCTGCCAGCTCTTTCTCTCCTGTCTTTCTGCAAAATTCCTTGGCCGGATTCAGACCTTCATGAGGCAGGTGTGTAATCCTGTGAATCAGCATGTCAGTGATAGGGATAGGCCCTCCTAGCCATAAACACCCATCATGCACCAAAGTGAGCAATTAGCGTATGCAAATTGTACTAATGGGGTTGCGGTGGTAATGTGGCACCCATAGCAAGTTGAGTAATCCTGATTGCTCAACATCGCAGACCATTCCTCTGTTTCCAACGCAGTAACACCTATTTCTTCATAATACATTCTCTTCATGTATTTTTCAGTCGCTAAGTGAGGGAACTTAGCATGATGCATGAGGTCCCAATCCTCCATCTTCAATAACAGGACTCACACAAGCCGCGGACCATCAAAGGGAATCTATTCTGGCAGCAGGGGTGTGGAAATGGCAAATTTCTCAGAGTCTGGGTATTTTGTAATCTTCACCTTTCCCTTCCTTGGAGGGATATACCTAGGTAGTTTTGTTAAAGGTTTCGTTCCTTCGGCATCAACATCTTCGGTTCCCTGGCCTTCTTCTGCCTCCATATCTACAATATTCTCTTTTCCTTTTGTCAGTTTATTGTCTTTCTTTTGTGTTGGTGTCACGGTATGCTTCCTTGGGGAAGTGCATACTTGCACTAATTTTTTCTTATTTTCTTGTGCCACGGGTTGTTTTTCTTTTGTCATGGACTGTTTTGGCCTTGGCGACCTCGGTGCCATGGGTACTACAGGGGTAGCTTCAACACTGGAGACTTATAGTCCTGGAGCGTCAAAGACGACTACTTCCAAATTGAAGGCTTCGATGGGGTTGGTGGCAGTCATCTTTTCTATAAATAACTGACATGCTTCTAAAGAAATGTCTGTCTGGATGAAGAATTCCTCCGAAAATGCTCGACTCATGAGAAACAGACAAAAAATTTCATCAACAACTCTAAGGGTGCAAAGTGTTCTCTGTTGGACCAGCATGTTGAATTTATAGGGGGTTTTGAATTCAAATTCGATTGTTCCCCCCAAATTTCGACAATTAATGTTGTTTTGGTGGCATATCTTCAAATATTTTGGCCTTAAATGTCGCCAGCCCGCTCCTCTTAACTGTCTTCTGGTTGTCCAGTCATGAACAATGACTCCAATGGTCACTTTTCTGCTATGTTACGCAGCACCTCCCTCCATAGCGCAACTTCCTGTGCGTAGCTTCATATGTTGCAACTTCACCATTTTCCATGCAGCCTACCTTCTGCGTAGTCCTCCAAACCTGGCAGTGAATTTTAAAATCTCATGATCCCTTGCAATTGCACGAAGCACTAAGACTATCCTACCGTCATATAGTCATTGCGCAGGATCCCATGTATATAGCTTCAATTGGCTCCCGTTCACTCTTCCTGGAAAAGGTTCTCCATTCAGCCTCGTGAGTTGAAATGTGCCTCCATCTGTAATTTGTTTGATAATATATGGCCCCATCTAGTGCATCTGAAATTTACCCCGAAATTTAGCAAACTTACTATCATATAATAAGAACATATCATTTACCTTGAACGTGTGAATCTTGATGTGTCGATTGTGCCATGCTTTTTCATGTTCCTTCTATACTTGCTGATGGAACCCAACCAAGAATCAGTCCTCTTCAAGCTCCATCAGTTGCATGAGTCATTCCTCCAAGGCTTCGCGATCTTCCATACCTGTGAGAGCCGCTATGCATAGACTAGGCACGATATACTCCATTGGCATCGCAACTTCTACACCATAGACCAACCTAAATGGTGTTTGTCCTATCAGCTTCTTGCAAGTAGTCCTATAAGCCCATAGCACTGTGGGTACGTGCACATCCCAGTCATCCCGCTACACATTACAAATCTTCGTCAACACGTTCTCCAAAATATTATTAAAGGCCTAAACTGTTCCATTAGCTTGTGGATGATACAGAGTTCTCTTTGAATGGTAGATTTGGAATTCTTCCGTTAGCGCATTGATCGTCTCATTTAGGAAGTGTGTACCTCGATCACTCATCAACACCTTTGAACAACCAAATTTTGTTAACACATACTCGAACAAAAACTTCGCTGATGTAGCCCCTGTACAATCCTTAATCAAGTGTGCCTCTTCTCATCTGGTTAGATATTTCATCGTGGTGATTATATAGCACGCACTAGTTTTCTTCCCTGGGGACTAAATTGGCCCAACAAAATCAATCACCCATTTTTCAAATGGCTGCAAAGATACTTGAGGATTGAGTGGAAACTCGTCCCTCTATGATGGCTTACCAGTTCTTTGACATGCATCACATGCCCTATAATACACTTTGGAGTCTTTGTGCAATGCTGGCCACCATAGACCTACATGAAAAATATTCTACACAGTCGCTTTTCCTGCATAGTGTCCCCCCACAACCCCTCCATGAGCTTTAGTGAGAATTTTATTTCTCTCAAAATTGGGCACATATCTTCACAGTATTTCATCTGCACCCATCTCATATATATGTCCCGCAAGCACTGAAAATTCTTTCGTGCACACTACTAATTCCTTGTTTTTCTGATTCGTATACCCTTTTAGAGCCACCCCCATAGTAAAAAGGTGGATGATATCGGTAAAATGATTATCTGCTACACGTACCACGAATATCTGCACATCTGGCAACCCTTCCTCCAAATTAGTAGGCTCCTCTCCTGTTTCAATTAGCAACAGATGATGAGGTCCTACATTTAACCTCCCTGCCTTCACAATTACCTCAAAGTCATACTCCTAGAATAGTAGCAGCCATCTGCAGATCTTCCCCCCCAACACAGGTTTATTGACCAAGTATTTCAAGGTAGAATGATCTGTGTACATTTTGAAATGTCTAGACAACAAATAGTGCCTAAACTTTTGAAGCGCGTACACCATAGCCAACCCTTCGCACTCCATCATTGAGTATTTATTCTCAGACTTCAATAATTTCCTACTCACGAAGGCTATAGGATGGTCCATTCCCCCCTCATCGGCATGTGTTAGCACTGCTCCCAACAAAATGCAGGAGGCATCAACATGTACATAAAATTCATTTTTCCAATCAGGGAAAACCAAGATCGGCACAGTGACCATCTTCTCTTTCAATACATCCAAACTGCACTGACATTCTTCATCCCAACATATTGTAGTGTCCTTCTTCAGTAGTTTCTCCATGGGTGCGGTAATCCGAGCATAAGCCTTTATGAACTTCTTGTAATATCCTGTATGTCCCAGCGTTGCGCGCAGCTGCTTAACGCTCCTTGGGGTCTCCAAATTTACTATCACCGCAATCCTTGCAGGGTCCACCATCAATCCTTGCTTGCATACCACATGACCCAACAAAATCCCAAAGGGAACACAGAATAAGCATTTCTTCAAATTCAGCGTGAGCTGGTACCTGCAATATGTATCCAACATTAAGCACAGACTTGCTACATGGCACTTCACTAAACCGAACATTGTTGAGTCATCAAAGTACACTTCCAAGAACTTATGAATAAACTCCTTGAACGCCGCGATGACTTCGTGATAAAATATCGCAGGCACATTCTTGAGTCCAAACAACATCACAATATACTAGAAACAACCCCTCTCCATTGCGAAGGTTGTTTTGCTCATATCCTCTGGCACGATATTGATCTGATGATACCCAGAAAATCCATCAGTGAACGAGTAGGTCTCTTTCCCTCCAACATTGTCCAATACTTCATCTGTAAACGGTGTTTGGAATGGGTCATGGACACAGGCATCGTTGAGCTTCCTTAGATCTATGCAGATCCTTATTTCACCCTTCTATTTTTTCTCCTGAACCACCATTGGGCTTACCCAATCAGATTCCTCCATAGGTTCTATGATGCCCACCTCCATCATATTAACCAAATCCTGATGAACCTTTTCCTTGTATTTGGGATTAAGACAATACAACCTCTGCTTAATAAGCTTCACGTCCGGCTTCAGAGTAGTCTTCATAACACCCAAGTCGCCTATTATGCCCTTCAGGTTTGAAAACTTGGTAAGAAAAAGATCCCGGTACTCGCGGAGTAACTCAGTGACTTTATCTACTATGGCATTGTCCCAATAATCCTCGATTTTTGCAAATTTTGGTTATGTTTTAGTACCAATGTTGACTTGACTCATTTTCAATGGTGTGGTGATGTCCAAGTTCTCTATTTGTCGACCTTCGACTTTGCAATGCCCTTCTGCCTCTGGAATGTTAATGTTTCTTGGATCCTTGTCCTCCTCTTCAATAGTCACATTATAACATTCTAGTGCATGGCGTAGCTAGGTGCTCCAATGTGGTTGAAGCCATTCCAAAGGTTCTTGCGATGTTCTAAAGATAATCCCCTTGATTTCTTGCAGCGCTTCATCAATGCTCGCGAAGCCGTCCTCAAAGTTGAAGGTCAACAAGAATCCCTCTCTCAATATATCCCACTCTGTGGTGCCATGGCGGAGCTCTGTTTCCAAATACCAGTTCATAGGGATTGTGTCCAAAGTATGGCAGAATAAGTGTACCCACTCTGGTTGCGGCTCCGTTCCATAAGATTTAGTCCATTTCACTAGGTCATCATGTGGATCATCACTTCCATCATATTTCTTAGCCAATCGAGTGCTAGGACGACCAAACCACAACCTCATCATCCTTCTATAATCCTGCCATCCATCGAAGCTATGCTTGTGCGTACCCCACCATCGTGCAGGCATAGCGAGCAGTGCCAAATCTAACGCTTGGAAACAGTGATGCTTGGGGACTTCACGCTCAAACACATCAAAAAAATTATCCATGTCAGTTAAACCATCATAACAAGGTAATTTCCTTACCTCCGAAGAAATGCAGCGCATCGATTTAGTCATCATGTTGCAGTGCAGTGTGGATACTTCATGCAGTCGATTCTGCCAACGCTCCAACTCTTCATCTGAATCAGAGGTGCAGGAACTCTCCCGATCCCATGAAATCCTTAGATCTGCCATCAGGTTGATCTAGTCCTGGTTCCACATTGTTATTTTGTAGATATGATCCAATTCATCTTCACTTTCTTCATAGTCGCAGACTGGTTCAGTGTAGTGTGGTCCTTCTACAGGGTCCAACGACACTACAACCTGAAGTGATTTTCTCTCAAATGACAATGTCCTCTTCTTCAAATTGATGACCCCATTCATGTCAATGTCCTAGTAAATTCCGAGGAGCGCGGGTTATGGATTGATGTCATCAATGATCTCTATCACTTCAAAATCAACCATCGCGCTCGCACCTTCGATATCAATAGTTACTCCATATAACCATCCCATAGGGATGATCTTCTGGTGGTGTGCCATTCTAAGCTGAATCAGAGACCACTACAGTGCAGGTCTCCCCATTATTTCCCATGTCTATTTAGGCAAAACGTTCTTGTCAGTCCCCAGATCCAAAATGACCTGGCCCATCTCATATTCTCCTATTTGCGTAGTGAGCCTCATCTTGCGCCCTGTTCTTGTTCTTATGCTTACCAATTTTTCTAACCACACGGTGTCCATCAAGGACATTATCCTTGCTGGTGCATTTGTTTATTAGCTCTTGCAGGCCTTTCATAGCTTTTTTATTGCACAACGGTTCCATGAAGTCTCCAAGAACATGGTAAGCACAAAGGGATCAACCTCTATATGCGCGTTAGTTTCTTGTACTTTGTTCTGGCTTCCTGAGGTGGACGCCTCAGCGAGACTTTTCTTGGCCTCCATAAATATTTCCTTCATGTGCTCCAAATCAAAACCAACCTCCTTTTCTAGGGCCTTGCAAACCCATCCATCCTCTTCAGGTTGTTTTCCTCTATCATCACTAGTCGTTATTCCACTCCTCAACATTGTATTCACATTCTAATATTCTTTGTGGGGCTCAGCTCTCATTATCTGTAAGTTCTGCGTCAGCTGATGAGAATGCACCTTCTTTTCCTGCATCTTAGCTATCAACATTGGGAATTCTTGTATAGTGTGGTCAAACTGGCTGCAATATTGACATGATGGGTGTGTCTGATTCTAACACTCCCGCACGTAGTGCCTTGGCATTCCACAATTATAGAAAATAACTTGTCTACGACCTCATAGGTCCTCCTCCTTAGCAGCCTTGTCCTCTTCCTTGATATCCTCTGTGTGCCCCTCAGTGCCCTGATCTGGAGGCTAATTTTCTGCTTGCATTTGGTATGTAGGTGTTCTTTCCATTATCAGTTCATAGTCATGACAATGCCACTCCTCATGGCACACTGATTTTCAGAAGTCACAAAACAACTACTGGGGCGTCTGAACGAAATTTTGAAGCAAATGACAATGATCCGTTGTGTGTTTCCCAACCACTTGACAAATATGGCTTCTATCTTTAGGGGAATTGGTCCCCCTCCTATAATATAATTCACGAAGATAGGACAATGGTCTTTATCATGCCCCTGGCTCTTACACTTTAGACACCAGACTTCTGCGCACACCTCTGGTTTAGTCTCCTTCTCTTTCTTCAAGCTCTGCAATTCCAAGCAGAGGGTCTACAACTGGGAGTGAATCTGTTGTACCCCCAGGGTTGGATCCTGAATGGGCGTTACATGCAATATCATCGCAATTTCTAGGGCTTCTCAGAGCAGTTACCAACTGCGCTTTCTTTATGTTGTCATCAGTAATCTGCTGTTTTTTCCACACCGCATTTGCAACAAACCAAAAATGTTATGTATCCTCACTCCCTATGCCCTTGAAAATCAGCAGCTTCATTATATTCGCCATGGTGGTGGTGGGGGTGGAGGTGTGGGCGAAGGTGTATGCGGTGGAGGTGGAGATGGAGGTGGAGTGGATGGGTAATGTATTAGAGGAAATCCCTGAGTGATTAGATGAACAACACTTCATAGCAGAGTTCGTTCCACCCCTTCGTCATCACTCACAAGGGGTCCAATAAAAGGACTATACTCTGGTCTCGATCCTTCATGGTTTCTAAAGATTCGTCCACTTCGCGTAGATTCGAACATCAAGGAAATGGCATAACCCATTTTTCACACAACGACATCTTAATCTAGGTATTCAAAGATCTTAAATACTTACCTCGCGGTCCCTTGAAAAATCTTTGCTCCGCTTCACTGTAGCTGCCTGAGGTATCAACCACGAACTCTGTAACAAATACTCCTATAATTCGATCGAGCCAATGATCGACAACCTACGCAATCTTATCTTTAGAAGCTTCCAATCTTCGCACTAGCTCTGGAGTCCACACTATTGGACCATCAAGCTTCCACCTTCCTTACCCATCTACCAACTTAGCTAACCACTCGTATAATTCAATCAGGAAGGTGTATTTTCGTATACAAATAACTATCCAACCACTACTCTTTTGACAGGTGCAGATTCTTGTTTTCTTGCATCGTGAATTCGTGAATCTTTCTATCCAACCACTTTTCAATTTCCTTCTTGGTCGAATTCCAGTGATGCAACATCGCACATCTCCTTAAGCAGATCTCAGTCCCGAAAACGGAACCATTTTTTGGCTTAGGGGTTCATGACCCAGGTTCATAGTTAGTTACGCCAACCAACAAAACCCTACACTGCTTGCCCTTTTGGAAAAAACCCACATAGCGCAAGATGCAGTCTCACCGGAAGTAGTATGGGGAGATGCTGGAACCAAGTTTCCGCATCCAGAGATCAGTGTGATGAATTTTAGTGCCCTAGATTTTCCTACACACAGATTTATAAGCCCCTAGGTCTCAGTACTGCAACTCGATCCCGACAGCCTTCAGACCTTCATGAAGGTCCACGATTGGTCTTTTCAGACCCTTAACAGTATATTCATCCACCCAAAAGACAACCCTATATTAGTGTGCATGCATATCTACTTAAGTTATTTAGAAAACATAACTGAATTCATTACCATCTTCTCGAAAGTACTTAACATGTATTATGTATGTCTATTAAGATTTATTCAAGTGAATCACATACCCTTAGAATAATATTCCATAAACATATTATTCATCAACAACATAAGTCATAAATAGAAGTAAACAACAATACACAATATTTCTCTAGAAACAACTTCTTTACTAATTTCCAGTTCTGAATACAAACTCAAAACTACCCTACGCACTCAACTACAAGGGTCTGCACACTCAACTGTGGACTCTACCTAGGCCTTTGTGCACTCAGCTGCAGAGCCTTTCTCTCCTATCTGACCCACTTCTATGCACTATCACTCTAAGACTCCATCCATTCTTCTCTATAGACATGCCTTAAACTCTCTAAGACACACCTATTTGTAGCTTTTTACATACAATCCCATGGTCTGTGGACCATGAGTGGATCTCAAAACCGACTCAACTTTTACATAAACAAGGGGCTAGAACCCCTTTGACTGCTAACCATCTACGCACTCCACATCCACAAATCATGGAGACTTTACATTACTTACAACAATTACAACAAAATTTGGGTTATTTTAACTCCAAAACTGACCCAGGGGACCCCATCCGAACACGATCAACCATCTCTTCTTTCATTGTCAATTTTCCACTTTAGTTTGGAGATGCACCTTAGAGCCTATTGTGTCAATTGTGATGATTCCATCTAGCTGGTAGGATATGTTTATTAATTTAATCTATCAAATATCAACGCAGGGGAATATCATGAAAAAGTTATGTCATGCCCTCCCAATGTTCATTTGCTGGAGTATATGGATCTCTAGGAATCAGAGTATATTTGAAGGATCCATCCCCTCAATATATCGGGTGGCTAATAAAGCATTGTCTTACCTTTCCAAATCCTTGATGGAAAAAAAAATTCCAAATAGGATTAGGAAGGGCTAGTATAAAATGAATGGTGTTGGGTAGGAATAAGGGCTCCTTCAGATCATGCTAGAAGCTTCAATTTTCACCCTCAGACTAGGAAAGTATCACATCTTAAATACAGTCAGGAAGAATTCAAATGATATAAAGAATCACAGGAGGAGGTTATCCTTATGTTTTATGGAGAAACCAAAGGAAACCTTGGGGCGACAGGAGTGGGAGGGGTATTATTTTACCCTGGCGAACAAGTTCAAGTAAAATATTCATGCAGTTTAGGGGTTGCAACAAACAATAAAGTAGAATTGTTAGAAATGTGGAAAGGGTTCTATCTAGCTATATCTTTGAGGATAAAGAAAATAAAAGTTGTAGGAGACTCTGTTGGGTGTGTTTTATATTCTTTCCACGACTATTCGCATGTTCGGGGGGGGGGGGGAGGGTCACAAGGGCCTGATAGTGCCTCCTAATCATTATATCAGGCGCAGTATGAGGGTCACAGGGGAGCGTAGTCCCCCCCACTTAGGGGATTTCAGGGGGGAGGTAGCTCCCCTGCATGAGGTCTGGGGCAGTGCCCCAGGAAATGTTTTTTAGGACCCTATATTAGGTGGGTGGACCTACCTATGGTTTTGTGCTTGGGTTTTGCACATGGTTTTGGGCATGATGATTTTCTTCCCATGGTATTTTGTAGACCCAGTCAAGGGAACTACGGTTATGTTCTAATCCAAGGTTATGGTATTTTGTGAATGCTTTAGCATGTATATATGTATTGTAACCTTGAAAGGAACATAATGAAAAATCAGTCTGGTAGTCTCAGTTTTGGGATCTAGGGGAAAATCATTATGTATTTGTTTTGTGTTTCATGCCATTGTATATTTTCTATTTTTTAAGAATTTGTTTGTGGGTAATTTATGTATAGGGTTAAAACTTACATACTCCTTAATATCCATAAGGATGTTTACTCCTATTAATGCAAAATAAAAGGAACAAAAATCTTCCCTTGTGCTAAGAATTGAATATCAATTGGAAAATTTTGAACAATATGAATTGTTTCATATTCTCCATCACCTTAATTCTATCCTCAATGGCTTGGAAAAATGCAAGGTATATTTGGGTGAGGGCAAGTGCGAGATAGATGGGTGGTCAATTGGCCTCATTCTAATTCCATAGGATAATGTCAGACATAGAAGTTAATTCCTCCCTCGATCGGGCCGAGGGTTGGAAAATGTGTGAAATCGTGGCAAGACGGCAGGACAAATGGTGTAAGGAAGGAATGTTATTAATGCATGGTGCCTCTAAGGATCCCAAGGACATTATCTTTATTTGTTTAGATAAGGCATCATTTAATTTCATAAAGAGAGCAACAATCTCATCATTTCAGTAAGGAATTGAGCTTATAGATTGTAGAGTCACTTTAATGGTGAAACGATGGTCGACATCTCGATCACCGGTGAATTGGTTTTAGGGATGGTTCAGAAGATCCATCAGATTGCAGGGATATTTAATAAATATTTTGATTGATGATTTACAAGTGATCATGGCATGAGAAGAGGTGATGGAGGAGAAGGAAAATATAGTTTATAAATGGATGCATCCCTCTCTAGATTCAATTATTGTAGTAAGCAGAGACAGTTGGTGTGAAAACAGTATAAGTTGGGAAGATATAGTGATGGAGTCTCGGAAAATGTAGGTTGAGAAACACACGGTGGAGGACCTAGCCCAACGGAAAAGGGTCATTGAGTTTTTGTTCAAGCTGCTTATGGGCAGGATGGACCTTCTCACCCGTCGTGCAGAGATTCAAGCTCTTAAATTCCAAGTTTGAAGTCGTGGAAGCCACATTGGAAAGATGGATTGTGAAGTTGGAAATGGATCTACTGATCTCCAATTTAGAGTTGATAAGAAACAACATCTTTCGTGAGATGTAGGATAGTATTACAGGGTTGTCTGAAGAGGTTGTCTTCCAATTGCAGTCTCAGGCAGGAGAAGACGATGCAAGTGTCAGGCCAAGTGAACAAAAAAAGGAGGAATGTGAGGAAGTCGGGAATTCCAATTAATTTAATGTTTGTCATATATTATGTTGTTTTGTTTTTATATTAGCTCGTTTCTTTAGAAACTATGGGAATTATCAGTGTTTTGTAATAGTGGCAAAGGCATGTAGAAGGAAGAGATATGGATGTATTGGGACCTAGAAATAGATGCACAAACTGCTGTTAGTTTTGTTAAAGTTTTGTAAAAGCAGTTATGGCCACGTAATTTTAGATTTTGAATATAAACAAAGTATCCATTTTGTTAAAAATAAATAAAATTGGTTTTTACTATCATTTTAAAAAATGTTGAAAATTTACCCCCAAAAGGAAAACGTTGTTCTATCATACAAAATTTTCTTTTCATTTTTTTATTATTTTTTCATGTTTTGTGGCTAGAGTTCTCGTTCTGAGGTTACTATTCTCGTTTGATTGGTTAATTTCTTGATCCCAAAAATCAATAGATTTGTTTATAATCACTTGCTTGAATTTCTTTCTTGAACATGTGTGCTTAAACTTGCTTTCTTGCACTTATTTATTTTGTATCATGCTTGCTTGAGTTTTCTTTCTAAAAAGTGGAGGGTGTTGGATACTATCAAAAAATGCATCTCCAAAGAGAGAGTACAATGGTAAATTTCTCTATTAATAAAATGTGAAATGCATTAAGTGGTGTACTAGAATTTCATGGTTGCATAGGAGTCATCAGATAATAATTAGTATATCCAATTATGATACATTTAGATCTCTCAACTATAGATATATATTAATAATAGAAAGTATTAAGATGTAAAACTATATAACAAATAATCCTATGTAAAAATTATTTAAATAATCTATATAGATACTAAAGTATGGATACTTTATTATAACCCTCTATCTTTCTCGTAATATTGGTAACACACTTGTTTAACCACATGTAGCATATACATATCAATTAAAGAATAATGATACAAGTTTCTCTATTTCAACCACAAAATGTCATTAACTCAAAGACACCATTCTTTATCTACTTATTAACATTTTTACTCAACAACAACTAATCCACAACAAAGACATTGAAGAGAAATATGCTCAATGTTGTTCACAATGATCATGGATATTAACATCAATAAATAAATTTCCATTATATTTATATTCTACTATAAAACTATTTTTTTAGTATAAAATCCAATAATTGTTCTATAGTCGTAGGAAATTTAGACTCACTTTCCTCATCCTCCTCTTTTTTCTTCCTCATTTTTTTTTTGTTTTTTTCCACTTATAAAAATGTGCACTCATATAAAATGATTTTGTTCAATTTCATAAACTTCACAAATATTATTTCTTATCAAATACAAAACTATGTCCAAATAAATAATCACTAACATTAGCTCTAGCAATTATTTCATCCATTAACTAGTTATAATTTCCTAAGGTGTTTGCATGAAATTTTCAATCAATAAATGTGCTCAACCAAGAAAAACTATCAATTACTTTATCTATCACTATATTCAAGTATACCTCATCCCTGTCATGTATTGGTCTCATAAAATTAGAATCATAATATTTGGTTTTATTTTGAACATAGTCCTCTTATTTGATACACTTTGGTGACTATATAAAGGGACCCATTTTATGAAATTAAAGAATGCTCCACCATTTTTATATCTATAGTTCATCCATCATATATTCTGACAAGAGTCCTATTATATTTTATCTTTATTGGAGGCACCAAAGATATCCAGACACTCCTATTAAAATTTCTAAGAAATATAAAATTTGAATAACTTAAAATGGAGAATATTTTTACAAAATAATTAAAAAAAAATAATAGTTTCAAATTTTCTATATTATGGTTATTTATTTAAGTGGAATGGTCTATTATTAGTATTTACCCCATCGGGGTTATAGAACTCACTTAATGGTTAAATTTTGTTGACTCTAGATTTTTTTGTCTAGTTTTTTACATTTTAACCAAAGTTTTGGGAAAATGCTGAATATTCCAATTTTTTCGTAAATTCAAAAATAATTTTTTTAATTTATGGAAATCTTATTTCTAATTTTCCATTGGCCGAGCAAGCCTTTATGTGACATAATTCCCTTGGTGGAGAGCTTTTTATTTTTGGTATTTTTTAGTTACTAACAAATCATTTAAAATATATATATATATATATATATAGATATATATATATATATATATATATATATATATATATATATATATATATATATAAGTGGTCATTCCATCAATGAGTGCTCTGACACAGACACTATCACTACTAATGTTTTGCCCAATGATGCCAAAACTGATGGGGTTCCAAGTCCCTTACGTAGGCAGGATGAGAGTTGAACAAATCTCCATAATGTTAATACATTGTGGAGAGTGCATAGGTATGGAGGAAGAAACGAAGGGGTGGGTGGAAGACATGTAAAAGAGATGTGTGGAATTACATTGGAAACAAGCCAACAAATGGATTCATGTTATATTATTTCAGGCTATCCTATTTGATTTAGTATAGCTCAAGGTTCTTTTGTTGGAATCTTGGCAAAACAAGATCATTTTATAGCACATATAAGTCTTTGTGGTGATTTTGAACCAACTATGGATCTTCCACCAAGTATAGAAAGGAACAATTTTACATGTCGATGTAGATTAATGGCTTGCGAAATATTTTTACAAAATTTTAAGTGCACATTTCCTTCAACTATAAGTATATGATTTCCTAGCCATGAACATATTAAATAATTAAATTCACAAGTTGATTACCAAATGGCCAAATGGGTGATACTACTACACAAGAGTGGATATTGCTATGCTATGAATTATCCATTGGTCACAAGACACTTAGGTTAAGCAAGTGCTACACAACAAAATTGAGAGCAACATCTCCTCTACATACAAAATCTTATTTTGATGATGGATGTTGCTACTTGGTGCGAAGAAATGCATCCATGTGTATAAAGAATTGTGCAGAAGCTTTTTCATTGTGTGGAGTGTGGAGAAAACTCCACACAATCAAATTTCTCCACACTCCACATACAAAAACGAGTTACCTATGGTGTGTTAGCAATACAAATTTGGATCGACTCCAAGCTAAGAGAATTTAACAATGTAATATGAATAGAGATTTTTAAGTAGTATTAGCTGGAGCATGTGCTCTAATTAGATTCAAATTGGAATTTTCATGTTGTGCAATGGTACCTTTTGATCACTTCATTTCAGATTCAGAGTGTATTAGTGATTCCCCCCACCCCATCGCTTCTTCCTTCGCTCTATGCACATTGTATCAATTTTGGGGGTGGGGGAGATAATATGAAAATCCTAATATCCCTGTGACGTGTGAGGAGGCAGGAATAACAACAAATTGTGGAAATGATTGCAGAAACGGAGAGTCATGCACTACCTTAATCGTGTCATCGTATCAATAGCTACCAAAAGAGGTGACATATTGCAGAATTGATTACATAAATGTAGTGTTCTCGGATAATGACAAAACACGGACCTGGATACCAAAAGAGGTGAGAGATTGTTGAAATGATTACAAAAATAAGGAGTCCTCTAATAACGAAAAAACACAGACCTCGTACAAAAGAGGTAGGGACTATGATTCTATGCAGCTATCACCCTTGTTATATATCCATTTCTCCCTTGCTTTTGAGACTTTATCAATAAAGGAGGGTTAGCAAATTATTTGTTTAATATATTTTGTTTCCTAAATATTTTTATAATCATGCTCTTGACATATCAAATTTTAATAGCTAGGATTTATGGAAATACAATTAGAGTGAATTGAATGATACTTGGTATTATTTAAAATTTCCTTCTAGGTAGAGCTTATATGTTACCCATTCAAGATATATAATTTGATATTTTCATTTTCATTTTCATTTTCTTGTTCTAATTCAATTTGTTGTTGGGTTGTTTTCTTTGAAGGTATAAGAGGAGGTTCTCTAATTGTTGTTGTCGAAGTTATGATAAGTAATAAAATCAATCTGCCCCATTTTCTTTATTAGCTCTTCCAAATTTCAAATTTGATGGTGTAATAACATATATAATAAAATCAATTGAGAAATTTTTATCAAGTAAAAAAAATGATCTTTCTCTCTGTGACTACACTCTAAATTTTCACAAGTCTTATTATCCTTTTACATCATCACTTCGGTTATACATGCCTTCAACCTTTTGAATGAAGGCTCAATGATATATTTCTCTGGATCTCTCACATAATCTCTTCTAATACATGTGAACTTGTTTCTGTGGTCAATATTTGTCAAATCGTTCACGATGTTCATATGATGTAATATTGAAGATGTAGATTTTTTCTAAAAAAAATTCCTCAACATTCCCAACATAACTAATTTTAACTCACCTACTTTTATTGTTCTTGCTCAATTTAAATTTTTAGAAGATGTAATAAATTAATTATGCTTTGTATAGGATGATCTAAAATGGATTATTATCTAATTTATCATATATTTTGATGCCTCTGGGTGGAAAAAATAGAGCTATTGACTTATCAGATCCATTTTAGAGGTAGTTCTAACTTTGTTGATTTGGGGTCCAAAAAAAAATTGGAGCTTGTTTGACGACTTGATGATCATGTTTGGGGTAAAAGAATATACAAATAAAGTTCTAGCTACTCAATTTTTTTCTACACATTGAGATTTCCAAAAGCATGAAAATCACTAGTTGAAGTTTGTATGAGGAGGTTATGCCTCTCATACTCTGACCTATTATATTTATGATCTAAATTTATGAAGAGAATGAAATGATATACAGATTCATAACCAAAACAGAGATGTACAATGAAATTTGACTTCTATTAATAAATGGAAAACACTGAAATTATATAAATGCATAATGAAAACAAACTAGCTTGAGTGGTGGTAACTTATCTCTAAGAAGAGATGTGACAACTAGACACTTGTTGGCCGGGGGTTATGACAGGCCTAGGTTTGGTGTGTAGTTTGGCTAAAAAACCCACTCAGCACTGACCCTTTCAGCATAACCCACAAGGTGGATGAAGTCTCACCCAAGATATTATGGGGGACGTTGGAACAAGGTTTTCGTAGTCAAATGGGATTGTTGTAGTTATGCGACACTAGGATCTCAACCTACTATGCAAAGGTCTGTACACCTAACAGATAGACATATGAAATCCATTCTGAGTTTAGATGTCACACGAGACTTCATAGGTTATTAGACTCACTATTCACTACTTACAATTTCATTATGGTAGAATTTTCTTATTCATAACATCATCCGCAATTGTAGCTAAGTTGTTCACCATCCAACATGCACAAGGTTAACATAACATAAATATAATAACACTGTCAACCCCTATTACACGGGATGCTAATGAATGCAAAATCGACATTTTAGAGTAAAACAACTAGCAATAAACAATATCAATAAGGTAACACATTCATTCGTAAACACATATGTGAGAAATCCATTGATATTTCATTACTTCAAAATGACGATTCTCTTCTTTCATGCCACTCTCATTTGCGCGGCACCCTGCATAATTACCAAAAGAAAACAAAAAGTTGTCGGCCTCCAGTAGACCCCCAACACAAATTGGTGGATTGTCCCAAGCCACATAGTCCTTCTCTTATCTCCATGGGTTTGGGAACATTAGTTTTCAATGAGGTTAACCTTCTGCTCCTTGTATAGCAGTTTGCAAAGGTAGTTAGATAGTATGGTTTTCTTGGAACTTTGATTCCACATAAGAGGGAAGTGTGATGCTCCTCTTCCTACAGTGCCTTCTGGTAGACAAAGAGTGCGAGCTTCCACTGTTTCTCCTAGACAGAGTTATATGTCTATCTCTTACCTTTGCCTTCTTTGTGCTACTCTACCTTCTCTCTTCCTTAGCAGTCATTCAAATAGATTGGCAAGACCTTGACTTTATATGTATCTAAATGATACCTAGAGGGATAGTGTACCGAGCGATGCATCCTAAGTTAGATGACCATGTACACACCCTCTAGGTCATCTATGTCTATGCCATTTCATGTCTAACTACCAAGGTAGGGGTTCTTCTTTGGGATTTCTCATTCCACCCTCGTATACATGAGAAGGGATCCACATTCCATTGTTGTAGTACTCATTAGAGGGACCACCCTGACACTGGTATGCCAGATATATTCGCAGTGCCTTCCCAAAATGAAGGTTGAGTTAACTTTAACTGGTGCAGTTGTAACCTGTAGTTTAAAACATATATTTGACCGGAAGGGGCCCTCCCTTTTATGGGTCACCTGGTATGATTAGGGCACCACCTATAAACTAATTACTTTGTCTCCTGTCTTCCATATTTTCTTTCCTCGACATTGTCTCCTCTTCCATTAATGCATGGTGTTGTCTGACCATGAAATGTAGACTCTTACTTTTCATGACTCCAAAGTCACCCCTAACCCCTCAAATTTACTCTCCTCTACTAACGTAATTCCATTTGTCCCTTGCGCCATTCTCATGCTAATATCCTCCTCACAATTACTAATTTCTCTACCTCTATGTACTCTTGCATAGTCTTATATTTCCTTTTTCAGTTTCCTGGTACCATCGCTCCCCTAGTTGGTATTTTATAACCATCATACCAATTACCTCTTCCCTCACACAATCAGTTCACTAACTATTGCATCACTATTTGTAGATCGATATAAATACACTTATGCATTGGACATGTGTGATATCTTCTACACTTCAACTCGACAGGATATCCCACACGTGCCACCTCTCGGGATGGCATCAATTCTTTCTAACTTGGTCCAATCCACTTCAATGTTAGCCTCTTGCAATCATATCACCCTGATACCCAAAGACTTGAAATGATGATTTGTGTGCTCATCCTCACTGCCAACTTTTTTATTTATGATACCGTAAACCACTTTCTTTCACTTCAATAGTTATTACTAAGCTAGGGATGATCATTCCTCTATAATTGCATGTGGATCCCATCACATCATTTATCATCATTGTGATTCCTGCTTGAGCCTACAACTGGGGTACTTCTATTGAATGTTGTGCCACAGACTAGAATAAACTTCCCTATCTAATACCATAGTACACACACCTAACTTATACGCATGGATTTTCTCTGACTAGGATTACCCCAACAATGCACATTATATACACTGTTGTGGATACTACACGAAACTCTATTTGGTGCATATTTTTCCATGTGTGCATGCAATGTTACTTATTCTACAACCATATAATAACCTCTAGTCTTGAAAATAGAGAATAACCACTATTGAGTAATTCTAAGAAACAACATAAATTTAATTGTAAATCACAAACAACATTGTTTATTTATGCAAAAATGAGTAGAATCCTTCCTATATCCTTACGCTTGGTGGGCATGATCTCAACTATCTCTCCACGACTTCAATCAGCTCCCATTACCAATACCTTCACATGAGGTACCATTCAAATTCTTCATTTGTACCACTCTTTCATTTGTCACATTTTGAATGATGTATATCCCCAACCAATGCGTCCAAATTTTGTTTGGGTGTTGAAAAAATTTGTTATTATACAAAAACACAAAAACTATAGGTTGAAATGTATTTTTATTAATTCTCCTGTCATGCCACGCCTTCTCTCTGGTTTTCTGCACTTCCTGGTGAAATCTGCCTATTACATGATCTTCCTCTAGTTGTAGTAGCTCCTATAATATTTTCCCCATTGCACCAGGTTTTGTCAACTGTGTGGCTACCACAATGCACAAACTAGGTACCAAAAAATTGATTGAAATTACTTCCTCCTACCCATACACTAATCGGAAAAAAAATTATCCTATTAACTTCTTGCATGTGGTCCTATATGCCTACAAAACCACTGCTATTCTCAAATAACAGTCATCGCGTTGTACATTTCATAACTTAGTAAGCGTTGTCTCTAGTATTTTTGTTAAAGACCTCCACCGTACCATTAACTTGTGCATGGTAGGTAGTGCTCCTTTGATGTTAAATATGAAACTCCTCTATCAGTGTTGTAATGCTATTATTCAATAAATGAGTGCCTTTATCACTCATCAAGATGCTCAGACACCCAAATCTAGTCACTACATTATGAAATAAGAAACATGTAGTTGTCTCTGCATTTCAATCTTTTACTGGCATGGATTCCTCCCATCTGGTCAAATAATCAGTAGCAGTGCTTATGTATCGTGCATCAGTTCTCCTTGCGAGTGGGTTGATTAGGCCCACAAAATAAATTTCCCATTTATCAAATGGTTATAGGGTGACGTAGGGATCCAAGGGTATGTCCTCTCTTCAAGAAGGCTTCCCAACTCATTGGAATACATCATAGGCTTTGCAAAACTCCTTGGCATCGCCATGTAGTGTAGGCCACCATAGCCCTGCGAACATGATATTTTATGCCATGGTCAATCCTGCATAATTTCCTCCAGTGATGCCTACATGTGATTTTGTCAGTATCATGTATTGTTCATGCTCCAACACACACCTACGTAAATTGTTATAGTTCCCAACTTGTATAAGAAACCTGCGATGAATTGATATTCTACCCCTTTTACTACCAATTGTTTCTTCTATGTGACAATATACCCTTCTAGTTCCATACTTGTGCTAAAAAATCTTGAAATCTCTGCAAAATAATCATCGATTTGACCACCATTTGAAATTAATATTCCTATAAATATAACAACAATCTACAAATCCTTCCCCCCAACACAAGATTGTTGACGAGGTGACTTCAACACAGAATCATTTGTGTACAATTTGAACTTGTTACCTAGTAGGTAATGTCTAAAATTTTGAAGCACATGCACCATTGCAAGTCCCTCCCTCTCTGTTGTGGTGTAGTTCTTCTTTGTTGTAATAAATTCCTACTGGAAAAGGAGATGGGATGATTTATTTCCCCCTCCCCAGGCTGTGCTAAAATCATGCCCATTGCAATTGTTGA
Organism: Pinus tabuliformis; assembly: GCA_031772625.1. NCBI lineage: Eukaryota > Viridiplantae > Streptophyta > Pinopsida > Pinales > Pinaceae > Pinus > Pinus tabuliformis. The sequence continues at coordinate 134,265,335 of CM062811.1, read as the reverse complement.
AGCATCGACATGCATGTGTAACTCCTTGTGCCAATCTAGGAACACCAGAATTGGTGCAGTCACCAATTTTTCTTTAAGAATGTCCAAATCTTTTTGACACTCCTCATCCCATTGGAACCTAGTATCTTTCTTCAACAAACTATCCATATGTTCAATGATTCTAGCATGCCCGTAAATAAACTTTTGATAGTACCCTATATGGTCCAGGATAGGTCACAATTGCCTAAATGATGTAGGTGGTGGTAGATCCACTATCATTATGATCTTGGCTGGGTCCACCAACAAACCTTTCTTACAGATTATGTGCCCCAACAATAATACCAAAAGGTGAACAAAATATACATTTCTTTACATTTGATGAAATCTTTGTTGTCTTCACATGTCCAACATTAGTCGTAGAACCTCAATGTGCTTCTTTAATAGACTAAAACCAATCCAATTGTCTAAATAGACTTCTAGAAACTTATGAATGAATTCTTTAAAATATCTAACCACTGTGTGCGAGAAAATAGCTAGTGCATTCTTCAACCCAAATGTCATGATTGTATATTGAAAGCAACCCCATTATGTCATAAAGGTGGTCTTATGTCGATCTTCCTTTGCAATATTTACCTGGTGATAACCAAAGAATCCATTAGTAAATTAATAGGCCTTCTATCCACCCACATTCTCCAATATTTCATCATTAAATGGAGTAAGGAAGTGATCATGTGAAAATGCATCATTTAGCTTTTAGAGGTCTATGTAGATTCTGATTTCTCCTGTATTCTTTTTCTAGACCACCACAGAGTTGATCAACATTGATTCTTCTAGAGACTCAATGATTCCTAATTATTCCAATTCATTCTTAAACTTCTCTTTATATATCAGATTCAACCGATAAGGTCGTTGCTTTATGGGCATATCTTCGAGCTTTAACAGGATTCTCATCTCACCCAATTCTCCTACAATTCCCTTCATTTCCTCAAATGTGTCAGGGAACAAATATTACTACTTGCAGAACAAATAAATAACCTTTTCCACTATTTCAACATCCCAATATTCCCCTATAAACACCATTTTAGAATTTTCTTATGTCTTGGTATTCACCTTCTTGGTTTTTATCAACTGCACATACTTAGCTAATTTCAACTCTAGTCCACTCACTAGATGCTCCACTTCAACTTTTGGAATCTATATATTCCTAGGATCATCATCATCCTCTCAAGCTCTGTTATAATATAACATTCCATAAATTCGTGTACCTTTTTCTACTGCTTGTGCGCAGGACAGCGATATATCCCTTAGCACTATCATCTATCCCATGGTAAATATATTTCATCGCAATACCTTTAGGGCCTTGTCGAGTACTAGTTCCTCTATTTCAAAACTAAATTTAGGCTTGAAACTTTACTCCATCTCATTCCATTCCAGTATTCCTTTGTGAACTTGCAATTCAATATATCAATTAAGGGGATAGTGTCTAACGTATGTATAAATCAATGTACCCACTATTATTGTGGTACATTTCCTCTAGTTCAGGATGTGACACACCTCTTCAGATGAGTCCTTGGGCACCCCATGTATGAGTACCTCTCTTGAGGGACCCCTAAATTGGTCCCAAACCCAATGCAAAGTAATTATCTACACTTCTACCATCACATAATCTTACTCTCGTGCATAGTCTACCACCTAGATTTGGTCTTCATATTCTTTCACAATTCTTTTTACTTTGGATAATCCATCAAAGTGGGGTGGGCTATACATCTTTGTTCCTATCTATCACACTATCCTAGTGAAGTGCATGCACCTTCAAGTGATTACTTCATGCAATCTACTCTACCAGTTTTCCAACACCTCCTCCGAGTCATAAGTGCAAGATCCCACACTCCACCAACTCAATAGTCCATCAGCAGTGAGATTCACATAATCCTCTCATCAGGCTATCATATATAAATATTTTCCAACTCTTCCTAGCTTAACTCTCCTCTAACAAGTTCAACATACCGATCTCCTTTCTGCAAGTCCAAAGGCACTATAACATGAATTTCCCTAAGTTGAAGATCATTTGTCTCTTATTTAGGGTAATAATTACCTAATTTTAAAATTACCAATCAGTCCCCAAAAGAGCAAGCTATCGAGCAGTGTCATTGGAAATCTTTATAACTAAAAACTCAACAGTACTTCTAGCTCCATCAATATCTACCAACACACCTACTAATTTACATATTGGGAAGATACGATGTTGATTGGCTAGTCTTGGATGAATAGAAAACCATGTCAACTTTGGCCTCCCCATCATCCCCCATGTTCCCTTTGGTAGAATATTCACGTCAAACCTCGAGTCTAATATGATGTTATCCATTTCATAATCTCCCACTTATGTGCCAAACCTAAACTCCTTTCTTTTCCTCTTCCTCTGCGCTACATTTTTTAAACCATGTGGTGATGTTTGCACTATAGCTACCTCAGTCCCCTTAGTGCACTACTCCACCATTCACCTAAATTTCTCCAATTCCTATTCATTTCTTACCAGGTCAAGGCAACTTTGTGGTGAATTATAAACTAGATCTACCTCTATCACAAACTCTACACAAGCAGTATCGTCATAGAAAAATAGCATGGAAACCTCTTGGAGTACCTCTGGTCTATCCCATTTGACAATGACCATCTCTCTTTGGGATTCCTTGTAATTCACCTTCTCTTTGGTTGGGCCGAACCTAGGAGGAGGTCTGGGTGCCTTTCTAACCCAGTGTCATTGTTGAGCTCTCGGTTTCCCAGCATTTCTCCCATCCTAACACCTCCACATGTGACTGCACTAACTCAAGGATGGGTTCTACAAGGCTAAACTTCTATCATTCTTACATTCATCCCCTTCTTCTATTGCTATATAACAATCAATGATGATCAATTCTCAGTCACATGGTCCAACATTTTACAATAGGTACATGTGTAGCAAGGATTAGGGAAACCCCATCCAAGATGTCCTTGTTGTTCACAATTATAATAAAAAATAGATCCCTAGCCTCTTCCAAATCTACCTCTTCCTCTCATTGGTCATCCTAGACCCCCAATTTCCATTCCTTGTCCTCGACCAGGTTGATTGTATGGTCCTATTTGGTTATACCTTAGCTGATTAAATCCTATCATCAAAGGTTCAGTTCCTTTGGGCCCTTGGACTCAAAATGAATCAAATATTTGTTTTCAGATCAACTCTAATTCACGAAAATGGTGGATATCATGCCCCATCAAGTTAAAAAAATCACAAAAAAAAGTGTGTGCAGTTGCCTCATACTTATGCATCATTGGACAATTTTGTGGGGTGTGGCCCCATACTCAGTGTGCTTCTCACCATAGCCCTCTACCATGCACTAGAGGATTAGTTTTTCCTATCATCATATAGTTTTTCAGTAGTTTACACTTGTTTATATGGTGGCCTTATGTCCTACAGATGGTACACTATACCACATCTTACTTCTCTTTCACCTTAGTTAGATCCTGCAGCTAAAGAGTTAGTACAACTAACTGGCACTGCACCTGTGCCATACCATTATTTTCTTTGTTCCCTGCTAGAGAATATTCCATATTCAATGAAAGCATTAATGCTTCTTATTGTGAATTGATTCAGTGTTGCATTAAGGGTACCCTGATATGTGGAAGTAGTCCAACAATGGACCACTCTTTATGTTTATTATTTGGTATCTCAAGTGTCAACTTGTCTTTCAATATCTTGAATCCCTAGTCAAAATCCCATACTAATTCACTTGATCCCTATTTAATCTCCTTCAGCTCGGTAATACATTGAGCCTCAGATTTCGGCTTTCGAAGCTCTATGGTTAAATCTTGATTTATGTCATTTAACATATTTTTATGTCTAATGTCACATTGTTAAATTTCACATACCATGTTATGCAAGGCCTTTGAAGGTAGATTCGAACTACGCAATGTTTGTTGCCTCATCCTAGAGCTGCTTTGTTTTCCAAATGGCCTCACAAACAAATAAATTTTGTTCTAGATCCTTGTTCCCAACACCATGGAACATAGGAATCCTCAAATCTACACCCACCATTTTGCTCTGCGCAGTACTCCCTAATGAAGTACCTCTAAACACACCTATTGTGCCACTAGAGAATTGTTCATTGGTCTGCAACTAAACTGAGCCTAAGCACCTTGAGACACTCCTATTGTCTAAACAACTCCAATACTGCTAGTACATCCACCCCCTTGAATATTATTACCTTCTGCATTATTCGTCACAGTATGTTGAGTGCTAACCTCTATATTTGTATAAGCAATTGCGGTCATGATTTTGACACCAAGCATGGTCTAACTCTATTGTTCAGGAGTCAGAAAAATTGTGTTGTGTAGACTGAGCTTCTCTTCTTCCTTTGCTTCACTGTGTAGCATTAGAGAAATTTTGAGGTCTAAAATGGGTCTCCTAAGGAATATTATAAAATACTAGTGGAAATAATAAAATAAGATTAGATTTCCTCATCAAGTTTTGGAGGGAAAAAAATTGCTTTTTCAACTCGTATTTTCAACTTATCTCCCTATCATTTGACTCAAATTTTGAGAGGGAACATTCGTTGGATGCAGAATTTAAGTTTGCAGCCAAGGAGTATGAATGTTGCATAATTTCAATGGACCCTACTACACAGAAAATGTGAAATACATGAAAAATGTGATTGCAATCACATTTTTTCATGTATTTCACATTTTTCATGTAGTAGGGTCCATTGAAAGTATGCAACATGGGTACTCCTTGGATGCAAAACTAAATTTTTCATACAACGAATGCTCCCACTTGAAACTTGAGTAAAATCATAGGGAGACAACTTGAAAATACGATTTGAAAAAGCAATTTTTTTATACTCCAAAAATGGTGAATCATCCTCCATGGGTGATGTCATCATATTGAATCCTACTGGTTGTTATAACTTTTATTTTTGTTGTAAATTTTTATTTTGAGGCCCATTTTTAACCTCAAAATTTCTATAATGCATATATAATTGTGTTCCCTGATATTTTTTATCACTTGCACTGCTATTCATCCTCCAGTGGCCCTTTCTTGCCCCTCTCCCTGGGATTCTGCTTTTGGCAGGCATCAACTTTGACCGACATCCTCCCACATCACTCCATCAATACCTCCATCCACTCCTCAATGTGCCACCCTCCATTTCATTTATCTCTATCCCGCCTCTTTTCATTCACATCTACAATCTCGTACCAGTATTCAACCTCCACTACATTTTTCCTACTATTTTTCCACCTCCTCTTCACACAAACTACCCCCTGATTCTCCCCCACTTTCCTATTAGCACGTTATAAGTTTAGCTTCTCATGGTATTTGACTCCAAGTGCAGAGTTTTGTGGTCACACAACAACATCTTAATGGACAAGGGAAATGGTTATATGTATCTTCCTCACTAACCCTTCTGGAATTTCCTTTATGTTGCATTATGTGACATTTTCACTTCTATTGCAAATTCAACAATATAACTCTCTAACACACTCTCAAACCAAAAATCCATGAAACGTGAACTCTTGTTACTTACCATTTGCACTTGGTGCACCTATTTTGGAGTCCACTGTATTTGTCCATCATGGTGGTAAGTTGTTTTATTGTCTTTGAGCCGTTGGATCCACTCAGCCAAAATAATGGGAAATTCTACAAAGAAAACTTCATAAAATTCACTAAATACATACTTTTGTAGCCAATTCTTAGTGATTATTTTATAATCTTTGATATCTTTAGCCACAACCTCATTCTCCTTCTACTTAAACCATTGAGTAGTTTATTAGTTAGTGAGAATCAATGGTTTCCACATCTATGTCACAGAATAATCCAATCATACAATGATCCTGCTCCCAACAACGGAACCATTTGTTGGAATAGGTTTATGGAAGACTTGGGTTTGGTGTGCAGTTTGGCCAACAAACCAACTCACAACTGGCCCTTTTGGCATCACCCACAAGGTGGATGAAGTCTCATACAAGGTGCTATGGGTGACTATTGGAACTAGACTTGCACATAAGGTGGGATTGCTACGGTTCTATGACACTAGGATCTAAACCTATTGCACAGAGGTCTAGACACCTAGTGGACATACATATGGCATCCATTTTGAGTTTAGATGTCATGTGGGACTTCTTAGGTTATTAGACTCACTATTTGACTCATTGTTCACTACCTGCAATGCCATTATGGAATAAGTTTCTTATTCATAACAACATCCTTAGTTGTAACTAAGTTATTTTCTATCCAATATGCACAAGGTTAACATGATAGAAATATAATAACATTATGAACTCCTATTATGAAATATGCTAATGAGTATGGAATTGATATTTTGGCATCATAAAGCTAAAAATAAACAATAGAAATAAGGTAACACATTCATTTTTAAACATATATGGGAGAAATCCATTGATATTTCATTACTTCAAAATGAGGAAAAATGCATGACGTGCTACAGTAGGCAATCACTTAAATTCAGCTCACCAACCTTACTATATCCACCATTAACACATTATATCATCCTTGACAAGATGATACATTATCAGCTCTAACATCGATACATACAAAATAACAAAGAATGACTAATTGTAATCAACTAACAACATCTTAATAAAAAGCACAACATCAACAACTCTTCATTCTCTGGCCAACCCTCGAACTTTGATAGGTGAGCCTTCTTACTAGTCTTCGATAGCTTCTTTATCCTCCTCAGTCTGCTTCTCCTCCATTCTAGTTGTTCTCCACATTGGCTAATGATTTAGATATTCTATGACAACTTCCTTCAAGTTGTCCTATGTTGTTCAACCACCGAATAGTTCCTACCAGAAATATATTCTACCAACTTGTTTACCACTCCACTGACTTCTTCCCCTCTACAAATACCTTATGATTCCTTCAACATGACGACCTTCCTCTCCTTCACCAATCATCCCAAAATATTAACTACCAAGATCTTCGTGCACTCATCCTCGCCTACTTGACACTGCGATCTTCTACACATAGTGCCTCCCTACACTGCATCTCCCTTTCCTTCTCTAGCCTCTCTACTATGTGTTAGATGCTCTTCTTCTCCTTTGCATTATCCCTTACACTATTACTAAAAAAATTAAAAAATAATATTCCCTCCAATAATGCCTTTGTCAAATTATCTTGTAATGAGATTCAGATGCCTTCCTATCATAAATAAGTAATGAGAAATCCTAAACATCGAAAATCCTAACCCTATGAGATGAAGTGCCAAAGGCTTATGGGCCCCTGGTGGGGTAAGTTGGAACATCAACTTCCCAGGGTAGTAACTTTAGCATACGATCTTCATTTGACACACACGATATAACATTGGAAAGGTCTATCTGAGATGTACAATTTCTGACTATCAGTGATATCTATGACATCTATTTTCCCATTTCCCCAAAAAAAAACATTTAGGGCCTCAAAATGGCTCCAATAGTTTAGGACCTAAAAAATGTAGAAAAATTGCCAAAATAGACATTTTGTTGTGAGCCAGTGGAATGGGTGGGTGGCAATTGATATCCTCTTGGATTAATCCTCCTCCCTTGGGAAAAAATAGTATCCATTACATTAAGTTCCTCCATGACATGGGGAAACTTCTGTTGAACTTAGTCCCTGGTGAGCCACTTTCCTTGGTGCAAGAGTTGACCTGATTTGACAACTTGATACAGTTGGATTTTCTGTTGATGAGTGTTCTTAATCTGTGTCCATGATCTTATCAATTGTGGCCTATTCAATGCAATAAGGGTTGAGATCTATCAATTTCATCTTCTTTGATATTTTTTATGTGTCCAACAATGGCAGAAAGTATGGTCGAAGGTGGTCCACATTGAATATTGGGTGTAGACCAAGTAAGGGGGGGATACTTAGCTCAAAAGTGTTGTCACCCACAACATTGGTGATGGTGTAAGGTCCATAGTAGAGTAGATGAAGATTTTTATGGGCCCATGTAAGGCCTTCCTTTTGAAAATGTAACCAAACCTTGTCTCCCACTTGAAACTTGTGCGGCAACATGTGTTGTTCATGGCATTGTTTGTACTTAGCATTGGATTTTTGCACAATATCATGGAATTTATAGTAGATGTGTTGAATTCATTTAATAAACTTTTTATTTTTTTTAGCTCCAGATTGAACATGTGTAGTGTCTTCTTTTGTAGCTGTTACAAGGGGTAGTATAACATTAATGGGACCCAATGGTTGAAATCTTGGGTTGACCTAAAATGGGTTGTGGCCAGTTGAGCTATGGAGGGATATGTTGTAGCTATTTGGAACATAGGGTAAACTCTCATGCCATGTGCAAGGATGATTGGAGTTGTACATATGAAAAATGTGCATGATCGTCTTGTTGATGACCTCTATGTAGCCATATGTTTGGGGGTGGAAGACAATTAATTTGGTGAGCTTGGTGTCCAACCATGACTAAAGGCTTGACTAGAATGCACTGATGAACTTGTTATCCTAATCTAATATGATGGTCCACAGGATCCAAAAATGTACCCACACTTATTCGAAGAAGAGCTTGGCGATGAATTCTGTAGATACTCTTCTTGTTGGTAGTCAAAATGGTCATGTTAGAAAATCTATCAATGACTACAAACACACAATCATTACCTTGCTTGGTATAAGAAATTCTAGACACATAGTCCATTGAGATGTACTCCTAAGGAAAGTTAATTGTAAGGAAAGGGTTGTACATGCCTTGCTTCTTAATGGTGGCCACCTAGAGGTCTTTATTCCAAAAGATTTGAGAACTATGGTCAATGCCACAACCGAGAGTCAACTAAGGCAGTCTATGACATGATTGATTCTACCTTTCCTATATTTGATGTTCAAATGGAATTATTGTAGGTATGCAAACCATTTTATATGGAAGTCATTCTATAACTTCCCTTGTCTCTACATAAATTGAATAGGCCTATGATCCATGTGGGTGATTTTCTCTTTCCCCAGAATATAATGTTTCCACGATGGAATACATCTCCTTATCATAGGTGGGTTATCTTCGTAAAGTATCATTATGATAGGCCACTGAATGTCCTTTTTTAATAAGCACTACACCAATATCATATTCTAAGGCATTTGTCTCAATCTTAAATAGTTGTTGCAGGTCCAGAAGGGTGAGTACTAGTGCAGAGCATGGGTGGTTTTTCATTTCATCAAATGTCTTTTGTTGTGACTTAGACGAAAAAATTCTTTTCTTTTGTTCCACCCTTGGTCACTTGAATTAAGGCACAAGTGGTATAATAGAACCCCAAAATTCATCTTAGATATAAGTTAGCAAGGGCCAAGAAGTTGTGAAGCTATATTAAATTCGTTGGGGTTAGTCAATCTCTAATGACTTGGATCTTGGCTAGATCCACATTCACACTTTTTTCATCGATAATGTAGCCTAGGTATCGGACCTTGTCCATGCCAAAGGAGCATTTTTCTAAGTTAGCACATATATTGTGTTGTCATAGAGTGTGAAGGACTTGCTAAATATGTTGTAATTTTTCTATCTAGTTCTTACTAAAGATTAGGATATCATCCATATACACAACCACAAAAGATTTGGTGAAAGGCCACAAGATATCAGTCATCAACCTCATGAAAATTGTTGTGGAATTCATCAAACCAAAGGGCATGAGAAACCATTCAAAAATACCCTCCTTGGACTTGAAATAAGTATCCCACACATCAGTTGGTTCTATTGGGACTTGGTGGTAGCTAGACTTCAAATCAATCGTACTAAAGTACTTGGACCCTTGAGTTGGTCAAGAAGGTCACCAATCTAGGGAATTTGGTATCGATTCTTGACTGTAATTTTGTTTAGGGCTCTATTATAAATGCATAGCCACCATGTCCCATCTTTCTTCTACACAAGTACAATTAGGCTTCCACAAGGTGAGGAACTTGGTCGAATCTACCCTTTTTGGATCAGTTCTTCAATTTGTTGCTTTATTTCCTCATTTTCTAGAAGAGTGTTGTGGTAGATTGGCCCATTGGGTAGAAGTGCATTGAGGCTTAGATCAATTGAATGCTTGACTTGATAGTAATTAGGTACCCAGTGGATGAGGAGATGTCCTTGTATTCTTCCATAGCCTTATCCACTTACCTCTACTGCATGGAGGAGTCTTATGTGGAGTCCATGGATGTGACCACACTATTATACTTACTTTGAGAGAGAATGAGGAAGAAGAAAAATTTCCTAGTCTAGGATATAACCTTACTACATTTCTTAGTAGAGATCAAAGAAATGGTAGTAGGCAGGGCTACCTCTGGTATCTTATATATTTGTCTGGCCAAAGTAATAATAACACTACGGGGTCTAGACTCATATACAACATGACCCTTCCACAAGTACGGTTGACCTAAAAAAACATCACAAACTTTAAGGGGAGAGACATCACATAATACCTTGTCCTTGAAAGGCTTGTTGTTGTACGACATGAAATACTATTGTCTGATTCGAAGATCTCACCCTTGATGGAGCCACCCAATGGTATATGGCTACAGGTGTGGTGTTGTTGGTAGGTTCAACTACTTACTATCCTCTATTAAGATGACATTCTTTTGACTCCTTATATCAACAATGAAGCATAGTGGAGCACCCTTCACCCACATTTGTTAGTGAAAGAGGCTCTCATCTTCCTCTGGATCTTCGATCTCAGTTTGTTGGACCTTTCTAGTGGAAATAGTGACATTGGGTTCTACATCAATGATTTGTTCCCCCTTGTCTAGGCCTGGTTCAAAGTCAGAACCAACGTCTAACTATGGGGTTTTTCGCTCCACCACCAATGCCTAACTTGTGTGACATTCATTAATGTTATGAGAGGGGCTCTTGTGGAACTTGCATCATTTTCCTATGTCTTTCTTCATCTTCCCATTACCATTATTTGTTTACAACTTTGGTGGGTTGTCCTAAGGAGGTCCAGCCTAGAGCTTTCCTTTGTTCTACAATTTAGGGATGTCTCTTGCTTTTTCTTTGAAGGATTCACAAATCCAAAGTCTCGCTTCTTTTGTTTAATTTTTTTCTCTATTTTAACAGCATATCAATATGTTGTGCCAAGTGAGGAGATCTCCGAGAAGTCTATTTATGCCTAGATGTATATGTGCAGACAACCATGGTAATTGAGCACTAAATATCACTCATATTCTTTGATACCTAACTTGGTGTGCAAGGTATGAAAGATATTTTTGAACTTGTACACCAATTGGTCCCTTTCCTACCATAGTGTGGTCTGTCTCATGTAATTTCATTTGTAGCTTCCAACAGGGTAATATTGTTCCTTAACATCATCCCTAAAAGAGTCCCAAGTGGTTGCTATTGAAAACAATGTGGATTCCTCCATGGCCCTTTGGTCACAGTAAGCTTCCCACCAATCCTTAACACGAGGGGGATCCTTAAGGAGTTAAAAGGTAATATTTTCTCTATCAGAGAAATAATTTGTAAACCAAAAAATACCATTCTAGCATATTTAACCATTTATTTAGAGCATCCACATCTATTTTGCCTTAAAATATAGGAATATCAAAATTAACTTGTACTTTAAAAGGGGCGATGCCTCCAAAGTAGCCACTCGATGAAGAAAAATGTATCCATCATCTCATTCCTTTATCGCTCGAGGGATTGTTCAAGCAATAGTTTAATAGGATCTCCTACTCCCTCATCTTTCTTTTCTTCCACCATGGGAGGCCATCAAGGTCAACAAGGATGGTCTTGCAAGGGCTCAAGTAGTTTGAGTGCCAACTCCTTATACCTTGACCTAGTTGGGGACATGCATAGGAAAATAGATAAAGAATAGATGAATCTGATACCACTAATCCGAATTTATGAAGGGAAAGAAATGATATACATATTTATAACCAAAACATATAGATACATTGAAACTTGACTTCTATTAATAAATGGAAAATGATGACACTATATAAATGCAAAATGAAAAAAAATTAGCTCGAGTTACATGCCTTTTTCAAACTATCTTAAAGTGAGTCCTAGATGCCTTCTTATCATAAAGAAGCCATGAGAAACCTTAAACACCCAAAAACCTAGTGTAGGAAATGAGGCACCAAATGCTTGTGGCTCCGATAGGGTAAGATGGAACATCAACTTCCTAGGGTTCTAACTTTGGCATATGATATCCATTTGGTGCACAAAATAGCCCATTGGAAAGGTCTATCCAATATATACAATTTCTAACTAAAAGCAAAGTATACAACTACCACTAGTATATTTCCCCAAAATATGGCATTTAGGGCCTCAAAATGGCTCGAGAAGTTTAGGACCTAAAAACTGTAAAAAACCTACCAAACTAGAAACTATGTTGTGAACCAGTGGAATAGGTGGGTGGCCAACAATATCCACCTGGATCAATTCACCGCCATAATCTTGAGTGAATACCATTCCAACTTTCATTACTCACACATGTGGATCTAGTTATGTGTGGACTTCTAAGAAGAGTCTAAAGGGCCTGAAACCATAATCCTAGTACAGAGTTAAGGTTTGAAAACAACTTAACCCTGTCCTTAGATTACTTCCAAATGATGTTAAATAATGGGTTATTAGGAATGTAAGGGGTTCCATTCTTATTGGATTATTTACTATTCAATAGTAGAGTAGAGCACTAGTAGTGGGATATTGAAGTAGAACAAACAAAGTAAAATATCTTGTGGAAACCATACAAGCTATCATGTATATGGAAACTCCATAGTGAGTACAATTCATATTTATATTTCACAACTAATAAGAAAAAAAAAAGCAATGGGCTTGTTGAGGCCTCTACATCTCCCCTTAATTTTTGGTAAAAATTAAGGGACCCAATTTCATTTTGGAAAACATCTCTTTCATTTGCAATTGATTTTGTCTTTCTTGAGCTAAGAAGATGATTTCACAGTTTCTTTTCTTAGATGTTTTATTTTTTGCACTACTTATTATCAATTCATTTGGATTATATTTCATGAGATGTGGGTACTGTCACAACACAAATCATAATTGATTCCCTCTCATGCATCTAGCTTAATGATTATGATTTCGGTGATGGGATTGTTGCATTACATGAACTTGTTTAGTCCCAAGTAATTATTGGATTGCTTAACATATTTCTACTTTCTGAACCTTCATCACTAGTATGTGGGCTCATATGAAGTTGTGAGAATTAATTACATGCCTTGATTTACTTGAGATTGGATTATCATGACTCTTTGTCAGTTTCATCCAGGTTTTTTTCAATGCATTAATGAGCTAAATGAGCATTTTGGAAAATTGAAATAATTTAATTGAAACTCATTAACAAGAATTTCAATTTGCATCTTAAAAGGATTTATATAAAATTATTATATAAAACTATGAAGATGAGTAGATGGATTTGAATTTAAGTGAATACATTAATTATACGAGCATTAAACTATTGTTAAAAAATAACACTATTTTCTCAATTTATACTTTTCCGCAAGATGAAAAAAATGATTAAGACTTTACTTATTTTTAATTTAGTCTACGTATTGAGGAAATATACTTAAGAATTAAAGATGATTCAATGGTTTTCAATTTGAACAAAATATTATTTTTTAACAAGGATTTTACTTTTAGTAAAACAAATTCTTGCACTTTTGATAAATATAATGACAACAAAAAAATATATGTTTATCTTCATATAAAATAATGATAATATTTGGAATCTTCATCACTTATATCAAGTTTTATGTGCTCCATTGAACATGTCCTCTTCTTTTATGTATTACATTATTTAATGGTTTGTGTTTTTCGGTTGATAAAAGCAAATCCGTAGAGTAAGAAGAAGCATCATCACAAGTTTTTACATGCTAAATTTCCATATATTTTTAGCGGGAGATGACACAAAAGGCAATTCTCTATGAGTTTTCATTCACCGAAGTATAAACAATTAGCCCATCAAGACATATAAAAATGTGAGTGATTTTGTTTTGGTTTTGTTTAATTTACTTTACTCTTTCTCTTTATCTTTTCTTTTAGTTTAAATTTTACTTTAATTTTTAATTCTTAGTTTGTTACTATCATTTAAATCTCATTAGAATTTAGATGAATCTAATTTTCTTTTATTATTTAGATATAGTTTATATATTAGATTTTATTTTTATTTAATAGATTTAGTTTTTAGTTTATAAATCTTATGATTTTTATAATAGAAATGAGAAAACCAATAAACTTAGTTTAATGTAGTTTTACTATAACTTTAGTTTAGTTTTAATTAATTGATTTGTAAAATTTTGATTCATTTATGGTATTTTATTTTACTTTAATTCAATTTTATTATTTTAATTTTAGTATTAAAAACTGTTAATTGTATCAAGAGACGTTCTCTAACTTAGTATGGAAGAAATCTTGTAATGTCCTGATATGTAGACATTTTTATTTGTTCAAGTACATAAAAATAAAAATAATATTAATAATTATAATCATTAATTATTAAAATAAAATTTACGTTTTTGGGCTCTAGGTTTTGACAACCCATGGTTTTCTAATGGTATTCTTATATATATAACTAGCCTAGACCCATCTTAACTTTGTATCTATCAAGTGTAGAGAGTGATAAAATCTCTCCAAGTGTAAACCTTTCCTCAAGTTTTGCACTCAAAAAAGAGGTTTGCACCTTGAGAGTTTGATCTCTTTCAACACTTTACAGATTTGAAGTTAAGGTGTATCTAGATTGGTTTAGTTTTAGCTTATTCTTTTAGATTTTAGCTAGTTTAGTTTAATTTTAATAATTATTTTAGTTTCTTACTTTTAGATTAATTTAATCTATAATCTATTATTAGTTTAGCCATAATTTATTACCTTATTTATTTTATACTAATTTAGTCTATTATAAGCTAGGATTTACCACAATAGTCATGCTTGATTGTGAGGGAAAGAATGTGAAGAGAATGATATTTATGGATATCTTGACATTCTTTTCCTCCAGCTTTAGTTTCCTGATGATGGAACTTCTTTCGGATCTGAAAGGTAGACAATCAAACATGAACACTGTGGTAAAAGAGCTTCCAATCTACAAATTCCAACCACATAAACTTTATTTTTCTCTTGACATTCTTTCCCTTGGGCTTTTATGTCCTAATGATGTATCCTCTTTTGGATTCAAACATGACTACTATGGTAGATTTGAGCTTCCAATCTACAAATTCCAACCACAAAAACTTGAGGGAAAGAATATCAAGAGAATCATACACAAAATCCTTAGTGAAAAAATGTCAAGAGAACCATATATATGGTTCTCTTGACATCTTTTCCCTTAGGATTTACTATCCTGATGATGGATCCTCTTTAGGATCTTAAGTGTACAAAATTAAACATTAATATTGTGGTAAATCTGAGCTTCCAATCTATAAATTCCAACCACATAAACTTTATGGTTCTCTTGACATTCTTTCCCTTAGCCTTTTGTGTCCTAATGACTGATCCTCTTCAAATGTGAAATGTAGACAATTAAATATGACTACTATGGTAAATATGAGCTCCAATTTACACATTCCAACCACAGAAACTTGAAAACATTATAATTTACTGTTTATTGAGCCAAGAGGCTCATTCTATAGCCTAGTATGAGGGGATGTTTAAGTTTGTCCATCCATCCGTATTTAAAATAAAAATTATGTTCTAATAGAAAAATAATGACGGCTATAATTAAAAAATGAATAAACTTATACTTTTCAAAAATATTTCAACAAGAGATTTAAATAAACTATTTGAAGATCTATGTTAGCTAATATATGTCAATATCAACTTCATATGAAAAAAAATAAAACATTTTAATGTTGTATATAAAAAAAATATTCAACATGGCTTATCAATAAAATATTTTAATAAGAATTGATATTGACATATACTTAAAAATATATTAATAATAAAAAAACATTTTAATTTGCATGATAAAATGTCTAGATGTACATGTGATTTAAATATTTTAATGTAAATTACATATATATTAGATACATTTTTAAAAAGTTATGTATATATCATGAGAAAGTTAAGTTTTATAGTTAAAACGTTTATTTGGTCCTATATATACTCTATTTACCATTCAAAAATACAATCTATTAAACAATGAAAAATAACGCATAGTATTTTGCACTCTTAAGAAGTTTGTAGTGGAGAAATTTGATCCATCTAGGCCATGTTAGATTCATACTTAAGATGGATCTATGATGGTTCTACTTTAATATAGTTTTTTGAGCTGAGAGGCTCATTCTACAACCCACTATGAGGGGATATGTAAGTTTTTCCGCCCATCCGTCTTTAAAATAAAATTAAAAATTATGTTCTAAATAGAAAAATAATGTCACTTATAATAAAAAAAATGAATAAACTTATAGTTTTCAAAAATATTTCAACAAGAGATTTAAATAAATTATTTGAAGATCTATATTAACTAATATATGTCGATATGAACTTCATATATATATCTATATATAGAAGAAAAAAATTGTTAAAATAAAACATTTTAATGTTGTATATAAAAAAATACTCAACATAGGTTATCAATAAAATATTTAATAAGAATTAATATTGGCATATACTTAAAAATATATTATTAATAATAAACCATTTTAATTTGCATGATAAAATTTCTCGATATACATTTGACGTAAATTATTTTAATGTAAATTACGTATATATTATATATCATTTTTTAAAAAATTATGTACATATCATGAAAAAAATAAGTTTTATGGTTAAAACGTTTATTTGGTCCTATATATACTCCATTTACCATTCAAAAATACCATTTATTAAACAATGAAAAATAACACAAATATACTCTATTTACCATTGTAAAATACAATTTTCTTAAATAATGAAAAATAACACATTGTATTTTGCACTCTAAAGAAATTTTCAAGTGAATAAATTGGATCCCTCTTAGCTCATGTAGATCTGTAAGATGGATCTATGTTGGTTCTACTTTAATATATATTTAATTTTAATTTTATTATTAGTTTCTTTAAATTTAAATTTAAATTTTGATTTACTTTTATTTTTTATTATTTATTTTGGTTTTATTCAAATTTATTCCATACCTTCCATGGCTCTTATGCAAATTACAAAAGGAGGAATAAAAATGAACTCCTCACATTTATCTCCCACAATGCATATCAATGATTAATTACACTTGTAAATCAATAGTAAAGATTAACATATGAATTAAATCGACAATTGTTGAGCCCTTGTCATATCTTGAGTTTTAGAAAGCCAAGTTGAGAGGAAAATCACTGAATGGAAAGATACAAGTATGTGGAATGTGTTGGAACAATTGTTTTTATTAAATTAAAAGTGGAAATGCTTTGAAAAATCAAAAGAAATTAGTGAACATTTTGGATTTTATTTTTCATGTTTTATTATTAGTTTTATTCATTTTTTATTTTCTTTGTTGGTTTTATTAGTGTATAGATAATTATTTGGAAAGCCAAAATAAGTGGACAAAGTGAGAAGACAAAGGAAATTAGTAGACAAATAAGAAGAGGGGCTTGCAAAGAAAAAATGGAACATACAAATAAAGTCACGTAGATAACAAATTCAAACTTTTTATGCAACAAGAACCTCTAAATTGCGAAAAGAGATAAAAACAAAATGACAATAAATCATAAAAAGAAGCAAATACAAGAGAAGATTGGATGTTTAGCTTTATTTGCAAGAAAATTGTTGAAATGTAGCAAGAAATTCTTAATTTAATTTTGTCCTTAATTAAATTAGGAGAAAATTGAAATTCCACATGCAGACAACTTGAATGAGTTAATTGAGTTATTATCACTTAGTTAGCTTAGTTAATTCAAGTTGGAGGGATAACTTGAGTTTCCTAGAGTGATCCTAAATTTTAGGATCCTAGGTTGAGTTAATTTTAGTTGTAGCAATTTAATTCAGTTTAATTGAGTTATGGCCAGTTAAACTAGTTTTAACTGATGTAGGAACTAGTGGAGGTCAAGTTGTGGGTGTGGAACTTTTTCCACATTGAGTGATCATCGAGATAACTAATCAATCAACCTAAATTAACTCATGCACATAGAGAATTTGAGTTATCCAAATGAGATTAGAGTTCAAGGGAAGCGTATTTTCAATTGTAAACTATTCCAAGTTGTACAAGTGGTGCATGTAGTTAGAGAATTGACCTAAAGTAATTACAAAATCTAGATGAGTGAATTTCCTATTAAATAGGGGCCTAATTCCTCAAGGGACAACACAAGGAAATAAGAACTTGGAGGACAGGAAAATTGGCTAAGTATTGGTTAGAGTCAGTCAGTCAAGAAGAGGATAGAAGATACAGGTGCAGGTTGTGCTCAAGATTGAGCAAACATATTGTATTAATCCAGATTCTTTGATTATTGTAATACAAATAGTAAGGGGTTTTGAGAAGTTTCTTTCCCCTAGATAAATCTTCGTGCATGTGTGATGTTTCATTTTTCATGTCTATGATTCTTGTTCTAGATGGTGAATTAACTTCCGGAGATGAGTAGAGTAGCTTCAAGTTTTGTGATTAGGTAAATTTCATGAGCAATATTGAATCTACACATTAATTTCTACATGGTATCAGATCTAGATTTGTAGAAATTTCTACATGGTATCAGAGTAAGAATCACAACAGAGGAGAATTCGAATTTGTGTTTTCAGGTGGATCGAATTTGCAAGATCAATTCTTCAGAGCTAGCAGGATGGCTTTCTATGGTCTGAGACTCGAGTATGCCCATGAGGGAATCTTGAATTATGTGGCTTGGAAGTATCACATGGAGTCATTGCTGGAAGATAATGGGTTGAAGGAATTCATAGACAATAATGTTCTGAAACCAACAACATTTGATGCTCAAGATCTAGCGTATTAGAATAAATGTGTAGCTAGGGAAAAGAGAATCACGTCAAAGGGAGTACGAGAACATATTGTCTCTATTATCCATGGGAAAGAGACTCCATATGCTATGTCGCAAGCACATATAGATTTATTCTAGAATAGTAGTGACCACAGGAAGTTGGAATTCAAGGACAAGCTTCAAAGTATTATGATGCAAAAGAATGACAAAATTCTGCAATACCTGAGCATGTTTACACAGTGTCGTGATGAACTTGGCGGGGTCAGTGTTACTATCCCTGAAGAATATCTAGTAGCTCTAGCCCTCTTAAGCCTTCCCAAGAGTTGGCATATTTATCAAGATTTGGCAAATGGTAGAGAGAAACTACCAAGTTGGGAGCGGTTATGGTCTGATCTAGTACATGAAGAAATAAGGCAGAGCAATAGAGATGGGACCTCATCCAAAGAAGAGGAAAATGACTTTGAATTAGCTAGTAAGGGAAAGAAGGCCAAGGGGAAGAAGTCCCAAGGTGATGATATTTCCAACCATGAGGGAAAACATAAAGACTTTTCCAAAATCAAGTGCTTTCACTTTCATGAATTCGGGAACTATGCCACGACATGTCCATAGAAGAAGGTAAGCAAGAAAGATCCTATACTAGGAGCAGTAGGTGAAGCTCTAGCTTCATAGTTCGAGCTTGATTTTAATCTCATTGCATGAATGGAAAGCACAGTAATGGGAAGCATGTGGTATATGGATAGTGGTTCCTCATTCCACATGACAGGTAATAGAGATTTTTTCAGTGACTTGGAGAAGAAATACCTCAAGCAGAACTTTGAGTTTGGAGATGAAAGAAGGTGATGATGATGATGATGATGATGGTTAACGTCCATTGAGACCAAATTGGTCTATCGGACCTATAATTTTCTTAGTTTTTAATTGTCTAGATCCTCGTCTTTCTTGGTGAGATTGGTGTTGTAGTTTTCTTTTTTTCTCTACGGTCTTCCAACTTCCTTTATCTTGCATCTCCTTCATCTCTTCTGGTTCTTGGGACATTGGTGTCTTAGCTATAGCGCAACCAGTGTTGGTACAATTACTTTTCAAAGGGAGTCAATCTCCCCTATCATATTGAAGGATGTGATGTTTGTTCCAGGTCTAAATAAGAATCTTATTTCAGTTGCGGTGTTGGAAGACTATGGCTATGATATGATATTCAACAAAGGAAAGGCATTCCTGAGACACATCGCCAAGGGACAAGCAAAGAAGATCGACGTGTGAGTAAAGAACTTGTGTGCACTTGAGGTAGAAGATGCATGCAAATCCTTAAGGAGCAAGGAAAAGGTTAGAGACTTGGGGATTGAGAGGGAGAATGATTTACCTCTCAAAATGGAGCCTTAGAAGAAGCCTCAGCAAGTTGTGGAACAACCACAAATGGAGAAGCAAAGAGGAGACGGAGTGGAAACATACATTTAAGAAAAGACCTCTAGTAGGAGGAGATTTCAAGCTAACTAGGAAGAGGGATCGCATGAAGCCATACCTCCAGGTGTGAGGTGGGGAAATGTGAATCAATAGTCCCGGGAGTGCAGAAATTTGGGCAACTTCCATTGAGGGGTTTTTTTCCCTCATGGATCATTACCTTGCTACGGCTACCCACAATATTCAGTAGTAGCAGGATCAATGTCATTCATATACTGAGGAGTGAAGAGGATTGTTGACAGCAGAGCAGGAGGCTCAAGAGAAAAGTCAACAACAACACTGTTTTCCTAGTAGACATTGGAGACACAGCTGATTCAATTTGTTTTTTTATATATATACTTTTCAGTTGCATATGTTACAGTAGAAACAACAACAACGAGAAGTGTTGCATGTAGTACATTCCAAAGGTGTTGGATCGGGGTAGATGTGAATCCATTTCTTGCTAAGAGGGAGTGTTGAAAATGCAGCAAGATATTCCTAATTTAAATTTGTCCTTAATTAAATTAGGAGAAAATAGAAATTCCACATCAACAGAAAACTTGTATGAGTTAACTAAGTTATTATCACTCAATTAGCTTAGTTAATTTGAGTAGGAGGGAGAACTTGAGTCGTGTACATTGATTCATAAATTTTAGGAGCCTAGGTTGAGTTAATTTCAGTTGTAGCAATTTAATTAAGTTAAATTGAGTTATGGTCAATTAAACTAGTTCTAATTTATGGAGGAACTAGTCGAGGTCAAGTTGTGGGCATGGAACATTTTCCACATTGAGTGATCATTCAAATAACTAATCAATCAACCTAAATTAACTCATGCATGCAAAGAATTTGATTTACCCAGTTGAGATTAGAGTTCAAGGGAAGTGTACTATCAGTTTTAAACTATTCCAACTTGTACAGGTGATGCATGTAGTCATAGAATTGACCTAAAAGAATTTCACAATCCAGATGAGTGAATTTCCTATTAAATAGGGGTCTAATTCCTCAAGGAACATCACAAGGAAATAGGAGCTTAGAGGACAACAAAATTGGTTAAGTATTGGCCAGATTCAATCAGTCAAGAAGAGGATAAAAGATATAGGTGCAGGTTGTGCTCAAGCTCGAGCAAGCATATTGTATTCATCTAGATTCTTTAATTAATGCAATACAGATAGTAAGGGGTTTTGAGTAGTTGCTTTACCCTAGATAAATATTTGTGCATGTGTGATGTTTCCTTTTGCATGTCTATGATTCTTGTTCTAAATGGTGAATTAACATTCACAGATGAGTAGAGTAGCTTCAAGTCTTGTGATTTAGTAAATTTCATGAGAAGTATTTAATCTACATGTTAATTTCTACAAAGATATTCTCAGAAGTTGACATATTTTTATATTTAGAAATAAGATTGAGGAAAATAGGAAGAATATATTTCTTTTATTTTTCCTACTCTTTATTATTTATAGAACTCTTTTCAATGAGGAATGGGTTGGAAGTCATTGTACTCAATTAAAATTGATATATGCTATTAGAAGTTGTGGATCACTTTGTTACACAACATTTTGTCATTGTCCCTGTACTACCCATTCCTTGATCCTGGAGGACCTCTACAGTGAACCCAATATGCTTACCCTTCATGAATAAACCCCCATTATGTCCCTCGTCATGAGAAAATCAATTCCCTTTTGCACCATTTCCTGTGAAACTTCTGTTTTTCCCAGTTCACAAGATGGCGCTAATGGCCCTTGTCCCCCCCATGCCGATATGTATGGATTAACACTGTCCCTAGTGCCAACCAGAGTGATTAAGATTTGTTTCAGTCATGCCAGTCCTCTTATGGAAATTTTTTTAAATAAAGAGCCGAAGCTTCCAGCTCTAGAAGCTTCATAACGAAAGTCTGGTAAATGGCTTGGCCGGGTGGGGTTGAGGATGTATGTTTGGGCTCCTTTCCCCTATAATGATGGAACTACCTCAAGGGATAAGACCTTCTCCCATGAGAAGAGGACCATCTCCCATCCATTCATCCTATATAAACCTCCCTTTTTCCCAAGCACAAGCTAGTGGTTATATTGGTGTGCTAGTGCTAATTAATTTTGGAGTAAACAACAAGCTATTCATACTTGTAGCTCTCTATTTGTGTGAGGGAGAAGTGTGAATTTGGTTTAGTGTGAAGCCTAAAGGGAAGAGCCTTAAAACTACTATTGTTGAGGCCATCATGGAATGCTATCAAAAGTGTGTGGGAACTTGGTTTTGTTGGAAGAGAACGGAAATGTCAAGACAATGGTTGTAATCTCTTCCTGAATCAATATATATGCAACTATTGATTGATTTCCTACATGATTTGTCATCTTACATATTCATGGCTTAATTTTTCTTGACTTGTTAAGTAGGTTGAATTACAATTTGTCTATTATCACGGTTGTTGTTTGCTGTTGTTTACTTGTTTCAAGTGTTTGAAGAAGGAAGCGAGAGATAGCTAGAGAAAACAAGCAAGGACATCATCAAATGGGATAAGCATACTAAGAGGTAGGCCCTCTTAATTGGTTCTAACCTAAGGAAATATTCCATAAAATGTATCAGTTGTGGCTAGACCCATTATCGAGCTAGAGGAATTTGTTTGTGTCCACACTTATAATTTTACTTCACCACAAATTGGTGACCATACTAGGGAGCCAATCCTTCTGTTTTTTTTGTTTGAGATTTCATGATTTTGTGTGAACTTTTCTAGTTCCACCTTTTCCCTTTGGTTCTATTTCTTTTCCTTTACTTACTGGTCTAAGTTTTAAATTCATAGTAGCAGATCTGGTCCCAGCTTTAAAAAAATTTATTTTTTTTCTTGGCTCCCTCGTTCAGTGCACTTAATTCACTGACAGTCATGTTGATCAGCACAATATGCTGAGAAATAGTCACGCCGACCTCCCTCTGGTGCTTGTTTCCAGTTAGGTAGTTGCATCGATGCCTATAAGTGAAGATTAGGGTTCACCCTAGATCTTGTCCAATGTGTTTTGCTCTCATGATTTCTACCCTATAAGCTATTTAGATCGTTTTCTCCCTTACTAGAAAGCTTCATTTAGCTTGCTTTGTGTGCTTTCTTGGTTTAGCCCACCCTCTGATGTGTTAAGTCTAACCCTGTGTGAAGTTATTTTTTATTTTTTTTCTTTGAATCCCTCGATAAGCACTATGTTTGGCCAAACAATCACTCCTATCAGGCCTATCAATGCTATTTTTAGCCTGAAAGTCATGCCAGTCATGCCGATTGGCGCTACTTTTGGCCCAAAAGTCGCTTCGGTCTCTGAGTTAAGAAAAATCAGAATTTCTCCCATTCCAGTGCCAGTGTGTCTCGACCCTCAGACTCTCTTCTTCCGCCCAGAATTGAATAGGATGCTTTGTTTTCAATTGAATGAGTGAAAGAGTCTCGTTTGCTCTCTTATTTCGAGTGTCTCTTTTATCTTTCCAAGCATAGATTACATTGCTTGGTTTGTCGATTGAAGCATTTATGTGTTTGGTTTGTTCGATTCAAGGAAGAAATTGCTTTTAGTTTCATTTATAATGCTTTGGATTTGATTAATTCTTGTTTGCTCAGAATTGTGAAAATTTTCTTTTAAAGTGCCTTATGTTAAAGATTCATTTTGCATTTTATGAAAAGGAGAACACCATTCTAGTTTACTTAAGAGAAAATATTCCATTAGTAGCGTTATTGAGAAGCTAGAATTGCATCATCATAAGCATTGGAAATGAAATGAAACTTCTTTTGTTGTTATAGGAAGATTCAGTGCATTTAGGAGATTTATTAGAGAAATATTTCATTCTTTGATTGTTACATTGATTTTGTGTTCCCTATCTCACAATTAGTGTTAACTTTCATCAAAGGAAAATATCTCTTTTCTCATATAGATGCATGTAGGAGTTTTGTCAGATGACAGCAACAGGGCCTTGTAACTAAAACCTAATTCAAGATCAACAATTAAAATTTATTGAATTAACCTAAGGAAGCATTGAAACTTAACGCTCACATTTAGTGGTCTAGACTACAGACGTGTTCCGACATCTTTAAACCTAGCAGCTG
This sequence comes from Pinus tabuliformis, assembly GCA_031772625.1. Lineage (NCBI taxonomy): Eukaryota > Viridiplantae > Streptophyta > Pinopsida > Pinales > Pinaceae > Pinus > Pinus tabuliformis. The sequence goes on along the minus strand of CM062811.1, from coordinate 134,241,024 downwards.
TCGTTAGCTTCAACACTAGATAGCGCTAGTACGGACTTGTGCTCCCCATGCCGTCGAGTATATAAAGGGAGACCCCACTAGGATGTAATCCTTTATCCATAGGAAGCCGAGTCTGCTACCTTGTAAACGTGATACACCGAACACAACATTCAGGGAGATTTCCTGCCCATACTTCTCAGTTTGCTGGGAGTTATTCTTAAGTTCACAGTTACCTCGTAACCCTTTTGCCTAGATTATCCTGAGTAGTCATTTTTGATCTTTACTGACTCTTTAAATTTGAAAAGATCATCAAGCACTTGTCCTTTCGAGATCGTTAACTCCGAAAGAGACTAGAGTCATCTTTTGTCCTTTTCTCAACTCTTAAAACATGAAAAGGTAAAGTTTTGTTTCAGTGTCTTAGAATTAACTACCCACAAAATATTCCTGGTTAAAGTTATCTTCTGCAATTTCACCTTAGAGCGAACCTGATCCTTCATGGACAAGCCTCAAACCTATGCGATACAAAAAAAGATAGAAGTGTGTCTCATTATTATTTCCAAATGAGGTAGAGGGCACTTGTATTTATAGCCTTTTAAGGTGGTCCACTTTGTTTTATGGCCAACCTTATCAAATGTGCACATGTGGGCTTTTCTTCTTAAGTACACATTCCCTTCTCCGATTTAAGTGATATTTAGGTTGATTTTGGTGCTCTAGAAAAGAGTCATTCATTGCAATTATTATCTCCATAAAGTGATCTCTCCAAATTGGAATTTGACCGCAGTTACATATTTTAACAATTCATGGGTTATTTCGTCATCATACCCATTGAGCTTCTCAATGAACCCCATCAACTGGTGGCTTATAAAGATGTCTTTGTCAGGAAAATGTTGGTGGATTATTTTAGAGACTATGGGATCAATTTTGTTGAAACCCCCTCCCATGCTTTCTATTGTTGCTTCCTCAAGTTTTCTCAAAGAATTTTCTATCAAATGTTGATTTCTTAGTACTAGCCTAAGGTTTCAAGAAAGAGGTGAGAGGGGTGGTGTTATTCTTCTGGCTAGGAGGAAAATTACATTCTAAATTCAAATAAAACTAATTATGTTTCTACCTTCTTCCCTCACATGGAAAAAGTTTTTTTGAGAAAAAAGAAATTCAATATTTAAGGGTTTGCTACAGGATGTTTGTACAGGCATAAACTGACCAAAATAACTGACACTTTGTCATGGGAGTTGAGGAAAATGCATAACGTATTGTTTGAAAAGAGACTCATTCATGTTTGTAGGGGTTTGGAGGAAAAATCTCACCAATTCTAACAATTTTCCACCTCTCAGGTTGATCTTGTAGCACTGTCTATAACCCTGTAGCAACATTATACAATCTTGTAGCAACCATTTGTATTCATGTAGAAATTGTTTCCAATCTTGTAGAACTTGTTGTTTGAATCTATATCTCCTCTTTAGCATCCTAGGGGACCCCTAATCGTAGCTATCTCAAATATCAACATCTTCATGGGCCTCTCTTACCGTTTAAGGAATGAACTTCTCGGTACAAATGAAATTTTGGCTCGTCCTTTTATTCCTCTTATGGTAGTTGTTGGGATAGGACCCCCTAAGGTCAATTTTGGGGCAAAAGCCCAAGTTTTGGGACTGAAAGCCCAATTTTTTGTATGTAAAGTGTAAAGTCTCCGCAAGTGTGGTCATGGAGCGCGTAGATGTAAAGTGTCATAAAGGGATTTTCCCTTCTTTTATGTAAGTTGTGTCAGCTTGTATAGACCTACCCATGGTCCACAAACCATGGGATTGTATAAAAAGGAGAGCCTTAGAGAGTCTAAGGCAGTTAAGTGAAGTTCATATTTCATGTAATGGGTTAGTAGAAGTGACGAGTGAAGAGTCATAAAGTAGAAGAGAGGCTCTGCAACTGTGTGTGCAAAGGCATAGAGTAGAGTCTGTAGCTGAGTGCGCAGACCCTGCAGCTAAGTGCGCAAGGTAGTTTCAGTTTGTAAGAAGATCTGAAGCATTAATAAAGAGATTGTTCCGGAAATATATGTGTTTTTTCCTTTTACTTCTGTTATAATTGAATGTGATTATGCTATGATGGATATTGGGTTTATTATTTAATGTTGTATTGATGCGCGAATCTGTATGTTTTACATTGTTACATAAACACAAGTCATAATATCTATTTATGCAAAGAATACCTTAATGCATGTTAAAACTATCAGATACTTAAGTTTATCTAGGTAAACATAGAATTAGAAGTAATCTCAAAAGTGTGTAAGTAGTTGGTTCACCTGTTTAAGGTTCACGAAAGTCAGTTGTAGACCTTCGCGAAGGTCTAAGGGTGATTAAGAGAATTATATCAATAAGCCCTAAAAGGCTTATCGATCTGCATGAAGGCAACGTTAGGGTATAAAATGACATTACACTAATCTCTGGGTGAGGAAACTTGGTTCCAACAGCCCCCCATACTGCTTCAGGTGAGACTTCAATCCGCGCTCTGCAGATTGATGTTGAAAGGGCCAGTAGTGTAGGGATTTGTTTGGCTAACTTAATGATGAACCTGGGTCAGGACCTCCTAAGCCAACAAATGGTTTTGTTGTCGTGACCAGGATCTGCATAAATAGACGTGTGATGTCGCATCACTGGAATCCAACTAAGAAGAACATTGAAGATTGGTTGGATAGAAAGATCCACAAATTCCCGGTGCAAGAAAACAGAAACCCGCGATTGATAAAATAATAGTGGTTGGACATATATCTATACACATATGTACAAGAAATCTTCTTCTATTCCTTCCCAGTTGAATTATACGAGTGGATCACTAAATTGGTAGACGTCTAAGGAAGGTGGAGGCTTGACGATCTGATAGTGTGGACCCTGGAGTTAGTGCAAAGATTGGAAGCCTTTGAAGATAAGATCCCACACGTTTTCAATCACTGGTTTGATCATGTCATAGGAGGATTTGTGACAGAGTTCGTGGTCGATAACTCGATTAGCTATAGCGAAGCGGAGTGACGCTTCTTTAAGGGATTGTGAGGTAAGTGTTTAAGGTATTTAAATACTTGGATTAAGATTATTTTGTGTGAAAAGTGGGTTATGAAATTACCTTGATGTTTGGAGCTATGTGAAGTGGAAAGTTATTTAGGGATAGAAAGGGGACAGGACCTGAATATATCCCGTTGATTGAGCCTCCTCTGAGTGACGATGAAGAAGAAGCACAGGCTTCTCCGCAGAGCACTATCTAGTTAGTAAGGCGAGGGTTCCCATGAATACCACATCCACCCACACCACTTCCATCTTCACCTCCACCGCATACACCTTCACCCACACTGCCACCACCTCCACCACCGTTCAATATGGTGAATTCAGTAAAATTGCCTATTTTCAAGGGCTTGGGGAACGAGGACCCAGACTAGTTTTGGCTTGTTGCAAAGGTTATGGGAAGTCCAGGGCATTACAGATTATCATATGAAAAATAAACGTTGGTTACTACTTTGCAAGAACGCGCGCTAACATGGTACATTAAGTACTACACTGATAACCTGATAGCTGCATTGGCAGACATGCAAACTGCGCTAAATAAGGAATTCAGTAGGCCCAAATATGAAGCGCAATAGATCGTTGGATTCAAGGAGATCATGATGAAGCTTGGAAAGACACCTTGGGAGTTGGATCAGAGACTGAAGTGCAAGATCTGTGAAGCTAACATGAATCTTATGGATGGACAACGCTGCGAATGGTTTGTGGCTTTGTTGTTGCCTCATCTAAGGGTTGCTTTATCACAACAAAATATTGGGACTCAGGTAGAGGCCATGGAAATTGCGATGAGATTGCATGAGACACCAATTCAAGATGTTGCTTTGGGAGTTCAACAGATTCACGTGGAGTTGCAGAACCTTTGCCTAGAATTCCAAATTCTGAAGAAGGATAGAGCGGCTCGACCAGAGGTGCGCAAAGAGGTTTGGTATTTGAAATGTAAGAGTCAAGAGCATGATAAAGATCGTTGCCCTGTCTTCGTGAATTATGTTGTAGGAGGAGGGATGATGCCTTTGAGGTCGGAAGTTCAAGTAGGGCCCACTCTATGGTGTGCTATCTATCAGGTAGCTGGAAAACATGCGACAGATAATTGCCACTTGTTGTAGAAATTTGTACATACACTTGTTTAGAGAACACCCGCGTATTGAATGCAGACCGAGACTCGGCCTCCAATAAATGCATTTGGGGAGTCTTAGGAGGATATCAAGGGTGCAGACAAGGCCGAGGCAGAGGATGACTTGCAAGAGGTCGAGGGCAAGTTATTTGCTACAATTATGGAGGTCCAAGACACTACATGTGAGAATGTATGAACCTAACACGCCTACCATTCTGATACTGCACTCAGTTTGACCACGCAATAGAAGACTGCCCAGTATTAATAGATAAGATGCATGAAAAGGGAACGCAGCCTCAGCAACCTACATAGAACCTGCAGATGATGAGGGTCGAACCCTGCGAAGAGGATACCATTGTGAATATTGTGCTACGAAGTGGAATGATGATTAGTGAAGATAAGGGAAAGCAACTTGAAGAAAGTGAATGGGTCCATAAAGCTCCAAAAAAGGAGGTTGGATTTAATTTGGAGCACGTGAAGGAAACCTTCATGGAAGCAAAGAAAAGCTTTGTTGAAGCTTCTACCTCAGGAAGTCAAGATAAGCATCCTGAAGAAATGGACCCATCCATGCTTACTACCTTTTTGGAGACCTGTATGAAGTTTCTACACTATAGCAAGGCCGTAAAGGGATTACAAGAGTTAATCAATAAATGTATTGGTAATTTTCCTGAGGGACTATGCCTGGTCAGGAAAATTGTTAAGAATAAGGCAAGAATGGGGCGTGAGATGAGGCTCATCGCGCAAATAGGAGAGTATGAAATGGACCAAGTTATTTTGGATCTTAGGTCAGATGTGAATGTTTTTCCAAAACAGACATGGGAGAGAATGGGGAGACCTGCACTGCAATGGTCTCCTATTCAATTGAGGATGGAAAATCAACAAAATATTATCCCCATGGGAAGATTGCAGGGGGTGACAGCTGATATTGAAGGCAGGAGCGCATTGGCAGATTTTGAAGTGATAGAGATTGTCGATGACAACAATCCCTATCCTGTGCTCCTTAGGATCAATTGAGCTATCAACATGAATGGGGTGATCAACTTGAAGAAGTGGACGATGTCATTTAAAAGAAAATTTCTCCTCGTAGTAGTACCTTTGGACCCCAGAAGGACCGCACTATACTGAACCAGTCTGCGATTATAAAGGTGACGATGACTTGGACCAAATTTATAATATAACATCGCGAGATCAAGATTGGTTGAATGCAACAGTAGATGGACGTATTTCATGGGACTACGAAAGCTCCTGCACATCAGATTCATATGAGGAATTGGAACATTGGCAGAATCGATTGCACGAAGTGTATACGCTACGCTGCAACATGATGACCAAATCGTTGCGCTATGTATCGTCGGAGGTAAGAAGTCTTCCTTACTATGACGGTTCAACTGATGTTGATAAATTTTTGGGTGCATTTGAAAGGGAAGTTCTAGAGAAGCATCACTTCCAAGACTTGGATTTGGCATTGCGCACTCCGCCCGCAAGATGGTGGGGTACGCATAAAGACAATTTCAATGGATGGCACAAGTATAAAAGAATGATGAGGGTGCGGTTTGGTCTCCCAAAGGTACGATTGATAGAGAAATATGATGGAAAGAGTGATGTGCGCGACCACTTGGAAAAATGGACTGATGATTATGGAGCAGATTTGCAGCCAGAGTGGGTGCATTTGTTCTGTCGCACTTTAGACATGATACCAATGAATTGGTACTTGGAAATATAACTCTGATGGCATGGAAGAATGGGATATTTTGAGACAAGGATTCTTGATGGCATTTATCTTTGAGGATGGATTCAAGTGCATTGATGAAGCGTTGTAGGAGGTCAAAGCAGCAATCTTCAGAATCCCACAGGATCCCTTGGATTTGATTCAACAAGATTGGGCCACCCAGTTGCGTCATGTGTTGGAGTGCTACAATGTGACTGCTGAAGAAGAAGAGGAGGATCCAAGGAACATTAATATCCCAAAGACATAAGTCACTGTGAAGTTGAGGGGCTATGGATAGAGAATCCAGATATCACCGTGCTGCTAAAAATAAGACAAGTCAAAATTGGGACATAGGCAGAGCCGAAGTTTGCGAAGATAGGGTATTACTGGAATGATCCTACGATGGATAAGGTCATTGAGTTGCTCCGCGAGTACCTGGATTTGTTCCCTACAAAGTTTTCAGAATTGAAAGGGATAATAGGCAATTTAGGAGTAATGAAGATAACGTTGAAACCAGACATGAAGCCTGTAAAGCAGAGACCATATTGCCTCAATCCTAAGTACGAAGAAAGGATCCGCTTAGAATTGGACAAAATGTTGGCAGCAAGAATCATTGCACCAGTGGAGGAGTCTGATTGGGTCAATCCTATGGTAGTTTAAGAAAAGAAGCTGAAGGATGAAATAAGGATATGTGAAGATCTCAAGAAGTTGAACGATGCTTGCGTGCATGACCCCTTTCCAAATTCGTTCACTGATGAAATGTTGGATAATGTTGGTAGGAAGGAAGCATATTCATTCATTGATTGGTTCTCAGGGTACCATCAGATTAAGATCATGCCAAAAGATAAGAGTAAGATGACCTTCGTGATCGAGTGGGGATGCTTTCAGTATACAGTAATGCCTTTTGGACTCAAGAATGCTTCGGCAATATTTTTGTGCATAGTCATCACGCCATTCAAGTACTTCATTTACAAGTTTTTGGAGGTATACTTTGACATATGGATGGTGTTTTGGCTGGTGAAGCACCATGTAGCTAGTCTATGCTTGATGCTAGATACATGCCAGAGGTATCAGATCGCACTAAATTTGAAGTAATGTTTGTTCTGTGTTCCCTTTAGAATCTTTCTAGGTCATGTGGTATGAAAACAAGGATTAATGGTAGACCATACTACGATCATGGTTATCATCAATCTGGAGGTGCAAAGAAGTGTCAAACATCTGCGCACAACACTGGGTCATACTGGTTATTACTGAAAGTTCATCAAGAGTTATGCCCAGATTACTGCGTCAATGGAGAAATTGTTGAAAAATGACGCTAAATTTTGCTGGAATGAAGAATGTCAGCCGAGCTTGGATGTGTTAAATGAAAATATGGTCACCGCGCCAATTCTAGTCTTCCCAGATTGGAAGAAGGAATTTCACGTGAATGTGGATGCGTCATGTATTGTGCTGGGAGCAGTGCTGACACAGGCTAGTGAGGGAGAGTTGGATCACCCTATCGCGTTTGCAAGCAGGAAGTTATCTAAGGTTGAGAAGAATTATTCGATGACAGAGTGTGCAGGTTTGGCTATGGTGTACACGCTCTAGAAGTTTAGACACTACTTGCTAGGCAGACACTTTAATATGTATATAAACCATTATGCATTAAATTACCTGGTCAACAAGCCTGTGTTGTGGGGGAAATATGTAGATGGCTATTGTTGTTTCAGGAATACGATTTCAAAGTCATTATGAAGCCAGGGCGATTGAATGTAGGACCAGATCATCTGTCACACATTTAAACAAGAGAGGATCCTACCAATTTAGAGGAGGAGATGCCTGATGCGCAACTCTTTGTGATGTGTTATAGACATTTTTGTGCCTAACAGCATGAAGCATGAAATGTCGATAATCTGAGGGATCCAAAGTCCCTAAACATGTTGTTCCTACCCCTAGAGGAACAAGGTCAGCAAACCACAGCACTAAAAATCAGTTCTCCACCTGAAAACACTCAAAAACAAGCTATTTCTGGATCATGTCAGCTGCTCCACTGAGCATCTGCGCTGAATGTCAACTGCTCCACTCTGTACCTGCGCTGAATGTCATGTTGGAAATAATACTGAGAGGGGGGGGGGTGAATCAGTATTATCAGATCAGATAAAACTTTTCAATTTCATACTCAGAAACATATACGCGACTTCAGTTAAGTGAACCGCGTGTACACGCGACTGTGTCTAAAGCAACTAGCGTATATGCAGAGATCTTATGATTCAGTTAATCTTATCTTCAGTAAATGCATCAGGATATTATTAAGCATATTAACAGTAAACAGGTGCAGTATAACAGAATAGATCATCACACAAAAGCCACACACATGAACACCATGATATAAGGTGGAAAACCAATGTGGGTGAAAACCACCTGCTGCAATTTGTCTCTTTCTTCTTTAATGAGAAACTTCTTTTACAATGTACTGGTGCAGTCCTTTACCAGCACGCAGGCTACAACCTGCAGAGGGCTAACCCTCTCTCGTTTTCCAACTACTTTTGGAAGGGAGCTACAACCCCCTCAGCTCTTGTACTAGCTGATCCATTTACTAGTACGTAGGTGTTGACCCTACAACCTTCAGGGACCACGTTTCATACATTTTCATACTGGATCCAAGAGTACAAAGCAAACATTACCGCAATACAATCATCAACTTATACTTGCATCATAATTCATTAAACAAACCAATACCGAATCATTGAAACCTGTCATCAAGAAACACAGACCCAAACCAGAATCTAGAACTCTGCAACAACCACCAGAATCAGCAGCAACCTGAAATATTAACACTTATCATGCATACGCTACTTCACTGTACCAAAACCGCGTGTATACGCGCTTTCTCCAAAGGCAACCCGCGTGCAGATCTAGAAATGATTACTTCTGCCTTTGCTGTCAGATCCGACCCTTGCCAAGCGTCCCGAACAGATAACCAGCAATTCCAGATCCTCTCACTGCGTCAGACACCCACAATCCATTCTCCTTTGCCTAGTGATCTTCTCCTTATATAGCTTAGGCCTTGTTCAATACCAAGAGCCAAAACCATAGAAACACAATACCATCAACCTCGAAACTAGGGATCAACACGTCCGTCGAGACATAATGGTCCGAAACCATAGGCACAACTTCCAAGGACTAACCGTCATGGACAAAGGTACTTTTCCACATACACGCGCTTTTTCTGAAGCCAACCTGCGTGTACACGCGACTTGGTCTTAACAAACCTGCGTGTATGAACTTCCTTGGCAAGCTGTACTAGGATCTGTCTTCTGATTAAGTTGCCATCTCCTGTACCAACTTCTGAGCATCTGTACCAACCTCTGAGTGAGTTTCCATCAAGTACAACACTTGAATCATAATGCCAACAATCTCCCCCTTGGACTTGATGGCAACCACCACACCAAGTCACTCTCCCCCTTTGACATCAAGGGCAAAGGGTGGACCAAGATATTCTCTTCTTTGGTATACCCTCTCCTGTCCATACTGCTGTCCATACTCCCCCTGAGTACATGCTGAAATCTCCAAATGTGCTCCCCCTTTGTGTATGCCAAAGTGTACCAATCTATCCATCCTGCTCTTGCTGAATTGTGTTGTTCATGCTCCCCTTGACTGTAGGCAAGATCTGCAAAAGATGTTCTTCAAGAAGAACAAAGACTTATACATCATAGAAGACCTTCCTATCACAAAAGACTCAACATACATTCATCACCCAACCTAGTGGGGATATACCAATATTGACTCATCCACCTAACATGTGAAGATACATGATAATACATGAACATTTCATCATTCATCCCAGGCATAGTGGGGAAACCAACATAGGCCGTTACATGACCTTGACATCATAAAAGAGATACATGACATAGTGATGAAATATCTAGACCAAGACTTATGAAAGCCACCAACAGCATCATGATCTGTACCATAAGCATCCCTGCAATACCATTCTAAACAGTAAGATGTATCATTTAGCTTCATAGACTTTATCAACACCTTCTAACCATAATGCCAACAATGCATTATTTGAAGAATATTCTCCCCTGAGTGTAAGCCAACCATGTCTGAACCATTTCCTGAGTCTGTTCTGCTCCCCCTGAGCCTGAGCCAACCATGACTGAACCTGGGTCTGTTCTGCTGCCCTTTCTCCATATACGCGACTTTGCAGCCTGTAACTCGCGTATATACGCGACTTGTCTTCATTATATAAGCGTATGCAGGATGGAATACTGAATTTCACTTTCAGATTCCCTGTGTCTGTTATGTCAGCTGACTGAGTTATCCCACACCTTTCTGTCTCTGTCTTCTTCAATTCCTGCAACTGTGATGATGTATGGTCCTTTTGTCTTGAATTTTGAAATCTGCTCTGCATTCCCTTGCTTTATGCCCATAGTTGTTGCATGTATAGCACCTTATATTTTTCATGTTCCTTCTATCACAATCAATTGCTTTGTGTCCATATGCATTGCAGGCAAAGCAATACCCTCTGAAGTACCTGGGATGCGATGATCTTTCTTGAACCATTCTACTTCTACATCTGGCTGCAACATGTCCAAGATTATGACATACATAACATTCAACATTATTCAGCGGAGGAAATAATCGTCTATCACGTCCATAGTTAGGAGTAAAGGATCTTCCTTGAGGAATTTCTTTCCTTGGTTGTTCCTTGAGCATTTCAGATTTCTCATTAGAGTTTCTTGTCTCACCTTGTGAACTAGATTCACCTTCAACATATTCATGAAAACCAAGACCAGTCTTGATAGCAGGAGATCTTTGACTATTAAGAATATCATCAAGACTTTAGAACTATCTTGAAATCGTAAAAGCTTATCCTTTTCTTCTAGTTTACCTTTCAAGATATTTACCTCAACTTGATGTTGTTCTTCCTTTTTCAGATACTTCTTCCTTAGGTCTTCTTCAACTTTTCTCCCTTCTTCCACTTGTCGCTTTAGTTTGATCACTTCATGTTCTTGATCTTCAAGATCTTATTTTAGAGAGAGGATCTTTGATTCAAGTCTCTGAATAGTTGTGCTCTGATATTTTGCTATATCCTGCAATTTCTCCCTTACCCTGGTTTCTGTCTCCAATAGTTCTTTTAGTTTGGCAACTTCTTCAGTTTCTGCATTCTTCTCTTCATGTGCCATGAGACTTTTAATATCCTCGCTATTATTGGATGAAGCATTCTTCTTCTTATGTGCCATGAGACTTCTAATATCCTCACTATCATTTAATGAACTTTTAATATGGGTATAATAGCTTCTACCATCTTCTTCATATATCTTTTCTTTGTTATGAGGACATCTAGCAGCTAGTGACCAACTCTACCACATAGAAAACATTTGAAAGGTAGCTTATCTTTGAACCGTCCAGATCCCCGTTCAAGATTCTTGACAAAATTTACCTCATCTTCTTCCTCTGACACTTCGAATGCGGCCTCTGGTGGTACCTCTTGTCGCATTTCAAAAGCAGTTAAGATCCCGTGAAGCTGTGACATGGTAATTTTCCGCACATTCTCCTTTTCTTCTATGGCAGATACTTTAGAATCAAATTTAGTAGACAGAGATCTCAAAACCTTTTGAACTAAGACAACTTCCTCAAATTCTTCACCCAGATCCCTCATACAATTCACAATCTCATCCATACGCAGGAAATAATTAGCTACGCTTTCATTACTTCGCATCTTAAGAGTTTCATATCAGATTCTGAGAGTTTGAAGCTTTGCTATTTTTACCTGATCATCTCCTTCGTAGCTTGTAACGATTTTGTCCCATATTTCCTTAGCTGATTTGAGATGCATGATCTTCATAAATTCTGATTGAGTCAAAGTACTCAATAGGACAGTAACTACTTTGGCATTGAGCTCATATTGCTTTTTCTCTGCTGGATCTGTAGGAGTTGCTGATGGGAATTTGTATCCTCCTTCTATGATTCCCCAAACTTCTGCTCCAAGCGACTGTAGATATGCAGTGGTTCTTATCTTCCAGTGAGTAAAATTGTTCCCGTCAAAGACTGGTGGCCTGATGTGTGCCTCTCTTTCTGGATTAGCCATTTGATGGATCTTTTCCTTCAAGCGATCAAGCTTTCTCTGAAGGACCTGCTCCGATACCAATTGTTGGAAATAATACTGAGAGGGGGGGGGTGAATCAGTATTATCAGATCAGATAAAACTTTTCAATTTTCATACTCAGAAACATATACGCGACTTCAGTTAAGTGAACCCGCGTGTACACGCGACTGTGTCTAAAGCAACTAGCGTATATGCAGAGATCTTATGATTCAGTTAATCTTATCTTCAGTAAATGCATCAGGATATTATTAAGCATATTAACAGTAAACAGGTGCAGTATAACAGAATAGATCATCACACAAAAGCCACACACATGAACACCATGATATAAGGTGGAAACCAATGTGGGTGAAAACACCTGCTGCAATTTGTCTCTTTCTTCTTTAATGAGAAACTTCTTTTACAATGTACTGGTGCAGTCCTTTACCAGCACGCAGGCTACAACCTGCAGAGGGCTACAACCCTCTCTCGTTTTCAACTACTTTTGGAAGGGAGCTACAACCCCCTCAGCTCTTGTACTAGCTGATCCATTACTAGTACGTAGGTGCTGACCCTACAACCTTCAGGGACCACGTTTCATACATTTTCATACTGGATCCAAGAGTACAAAGCAAACATTACCGCAATACAATCATCAACTTATACTTGCATCATAATTCATTAAAAACCCAATAACGAATCATTGAAACCCTGTCATCAAGAACACAGAACCCAAACCAGAATCTAGAATCTGCAACAACCACCAGAATCAGCAGCAACCTGAAATATAAACACTTATCATGCATACGCTACTTCACTGTACCAAAACGCGTGTATACGCGCTTTCTCCAAAGGAACCCGCGTGCAGATCTAGAAATGATTACTTCTGCCTTTGCTGTCAGATCCGACCCTTGCCAAGCGTCCCGAACAGATAACCAGCAATACCAGATCCTTCACTGCGTCAGACACCCACAATCCATTCTCCTTTGCCTAGTGATCTTCTCCTTATATAGCTTAGGCCTTGTTCAATACCAAGAGCCAAACCATAGAAACACAATACCATCAACCTCGAAACTAGGGATCAACACGTCCGTCGAGACATAATGGTCCGAAACCATAGGCACAACTTCAAGGACTAACGTCATGGACAAAGGTACTTTTCCACATACACGCGCTTTTTCTGAAGCCAACCTGCGTGTACACGCGACTTGGTCTTACAAACCTGCGTGTATGAACTTCCTTGGCAAGTGTACTAGGATCTGTCTTCTGATTAAGTTGCCATCTCCTGTACCAACTTCTGAGCATCTGTACCAACCTCTGAGTGAGTTTCCATCAAGTACACACTTGAATCATAATGCCAACAATCTCCCCTTTGGACTTGATGGCAACCACCACACCAAGTCACTCTCCCCTTTGACATCAAGGGCAAAGGGTGACAAGATATATTCTCTTCTTTGGTATACCCTCTCCTGTCCATACTGCTGTCCATACTCCCCTGAGTACATGCTGAAATCTCAAATGTGCTCCCCCTTTGTGTATGCCAAAGTGTACCAATCTATCCATCCTGCTCTTGCTGAATTGTGTTGTTCATGCTCCCCTTGACTGTAGGCAAGATCTGCAAAAGATGTTCTTCAAGAAGAACAAAGACTTATACATCATAGAAGACCTTCCTATCACCAAAAGACTCAACATACATTCATCACCAACCTAGTGGGGATATACCAATATTGACTCATCCACCTAACCATGTGAAGATACATGATAATACATGAACATTTCATCATTCATCCCAGGCATAGTGGGGAAACCAACATAGGCCGTTACATGACCTTGACATCATAAAAGAGATACATGACATAGTGATGAAATATCTAGACCAAGACTTATGAAAGCCACAACAGCATCATGATCTGTACCATAAGCATCAGCCTGCAATACCATTCCTAAACAGTAAGATGTATCATTTAGCTTCATAGACTTTATCAACACCTTCTAACCATAATGCCAACAATGCATTATTTGAAGAATATTCTCCCCCTGAGTGTAAGCCACCATGTCTGAACCATTTCCTGAGTCTGTTCTGCTCCCCCTGAGCCTGAGCCAACCATGACTGAACCTGGGTCTGTTTCTGCTGCCCTTTCTCCATATACGCGACTTTGCAGCCTGTAACTCGCGTATATACGCGACTTGTCTCATTATATAAGCGTATGCAGGATGGAATACTGAATTTCACTTTCAGATTCCCCTGTGTCTGTTATGTCAGCTGACTGAGTTATCCCACACCTTTCTGTCTCTGTCTTCTTCAATTCCTGCAACTGTGATGATGTATGGTCCTTTTGTCTTGATTTTGAAATCTGCTCCTGCATTCCCTTGCTTTATGCCCATAGTTGTTGCATGTATAGCACTTATATTTTTCATGTTCCTTCTATCACAATCAATTGCTTTGTGTCCATATGCATTGCAGGCAAAGCAATACCCTCTGAAGTACTGGGATGCGATGATCTTTCTTGAACCATTCTACTTCTACATCTGGCTGCAACATGTCCAAGATTATGACATACATAACATTCAACATTATTCAGCGGAGGAAATAATCGTCTATCACGTCCATAGTTAGGAGTAAGGATCTTCCTTGAGGAATTTTTCCTTGGTTGTTCCTTGAGCATTTCAGATTTCTCATTAGAGTTTCTTGTCTCACCTTGTGAACTAGATTCACCTTCAACATATTCATGAAAACCAAGACCAGTCTTGATAGCAGGAGATCTTTGACTATTAAGAATATCATCCAAGACTTTAGAACTATCTTGAAATCGTAAAAGCTTATCCTTTTCTTCTAGTTTACCTTTCAGATATTTACCTCAACTTGATGTTGTTCTTCCTTTTTCAGATACTTCTTCCTTAGGTCTTCTTCACTTTTCTCCCTTCTTCCACTTGTCGCTTTAGTTTGATCACTTCATGTTCTTGATCTTCAAGATCTTATTTAGAGAGAGGATCTTTGATTCAAGTCTCTGAATAGTTGTGCTCTGATATTTTGCTATATCCTGCAATTTCTCCCTTACCCTGGTTTCTGTCTCCAATAGTTCTTTTAGTTTGGCAACTTCTTCAGTTTCTGCATTCTTCTCTTCATGTGCCATGAGACTTTTAATATCCTCGCTATTATTGGATGAAGCATTCTTCTTCTTATGTGCCATGAGACTTCTAATATCCTCACTATCATTTAATGAACTTTTAATATGGGTATAATAGCTTCTACCATCTTCTTCATATATCTTTTCTTTGTTATGAGGACATCTAGCAGCATAGTGACCAACTCTACCACATAGAAAACATTTGAAAGTAGCTTATCTTTGAACCGTCCAGATCCCCGTTCAGATTCTTGACAAAATTTACCTCATCTTCTTCCTCTGACACTTCGAATGCGGCCTCTGGTGGTACCTCTTGTCGCATTTCAAAAGCAGTTAAGATCCGTAAGCTTGTGACATGGTAATTTTCCGCACATTCTCCTTTTCTTCTATGGCAGATACTTTAGAATCAAATTTAGTAGACAGAGATCTCAAAATTTTTGAACTAAGACAACTTCTCAAATTCTTCACCCAGATCCCTCATACAATTCACATCTCATCCATACGCAGGAAATAATTAGCTACGCTTTCATTACTTCGCATCTTAAGAGTTTCATATCAGATTCTGAGAGTTTGAAGCTTTGCTATTTTTACCTGATCATCTCCTTCGTAGCTTGTAACGATTTTGTCCCATATTTCCTTAGCTGATTTGAGATGCATGATTTCATAAATTCTGATTGAGTCAAAGTACTCAATAGGACAGTAACTACTTTGGCATTGAGCTCATATTGCTTTTCTCTGCTGGATCTGTAGGAGTTGCTGATGGGAATTTGTATCCTCTTCTATGATTCCCCAAACTTCTGCTCCAAGCGACTGTAGATATGCAGTGGTTCTTATCTTCCAGTGAGTAAAATTGTTCCCGTCAAAGACTGGTGGCCTGATGTGTGCCTCTCTTTCTGGATTAGCCATTTGATGGATCTTTTCCTTCAAGCGATCAAGCTTTCTCTGAAGGACCTGCTCCGATACCAATTGTTGGAAATAATACTGAGAGGGGGGGGGTGAATCAGTATTATCAGATCAGATAAAACTTTTCAATTTCATACTCAGAAACATATACGCGACTTCAGTTAAGTGAACCCGCGTGTACACGCGACTGTGTCTAAAGCAACTAGCGTATATGCAGAGATCTTATGATTCAGTTAATCTTATCTTCAGTAAATGCATCAGGATATTATTAAGCATATTAACAGTAAACAGGTGCAGTATAACAGAATAGATCATCACACAAAAGCCACACACATGAACACCATGATATAAGGTGGAAACCAATGTGGGTGAAAACCACCTGCTGCAATTTGTCTCTTTCTTCTTTAATGAGAACTTCTTTTACAATGTGGTGCAGTCCTTTACCAGCACGCAGGCTACAACCTGCAGAGGGCTACAACCCTCTCTCGTTTTCCAACTACTTTTGGAAGGGAGCTACAACCCCTCAGCTCTTGTACTAGCTGATCCATTTACTAGTACGTAGGTGCTGACCCTACAACCTTCAGGGACCACGTTTCATACATTTTCATACTGGATCAAGAGTACAAAGCAAACATTACCGCAATACAATCATCAACTTATACTTGCATCATAATTCATTAAACAACCCAATACCGAATCATTGAAACCCTGTCATCAAGAACACAGAACCCAAACCAGAATCTAGAACTCTGCAACAACCACCAGAAATCAGCAGCAACTGAAATATTAACACTTATCATGCATACGCTACTTCACTGTACCAAAACCGCGTGTATACGCGCTTTCTCCAAAGGCAACCGCGTGCAGATCTAGAAATGATTACTTCTGCCTTTGCTGTCAGATCCGACCCTTGCCAAGCGTCCCGAACAGATAACCAGCAATACCAGATCCTCTCACTGCGTCAGACACCCACAATCCATTCTCCTTTGCTAGTGATCTTCTCCTTATATAGCCTTAGGCCTTGTTCAATACAAGAGCCAAAACCATAGAAACACAATACCATCAACCTCGAAACTAGGGATCAACACGTCCGTCGAGACATAATGGTCCGAAACCATAGGCACAACTTCAAGGACTAACCGTCATGGACCAAAGGTACTTTTCCACATACACGCGCTTTTTCTGAAGCCAACCTGCGTTGTACACGCGACTTGGTCTTAACAAACCTGCGTGTATGAACTTCCTTGGCAAGCTGTACTAGGATCTGTCTTCTGATTAAGTTGCCATCTCCTGTACCAACTTCTGAGCATCTGTACCAACCTCTGAGTGAGTTGCCATCAAGGACAACACTTGAATCATAATGCCAACATGTCAAATCTAATGAAGGCTACCTGCGCTGGGCAAGATTGGCCAAGTGGCACAGTCATTCTGCAAGGTGTCAATTGCCCAGGAGGCTTCCAAACTGACACTTGGGTCAAGGAATTCGCCTTGTGATGAGTAAGAGGGTCTTGATCTCCAAGTGGAAGCAAGAATCTCCAAGTGGACTCAAGAATTGAAGTTTAACTAAAGTGGGAGAGGACACTAGTCAGCTTCATGCCAGCCTCAAGCTGACTCATCCTTTCTCCAAATCTCCTATATATAGAGCTCTCTCATGAGGTCTAAGGGGGCTGGAATTTGGTGCAAGTAAGGAAGTGCTGTTGGTTTGTGTATAGAACTATTGGGTGATTGCTTTGAAGGAGGTGAAGAGGAGATTTCTTTCTATTGGGAGGTGTTGCTGGATTGGGCCTCTTATGGTTGTAACACTCTCAGAACTTTACTTCTTCTATTAATAAAGTATTTGAGGTTCTTCTATATGCATGTGTCTCTATGGTGAATTGATGCTTGTATATTTGATTTATGCTAATCCCTGAATCGATTATGGATGTATGCTTCTTGTAGTTTCCTTTTCTTGTGCTTTTACAGGATCTTTGTGTAGTTGGGCCGGTGAAAGAGCAAGGAGCTAGGAGCAAGCAGCAAGGAGCGAAGATTGGATCAACTATTAGCGCAAGATAACAGTTAGTGGATCATCCTTCTCTTCTCTCTCTCATCTCATAAAGAAGTAATCTTGAATAGCTTTGCATTCAGTTGTTGCTGAGGTACTATCACCCTTAGAGTGGGATAGGGTCATTCCATATTGGATACTTTTCCCAACAACAAATTGGCGACTCCACTGGGGAACGTATCTTGTTGGTTGTTTGTGTTTTTGCTATTCATTTCATAAACAAAGAGAGTACCAAATCGAACTGTGTTTGAATCCTTCAAATAAAAAGTAGAGGGCAGCTACTCTAGCTCAGTTTCAGGGCAACTTTATGATTTGAAGAGCTGATCCACAAGGACTCTAATAAGCTCTTAGTGATAGCTTTTCATCCTCCTTATCATCCCTTAGTGTGTCCTTGACTGATAGCTTCTGATTTGAGCAAAAACTGTGAATTTTTGAGCAATCTGTGACCTGGAAACCACTAGAAACGAAAGTTTCATTCTTCAGTGCAGGCTGTACAAAGGCGGTTTGCATTTCAGCGCAATTCCCGAAGGGGCTACCTGCGCTGAAGGTCAAACAGGCAGTGTTTCACCTGCGCTGGACCAGTGTTGCCTTGTGCTACTGGGGTTTCCTGCTGTTTCTTGCCTTGTTTTCACTCTTGTTTTTTGTTGTTTGTTACCAGTCAGTGTGCCTATCTGAAACCAACTTTCCTTGTCACTATTCCGCCTCGGTTGTATAAAGAAACTGTGTTTGTTCTTTGTGTATTTCTTGTACATTTACAGTTTCCCATAACGAAAGTGAACTAGTCTTGATGTGGCCTCTTAGATCCAGACCTGTGATAAAGTGTCGTTTTGATCTTAAGAGTTAGTTTGTTTGCTGTTCATAGCTGATTGAGCTTTTGCTTTCGTCATTTGGTTTGAATTTATATATTTCTAGTGTCGAAACAAGTAAATCTTAAGGTGTCTTTTGATTTTGGACAAGCTTGTTTGCTTTCACTTGAAATTGAATTCAAAGTTATACAACAGCTTTCTTTTTTGTATTTCACCAACATTAAGAAAGAGAAAAGAAATACCTGTATCTTTGCATTTTGCATATAAGTTTGTATGTTGATTTAGGGAAAAAGTGCATTAGCGAGTGCTCTTTGATCTGTGTGAAAAGATTTTGTCTCTCTTTTCCCTCAGTAGTTAAGATTTTCATAAGTCAAAAAGATTGAAAAAGCTTGCTTCTCATCTTAGACTGCATTTAGGAATTTGTATCAATACATCTCGTGGTGAACCTTGAAAGGCAAACTTTAAAAAGATCAACTTAAAATATATTGAATGAACCTAACAACGCTTTGAAACATAACGCAAACATCTAGAGGTCTAAGCTAGAGACGTGTTCCGGCATCGTTAAACGTAGTAGTGACTGTCGATCTCGACGAAGGTGGGTGATTCCTCCTGAGAGTCGGTGGCACTAATACGGACTTGTGCTCTCCACGTACCGTTGCGTATATATTGGGAGACCCCTATAGGAATAAAGCCTTTATCCAATAGGAAACCGTGTCGGCCGCCCTACTGATCGCAATGCAGTGAACACAGCATTCATGAAGATCGACCACTCGTACCATAAAACGTATTCTGTGTGGTTTTGCGAAAGGTTTGGCACACCCTCTGCTAGATCTCCAGAGCAGTTTTCTTTTGGCCTTTTTCAAACTCTATAACTGAAAAATCCAACCGAGCATTTGTCACTTCGGGCTCATTAATACATCGAAGGAGACTAGAGTCATCTTTAGCTTTTTTCTCGACTCTTAAAAAGTGAAAAAGCAAGTTGTGTCTAAAAGCGTCTAATAAAATTCATCATTTCGGAAACACAAATTTCCCCTTTTAATATTTTAGTTGATTGAGTAATCCGCAATCGTGGAAGAAAGTCAATTGAAACCCCGTCGTTCGCGGAGGCTTACGAGTCAAACGTCTTTGTCCCGGAATCGAAAACAGTACGGGCAAAGCGAACTCGTTTAACCGGTTCAAAATCTCCTTTGAAAGTTAGAACAAGTGTTCCTACTGCATCCGAGGTTCCGATTACTCCTTACATTTCTGGAAACCCTGCCTCTATAGAAGAAGTTCAACAGCCACAGAAGGACAGTAATACTGATCCTAGTCTGGGGGCAAATACTTGTGTAACTGAACCAGTTCCATCTGTAACGGTCCAGAAAGTTTTGTTCCCCAAACAACTGTCGCTGTCGAAACAACCACTTCTTCGGCACCAGAAATATTTACGGACCTGACGGTCTTCCTCTTCCACGGGTTTGATTGCGATAGAGGAAATTGCGAGGATCGCAAGCAAGTACTCCAACTCATTTTGGAGTAGGGGTCACTCTCTTTCCTTCATCAGAGGTTAATCCACCACAAGTGGAAAAGTCCCTGTAGAATCGCTAGGCAATCTATTGGATAGACTTAAAATGTCTGAACAACCGTCATCATCTAGGACTGTGTCAAATGACACAGCGACAGCAGAAGCCCCTGCCATCACTCCAACGATGTTTGCCGGCATACCAGCTGTCCCAACTAGCTTCAACAGCTAGAAGGAGTTCACCAAGGGACTATTTCGACAGTATGGTCTGTTCAGTTTGTTCATCCGGAGTAATACCCGGTCATTCTTATGTTGAAACTCGACAGATTGATCCTCATGGAGGTCAATTTGGGCCATCTAGTCCTCAAGGACTAACAATCCCTCTGAGTTTCGGATTGCTACCATACGGGGGGCAGTATGCCCTTTCATTACCTCCTAGGGAGGATATCCATATGGCAGTTCTCAACAGTATTCAGGTTATACTGGAATTGCATCAAGTAGTTGGGTACCTATGCTACCCCAACAACCAAGGATTGTATATTCTATGCAACAATGTGTACCTGTGACGAACATCCAACCACCCTGGCTATTGTAAAACCGTGTCGCAAGTTCAAGCGATACCTGTTACATGTCAACCTCAGATTTCTCAGGTTGTAATGCAACAGTCGCTTGACCATGGGTCACAACCACAATCGCCAACTGGTGGGATGACACAAGTACCAACGGGTACAATTACCCACACTTGGTCCAATGGTTAGCATGGCGCAACAGAACATGGCGTCACAACCATGGCTTGTACAATACCAACACCGCAATTCCAGCAGGTGTACCAAGGGTTCTGAGCAGCAGATCTTTGCGAATAGTGGACAACCGTATATCCAAAACGGTCAAAACCAACCCCTTTACAGTGGTCAAGTCACCAACCGTATCAGTCATACCAACATCAATTACTTTATGCTGGTATGCAAAGGCCCACTGCTCAAGCGATTCCATCGTACCCTGGTTACGCTTCGCCTAACCTGAATCAACAGTTACCATTCGTGGCAACTTTAGAGTTAACGATTTACACGTTTAACCAACGATCCGATTGCTTATGCCCTTGGTGGCCAGCGATTCCTCATAAACTTCATCTGACATTCCTAAATTCAATGGAAATCCAGGTGAAGACCCGTCGAATCACGTGATGACTTTTCATCTGTGGTGTTCGTCGAACCCTTAACGACGATTCGATAAGACTTCGCCTTTTTCAGAGGACATTGACAGGTCCAGCGGCTAAATGGTTATATTGAATTGCCAAGAGCCTCTTTCGACAATTTCAGTTCCCTAGCCACGACTTTCTTAACCCACTTTCAATTACCGATAGGTATGAAACGGGAACAGAAAATATAACCAACTTCAAACAGACAACTGCTACCATATATCTGATCATATACATGAGTGGCGTCGTCGTCGTAGGATGGTGAAAACATATGTTCCCGTATCAGCTTTAGCTGAATGGTTTATAAAGTCGTTACTTCCGGCTATTACGGAAGATGTGGCCAAGGGGGGGAGTCGTAAAGAGGAGCAAAGTGATTGCTCATGCGCAAATATTTGGATTAGTTTATACTCAGTCCGGCACACTCTATGACAAATACCTGACGCTCCTAGACCAGAGTTTCAATTCCTCCCCCTCCTAAATCAAATAGTGACTCTCATGCCGATGATGGCGTGATTGGCACTGCAAACGCGAAATCGATAAAGGCTTCGTCAAAGAAAGCCCGTAGAATTCGAATCAAAATGCAAAAGAGGAAATTCTTGCTTTGGAAGTAAATGCCGTATCGGAAGATAAAGGCAAAGAAACCAATCATACCAGGAAGCAAGAAGAAGCAAAACAAAGGGAAGAAGAGAAACAGGGTGAGTCATCCCTGGAAAAAATCTTCTCAAACCCTCCTGGCAAAGGGAAACAAAATTATCCATGTCTAATTGTGATGATAAGGATCATAACACAAAGAATTGCCATTCAAAGCTGAGTTAAGAGGTTCTTTAAAAAGTTCCCAAACATCAGCTGTGTTAACTGATCCATTTCCAACCC